>JARQOC010000001.1:274782305-276103273 GCA_033576535.1 Allobates femoralis
GGATACCCTCAGTGAGCCGGGCATTAAAGTTTATTCTGAACACTCTAAACCTTGGGAGAGGGAAGAGAGGTGAAATTGGTCTGTAACCAAGTCAGCAGAAATAGCAAGCTCCACACCTTGCTTACCCTGTGTGCACATTATGGAAACCAGTCAGTGGTGTTAGGAAGGCAGTTAGTCAGAGTCCTGGAACTGGTTGCGTCACTGGAATCAGTCAGTCAGAGTCAGTCTGAGGACTGGGACTGGAATTGTTGTCACCAAACAGATAAAACAGATAAAAATCAAACTGTGTCGGCCCCCTGTACACCTCAGTGGGGCAACAACTAGGTCATATAACTTTCTTGCATATACTTCTTGCAACAAGACTCCTTGCGGCTTGACTATCGTTAGCTGGGCATGTACATTCTGTCTGAACACCTTGAGTACTGGAGAATTGCCAGGGATTGCTACATAACCAGTTTCTTCCCGTGCATATGGCACATCAGTAACACGATTTATTATCCAGCCAGGGGCGTAATTGCTAGCTCTATACCTTGTCTACACAAGCGACACGTCATCTGGAGTTATCTGCAGAGACGGAACAATAGAACAATATCATCACTACAATCATTTACGTAAATTACGTACTCATCCACCACTGCAGCCAGGAGTGGGGTGGGAAGACCATCAACCATTTTAAGGGGGTCGGAAAACCATCAACCCTTTTTAGGGGGTCGGAAACCCATCAGCCGTATCAGAGGCTGGAACACCAGTAGTGAAATAAACCATCAGCCCCCCTCTCCGGGGACCGGAAACCCATCAGCCTTATCCCCTGGGAATAGGGCTGGAAACCAGGGAAACAGAAACTCCCACTCAGCCCCGTCTCTTCGTTCTCCATGCCTTTCTCTCTTTTCTTTCTATGTACTGAAACTGTAGCAATGGTAGCACTGACATAAACACAGATAAACTCAGGATCAGGTTGCAAGAACACAAATAAGCAGACAATTAAGGAATTCTCAGGACTGGGTTGCAAGGGCTAGGACTTCTCAGATCCAGTCATCTATGTCCGAGTCTGACAGCCAGCTACCTTCATCATCCCTGCACGGAGACACAGGAGGGTCTTAGGTAAGATGAATAATTTTCTTACCTCTTTGTAGCCTGCAGGTCAACCCCTTGTGCATGGTCCATCCTGGAAATTAAGGTTCAGTTGTGGCTGTCGTCCCCTGGATGTCTCGTCCTAGCTCCACGCTGGTGCGCCAACTGTAATGGATGCCCCCCACACTTTTCGGGTGAGGCTGTCCTCTTAATTGTCTGCCGCCAAATTGGATGCTTTGTCTGGGTGCGTGTGTGGAGCCCATTGTGACGGGGTACTCGGTGCCGGACCGGGGTGTTGCTGGGGATGTCACGGCGGTCCTGGTCCGGACCGTGTCCCGGGTTCACACAAGTAAATGGGGGGTTATTTACAAGGGATTTGTCAGTTGTGACGCCACCCACTATATGCGGCCAGTGATGGGCCGCCGCTGCTGCAGAACCTCTGGGGATGATGGGATAGCAGCTTGGATGGAATAGTTCCAGTGGGTAGAACTGGGTTCCCCGGGCAGTGATGATAGTAGTTAAAGTCTGTGAGGATGGTTATTGATGCTGCAGGAGAGTAGGGGTAGCAGTAGAGATGATGAGAGTAGAGGCAATGGCAGTTTATGAGGGCAAGTGGGGCTTCAGCATAAGGATCACACACACTCACGGTTTCTGTTGTTTTCCAAGTCTTTACTTGCAGATGGTATAACACAGTATTGTCCACGGAGTCTGTACCGGGTTGCTCCCACCCTGACCGGGTCCTTGGCTTCCTACTTATGTGCTGTGTGTCGCCCTGCTGCTGTTTGTAGCTGAACTGCTGGCCCTGTCTCTGCTCATGGGTACCAATCTGCTAGGCAACTTGAGTCCTCTCTGTCACTGACCCCTCCGTGTTGCTTTGCTATGGTACAGTGAAGATGGTGGACCTTCACTACCCCGGTATTTACTGTCCTGTCTGTCTCAGGCACAGCCTCGGATCCGGTATTCGTCTTAAGCGCCTCTCCGGGGTTAAGTTTGCGGTAACTCTTTATCCCAGGTATGTTCCTCTGTTCCTCTGTCTCCTCTCCTCAGACCTCTCAGGACCTCCTCTTCTACTTGACTCTCCTCCTACTCCAGACTCAAACTGAACTCCACTCTAAGCTAAACTGACTAACTGTCACTCCTGCTCTGTGGTAAACAACATTAGCTCCTCCCACTAGGCAGGTGCCACCTAAGCTCCTCCCACTTTCTAGTGTAGTGCTGTGTGGTGTGGTGAGCTAACCCTTTATTGATGTTTCTGTGGCACATTAACCCTTGGGGTGCCACATGTGCACGTCACCGAAAAGAACCACGCTGACACACAAGTCAATGTAGAGCTTAATGACAAAGACATTTTATTAAGGGAGGGGTTAGCAGTTTTATACTCATCATTAAAGGGGCATTTCTTAAGGGTGGTTCTAGGTAATTGCATCATTTTATGCTGAATATACATTTTATTCTAAAAAAAACATTCATTATATTCTGTGGGCTAGTTAGTTTAAACTAGCCTTGAAGTGCACATTCAGTCCGAAGACATTCTGATAAGAACTTTAGTGCGGCTACCTCTAAATCAAAACATTTATATAAAATCTGAGACAGAGAAAATTCTAGAGGAAAGAGCAAGGATTCACATAAACATATTTTTGTAAGGTGTCTGAATGGCTTCAATTATTCAAATAAATTATTAACTATTTATTGCCATAACAACACAAGCTACACCGCCTGTGTAGTTCCTAGTAATTTTTAACTGCACCTAGCCCAGGTGTCACTTCGGATCTAGTAGCAGTGTCACAAAAAATAGTGGTGTAAGCCACTTCTGATGCAACAAACTAAACCGCCGGTGTAGTTCCTAATAATTTTTAACTGGACCTAGCCAAAGTCTCACTTCGGGTCTAGTAGCAATGTCACTAAAAACAGTGGTGTAGGCCACTTCTGATACAACAAACTACACTGCCTGTGTAGTTCCTAGTAATTTTTAACTGCACCTAGCCCAGTTCTCACTTCGGGCCTAGTAGCACTGTTTGGCCACTCAGCTCTGCTCGATTTACATCCTACTTTTTCTTGTCCAACAACTGCACAGTTGCCAATTTGGTCACATACAAAATGAGTGGCAAAAGACCTGCTGCTGGTGGAAAGGGGAATAAGCGTGGTGGAAAGGAAAAAAAGTTTGTGTCCGTGGGGTAGATGCTAAAGCTACATTAATATCTGCTGAAGAAAGACAATCTTTCAGCCAACGTAAGGCTAGGGTCACACTTGCAGATTTTCCATGCGTTTTTGGAGACCTGCGTTTTCTGAAAATGAATGGAAAAACGCACCCATAGGCCCCCATGTCAAAAACGCATGCCCCAATAGCAAAAATGCATGCCTAAAGTGCCATGCGTTTTTGGGATGCGTTTTTGGGCTTAAGTGAGGAGCTGCCTTAAAGAACGCATGCAAAAACGCATGGTACCATTTAGTACTATGCAAAAATGCATGTGTTTCCCCTAAGTCCCCATGTTAAAAAAACGCGTGCGTTTTTGAAAACGCACCAAAAAATGCAGCTTGCAGTATTTTTTGGTGCTGAGTCAAAAACGCATGCAGAAACGCAGGGTGCAAAAAAGCACCTTAAAAAGTACATGGCAAGTGTGAACCTAGCCTAAGATGTCTACTTCTTTATGTGGCCAATCGGATATGATCCCTTTCTTACGGACACGACAATCGATACCACTTGTAAATGAAGCACAAAAACAGCAGGTGCTTGAATGGATCGCAAGTGCTCCATCAAGTGGCCTCTCCTCCACCTCAACTTCTACATCACAAACCCTCCAGTCATCTGAGGTGTCAGCCCAATCGCACTTGCTTCATCCCAGTTCTCAAGTCTCCAGCCGTCCTACTCAGTCTGGGGTAACAGACATGTTTGAGTCTGCAGAGCTGTTCAGTCACACAAAAGCCTGGGAATCAGAGGTCTGCTCCAAAGCTGCAGTGAGTCCAGACGAGTTAATAATTTGCCCTCATGCCCAGAAGTTTTGTGAGTCAGATCCAGGCCCAGATGAAGAAGGTTCTGAGCTTCATGTAGACCCTCATTCCCAAACTGTAGCTCCTCTTGGTGGAGACAATGTCTCTGAGGACAAGGGGTGTGAAAACACAGAGGGTGATAATGAGGTTGAGATCCCACTTACTGTCAACCCACAGTCAGCCAGTCGATGAGGGCAGCACAGTCGATGAGGTCAGCAGAGGTGGAGGAGGATGCTACTGACGACTAGGTTATGTTGCACTCTCACGGACATAGACGGAGTACTGGAAGCATGTAAATAACTGCATCCGCAGCCACAACTCTGCCTCTGAGCAGAAGTCGTGGTGGCTCTACAGCTCGCATGGGCTCTAAGCCTTGGCTAGCCTGGGCTTTTTTTGACATCGCCAAGGATCTCCCAACTCATGTCATCTGCAAGATTTGTCACCAATCTCTGAGTAGAGGCCAAAAACTCACTAGCTTAAGTAGTTCATGCATGAACCGCCACATGAACATGAAGCACAAGTCACAATGGGAATCTCACTGTGCTAGAATGCGGGCTAGCGAGGCGGGCCTACCACCGTATGCCCCATCAAGTGCATCCATGTGCTCTTCATCATCTGTGACTGAGGGGACAGCTGTCACACATGCTTTTGGACCCAGACCTTTCACCTCTTTAAACGCAACAGGCAGTATATTTGGCAGGTCGTCACTTGGTTTTCAAGTGGACAATGCTGCTGATGTTGAGCTCTCTCAGTCATCGAGAGCACCACCTTTGGATGAAGGCAACATTACATCTTTGCCTGCACCTCCTTCACAGACCAGCAGTTTGCTGGGGACACCCTACTCAACCCCGTCTCAGCACAGCAGCCTGCCCTTGTCCCTCAGATGTGGACAAGTAAAAGACCATTTCCTCCTAGCCATGAGAAAGCTAAGCACTTGAATTTCTCCATCTGCAAGCTGTTGGCTACAGAAATACTGCCTTTCCGCGTGGTGGACACAGAGGATTTTCGAGACCTTATGTCCATCGCAGTGCACCAGTACCAGATGCCCAGTCACCACTACTTCTCAAAGAAAGGTGTGCGTGCGCTACACCTGCATGCCGCAGACATCACCGCTTCCTTGAGAAACTCTGTGTGTGACAGGGTGCATTTCACCATAGACACTTGGACCAGTAAGCCTGGACAGGGGCATTACATGTTACAGACTGGGCAGTGGTTAACTATGGTGAGAGCTGGAGAAGGGTCTGCTGTACAAGTCTTGCTGTCCCCACGAGTTGTGAGTCAATCTTCTGTAGGTAGAAGTTCCTCCACTGCTTCTGCCTCCTCAACCTCGTCCCAGTCCTCCACCTCCGCTCAAAGCATGTCTGGTAATGCCACCCGCGTTGTAACTGCACAGAAGGAATCTTGCATGCCACCTTACTATGCTGGCAGCCGGGCTCAACGGCATCAGGCGGTCTTTACCTTGAAATGCCTGGGAAATGTGAGTCACACAGCTGAGGAGTTGTGGTCAGCTCTGGAGACCAAGTTTCAGCAATGGTTGTCTCCACTCAACCTGCAGCCAGGGAAGGCCATGTGCGACAATGCTGCAAACCTGGGTGCGGCCCTTCACAGGGGCAATGTCACGCACGTGCCTTGTATGGCTCAGGTGTTGAACCTGGTTGTCCAGCCAGCAATTTTTGACTCACTATCCCGGCCTAGATGGGCTTCTGCAGAGGGCACAGACTTTGGCAGCACCGCCGAGCCCTGGTGCAATACATTATGACGTATAGCCTGGGCCAACGAGATCCAGAGGTGGGTCAGATCACGCTGCTGGAGTGGTCTCAGATCAAGGACCTATGCACCCTTCTGCACAGTTTTGAGATGTCGACAAAGATGTTTAGTGCTGACAATGCCATTATCAGGATGACTATTTTGGTCATCTACATGCTGGAGCACACCCTAAACAATATTCGGAGTCAGGTGGATGGACAAGAGGAGGTGGAGGAAGTACAGGAGGAGTCCTATGCAGAAGGGATAACAAGATCTCCAAGGTCCAGACGGTCAGCAGCACCAAGGCGGCAGGCATGGGAGGGTGGGGGAAAGGGATTAACGAGGGCACATGGTAGCAACCAAACTGTTGAGGAAGGTTCAGGAGGCCAGGAAGAATTGGAGGACGAACTGGCGATGGACATGGAAGAGTCAGCAGATGAGGGAGACCTTGATGACATTTCTGTTGTGCGAGGTTGGGGGGAGAGGGCAGAGGAAGGAAGCAAAATTCTCACCTTCCCACCACCAACACAACAAGGACTTGGTCCTCCTGGATGTGCAAGACACATGGGCACCTTCTTGCTGCACTACCTGCAACATGACCCACGGATTGTCCGAATTAGAAGTAATGCCGACTACTGGGTTGCCGCTCTCTTAGATCCCCGCTACAAGACCAAATTTGTTGAAATAATTCCTGCCATACAAAGGGACGCACGCATGTAGGAGTATCAGCAGACACTGATACATAATCTCAGATCGGCTTTTCCACAAAACACCAGTGGTACACAGAGTGAATCTCACAGTTCTAACAGTCAACCGTGGGACTGTCGCGTCATCATCACTCAGACCGCACCAGTAACACTGTATCTGGTGGTGGTAACAGTAATTTTGTGGCTTCGTTTCAAGATTTTTTTAGACCATCATTTGCAAGGCCTGAAGACACGAGAAGTCTGACACATAGTTAACGCCTGGAGCGGATGGTACACGAGTATCTCCAACTTAACATCAAAGCCATGACTGGGGAACTGGAGCCTTGCTCATTTTGGGCTTCCAATGTGGAAAAATTGCCTGAGGTTGCCACTCACGCCTTGGAGATCTTGTCGTGCCCCGCAGCCAGCGTTCTCACGGAACGTGTCTTCAGCGCTGCTGGTAGTGTGCTGACAGAAAAGCGCACGCGTCTGTCCACCCAGAATGTGGACAGACTAACGTTCATCAAGATGAACAAGGCATGGATCCGCAAGGACTTTTCTACCCCTGTGTCATCCTGGGGAGACTAAAGGCTTGTGGATTTTTGCATTCAAGTCACCATTTTAAGTTTGCAACTGTGGGGCAATTGATGCCACTTAAGTGGTGTCTGTGCCCAAATATTTGGGAAAAATGGAGACTCTTGTTGTAGTCCCCTAAATGTGACACAATGCTCAGCGTGTGTACTAGGCCTTACAGATAATGAGGTAAAAACCTCACCAAATACTCATCGTATGCACGAGGCCTTACAAATATGGAGGAAAAACCTCACAAAATACTCATTGTGTGCATGAGGCCTTACAAATACTGAGGAAAAACCTCACCAAATACTCATCGTATGCACGAGACCTTACAAATACTGAGGAAAACTCACCAATACTCATCGTATGCACAAGGCCTTACAGATACTGAAGTAAAACTCACCAAATACTCAGCGTGTGCATGAGGCCCTACAGATACTGAGGTAAAACCCTCACCAAATACTCATCGTGTGTACGAGGCCTTACAGATACTGAAGTAAAACTCACCAAATACTCAGCATGTGCATGACGCTTACAGCTACTGAAGTAAAACTCAACAAATACTCATTGTGTGCACGAGGCCTTACAGATACTGAAGTAAAACTCACCAAATACTCAGCGTGTGCATGAGGCCTTACAGCTACTGAAGTAAAACTCAACAAATACTCATCGTGTGCACGAGGCCTTACAGATACTGAAGTAAAACTCACCAAATACTCAGCGTGTGCGCGAGGCTTTACAGATACTGAGGTAAAAAAATCACAAAATACTCATCGTGTGCATGAGGCCTTACAAATACTGAGGAAAAACCTCACCAAATACTCATCGTGTGCACGAGGCCTTACAAATACTGACAAATACTTACAAATACTGAGGAAAAAACTCACAAAATACTCATCGCTTGCACGAGGCCTTACAGATACTGAAGTAAAACTCCACCAAATACTCATAGTGTGCATGAGGCCTTACAAATACTGGAGTAAAACCGGATTTTACAAGGGCATGACATGCCTACAGTGTTGGCCAAAAGTATTGACACCCCTGCAATTCTGTCAGATAATACTCAGTTTCTTCCTGAAAATGATTGCAATCACAAATTCTTTGGTATTATTATCTTCATTTAATTTGTCTTCAATGAAAAATAACACTAAAAGAATTGTCCTAAAGCCAAATTGTATATAATTCCACACCAAACATAAAAGAGGGGGTGAACAAAAGTATTGGCACTGTTAGAAAAATCATGTGATGCTTCTCTAATTTGTTTAATTAACAGCACCTGTAACTTACCTGTGGCACCTAACAGGTGTTGGGAATAACTAAATCACACTTGCAGCCAGTTGACATGGATTAATGTTGACTCAACCTCTGTCCTGTGTCCTTGTGTGTACCACATTGAGCATGGAGAAAAGAAAGAAGACCAAAGAACTGTCTGAGGACTTGAGAAACCAAATTGTGAGGAAGCATGAGTAATCTCAAGGCTACAAGTGCATCTCCAAAGACCTGAATGTTCCTGTGTCTACCGTGCGCAGTGTCATCAAGAAGTTTAAAGCCCATGGCACTGTGGCTAACTTCCCTAGATGTGGACAGAAAAGAAAAATTGTCAAGAGATTTCAACGCAAGATTGTGCGGATGGTGGATACAGAACCTCGACTAACATCCAAACAAGTTCAAGCTGCCCTGCAGTCCGAGGGTACATCAGTGTCAACTAGTACTATCCGTCGGCGCCTTAATGAAAAGAGACTGTATGGTAGGAGACTCAGGAAGATCGCACTTCTTACCCCGAGACATAAAAAAGCCAGGCTGGAGTTTGCCAAAACTTACCTGAGAAAGCCTAAAACGTTTTGGAAGAATGTTCTCTCTTTTTGGGCAAAGGCATCAACATTGAGTTTACAGGAGAAAAAAAGAAAAGAACATGGTCCCTACAGTCAAACATGGCGGAGGGTCCCTGATGTTTTGGGGTTGCTTTCCTGCCTCTGGCACTGGACTGCTTGACGGTGTGCATGGCATTATGAAGCCTGAAGACTGCCAACAAATTTTGCAGCATAATGTAGGGCCCAGTGTGAGAAAGCTGGGTCTCCCTCAGAGGTCATGGGTCTTCCAGCAGGACAATGACCCAAAACACACTTTAAAAAGCACTAGAAAATGGTTTTAGAGAAAGCACTGGAGACTTATAAGATGGCCAGCAATGAGTCCAGACCTGAATCCCATAGAACACCTGTGGAGAGATCTAAAAATGGCAGTTTGGAGAAGGCACCCTTCAAATATCAGGGACCTGGAGCAGTTTGCCAAAGAAGAATAGTCTAAAATTCCAGCAGAGCATTGTAAGAAACTCATTGATGGTTACCGAAAGCAGTTGATGGAAGTTATTTTGGCTAAAGGTTGTGCAACCAAGTATTAGGCTGAGGGTGACAATACTTTTGTCTACCTGTAAACGTGAGATAAATGCGCATAGGGTCTTATCCTTTTTACAAAGGGTTATAGTGGTATATATCAGGAACTGCTCACCGAAGAGTTAACTAGGCATAATTTTCTTTATTCTACCTACGCGTTTCGGAGCCTCTGTCCGAGCTCCTTATTAGGAGCTCGGATAGAGGCTCTGAAACGCGTAGGATAGAATAAAGAAAAATCTGCCCAGTTAACTCTTCGTTTCCTGGTGATTTCTGGTGGCAGCGAGGGCATTCCGGCATTTTGTCCCATTACAGTAATACTTTTGTCTGGCCCATTTTTGGAGTTTTGTGTGAAATGATCAATGTTTTGCTTTTTGCTTCATTCTCTTTTGTGTTTTTTCCTTGAAGACAAATTAAATGAAGATAATAATACCAAAGAATTTTTGATTGCAATCATTTTCAGGAAGAAACTGAGTATTATCTGACAGAATTGCAGGGGTGTCAATACTTTTGACCAACACTGTATATCTGTGACTCCTCCTCCTTTTACTCGTCCATCTCTTTTCTTTTCGCATTTTTATATGTAGTTGTCACTTTTCCATGTGTTTGTTGTATCTTCTGAGTAGTTTGTCACCTTTTGGAAGGTGTTTTCTATTTCTTTTCAATGTGTTTGTATATATTTATGTTTGCATGCCATTGCTTTCAATGGTGTTCGACGGTGTTTGACGAACATTCGACTAACACACACCCAATTCGACGAATCGAATTCGAACATTATGGTGGTGCCTCATCTCTATTTCTGACTGTGCAAAAACCAGGTGGTATACACAGATTGATAGAAAATTTGGTAGTCTCTTTGGACTTATTCCCAGATCATTGATCTGTCCAAGATTAAGGTTTATCATATTTTAGGTAATAACTTGGACTAAATATGGGATCCTTTGACTGTACTTTCTCTTTCTATTTCAGTACTTAAAACCATTCTAGCATATACCCATCAGTAAAATCCACGGACTAGTGATTGTGGGTATATAGTGACTTAAAATCCCCAGGTCCAATTGGTATAGTAAAGGTGATAATTTATCATTTCTTCTTCTTTCTTATTTTTCTATTTACTAGTTCTCTCTCGAACCTTGTTTCTGTTTCTTTGTCTCTGCAATCTTCTCATTCTATCTCCTTGTTTCTTTCTACTTTTGATCTAGCAAAAATTCAGGTGGTATATATTGATTGATGGGTGAATTGTTAGCCCCTATTGGAGTTATCCTTAAGTCACAGTTCTGTTCAAAACTGAGATGATATTATACTCTGGGTAAAAATTTGGGTTGGTTTACTCACCTTTGAATTTTGATGTCGCATGTCCTGCCCCTTTAGTGAGTTGTGGGGCACCGATCTATGTTTAACCCTTGGCAATTCCCACTAGGCCAAAGTACTTTTTCTGTGTGTTTCATGTGTTATATTTATTTAGTCTTATGTGGATAAACTTGTCTACAAGTACCTCAAAAAAGATTGTACATTTCTATTCACCCTGTTTTCTCCTCAGGACTTTTTGATACGTGTGAGAGTGTGACAAGCGGTGCCATCACAAACATTACTGCACTTTAGACTCAAGGGGTACTTTAGACTCGAGGACACAAGAGCTATTCTGCAACTTTAAACTGTGCTGCACTTCCAGACATCACCGCTCCTCACACACTTTATCTCACGATACCGATGAGACATATACACTACATCTTGCATGATATTGCGTCTCTCACAAGACAGCTAATGTTACAAGCTCTGATGCCACAGAGGTTATCTCAGGTCACACAGCATTCTCTGCTGCATAATACCCGCTGTGTAACCTGAGACAACCTCAGGGAAGTCATGAGAATGTCTAAGGTCCATGAGTGGGCCCAAAAGCATAATGTGAGTGTGACAACACCACTGAAGCTTGCTAAGTAATAGTGCAAGAAGCTAATTTCTGTGGCAAAACAGTGGGGTTTGTGAGGTAGCAGCGTTGGCTGACATGATGGGAGGCAGTGACCCAGGCTCTTGCCCACAAAACAACAAAGTTTATTTACAAAATTCAATTCGTTACAGACCAGCCCGTACAACCTTGTACATTTGCAACATAGTCCGGTATGAGCTCTCTACCTCTGCCAGGTTCTGTCTTGGCCAAGACCAACACACGGCTGTGTTTTGTCAGCACACAACTTTCTCTCTCAGCTCCCACTGGCTCCACACTGAGAACCATGCCCTGTGTTGCAGTTCAAGTTTTAAACACAGACCTAGACATGGGGATCCTCATAGACCCGGAGTGGAGGGCTCTTATAGGAATATGGAGCACAGTCTGGGAGACACATACCAGCCTATCATAGATCACGCCAGTTACTGTCTCACAGGCTCTACTGTAAAATGGTTTGAGCTGTTCGGCAGCTTTTTGGTCCCTTTTAAGGTTTTTTCTAGACCCTTGATTTTGCCCCCATTGATTTAAATGGAGTTTGGATGTTCGTCGAAGTGTTCATCGAACTTTTTGGCGAACATTGCTCGTTCGGCAAACCAAACCGAGTTCAAACCTCCAAAGGTTTGCTCTTCTTTACTGCTGACAGATTCACTTTAAAGAAATAAAAATTTAAATCTAAAAAAATATGAATTTTTCTAAAGTTTCATCAAATTTCTTATATTTTCATATAAATCCAAGTCATGTTAACTAATTTTACCAAAAACATGAAGTGCAATTTGTCATGAAAAAGAAAAAAACATTCTTCGAATCAAAAGGATATATAGATACACATTCCATGGGTTAGGAATATGAAAACTGGTTGTGGTGGGAAAGAAGTTAATGATTCATGAAAATCTAACCATTGTACATTAACATATTAGCTCAGTGGTTAACCTTGATGGCTTCTAGTGCTGTGTTTTAATCCATTTTGTTTAAACTATTATGTGTAGGCTATTTAGTTGGGTTCAAAAGAAATTAGCCTCAGTTTTCTATATGTGGATTAAACATAGTCTGTAAAAAAGTCTGTGTTCTACTCTGCAGTGAGTTGGAGAACATCACTGCATAGTAAAGCAGCTGCAAAACTTCATGCAATTGCAGTATCATGGAGCTGGCTGACAAATATAGTCAGACTCCACATAAAGACAGAATTTGTTTATTACAGTCTCTGTATATTTGATTCTCTATACACATCATTGAACAAGTGCTGTGTACACCAAATAGTAAGCACTGACAGTGCTTCCCCCTCCATATTCTCTGACCCTGTGATCATTGAGTATATAAATTAAGTGGGAGCTGCTGGATCATAGGAGACCCCTCAGCTCTGCTAAGCAGCCAAGAGGCTAAATTTTCCCTGCAGCTGGATATAGCCACAGTCACAGGAGAAAACAGATTTTTATTTTTTTTTAAATATTCTAATATTGAAATTAAATATATTAAAATATTGAAGTATTTTATGACATTAGAGGGAGTATGGTATTTAAATATATAAAAACAAAAAAGAAATGAAAAGCATGTACAAAATAAATAGCGTAAAACTTTTTAAAACCCAAGGACAATCAAATCCAATTTTTGTACAACTTCACCCTTATCAAAAAAAAATGATGTCAGATATTGAAACATAAATTCTGTAGGTCTTATAAAATGCATTTAATTGGTTCTTTGTAGTCATGAAAATAAGTATAGAAAAATGAGACACGATTCCTCTATTTTTCCTCCAACATAGTCCAATATTGACAGAAATATTTTTAAAAATACCATAGAAATTAGGCCCCATATGTCCAAAGAAAAAATGATAAAATTGCTTAAATTCCTGAAAGAGAAAACATGGAACAGCTCTTTATACTGCATGTATGAAAGAAAGACATAAAGGTGATTGGGAAAGAAAGGGGAAAAATGGTCTAGTTTTAAACTGTTAAAATCAGGTAATGTAAAAAAAGACAAGAAATGAGTGATGACAGTGATTGTACATGTTATATTGTGGCACCAGAAAAGTAACAGAAAATAAATAATATATTCACACCAGCTTAAAGATAATGTACCCTCCATATTCATAATCTAACAGAAGTTTCCATAATAAATGATAATCAGGGTAGGGAATCAGTTTAATAATTGATCGAAATCTAAAATATGACACACCATTGTTTCTTGAAATAAGTTTAATTACAGTAGAGTATAAATAAAATATGATATGGCAGTTTTACATTGGAATTGGTACAGAAATACACTTTCTACAGAGAGTGAAAATACTTTAAAAGACATTTATACTAGTACTCGTGTACATCGGTTGAAACAGGTTACTGAACAAAAGATATTGTAGAAGTTACACAGGGTGTTACCAGCTGAACAAACATCAAATTACACAATATTCTTCTCAAAGGAAGTTTAATGTTCGAATCACAGACAATATTGAATAATCTCCATAAATATGAAGAGTGAAGTAAGCCATTACAGGACGGCCCTGTCGTTGTGAATATAAGACTCAGGACTGAGAACTGACATTGCTTCTTCACCTTCAATGAACCCCACTCAATGTACTTACTGTAGCTGTGAAAATAGAAGTTGGGCTATTTTAATGTCTATTGACTGAATAACAGGCTTTGTTTTATGAGCATTTTAGCAGGTCTACAGGATACAACAATTCAGAAAACTGTAACAATGCTTATGGTATCCAACCCGATTCTAGAGATTGTGTTTGCAATGAGCTTCATTGTCATCTGGATCAGTCAATATATATCTATCATATTTACATACATTCAGTCTTGTGAGAGCAGATGACTAGTCTGTCCACCTTAAACCATCCTAACAAGTTTATCAAAAGGCCGGTGTAAGAAAACATTTACAGCAATTGCAACACCAAGATATTCTCTGTATGATACAAATATATACAATTCTTTTTATTTTTCAAATATAAATTTTTACATCATATGATCATTTTGTATGGACAATCAACACTTGAGAAGACACGACAATAACTATTACACTTCACAAACAGATAAGATGATAATGATAGATGGCTATAGTGTGATGTGTTAGAAAGGTGTACTCATTCTTAAATAATGTCAAATATAGTCTTTTATTATAGTGCGCCACTTAGATTTAGGAATGTCACGTGCTTGTAGCCATGATATATAACATTTTGTTGATAATCTAGTATAAAATCCTTTAGAAAAGTAGAAATAAATTTCATGCTGATCTTTCAATCACTGCTTTCAAACAAAAAGTCTCTATTTAAAATGATGTTTTCAAATTTTGTTGATTTTAAAACTAATTTTAATATTTCCTATATTGACATAAATAATGTGATCTACCCATTGGGCAGCATAAATATTGTGATCTATTCATTTGGCAACTTCATAGATTGTGATCTATCCATTGTGGCAACATAAAGAATGTGATTTATCCATTGTGGCAACATAAAGAATGTGATCTATCCATTGTGGCAACATAAAGAATGTGATCTATCCATTGTGGCAGCATAAAGATTGTGATCTATCCATTGTGGCAGCATAAAGATTGTGATCTATCATTGTGGCACGGGCACATTGAAACGAAGATTGTGATCTCATCCATTGTGGCAGCATAAAGATTGTGATCTATCCATTGTGGAACGTAAAGATTGTGATCTATCCATTGTGGCAACGTAAAGATTGTGATCTATTCATTGTGGCAACGTAAAGGAATTGTGAACATGTATCCATTGTGGCTAACATAAAGATTGTGATCTATCCATTGTGGCAACGTAAAAAGTGTGATCTATCCATTGTGGCAACGTAAAGATTGTGATCTATCCATTGTGGCAACGTAAAGATTGTGATCTATCCATTGTGGCAACGTAAAGATTGTGATCTATATTCCAAACCATTGTGGCAACACAAAAAATGTGATCTATTCCATTGTGGCATAACGCACCTGTGTCTGCTTTTGTTAATAGCAAATTATATCAACAACGGGTAATAATTTCGTTAATCATACTGAGGTTGTACACTTCAGACATTTTTCATGTTTGAATAAAAATACCTATCAATACTTTTGTAGATAACTAAGAAAAAACGATGCTCACCACTCCCTTCTGTTTGTCTCAATGCGATTCCTTATATGTCGTATGTCTTTGGCGGGTGCCAAAACTTGCTGACAGGTCACAGTCAATAAATAAATCAGTAGATAAATTATGGATAAAGCTTACATCAGCACATCTTTATGGACTGAATTTCCTATGAGTCAGAAATGCGTCAGGCTTCAGTCATGTATCCCTGAAGGTTTTTTTTTAAATGTATCAATAAAGAACCTTCAAGCTTCATCCTTGGATTGGATTGCTGATATAGGCTTTATCCATAACTTATCCAAGTATGTTGTACTGTTATATGATATTTAAAGAATATTAGAATATTTCAATAATCACCTACGAATAGCTTTGCGATTGCCACTCTTCAGACAATGATTTAGCTATATATTTAGTAGTATATATTAAATTGAGCTAATATTTAATGTTTTTGCACCTAGACACAGAGATGTTTCTTCTAAGAGTATGTAATATAAGATGTTTGAAATTTGGAGTTTCCTGATTGTTACTGATTTTTTTGTCTATTTGATGAGCACACCTTTTAGAAAAAGTTATGTCAATCATATGTTAACACTGAATCATTTCAAACAGTTGTAACTAAAGTGGGAATGATGTCATATAAGGCCTAGTATATAAAATTAAAACAATGTTGGAGAAAATGACTCTTAAAAACACAATACAGAGTCCACACAGAACACTACTACATTGAGTTAGGTACTGTAGCTGGTTTTTAGCATAACACTAGCTTAGCCCCGAAAAAAGATTTGGCATGGAAATGAATCATGAACAGATGTCAATATATATCACACAATACAAATTGTCACAAGATCCAGCACTAGGTAAAGTGCCAGACAGCCCCATTGTCCCATCATTTATTTAAATCGTAGTTATATAAAACAACCTGTAAAAGTTTTGTTGCATGTACAAGAAAACAGTTTCAAAAAAAGCTCTATTTCTTTAACCTAACAATTTGCAGTACAGCTAGTAAATAACTGTACGTGGCATTGTCAGTGCCCATGTTGGCAATATTTGATGTTAGTTGTCTACTGTGTTTTTATACAGCATCATGTTCTTTACATCTTGACTAATCTTGAGATTGCAATATGTGTATTCCCAACGCAACCCAAAATATATATATATAAAATAATGTAGAGAGAAGTAACCGGGCACCTCCAGGATTCATGCAGTATATACAGCACTTATGTACCTTATGTTTTTACTACAAATCCCTGTTAATGGCGTTGCAGCGCCTTGTGACAGAAGTCCATGTATATCAAAAATTCAAGGAAAAAGGCGGCACTCACCATTAGTAGATCTTGTACTTTATTGCATCAGTGTGGGGAGGGGGTGCAGAGGGCGCGGACGACAACACGCCGTTTCGGAGGCTCAGCTCCTTTGACCAGTCAAAGGAGCTGAGCCTCCGATACGGCATGCTGTTGTCCGCGCCCTCTGCACCCCCTCCCCACACCGATGCAATAAAGTACAAGATCTACTAATGGTGAGTGCCGCCTTTTTCCTTGAATTTTTAAAATATATATATATATATATATAT
Organism: Allobates femoralis; assembly: GCA_033576535.1. Taxonomy (NCBI): domain Eukaryota; kingdom Metazoa; phylum Chordata; class Amphibia; order Anura; family Aromobatidae; genus Allobates; species Allobates femoralis. The sequence continues at coordinate 274,799,353 of JARQOC010000001.1, forward strand.
ATATATATTTATTTATATATATATGATAAAACAAATAGGGAGTAACATTTATTTAAGTAGTAAAGGAAAAAATGCATAGTTAGTATATGTCTGGAGACTCCGGGGTCAATCATATATGCAGCCCTGTAAAGAGTATATGCAAGTAGGCCTTATGATATATATGGCTACATGACTATAGAGGCTTCACTCACTAGTGAGAGTGGTGAAGGTGTTAAGAATGTGCACATTAGTATTTCTCATTCTGCAGAGACACAGGAAAGGTCAAATGTTTAAGTAAAAGAGCAAATAATAATTATATGGAAATAACAATTGTGTTGTTAATGTAAAAACATATATTGAAGACATTATAACAATAAGGATATAGAAGTTACCTCATTATCAGAGGATTTTCAGCTAATGCTGCACTCACTATAAAAAATTTTTCATTGTAAGTATTCATTAAGGAGTCCTTCAGATTTCAATGATATTTTTTAATGAGCTCTATGTGGAAAGTACACATGGATATGTTAAGGCCATCGACAACAATTGAGCTTGTTATATCTGTAGAGATCAGGTTGGTGCCCATGCTGATGGCAGGTCAGCATTGACGGCTAACAGTCTTATGTGCTGGAGCTAAAAGTGCATGTAGTTTTATGTTTTTATGTGCTGTTACACATAACATAGGAGCAAAAGGTGAGCATTAATAACATTTGTTTCATTTTAATTGAAGTGTTTGTCAAGTTTATCTAGAAACAAATGAGCTGGCAACATTTGTGACACCTCCGAATATACGAGTATTACAGGTTTGGAATTATTTCCACTTTTGTTCTACTCACTTTTTTGTGCTAACTTCTTTACAGATTGCACAACTTTCCTGTTCTCAAAATGGCTGCTGACATATAAGCATGTGACCAGATCTGTCCACTATCCTTCACTTGAAATACACTGCCTATGAGAGAGTTTTTTTTTTTATTTGAAGAGGATAATTGACAGGTCTAATTACTTGCCCCTTTTGAGAAAATAAGTGCTGCATAGGTTGTAAGGAAAGCTACACTAACAAATGGGCAATGGTTCACAAAGTTGGAGATTCTTTAATATCCATAACAAGTATATATTACTGATAAGCAGTCCAGCTCTTATTGGTGATCAGACTCATTTGTCTCTTTTGGATCTCGAATGTATGTACATTAAATATGTGTTCACGCATTAGGTAAAGTCGTCAATGTCCAATGCAATCGAAACTATGCTCACCTTCAGCCAATGAATGAGCTAGGTTAGTGAGGTTTTGACTGAATTAATGAGTTTTGTTAGCTACATTGACAGCTAAACCCTTGGGGGAGCCATTCAAAAACTATGAGTGGCTTTCATTGGGATGGGCTCTCATTGTTTGCAGAAGGAACACAATAGGTCACAAACTAGCCATTTCTAATATATTCTTAAGTCTCAGAAAAGAAAAAGAAACTGGGCACTATCCGTGGTGAGCAACCCGTGAAATCCAGAGCGATCCTCTCTGACCGAAGGTATAGGTCGAATGGAGGTGCACACTATATGTAAGTGACCAAGTTTAAATAGCAGAAAAATAGACAGTGGCACTCACCAGGACCCGTAGAAGCGGCCACTGAGCTGCGAAACGGTTGCCGTCGTCCTCGCTCCCACACCTCCCCCACCGCTTGTTTTTCCGGAATGTGTTCTTGGATACCGCAATAAAGTAACAAAGATCATCATGGTGAGTGCCACTGTCTATTTTTCTGCTATTTAATATATTCTTAATTACCCTCAAATCATGTCCTCCAACATATTTCTTTAAAGTAAAGAAATAGCGGGCAACCCTGTAATCAAGTCTTTCAGTTGATTTTTCTTAATGATTACAAGAAGATAGTTGTGAGACATTTAATGGTAAAGAAATATTTTCATTTGCAAATAAAAGAGTATGACAGCGCTCACCGGTCTTCTGTGTTACGGGCAGGCTTTTCATTTAGAAGGTGGGGGTTACATCATTTGTGAGGAGGGGGTACAAAGGCGGACAATGGCTACACTTTTTCACACGGTTAGTGCTTCAGCGGGTCCTGTATACACGAAATGGTGCAGCTGTTGTCCATCTCTGTACCACCTCCCTGCAAATGATGTAACCCCCACCTTCTGAATTAAAAGTCTGCATGTAATAGGCAACAGGTGAGTGCTGTCACTCTCTTTTATTTGCAACTGTTGTGCCTTTCTACTGACTCGAGCAACACCGGTTGGTGCTTCCTGCAGAAACTAGGTATATTGGACTTGAAAGTCTGGAAAATTGGTGTTTTGTTTTGCTGGTGCCTGGATTCATTTCTCTATTATTCCTAAATATTTTCTTTTGTCATCTTGCCTGTGGAGGTGGAACAGTTATAATACATTACTTTACTTTGAGTTAGTCATACAGTACATTTTTTTTGCATCCCTTGCAAATGTGCAAACTAAATTTAAATAGGGCAAGTAGTATGTTTATAGGTAAATATGTGGACTCATTTTGAGATAACGTTATTTGTACTACACTGGGAAACAGTACATAATAGTTATTAGACTTCAGAATGTCTGTTAAATTTGACTTTTCAAGATCTGTGACAATAGTATTTTCTATATTGCCTTAATGCCAACCCTGGAGAAGCTTAGCTTCAATAATGTAAGTGTATGTAGGCCCCTGATTATCACAACAGGCATTGTTAATGCTGACCTTGGTAAGGGGGGTGCTGGAGTAATAGGTGCATGATTCATTAATAAGTGTATGGCTTGTAATGTATGAGGCTCTTGTCCCCAAAATATTTCAAACTATTTGTCCTCATTGATCGACCATTATTAGTCAACACTACCTTTATAACATTGAGAGTTAGAACAGTAAGAGTTTATTTTACTTGTAGACAAATAAATGAGTTACGGTCTAAGTGATAATGTTGTTCAGAATATACTTTAAATAGCTAATTTTATACCAATATGTAACACTCAAATAAAAAAACTACCAATCTACAGAAAAGTATTTTGAAATAATAGAATAAATATATCACAATTAACTTTTTAATTTTCAAAAAAAATATTTTGTGAGGGTAATCAACTAATTATGAAATATTTTGTGCTATATGCACTGAGTACATGGTTTATTAAGCAAATAAATAATACTTTAATATTCTTTATGGCATATGTTACATTTATTTGTGTCATTTGTAAGTTTCACCAAGACATTAATGAGAAGCAAAAAAAATCCCATGCCCTTATTATATGGAAGTTATGAAGCTAACTCAGTTTCTGTTTTCTTTAGAGTAGAATTTCACCATAGGTAAGAGCAATAAAATAGTAATCCTCCTCAGCACAGGAAGTGCATAAATATGTAGCTGTTAATCTAAATATAAAAAGAAATAGCAGTGAAAGATCTTGATTCTGGACTTTTTGTTGGTAACTATAAGATTTTAGAAACACATTTTGCACATAATGAGTGAGTTACCTAGAATTACAACTTTTTGGAAACATGTATTTTATGTATAAATAAGTAAATAAGACATGTATTTAGGTGAACGAAGCCCACCCTTAGTCTCATACCATCGTATAAAATAAGCTCGGTAGTGGTTATTGTTTTGTTTCTTGCCAAGATTTGTTGAGCTACATATATGACAATCACACATATCCTACCATCCCCAACAATATATGGGCTCTTTGGGATACTTCAAAACTGTGCCATATACTGTACTCTACATGGATATATTCTGTGGGAAATACGTAAGCTGTACCTGGGACAGACAATCCATATACTGTACTTATTTTTAGGCTGAGTTCACACATTGCAGTTATACCATTCCACCAAAACTATGCTGATATGGAGGCTGGTATGATGAAGCTTACAGTAATCTTATTAATACTGGCATTGCAATAAACTGCTACTTAGTTACCTATAAACACAGCCTTAACTCACCATCAGGAAGAACTGATCTGACGGGTGTAGCTTTTATAGTATCATTTCTCCCTCCTCAACACATTGTCAGGGGGTTATTACTTTTATGGTAAGTTAATTGGGAGTTTTGCACCTAATTATGTGTACTTTCTTTTTTTACATCCCTATGAAGGTCACTGATCACTTTTAGAGCACAGAAATTGAGAAAATCTGATATTACAGGCATTTTTCTAGCCCAACCTGAACTCATTAGTGAAGGCATTGTTCCTCATGGAGGGATAAAAGAGTTGTCCACCTTTTTTTCACTTTAATGAACATAATGGAGGATAAAAAATTAGTTTTGCAATTATGTGTCATTAAAAATTTTACACCTTTTGCTTTGTATAGACTCTGTGTTTCACTTTCTGTTGCGCGATGCAGAATGAGCTAACTGATACTCCGCCAGCCTGCCATGACAGTCTGACAGGGAGTCTGTAATTATCTTAATTTTTTTTCTGAAGTCTTTTTAGCCATAACATTTTTAATCAAAATTGTTAAAAAATTTTTAGCTCCAAATACATGCATTCAGTTCCAAAAATTATCCCGAAAAGTTGAAAATCTCTATAGGGAAAATAATGTACGGATTTGCCTCAAACACACAGGTGCTCCATTATTAAGAGATCCTGATTATTTATTTATTATTATGATTAAGGGTTTCCAACCAGAAATGCATTGAGAGCGCTAGTTGTCTGTACGCTGTGTAATGCACCATCTTTAACCCCTTAAGGACCAGCCTCATTTTTGCAATTCTGACCAGTGTCACTTTATGAGGTTATAATTCTGGAATGCTTCAACATATCCTAGTGATTCCAAGACTGATTTTTCATGACATATTGGACTTCATGTTAGTAGTGAATTTAGGATATTTTCTCCATTTCTTTGACCAAATAGAGTGTTTACATGCAGAGACAGTTCAAAGCCATGACGGGTATACCCGTCACTGGTCATTAAGGGGTTAATAAAGGCGCACCTGTGTGTTTTGAGCAGGATCTCAACTTTATTTTCTCTGGATTTCCTGGACATGGAGAGGCTGATGACAGGGCTCCACAAAGGAAATTGGCAATTGGTGAGCGTAACTACATTGTTTCTCTTTAAAACTTGTTGAGTGATTGGAATCTCTGGGTATTGTCACTGAAAACAAAAACTGATGTTTTAAGGCTAGTTACCAGAAATGGAAAATAAAAGGAACAATCCAGGTAGAAAGGTTATGGATCCTGCAGAGCCTGAAGTGGAGCTGCATGGATTGCTTGTTCTATTTCAATTAAATTATATCATCTACGTAACACCATAGGGAAAATATATTTATGCTACATTATGACATTATATTCTGGAGATTTTAATTATAATTACTCCACATGTCAAATCTACTTTTTAATAAATAAATGGGTACATAATGTATTTATTAGTGTACATTACCATAGTATAATTAGGGCATCTTATAAGATGAATATTAATACAAATTACCATGAACCATGAAATGTGCTGTGAATTCCAGTGTGACCACTTATAGATAATGGGAAGGTTGAGATCTCTCGCAATGGGAGAATGTGCAAATATTTTTTAAGTTATACAAAGTTATAAAAATAGGGATTTTAATGTAGTGCTTGCGTTAACGGTATCAAGAAACTGGATATATTAAAGTGCAGCTAATGATCCATGAATTAACCAATGGAAAATATAATTCAGGATGCATATTCCAATGCTATTACTTGGCGTTTCTAATAAATTGACCATATACAGGTTGCACATAAATTCTAAGGTGAGTGGAAAAGTCTCACTATTACTTTTTTTACTTTGGGAAATATTAATGTGCTGTTTTGTTCCAGACAAGGAAAAAAAGCTTTTCTTCACAAATTATTATTGTTCAGAGGTCTCGATGACTAATGATGGATCTACAATCTAATCCTTAGTCATATTGATACCTCATTAGAACTCAATTTTAGAAACTGAATTCATGTGCAAATAGAGCAACAAGAGCTATAAGTTATACGTAAGTCATAGTAGCGGTCATTTGTTAATACGATGACCTATTTCATTATTTACAGACGGACATGCACATTACATTGACTTATACAAACAAAATACAATTAGTTGTGACATTAGAACAAACCTATTACAAGGTTGTCGTTTTTTAATAGATTACATGAGATATCCTGTATGTGTAGCACATAACGGATATCAGTACAGTATATTACTGATGCTAACCTATTTCTAAGAAAAAGTACATTAAATACACAACAATACCATTGTACAGTGTTTCTGTGCACAAACTGATTGGCCTTCGTTGTCCTTGCCTGCAGGAACCATTGATTTCCTCCCATAGACAAACTGTTCTAAGACAAGCCTAGATTTTAAGCTGTCAATGGGAAGTTACTTAACTGTATATACGTTATAGTCCAACTCTCCTCTAATTAGCTTTCTATTGATGCTCAATGTCAAATGGTATTCTATATTCCATAAAAAGCCCAAATGCATACTAAGGTTACCACGTATTGTGCAAGTATAGTACATCATATCCAGTTTTTTTTATGATGATCAAACTGGAAGATTACCTCTAACTCCTTTTATTTCAGGATACATTTTGTACAAGTGATGTGAGGTGTTAAAAAAAGTCTTCCAGTTTTGTTTTCTTTTCCTTTTGACAAATACAATACATAAGGAAAAAGGTCCAGATGGACAACACATATATTCAAAGACTACAAACAATGCTTTAAAAAAATGTAAATCTATATCTGAATTGTTCAGTTCACTTCATTTTCAAAATAAATGAAACTATATAATTAAAAAATAGTTTTGTATAATAAAATTAGTGCTCTTTTCTCTAAACTAAGGGGAGTAAAATAATTAAAGGGGTTTTACACTACTAGGAGAAATCCTTCTGATTACACTTGTTTCACCCAGTTAAAATAAAGTCTCTGTACTCACCTCCCATGCTGGCACTGTTCCAGCACTCTCAGTAATCCTGATTGGGGGCTCACCTGACATTGTGACGTCAAGGAAGCCCTGCGTCCAATCACCACCGGCTTCCATCTCCCCACCTTCAGACCAAATGAGCATTCAACAGGAAGTAAGCGGCAGACGCAATGTTACTTCCTGTTAATTAACTAATTTAGTCTGAAGGTCGGGATACAGAATCTGGCAGTGATTGGATGCGAGGCTTGCGTGATATGACAATGTCACAAGAGCCCTGAACCATGATTATTGACAGCACTGGAGCCACTCGGCACTGGAGGTGAGTACAGGGTCTATTATTTTAACTGGGGAGAACAAGTCAAATGAGAAGGATTTGTCCAAGTAGCTGGCATCCCTTTAATTGTAAGTGACATTAGTGATATATCCTATTATGTATACTTCAGTTTTTTATGGTTATCTTTCACTGCAAATTAGCAGTGTCAAAGGGGGCAAGCGTTTCCCTAGTTTGATTTATTTTTACATTATGACAGACTTATACTGCTTCAGCAGTTGTATCTGTGGAAACAGACATGGTCACTTTGGCAATCTTAACGGTGCTTTTAATGCAGCTTTCTGCTGCTCGATGGACATTACTGTTATTAGCATGTCTATTCTGACAGTCTGACTCCATGCTATTATCAAGAGGCTGTGCAGTCCCTTCACATGCAGGGAACATGCTACAAAATGCATTTCTCAAGTCTTTGCTTCGAAGGGCATAGATGATGGGATTCACAGTTGAATTAAGCAAGCAAAGCATGCTGCAGAAGGCAAACACTGTCTTTACTGTCTTGTTCATTTTCCCAAAAACATCATAAACCATAATAGCAAGAAGAGGACCCCAACAAATTATTAACACGACTAGTATTAGGACCAGTGTCTTGGCTAACCTAATATCCATACGCGTCTGATCCGGTCTAGTGATGTGCACCTTGCCATCTTCTGATGTGTGAACTATGATGCTTTTTTGAGTGCCACGTTGCAGCATTCTCACAGCATGGTTGTGTGCTTTCCATAATATATACATATATGCATACACTATAAACAACAGAGAAACACTGGTTACCCCAATCCAAAACATAAGATATGTTTCATCGATAAGGGGAAAAATATCTGAGCAGACAGATTTTAGCATTTTGCAATTCCATCCTAATAGAGGAAGAACAGCTATGACTATAGCTATGGTCCACATCATGCAAAATGCAATGACAGCTTTTGTCCTGGTGACTATTCTTTTATAAGACAAAGGCCTGTGGATTGAGATGTACCTGTCTATTGCAGTAAGGAACAGACTGCCAACTGAGGCTGTAAATGAAGCAGTGACGCCCCCTAGTTTGAACAGAAAAACATTAGGACTGTCTATCCGATGAAAAACATGAAAATCAACAAAACTGTAGACAAAAATGACACTGCCTAGAAGATCGGCCACTGCCAAACTACCAATAAAATGATAAGAGGGTCTACATCTCAAACTACGCGAGTGCAAGATGACACAAAGCACAAGCATGTTCTCCAAGACAGTAAATGTACCCAAAGTTATGGAAAGGGCAGCAATAACTAGCTGCTGACTTGGGGTAAGAATCATAAAACATTCCATGTCCATGAAGTTATTCCCACACTGTACATTGTCTTCACGGTCTTTAAAAGAAGTTATAGTCTTGTTAAAAAGATCAGTTCCATTAAATGGATCCAGATGTTGAGTACTTTGCCCATCAATTATTTTCTCTTGAAAGGAGGATAAAGCCATTTTCTGTGGGAAATAACCCAATTTTGAAATATCGCTCTTTGTGTCTCCATACTGAACTTCATTTGCTCCCATATAGAGAAGGTCAGTGGTAATTGTTCTGAATGTAGTGTCCGCCAGGCCATCCAAGATAGACTTCATTACCTCGGACTTAGATTAAAATTCTTCCAAAGGAAAGAATGGAGCGGATGATCACCACCTGAAGTGAACAACAGAAAACAAGGTAAGTAAACATGGAAACTGTAGATGACAGTATATAGCATTTCATTAACTCTTCAGTAAAGGAATCACCCCACAAATCTCCTTTCACCATTAGGTGTGACTGTATAATCAATGAAGTCTAATTGATGAGCTTCCCACCAATTCAATAACATGAGTCTTGTGTGTGAATAGTGTGGTAATGCTTATGAAAAACCACCACTCAAATTATTTCTGTGGGTCTATGGAGCATATCATACATGACGCCCACTGCCATAGACAGCGAATGGGACATTGGTCACAAATGGTCAATTCTCATAGGGCACATGGGGGTCATAATTTTAAGATTGTGCAGGTCCGTATAGTTGGCCCCTAAGTAACATACATTTACCATCTATGTTGTGGATAGGTGATAAAAGGTGTTTGTGGGATAATCCTTTTAAAACAGGTATATCAGGCCTACTTTATGGAGAGGAAGATTTTAAACTGAAGCATATATGAGTCGTATGTTTTTACTCTAGTGCATCAATCGTATTGTTACGTCTTTATAATCAAAAATTAAGCAAGAAAAGTTTCTATTGAGTGACAGCAAGCAGAGATCTTGACAGCTGGGTGCCAATGATATAGAAAGGTTATTAGAAATTTGTAATTCTTTTCATTATACTTAAATACATCTATTTTCTGAAGCAGGAATCAAATGTAGTTATTGTCCGTGGACACCTTTCATTATTATTAGTTTGGCAAGCAGTTAAGGAGAGGGATATTTTGATATCCCAACCAACAGATCCATAACACACCTTATCGTATTTTTACTCAGTTTTCCAAGGAAATATGCTTGGGTAGTAGCACTTTTTTATATCTTAAGACATTGATTTACTATTCTTTCCATAATTCAATTTTAAGTGAAATCTATAGAAAACTTGATATATAAAAGTTAACTAATTATATTTTAAATAATTGCAAGTCAAAAATATGTATAAGATAGCCAAGGTGATTGTCTATAAAATGAAGGTAGTCTCACACTCAAGTTATAGTGGATGGTGAAATATGGAGACTGGAAGTCAAAAGTTAAAAAACATTGTCACCATTGTGCTTGTCAGCATGTAGGCACAAATTTACATATACACATACACATGTACAAGCAGGTAGTATAATCACTTTTTCCCCACAAGATCTAATCCCATATACTTGACTGATGTTCCCTGCATAAAATGAAGCCTCATAGGTATACTTTTATAAATGCCTTGATGTAACCTGACCCGTAAGTATAGGTGCATTCCACCCATTGAGTAATTATTGTTCCCCTTTATAGCATAATAAAGAATTATCTGTCTTCTTTCGTAATTGTCTACCAGTTGCAGCAGTGACACTAGTTCAACAAATGCACATGAAGCTACAGCCATTTGATGAGCTCAATGATTCTGCTGATGTAGTCAGCACAAGCTGCTAAGCTCACTGAATGGCTGCAAGTTCACATGTGCAACAAGGCTGCACTCCACAGAAGAGTGATGTATTGGAAAGTCAGCTGACTGGAGTAGCTTTCCACTCAGCACAGTGAGCTGCAGCCCGTCTTCATACTCTGCGTCTGCACCAGTCACACATAGCTTAGTTCGGCCATATCCCTATGTTACCAGATTATCAAATTACACAACTATCCTCAGGCAGTAGATTCTTCTAATGGGTTCCTTCATGTACCTCCTTCTAAATACATTTGTACACCTGTGGGACCCAAATGGAAGTTTTTTACCAATATTCGCAACAGTCTACGGTTGTCAAAGTCAAACTACTCCGTTTTAGTGTTAAAATTAAATCATCTTTATTGTCACCATACAAAGAATATTCAAGACATTACAAATCAAGAGAAATGAACATATGTAACAATACCCTATTGAATTACTGTATACAATTTTGCCAAAATGTTCAATGACTAGCAGAAAAAACAGTAAGTAAACTCCCATCACAGAATTCTCCATTATAGGTAATATATTACAGAAATAGAACACACAGGTAAATTTTACCCTAACCCTTACAAATTGCCCTTAGATGTGTACACCTTCTGCTAGATCATTATACACAAGATCAGCTGCAGTATAGTGCCCACAACAGAAATTGGTTCAATGTGCCTTATACAGGATGTGGCTCCTAACACTGTGGGCGGTCAATATCTCCGACCTTGACAGGTACCACCAAACCATAGTCCCATAACACCAACCATTGTAGTGCCTGACAATAGTAATACGGGATCACCTCCTTCTGTTATCCCTAATACAACATCAATAGGCATTTTATGCATTGATTCATTAAGGTTTACCCATGCTGATGTTATGACAGGCCTATTTTCACTGGGGGGTAGCCCCTATGTTACTCCCGAAGGCTTCCTCAGGGGGAAGATGAGGAGATGGAGATGGAGGAAGGGAGGGAATGAACAGCAGATAATTCAATAATTTTCATAAGGACATTCTGTCAGCATTAAAAATGTCAAAAGGAGAAAAAAACTTCCAATCTTGCTTTGCTGTAAGGTGTGCAATGTTAGTTTATTGTCTCTTTAAAAGGAAGGCCCATTTACTAGTTGGAGTAGGGTTCATCTCCCCCACTGTGTCAGCCTTAACTAATTGAGGACCTCCCTCCCACACTATGTACACTTCTTACTAAATGAGGACCTCCCTGATACTTTGTGCATTTCTGGGGTTCACAGGGGATGTCCTTAATCATTTAAAGGGGCTCAGTGATGCACCATGAGTTGTCTTTCGCCCTCTGTCTCCCTCTACACTTTAAAGACAACTGATACAGAAGTACCATCTTTACCTGAGCAGGGCACAGAGAGCAAAAACGTTTTTACTGATTGGCTATATGGCAGTCAATCAGTTTAAGGACAGCAATGCTGCACTCCCTGGGAAACTGATGTATTGGAAAGTTAGCTGACTGGAGTAGAATTCCACTCAGAACAATAAGTTGCAGCCTGCCTTCATACTCCGCACCACCAACACAGGTTACACATACACATGTGTTCAAAATTGTTGGTACCCCTCGTTTATTGAAATAAAAACCCACAATGGTCACAGAAATAACTTGAATCTGACAAAAGTAATACATAAAAAATCTATGAAAATTAAGGAATGAAAGTCAGACCTTGCTTTTCAACCCTGCTTCCACAGAATTAAAAAAAAATTAAACTCATGAAATAGGCCTGGGCAGAAATGATGGTACCCTTAACTTAATATTTTGTTGCAAAAATGCTTTGGAGCAATCACTGCAATCAAATGAGTCCTATGTCAATGAGACATCTGCACCTCTCAACAGGTATTTTGGCCCACTCCTCAGGAGCAAACTGCTCCAATTGTCTCATGTTTAAAGGTTGCCTTTTCCAGATGGCGTGTTGAGCTCTTTCCAAGATGAGCAATAGGATCTAGGTCAGGGCTCACAGAAGTCCACTTCAGAATTGTCCAATGTTTTCCTTTTAGCCATTTTGGGTGTTTTTAGTTGTGTGTTTCGGGTCATTATCCTGTTGCAAGACCCATGACCTGTGACTGAGTCCAATCTTTCTTACACTGGGCTGCATATTTCTCTATAGAATTCCTTGATAGTCTTGAGACTTCATTATACCCTGCACAAATTCAAAACATCATGTGCCAGATACAGCAAAACAGACCCAGAACATAACAGAGCCTCCCCCATGCTTCACAGTATGGACAGTGTTCTTTTCTTGATATGCTTTTTTTTTCCTTCTCTGAACATAGAGCTGATGTACCTTGCCAAACAGTTCCATTTTTGTCTCATCTGAGCAAAGGACATTCTCCCAGAAGCTTTGTGGCTTGTTAACATGTAGTTTGGCAAATTACAGTCTGTTTTTTTTATGATATTATTTCAAAAATGGTGTCCTCCTTAGTTGTCTCCCATGAAGTCCATTTTAGCTCAAACAACAACGGATAGTGCTATCTGACACTAATGTTCTTGAGTTGAAGTTCACCTTTAGACGTTTTTCTGGGCTCTTTTGTTACCAATCATATCATCCATCTCTTTGATTTGTCATCAGTTTTCCACCTGCGGCCACATTCAGGGAGGTTGGCTATAGTCCCATGAATCTTAAATTTCTGAATAATATGTGTAACTGTAAGTCACCGGAACATCAAGGTGTTTGGAGATGGTCTTATGACCTTTACTTTTAACATGCTTGTCTATAATTTTCTTTCTAATCTCCTAAGACAACTCTTTCCTTTGCTTCCTCTTGTCCATTTTGAGTGTGGTACACACAATGGCACGAAACAGCACAGTGAGTATCTGTAGCCCTATATACAGGCCCACTGACTGATTACAAGATTGTAGACACCTGTGATGCTAATTAGTGGACACACCTTCATTTCACATTTCCCTTTTGTCACATTATTTTCAGGGGTACCATCATTTCTGTCCAGGCCTATTTCATGAGTTTAAATTTTTTAATAAATTCTGAGAAAGCAGGGTTGAAAAGCAATGTCTGACTTTCCTTTGTTCATTTTCATAGATTTTTTATTTATTATTACTTTTGTCAGATTCAAATTATTTCTGTGACCATTCCAGGTTTTTCTTTCATTATATGAGGGGTACCAACAATTTTGACCACGTGTGTAGCTCAGTTCTACCTATGTCCATATGTTACAGGATATTGCATGTGGAAAGCACACGGACCAATTATGTACTCTTCTGAGTGACCCTTAGGCTAGGGTCACACTTGGAGGTGACCAACGTTTTCCGGATCCGCTAACGCTTAGCCCAGTCTGCTGTAATGGCTAGCGTTAACATCGTCGCTGACCGGCAATGCTGCTCCATAGTAACCCGTAGTTTACTTTGGATGTGGCCACACACAGAGACCCAGGAAGTGCGCTTTAGCAGAGCGCACAGGAAAACATTTCAGACGTTTTCCTGTGCGCTCATCTAAAGCGCAGTTCCTGGGACTCTGTGTGTGGCCGCACCCAAGGTAAACTATGGGTTACAATGGAGCAGCGTTGCCGGGCAGCGAGCAACGTTAACGCTAGCCGTGACAGCAGACTGGGCTAAGTGTTAGCGGATCCGGAAAAGTTGTTCACCCTCCAAGTGTGATCCTAGCCTTAGTCAGTTAGAGTTTGGGAGGCTACAACAAAAAAAGGACATCAACAATATTTCAAAGATTGACAAGTACTTATAAAGTAAAATGACTGCACATTTTCAATTATTTGTGAAAGCAAGCCTTTGGAAATAAGCAAAACCTGTAATAAAAGCAAAAAGTGAGCATTGTAGATCATTTTCTAGTAAACTTATTTTTGCTTCTCTTCCAGACTATGAACAATGATAAAACCATTTTGTTTGAAAGATAATGGTATGTGCACACGGTTTGTATTTCTGTGTATTTCTTTGCAACAAAACATGCAGGATAAACACTGCCTAATATGCTCATTTTTGCAAGTGTTTTTCATTTATATGTATTTGCATTTTCTTTTCATTCATTGAATGGGTGTAAAATGCTTAAAGAAATTGGCAATCTGCAGAAATAAAAATCTTCCAAAAATGGTCATGAGATTTCAGAAATCTTAATCACTTTGCTGGTACTGTAAAATACACAGCAAAAAAACACAAAAAAAATGTAGCAAAAATGTGGCAAAAATGCTACGTGTGGCTAAATAAAGTGGTAAGAGGTGCAATAAGTGACAAAAAGAAAGCATTTAGGAATTAAAGCAAGTAGGTAGTGATGAAGCGTTAAATAAATACAGAACATTAAATAGCATTTGTTAAAAGCAAATCAAGGCAGCAAAGATTGAGACAGAGAGACTCATTGTCAGAGAAAGTAAAAATAATCCAAAAATATTTTTTAACTACATAAATAGTAAGAAACTAAAAAATGATTGTGTTGGCCCCTTTAAAAATAATCTGGTGATATGGTGGATGAGGATGAGGAAAAAGCCAATATGCTAAATGACTTTTTTTCAACAATATTTACACAAGAAAATTCCCATGACAGGCAATATGATCAGTGATAACAAAAACTCTTAATTAAATGTCACCTGCTTAACCCAGCAAGAAGTATGGCATCGTCTAAAAATCACTAAAATTGACAAATCCCCGGGCCTGGATGGGATACACCCCAGAGTGCTGCAGGAATTAAGTACTGTCATAGATAGACCATTATTGTTTAATATGTAAAGATTCCATAATAACAGGGTCTGTACCACAGGACTGACGTATTGCAAATGTGGTGCCACTATTCAAAAAGGGGACAAAAACTGAACTTGGAAATTATAGGCCAGTAAGCTTAACATCTGCTGTGGGTAAAATCCTAGAGGGTTTTCTAAGAGATGCTATACTGGAGTATCTGAAGAAAAATAACCTCATGACCCAATATCAACATGGGGTTTACGAGGGACCGTTTCTGTCAAACTAATCTAATAAGCTTCTATGAAGAAGTTCTGGACTGGACCAAAGAAATGCATGGACGTGGTGTACATTGACTTTTCAAAAGCTTTGATACGGTGCCACAAAAAGGTTGATACATAAAATGAGAGCAATGGGGGATAGGGTAAAATATGTGTAAGCGGGTTAAGAACTGGCTTAGTGATAGGAAACAAAGGGTGGTCATCAATGGAACACACTCAGAATGGTGTCAGAATTAACAGTGGGGTACCACAGGGGTCAGTTTGGGCCCGCTTCTTTTTAATATATTTATTAATGACCTTGTAGGGGGCATACAGAGTAGAATCTCAATATTTGCAGATGACACTAAACTCTGTAGGGTAATCAATATGGAGGAGGACAATTTTATATTACAGGAGGATTTATGTAAACTAGAAGCTTGGGCTGATAAATGGGAAGTGAGCTTTAATGGGGATAAATGTAAGGTCTGCACTTGGGCAGAGGAAACAAAAGGTATAATTATGTGCTTAATTGTAAACCACTGGACAAAACTATCACTGAAAAAGACCTGGGTGTATGGGTAGATGATAAACTCACATTTAGTGCCCAGTGTCAGTGTCAGGCAGCTGCTGCAAAGGCAAATAAAATAATGGGATGCATTAAAAGAGGCATAGATGCTCATGAGGAGAACATAATTTTACCCTATACAAGTCACTAGTGCGACCACACTTAAAATACTGTGTACAATTCTGGTCTCCAGTGTATAAGAAATACATAGCTGAACTAGAGCGGGGTCCAGAGAAGAACGACCAAAGTCATTAGAGGACTGAGGGGTCTTCAATACCAAGACAGGCATTAAACTTGGGGTTATTTAGCTTGGAAAAAGAAGGCTTAGGGGTGATCTTATAAAAATGTATAAATATATGAGGGGACAGTACAGAGACCTCTTTAATGATCTCTTTACTCTTAGGCCTGAGCAGGGACAAGGGGGCATCCTCTACGTCTGGAGGAAAGAAGGTTTAATCATAATCACAGACGTGGATTCTTTGCTGTAAGAGCAGTGAGACTATGGAACTCTCTGCCACATGATGTTGTAATGAGTGAGTCACTACTAACATTTAAGAAGGGACTAGCTGCCTTTCTTGAAAACTATAATATTATCAGTTATACATACTAGATTCTTTGATAGGGCGTTGATCCAGCGAACTAGTCTGATTGCCATATCTGGAGTCAGGAAGGAATTTTTTTCCCCAATGTGGAGCTTAGTGTTGCCACATGGTTTTTTTTTTTGCCTTCCTCTGGATCAACATGTTAGGCTATGAGTTGAACTAGATGGACTTAAAGTCTTCCTTCAACCGTAAATACTATGTTACTATGTTACAATAAGTCTAATATTGTTCGTAGAGACCTGATATTTATATATGGCTGGATGCGTTTGAGTAAATAAAAAAATACGTTAAACTCCTTTAAAGTGTGAACTGCATAAAATACCTATTCTTAGTGCCATTTTCTGTACAATCCCGACTGTTTGTGGGCAGTAGCACAAGCAGTGACTGTTTAAGGAAAGCAGACATTATTTACCTATATTACAGTTTGTGCTTTCTTTATAGGCTTGAGAGCAAGTGCAGGAGTGCAATCTGTCTCCGAGAACAGTAATAGAAGTGCTGCATTGAGCAAACCAATTATTTTGAAATAAAAGCACTGATCTGTAAAGGGTATGTAGACCTTGGCAACCATTTTCCCAGGTGCTGCCAGGAAAATGTAATATTACATGCATGCCATTAAAATGAATTGCCATCCATGTAAAGCATGGATAAGCTGGGACTATCAGAGATACTTTTTGTTCTTGCCAATTTGCATGCTATGCCAGTTTGCAATATACTTAAAATTATATCCTGCCTGAAAGGTTCAATATGCAGAGTCCTATGAGATCCATAAAATA
The DNA here is from genome assembly GCA_033576535.1 of Allobates femoralis. Lineage (NCBI taxonomy): Eukaryota > Metazoa > Chordata > Amphibia > Anura > Aromobatidae > Allobates > Allobates femoralis. The sequence continues at coordinate 274,816,474 of JARQOC010000001.1, forward strand.
CGTCCAACTATTTGATGTTCAGTAAGGTTTACATAAAAGCTATAAAATATCTTCTGCTTTAGAAGACTGCTGAGGGTATAAGTATGCATGCCTGGAGTCTGCACCATTGGGTTTGTACAATGTGTTTTCTTTATAGTGTTTCCTTACAATGCTTTTATTCAATGCTATCAGACTTGCATAGTGTACTTGTTCTTATGTGCTCTCGGTAGTATTCCCAGCACTGAGATGTACATCATGTGCAAAGTCAATAACGTCAATGTAGTTCTTATCCACAATTGTATCCTCATGCTGTATTTTTTTTCAGAAAGTCAGTATTGTACTTATTGTAGATTACAAATATAAAACCATAGGTACCACACAGTAGGACTCAGTAATTATTTAAGAGATCCAAAGCCTCGACTGCTAAAATATTCATAAACTTGTATGCCTTCTTTCTCTGTCCCATTAGCCCACAAACCATTTATCAAATATTGTTTTGCAGCAAAAACCGCATTTTAATTTCTATTTAAAACTGACTGAAACAGAGGAAGACACAATTATTGTCATAAAGACTCAGTGATGTGCTGAGAATTAAACATTTTCTATAATATGCGAGTGATATTTTCACCTTCCAGTTTTTACAATTAGAGATATAGCAATTACATCAATGATACTGTTATATACTTTAACTATTGTCCCCCGGCATAAAAGAAGCAATATTTTCAGCAGATCTGCAGGTGGCGACTGGTATCCTGTAACCCTACCCTTTCTGTTTTATAACGAGGCTTTATAAATATCGATCTCTACAGAGGCTGCTTCTAATTCGTAGTTGGACGTTAGCCAGATAAAATCTAATGGAGTTTTCAGTTTCTTCTAATCCTGCTTATATTTTCTTTCATTGCCCATGACTAATACTAGGAAAATGGCATAAAGCTTTGACCCAATATAATAAGATCACTGGCATATGGTGCAAAATGTGGCACATTACAATTATCATCAAAAACTGCACAGCATTTGTGCCAAAAGACATAACTGTTTAAGTGGCACTAACTATTGGTATCACATGTAATTTTGGAGTAGACTAAAATGAATATTATCCTTGTTACAGCACTGACACATAACACCTGGATAAAGATTATATCAATGGCACTTGATGGCTTGATCAGAGTCTGAATACAATTTGTACCAGCCTAATGGTGGGTTTACACGCCGCGATATCGGCGTCCAACTTCGATCCAACTCCGACAAAAAGTCACGTGGGTCACGAGTTGGACCCAATATCGTGTGCGCGTTGTACGGTTTGAGCGTACAACGCGATGCTGGAACGATGCCAAAACGATATCGGAGTTGAATAGCAGAGCTATTCAACTCCCCGATATCGCATGGCCGTTGTAGCAGCATCGCAGCGTGTGACAGCCCAACTCCGATGTGTACTCGCACCTCACCCATTAACTCCCATGTTAAATGGTCGTTACTGGGTTGGTGGGCGTACACATCGGAGGGACGTTGTTTCCCGATATCGCAGCGTGTAAACCGCCGATGCGATATCGGGAAAAGGGCTGAAAAAATGCGCGCTCCCGCGCCGTTGCCTCCGATATCGCCACGATATCGGGACGTGTAACCCCACCATAAGAGTACTGTTGTTTTGCATAAGAGCTTTCAAATTCAGATTGTTACTTGAGTTTATAGTGTGCAATATATAACTCAGACAATGAGACTATTGCCACTATTAGACTGGGGTCCGGTTCAATTCCAGATTAATATACAAGATTTTAATTGCATTTTAATACATTTCACACTTAGGTGTACCAATACATCTGACATCAGTTACAAACTCAAAAGGTGAGTCCAGTGGGTGTTGGCTGTGTGATCCAGCTGGCACTAGCCTCTACAAGCAGTGACTGGAGCTTCTCTTCCCTGCTGTTTAACCATTTGGATGCCACTGTTAATGCTGCTATTTAATTATCAAGAGGCTACATTGCGATTGTGGGATGATGATAATTTATTATGGCACTTTTGAACTCTCAAGAAGGACAGCCTGTGACTGGGTTTTAAAAGATACAATAAATTAAGATAGGATAAGATACCTTTATTGATCCCAAGGGAAATTATAGTATCACAGAAGCAGAATATAGATATGAATTACAACATAAGAGTAGGCAATTGACAATGCAGGTTTTTCATACATGCACGTTCATGACAGGTTACTAGCATATACTATTAGAACATCAATAACACTAAGGTCACTTTGATGATTTCACACTTAAGTAGTTGTTGTACATCCCCATAGCAGTCAGTACAAAAGATTGCCTGTGTTTATCCTTCTTACATCTTAATAGGATTGGACAATTGTTTAAAGAGCTCCTCTTTCTTAAAACAGCTCACATAAAGGGTGTGCATTATTATTCATAATGGTCATAACATTTCTTCAGAGTTCTTTTCTTCACTACCTCCTGAAAAGTGTCAAGATGACAGTCAACAGCCAAGGTTGCTTTCTTGATAAGCTTATTGAGCTTATTAGCATCAGACACCTGCACACTACTTCTCCAGAATATGATAGCAAAAAAAGATGGCATTTGCCACTACAGTGAGGAGTTATCAGACTTTTGCAGCACAGGTAGCAAGTAAAAGTCAATTTTACTGTTCACAAGTTAAGGGAGAGTAGTATGTACCAGAGTGTCTCTTCCAGCCTGTGTTCACAGGCCATAATGCAATCAGGCCTACATTAATATTGACTGTACCTGATGGTTAAGAGGGTTGGGTGTATTTGTCTTTGCTCAACTATGGGGCTGAAAGGGGAATAGAAGACACATGCTTGGGGAAAGCTAGTTGGTGTTGGGATTTGGAAGCCAGAGGATCAGTACTAAGGACAGGTCCTGAAAATTATGAATGGACTATAGAGTTTGAACCTGGATCCATGTGCTATCTACCTGCTGGATTTTAGAAATTATCCCATGGACTACTTTGCTGGCTGGTTTCTGATTTTGTGGATTGGGAGTATCACATTGTGGTCATCTACCTGGGTTTGCTCAAATACCCTATATGGATACAAATACAACTTGTTGCATCCTTAACTTGCCTTGGTGATTATTGCAACTCACAACTTCAGATCTTTACAGAACATTTCTATCATTTCCCCACATATTAAATGACCTTAGTTCCCATAGGAAGTGCAGTTTGTTCATCCCCTTCTTGTAGAACAGCTACGTGTGGCACCTTCAATCATATTTGCTGTCCAGGTGGACCCCCAAATAATTGTAACTCTCCACCTGCTCCACCTCTTGACCACCAATAGTGACTGGTAAACATTCAATTTTTCCCTTGTTATAGTTCACCACCAACGTCTAAGTTTTCTTTATGCTTAGTTGTAAATAGTTTTGCATGGCATTCCTCATCAACCTTGTCCCACTTAATACACCCAACTACAATAGAGTCATCCAGGAATTTTTGGAGGTGACCAAAATCAAATTTATAATGAAAATCTGCTTTATAAAAGGCGAATGTTAAAAGCGCTCGCACCGTTCCCTGGGGGGCACCTAAACTGCTCAATAAACTGCCAGACACAGTCGCTCCTATCTGTACAAATTGCGACCTGTTTGACAGGTAGTAAGTTATTAAGTTTCTCATGCCCTCCTCAACCATAAATCTTTCAACTTTTCACATAGTAACAATAGCTATAAAGTATTGAACACATTATTGAAATAAAAGAACATAGCACATAACACAGTGGTTCCATCATTGTCCAAAATTGAATGTGCTGCATGTAACAAAGATATGACAGCAATCTATGCTGGTAAATTTGCTATTTTTATTTTCTACTGCAATATAGAAGTATTGCAGTAAAATGTTTAAGCATTCAAGACTTTCAAGAGGCTAAAAAAAAGAAGTGAAAGTTACTAACAAAAAGTCTTTTACATTAATTTAAAGTACCGTATATACTCGTGTATAAGCCGAGTTTTTCAGCACAAAAAATGTGCTGAAAATTTACCCCCTCGGCTTACACACGAGTCATATATGGTATTCCCTTTACCCCATTCAGTATACAGGTCCCCCCCCATCAGTGGTATACAGGGCCCCCCCTTGCTGCCGCACACCTGTAAAGTAATAGATCATTAATTATCCTGTCGCTGTCGCCGCCGCCACCGCTCTGCACCGCGCTCCTCTGGGTCTTCATGCTTCTTCCTGCTTCCTCCTCCGGCAGGCGCAGGCAATGACGTCATTGTCTCTGCGCCGGAGGAAGAAGCATGAAGACCCGGAGGGCGCGGTGCAGAGCGGCGGCGGTGACAGTGACAGGGATAAGTATAATGATCTATTACTTTACAGGTGTGCGGCAGCAAGGGGGGCCCTGTATACCACTGATGGGGGGAGCGCCTGTATACCACTGGGGCCTGTATACACCACTGGGGCCTGTATACACCACTGGGGCCTGTATGCACCACTGGGGCCTGTATACACTACCAGGGCCTGTATATGCCACTGGGGCTGCTGTATATACTGCTGGGGCCTGTATATACCACTGGGGAGGCTGCTGTATACCACTGGGGCTGCTGTATATACTGATGGGGCCTGTATATACCACTGGGGAGGCTGCTGTAATACTGCTGGGGCCTGTATGTACCACTGGGGAAGCTGCTGTATACCACTAGGGAGGCAGCTGTATATACTGCTGGGGCCGATATATATCACTGGGGAGGCTGCTGTATACTACTGGGGCTGCTGTATATACTGCTCGGGCCTGTATATACCACTGGGGAGGCTGCTGTATACTACCACTGGGGAGGCTGCTGTATACTACCACTGGGGAGGCCTGTATACCACTGGGGGGGCCTGTATACCACACTGCTGGGGGTTGTATACCTGTGCTGGGGTCCACCCTAGGCTTATACACGAGTCAATAGGTTTTCCCAGGTTTTGGGGGCAAAAGTAGGGGGTCGGCTTATACACGGGTCGGCTTATACACGAGTATATACTGTAAGCTTAATTCAGCCTCTTTTGTTAAAAGCAAAAATAAAGAAGTTAAAAAAAATCATATTGCTACATCCACATCGGTAATTGGTGGATCCATAAGAATATTAGAGTCAGCACCCTATACTGCCAACTCCAAATAGAAAAAAACAAAAAAAATTCCCAAATTGGCATTTTTTTTATGTCACTTTCCAAAAAGTAGAAACTGCAGAATATACAGTTGCGCTCAAAGGTTTACATACCTCGGCAGATTTTTTGCTTCCTTGGCCCTTTTTCAGAGAACATGAATGATAACACAAAAACTTTTTGTCACTCATGGTTAGTGGTTGGGTGAAGCCATTTATTGTCAAACTTCTGTGTTTTCTCTTTTTAAATCATAATGACAACCAATTACATCCAAATGACCCTATCAAAAGTTCACATACAGTGGTGATTTTGACTTGATAATATGCACAAACGTTGACACAAATAAGTTTGAATGGCTAATAAAGGTAATATCCTCACCTGTGACCTGTTTGCTTGTAATCAGTGTGTGTGCATAAAATCTGAGTGAGTTTCTGGGATCCACACAGACTCTTGCATCTCTCTTCCAGCCACAGATGTTTCTGGATTTTGAATCATGAGAAAAGCAAAAGAATTGTCAACAAATCTACAGGAAAAAATAGTTGAACTGTATAACATAGGAAAGGGATACAAAAAGATATCCAAGGAATTAATAATGCCAGTCAGCAGTATTCAAACTGTGATTAACAAATGGAAAAGCAGGGGCTCTGTAAAAACCAAACCACAATCAGATAGACCAACAAACATTTGGCCACAACTGCCTGGAAAATTGTTTAGGATGCAAAGAAAAACCCACAAATAACATCAGGTGAAACGCAGGACTCACTAAGAACTAGCAGTGGGGCTGTTTCAAGATGTACAATAAGGAAGCACTAGAAGAAAAATAGGCTGCATGGTCGAGTCGCCAGAAGAAAGCCATTACTGTGCAAATGCCACAAATTATCTCGCCTACAATATGCCAAACGGCACAGAGACAAGCCTCCAAACTTCTGGAACAAGGTAACTCGGAGTGATGAGACCAAAATTGAGCTTTTTTTCCACAATCATAAACGTTACATTTAGAGAGGTGTAAACAAGGCCTTTGTTGAAAGGAACACCATTCCTACCTTAAACCATGGAGGTGAATCGCTGATAATGTGGGGATATGTGAGCTACAAAGTCACAGGAAACTTGGTCACTGTTGAAGTAAAGATGAATGCAGCACATTATCAGCAAATACTGGAGGCAAATTTGCATTCATCAGCCGGGAAGCTGCTCATGGGACGTACTTGGATGTTCCAACATGACAACAATCCAAAACACAAGGCCAAGTAAACCTGTCACTGGCTACAGCAGAACAAGGTGAAGGTTCTGGAGTGGCCATCTCTGTCTCCTGACCTCAATATAATTGAGCCACTCTGGGGATAACTCAAGCGCGCAGTTCATGCAAGAAAGCCAGGAATTTACAGGAACTGGAGGCTTTTTGTCAAGAAGAATTGGAAGCTTTACCATTTGAAAAAATAAATAGCCTCATCCACAACTATCACAAAAGGCTTCAAGCTGTCAGTGATATTAAAGGAGCAATAAACAGTATTAAGAAATGGGGTTTGTGAACTTTTGACCAGGGTCATTTGGATGTTTTTGGTCGTTATTATGATTTAAAAAGAGAAAACACAGTAGTTTGGCTTCACCCAACATGACTTCACCCAACCACTAACCATGAGTGGAAAAAGTTTTTGTGTTATCATTCATATCTCTGAAAAAAGGCCAGGAAAGCAAAAGATCTGCCGGGAAATGTAAACTTTTGAGCACAACTGTACATAATGAACAAAAAATTCAACGTTTACTTAAAATGTTACCAATAAAAATGAACACAAAAATTATATAAAGCTTGACATCAAAATAAAAGAAAATGACAACCCAAGCAATATGTTTAGTTAAAAATTTGAGAAATGATCAAACAAACTTCTCAGATCTGATGAGGCTGGTATATTTGCTTTGAAAATCTAAATAGGATCACAATGGCTTTTTAGAATGTTTTCTCATCTGAAATTTAAATGAGCTTTTCATATGACCATTTTAATATCAGATGGGTAAACTTTTAAAATTAATTATACTGGCATACTGACACCGATTTTGTTTTATGCTAAAGCGTATAGAGGATCACAAGATATATTTAGCTAAGAAGTTAACACTTTTGACTTGACAAAATAGATATTTACATGATAAAGTTACACTTAAAAAGTTTCAGTCTATATTCTTTATTAAATCTAAGTCTTATATGGAATTTAAAGTCTGTTCCTAATTTAAGATTTTTCTCTGGTAGACTTCTCTTTTCCAGTAACACATTGTCAATGTGAATTCTGTGTGTCATGTTGGCTCTTCACTGGCTCTCATATGTCAGCACAACTTCTTTTCTGTACTATTTCTCTTTCATATGCTTTCTACCCTATCTACAGACTCTTTTCTGTCCCTCACTATATGTTAGACTAATGTCAACTGAACCTGTTGATAATGACTGGTTCGTCCATCAGTATAATGTGTACAGGAGCCTCTGACAATTGATTGTTGGGAGAGCTGAGGATTCGTCAGGTCAATTTCAGGCTGCCAATACATTTATTTTTTCTGGGATAAGCCACCCCCAGAAATGTCTGCTGGTGGCCCCGACATAGAAAACACAGAAGCTCTCAGTCAATTTAGTGATCCTGTATATAAAAGGGAATGCTAAAACTTTTTTCGGGTTATACTACATCATTTGACCCAGAGCCATCTAATGTGTAATGTAGCAGGAATATACTCCCCTCCACTCTATGCTATGCAGTGAACAACCCAAACATACACCCACTGATAATCTAACACCAAGAGAAGGGAAGATCAGAGAGAGCCATTAGGCCTACAGTAGAACTCGGTTGGATCAAGACCTACAGACAATCTGCTGCAGCAAAAAATATTATTTAATACACATATGTAGCGCTATTCACTATCCCCACAGGGTTTCACAGTCTATATTTCAGTATGACTTTGCAGTTTGGGAGGAAACCAGAGGAAACCCAGACAGGCAGAGGGAAAATATACAATCTCCTTGCAAATGTAGTCTTTGGTGGATTTGAACCCGGAGTGCTAATCACTGAGCCACCGTGCTACCCATAATGGAAGAAAATTTCAAAATTCTTCATTTTGTATTTAGGAAGCAGATGAATGATAAAAAAAAAATCCTTGCAAAGATGCACATGCCTTTTTTTTCTTTATTCTGTAAGTTGTTTTGAATAAATGCAGTCATAATACAGTAAGAGGCTTGCATGTAAAATAACAACAGTATGAAATTCATTGATATGCATTATTCCTACTGTTCAAAATGTCAGCCAAGGCCTGGGAATAACTCTCAACAGTATCCCCCAGTGATATTAGTGAATAGACAGCAAGTTTGAGAACAGAGGATATTATTCCTGCTTGGAAAAAAAGATAAAATCCTGTTATTTTGAGATATTCTTTGCTACATACTAATATTCTACTATAGTTAGTTATTTAAAGGGGTTCTCCATGGGAGCCCCCATAAAAAAGTCTATACTCACCTCCGGTGCAAGTTATGCCGAAACTCATGTTTCGGGGGCCCAAGTGACATTCCTATGAGACACAAGCCCTGTGTGTGTCTGTATACTCTTTTGCATCTTTTGCATCCTTCCTTGCCTAGGATCAAACCATGCTCCACGTATGGTAAGAAACGGGCATTACATAATTCATAACAAGGTCACATATATAAAATTATCTCAGCAACAGGGACATTTTTTTTAACACATTCAGTTGTGGAAATTATTATTATTCCAAGATCTATTGATTAAAATGAACTTTAAAACTAACAATGTTTGTGGGGAAACCCCTTTAACATCTATAGATATACATGGGATGATCAGTATTTATTTTGTAACATAATACAGTATATCCACAGGTTTGAGAATATCCAGCTTTATTTTATTTTATTTTTTTTTAGAAAATATTCTATTGAATATAGAACTTGCATAGTTTACAATTCTAATAAAGGCAGCTTGATAATTATTTGAACAGAGGAGGACAATATTAAAATTAATTGAATTCATAGCATTTTAGAAGCTCCTTATATTGCTTCCATGCAAAGTGAGTAAGAAAAATGCAATAGTTCCTCTGCACCCAACTCTAACATGTAAACTACTACTACTAAACTAGATTACAAATTATAATACCAAAGTGGGAACAAATGGGTACATGTTTAATATTGTAAATTAGCAACTAGGGATGAGCGAGTATACTCGCTACTATTCGGAACTCGCCGAATAATAGCAGTATTCTTGTACTCGCTACTCGCTGAGTAAATTAGGATTACTCGGAAGTCGCAAGTACCGAGTACTTTTGCAGTGTATCAATAGATACACTGCAAAAGTCCTGTAAAAGAGATAAAAAGTGGTTAGAAAATAAAAAAATCGGATACTCACCTTAACCGACGGCTGCACCGGGACCGGCTAATGGACATCTATTCATGTTAAAGGACCTTTCACTCTCCCAGCAAATCAGATGGCGGGGAGGAGATCTGGCCAAATCAGAGGTCCTCCCAGATACACCGAGGACCTTTCCATCTAGCCAATCAGGTGGCCGCTAGCGATCACGTCATTGTGACGTGGCGGCATCTGATTGGCCAGATCTCTCACAGCCATCTGATTGGCTGGGAGAGTGAAAAGTCCTTTAACATGAATAGATGTCCATTCGGCCGGTCCCGATGCAGCCGCAGTTAAGGTGAGTATCCGATTTTTTTATTTTCTAACCACTTTTCATCTCTTTTACAGGACTTTTGCAATGTATGTATTGATACACTGCAAAAGTACTCGGAATCTCTATACTCGCAACGAGTAGCGAGTACCAGACCTACTCGTTGCGGGTATAGTGATTCCGAATAGTACGGTACTCACTCATCCCTATTAGCAACAATTATTCTTTTTTATTCTAGAGAGACAAGCATTAAAGAGATGATAGGGAAAAAAATGGTGTGTCACAATCGCGCTGCAGATCATCATCCAAAGAAAACAATGAGTGGAACATTCCACGAAATTTATTCCGCTCCTACGGTCGGGCCTCTGCACTTCTCAGACCTGAGAGTGCGGGGCACGAACGCGTAGAGCAGAGGAAAAATTCGGAATTCTTTCAGTTTTCTGGGTGATCGGCAGGCGACTGTCCACCATTTTCCTTCTTGATTTCATGTTGGACGGAGTCTGCAGTATCGTAACAATCAAAACGCTTAACTTGTGTAACTCCCATGATGAATCCTATTTCACGCTACACACTCAGTGACATGGGCACTGCGCCTCTGTTCCTTTTTTATCTAATAATAAGAACGTCATCAAGAAAGGTTACATAATTAAAAAATGGAAACCCTTTCATATCCTCAAAGAAATAACATCAGGTACAACAAAAAGAAGGAAAAACCAAAGGATGAAATAATCTTAAATCATTTTCCCCCTCTTCAATACACCTTTTCAGACCTCTTTTCCTTGTTATTTTGTTTGTTGTTAATATTCTAAATTCTTAGCATATCATACTTTAAACTTACTCAAGTACTTAAGGCTCCATTCATCCTTGTTTTTTTGCTGGTATATTATAAGCACGAGTCAAAAAAAGCCAGAAGTGGAACCAATCAAAACCGGAAAGTGGACAACATTCAGCATAGGTCATAGAACAAGTTTCCACTCCATGCAATGGCTATAAAGCCAGTTTTCATGCCAAAAATGTCGAAAAGTCCCGCATGCTTATTACACGGAAAAGCTGTTCATGTACTTGTAAAGCTTCAGCGACCCACCAGGGTAACCCGCACCACAAAACGAATAGTCAGCTCGACACCGTGTATGCTAATGCCACAGTAATAATAACACCCTCACGTGTTATGCCTCCATGCTACCAAATCCCAAGACACCCGTTATTTCGCTAGCCCCCCGTACGTATATAGGCAACATCGGGTAATCCAGGGAATCGCCTTGGCATAAGGCCTGTAAAAAAACATATCAGTATACTTAGTCGCTGTCTCACGACCGAACCATACCGTTACCACCCCGTGCACCTGCCTGGTCTTTTAGTTTCCTTTCCTCTCGGCGGAGAATTGACGTTTAAAGTACGAGCAAATGTCAGCAATGAACAGGACATGAAGACCGAGACGGGTGACCTGAAGTTCGGATCAAGTGCGGCGCAGTCGATAAGTTACTGACATTTCCCAGTTCGGTGCAGCAAGTGGGACCTGCATACAACAGGGGGAATATCAGCTTTTGGGCCCAATGATACAAGGGCCCGTATAACTGGGGGTGGTCCTGTTACCCGGGGGTGCTGCTGTAATTTGCCCTTGGGCTGCGCGTGTATAACCCAACCTGGCTTAGCTGTAATGATCCCCTGGGCTGCTGCTGTATACCACCAATGGCGGCTTGCACTGCTGATACTACAATGGCTGCGCTGTATATACCCCTGGGCATCTGTGTAGTAACACTAATAAATAAATGCTGTTACATTACTGGAGTGTACTCTGTATATACCACCTGGCTAGATGCTGACAACCCCTGGGCTGCTTAGTATATACCACGGGCTGTCTGCTTCCACACAGCTGGGGTGGCTGACACTGCTGGGGCTTCTGACTACTATCCACCTGGTGGCTGTGGGTTGGTATACGCCGTTGGGGTGGCTGGGTATTCGCCCTAGGGGCTGCTGTGATATACCACGGGGGGCTTCAATACTACACTGTAGGCTGCTGTAACTGACTGCTGGGTTCTGTAACTACATAGGGGCTGTGCTGTATACCACTTAGGCGGGGCTGGATACTATACTTGAGCATGCTGTCAACTCCCTCTGGGGCTCTGTATTCACCACCTGGGGCCCTGTGATAAACTCTGGCTGCTGTATACTACCACTGGGGCTGCTGTATATATCTCTGGGGCTGCTGTATACTACCACTGGGGCTGCTGCTGTATATACCACTGGGGAGGCTGCTGTATATACCTCTGGGGCTGCTGTATACTACCACTGGGGCTGCTGTATATATCTCTGGGGCTGCTGTATACTACCACTGGGGCTGCTGCTGTATATACCACTGGGAGGCTGCTGTATATACCTCTGGGGCTACTGTATACTACCACTGGGGCTGCTGTATATATCTCTGGGGCTGCTGTATACTACCACTGGGCTGCTGCTGTATATACCACTGGGGAGGCTGCTGTAACACTGCTGGGGCCTGTATGTACCACAGGGGAGGCTGCTGTATACCACACTTCTGGGGGCTGTATACTACCACTGGGGAGGCCTGTATACCACTGCGGGGGCCTGTATACCACACTGCTGGGGGCTGTATACCTGTGCTGGGGTCCACCTCGGCTTATACACGAGTCAATAGGTTTTCTCAGATTTTGGGGGCAAAAGTAGGGGGTCGGCTTATACACGGGTCGGCTTATACACGAGTATATACGGTATATGTTTAATCACCCACTCCTGGTTTGTGATGAGCTTGTGCTTAAAAATATGCAGCAAAAAAAGCAGTGTGTGAATGGGGCCTTATATTTACTTCTTGCACTTACAGTATATTTATTGCTTGTAGTTATGCGTTGCATTGTATACTATAAAGCTAGGGTCACACTTGTATCATGACCCTAGCCTGACGCAAGCCCTAAATACTTAGAAATTTCAGCCATAGCGCATAGCGTTAATGTTATACGCTGCCAGGCAATGGAGCCCTATAGAAACGCAATGTTTACCTTGCCAACCAGCCACATACAAAGCTCCAGGAAGTGCACTTTAGTTGAGCGCACAGGAAAAGCTGTCTGCAGTGTGACCTTAGCCTAAAAGTCGCTAAGATACAACATAGGGAAAAACAGCAAACAAAAAAAAAGCAGAAATGTCCAGCATGAACACTCAGCAATGCAGTAATGCAAGAAGATAAAAAAGTAAATGTACATACAACACATTTCACTTTATGCCTGTCCAAATTGTATCAAAATCCCAATTTGTATCAATGCAGACTTGATTTGTAGTAGTTTAGTAGCATTGTTCATTAGGGTAACATCGGGAGTATCCATCCCTAAAATTTGTGGATATTTGATCATTAGAGAAAAGGCATAGTACAACAACAACATGCTAGATACTGAAATAGTAGCAGTTTATTATAAATACAAACATTAAAAACTATAAAACTAAAATTAGCCACCCCGTCGCAAACACTGAACTGTAGCCTATTTATGTAGATTTTTAACCCCTTAGTGACGGAGTCAATTTTCACCTTAATGACCAGACCAAATTTTACACTTTGACCAGTGTCACTTTATTAGGTTATAGCTAGAGATGAGCGAACCTTTTGAAGTTCGGATTCAATTCAGTTTGACGAACGTGTATATGTTCGTCGACTTGTTCATTGAAATGTTCGCTAAACTTTCGAACCTCAGTAAAATCAATGGGAGGCAAAATCATGAAAACTCTTTCAAATGAGCCCAAAAGATGACAAAGGCTAGGGTCAGACTAGCGTTACTCCCTGCGTTCAGGGGGTTCCGTCTGAAACTTAGAATTTGGCAGCATTAGCGCAGTGTTATCGGAAAGGTAACACTGCATTAACGCTGTCAATGCAATCCTTTGGCAGACAGAACCCAAGTGCATTGCAAATGCTGGCTTGACACTGCCGGAGTTTCAAATCTTGCACTTTTTCCAAGCGTATCAAATGACGCGGAATGAAAAAATAAATAAAATAAAATGCATTTACATTTTACTAAAAAATGTTACTTTAGCCTCAATTTAATCACTTCTACAAGGAATGGCATGACAAAATGTATGTCAAAATGTATTAAGCAGTTTGTTCTGAACACATCAATTCCCCACACAGGGCGGGGTGGTGCACCTGGCTCAGGGAGGCATTGACTACTTGTCAGCCCTAGGTGAGGAGCAGTGGGGGTTGGGGTGCTAGTGGCATTTGGCGAGGTGAGGAATGGGGGGGTTTGGGTGCTAGTGGAGTTTGGAGAGGTGAGGAGCGGGGGGACGGTTTCAAACTCACCAAGCTGCTGCGCATCGCCTGGCCGGCTGCTGTGAAGTGAGCGGCTGCAGCTGCAAAGCAGGGCCCGGACCGGCCCATTTTAGTACGGGGGCGGCCCTGGATGAGGCCATTATAGCCAGCCTGGGGGCACTTGCCCCTCTGCCACCGGGGCCAGTCCGCCCCTGTCCCCACATGTGGTCAGAAATCTCTGTTTAGACAAATGAAAGGCCTCAGAAGAGAAGGAGCGCTATTTGAAATTTGGAACAAATTTGTCTGAAATACTGTACTTTGTGGGCACCATGTTACATTTGCAGGTCCCCTAAAGTACCAAACATCATAAATACCCCACGACCCATTTTGGAAACTAGACCACTCAAAGATTATATCTCAGGATATAGTGAGCATCATGAGCCCACAGAAACATCACAGAATTTGATAACATTAGGTCCTTATATTGAAAATGTTTTTTTTTACAAAAGTTTTAATATAGCACCAGATTTCTTACTTTTACAAGGGGTAAGAACCAAAAAATAGACCACACAGTTTGTTACCCACTTTTTTATGAGTTCAGCGATACCCCAAATGTAAACAAAAGGTTCTCTTTGGACAAACAGGAGGGCTTAGAAGGGTATGAGTATTATTTGAAATTTGAAACAAATTTGGTTGAAATAGTTTGCAGGCACCATGTTACATTTCTCGGGCCCCTAAAGTGCTGAAACAGTAAACATGCCCCACAAGTCACCCAATTTTGGAAACTAGACTCCTCAACGATTTTATCTAGGGGTGTAATGAGCATTTTGAATCCACAGGTACTTCACATAATTTGATAAAAAGTCATGAAACTGAAAATTTTCTTTTTTCTCACAAAAGTGTTGCTTTAGCACCAAAATTTTAAATTTCTCACTTTTACACGAGGTAACACCATAAAGAAGACCACACAGTTTATTACCCACTTTTTTGTGAGCACAGCGATACCCCACATTTATTAGTCCCTTGACTACCAGATGGAACCTGAGGAATTTCTTTTCTTTTCCCAAGTTCCTGATGATTGATAGTGTATAATACATTCTTTATTTTTATTTGTCAGTTTTTTGATGGAATATGACAATACACATTGCATCTGATAAAATTACATGTTTTACATATTTTTAGCAATGATCTCTATCTCTGGGCCGGGAGGTGGTTTGATCTCATGATGTCACTGATGACAAATACATGTTTTTTTCTTTTTGGGGGATGGATTTTATATCAGTAACTGCATATAAAAGGGTCTGCTGTTATGCCATGTAACATGCCCTGAGGAAGGTGCTGGGACAGCACCGAAACGCGTTGGTGTGATGAAGTAAAGAACTTTTGATGGTAATAACCTCTTGTGGATTCCTTGGATAAAGAGCAGCAGCACGGACCGTGGATACCATTCCAGTTTTATCTTCTGATTTCCCGCGGTTTTGTGGCGTTGGTGGAGGTTCTGCAGCAGCTGCCTTATGCTTTTAAACTGGTTGTGGGTCTCACAACCATAAAAGGTGAGTGGATACACTTATAATCCACATAAGAACTCTAGTGTCTGTTTGATAGGGCACAATCTGCGCCTCTTGTATCCCCCTTTTTTTCTAGCTAACAGACAAATCTCTGGCTATTATTGCATCCAAAACAAAAGCCAATGTGGACCTCCATTCCAGCCACTACTGCTCCATTTCAGGTTAGTAAAAGTGGCAGAAAGAGTAAAACAGTCTGAACAATCGCAAAATTTTTGCACAATGCAGAGTTGTACAAAATGTTGCAACGTTTGGTGTTTTCACGCTGGTATCAAGCAGCTCTGACAAAATGGATGGAGCTGGGAGCAATTTAATTCATTAAGTAGCATGCACCTCTTAATGAGTTTCGTGCATCTTATTCTTGCATGCCCCTTATTAATTCACACAATGCACAGAAAAGAAGGTAGACAAGGGGTTCAGAATCTAAGTGTAGAAGCTGATATGAAGACAGGATTCTTAAAATGTTTGTGCACTCATCTTTGTGATGTCTTGTTTTCTGGCTTTATTGACTACTCCACACTGTACACACACACAGTACACACCATACCTGATGAAGGCTACATATCCTGAAATGCGTTGTATGTTTATTGGGCAAATAGAGTTTGCTAAATTAATCACCAAGTTCCTCACTCTTCAAATCCCGGGAGCGCTGGGCAGAGGGAAATCCTTCTTACCATGCCCCTTATTAATGCTAGTGAACAAAATGTCAATGTTAATAAATCATAGCTAAGAAGTATAAACCTCTGGGCAGTTTAATGTAATGTTATGTAAAAGTAGTTTTATAAAAGATTTCATTAAGGTTTCTTGACTACTATTTTAACCAATCATAGTGCAGTACTTGTGCCACTATGTTAGTTGTAATAGTAACCTTGTTAGCTTCCCAACTATACATGAAGTCTATCTTAGTTGTTGAAACCTCCAGAGCTTGGTTGAAGACTACATATACAAGAGAGGCTTGAGGCCCTAGGAAGGCATAACCTCTTAAGTGTGGTAAGGTTTATAATAGTATCCCACAGGAGAAAAAAGTGTAACAATTAGTGAGTGCTAAACGATTCCACAGGAGAAGGTGGTGAGAAAATAGAACTTAGCAATTAGTTTATTTTAGGCCATAAAGTCGCTAAGGATCCTAAGTCTAGTATACTTCCACTAGATATACCTTGTCAATAAAACACCTGAAGAGAAAAATTTGAGGAAAAACTTAAAATGTAGAGAATAGACTTTGCAGTTTATAAGAAAATCTGTATCACAAATTCAATCGGCAGATTGTGGAGAGAGAGAGTTTTTAATTTGGTAAACCGTGACACCATAGTAGAGTCTAGGGTTTTAGGAGCTTTGGGTTCAATAGAAATGGTCTCAAAGGTTACTTACAGTGGCAAGTCTTCATTGTTCTGAACAGATTCTAATTGAGAAACTTGGAGAATAAGATAATACTTAACACTTAATACATACATGTAGAGATATTTTGTTTTAAAACCCTATTATAGTTATGTCCAGAAAACTTGGACAATGACACAAGTTTTACCATTTTAGATGTTTATCAAAACTTAATCAAGATACAATTATAAAAGCAATATGGGCATGGAGTGCAGACTCTCAGCTTTAATTTTATAGTATTTACATCCCATTTGGAGTAAGGGTTTAGGAAATACTGCTCTTTAATATGTAGTTGTATCTTTTTAAAGGGAACAAAAGTAATTGGCCAATTATCTCAAAATCTCTTTAATGGGCTGCATGGGCTATTCCCCAATATATCATTAAGTAACTAGGTTAAAGTCTGGAGATGATACTAGGTTTGTTATTTGCATTTGGAAGTCCTTTCTGTGAACCCACAACATTAGGCTGGCTTCAGACTTGCGGACCCTCCGCAGCGTCCTGCGGAGGAGATCCGCAAGCTGAACGCAGCCACCGCCAGCCCCTATCTTTATAATGGGAACGCACGTTCATGCGCTCCCATTCACTGCAATATGTGATTTGTACGCAGGCGGATGCCCGCACACAAATCACACACTTTCATCCGCACCAGGAACGCGACATGGTCGCGTTCCTGGTGCGGACGAGAGTGTGGGATTGTGTGTGAATTGTGCGCGGGCATCCGCCTGCGTACAAATCACATATTGCAGTGAATGGGAGCGCACGGTCATGCGCATACCTGCGCATGACTGTGCGGTCCCATTATAAAGATAGGGGCTGCGTTCAGCTTGCGGATCTCCTCCGCATGACGCTGCAGAGGGTCTGCAAGTCTGAAGCCAGCCTTAGGTCAAAGGAGCCCTCATTCAACAAGAAACAGACTATTATGAGACTGAAGAAAATAAGAA
The DNA here is from genome assembly GCA_033576535.1 of Allobates femoralis. Lineage (NCBI taxonomy): Eukaryota > Metazoa > Chordata > Amphibia > Anura > Aromobatidae > Allobates > Allobates femoralis. The sequence continues at coordinate 274,834,323 of JARQOC010000001.1, forward strand.
ATCCATCTAGAGAGATAGCAGAAATTAGTGAGCCTGGGAAAGCAAAAAGGTCTGGATGTCCATGGAACACAACAGTGGGGGATGATCACAGAATCCTTACCATGGTCAAGAAAACCCCTTCACAACATCCACTCAGTAGTGAAGAACACTCTACAGGTTATAGGTGTTTAAGTATCTAAGTGTGCCTTAAAGAGAACACATCATAATAGCAAATACAGAGTGTTCCTTACAAGGTGCAAACCATTAATCAGCCTTAAATAATAACAATTTTTATATAGCGCTAACATATTCCGCAGTGCATGGCAAATCAGAGATTCATATACAAATAAACAGTCATTAGAACTTACAGTCTACAATGAGGTGGGGATGATACAAAGTACAGGAGCTTATTTGCAATGATGGTCCAGCCATCTTGAGGAAATAAGGAGTAGATAAGAGTAGAGTAAGAGGACACCAGCCAATCTGTGTAGAGCTTTTGGGTCTGGTGGAGTTTGACAGTTATGTTCATGGAAGTAATGGATAACCTATGTCTAAATTACTTCGATTAGGGAGAATGATAGGCCACCCTAAAAAGATGTGTTTTTAGGGGTTGCCTAAAACCATGTAAATTGTGGATAATCCGAAATTCTGGGGATAGAGCACGCCAGAGAACTGCTGCAGTTTGGGCGAAGACTTGGAGCTGGGAATGGGAGGTTCGGATTAATGTAGATGTTATACTAAAGTTACTCAAAGAATGAAGAGTAGGGTGATAGACTGAGGTGAGGGTAGGAAGGTAGTGCTAGTGCACTGTGAAGAGCTTTGTGGGTGAGAACAAGAAAGGCCAGATTACAATTTGTAAAAAAAAAACATTGAAAGAACCCAGCCCACTTCTGGAAAATCATTCTTTAGACAAATGAAACTAAGATCAACCTCCACCAGAATGATGGGAAGAATAAAGTAAGGAGAAGGCTTGAAATAGAGCATGATTCAAAGTACACCACATCCTCTGTAAAACGGAGGAGGCAGTGAGGTGGTATTGGCATGCATGGCTTCCAATAGTGATGAGTGTTTATTGATGATACTAGAAAAAAGCCCGATGCTATTGCATCGGGAGTGCGGTGTAATGAACAGGTGCCATAAAAATAGCCGCTGAATAGTACAGTCTTCTCTCTAGAAAGTAAGCTGTTGTTGCAGGATTTATATGGAGTATATGGTGGCTTAGTGGTTAGCACTGTATATGGTGGCTCAGCAGTTAGCACTGTATACGGTGGCTCAGTGGTTAGCACTGTATACGGTGGCACAGTGGTTAGCACTGGTAACGGTGGCTCAGTGGTTAGCATTGTATACGGTGGCTCAATGGTTAGCACTGAATATGGTGGCTCAGTGGTTAGCACTGTATATGGTGGCTCAGTGATTGGCACTGTATACGGTGGCTCAGTGGTTAGCACTGTATATGGTGGCTCAGTGGTTAGCACTGGATACGGTGGGTCAGTGGTTAGCACTGTATATAGTGGTTAAGTGGTTAGCACAGTATATGATGGCTCAGTGGTCGGACAGTATATGGTGGGTCAGTGGTTAGCACTGTGTGGTGGCTCACTGGTTAGCACAGTATATGGTGGATCAGTGGTTAGCACAGTATACGGTGGCTCAGTGGTTAGCACAGTTTATGGTGGCTCAGAGTATAGCAGTGTATATGGTGGGTCAGTGGTTAGCACAGTATACAGTGGCTCAGTGGTTAGCACAGTATATGGTGGCTCAGTGGCTAGCAGTGTATACGGTGGGTCAGTGGTTAGCACTGTACATAGTGGGTCAGTGGTTAGCACAGTATATGGTGGCTCAGTGGAGAGCAGTGTACATGGTGGGTCAGTGGTTAGGACTGTATAGAGTGGCTGAGTGGTTAGCTGTCTCCCCCTGTCCTCTGGCCCTGTGTCCCCCTGCCCTCTCTCCCTGTGTCCCCTTATCCTCTGGCCCTGTGTCTCCCTGTCCTCTGCCCCTGTGTTCCCCAGTCCTCTGCCCCTGTGTGGCGGTGTTCTCTGGGCCTGTCCTCTGGTCCTGTGTCTTGCTGTCCTCTGGCCCTGTTTGCCGCTGTCCTTGGCCCAGTGTCCCGTTGTACTGTGGCCCAGTGTCCCGCTGTCCTTTGGCCCAGTGTCTCGCTGTCCTCTGCCTTGTATCCCTGTCCTCTGCTCCTGTTCTGTGTCCCTCTGTCCTGTGTGCCCCTGTCCTGTGTGGCCCTGTCCTGTCTTGTGTGTCCCTGTCCTGTGAGGCCCCCTGTCTGTCCTGTGTGGCCCCCTGTCTGTCCTGTGTGGGCCCCTGTCTGTCCTGTGTGGGCCCCTGTCTGTCCTGTGTGGGCCCCCGTCTGTCCTGCGTGGGCCCCTGTGTGTCCTGCGTGGCCACCTGTGTGTCGTGCACGGCCCCCTGTGTGTCCTGCGTGGCCCCCTGTGTGTCCTGTGTGGCCCCCTGTCTGTCCTGTGAGGCCCCTTGTCAGTCCTGTGTGGCCCCCTGTCATGTGCCCACTCCCTGTGCACTTATACAAAGTGCCGACACTGCAACTGTGCAAGCAATGTGGCACACTGTATCAGTGCAGCAGGGGGATATGTGCTCCCTCCGTGCCCCCTCCTCTGACCCAGTGTGTGCTCACCACTGCCATCCAGGCAGATGAGGTCCCGGGTCCCTTGCAGCCGCAGCGTCAGCCGGGATCTGTGCTCTGTGCTCTATTGCTCTGGACTTCTGAAGACACCGGGAGACGATCACAGAGCACAGATCCCAGCTGAAGCTGCAGGGACATTGCGGCGCTGGCATCCAGCTGCGGTGCATGCCGGAATAGCGGCACATTGGCCGGATGCCAGCAGCTGGCAATTATTATATAGGATGACTGAAGACAGAAGCATGATGAATACTGAAATGTACAGGTCTACACTTTCTACTGATATTCAACCAAATACAGCAAGATTGATTGGATGGCATTTCACAGTACAGATGGAAAATGAACCATACTGAACAAGCAACCCAGGATTTTTTTAAGGCAACAAAGTGGAAAATTCTGCAACGGTTGAGTCAATCTCCAGATCTCAACCTCAACAACTAAAATCAGCTGTAAACAAATACCTATCAAAACATCACAATGGAGGAAACCCAGCGTTTGGTGATATCCATATCTTCCAGAGTTTGTTCAGTCACTGGCTGCAAAGGATTCTCTACAAGGTATTAAAATTGTCATTTTATACATAGCAAAGTATATTTCACCAATTACTTTTGAGAAGAGATGAACCAACTTTCCCCAAACATGTTTGCTAATTTCAAATTTGGCACGAACATTGCAGATTCTGTTCGAGATCAGAAAACCAAGCAATTTCTCCAAAAAAAAATCGATGAACACAGCTTTGTTCTGGAAGAAAAAGTTGATTTAAAATGCCCCTAAAATTTTCCCTGATTGTTTGGGACCAAAATGCTCACCAGAAGACCTGTTGGCCGAGAACAACAAATATCCTTCTGGTTAGGAGTGTTTCCGCCATCAGGTCTACCAGTTTGTATCAAAATGTACAATTTTTTTAGCTTTAAATTACATGTTTTAAGCTTCCTGGAGTTTGCAGGTGTTTTGACACCTGCAAGGTGTGAATTTTAGAAACAATGGCAGATGTGGCATCAGCTTTGAAGTCTAGGAAGCTTACAACGCCCTTCAAATCCATTTAAGAGAGTTTAATATTTGAGGGGAATTTGTTTTGAATTTTTTATTTTATTTTATTATTTTTTGTTATTATTATTATTATTATTATTATTATTAATAAACATTTGGTACATACACTTAAGTAAACCTCATTGCTTCTGATGTAACTGAAGTTAGCTGGGATCTTGTAGTCCTGATCTGATCCCAGGAATCTTTATCTTGTCAGATGTCATTATAGATGGACAGGTTTTGCACCTGTTCTCGTTGCAGGGAAAGGTTCCTGTTGCTGCTGGAGAGGACAGGGTGCTTCTGACAATGATGTTTTTTAGATTTGCAGGTTGTCTAAATCACAAGAGTGGGGGATGTCCCACAGGTGGCATGTACGTAGGGGAGACCAGGCAAAAATTCAGAACAAGAATGAATTCTCATCGCCACTCAATAAAAGTGTATGGATCTACCTGTAGCAAAACATTTTTCCAGCCCTGACCACAACAGTGAAACCGACATGAGTCTGCTCATTTTAAAAAGCAACTTCAAATCTCAGAGAGGGAGAAGAATTTGGGAATACAAATTGATAACAATCTTTGACACATTTAAAACGGGATTAAATATTTCACATGGATTCATGGGTTTTTAAATATAATGAATGGGCATTTGGGGACATCACAGATTCATGCATTTTTATATAAATTGAAAGGACACTTGGGGATATCTCATCTCCAAGAGACTCCAACTTGAGGACTATGAAGTTTTGACTTTTCTTATGTGAACTCTGCTCTCCACAACTCACCTAAATATTGTCAGGTCTCCACAGGCTACTAACCATAAAAAAATAATACAATTTGTTCCGCTTATCTCAGAAATATGGTTTCTCTTTTCGCTGCTCTTCTACCCCTCCCTAACCTGACTCTGCTTTACGTCACCTGTCGTATTTACCACAGCATATAACAGTGTTTTTCTTCTGAAGACACATACAGTACAGACCAAAAGCTTGGACACACCTTCTCATTCAAAGAGTTTTCTGTATCTTCATGACTATGAAAATAATAGATTCACACTGAAGGCATCAAAACTATGAATTAACACATGTGGAATAATATACTTAAACTTAAAAAATAAGTGTGAATCAACTGAAAATATGTCTTATATTCTAGGTTCTTCAAAGTAGCCACCTTTTGCTTTAATTTCTGGTTTGCACACTCTTGGTATTCTCTTGATGAGCTTCAAGAGGTAGTCACCGGAAATGGTTTTCACTTCACAGGTGTGCCCTGTCAGGTTAATAAGTGGGATTTCTTGCTTTATAAATGGGGTTGGGACCATCAGTTGTGTTGTGCAGAAGTCTGGTGTATACACACCTGATAGTCCTACTAAATAAACTGTTAGAATTTGTATTATGGAAATAAAAAAGCAGCTAAGTAAAGAAAAATGAGTGGCCATCATTACTTGAAATGAAGGTCAGTCAGTCCCAAAAATTGGGAAAACTTTGAAAGTTTCCCCAAGTGCAGTTGCAAAAACCATCAAGTGCTACAAAGGAACTGGATCACATAAGGACCGCCCCAGGAAAGGAAGACCACGAGTCACCTCTGATGCGGAGGATAAGTTCATCCGAGTCACCAGCCTCAGAAATCGCAGGTTAACAGCAGCTCAGATTAGAGACCATGCCAATGCCACACAGAGTTCTAGCAGCAGACACATCTCTACAACAACTGTTAAGAGGAGATTTTGTGCAGCAGACCTTCATGGTAAAATAGCTGCTAGGAAACCACTACTAAGGACAGGCAACAAGCAGAAGAGACTTGTTTGGGCTAAAGAACACAAGGAATGGACATTAGATGAATGGAAATTTGTGCTTTGGTCTGATGAGTCCAAATTTGAGATCTTTGATTCCAACCACAGTGTCTTTGTGCGACGCAGAAAAGGTGAACGAATGGAGTCTACGTACCTGGTTCCCACCATGAAGCATGGAGGAGGTGTGATGATGTGGGGGTGCTTTGCTGGAGACACTGTTGGGGATTTATTCAAAATTGAAGGCATACTGAACCAACATGGCTACCACAGCATCTTGCAGCGGCATGCTGTTCCATCCGGATTGCGTTTAGTTGGACTATCATTTATTTTTCAACAGGACAATGATCCCAAACACACCTCCAGGATGTGTAAGGGCTATTTGACCAAGAAAGAGAGTGATGGGGTGCTACGCCAGATGACCTGGCCTCCACAGTCACCAGACGTGAACCCAATCGAGATGGTTTGGGGTGAACTGGACTGCAGAGTGAAGGCAAAAGGGCCAACAAGTGCTAAGTGCATCTCTGGGAACTTCTTCAAGACCTTTGGAAGACCATTTCCGGTGACTATCTCTTGAAGCTCATCAAGAGAATGCCAAGAGTGTACAAAGCAGTAATCAATACAAAAGGTGGCTACTTTGAAGAACCTAGAATATAAGACATATTTTCAGTTGTTTCACACTTTTTTGTTAAGTAAATAATTCCACATGTGTTATTTCATCGTTTTGATGCCTTCAGTGTGAATCTACAATTTTTTTAGTCATGAAAATAAAGAAAACTCTTTGAATGAGAAGGTGTGTCCAAACCTTTGGTCTGTACTGTATGTGTCTTCAGAATTTGTGTCACTACCAGCCTGATGAAGGGGCCATAGTGTCTCGAAAGCTTGCTATGTTTGCCATCTTTTCAGTTAGCCATTAAAAGGCATCAACCACTGAGGACTCTCAGATTCCAATATGAGGCTAAGGAAAATTCCATATATAGAGAGATAACTGACAACTTCAATTAAAACATGAATTTTACTAGAGATAGTTAAAAATGAAAAATCAGACTGCAATAGATGTACTAAATAGGAGAATTTGAAAGGCTCATATAGCACTAATAATTATATTCAGATACATTTCACAATATACATTCTCAGCACATACGGTACTTAAATTACTGAGCCAATAAATACATTATTCACAATCATTAGTAGTGTGTTCAGTAATTATAAGAGAACCAAGTATGTGCACAGAAGATAAGAAAGTAGGGTTCACACATACAATCAGGAATAAAAGGTATTTCTATCTCTCCAAGGTTGTAAATATGGATGAAGAAAATATAACAAAATATTTGTCCTAGAAGCAATATAGGAGACAATAATGTGGCTTCAAATATATCTACCTGTTCATTCAGAAGGTAATAAACAGTTCTTAAAATGTATCTCCTTAATACAGATCCAGTAATTGCAAGTACCAAGAAAATATATGGAGCATATGATGTTTTATATTGCCAAGTGCTAATTAAAGGGAACTCCCAACTTCAAACACTGTGCAAAAATGCATTTGGCAAAAATACAAGGTTACATATCAATAAGATGTATCACCAGATCCTCATTGTACCATCAACTGAGACCCTATGATGCACATTTGATCAATCTTCCCTATTTGATGAAGATTTATGAAATGTGAATAAGAGGATGAATCTTGCCATCTGAATCTTGGAATTTTTTCTTACTGATGGTGGTTGCGGTGGCAGCGGTGTTGTGTAGCGGAGTTACAGGAGGTAGGATCGCTGGTTAGGGCAATGATGCAGGCCCAGAGCTGGGTATTCGCAGCAGTATGTGGTAGTGTGTGGTGGCATACGGTGGCCACAATCGCTTTTCCAGGTTCTAGCAAGCAATCTGTGCCTGTGTTTACCATGATGGACTTAAAGAAAATGGCTGAAGAAGAGGCACATGTGCAGATTGAGATCTCAGAGAACTGATATAGCGGTCTGTGCATGTACCAACTCCGCAGCCATGTTCTTCAAGTCCATCGTAGTAGAGGCAGGCAAGGATTGTCTGCTGAAACACTTAAAAGCAATGGCGGCCACTGTACGCCAGCACACACTGCCACAACAGCACCAAGCCCGCACCATTGTCCCACCACCAACTTCTTCTGGTGACTCTGCCTCCTATGACTCTGCTACATACCTGCCACAACCCCCCTCAGTAAGCTATGTACTAAGATGGGCACATGTAGCAGGGAGGGAACTATGTACCAGGATTGGGACCATGTAGCAGAGTATGGGATATTTACCAGGTTTTGGGCTATGTAGCAGAATGGGGGCAATGTACCAGGATTGGAGCCCTACATGCCGGGGTGGAGGCTAGCGACCAGGATGGGGCCATGTACTAGGATGGGGTCATGTAGCAGGTTGGGGGGCTATGTACCAGGATTGGGGCCAGACATATGAGGGTGGGGATCAATGTACTAGGATGGGGGCCATATATACCATGGTGGAGGCTATGTACCAGGGTTGGTGATCACATATACTGCTTATAAAACGGACACTTGAATTTTAAGATGCACCCTGTTTACAATTAAAAAAAAAATTTTCTTTTCCTCTAAATTTGGGGTGCATCTTATAATCCAGTGCATTTTAAAGTGCTAAAAATATGATAGTTTAAAATAAAAATATCATGGAAATCCTCTTTATTGCTTAAAAATTCCGTACACAGTCTCAGCCACCCAGGTACTAGATTTAATTAGATGTGGGTCATCATTTTTCCTCATAGGATTAAACAAAATATCACTACCTATAATTATCAATGCTAATGGTGGCATATACATGAGGATTTAAAATCAGCAAAAAAACTCACAACAGAGCTACTATTTTCACTATGCAGTACGAGTTATTTTAGACACATTAGAGGTCTGAGTGTGTCTCTAAAGTGTCACTTTCAAGTATATAGCAGAAATATGCCAGAAATGTAATGCATTGTATATATTCCTAAATGCTGTCATGTCTTGAGCTAACAATCCATCTGTTTCATCCACAGGTATGTTCCTGGCTGCAATATCTTTTATTAACCTCCATACTGACTGAATCCTATACACTCCTGTTTTTCAGTTTGAACTACTATGTTCCTGGCTGCAATATCTTGTATTGTACCATGGAATAAATGGCAGAATAATAATAATAATATTACTGGTTGAATCCTATCCACTCCTGCTTCTGTAATATACCTGTAATAACTCTTCAACTCCTTATTAGTTTAATTTTTCTAGTGTTTAACATCCAAATGTCCATACTAACTCTAATCTCTTAATTTCCTTCTGCCGAGACACAGTCTCACTGCAGCTCCTCCCTACTTTTCACACCTGATTTCATATGCACATAGAGACATTAAAAAATATTTTGCCAGGTTTGATGACACAAACTCGTGTGTCGCCAAAGTGTGTCTCAAAAGAGTATAGCAGAAATATACTAGAAATAGTTCAGGAATTGGCCAGAAGGTAAGAGCTAACACTGCTTAATATACATATTTGCCTTTCTTTTTCTCATCCTTGCGCTTTCACCATACTTATTTCTGCCCTTACAGTTTTTGCTCCAGTAATCCTTTACTATCCCTAAGCCCCAGCACCCTCTAGCAAAATAACTACCTCCCCCTGTCTCCTACCCCCTCATCTCACCTCATCTGCAGACTTGCTCCTTAACACCTGAGCTATGGAGGGCTCCCCTTTACCCACACTCCTCACTCTTGCAACAGACATGGCGAAGGAATGGGTTTCTTCTTTTCTACCAACTGTTCCTTCAACCCTATCCAACCCTCACCCCCCATCCTCCATTCTTTTGCAGTTCACTCTGTTGGCATATACTCTCCCTCTAATCTATAATTGGCCATCATATACTGAGCTGTGGCCTGGCCACTGACTTTATTGACCAATTCTCTAATTGGCTTCTTTACTTTCTCTCTGCTGACATTCCCAACATTATCATGGGTGACTTTAGCATCTCCATTGACTCCCGCTAGTTGGCAACCTCCAAATCTCTGTTGCTTACTTCATTGTTTGGAATTACTCAATTATCCTCCAGAGCCCCCACACCATGAACATACATTAGACCTTATCTTCATCTGTGTTTGTTCCTTATCTAATCTCACATTCTCGCATTTCCCTCATCTGACCACCACCTACTCACTTTCTCATCTTGCCCTCCTCACCTGCCCCCCATTACCAGCCACGAACATAGCCTCACAGAAACCTCAAACATCTAGACATTTACATTCTCTTGGACTCTTTTCTACTTCTGTCATCCATATCTTCTCTCTATGACATGGACAGTACTACCACTTTCTACAATGACACCCTCACATCAGCTATTGACCCAGTTGTCTCTCTTCTGCATGGCAAACTGTGACAAATCAGTACACAACCCTGGCACAATAACCTCAACAAAAAGCTTCAGCAAGTTTCCAGGGTTGCAGAGCGGCGTTGAAACAAAACACACTTGCAAGATGACTTCACTGTATCCCAACAAGCAACAATAGCCTTCGAATCAGCTCTCACCTCTGCTAAACAGACCTACTTTAAAACCCTTGTATTTTCCTTATCCTACAATCCCAACTGCTGTTCAGCACTTTTAACTCTTTCCTTCACCCACCACTAACCCCTCCAACCTCCTTAAACTCTGCTGACGACTTTGCCACACACTTCAAAAATTAGATCAACCAAACAAAGCAAGCATTTATTTTTCCACAATTCCAACCACTCCATATAACAGACTATTGCATTTTGCTCATAACCTCCCTCTCCAGCATCACTGAAGGAGAGCTTACTTATCTCCTCTCCAAATCACACCTCACTACTTGTGCACTTGACCCCATCCTTTCCCACCTCCTCCACAACCTCACCACCATGCTTATCCCAGCCCCAATTCACTTCTTCAACATATCGCTAATTTCTGGTACCCTCTCCTCTGCTTTTAAACATGCCATGATCACACCTATCCTCAAAAAGGCAAACCTTGACCCAACTGCTATGCCCAGCTATCGCCCAATATTGCTGCTCCCATTTTCTTTCAAACTCCTTGAGCAGCATATCCATGCTCAACTTTCCTCTTCCCTCTTATGTAACTCTCTCTTTGACAACCTAAAATTTGGCTTCCAGCCCCACCGTTCCACCAAAACTGCCCTGACCAAAATTACTAATGACTTACTTACAGCCAAAGCGTACAATTCTCTACATTCCTCCTTCTAGACCTGTCCTCTGCCTTTGACAAAGTTGATCACTCCTTCCTACTGTAGATACTCTCTTTATTTGTAATCAAAGACCTTGCCCTACGCTGGATCTCATACCTTTCAACTGCACATTTAGCATTTTTCACTCCCACACTACCTCCTCATCCCATCCTCTCTGTTGGAGTCAGGCAAGCCTCTGTCCTAGTACCCCTACTCTTCTTCATTATAATGTCCCATGGCTTCCAGTACCACTTCTATGCTGATGACACTCAGATCTACCTCTCTGGCCCAAACATCAAATGCCTGCTGTACAGAATCCAGGAGTATCTATGAGCCATACCTCCTTTTTCTCCTTTCACTTCCTAAAGCTCAAGATTGACAAATCTGAACCTTTCCTCCATCTCACGTATCTTCCCTACCTCATCTATCTATCTCAATTAATGGCATCACGCTCTCGCCTGCAACTGAAATCCCCTGACTCAGAGTAACTCTTGACTCTGCCCTATCCTTTAAACTTCACATCCAAACTCTTGCCAAATTCCTGACACATCCAGCTCAAAAAATATTTCCAGAATCCATCCTTTCCTTAAAGGGAACCTGACCTCGCAAAATATGCCCCCAGCCTCTATATACCTGTCCCTGCACCATGTTAATAGATTTCAAGCAATCCCTTTGTACTTGAAAATCGATATAGTAAACTTTAGAAAAGCTGTTATGATACCTTATAATCTGCGGCTTCTCATTATTTGAGAAGCCGCAAAAGGCGTTCCTTTCTGGGCCTCCCCGCCGCCTGCTTGTTATTTATTCACGCCCCTATCGGTGTGCTACAGAGCAGGGGCAGTATAATATAAATATACAAAATCACCTTATATCCATAGAAATTCTCATGATCAAGGATACATCATTCCTATAAGGTGTATATATAACTGGAAATAAGTAACACTCCTCTCAATTATTAATTAAGTGGAAACCACTATGGAGTTTTGGTTACATAAAATATAACTTTTATTATTAATATAAAAGCAGACACATGAACGTTATGAAACGAAGCACAAGGGAATTCCAAAAACAACTGCAGTTAGGTGGTAACCCCCTGGGTTAAACCATGCACAATGAGGCACAATTCACAAAATGTTAGAAGTACACAAGGTAAAGAGTGTATTAGCTGACAATTATAGGAAATACCATTATATCAGTCACTCACCCATGATACACTCTTGTGGTAGACCTGGCGGTTCCCCGGGGGGCCCTGTCCTGCACTACGCCCCTAACAGCTGTTTCGCCGCTGCTTGGTCGCAGGGGCAGTGCTCGTCATGTAAGGGGCGGTAAAGCTGATATGACGCTAATCGCGTCATATCCGGCTTTACCACGTCAGTACAACCCATCGCGCATGCACACTCGGCATCGAGAGGTTGGCAGTACACCCTAATGGGTGTACTGACGTGGTAATGCCGGATATGAGGCAAGCAGGCAACGTGGAGGCCCAGAAAGGAACGCCTTTTGCGGCTTCTCAAATAATGAAAAGCCACAGATTATAAGGTATCATAACAACTTTTGTAAAGTTTCTATATCGATTTTCAAGCACCAAGGGATGGCTAGAAATCTATTAACATGGTGCAGGGACAGGTATATAGAGGCTGGGGCATATTTTGCGAGGTCAGGTTCCCTTTAACCCTCAATCAGCTAAAATGTTGTACATGCCCTCATCATCTCCTGCCTTGACATCTTCCTCTGTGACCTCTCTACTAACACTATCACACCTCTCCAGTCAGTCCTTAACTATGCCGTCTGACTAATAATTATACATTTCTTTCAGATGATGGTGGTATGTCGTAGTCATTTACTGTCACACAACCAGTATATTTATTTGGTGCTAATGGGTATTAAGCAAATTATCCTAAACATATACGTATGTTATATATATATATATGGCAAGTAATACTGTTAGGCTATTTTTTTGTCTTATTGCATAATAATTAAATTTTAAAATTAATACTTTTGGGGGATTTTTTTTACAATGAAATATGCTGCTGTACTTACTTGTTTTGCACAACATATAGACTGTCTTAGGAGTTTTTGGATAAATAATTCTGGTTGTTGGTAAAAATATTTGGATAGGATTATATTGTAAAAAGTGACAAGCTGCTGACATGCACCTTATGTTAATGTGGTGTTACTTAAGACTACCTAGCAAAATTTGACAGCTGTGTCTTGTAAAAGGAAGGTGCATAACTCCACGTAACTGCTTTCTTTAGGAAAATGCGTGTGTTTGTGTATACAGAGCTTATGTGTACTGTATATATATTTGTGTAAATATATATATACTAGCTGGGTGCCTGATGCACATGTATCGGGATTCTAGAAGAGCGAGTCTCTGACTCGCAATGGCCGCTTCGCGGCCAATGCTTCGGGCGTATCCACATGACCACGCTGACTCGCAGTGCGAGTGGACTCAGAAGGGGCAAAAAACCCATTCGCAATTATATAATAGATTATATATATGAGTGTATATATATTATATAAAGTGTGAGACCCAGGTGGGGTTAGTGGAGGAGGGCAGGTATATCTCACCCAGGTATCTGTCCTATGCGATCTAACCTGGGTTGTATCACCTGGCTGCTAATGAAGTAATGGGAGGCGGTTTGGGTCTGTAAAAGGAGTCTGGGAGTCGGGCGGGGCTCTCTCTCAGCCTGGGAGCACAGACAGCCTGTTTGTGTGAGGAGAAGCACGTGAGTGAAGCCATTGCTGTTTGGTTATATGTTTAGGCTGGAAGGGAGAAGCCCTTCAGCCTGTAGTGAGGGGACATTCTGTTTAGTTAGAGCCGGACAGGCGAGGATTTTGTTTTGCTGTTTTGTTTTCTTTTGTTGGCTTTCACCACAATAAACCTGGCCCCGTGCCAGTTGCATCCACATTGCTGTGTTTGGACTAAATGACACAAAATCAACGTGGCCTTTGATCCCAGCAAAGGCGAACCCCAGGCGTGTTGTCACATTTGGTGCCCCATGTGAGGACCACGTTACAGTGTCAAAATGGATGACGTGGTGAAAGCGCTGGTGCAATCCACGGCGGTGCAGCAAGAAGCTAACCGCTTAATGTCAGCACAGCTGAGGGAACTGGTGGAAACGACAACCAGAGACCGCCAATTGCTGCAGGAGGTGGCGCAGCGCCTGGCAACCGCACCGGAGCTAAATCCTGAGCAGAGGGTGATTCATGTGAGTCGGTACTGGCAGAAACTGACTGCAGACGATGACGTGGAAGCCTACCTGACTACGTTCAAGCGGACAGCCGAGCGGGAGAAGTGGCCGAAGGCACGGTGGGCCGGCTTGCTTGCTCCGTTTCTGGCAGGGGAGGCCCAAAAAGCGTACTTCGACCTGGAGCCTGAGGCCGCGCAGGATTTTGATAGACTAAAAGCGGAGATCCTGGCCCGGCTGGGAGTGACGACGGCGGTACGAGCACAGAGAGTGCATCAATGGACTTATCATCCCGATAAACCTCCACGGTCCCAGATGTTCGACCTGGTTCACCTGACAAAAAAATGGCTACAACCCGAGGTGCTGTCGGCGCCAGAGATAATCCAAAGGGTTGTCCTGGACAAATACCTAAGAGCTCTCCCGCCAGCCCTGAGGAAGTGGGTAAGTCATGGGAATCCTACGACCGCCGATCAACTGGTGGATCTCGTGGAATGTTATTCTGTGGCGGAAGGTCTCCTGGATGATGCGGCACATCTTCCCTCTTCCCCCTCTCCCCGGGGGTCGGGTAAGACTGTATCCGGGACTAGGGGAGGGGGACGGTATTCTAAAACAGTGGCGGAGGAGAACGGAGCTTTTGGGGTCGTGAGGCCGAAGGGGCCGAACTATGGACTAAGCAAGGGGCCCGTAAGGTGTTTTCGCTGCCAGGAAGCGGGTCACATTGCTGCGAACTGTCCGTTAACCACTGAACCCATGCAGTGCGAGGTCACGGACTTTGAAAAACGTGTGTCTATGGTTGCTAGGGTGGTGTGTGCTGCTGCTGGTCCAGGCGATATCGAAAAACACCTGTGTGACCTGACTGTTGATGGCAAGAATGTTGTGGCGCTGTTGGACTCAGGGAGTGTGGTAACTCTAATCAAGGCCAGTCTGGTGTCAGTCCCGACTGGTCCGTCAGATAAATTTTCAGTGACGTGCGTGCATGGAGACACATGCTCGTACCTCACGACCGTCACCTGCATTACTACTCTTTATGGGACTGTGCACCATAAGGTGGGACTAGTCCCAGCCTTACTGCATGATGTTATTCTAGGAAGAGATTTTCCCCACTTCTGGCAGTTGTGGGAAAACCAGTTGGTATCCCGGGCTGGAGGCCCCGGTGACCCAGTTCCGATGCCTCCAGGGGGGCCGGAGCCACTGGAGGATGATCCCCAGGAGGAAGCTGGGGGGGGATCCCTGGAAGATGTCCTGCAGTTCCCGTTTTTGGTCATGGCTGGCGATTCCGAGGAACCCAGGGCCGGAGCGGGGTGGACAGTCGTCCCACTTCCGGTTTGCTGGATTTGGAAGTCCTGAAAGATGACTTCCAAAGTGAGCAACTAAGGGATCCAACCCTGTTGCAGGCTAGGAAAAATGTAAAGATGATAAACGGGGTACAGGTGGAGGCTGATACTAGGCTGGCTTACCCACACATGGCCCTGGAGAATGACTTTCTCTATCAGATAGAGAAAAAGGGGGACGACACGGTACAACGGTTGGTCGTGCCGCAATCCTACAGGCGGAAAGTGCTGGACCTGGCACACACACACGTGATGGGGGGTCACCTGGGGGTCCAAAAAACCACTGAACGGATTTTACATTGTTTTGTTTGGCCCGGCATGCATCACGATATTCGCATGTATTGCGAGTCATGTCCGGAATGCCAAATCTCGGCGCCCAGGCCTCATCTATGTAGCCCCTTGGTACCCCTACCTATCATTGAGATCCCGTTTGAGAGGATCGGGATGGATTTGGTTGGGCCCCTCCCCAGGTCTGCACGTGGACACCAGCACATCCTGGTCATCTTGGACTATGCCACTCGTTACCCCGAGGCCATCCCTTTGCGTAACACGGCCACCAAGACCATTGCCAAGGAGCTGGTCCATGTGTTTAGCCGGGTTGGTATCCCGAAACAAATACTCACAGACCAGGGGACCCCTTTTATGTCGAGGGTAATGAAAGAGCTCTGCCGGCTGTTACGGATAACACCGTTACGCACCTCTGTGTATCACCCCCAAACAGACGGGCTCGTTGAGAGGTTCAACAAAACCTTGAAACAGATGCTCCGAAAGGTGATAGAGAAAGATGGGACGAACTGGGACTACTTACTCCCGTATTTGCTTTTTGCCATCCGGGAGGTACCCCAGTCTTCCACCGGGTTCTCTCCTTTCGAGCTTCTGTATGCCCGACGTCCCCGGGGTCTGTTGGACGTCGCGAAAGAAACCTGGGAGGGACAGGTTACCCCCTTCAAAAGTGTGATAGACCATGTAACCCAAATGCAGGACCGTATTGCGGCCGTTATGCCCATTGTGAAAGAGCACATGATGCAGGCTCAAGGGGCCCAGAAAAGGACCTATGACAGGGGAGCCAAGGTTCGCACTTTTGCCCCGGGGATAGGGTGTTAATCCTGGTCCCCACCGTGGAAAGCAAGTTCCTGGCAAGGTGGCAAGGCCCCTTTGAAATCATGGAACGGGTAGGTGAGGTGAACTATAAAGTGCATCAGGCGGGAAAAAGGAAACCGGAGCAGATTTATCATGTGAATCTGATAAAGCCCTGGAAGGACCGTCCGGCTCTATCAGCGGGTCTGGCCCTTCCGATCCGCACGCGGACCATACCGGAAGTCCAGATTGCGGAGACTCTGTCGGAGCGGCAGAAGACAGACGTCAAGCGGTTTCTCGTAAACAACCAAAAGTTTTTTTCCGAGAAACCTGGGCAGACCACGCTGATCAAACACGATATTGTAACAGAGCCCGGCGTCACCGTACAGGTGAAACCCTACAGAATCCCAGAGGCTCGGCGTGACGCCGTCTCCCGAGAAGTGGCGTCGATGTTGGAGTTAGGGGTGATCGAGGAATCGCATAGTGCCTGGTCGAGCCCGATTGTGTTAATCCCTAAACCCGACGGCACAATTCGATTCTGCAACGATTTTAGGAAGCTGAATGCAGTCTCTAAGTTCGATGCCTACCCTATGCCACGGGTTGACGAATTGATAGACCGGCTGGGAAAGGCCCGGTATATCACAACCTTAGACTTGACAAAGGGGTATTGGCAGATACCCCTGACGGAGGCAGCCAAAGAGAAAACTGCGTTTTCTACACCAGACGGTTTGTACCAATATGTGCATATGCCGTTTGGGCTGCATGGGGCACCTGCGACATTTCAGAGACTAATGGACCGAATCCTGAGGCCACATAGGCAGTATGCTTCGGCCTATTTGGACGACATTGTCATATACAGCCCGGAGTGGGAAACCCACCTCAGGAAAGTACAGGCTGTGATCGAGGACCTGCGGGAGGCAGGGCTAACGGCCAACCCAAAAAAATGTCATATCGGGCTGGAAGAAGCCCGGTATTTGGGTTACGTGATTGGGAGAGGGATCGTTAAGCCCCAGACTGACAAGATACAGGCCATCCAGAACTGGCCGCAACCAATCAATAAGAAGCAGGTGAGGGCTTTTTTGGGGATTGCTGGCTATTATCGACGGTTCATTCCCAATTTTGCAGCCATCGCTGTTCCCCTCACGGATCTTACAAAAGGGAAAGACTCTGTCATGGTCCAATGGACCCCGGCAGCGGAGGAGGCCTTCCGCGATCTGAAGCGGGCCCTCTGTTCTCAACCGGTGCTTGTGACTCCTGACTTCCAAAGCGAGTTCGTGGTCCAAACGGATGCTTCCGACACTGGTATCGGGGCGGTGTTGTCGCAACTGAGGGACGGGGAGGAACATCCGGTCCTTTATCTTAGTCGTAAGCTAAACAAGCATGAGCGACGGTATGCCATCGTGGAAAAAGAATGCCTGGCCATTAAGTGGGCTCTCGAGTCCCTCAAATATTACTTGGGGGGCCGGAAGTTCCGGCTGATTACGGACCATGCCCCTCTCAAGTGGATGCACTTGAATAGGGAGCGGAACAGCCGGGTGACTCGGTGGTTCCTGGCCTTGCAGGCCTACAATTTTACGGTGGAACATCGCCCGGGGGCGGGATGGGAAACGCTGATGCCCTGTCTAGGGTGCACTGTTTTGTGGGTACCGCTGCTCAGCCGGAGTGGTCTGAGCAGAGGGGGGGGATATGTGAGACCCAGGTGGGGTTAGTGGAGGAGGGCAGGTATATCTCACCCAGGTATCTGTCCTATGCGATCTAACCTGGGTTGTATCACCTGGCTGCTAATGAAGTAATGGGAGGCGGTTTGGGTCTGTAAAAGGAGTCTGGGAGTCGGGCGGGGCTCTCACTCAGCCTGGGAGCACAGACAGCCTGTTTGTGTGAGGAGAAGCACGTGAGTGAAGCCATTGCTGTTTGGTTATATGTTTAGGCTGGAAGGGAGAAGCCCTTCAGCCTGTAGTGAGGGGACATTCTGTTTAGTTAGAGCCGGACAGGCGAGGATTTTGTTTTGCTGTTTTGTTTTCTTTTGTTGGCTTTCACCACAATAAACCTGGCCCCGTGCCAGTTGCATCCACATTGCTGTGTTTGGACTAAATGACACAAATACACGTGGCCTTTGATCCCAGCAAAGGCGAACCCCAGGCGTGTTGTCACAAAAGATATACAATATGTACAAACATACATAACGCTTTTTACTGGAACCAGACAATGGGTTCCACTGGGTATTTAGTGTGCTTAGGGAACAGGGCTATGTGTGGATTCTGCTGTGAGCTGCAGAAGGCCATTTGTTGCTGCCCAAACTGGGCTAGTGGAAAGGCCTGGACTGCTGCATGGGTGAGAGACTGTAGTCTGGCTTAGAGCAAGAGGTGAAAAGACATACATGTGCATCTCAATGAATTAAAATATAATGAAAAAGTTAATTTTTTTCAGTAATTCAATAGCAAAAGTGAAACACATATATTATATAGTCATTACAAACAGAGTGGTCTATTTCAAGTGTTTATTTCTTTTTTTTTTTAAACAGTACATTTTTTATTCAATTACCGTATTTTTCGCTTTATAAGATGCACCGGATTATAAGATGCACCCCCACATTTGTTGAAGGAAAAGAGGAAAAAATAATTAATATTAAAGGTGGTTCGCGTTATAATGCCAGTGTCCATCTTACAATCAGTATATATGTCCTCCAACCTGGTATATATATCCCCCATGCTGGTACACATAGCCTTCAAGCTGGCACTGCCCCTCCCCCAATGCTGGCCCATTGTCCACATAAGGCTGGCACACTGTCCCCATAATGCTGGCACACTGTCCCATAAGGCTAGCACACTGTCTCCATAAGGCTGGCACACTGTCCCCATAAGGCTGGCACACTGTGCCCATAAGGCTGGCACACTGTCCCCATAAGGCTGGCACACTGTCCCCATAAGGCTGGCACACTGTCCTCATAAGGCTGGCACACTGTCCACATAAGGCTGGCATATGTGTCGCCCATGCTGCCGCACAATTAACATAATAAACAATCATACTCACCCCTCTCCTTGCTCCCCGCCATTTGTGCCATCCCCGCTCTCTGTGCTGTGTCGGCATCCGGGTCCTGTGAGCAGCGAGCAGGTGATGACATCAGTCTGCAGCGACGCTCACCGGACCCAGATGCCGGCAAAGACAGCGGGGATGGCGCGGACAGAGAGGGAACGAGGAGAGCGGTGAGTATGATCATACTCCCAGGGATAGTCAGTGCTCTCCACGCTTTCATTGCGTGGAAAGCACTGACTATTCACACAGGACCATAGCTGCTAAGCTGCAGTCCCGTTCCTGTAATATGGGCTGCTCCCTCTGGTGATGGACAGTGGGAAGCAGTGCATATTACAGGAGATAATGAGCGGCCCCATGTGACCATGGGGCCGCTGCTGCAGCCTCCTGACAGTCTCCCCAGACACCGCTCCACAGCCCCCCTCTCCCACCGTACAACAGTATTGTTTCACATTATAAGACACCCCCCCCCATTTTCCCCCAAAATTTTGGTGAACAAAAGTGCGTCTTATGCGAAAAATATGGTAAATCTTTAAACAGCATATATAACTTGTTTACACAATTATATCAATATAACAGTCGTGTCCAAATTATCACCACCAGTGGAAACCAATTCCAAACTGGATATTATAGGGGAGGGGAGGGAAAGAGAGGACAACACAGAAGGAAATGGGAAGCCAGGGTTGGACACAAAAGGTAAATTAATGGATAGTGTATGGGGATGGGGGGAGGGGGGGAGTAATAAGCTTTGGGAGCTTTGTTTTAAATATTTTTGTATACCAATCTAATTATGAGAAAACCAGAATAAACCAGGAAAATTTATAAAACCATCCTAAGTGTGAGCTATCGCCAATCAAGAAGTCTCCCAAATCTCCCACTGGCAACTGACTCGAGTGAACCAAACAGCGTTCATGTAGATGAGAATTTATCCTACCAATGGGTTCCTCCTGTGTGAGGGTAGAAGCTTCCCTCCAGTGCCTTGCCAAGCTCTGAGGGGCTGCTATCAAAACATGGGTTATCACTGGAACTAAGTTAGTGGGAAGAAGGTCCAACCCAATATTTAAGACTGCCAAGGGCCCCTCTAAAATTAAAGGGATTAAGTCTGCCACTCGATTCCAGAATTCTCCTATCTTGGGGCACTACCACACATGACCCATATCCCCTTTTTTACCACATCTCTTACAGCATAATAGGGAATATGATTTGTTAAATTTGGAAATTTTGTAAGGGGTCAGATACCAGTTCATATGTATTTTATTTAGGTGTTCTATATGGTTAGTACAGGAGGAGTGCCTTTGAGTAAATAAGGCCACAGTCCACCAGTGTGGATGAGAAAGAGAGTGCCTCCTCCTAGACATTCATATAAGGGAGTTTGACCAACTCTGCTGGTGAAGTAAGAGTCCAATAGAACAGAGACAATCCATGTTCATTGGGGTATTCTACTTTAAAGTATTTCTGCATTATAACTCATGTGTCAGGGCTCCACCAAGCTGGAAATGTGCACGACTGGATAAAATTACAGATTTGGAGATACTGATAAAAGCACGTTTTGGGAATCTTGTAAAGTTAGGACAAGTCTGCAAAGGAGGGTAATACAGGGCCATCTAAGAGTTTGTCAAGCATGCTTGCACCTGATTTCACCTACAGGTCTAGAGACAACCCAGAGATTTGTGCCTCAATTGTTTTTACAGAAATATATTTCAATAGGGATTGTATCAGTGTTCTATCAAGATTATTCCAATAAGATATCAACGAGGACATCGTATGTAAGGGAAAATTTGATTTCAGGGGCTTCAGTAGCTCGATCTCTAGCAAATCTCTAGTAGACTTGTGGGGAGCAAACTGTCTTTCTATTTGGAGCCATATATAATTAAGATCCACAGGCCACCAATCTTTTGCAGCCTCGAGTATGGTACAAAGATAGATTTGGTATACCCATTCCACCACGAGAATATTGGAAATGTAGAGGGAGATATCTGAACAAGTAGGTAATCTTACGCAGCAACATCATTTTTACAATTTGTATTCTGGCAACCCAGGACAGTGGTAGGACAGTCTGCCTTTCCAAGTCCCCACTAACTTACAAAATCAGTGATTTGCAGTTCAATTTAATTAGATTCACAAATTTTGTAATTTTAATTCCCAAATATGCAAATCCCGCTTCCTCCCACTTAAAGGGAAAATGCTCTAGTATTTTGTCTTTAGCTATGTCGATCAGATTTAGTACTTTAGTCCCATCAGGTTTAATCTGGTATGCAATCCTATTTCTTATCTCCCTTTTTTTGATTCTCCTAGTTAAAATCTTCCCTGCTCTATCTCCCATTGCATAATATTTTATTTTGGACTTTTTAAGTGCTTTTTCATACTGAAATAAAAGTAGACCACGCAGCCTCATTCTATGTTCTGTTATTTTTTGGGACAACTGTGGGGTGGGTTTTTTCTTGTTGATTTGTTCCAGATTGTTAATTTGAGTTAATAGGTCTGACACTGCCGCCTCTCTTCTTTTCTACTGCTGCCATCTTAATTTACATTCCTCTCATGTATTGCTTGTGGGCTGACCATACCACTTCATCTGAGGTGGAGTTATTATCATTTATGTCAAAGAAGTCTTTTAATTTGGTCTCTATTCAAGTTTTTGTGTGTGAGTCAGTAAAAAATCATTTAAATGCCACCTATTAGCTTTGACTGAAGAGTCCCTATCAGATATGGTGAGTGAGACAGGATCATGGTCAAACCACGAGATCACACCTATCGTTGCCGCAAGCGCACAACCTAGAATTCTATCCTCCATAAAAATGTAGTCTATTCTGCTATAAGAATTAAACCTAGAGGAGAAATTGGATTAATCTCTCTCAGAGTTGTGAAGATATCTCCAGATGTCATGCAAGTTATATTCTGAAACCAGTGATTTCATCTCTCCCCTAGCAGCATGTCTGTTTGAGCAATCTAACATGGCAGAAATGGGAAGGTTGAAATCTCCACAGACAATTTTAAACCCATTGGAGAACACCTGAACTCTCTTAAGTGTTTGTCTGATAAATGAAAACTGGGGTGTATTTGGGCCATATAGAGATACAATTGTGTACCTAGTGTTGTTTAAAGAACAATTAAGGAAAATAAAACGCTCTTCTGGATCACTAGTAGTGTCATATAATTTAAAGGAAAGGAGTATCTTATAAAAATAGCAACTCCAGCTCCTTTAGTCTTATTGTTTGCAAAAAACTGATGTGGATATCGAGGGGTCTTTAGCCGAGCATTGTCTTGCGCCAAGAAGTGTGTTTCTTGAACACAAATTACATCAGCAGTATCTTTGCAAATATTCTCCCAGAAGATTGATCTTTTACCTGGCAAGTTCAAACCGTTGGCATTTATAGATATAACCTTAAAGGGAACCAACCACCCCAAATGACCCCCCTGGACTGTTAATATGTGTCCCTACACCCAGCACACACATTTGGGGCAATCGTTTTTGCTAAAAAAACTGTTTAGTATAAGCTAAGATATAGCTTTATGAAATTTAATAAATTCAGCCGACTGGGTGTTACCTAGCTTTGTCCTCGTGCAGTGTTCGTGCCTGTCAGCCTCCTCTCCCCCCCTCCCTTCAGTGAAGCCCTTCTGTGCAAGCCGAAAATGCCCCGCCTGTCTGCTGCTGCCTGGTAAATTATGCACACCCCTCAGAGCCTGGCCGCGTCATGAAAGGGGCGGGGCTAAATCGCGGCATGCCGGAGCCCCGCCCTCTTTCATGATGCGAGTTAGCCCCGCCCCTTTCATGATGCGGCCAGGCTCTTAGAAGGTGAGAGGGGCGTGCATAATTTACCAGGCAGCAGCAGACAGGCGGGGCATTTTCGGCTTGCACAGAAGGGCTTCACTGAAGGGAGGGGGGGAGAGGAGGCTGACAGGCACATGGAACACTGCACGAGGACAAAGCTAGGTAACACCCAGTCGGCTGAATTTATTAAACTTCATAAAGCTATATCTTAGCTTCTACTAAACAGTTTTTTTAGCAAAAACGATTGCCCCAAATGTGTGTGCTGGGTGTAGGGACACATATTAACAGTCCTGGGGATCATTTGGGGTGGTTGGTTCCCTTTAATATGCATTGTTAATACTATATACTGCATTAAGTGAAACAATTGCTCCAAAATGAGTGACAGACATGGGAAGGACAGACAGGGGGAGGACAGACAGGGAAACAAATTTGCTTGTATAAACAAATGCTGGGTTATCAAATCTAAATTGTTGCTTCATCATAAGATGAAGTCTCCTTACAGTTGCAAAATTAAGCAAACAGTAAAGAAAAAGGAAAAAGTGAAAAAATAGTTTGAAAGAGAGTGAAAAAAAGACACTCTGTGGGCAACATTTCCTCTTTTCAACATCAGCATAGAGGCACTAAACAAAGAGTAGAAATAAGGAAGCACAGACCGGGCTCTGCAGTAATCATTCATGCAGTAAATCAGTCTGGGTCCAGTTTTTTCTTTTTCTGTACCTGAGGAGCTCTTTTGTCATTCAGATATATACGCTGAATCTTTCATTTTAGCAATGAATCTCTCATTTCATCTTAGCAATGAATCTCTCACTGTTTCCGGGGATGTGCAGACAAATATGGAATTGACCTTTAAGACTTTCAGTTTCGTTAGGAACCCCCAGTGGTACTTTATTCCTTGTTCTCTGAGGGCTACAGAATATGGTATATACTCCCTGCTCTGAGCTAAAGTACCTGACAACAAGTCAGGGAATACCTTCAGGTGGGCCAAATTATCTGAAAGTTTCGGCCTTTTACTGAGACCAGCCATAAATGTCTCCTTTATTGTATAGAACTTAATGTGGGCAATAGCATCTCATGGTAAATCTGGGCTGAGGCCTTTTGGTTTTAGAATCCTGTGTATTCTATCCATAATTAAGTCCTTGTTCTCGGCAGAAGGAATCACTGTGTGTATGAAGCTTTGCAGAAGACTTGGCAAGTATTTGTCAGGCGTAGATTCATCAATCCCTCTAATGCAAATATTATTCCTTCTGAATCTGTCCTCAAAATCCAGGGTTTTGTTGTGGATTTGAGAAACCTCCTTTTCTAAAGCCTCATTAGCATCTATTAATTCATTATGAGATTTAGTAAGTTCTGCCAGTTTCTGCTCCACATGATCTATTCTAGTTCCCAGATCCTTGAGTTCTCCCCGGATCTCTTGCCTTAAACTCAGCTATCATTCTTTTAAGATCAGCTTGGCGTTCTTGCCTGAGGGCCTTAAGCAAAGCCTTCATTATTTTCTGTGGAAGGGGAATATCTATCTAAGCTTCCTCCCCCTCCTGGGACTGTCACATGTGAAGAGCAGGAAGAATGAACTGGGGAGTGAGAAGCTGCAGCAATTTTGGAGTCTGTATTCAGTACCTGGTCTCTGGAGAAATATGCAGCCACCTTCTTTGGAGATCTCTTTCTTGCTGACTTGCCACGTACCATTGAAACCACTGCTTTCTCAGGTCACCAGGTAACTTATTTAGGGCTTCCCAGAGTGGTTTTTAACCTTGTTGTGCCGAGTTAAAGCCAATCTCTGCTGGAGCTCCTACTCTTGGCAGCCTGTGCTATTCAAAGCTTGGCCACGCCCCCCTCAAGTGCTTATTTATGTAAATGTTGATGATTATGGCTTACAGCTAATGAAAATTGAAAGGTCATTATCTCAGAAAATTAAAGTAGGGAGGATGAAGGGTTAAAAACTGTGTTCCTACCTCCAAACTTTACTGTTGGTATGGTGTTTTGAGGGTGATATTGAGTGCCTTTTGATCTCCAAACATGGTATTATGGCATCCAAAGAGTTCAGTTTGGTCTCATCTGTCCAAAACATTATTTCCCAGCATTTCACAGGCTTGTCTAAATATTGCTTAGCAAAGTTTAAATAAGCTTAAACATACTTTTTGTAATGCTCTGGATTCTTGCATGGTGAGCATGCATACTGGCTGAGTGAATTACATTGAGTTTTCTTTGAAACCATTGTAATAGCTGATTTTAGGTCTTTCTATAGAATTCCACAGGTGGTTCTTGGTCCTCTGTCTGAAATCTTGCTGGAAGCAACAAATCAAGGCTGTTTCATTGTGACATTATGTTCTTTCCATTTCTGCATTAGGGCCCAACGGTGTTCACAGGAACCTTCAGTAGCTTATACATTTTTCTGTACCAATGCCATCAGTATGCTTTGCAACAATAAAGTTGTGAAGGTCTTGATACAGTTTATGATTGAAGCCTGAAATGCACAGACATGTCTGGTCTATGCATTCCTTGCTTTTATTCATGTGTTTATGAAATAAAAGGTATATTTTATATTACTCTTGCAGTTGCTAGAAAGAACTTTATTCCTTTGGATCATCTATCCTACTGATTGAGTATATATACAGTGGGGGAAAAAAGTATTTAGTCAGTCGCCAATTGTCCAAGTTCTTCCAATTAAAAATATGAGAGACCTGTAATTTACATCATAGGTAAACCTCAACTATGAGAGACAAAATGAGAAAACAAATCCTGAAATCCAGTATTTTTCGCTTTATAAGATACACCGGTTTACTAGACGTGCCCCCAAATTTGGTGAAGGAAGAGAGAAAAAAAAAGTAATATTAAATGGGGTCAGTTTTATATTGTCTGTGTCTGTCTTACAAGCAGTATATATGTCCTCAATCCTGGTACATGACCCCCCCCCCCATCCTTGCATATATGTCTTATATCCTAGTTTATCTGTCTTCTATCCTGATATATACATGTCCCCATCCTGGTACATGGTCATCCATCCTGGATATGGCCCCCTTATCTTGGATATAGCCCCCCTGTGCTGGCACCTGTAGCCCCCCTGTGCTGGCACATATAGCCTCCTGTGCTGGCACACATGCCACCTGCGCGAGCACACTTGCCCCCTGCGATGACACACATGCCCCAGTGTTGACAGTGTTGACAGACTTGCCCCTGTTATGGCACACTTGCCCCTGTGATATCATACATGCCCAATGGTGGCACACATGCCCCTGTCCTGGCACACTTTCCCTGTAATGGCACACATGCCCCTGTGATAGCACACTTGCCCCCTGTGATAGCACACATGCCGCAGTGCTGGAACACATGTCCTTGTGCTGGCTTACTTGCCCCTGTGCTGGCATACTTGCCCCTGTGCTGGCACACAAGCCTCTGTGCTGGCACACATGCCCCTGTGCTGGCACCCTTGCCACTGTGCTGGTACACTTGCCCCCGTGCCTGCACTCACCGAATATACAAAGCAACTGAACATTGCCAAGAACTTTACACCAGATTGGATATTGTTTTCCTTGTGCTCCTCTTGCTTTTTCACTATATATATATATATATATATATATATATATATATATATATATATATATATTATATTAATCTGTTAGCTGTAAATTACCTAGTATTAAATTGTGTGTGGGCATCCATTTTTAAGTTAATGCAATGGGTGGCTGGTTATCCATATGTAACCAGATCTTTCAAATGTTCCCTTGAGTATGACACAAATATAACTTTATCCCTGGATATGTGGATATGACGTCACAGTGTCTATTGCATGCATTGGCCAAGAAAAATATTACGAGAATTTTCCATAATTTTATATCATTGAAATTTTTTCCTCAAGTTCTATAATGTAAAATAATGCAATGGTAATATGTAATTTAATCACTGCTGCATATGGCACCAAATATATAGTATAGTATAACTAAGTTTTAGTTTCTCAATCAATTGGTCTCGGAAGTAAATATTCTCTGTCCTTGCAACATTTTTTATCAATTTCAAAAGAAAAATTCCTTTACATAATCTAATCAGAGTATTTTAACACAATCACAGGGAATTGTGTTATGGAAAGCTAGAGCTAGTAAATAAAATAATTATGATCAAGTCATTGCTGCCTTAAAGTTATTGATCACTACTTAGACAACCCATACTTATTTCTAAGTAGCATTATCAATAACCTTGTTCTACCATGGGTATAGCTAAAGGAAAATGCAGAGGTAACAGTCACTTAAAGGCCTTGGTTTCCTGCTACATATTTTACTTTGCTGCTCAGGACCTTTGGGTCATGGCCACTGGTTCTAGCTCTTGTGATTTTTTTGTGCGCTCCTGAGTTACAAGTAACAAGCTGTTGAGGTCAGAGGTTGAAGCTGCAGATACTTTGCATTGAATCTCCATTTCCTTTCTTATTTAACCCTAGAACGCATACCTGGGGCCTCGCAGGCCTGCCAGGTTACTTGTTTTCTATTTTCTGTAAAAGTACTTTAGTTTGAATTTTGAAAATCTAGGTAATCCTCAGGTATATAGTTGTTAGTAATTTCCAGTTATTCATATATTTTTATGTTACAGACATTTCGGTATAACAACCTTTTTTTGGACTACCCCATATTCACGCACCTGGGGCCTTTTAGGCCTGTGTTAGGTTTACATGTGATACTCAGTCTTTTTGTCTGTATTATTGCTGGGTAAGAACTTTTATGACTCTGCTATTGCTGGGAAGAGTGTGGATTCTGCATGACAACATGGTCATGTGATCTTGGAAGGGAGGCTCCCTCACAAAGTCATGTGATTGAGAGTATTCGTGCAAAAGGCAGACTAAACGTTGGCCTGTTGCCCTTTTTTCCAATATCCTTGATGTGTCAGCCCTCAATAGCTACATTTTTATTGTCAAACTAATCCAGAATTCCATGCCAACAGGAAAGACAAGAGACGTCTATTTTTGACAGAACTTTGTTATGAACTTTTGATGCCGACTATGATGGAGAGAAGCAGCATGATATGCTTATCAATGCAAACTACAGAGGCAATGATCCGATGTGGAATACGCTTTCTGGAACATCCAGAGCAAAGAGAAAAAAAAAGAAAGTGCTGCTATATTTGTCCAGCAAAGAAGGAAAGAAAGTTGGAGCATTTCTGTTTACTTGCGGACAAAATGTATATTGAAGGAACTCCGGCACCAGATTGTGTTGCAGTTTAAAATTCCAGACTTTATTCAGACATCATTAAAAGCATTAATGGGTAGTGCAGCCACCCTACCTCCACGCGTACCCCCACTAATGCTTTTAATGATGTCTGAATAAAGATCTGGAATTTTAACTGCAACAAGTCTGTTGCCGGAGTTCCTTCAATATTTGTTCAAGTGAATGGGAACCAGCCATTACTTCGAGCACTAACAGGCCTATGGAAGCCGTGGTGAGCAAAAATACCCCCTTTCCCTTCCTTATACTAAGGATAAAATGTATGCAAGGAACATATCAGCCAAAAAAATAATATGCTGAGAATTGTCGGGGGAATATGTAAAGTTACAAATAAATATTCCTGCACCAAGCTTGCTACAACCAAAAAATGTTTTCATAAAAAAATTGTATATAGAATGCCTGTATTTGGCGTGCCCGTTTACTTACTTTTTTGTTGTTTTATGCACATAATTCTGTTTTGAAATATACACATCTTAGGCTGTGTTCCCAGTAGCGCTGGGGTTCGCCAGAAGGGGATACATAATGGATCTGACCTCCTGGTAACTCCAGCTAAGGCTGCCGGAATGGCAGGATTCTGCCAGCCTTAGCTGGGGTCGCCAGGAGGTCAGATCCATTATGGATCCCTTCCTGGCGGACCCCAGCGCTACTGGAAATGCATCCTTACTTTGCAATTGTAAAATACATTTTGAAAAGTATTTTTATTTGAGTTATTCCGTGTTATTTGCACACAGGCCTAAAAGGCCTCAGGTGCGTGAATGTTTAGATTTCTATGGGTATGCGTTCTAGGGTTAATAATACAACATGTTATAAAAGCCTATACTTTATATTTACACAAGTTGGAAGATAACCAACCATATAGGCAGGATACGTATTGACTGCTGGAGAGATTGACTTTTGGGAGATTCTGTTCGGCTACTACTAGCTTCCTCCTCTCTGGTCAATAAAGAAAATAGGTTTGTCTTCTTTCTTCTCAGACAAGTATGTCAGTTCTGTTGAAACCTGATAATGGATTTGTTGCACATTTTCTCCACTTAACTTCAATTGTGGAAGACAAAAATTATAATTAAATCTCAAAAAAACTGTAGTGTTGTTTTAAAGAGGACCTGTCATCCCCTGGTGCTATGCTAACTGAATGCAGCACTTAATTCAGCGTGTCTGCTGCATTCAGGGAAGGGGTCCCCCATGTTTCTAGCCTCCCTGTAAGTTGGTAAAAAGACTTTATAAAGTGTACAGATAAGGAGTCCGGAGGAACTTACTCAGTAATGAGTCATCGCTGTTGCTGGTGTCCTCCTCGCCTTCAGCCTTCTCTGTGCCATCTCCAGCCCTGTCTTCTTCAGCCTCCTGTATGGGTCATCACTAAAGGCTGGAGGTGGGGAGGACACCAACAACAGTGATGACTCATTACTGAGTAAGTCCCTCCATGCAATTTATCTGTACACTTTATAAAGTCTTTTTAACAGCTTACAGGGGGCTAGAGATAAAGCGATCCCTTCCCTGAATGCAGCAGACACGCTGCATTCAGTACTGCATTCAGTTAGCATAGCACCAGGGGGGTGACAGGTCCTCTTTAATGGTACCTTTACACGCCACAACTACGGTGTAGCAACTGAGAGGCAATCAGGATTTCCGTCACCGTTGCCTTACAATTGCTACGAAATTGCGGCGTGTAATTGGAGAAAGGAAGGGATGGAATCTGCGTCACCTTCTGATTTCCCAGAGGCGTACCACAGCGTGTTGGATACCACGCCCCATCAGCGATGATTGGTGGGGGCTACTGTAATTCAATTGGCTGTCTCGTCACAGGGCGCCATATTTGAAGAGCTGTCAATTCACAATACACAATTGCAATAGCGTCATGTATTAGCCAGCCTTCCTGCGCAGGCTGGCCAATCATGACGCTATTGCGTTGTCTAATCAGCGTGTTTAGGGCGCGGAACACACAACTCTGTCACGCCTATGTTCTTGCGGCGCTGAACATGTACGCCCACATTCCCTTAGTGGATTGCGGCTTGTGAAGCAGCGTCGGGAGGCAACCGGATGTTTCCCGCAGGTTCTGTGGCAACTTCCGGGGAACCACATTCCCTTAGGTTGAGGGCGCAATTGCGGCGTGTACATGCGGCATTGGCGTTCGGTAGCAACCGTCAAAAACGTGCACGAGTACGTTCGGTTGCCTCCGATCGCCGGTGATAGTTGCAGCATGTAAAGGTACCCTAAGGGTACCTTTACACGCCGCTAACTGGCGGGTGGATACAACCAGCTACTTCATGTGCACGAGCACGCACAAACGGTTACAAATGGTAAACGCACCATCTTTACACGCCGCCACAAGGTGCGCTACGCTACGTTACATCTATCTCTGGATACACCGCCGGGTGTCTCAAGTCACCTTCTGTAGCTCATCTTACCTCATTTACACACCGCTACAACCAGCTAATATGGGCGGACCTGGTGCAGCAGGGACAGCACATAGGTGTGCCACAATTGTGGATTACGAGACGTCCGTACGCTGATAGGACAAAGCAAGAAACCCATGATTGGCCAGGCATCGCAGGAGGCTGTTTAATACATGACGCTCGAGCAATTGTTTAGTGTGACTGGTCAGCTCTTAATTATGCCTCCCTATGCAGCGACTACCAATCGCAACGCAGGAGCTTCCACCAATGATCGCTGAAGAGGGGCGGTATCCCGGAGCCTGTGTCACGCCCCAGCTACATACCAGGTACATTGCCTGGTGTCGACACATCCCTTCTGTTGCTTCTTTACACGCCGATACAGCTCGCTACAATCGCCTGTGTAGCCACCTGTTTCAGGGCAGTGCTCGGAAACAGATGCATCTGTTGCCGGGTGCCTCCTACCGTCTTCACACGCCGCTACTACGGGTATTTTGCCGCTACAAGCTACATTTGTAGCATGTAGCTGGTTGTATCCACCGCCAGTAGCGGCGTGTAAAGGTACCCTAAGGCCCCTTTACACGCGGCTACATTTCTTGGGTGGCTACAGGTAACTTACTGGTTGCAGTGAAATCATGGAGACAAGGTTCTATCTTGTTGCTGTGTACAAATGGAATAATCTCTCCATGATTTCACTGCAACCAGTAAGTTACCTGTAGCCACCCAAGAAATGTAGCCGCGTGTAAAGGGGCCCTTAGAGTGGACACAGACATAAAATAGCAGAATTTAACTATCCAAATAATGGATTCTCCAGATATATGTTGGGGTACTATTTACATGGTGCAAAACAAAGAAGTATGAAGGCGTTTTGCTTCTATGTTCTGGGTAATAGAAGCTAGTATCCATGGACTTAAAATATACTTATGTTATAGCAAGTCGTAAGTGAAGTCATAGAATAAAGTTATTCAATAACCATCGAATACAAACTGTATATGCTGCCTGTCTTTTTTTTTTCTTGTTAAAATAACATTAAAAATAAAGTTCAACACTATTGTACTATAGTGTTGTGTACCATTATTATTACAACTTTATATCATGTTTACTCGCTTGTATAATTGAAGCATTAAAACAGCAATAATTTATTATGATGCATGTTATTCTAAAGCGGAAACATTTATACTTGCAAGAAATGACTTTAGTACTTCCAAACTGGATCTAATAAAAAAACTCACAATTGCAAGACTCAATGAATCTTCAAAAAGGGCACGTATCCCCATGAGGGTTGTAAGGATTTTACAGCTTTCATAGCAGATTTGAAAAATCCTTTGAGGGAGGTTCTTGTACCTCCATTGTTAGCACATCACGTATAAGCTTACCACACTACTTTAATATCTAACAAGTCTTTGTTTTCTCCCTCTGATATATTCCTAGTATCATAGACCCTAGTATCATAGAAATATTGAACAAACGCTGCTACTTGACTGTTAACTTGCCTGATTATGATCATTAAATGTGATCTTTCAATGGCTATAATGTGTTTAAATTTAAGATATAGAAATAAATCATAAATTAGTAAAACTATTTAAAAACAATCAAAGAACTTCACAATGATCATGTCTTAAAGAGAACCTGTCAGCAGGAATACGCAATATAAAGTAAAGACACGGCTATAACTGGGGCTTCTATGCTGATTTATGATATTTCTGTGCAGTGGAGCCGGATTGGGGGTAGGATTTCCTTCTGTTCCTCCACCCCTCTACTTGCCTCCTCAACAAATCACTGATTATTCAGTGACCTGCCCCCTTATTTAAAATTTTGCACCGCTGCCATCACTGATGTGGGCAACACATGCACACTTTGATTTCATGGCAGGTGTTCTGGTATCAATAAAGTGGCGCCGGAAGTGGCACATGCGCAGATGTAGGTCTTAATAAATGTTTATTAAGGACGTCATGGAACCAAGATCTCAATCTGTGCATGTGCCGCCTCTGGTTCTGTTATTAAAGATCAGAAGAGAAGCCGTGGAATCAAAGTGCCATGTGTTGCCCACACCAATAACAGCAGAGTAACAAATTTCAAAAGATAGCAAGTCATTGAATAATCAGTATCTATCATAGAAATACAGGAGGCAAGTAGAGGGGCAGAGGAACCAAAGGAAATCCTACCCCCCAATCCTACCCCAATGCACAGAAATATCAATAGAAGAAAATTTCAGACACAAATTAAGCAAGAACCACAGATCAGATTTCTTCACCCAATATATCAATTTAATCAGCATGGAAGTGCAATTATGGCTGTCTTTACTTTATATTGCTTAATCTTGCTGACAGGTTCCCTTTAAGATTTCAATCTCTTTTACTATGATGTCCTATGGGGCTACTTTGCACTCTCATTCTTGTCACTGCTTTGCCTGCATACATGAAGCTTCCTTTTATCAAGGTTGGACAGAAATATGGACAACAAAGTGTCTACTGGACACAAAGAACTGAGGTCACATTAAAGGTATTGACCAAACAGAGTGGGTCATGATGAGTCCCCTATCACAGCTTTAAAAACTGTGGTATACACACATTTGACACATTAGTTGGGGCACCAGACCAAGTAGATGTTAAACCAATGCAAAACATCAGGGGATAGAGTAAAATGTGGGTACATTTTCAAATCTATGGTCCAGTTCATATCTAAGGCTGGGCTGCATTTGGCTGCGTTTCTATGCATTTTTTAAAAACGCATCCAAACACATCCAAAAATGCACCCATAGCGTTCAATGCAAAATGCATTGCAAATGCAATGCAAAATGCATGTCATTTTGCAAAAACGCAAAACGCATGTGTTTCTGCAAACTGAGCCCAAAACGTTGCAGGCCACATTTTGGGCTGCATTTGCAAAAACACAAGCGTTTTGCGTTTTTGCAAAATAACATGCCTTTTACATTGTGTTTGCAATGCATTTTGCATTGAACGCTATGGGTGCATTTTTGGATGCGTTTGGATCCATTGTTAGTGGTAAAAACACATACATACGCAAACACAGCCAAACGTAGCCCAGCCTTAGATATGAACTGGGCCATAGATTTGAAAATGTAACCACTTTTTACGCAGATGTGAAAAGGCCCTATATTGTTACGTGAGTCAAGGGCATTGTTATAGGGAAAGATCCAAAGTCACCTTTGCTAAATAAGAGAACAGTAGTGTAAATGGCACACATTAAATGGAACCTGTCACCCCCCTACCAGGGCCTATGAAGGTAAAAGAGCCACCTTCAGCAGCACTAAGGCTGAATTCTGTAAAGGTGGCTCTTGTGTGTATTATCCCCAGGTTCTCTGATATAATCACTTTTATAAATTTGCCTCCATACCTCTACTGAGACCGGTAGGTGTGTTCTCTCTCCAGTTCTCAACTGCCTTGCCGCTGTCCATCATCCCCCCTCTGTGCCCCAGGCCGCCTCTTCTCTGCTCCTCACGTCCCTGGCACCTGCGCTGTGCAATCATTTCTCAGGCATGCGCAGTGTGCGCTGCCTGACAATTGAGATCACATGATCTCCTTACATTGCGCCTACATACAGTGAAGGCCTTAGTCCTGCAGTGTGAATACATCATAACACACTGTGGGGCCGGGATCTAGGGCCTCCGCTATATGCAGGCGCGATCTCAGGAGATCATATGATCTCAGTTGTTGGGCAGCACACACTGCGCATGCCTGAGAAATGATTGCACAGCGCAGGCGCCAGGGACATGAAAAGCAGAGAAGAGGCGGCGTCCGGGGGACAGAGGGGGGATAATGGACAGCGGCAAGGCAGTTGAGAACTGGGGCGAAAACACACCTACCAGTCTCAGTAGAGGTATGGAGGCAAATTTATAAAAGTGAATATTTTAGTGTACCTGGGGATAATACACACAAGAGAGCCACCTTCAGCAGCACTAAGGCTGCATTCTGTGAAGGCGGCTCTTTATCTTCATAGGCACTGAGGGGTGACAGGTTCCCATTAAAGGGATCCTGTCACCTCCAAAACGCCTCCTAAGCTAGCAAAACATGTCCCTGCAGCATAGTAATCACTAATCTCACACTCCTTTTGTCTCCTAAAAGCATCTTGTAAAAGTGCATAAAAACGTTTTAATACTTACTCATTAGTGTTTATAATTAGCAGAGTGACTATTCTTTAGTCACCAAGGCGGGCTGTTATGCAGCTCCAGGATCCACCCTCTCTCTGTGTGTTCTGCTGTGATTTGCAGGCATTGCCCTCCCCCCTCCCTATCACTCACAGAATGCAAATCATTAGTCCTGCCTTCAGTTTCAGTTTCACAGTAGCACAGACAGAGAGAGGGCTGGATCCTTGAGCTGCAAAACAACACCCCCTGGTGACTAAAGAATATGGCCCCTGCTAATTATAATCACTAATGAGTGAGTATTAAAACGTTTTTCTCCACTTTCACAGGATGCTTTTAGGAGACACATGAAGTGTGAGATTAGTGATAGGATGGTGCAGGGACATGTTTTGATAGCTTAGGAGGCGTTTTGGAGGTGACAGGATCCCTTTAAGTGGAGGTCTGTAACAAATTTACTTCACCTTACACTTCTCCCCCAACTAGAATATTAAGTACTGTACAGTTATTAAGATTCACTGCAATATTTAGCTTGGCAGTAGAGAATTATTATTATGCATATGCCATCTAAAAGCTTTATAAAAGCATAGGATACTGAAATGAGAGAGGTAACAAAACACAATAACAGGAAGATTTCAGCTCAAGGCTATGAATAGTTTGCATAATCTTATCCTTCCCTTGTGGTTCAGCTGGCTGTTATGTATTGCAGAGGAGAAATATCAGATGTGCTATTAAAGGCTGACATTTTGAAGGGAAAAGAGTAGAATGACCAGTAGGAATATGGATAGCTACAATTAGTGAAACATTGTTTCAATAAGTCTGAAGACCTGAGAACAATGAAGTCCAAAGAAATGGTATGCATAGTATCATCAAGGGTTGAAACTGGTAAATAATAGTTTTTATTTGAAAACATTTGCAAATCAGAAAGGAAAAAAATATAATATGCAAAGACTTATTGTCTTTACCATAATGACCATCTATATAGTTAAAAGGGTTTCCGAAATACTACATGAAATATTACTTGGGGATGTTAACCCTTTTGTTCTGTTCAGGTCTACTATACACTTATAATGTTCTGGTCATTTTTACAGGACCTATTAAAGTCTTGATTTTTAGCTAATTTAAGTGTTTTATTTGAATACCTGTTGCATTATTATACTGTATGTGAACATGGTTGTTCATAAACATATGAAAAATGAAATAAAAAACTTCAAATTTGATCATTTTTGACTGAACATAACAGCAGGGTTAAAGCCATGTAATCAGCAAAGACCAAGAGCACTATTTATCAAATTAATGCAATAGCCACACAATACTGAAGCTGCCATCTTGTATTTTTTTCCTATACAATATCATTTATCACCAAACATTCAGCAGTTTATACAAGACAGCAATATTCACTTCAATATCATCAATTCCTTTATTCTGAGATTAGAGGGTGTTGTGATAATCAGACTCCAATTCTTTATTAGGAAACACTGGACCATCCTTACACTATAAATTATTGTGCGGTCCGCATTCTACTATCCAGTGACATTCTAAAATGGTGCTGAATGGTAAAACAACTTATGAGATTGTGCAACTATATGAATGTGGAGTTGACTGTCAAACACAGCCTGACTCCCCTAGAGAAGGCAGAGATGGTGTGTAATTGTGTCTGCCTTCCTCATCACTGTAAACACAGCTGTATAAAAGCACTATGTGTACAGGAATAGGAAACACTAACACTAGTAATAGGAAACACTAACAATGCTTCCATCTCCAGACCCATTGGTATGTGGTCACTGGATGTAGGGAAAGAGTGCTGCTGAGCGCTAGAAAAAAAATAGCTCTCTTAGGGCCCTTTCACATCTGCGTTTTTCGTAATTCGTGGCAGATGCGGTGAAAAAACCGCATCTGCCGCGTTTACCGCATAACCGTTCCACTTGCGGCGCGGTTGCGGTTTTTTCTATGCAAAGTATAGGCATACTTGCGGCAGGTGCGGCAAGTGCGGTTTTGCACTTGCGGCAGGTGCGGCCGCGAAAAAAACCGCAGTAAGCCGCGGTTTTTTTCGCGGCCGCACCTGCCGCAAGTGCAAAACCGCACTTGCCGCACCTGCCGCAAGTATGCCTATACTTTGCATAGAAAAAACCGCAACCGCGCCGCAAGTGGAACGGTTATGCGGCAATCGCGGCAGATGCGGTTTTTTCACCGCATCTGCCGCGAATTACGAAAAACGCAGATGTGAAAGCACCCTTATGCAGCCAGGAGGCAGAATTTCACCTGTAACTGGAACTAGTATAATAGTTCCAGTTACAGGGCAAATCAGATTTTTTTTTAAAAGTATTTAAAAGTAGTTGGAGAGCCTCCCAAAAATATATTTTATTATCTTATGAGAGCACATTATATGAAATAAATGAGAAAAAATGTAAATAAATAAAAGAAAACATAAATAAAGAAAAAAAGGCACTGCCAATCCAAATCACTGTTACTAGCCCTGCCCTAATAAAAACATGTGTCTGATATGTAAATATAATTGTTATGGAAAGAGAAAAAAATGTAAAATGTGTTGCAGTAGTCCTTTCTGTTTCTAAAAAGGAAAACGTGAAAAGCAGGCATGTAATTTGTTTATCTTTCATTTATCTTGCCACCAATATCACCTAATATTACGTATCACAAAAAAGATGCACAAATTATTGCAAACGAGCTACATTCTTACAGTTCTTTAAACCGCGTGCGCGAAAATATAAAGATGTGTTTGGCCAGAAACAAAAGTACTGTATATATAGTATAAGCCGACTTTTTAAGCACATTTTTTATGCTGAAAAAGCCTCCTCAGCTTATACTCGAGTGAGGGTCCCACGAGTATGCTGTGAAGTAGAGGGTGGATTCGGAGTGGTGACCAGAGGCTGGAGCAAGCTAGAGCAGGCTGCAGCTGCAGCTGGTGATCACATGGGTACGCTCATTAGGCTAATGTAATATTCACTGCATCCCCTGTCCATCATCTCTCAGCACTGAAGCAGGCACTGCGAGTTGGTTGGGGGGAGTGGCGGATATTACATTACCTAAAGTAGCCATCCCACATGATCACCAACTGCCACTGCAGCTAGGGGCGATCATTTGTATGGATATTCACTGCTTCCCATGCATCATCTTTGGCATGGGTAGGAGTAAATATCCCTTTGATGGATGATTTAACTCAGCTACCCATAGCTCCCATGCAGAGTAGCTGCATCCTTCTGTCTTGTGCCAGCATCTGATCATGTGAGCAGCACAGGACAGTGACATCATGCCGCTCATATAATCAGATGCTGGGAGAAGAAGACAGGTGGACATTGTAGTTCTGAAGGGAGAGCAATGGGGAGGGGAGGTGAGATAAATTGTTTAGTTTTTGTGTGTGCCAGAATGGAGGGCTTTATACCAGAATAGGGGGCTCTATACCAAGATGTGGACCATATATCATGACGGGGGCTATATACCACGATGGGGGACCATGTACCAGGATGGAGGCTATGTACCAGGAAGTGGGGCTATGTACCAGGATGGGGGAATATATTAGCAAGGGGGTTATGTACCAAGATGAGGGATTATATACTAGGATGAGGAGACATGTACCAGGAGAGAGGCTATGTACCAGGATGGGGGGTTTGATATACCAGGATGAGGACTATGTTCCAGGATGGGAGCTATGTACCAGGATGGCAGGCTATGTACCAGGATGGGGGATGATATACCAGGATGAAGACTATGTTCCAAGATGGGAGCTATGTACCAGGATGGCAGGCTATGTACAAGGATGGGGGATGATGTACCAGGATGAGGACTATGTTCCAGGATCGGAGCTGTGTACCAGGATGGCAGGCTATATACCAGAATGGGGGATGATATACCAGGAGAGAGGCTATGTACCAGGATGGGGGATGATATACCAGGATGAGGACTATTTCCAGGATGAGGACTATGTACCAGGATGGGGAATCCTATATACCAGGATGGAGGGCGATATATCGTATGGGGGCTATGTAGCAGGCTGAGGGATGATATACCAGGCTGGGAGCTGATATACCAGGCTGGGGGATGATATACAAGGCTGGGAGCTGATATACAAGGCTGGGGAATGATATATCAGGATGGATAACTGCTGCATTTAGGCTTATAATTGAGTCAATAAGTTTTTCCATTTTTTTGTGAAAAAATTAGGTGTCTTGTCTTATATTCAGGTCAGCTTATACTCGAGTACATACGGTAAATGACCCGGTCTTGAAATCATTAAGCTGTGGCATAACTTAGATACATGTCTTAATTTTATATAACCATAATATCCCTAATACTTTTTTATGTAATTTTAATACTAATATTTTATGTTTAATTAGCTTTGTCTCCTGAAAGTGCAACATAGTTTAACACCCTAGTGACCACCAATATGTCTTTTTAGCTACCTGAGATATAAGTAACTAGCATTTCCCCTCAGATGAAAACTAAGTTGTACACCATAGCTGAAAACCTGCTGCGTCAGTCACTATTGGTCTTGGCACCGACCATGGACAACAATTAAGAATTAAGAATTTTGGGGCTCCCTCACTAACCCCATCGGCATCCTGAGATCATGCCTGTGTGGTCCTGATGGTTGTTATGGCAATTTATGGCCAAATAACAGCCTTAGAGTGTGCTGGCTTTAAAGTGAACTTGTTACCTCCTTTGGGCATTTTAAACACTGCCCAGCATCTTAAACATCTATGCGTTTGCTGCGTTTTGCTTCATTTGCGTTTTTTATGCGTTTTTACCGCAAAAACGCATCAAAACACATGCGTTTTTGTCCCCATTGATTTTAATGGGAACGCATGAAAAACGCATGCAAAAACGCATGTAAAAATGCATGTGCGTTTGCAAAAGCGCAAAACGCATGCGTTTTTGCCAACGCAGCTCAAAACGTGCCAAAAAACGCAAATGAAGCAAAACGCAGCAAACGCATAGATGTGAAAGGGGCCTGAGTTTGTCTCGCGCCAAATGGTACAAATATTTGTAAAGTCTCGCAAGACTTTGTGCGGCTTCCATAGAGCCACTGCGCAGCGCGAATGCCGTCACTGACCACAGGTGGGGTGGCCTATTACAGGTACAGGGGCAGGTTTCACAGGCAGCAGTGCGGCCTGGACTCAAGTGAGCCACATCCCACAAGACCGAGTACCATACGGCATGAGACAAACTCAAAGTTATTTTCTGAGGTAATCAGGGGCTAGTCTGGGGTATAAAGGGGTCACCAGAACCCCAATTACACTATGTTTAAGGTGCTGGCCAGTTTTTAAAATGCCCAAAGGGGGTGACAGATTCACTTTAATGACCTCTTCAGACGTTAGCAACATTTAGGTGGTAAAAATATTTTTCTTTCCTGCATGCAAATTTGACTTAATACTTGAAAAGCAGCTGAAGAGTTAATAAACGACCTGATATCAGTTTTTGAATATGGTGAGGGGCATGTTTGTTAAAAGGTGTTACTTTGGGGTGTTATCCAATATTAAAAGTCAACCACGGTCAATTCAAAACTGAATAGGTCTCTAAAGTGTTTTTTTTTTTTATTTCTTGAAGAAAACGTGAAATTACTGTGTTTTATCTTTCTAACATCCTAATAAAATATAGGACCAGTTTACAAACGGTGCTGATGTAATGCAAACAAGAGGTAAAGGTTGTTTATTAACCATTTGTGTGGTATGATGATTAAAGAGATAATCAATCAAAATCTGAAAACTCAAAAATTTTAGAACATTTTGTGAAATTTATTATAGTTTTAGAAATAAGCAAAAACAAAAACGCTCCAATACTCACCCTCCCCGGCAAGCCCATGGCGATCACTGGTGATTCTTCCTCCATGCATCGGCGGCAGCTGTGTTTATCAATCTTCTAGGACTCAGATGTTACATGGAGTGCAGGAACTGGAAGATAAATACAGCTGCCAAAGAGTGCGCAAGAAGAATCACCGTGGATCGTCATGAGATCGCTGGAGAGGGTGAGAAAGTGTCTGTGTGTCTGTCTGTGTGTTTCTGTCTCTCTTTGTGTGTGTCCTTTTATTTGTGCTGCATTTGCATGTGGACAATCACAGCACAAAACGCAAAAGGTTTGTGATGCTTTTGTTTATAGACAGCTGCGATTTTGTCGCTGACAAACGCAGCACAAAACAATAAGCACAGTGGGCACATAGTCTAAAAAAGTGGTCTCATACTCCAGGCCTCGAGGAGGTTTTCAGGATGTCCATAGCATTTGACAGTTGGCAATCAAACTACCAACTGTCAAATTCTAAGGAAATCCTGAAAACCTCCTCGAGGCCTGGACTTTGAGACCCCTGGTCTAAAAGTGCTATCATGTTATAGTCTATAGAACTGTTCACAAATCAATGTGGTTTGCACAAAATCAATGAGCCATGTCTGATCCAATCATCAGATCAAACTTGCCGATTCTTTGAAAAAATTGGGCAGCGCTCGGATACCATCTATGTGCTCTCTGTTTTTTATGCCCTATTTGATGTGAGAAGCTAGAGAAACTTTCATCATTTTTTTTATTTGAGAAAAGCTGATAAATCTCATACTGTTTTTTGCATAATGAGGCCTAACTCTATTAATATATCATAAGAGAGCAAAGTGAATAATGTGTTTACACCTAAGACTGTAGTAATAACAAGCTCCATCGCACTATAAGGAAAGATTCTACACCAATAAAAATGGGGACTTTTTTAGTATGAGCAATGAAAGAATTTAAAAGAGACCTTGATGTATTTTGTGAAAGCAATAATATCACAAGTTATTGCTAGAAAGATAAAGATGGGTCTTTTGTTCATACTTAAGATTTTGAAAGTTATTTTTTTCACCTATTATGAGGCAATTAGAAGGCGTTTTATCAGGGTTGTTTTGATTGAACTAACTCTGCAGAATAATAGGTTGAACTTTATGGCCTTATATTACGACCAGCAAAGTTTTCTAACACTAATCAATTGAAAGACAATTTCATTCTAGTTATGGAGACAATGAGAGAAAAACTAAAAACCTTTAACAAGTTTTGACAGCAGCAATAATCAGTCGTCAAGTGTCACACATATAACTGGGACTTCCAACATCACAACATGCTCTCTCAGTAATGCTGTGTACCTCATTAAGTGCTAACAAGGATGTGATATTCGAGAAATGTGACAAAAAAATAAAACATGACTTCTCACAGACCACCCTTTCAAGAAACTGAGCTTGCGATACTGAGAAACACAATGTATAAATCCAAGAAAAGAAAACTTCGGGAGAATATACTAAAAGTTAAAGGGATTTTTTTTGACAATAATCCATTCTATGCATAAGATTTTGGAAAACAATAACTTTTCAAAACAATCATTCAATTATAGGCTTATATACTGTAGCTTGATCACTTGTCTTCTTACTGCTGCTAATGATTAGTGAGGAGCAAACCTTTTAAAGTTCAGATTCGGACAGTGCAGCCAAAATGCACTGTTCATGACCCCAATATTAACCCGAAACTCAATATAAGTCACTGGTTAACAGTTCATCTCTTCATCCACATGAAGCCAACCAAAAGTTAAACACCTCCGGGGAAGAGAGGGGGTTGTTTGTTTTATTTATTTTTTAAAATCAATTTTAAACACACATTACACCCAAAAACTGTTCTTTTAAGCCCAATGTGAGCTGATCAAACATTGGACATGGCTTGCACTGGGCAAAGCACCAACTGTAACCGACCACAGTGATGCTCCCTCCAGTGCTTTGTAAACGTAAAGCAACCAAAATCCGAACCCAAACAGGTTTGCTCAATAGGAACAGAACCAAACTTTGAAAGGCTTGCTAATCTTTACTAATGATAGAGTTCATCTCTTGCTCTAGCATACGCACATGTTCTGTGTACGCAAGTCGGTACATTCCTGTTAGGCAAGGGTCACATTTGGGACCTTGCATCCGTTGGAAGGTTGCTGTGCAGTGTCGTTTCTTCCCCTTGGCATTTTTTTGCATTTTTAGTGCAGCAATAACGCATACGTTTGCCATAGACTCCCATGTTAAAAAAGCGCATGCAGCAAAATGTGGGGTGTTTACATTTTTTGCAGAGAACAAAAACCAATGTGTTGAAACTTTTCCCTGATCACATAGGTTTTGCTGGAAACCAAAAACACAGGATTAGATTAGCATACATTTACATAAAATAAGGCAAAATCAGATCTAAAAAACGCAGCTGAATCGACCAGAGCTAAGGGATGGGGTACTCGGTCACCAGGTCTATTAAATAGGGAGTCACAGATGGGGTTATT
The DNA here is from genome assembly GCA_033576535.1 of Allobates femoralis. Classification (NCBI taxonomy): domain Eukaryota; kingdom Metazoa; phylum Chordata; class Amphibia; order Anura; family Aromobatidae; genus Allobates; species Allobates femoralis. Next base: position 274,877,316 of record JARQOC010000001.1, read on the forward strand.
TACAGGGGATCGTGACGCCACCTGTAGTGTCCGGTAAGATGGTACCGGCGCTGCCGGCCGGCCGCTGAGGTGATGGTTGGGGCAGCAAAGTGTGGTACAGCTCCCCACAGGTGGAGCTTTACCTCAGGGCAGCGATGAAGGAAGATGGTGAGGGAGAGCAGTGATGAAGGATGATGGTGAATGAGAGGGCAGTGATGAGGTCCCTTCTGACACAAAGGTGAATTACTGCTGTTAAACAGGCACACAGACACACAGGGATCGTTGTTTTGGTACCTTTTACTGATGGTCACATAACAGGTACAGTCCAGACTACTAACCAGGTCCCCGGTGCAATTTGGGACTAACACTTGGAAAGATATGAGGCCTCCTCTGTTTCTATGCTCTGCGTTGTGGGATGAGTCCTGTCTGAGCCTGAACCCACCACTTTACTGTAATCTTAAACTGACAATGACGTCCTCCTGCAGGGTCCCTGTTCCTCCTGCGGCCCCTGGTCCTGTGCTTGGTCAGATTAATCTATAAAATTCAAGAATGCGCACATAGGGTGATATCTTCTTTAAAGAAGAACAAGAGGTTATACAAAAGAGGCTGCTCACCTGATACAGTTGTGAAAACCCACAACTGGTGATGATCGCTCAAATACAAGTACGTATATACTCGTGTATAAGCCGACCGTATAAGCCGACCCCTACTTTTGCCCCAAAACCTGGGAAAATCTATTGACTCGCGTATAAGCCGAGGTGACCCCAGCACAGGTATACAGCCCTCAGCAGTGGATAAAAGGCCACAAGCAGATGTTATACAGCACCCCATGTATATACAGCAGCCAGTGTATTGCAGCTCCTATATACAGCAGCCCCAGTGGTATTGCAGCCAGTGGTGTATACCAGCAGCCCCTTATATACAGCAGCCCCAGTGGTATTGCAGCCCAGTGGTATTGCAGCCCTATATACAGCAGCCCCATGTATTGCAGCCCAGTGGTATTGCAGCCCTCATATACAGCAGCCCATGGTATTGCAGCCCCAGTGGTATTGCCCCCTATATACAGCAGCCCAGTGGTATTGCAGCCCCAGTGGTGTATACAGCAGCCCCTATATACAGCAGCCCAGTGGTATTGCAGCCCTGTATACAGCAGCCCCAGTGTATTGCAGCCCCAGTGGTGTATACAGCAGCCCCTATATACAGCAGCCCCAGTGGTATTGCAGCCCCAGTGGTATTGCAGCCCCTGTATACAGCAGCCCCAGTGGTATTGCAGCCCCAGTGGTGTATACAGAAGCCCCAGTGGTATTGCAGCCCCTGTATACAGCAGCCCCAGTGGTATTGCAGCCCCAGTGGTGTATACAGCAGCCCCAGTGGTATTGCAGCCCCAGTGGTATTGCAGCCCCTGTATACAGCAGCCCCAGTGGTATTGCAGCCCCAGTGGTGTATACAGCAGCCCCTATATACAGCAGCCCCAGTGGTATTGCAGCCCCAGTGGTATTGCAGCCCCTGTATACAGCAGCCCCAGTGGTATTGCAGCCCCAGTGGTGTATACAGCAGCCCCTATATACAGCAGCCCCAGTGGTATTGCAGCCCAAGTGGTATTGCAGCCCCTATATACAGCAGCCCCAGTGCGGTATACAGCAGCCCCAGAGGGGTATACAGCAGCCCCAGAGGGGTATATAGCAGCCCCAGAGGGGTATACAGCAGCCCCAGAGCTGTATACAGCAGCCCCAGAGGGGTATACAGCAGCCCCAGAGGGGTATATAGCAGCCCCAGAGGGGTATATAGCAGCCCCAGAGGGGTATACAGCAGCCCCAGAGGGGTATACAGCAGCCCCAGAGGGGTATATAGCAGCCCCAGAGGGGTATACAGCAGCCCCAGAGGGGTATACAGCAGCCCCAGAGGGGTATACAGCAGCCCCAGAGGGGTATACAGCAGCCCCAAGGGGTATATAGCAGCCCCAGAGGGGTATACAGCAGCCCCAGAGGGGTATACAGCAGCCCCAGAGGGGTATACAGCAGCCCCAGAGCTGTATACAGCAGCCCCAGAGGGGTATACAGCAGCCCCAGAGGGGTATACAGCAGCCCCAGAGGGGTATATAGCAGCCCCAGAGGGGTATACAGCAGCCCCAGAGGGGTATTTAGCAGCCCCAGAGGGGTATACAGCAGCCCCCGCTGTATACAGCAGCTCCCGCTGTATACAGCGGTACCCGGCTGTATACAGCCCTCCCCCCTGGTATACCGGGCCCCCCCTGTGGCAACCTGTAAAGGAAGCGATGATTATACTTATCGGGTCGCTGTCGCCGATGCCGACGCCGCTGCTCTGTCACCGTCCGTCACCGCGCTCCTTCCCGTCTTCATGCTTCCTTCACGGGCGCACAGAAAATGACGTCATTTCCTGTGCGACGGTGAAGGAAGCATGAAGACCAGGAGGAGCGCGGTGACGGACGGTGACAGAGCGTCGGCGTCGGCGACAGCGACCCGATAAGTATAATCATCGCTTCCTTTACAGGTTGCCACAGGGGGGGCCCGGTATACCAGGGGGGAGGGCTGTATACAGCCGGGTACCGCTGTATACAGCGGGAGCTGCTGTATACAGCGGGGGCTGCTGTATACCCCTCTGGGCTGCTAAATACCCCTCTGGGGCTGCTGTATACCCCTCTGGGGCTGCTATATACCCCTCTGGGGCTGCTGTATACCCCTCTGGGGCTGCTGTATACCCCTCTGGGGCTGCTGTATACAGCTCTGGGGCTGCTGTATACCCCTCTGGGGCTGCTGTATACGTCATTTCCTGTGCGACGGTGAAGGAAGCATGAAGACCAGGAGGAGCGCGGTGACGGACGGTGACAGAGCGTCGGCGTCGGCGACAGCGACCCGATAAGTATAATCATCGCTTCCTTTACAGGTTGCCACAGGGGGGGCCCGGTATACTACGGGGGGGGGGGCTGTATACAGACGGGTATATATTTTTTTTTTTTATGATTACCGTATATACTCGTGTATAAGCCGAGGGGGGACTTTTCAGCACATTTTTTGTGCTGAAAAACTCGGCTTATACACGAGTATATACGGTAGCTGCTGCAGGACCGTACTTTCCACAGATCCCTGTGGTATAATCAGCTCCAGGACACAGTACCTCGAGGTCCGCGCTACCACTTCAGAAAGGGACAAAAGAAGCCAGTACAAGAGAATGTCTGGATCAATGATTCTTCTTTATTATCCAACTAGTTTCAGAGTTATCTCCCAACTCCTTCATCAGGGAATGTCAAGGATGAAGGAGTTGGGAGATAACTCTGAAACGCGTTGAATAATAAAGAAGAATCATTGATCCAGACATTCTCTTGTACTGGCTTCTTTTGTCCCTTTCTGAAGTGGCAGCGCGGACCTCGAGGTACTGTGTCCTGGGAGCTGGTCAGTTTAATGTCCTTTTCACTATCTCCTCAGGGCTGAACTCCTCCTGAGTTTACTGGTCTTTCTGCTGCGGCTTTGCAGGCTGGCAGCATCGGACTCCAGTGTCTGATTGTGCTAAAGGGGTATCTCTTCGGTCCCCTTTTCTTGTTCCCTGTCTTCTCTACTTGCCTCCGACCCCTTCCCTGGGGTGTGCACAGCAGACCGTCGTCCTTGGTCCTGGCTTGTATCCCTCACCAGAGACCAGCAGCTCTCCTTCTCCCTTCTCCTCTCCTCACACGAACTAACTGACTAACTGTCTCCTGGGACTAACTGTCTCCTCCTCTCAGCCTAGATCTTCTTAGGGTGCTTTCACATCTGCGTTTTTCGTAATTCGCGGCAGATGCGGTGAAAAAACCGCATCTGCCGCGTTTGCCGCATAACGGTTCCACTTGCGGCACGGTTGCGGTTTTTTCCATAGGAAGTATAGGGGGACTTGCGGCAGATGCGGCAAGTGCGGTTTTGCACTTGCGGCAGGTGCGGCAGCGAAAAAAACCGCGGCTGACCGCGGTTTTTTTCGCTGCCGCACCTGCCGCAAGTGCAAAACCGCACTTGCCGCATCTGCCGCAAGTCCCCCTATACTTCCTATGGAAAAAACCGCAACCGTGCCGCAAGTGGAACCGTTATGCGGCAAACGCGGCAGATGCGGTTTTTTCACCGCATCTGCCGCGAATTACGAAAAACGCAGATGTGAAAGGGCCCTTAAAGGGGAACTGACTTAATGCAGCCAGTAGAGCTCCCCCTTCAGGTCTGGAGTGGTAGGTGGTGTGTGCTGAGCAAACCAAGGTGTCAGTCCTTCCTTGCACCAGTGTAACCTGTGGCAATCCCCTGCAGGGGTGACACACAGCAATATGCAGCAAAACCTTACCTGTGTGAATATTGCCTAATATATCTCAATTACTTTGTTTTGTCTAGCTTTTGAGGATTTTTTTTTTAAATTTTTGTCTGAATTTCTTTGGATTCCTGCATGATGTCTACCTTTTGAGGAATTTTTGCTTTACCTCAGGCAGGTCCTATTTAAGTGAATTCTTAATTGAGAACATGTGTGGCAGTAATCGGGCCTGGGTGTGACTAGGGAAATTGTGTTTATTTTTATTATCTTTGTCGAAGTTCTAAAGTTCTGTGGTTTTCTGAAACATTTAAGAGTGACAAACATGCAAATTAACAAGAGATCAACAAGGGGCAAACACTTTCCCACACTGTGTATATATACATAAATACAATTGTTTCTTTCGACATTAAAAATTTTATTATGACGTTTTGTGAAGGCACTGCACTATTGAATGGAGATAAAACTCATATAATACTGATAAAACTGATATTTTGCTGCTACTCAAACAAGGCTGTTGACTCCATGAAGAGTATGAATTTCCCATATAGTCTAAGTAAGGTCAAGTGATAGGAACACACAAACACTAAAACAGATGTGTCCTTCTTTATCTGCCTTCTAAAACCAACGTATCTTAAAAGGGTTTCAGTCAGGTCAGATAACACTAGCTGCACACGCAGTGGTATGCACAAGTTTTGGGTTCCCCTGGTCAAAATTACTGTTAGGCTAGGCTCACACTTTGGAGCCTGCATCCGTTTACTGGATGCATTACTGGATACAGTTTTTCCCCTTGCCATTTTTGAGTCATTTTAAACACATCCGTTAACGGATCCGTTAACGCATGGTACATATATGTAGCATGCGTTAACGGATGCATTTCCCATAGACTCCCATGTTAGAAAAATGCATCCAGTTTTGAAAATGCACCAAAAAACGTTGCAGACCATGTTTTTACTTTATTTGGAAAAAACCTGATGCAGTAAACGGATTGCACTTTGGCAATCCATTATTTGCATTGGAGTCTATGGGTGCATTAACGGATCCATTTTTAAGATTTCGACAGGTCAAAAACTGGATCCAGTTACTGGATGCATGTGTGGTGCCCCACTACGTAGGTGCCACAAAAGGGGTACTGCACCCAGAAAAGCAGTGTAGTACTCCACTGCAATTGGGACTATGGTCACTAGATGGAACCCTAGAGTAACACCCACACACTAGAGTAGTAGGTGGGAGGGACCCCGGGAGGAGATATACTGGCCTCCAGGGGGAACTAGTTAGTCAGTCGGTCAGAGAATAGAGTCGGAGGAGGAGGGAGTGTGGAAGGAGCCAGGCAGCCAGCCTGAAGGAGCAAGGAGGGCCACCTCGGCTGAGGGGCCCCAAGAAAGCAAAGATCCCAAGAAACAGAGAAAGAAAGAGAAAGAGGAAACTCAGAGAGGCAGAGTTCACTTGAATGGGGAAGTGAGTAACGGTAGAGTTTGCCCCATAGGAAAGAAACTTGGTACCGGAGCCCGCAACTGTGAGATCCTTCAAGGCTCACAGAAAACCTGTTAAACGGGGATATTATAAATATGGCCCCGACTCCCAAAGAGCCCACAAGAGGGGAACCAGAACTGCAGTAGGCGGCTGCGGCATTCAACAGAAGGTTAACCCGACGGGTAGAATGGAGAGGAGACTAAAGCAAGCAGCAGTAGGTCAGGCCATCTCTAAGAGATCAGGCTTCACAGTACTGGGAACAGAAAAGAAGGAAAAGGAAGCAACATAAAGGAGGGTTCCATCTACAGCTAGAAATCCCAATTGCAGCCTGGAGCATTTGCAAGTATACCATCTGACTAAGGCTGGGGTTCCACATAAGCCCTCAGTCCGTTTTTGGCTTCAGTTTTCTCATTTTTTTTTCTAAGTCCAAAAACTGACAGAAAAACGGATTGGATGTAATAAACACCCTGTCCGTTTTTCTATGGAGCTCCAAACATTGCCCTGTCCGTTTTTGAGTCAAAAACGTTGCATGCAACGTTTTTGGCATCATTTAAAAAACGCATGCGTTTTCATGCGTTTTTTTAACATGGGGCCCTATGGGAAACGCATGCGCGAACGCATGCAAATGCGCACTTGCGTTTGCGCATGCGTTCGCGCATGCGTTTTTTTTTTATGAAAAGTCCAAAAACGTTCAGGAGTGCAGGAGGCTCAAAAAGCACCCAGAAAAAAACGGATTGGTGATGAAAATCACTTCCAAAAACGGATTTCTATGTGGAACCACAGCCTTACTGTTGAACTGTAAAGCTGAATGAAAGTTTTTCAAGTAAAGTTACCCGGTGAAGTGAAGTTCCGACTCTGCTGCATCTTTTCTATATAAACTGTTTTACTACAGAATTGCTGCCCCAGTGGTCCAGTCCCGCCTGTGGGGACCATTCCATCTAAGCCGCATTACCACCGACTACCGGAGGACTGTAGCGGTGCTGGTGAGCATCACCAGAATCAGCAGGTCTTGTCACGAAGACAAAAACTTTGTAAATAACCCCTTGTAAATAGTACTCCCTTATTCAGCTTCCCCAAGGGCCACGGCTTCGGGATGGCCACCTGTGACTTCCCTGACTGAAACAGCCTGAGAGCCTAGTACCCCGAGCCCTGGGGCACGTCACATGATGCAAGTGTGGCCTAGCCTTATTGTGAACATTTAAGCAAGTTGAAAATGAATGATCTCTAAAAGGCATAACATTAAAGATGACAAATTTCCTTTAAATTTTATGCTCAAAAAATATAAATTTTCATCTTCATCATTTTAAAAATTACAAAATTTGGCTTGACTGCAAAAGACTTTCAAGATGATTTAGCAGACTCTGGAGTTGCGAGACATTGTTTTACTATTCAGATACACCTGCAGAAATATGGCCTTAATGGAAGAGTCATCAGAAGAAGACATCTCCTACATCCTCACCAGAAGGACAAAAGAACATCTACATACATCTGATGCATTTCGGAAACAAGTTCTGTGGATTGATGAGGTTAAATTAGCACTCTTCGGTCACAATCATCAAAGAATTGTGTTGGAGAAAAAAATGGCACTGAATTTCAGGAAAAATCATCTCACAAACCATATATTATGTGGGTTGATCAATGATTTGGGGATGTGTTGCAGCCAATGGAACAGGGAACATTTCATAGGTACACGGGAGAATAGATTCAATTAAATTTCAACAAATTTTTGATGCAAACATAAAACCATAAGTAAAAAAGCCAAAGTTCAAAAGATGATGGATGGCTTCTACAAATGTATAATGATCCATTTGAAACACACATCAACATACACAATTGACTACCTAAAAAGGCACAAGCTGAAGATTTTTAATGGCCCTCACAGTTCCTTGATCTAAACATCTTTGAAAATCTGTGGCTAGATCTCAAAAGAGCAGTACATGTAAGGCTGGAGTCACACACACAGATATCTGGGCAGATATTGTTCACAGATCTCTGGTTGCAGTGAAATCATGGACAGATTGCTCCATTTGTACACAGCCACAAAATGGAACCATGTGTCCATGATTTCACTGCAACCAGAGATCTGTGACCAATATCTGCCCAGATATCTGTGTGTGTGACCCCAGCCTAAGATGACCAAGGAATCTCTCAGACCTAGAATACTTTGTCTAGAAAGAATGAATGAATATTCCTAAACAAGATTTGAAAGACTCTTAGCCGGTTACAAAAAGTGTTTAGAAGATGCGATATTTGCAAAAGGGGTGCTACTAGGTTAGTAAATATGCAGGGTGCACAACTTTTGCATAGGTCCATTTTAGTTTTCAGCACAGCATCTGGGCACCTTCCTAATGTTATTAACCTGCAGTTAACCCTATACCCAAAGTGACAGCTTCCCTTTAAGGCTGTGGTTCCACATAGAAATCCGTTTTTGGAAGTGATTTTCATCACCAATCCGTATTTTTCTGGGTGCTTTTTGAGCCTCCTGCACTCCTGAACGTTTTTGGACTTTTCATTAAAAAAAATGCATGCGCAAACGCAAGTGCGCATATGCATGCGTTCGCGCATGCGTTTCCCATAGGGCCCCATGTTAAAAAAAACGCATGAAAACGCATGCGTTTTTTAACTGATGCCAAAAACGTTGCATGCAACGTTTTTGACTCAAAAACGGACAGGGCAATGTTTGGAGCTCCAGAGAAAAACGGACAGGGTGTTTATTACATCCAATCCGTTTTCTGTCAGTTTTTGGACTTAGAAAAAAAAAATGAGAAAACTGAAGCCAAAAACGGACTGAGGGCTTATGTGGAACCCCAGCCTAAGATGTATGGCGGGAGATGTTAAGCAAATATAGAAAAAAAATATATTCAACTAGATCCTGCAACAAATGCCTCTGGCAAATAGAATCTGTCAGCCATTTTACAACCATCTGTCACACATAGATTTCAATTAAAATGTATATGTTTGTTGGATGGCATGAGATTGCAGTAAATTGATATCATCCAATTATATAGCTAAGCCCAATTCAAGAATAGTTAAGGCTGGACACATCTTTACATAACTGATTTACACAACCATTTTTTGTCCAATGTTTGTTTATTTTATTTCACCACGAAGAAATATAGACATAGGCTGGGGTCACACTACTGTTATTAGCAGATTTTACCCCTCTGTGCTTATGACTTAGAAATTGTCTCCGGAAGTGCATACTGTTAATGCTATGGAAAACGCTGCCCTATAGCAACCTGCAGTGAATCTAAATGCTTCAATTGGAGGAAAATTACTTTGTAAGATTTGCAAAATTGTTAAATATGTTCTTCTATGATCCCACCAAATATTTTTTTTGTTTTCTGGGGAGGCCCAATAGAACATCTGTTATCTGTTGGATGATTTCAATGTTCACCCCTGCACTGCACAATTATAATGAATGAGCATTCCTAGGAATGCTGGTTTCCAAATAATCATGCAGTCTAAACAGGCTCTCATTCACCCAACAAACTAACAAAACGTTTGTTGAGTGAAGTGATCTTTTGAATGGCACAAAAGATCTTCATTCTCATCAGCACATTGTCCTGTGTTGACGGGAACTGTGCTGCCAAAAACAATGACAGTCTTTGGTACTGAACTATTAAAGATTACGGTGTGTGCATCTGAAGCGCGGTCTGCCTTTGTTAAACAGGTGACAACCACCGATCATCAAATATTTACCAATCAATCGACATTTTACACTGCAATATCTTCATAATGTAAACAAACCCTAACTCTTGTTTGTTCATGGTTGAGTAGAGTCCTTAGTAAACAATAACACACATTAGAATGAAATCAAAATTTGGACAACAATGGCTTACACCCATTGAATCTCTTTAAAACTTATTTTACAAAATGTATTATTGTTCCAGGTTAAAAAAAGATAAAGATGAAAAGCTTGCCATGATGAAGCCAAGGCACTCACTGCAGTCGTCGGGATCATCATTATGTGACTTCATAAACAAGTGTAAATATAAAAATGTCTCTTGATGTACCTGCACTGAATAAAGTGTGCTCTGAATGCAGATATAGGTGCCCACTATTCCTACCCTTTGTTGGGTCAGACAGAATGTCTTCCAGTGAGTAGAAATCTACCTAGAATGCTGAGTTACATGTAATGTCGAAACTAGGGATGAGCGAGTACTGCAATATTTGGACTCGCTATACTCGTAACGAGTAGGTCCCGATACTCGGTACTCATTGTGAGTATAGCGAGTCCAATGAAAGTGAATGTAGAAATGAGTACTTTCGCAGTGTATCTATATATACACTGCGAAAGTGGAATAAAAGTGAATAAAAGTTGTTAAAAATATAAAAATATCATACCTACCCATCCGACGGCTGCACCAGGGACCCGAAAAGAAGACATCCCATGCACGGCTACGACCTGTCAGTCTGATAGTCAATCAGATGGCTGGTAGTAATCTGGCCAATCAGATGGCCTGACATCACAAACCATGTGATCACTACCAGCCACCTGATTTGCCAGATTGCCAGGTCATGGATGCACGCTCAAGACCTGGCAATCTGGATAATCAGGTGGCTGGTAGCGATCATGTGTTTTGTGACCTCAGGCCATCTGATTTGCCAGATCACTACCAGTCATCTGATTGGCTTTCAGACTGACAGGTCCTAGCCGTACATCGGATGTCTTCTTTTCGGGTCCCCGGTGCAGCCGTCGGATGGGTAAGTATGATATTTTTATATTATTAACAACTATTATTCACTTTTATTCCACTTTCACAGTGTATATAGATACACTGTGAAAGTGAATGGACTACTCGCTACTCCTAATGAGTAATCGCAAGAAACTCGCGGAGTAGTGAGTAGCCCGAATAGGACCGAATAGTAACGATTATACTCGCGCATCCCTAATTGAAACAAATACTACAACATTGTAATATACTCAATAAAATATATATTTTCATTATTCAGTCTGTGTATGACTCGCCATGAAAAATTAGTATCGTCATTTAAATATTATTATGAAGATATAAAAAGCTCATCCATACAAATTAGACCAAACAAAATACAACTAATACGATTAATATGGTCAATATTTCAGCTCTGCTGTGTATTCTAGCTATTAATGTTTAAATGAAAAATCTTACAGTATACGTTTTCTTTTATTATTATCCATTCTTGGCTTTGGCTGAAATAACAAAAAAAACTGTGTATTTATTCCAACATTAAAATGTACTGCCCATTATGGCTTAGTCATATCATTTTCACATATGGGTACCATTCATTATATCAGATAACACACCCACACATTATAGTCTAAGTCCCTTTTCATGAGTCTTTTTTTTCCTTTGCAGACTGATGGTCCGAAAGTAAAAACGTGAGACATGTCAACGCTTGGTCCAATTTGTGGACCAGTCTAACTAATTCTATTGATTGATAGGTTCCGCAATTAAAACAGACAGTGCACATGTGCCATCTGTGTTGCATCTGTGAGCTTTTGAAACACAGAAGTATAAAATCAGCATTGCAAATAAAAAGCATTTTGCTATATTCTAATTAATCTACACAGTTGTAAATGAGAAAATTGATTTCAGGTGCAATTATCAAATATTGAATTTCATAAAAAGAATCTACCATAATTTACCTAAATCTTGTTTTAAATATGATTTGATTTTGTAAATTCATCAAAATGGCATTTTGCAACAATGTGTCCCTTCGCCACCTGAGTTCATGTACTCCAAGTAATGTTGACCTATTCCTGACTATATTACATCTCTTGTACTACATCTAGTGGGGGAATCTGTCTTTGTTTTTCTCCTCATTGGACTCATCCAATAGAATCCTGTAGCTTCTGGAAACTTCTCAATGTAGCCACAGGTTCAAAAGTAGGTGTGAACCGTCCCACATACATGGGCTGATCCCATAACACAGAATAATAGACTCATGTTTTGGCCTGGTTTACCTTACAAAATATCGCCACAGATTATACTGTGTTGATATTTTTTATAGTGAATCAGCACATCCAATATTTTATGGCAAAAGTTACTTTATTGATTAAAATGAATTCATATAAAAAATTTTTTTATCATACACAACATGTCCTAAGCGGGAACACAGTCCCTATCATGCACAAAGTACTAGGGTGGGCTACAAAAAAAGCACAAAAGTAGCAGCAATTACTAACAGGGGAACAGAAGTAATATATTTACAGCACCATCACACTTATATTAAAAACGGTCATTAAATGATCATATATTGAATACTAGAGTGTTCAAATTACCTGGTGCCAAAATGGACTCCTTTGGACCCCTGACTGCCACAGTGCTCCTGCCTCAATCCCACAGCCGACGTACGTTTCAACGTTTAATGTTTTCCTCAGGGCGTGGATGGTGCGTGTAAGGTAAAACGTATTTTGAGGTCATGTTTTGGCCCGGCTAGTTGCATGGTGGCTTCCAACCCAGGAGGGTCTGCAGCTGCAGCCAGACCCTCATAACCTGTGTGGATTAATAGAAGCTGCCATGTGGGATTGTGTTGTGATCCTCATATGCTGGATCCATTGAACTCTTCCAAGGACTTTTTCTATATTTTCCCTGGTGTCGGATTACCAGGTGGCAGCATCGGACCTGTTCCCTTTGTGTGGACCCATTGTTGACTCATTGTGGACTCTAAGGAACAATATTGATATTTCATGTTCTATGGTTTCTGCCTCAATAAAGTTCTGTTGGATTGATCATAGGCCTGGTGTCCCTTCCTGCTCTGTTGCATACCCTGTCACATAGATGGTCACCATTTTGTGGATTTTTTGAAATAGAAAAAGGGTTAAAATAATCATAATTTGCTGCTCACTTGTGACCCCACTGCAGTCTGGCACCATGTGTGATGTTCTCTTAGGCATTCTATAGCATGTTCACTCAGCCAGGGCATCTGATGCACATCATCATGTCAGAAACCTCAACATCAAATCCTCCGGCACTGAGTTAAATAATCAGAAGAGCCAAAGATGTAGCCGGAGGGAGCTGTGCAAAGTACCAAAAGGACTGTTGGGGCAAGACAGCTAAGTGGAGAGGTATTTTTTTTCACCCTACAATAGAGGGAATCTGTCAGCAGGGTTTTGTTATATAAGCATATAACAGCATAATGTAAGAATTTTAAAAAAACACAAAAAAAGTGCTTTTCTTATCAGTTTGTGCTATTATTCACTTAAACTAATGAATGTATTACCCTGGGATGAACAGAGGACTACAAAATCACACGCATGGCAGCCGGACACCACCCATGCTCTGATTAGCACCTCACAGTGAATGCACAATATCTATTGAGAACCTGTTGTGGGCGGGGGCAGCTATATTATCTCTGTTGTGTTCCCGAATTGGTGCAAATATCACTGTTTATTGCAGTCTTGATGAGAGGCCTTGCTGGAGTCAAATGGTCCTGCTCTATGAAGTGATGTGTATCTCTGTGTGTGCAAATCGCTACAAATCTTACTCCAGTCCTTGCTGCAAAAATCAAGTAAGGCTAGGGTCACATATGCGGCAGGATTTTTAAATTCTGATCCGGTTTTGAGCTTTCAAAAAGCTCAAAACTGGATCAGGAAACGCTCCCCATAGGAGCCCATTATGGTAACCGGATTGCTTTACATGCAATCCGGTTACCGGCTCTGGATCTGCAGCTTGCACTTAAAATCATGCAGGCTGCAGTTTTCGGAGCGCTTCTGGCAACCGCAATGTGGTAACCAGATTGCTCAGGATGTGTAATTCGGAGCAATGCGGTTACCGTATACTTTGCTTATCCCTGTCAGCAGGGATAAGCAAAGTGTTAAATGTGTATTAAAACATTAAATATTAATATTAGCTGTGGGCAATATGTCTCTAGGGGGTGCCCACCCCCCCTAGAGACATGCTGTCCACTCCTCTCAGCATGTTAGGGGTTAATAAGCCATTTACAGTAAGCCGTCTATTGTCGGCTTTGTAGAAATGTATGAATGAAGCCGCGGCTCCCCTGACAGTAGGGCAGATACTGTACGTAATGTACGTATAGTATCAGCCGCTGTCCAGGGTCCTGTAAGCATTAACATGCTGCCCATAGACCTAATGTTAATGGTTACAGGACCTCGGAAAGCAGCAGATACTATATGTACATTACGTACAGTATCTGCTCTACTGTCAGGGGAGCCGCGGCTTCATTCATAAATTAGTACAAAGCCGACAATAGCCGGCTTACTGTAAATGGCTTATTAACCCCTAACATGCTGAGAGGAGTGGACAGCATGTCTCTGGGGGGGGGGTGGGCACCTCCTAGAGACATGTTGCCACAGCTACTATTAATATTTAATGTGCTAATACACATTTAACACTTTGCTTATGCCTGCGGCAGCAGGGATGAACTAAGTATACGGTAACCGCATTGCTCTGGATTACATATCCTGAGCAATCCAGTTACCACATTGCGGTTCACAGCACACATTTTGGAAACAAAATGTGTGTGAAGGCAATTGCGTTCACCGCATCTAGATCTGGATGTGGTGAACGCAATTGCCTGCCCAAATGTGACCCCAACCTAAAGCAGTATCACTTAAATAAATGTGCTCATCTCTTATCAGCTACAAATCAAGGTTTTTTTTCACTTTCTTTTCTTTTTAGCACCTGTTATTTAAATAAATGGAAAGTAATCTAACCCTACATACTGGAACAGCATTATGTCATCCACAGGATTCACATATAGGTAATTTGATGATAACGATAACAAAGGTACCGTATTTGACCAATGTCCTTAGGCTACATTCACACTATGCATTTTGTAGTCTGTAGTCTCATCAGTTTTTGTAGCCAAAATTAGGAGTGGGTGATAAATACAGAAGTGGTGCCCTTGTTTCTATTATAATTTTCCTCTGATTGTTGCTCTCCTGGGTTTGGCTACAAAAACTGATGAAAAACAAACAGACCAAAAATGCCTTAATGTCATGCTTTGAGTCAGAGCTACAGACATACCGGTGAGAGATGGATAACTCACCTTTGTACTGATGCACTATTGTATTACTTCAGACTGTTTTTTGCATTATTATTATTTTCTCATTTAGAAATGTGTTTTAGGCTTCATTGTTGTGGCATGGAGTTCTCTGGCTACATGCTGCTGTGATTATTTTCTCAACTGGGTGTCTCATTATGTCATATATGGATATATCCAGATACTGTGATTAGAGATTTCCTTAACTAAAATATAATTAAATCATTTGAAGTACTTTCAAGAATAATGTTATTTATTCAGTAAATATATTGCATTCAGGAGAATGTGTCGCTGGTAAATTTGTACACAAACTGTATATTTCAAGAGTAACATATTTGCGTTAGTTTAATGTTTCTGTGCTTGAGATCAGTGCCAAAAATGTGTGATCAAATACTTTATTGTAAAAATGTGAACATAAACATTTGTCAATTTTTCAACTAAATGGCTAAAAAAAATTAAATTTTATTTCAGATTTTACAATAAATTCTAATTTGGCAGACATTTTGATTACTTTTAGGATCACGGAGGTTCCACTCTTGGTGTTATGATGACTCAGGCTGCTTTCACACTGGTAACTTTGGAATCTGTGGACATTCAGGAAAACCTTGTATACCCACGGATTCCCACGCAACAGCAAACTGGATGCTACAAGCAACATCCGTTGGCATAGTTTTCATGGATCTGTAGGATCCATAATGAAATACCCCCTAGGGGGCGTGTCATTAAGAACTGCGTTATGTGCATGTCCTGCGCATGCGCAGTTCATGCTTTGAAGCCCGGAACTATGGATGCACCGGGATCTATACTGTCCGTGGCTTTCCGTGCCCATAGGCACCCATTCTGATTTTTCATGTGGTGCCACAGATCCATGAGCATCCGCGGCAACATGTTACTTTTTATGGAGACCAAAAATATATCATGATGTATGTTTTTGGTCTCCGTGAAAACTAACATGATGCTGCGGATCCACATGGATCTGCAGCAAATCAGTGACACCAGGATGCCACGGAAGTGTTCTCTGACCCCATTGAAAGACAATGGGGCCAAAAACGAATCTGTGGGCATCCTTTTTGTGGCAGATCTATGCGAATAAAACCAGAGTGAAGAAGAATGAAGTGAAGACTGGAGCCAAAGGAGGAAACACAGTCAATGGATTACTGGGTAGTGAGCTGTGGTGCAGGGACAGTTGAAGGCAGCAATAAGAATGATATTTTACATTTTTAAATCCTTCCATTTTTTCATTTCTGGATTTCAAAAATTAGATCAAATCTCGTAAAGTGAATTTTGCTAATTAAATCATGTCTAACAAGGCTACAATATGTGAAATTTGATATTATAGCATGGACTACAGAGGACTTTTGATCTATTTACATTAACTTAAATAAAATGATAGTTAACCCTTTAATCATTTATTACCCTCGACTACCATATGTAATAGTGTCTTGGTATTTTAAATCCTTAAACATCTCCCAATTTAGAAAGATTTATCAAAGCAGTTAAGAAATGTGAAGTTTTTGTTTAAAGACATAGCTAGTTGTTTCTAAATTACGTCCATGGCTGACATTGTTGACACCCTTTAAATAGTTCCAGAAAATAAAGGCCTTTTCATGTCACGTTTTTGCTGCGTTTAGGATGCATTTGCATTTTCAGGTGCATTTTTGCCAAAAAAAACGCATTGAAATGCATGCGTTAATTCACCCATACACTTGGGTGAATGCATGCATATACGCATGCAAACGTGGTAAAAAATGCATTGCAAAACACATTTGCATTTGAATGCATTCATTTTTGACCCAGCACACAGGACACGTTGCTTGCAATGCCAGAAATGCAGTGAAAAATGAAATGCTCCAAAACGCAAAGCACAGCTCAGATGTGCACTTAGCCTGAATAAATTTACCAAAGTTTTGTCATACACAGGTTTATTTCCTTTGTGTGTTTTAGAACAAAACATAATAAAAGGGAGAAAAAAAGACAAGTTGGACATAATTTAACACAAAACCCCAAAAATGGACTGGACAAAATTGTTGGCAACGTTCCAAAATTGTGGGTACAGAACTTTGTTTAAGTATGTGATATTCATTCAAACTCATCTGTGGCAAATAACAGGTATGGGCAATATAAACATTACACCTGAAACCAGATGAAGAGGGAAGAAGTTGACTCAGTTTTTGTATTGTGTATCTGTGCTTGCCACACTAATCATGGAGAACAGAGAGAGGAGAAAAGAGCTGTCTGAGGACTTGAGAACCAAAATTGTTGAAACATATCAACAGTCTCAAAGCTACAAGTCCATCTCCAGAGATCTTGATATTCCTTAATCCACAGTGCACAGCATAATCAAGAAGTTTACAATCCATTGCACGGTAGCCAATATCCCTAGATGTGGAAGGCAGAGAAAAATTGATGACAACTTGCAACACCGAATAGACCAGATAGTAAAAAAGCAGTCTCAATGAAGTTCCAATAGAAATTCTAGCTGTCCTGCAGGCTCAGGGTGCATCAGTGTAAGCGCAAACTATTTGTCAGCATTTAAATTAAATGAAACACTATAGCAGGAGATCAAAGAGGACAGGAGATCAAGGAGGACCCCACTGTTGACACAGATACATAAAAAAAACTAGACTGCAGTTTGACGAAATATAAGTGACTAAGTCAAAATCCTTCTTCAAAAGTGTCTTGTAGACAGATAAGACCAAGATAAAGCTTTTAGGTAAAGCACATTATTCTACTATTGTTCATTGAAAATGGATTTAAGCCTACAAAAAAAAGAACACAGTACCTACAGTTAAATATGGTGGAGGTTCACAGATGCTTTGGGTTTGTTTTGCTGCTTCTGGCATTGGGTGCTTTGACTGCAAGACATCATGAAATCTGAAGATCACCAAAGGATTGTGTCACAATGTAGTGCCCAGTGTGAGAAAGAGAGAGACCTGGGTTTGCATCTTAAGTCATGGGTCTTCCAGCAGGGCAAAGACACTGAACATACTTCCAGAAGCACCCAGAAATGGATGGAAACAAAGCACTGGAGAGCTTTGAAGTGTCCAGCAAAGAGTTATAAATTCTATTGAACACATGTGGATAATTCTTAACTATGTCCAATTTGAAAATAGGAAATTATATCCAAATAGCTTTTTTCCTCTGGTTTCTTTTTTGTGTTGTTTCAATACATAAAATAAAAAAAATGTCTGTAACAAAATGTATAATTGTAATAATATTTTTGAAGAAATTTCTTCATTTTCTGGAATAATTTCAAGGGTGCTAACCCTTTCGGCCATGACTGCATATAAATGATTTCAATGTTAATTAATATGTTTGAAGTTGTATAGGCAATGCAAAAACAGTAAGTGTGCTAATGATAAATGTTCCATGCTCACACTGAGAGCCTTTTCATTTCATAATGCTGAATATGTTTTAGTAGAACTGCAGGAAGATCAATGAAATCTCCAATTACCTACATGCTATATTTATAAACAGTGATTTGTGAATGTATCTGTACAGGGTTAGGCTTTAATATTAGGTTGTGGTAGGATTAAGAGGACACTATAACTGTCCTGTCTTTATGAGTTTCAGTAGTACATTTAGTGTTTTTATTACATTGTTTTATGTATACATAACAAATGTTCATGTACATCAGCAAAGGAATCAATGCGACTTCTAAGATGTTAAATAAAATCAAGGAATTCTTTATCTTGTACATCTTTGCAGACTCTAATGAAATTGTGAGCAACAAAAGAAGAAAAGATTATTTTTTTCCAGGATGTGTGGTGAATATAATATAATTTTACATCTCTTCCACTGAATGTGATCATTTGTCTTTTGTTGCCCACAATTTCATTTGTTCATTATTGTCTGTTTAGGTTTATAGTTTAACTATACAATTTCAGCAAAACTCAAAGTGAGGCATATATTCTTGAAAAAATGTAGGAAAATAGAATGATTAAAATACATATTTTTCAAAATAGAAATTAAAATATTCCATTCACTCTGAAATAGTAAAACATACTGTTAGTTTGTAATGCTCTTAAGGCTATGTCCTCTTTGAATTTTAAACTAATGTCAACTAATAACTCCATGTACATCATTACAGTCAAATACCCCATCAGCGCTAACATCTAAATCCCTTTTCCCTGGGCTTCATGTATGGCCCGACAGAGCCACTGCTAGTATGCCAGAATGTGAACATAACCTTAGCCATGATTTTAAGCAGAAATAATAATTCACATAGGAATTATAAACATTGAGTCAGATTTATGAATCTCTTAACCCCTTCACAACCTTGCCTTTTCCATCTTTTGCATTTACATTTTTTTGTCCTCTTCTTCCGAGAGCCATAACTTTTTACATTTTCCTTCAATATAGCTGTATGTGGGCTTGTTTCCTGCAGGACGTGGTGTACTTTTAAATGACACCATTAATTTTACCATATAGTGTACTGTCAATTGGAAAAAAAACAAGTACAATTCCAATGGTTTTTGGAGCTTATTTACCATGGTCACTATTGATAAACATTATTTGGCAATATGATTCTCCTGGTCAGTACTAGAGATGAGCAAACTTTCCCCGAACATGTTCACCAATTTAAAATTTGGCACAAACATTGCAGATTTTGTTCAGGGATCCTGTCACCCCCAAAACGCCTTCTAAGCTATTTAAACATGTCCCTACAGCATATTAATACTATTCCCACACTACTTTTTGCTCAGAAATGTATGAAGTAAAAATGTAGAAAAAGGTTATTGAACTTACTCATTAGCCATGTTAATGAGTGGTGGCTATATTCGTTAGTCATCCAGGCGGGCTCTCTGCCTCATAATATCACGTCTTAATAGGCGCGATCTTGAATACAGATTCTAATCAGCGCCTCCCTGCTCTCCTCTGTACTGGCGGGGCTGAAATGCGGCTGTAATGACGCGTATCGGGTGACGTGTGTACACCCGCGCCGCTCTGTTATGCCTCCAGCACGCATGCACAATGCGGCACTTGAAGCTAACAGCGGCGCGGGTGTACTCACAATACGCGAGTAAGTTCAATAACCTTTTTCTACATTTTTACTTCATGCATTTCTGAGCAGAAAGGAGTGTGGGAATAGTGTTAATATGCTGTAGGGACATGTTTTAATAGCTTAGGAGGCGCTTTGGGGGTGACAAGATCCCTTTAAGCAAAAAAATCACCAAACACGGCTCAAAATGTAAAATGGTTCTAAAACCTTCCCTGTCTGTTTGGGGCCAAAAGATCTGTTAGCTGGGAACAACACCTAACCTTACATTTGGAGTGTTTCCGCCATCGGCTCTACCGACATGTATCAAGTTGTAAAATATTTTTGATCGTTAAATTATTTATTTGTAAGCTTTCTGCAGTTTGCAGGTGTTTTGACACCTGAAGGGTGTGAATTTTGGAAAAAGTGCCAAACAAAACAGCACAATCAATACTTAGCATTTTGGTGCAAAGAATCCTGAAACCACATTGTCCAGCTGTGTATCAGATCCAAGAATAGAAAAGCAGACGGCACTGAATATATAGATGCAGAAAAGGACTTTATTGAGCCCAAAATGTGGCACAACATTTCGGTGTCAGATTACACCTTTCTCAAGTACATTGTCTCAAAGTAGTGGTTTATAACATGTTTCAGTCAATACAATCATTAACATTATAAGAAAGCTACAAAGAATCTATCAAGTGCTATAGTACAATGACCAAAGGTACAGTGAATGTTCATTTTTCCATAAAACATAATAATTGAAGTGATTAGCATCCTATTTTCCTACTGCGCCGCACCTGATTGGTCCAATGCCCGCGCATGCGCAGAACAAACAAAGCCCATCACCGCGATTTTGATAGTGGGCAAAGCGTGCCAGCAACACAGTGCTGGAATAATAAAATCACCTGCTCCGTGATCCTCTGCAAAGCCCTCTCATGGTAGAATTGGAAACTGACTGATTTCCAGCTACCACTGAAAGTGGTGTGATGTCTTAATCTTGGTCACCTGAGTTCAGTTACAGCTCTCAACTTAGGTGACCTTTCCCATGTCACCCTGCTCCCAGCGCAACCCAATACAAGTGAGTTTCAGGTCTCGCTGTGAGTGAGTTGATGTCACAGGTCTGAGTCACGTGAGTTCAGCTACAGCTCTGAACTCAGGTGACCTTTCCCACATTACACCACTGAGTTTCGGGTCCCATGGGACATGATGAGGAGAAGGTTCTGTGGTCAGATGAGACAAAAATTGATCTCTTTGGCATTAACTCAACTCACTGTGTTTGGAAGAAGAGAAATGATGCCAATGTCCCAAAGAACGCTGTACCCTCAGTCAAGCATGGCAGTGGAAAAATTATGTTTTGGGAGTTTTTCTCTGCTAAGGGCACAGAACTACTTCACCGCATCAATGGGACAATGGATGAAGCCAGGCACCATAAAATCCTGAGTGACAACCTCTTTACCTCCACCAGGGCATTAAAAATGGGTTGTGGCTGGGTCTTCCAGCACGAGAATGACCAAAAACATACAGCCAAGGCAACAAAGGAGGGGATCAAAAAGAATAACATTAAGATCATGGAGTGGCCTAGCCAGTCTCCAGACCTTCATCCCATAGAAAACTTATAAAGGGAGCTGAAGCTCTGAGTTGCCAAGTGACAGCCTCAAATTCCTAATGATTTAGAGATGATCTGCAAAGAGTAGTGGACCAAAATTCCTCCTGACATCTGCGCAAACCTCATCAACTACAAAAAACATCTGACAGTGTGTCTTGTTTGCCAGAAGGATCAAACACTTATTTCCCTCTGCAAAATGCAAATAGCTTGATATAATTTAGTCAATGTAATTTCCTGAATTTTATTTTTGGTGTTCTGCCTCTCATTGTTAAAATTAACCTACCCTCAAAATTATAGACTGTTCATGTCTTTGTCAGTGGGTAAACTTACAAAATCAGAAGGGTTTCAAATACTTATTTTCCCCACTGTAGACGATAGGATAGATAGATCTTACCAGTCTCCCACTGCTTGCTTCAGGGCCGCTCACTAAGCATCATGTATATTCATTGCAATGACTGGCAATGGCCAATCACAGACGTTTACTCTTTGTGACAATGTCTGTGATTTGTTGTTGAATTCACACCATGTCCCCCACAATCTGTACCAATGTCTGTTCTTTATTGCCATATACATTAGTGTATGGCAACCAACCTGATGTCATATGTGTGCTAAATAAATAAATAATGGGGAAAAATGTGTAAGGATCCCCATTTTTAATACTCAGCACAGATAAAGGGGACAGTACATATCTATTGCCCCCCTAGGGTAATAAAAGCAGCCTGCAGCCAAGCTGCAAGTAGGTGAACATATGCCTGTTCGTGAAACCATCCGAATCCGAACTTCAAAAGGTTTGCTCATCTCTAGTCGCTGTAAGTGGAGTGACATCATAGTCTGAGTCACCTGAGTTCAGCTACAGCTACATGGGCCAGGACATGAGCCTTCCTGAGCAGTGGGACTTTGCGAGCACTTCAGGATTAAAATCAATTAAGGCATAATGTGTGATCAATGGTTTTCTTGGTGACAGTGGTCCCAACTGCCTTGAGATCATTAACAAGTTCCTCCCAGTGTAGTTTTAGGCTGATCTCTCACCTTCCTGATGATCCAAGATACCCCATGAGGTGAGATTTTGCATGGAGCCCCAGATCGATATCGATTGACACTCATTTTGTATTTCTTCCATTTTATTATGACTGCACCAACAGTTGTCTCCTTCTCACCCAACATCTTACTTATAGTTTGTAGCTCATTCCAGCCTTGTGAAGGTCTAGGATCTTTTCCCTGACATCCTTAGAAAGCTCCTTGGTTTTGCCCATGTTGTACAGGTTAGAGTCTGACTGATTAATTGAGTTTGAGGACAGGAGTCTTTTATACAGGAGACAATTTAAGACAGCTGTCTTCAATACAGGTAACAAGTTGATTAGGAGTATTTAACTGTAGGAGCCAGAACTCCTAATGGTTGGTAGGTGATGAAATACTTATTTCTCTCATCAAAATGTAAATACATTTATATCATTTAGGCAATGTGATTTTCTGGATTTTATTTTTGTCTCACTGTTAAAATTCACTTACCCTTAAAATTAGAGACTGTTGATCTTTGACAGTGGACAAACTTACAAAATCAGCAAGGGCAAGGGATCAAATACTCATTTCCCCCACTGTATCTATTTATCTATCTATATAGCTGTCTATCTCTTCTAACACTTTACAGCATGGGAAAGACCATGTCAAAAACATATGTCATACACATGTCACATGACATATGAATGTAAAAATGCATGGTACTCTCATGACACTGCTATTTTTCTCACCGAGGATTTCGGCCAGGCAAGATACACAGATGTGAGCGTACCCATAATGTCCATAAAACACAGCAATACTGTGTCCTGCGGCGATGCTGGGTTTTTTTCATGTGTACTTATCATTTCTTTTTTGGGAAGGGTGGAGTAATTGTGTTTACAAAGTAGAACTGGCAATTAAAAAAGGTTTAGACATTTACCTGTACAGGGATGTTTGTAGCAGTCTTATAGAAGCGCTTAAAGGGAACCAACCACCCCAAATGACCCCCCTGGACTGTTAATATGTGTCCCTACACCCAGCACACACATTTGGGGCAATCGTTTTTGCTAAAAAAACTGTTTAGTAGAAGCTAAGATACATGTTTATAAAGTTTAATAACTTCAGCCGGATGGGTGTTACCTAGCTTTGTCCTCCGTGCCTGTCAGCCTGCTCTCCCCTCCTCCCTTCAGTGAAGCCGTTCTGTGTAAGCCGAAAATGGCCCGCCTGTCTACTGCTGCCTGATAAATTATGCACGCCCATCTCTGCACCTAAGAGCCTGGCCGCGTCATGAAGGGGGCGGGGCTAAATCGCGGCATGCCGGAGCCCCACCCCCTTTCATGACGCGATTTCGCCCCGCCCCTTTCATGACGCGGCCAGGCTCTTAGCTGCAGAGATGGGCGTGCATAATTTATCAGGCAGCAGTAGACAGGCGGGCCATTTTCGGCTTACACAGAACGGCTTCACTGAAGGGAGGAGGGGAGAGGACGCTGACAGGCACAGAGGACAAAGCTAGGTAACACCCATCCGGCTGAAGTTATTAAACTTTATAAACATGTATCTTAGCTTCTACTAAACAGTTTTTTTAGCAAAAACGATTGCCCCAAATGTGTGTGCTGGGTGTAGGGACACATATTAACAGTCCGGGGGGGTCATTTGGGGTGGTTGGTTCCCTTTAAGGACTCACTGAAAGCACATAGGATGAATAATGGTTATTAAACCTTTATTAATCCCCTTTACAGCTCCACAACATGTTTCGATAGAATTGGTCTGACTTCCTCAGTGAGTCATTAAAAAAGGGGGAGACAGAAGTGCACAATAGGGTCTTATTCAATGGTAAAATCGTTTCACAGATATGGATCCACTCACCTGGTTCAGTTGTGTGGAACACAACAACCATAAACACACAATGGGTAGGATCTGATGAACTGCAGCAATCAGCCGGTCACTAGAATTGCATATATAAAAAGGAGAGAAGTCCGTCTTTCAGGATCGCGCTGTTCCAGTCCAAAGTTCACAAGGACCAAGCAGTGATTATAACTTTCTTTTTTTCCAGTACGCTACGCGTTTCAAGTACACGCTGTATACTTCCTCAGGAGAAAAGTTACAACTGCATCCCCGAACGCGGGGTAAGTAATCATTTAGCAGTATTCAGCTCATCATTATTTTGCCAGACAATTATTATGCAAAGAGAGTGATAACATCAGTGCTAAAAAAAGTAAGGTAAAGTAAAGTATCGTATGAGAGAGACATTAACACTCAAATGAGATGTGGTAGACAATCCTCAGCATTATTTTTCCATTATTCTAGAGAGTAGTGAAATTTTTCCACTGAACAAAAGGCTCACAAGAAAAGACGCAAGTATGCAGTCTATACATGTGAAGTAGCAAATGTTTATAGAACATCTCTACTAAAAAGACATCTTAATTTATTTTAGGACATTCTCAGGACAATTCAAGAGAGCTACATCTATCCAAGCCAGAATATACGTAGATAGAAATCAATGCAATACATTTCCTAACAATACCTTTAACTGTGATATAGAACATCTCTTTCCCTATTTAAGAGTTGGAATATTGCCCCTGCCCTCATCCCCAGAAATGGACGGTTTTCCAAAATCCCACATCCCATCCTTCATTGAAAAAGGTGGGTTCGCATTCAGGTTTTATATGCACAACACCTGCACCTCAGAAATTGATTATTTTTCCCATATCCAAAGGTAACATAACCACCACCATAACAAGACATCATCCACATCAAGACTTTTAATGAATGAGTCCTTTATAGAGACCAGAGAAGCAATAACTAGAACTGAATAAAGAAACACCATCCAGAGGTCCAATTAGATGTTACACAGTTTTTAACTTCTTTTAAAATACTGCTTTTATATATTTTTTTATCTTTAGAATATAAATAAAATATACATTTTATATCAATCTGGATTTTAATTTTTTGTAAAAATAAGTCATTATTTAGTGCGCTGAACCCCATACTTCATCTACTATATAATTGCCGTAGGCATTTTCGTGTCGGACCCCGAAATCGCCGTGGATATGTCACACTCTGACGTCACCACGGCGAAGCATTGGCCGCGTAGCGGCCAATGCGAGTCGTTAGCTGCGCGAGCAATGGCCGCGAGGCCATTGCGAGTCGCTAGGTTTGTGCGAGCAATGGCCGCGAAGCGGCCATTGCGAGTCGCTGGCCAAAAATAGAACCAGAAGCTCGGCCACAAACTTAGCGATTTACCGCTGAGGTAGCGCGAGCAATGGCCGCGAGGCCATTGCGAGTCGCTACCTCAGCCGCCGCACCTGCCGCAACTCCCCCTATACTTTCAATGGGGATCTATTGCGACTCGCTGTGTAGCGCGAGCAATGGCCGCGAGGCCATTGCGAGTCGCTACACTTGCGGCGCGGTTGCGGTAATCCCCATAGAAAGTATAGGGCGAGTTTGCCCGCGAAAAACAAGTGGCTGACTGTGCTGTTGCTGGGTAGCAACCCATTCTAAAAAAAAATTTAAAAATATTCTAGACACCCGATGCATTTGCATCGGGCTCACAGCTAGTTATTAATATTTTTGTAAGGCTTTATGAGGCCCTCTAAGCCATAAAAGAACCTACACATGGAGTTCTTAGGGGTCTTCTAGCAGCACACGAGAGAATAATTGGAAGTAATACTCCCGTCTTTACATCAGCCAGCTCCAGCGTAACCCCAAAATTATTACCGTAATTGGAAACAGAAAATGAAGGGATACATGTTTTATGAAATCTCCTCTACACATTTGCATAAAAGTTAAATACAGCCACATCCAAGTAAATGCCAAATGGCGATTTAGATACATTAAAACGTTTTGCAGTCATGTCTCCCTAACAACCATAACTGAAGATGCAATGGAGAGCAGCACTTGAGTGGAAGATGGTGAGTAAGGGCCACTTTACACACACCAACTTCTGTGTCCAACTTCTCAACAGATCTCTGGTTGCAGTGAAATCATGGACACATTGCTCCATTTGGTGGCTGTGTACAAATGTAACAATGTGTCCATGATTTCACTGCAACCAGAGATCTGTTCAGAAGTTGGTCACAGAAGTTGGTGTGTGTAAAGCGGCCCTTATACTGTTATAATGTTGTTATTTTCATAGCTGCAACTTTATTCCGGACAATCCTTTTAAAGTGAGAGATTGGAAATGTAATGCTTCACTGTAAATACCTATAATGCTTAACAAATACATAGGGAAATAAATATATGATGAGGCTCCATATAGAAGTTGTGGCTTAGCAAAAGTATAAACATTGTGTATCTGAAAATAGCAATTTTTAGAAATATCACATGCTAACACAAATTTCAATTGCCACTCAGCTCCACTTCAACAGACAGAAACCATCTACATATGGATATACCAATGAACCCTAACAAATAGCAATTACTCTCTGTTGAACAAAGCATATTTATTATAATTATAGGTACAGCAATGTAGAAAAGGTTTTAGGCAAGGGTGGGAAAAAAACGCTGCAAAGTAACAATTATTTAAAAAATAAAAGTGTTAATGATTTATTTTTATCAAACAACAAAATTCAAAATAAATGAAAAAAATAGAAATCTAAATCAAATCAATATTTGGCGTGACTACTTTTTGCCTACAAAGCATTCTTTTAGATACCCTTGCACAAAGAAAAGGATTTTGCAGGGTTATAATAAGGTGTATGAGTAACTAATTATACCAAACAGGATAATTGTAACCATTTTCATACGTTGGTTGAAACATGCTCATTAAGTGAAGCATAAACAGCTGTATGGGAGGCTTAGAACTGGGTGATGAACAGTCAAACTCTGCTACAAAGGTGAGATTGTGAAAAGACCATTTCATGTCACAGGTCTAATAACACCATGGCAAGATTGAGTGCAACCAGAAAACACAAGGTAGTTTGTAGCATCTGCAAGTGTTCTCTTTGGCAAAGCTTCATAGTAGATTGACAGTTGAAGATGTGTTAGGCTGGTTTCACACTGCGGTTTTTCACTGATCAGGTTCGATCAGGTTTGTGTGCCAAAACCAGGAGAGGAACCAGGAGAGGAACTTGCAGAGAAAAACTATAATTGAAAGATTGACACCTGTTCTGGGTTTTGGAGTCACTCCTGGTTTTGAAACACAAAACCTGATCGAACCTGACCTGATCTGACTGCAGTGTGAAACCAGCCTTACTCAGGTTTTTTGGAAGACGTACCAAAAAATAAGCATTGTTGATGATTGTATATGCAGTAGTTGACCAAGGAATCAGTGCAGCAGATGAAAGATACATCATATTTGCTTCTTTTCAACATCAGAAGATGTGCAGCAGTGCCATCAACTCAGGACTAGCAACAACCAGTGGGACCTAGATACAATCACCTAATGTTTGGAAAAGTCTGGGAAGTGGTCTTCTTGGAAAAATGTCATATAAAAATTGTAATATTGACATGGAAACACAGCCAAGTGACTCAACTCTTAATGAAAACATTAAATGAGATTCAGAGAAATAGTAGCAGTTACTCTGAATCGATGAGCCAAAATTTGAAATATTTGTCTCTACACAATGTAGTTCATTCACCAAAGAGATGGAGAACAATGTCTGTAGGAAAAAGTAAAATATGGTGAAGATTCCTTGCAAGTTTGTGGATGCTTTTCAGGAAATAAAGTTGGGAGTTGGGATTTGATAAGGATTAACAGTGTCTTTAATGCAGAGAAATACTAGCTCACAGTGAAATATAAGTGATTTGATTGGCTCAAAAGAGGTATTGATTAGCACAAAGAACACCTGACATTGTGCTATCAGCATGCAGGATGTCAGATGTCCTGTCCCTGGTATTTACTGCCAGGGACGGAGTTAGAGGGAAAGAGGGAGGTAGAGGGGAGGGGAGGAAAGGGGGGAGGGTTTGGCTTAAAGCAAACCGGGGAGTAATACAAAGAAACCAGGCCCCACATAGTGACGCTGTGCTGTATTTAAGCTAATGTGCTCCACTGTTTTCCCGGTGTCAATACTTTTCTCTGCAATCATACATGTAATCATTGAAGTAAAGGTATGATTGCACTCAGTATCCCAGAGCCTGTAAGACAATGCCTTCACTTTATAGTGCTAAATCCTTCTGGTTGGTTCCCTTTAAGAACTTCCCTCATTATAAAGAAGAACAAGGAGTCCAGGAAGTTATTATATGTCTCCCACAGAACCCTAATCTCAACATCATCAAGTGTTTCTGGGATTACCTGAGGAGACAGGAGGATTTGCACAAGCCTACACCCATAGAAGATCTTTGTTTAGATTTCCTAGATGTTTGAAACAGTCTTCCTGCCTCATCCTTCAAAAAGTATACCTAGAAGAATTGATGCTGATTTGAAGGAAAATGGTGGTAACGCAAAATATTGAATTGTTAGATTTCTCTTTGTTCATTTGCTTTCCTTTTTGTTAATTGATAAAATAAACTATTAACACTTCTATTTTTAAAAGCAATCTTAGCTTGTCACATTTTTTCCACACCTGCAGAAAACCTTTGCAGAGTACTTTATATTATATATTTCCCAGTAATTGGCAGTGTTAACTGTGAGTTGTGTCTTCAGCCATCAACATTAGCCATCCAGCATGCTGACATATTTGCTGAATATTGGTAGAATATTGGAAATTTTCAGTCTGCACAGATGCAATACTAGAATTATACATCTGCTAAAGGACTCCTTATAGAAGAATTGCTGCTAAAGCTTTTTCTTAATATATTTCTGTAGGTTCAGCAAATATCTACTAACACTTTCATTGTTACCTAGATATGACCACTGTGAAATAACACTTACTAGACTGCCTATAATGAACTTAATATATCAAATTTTGGCAAATTAGGTCCAACTGTTAAAATGTTATATACATGACAATCCTGATATTAAAAATGTAAATGTCAAGAATGCTATTCCTCCACATCAGAAGAGAATTTCCATGTTCAGGGTTATTCAGATGTAAATAATATACACGTATGTATTGATCTGTAAATTATCATCAGCCATAACATTAAAATCACTGACTGATCAAATTACAAGCACAGATTACCTTCTGATGATGCAACCTTTCAAGAGGAGGGATATAGTAAGCACAAAGCAAACTGTCAGTTCTTTAAAGCATAACTGCCGTTTAAGTTTTTATTTAATATTAATAATTTAGAGCAAGTGATTTTAATACATTTCCTAATATATTTTGTGGCACCCCAAGGGTTAATGTGCCACAGAAACATCAACACAGGTTTAATCCCCACACAACACTACACTAGAAAGTGGGAGGAGCTTAGGTGGCACCTGCACTAGTGGGAGGAGCTAAGTTGTTTACCACAGAGCAAGAGTGGCAGTTAGTTCAGTTTGAGTCTGGAGCAGGAGCAGAGTCTAGTAGAAGTGGAGGTCCTGAGAGGTCTGAGGAGAGGAGACAGGGGAATAGAGGAACATACCCGGGATAGAGAGTTACCCCAAAAACTTGACCCCGGGGAGGCGCTTAAGACGGATACCGGATCCGAGGCTGTGCCTGAGACAGACAGGACAGTAAACACCGGCATAGTGAAGGTCCACCATCTTCACAGCACCATAGCAAAGCAACACGCAGGGGTCAGTGACACAGAGGACTCAAGTTGCCCAGCATATTGGTACCTGTGAGCAGAGACAGGGTCAGCAGTACAGCTACAAGCAGCAGCAGGGCCACACACAGCGCTTAAGTAGGAAGCAAAGGACCCGGTCAGGGTGGGAGCAACCTGTTACAGACTCCGTGGACAATATTGTGATATACCATCTGCAAGTAAAGACTTGGAAAACAACAGAAACCGTGAGTGTGTGTGATTCTTATACTGAAGCCCCACTTGCCCTCATATACTGTGATTACCTCTGCTCTCTTCATCTCTACTGCTACCCCTACTCTCCTGCAGCATCAATAACTATCCTCACAGACTTTAACTACTACTACCACTGCCCCGGGGAATGCAGTTCTGCCCACAGGAGCAATTCTATCCAAGCTGCTATCCCATCATCCCCGGAGGTTCTGCAGCAGCGGCGGCCCCATTACTGGCCGCATATAGTGGGTGGCGTCACGAGTGACAAATCCCCTGTAAATAACCCCCATTTTATTGTGCGGGCCCGGGACACGGTCCGGACCAGGACCGCCGTGACATCCCCCAGCAGTACCCCGGTCCGGCACCGAGTACCCCGTCCCAGTGGGCTCCACAATTTCATTAGAAAATTCTGGTTGTAAACCATTCATAAACCTTCCACAAGGTGTCCGCACTACACTGTGTGTGAAGCAGACATATGTTTATTATCACTCAGATCCGTCTTTACAGTGAACACTGGGCATGTATCCATGTAAGGAAAAAGGGGGCGTGACCTACACTGCTGACTGCAGCTGGTGAGGAAACAATATATCTGTTTACAGCACAGAGCTAAGCAATGTCAGGATGTAAACTCCTCTTTACAAGCTTCTGATCTGACTCCACACAGTTCAGTCACAATCTCTGTTAAACCCTTGTCTACTGGCTCCCCACACTGCTCACTATTAGCCTGCTCTTAGAAGCTATGGAACATACACAAACAGTGCTGGTGACGCTGGCCGCACCCACGCAGACATAAAATGCAATTTTTAAAAGAGCACAGAAAAATGTGAGAAAATAAGTCATATGGCACAAAAAGCATTATCTTAGCTGCTATGTGAACCATTGCAGTGGCCCAGTGCATTACTGTTTTGTTTTTCAATACATAGATTTTTACACTTTAAGTAGAAGTATTGGAAGCATGGCCAACTGGCAAATGTAAAGATCTGAGCAACCTTTTTAGGTGGCAATATGTGATGAGTCAAAACATGTATAAGCTGACAGTCTTGTGGGTTCTCCAAAGTATGCCCAAAAGTAAGTTAATAAAGAAAAGTCCTGGGTGAGCCTCCTGTGTCCATCTACAGAATCCTTGGACAACCAATGCTTATTAGTGCACGAGGTATAACATTTGTCCTAGTCTTGCCCAATCTCTCAGCAGAATTTACATTGAACAAAAAAACTGTAAAATTATTTATAATAAAAAAGTGTCACAAAATGTACTGCATCACAAACTGGTTTGTAGTGCTATGTAGACTACAACTGGACAGAATGTAAGTGGTGACCTCTGTACAGCAACATAAAGCACATGAGAATTAACCATAAAGAATGGAAGAATACAACATGATCTAATGAATCATGCTTTATTTTAAATCATGTGCATGGAGCATCTTTGGAACAAATTGGAAAAACAAATCCACAGGTCATCCAGAAGTCTGTGCTTCAGTGGATCACAGCTGTTTTGGCAATAAAAACTGACATATTCTGCCATGCTGACTGATACAGTTGACACTATGAAATCCCAATGTATAATAATCAATTCTATGTCAAAAGAATATATTTTTAGATACTAGAAACAAACAGTCTTTTTAGGAGCGCTGAGAATGAAAGATAATGGAGGATTATTATTCCAAACCCACGTGACATTCCCCGCCGGATGAGCCAGCATAGCAGCGGCTGGTGACTGCCAATGACTAAGGAGGAGGACGCCAGAGCTACATACCGGTGTTGTGCGAGGGCGCACAACACTCCCAGGTGAGGGTATAATAGTGCCTATCATAATCCATTCACCCCAAATAGGTCTTCACATTGCGCCCCCCTCTTTTCTTTCTTGCATGAAAAGAATACATTTTTGACACTTGGCACATCAATTTGTATATATGTCTCCTCCTTTTTACCAATTCGTTGATTTAGCACTATATTAAATTGTCAAAGTGATCTGGGTCCATTACCCTCAAATAGCCCCACATCTTGAACAATAAATGTGCCAGTTTCCAATTCATCATTTTGCACTTGTGCATGCATAACACTAAACATCTGCGTTATCATGAACTCCTATACGTCCCTTCCCGCAGAATAGAAATTGAGTCAAAAGGAATTGCTTTGCCAGTGCTATAATTTATTTGAAGCTTCTTAAAGAGATTGTGAACATGATAAAGATAAGACAAGGTTTGGCATCAGCAGTTAGCTGTCCCTGGATAATGCTGCAATAAAATACAATTGTTTTAACAGAAGACGGGAGATGAATGATACTGAACAGGTCTACAAAAGCAGTAGAATAAAAAATGCTGTGTTACGGCCTGTTGTAAGATGTCCAGCATTCCATATTAGCAATGAGCTCCTGAATCACTATGTTGAGGAACAATGTGACTTTTTTACAACTAATAATCTTTTTTCTGTACTTTGTTGTGAAAAAATAAATATAGGCAATGTTAATTACTGTATACTGAACAAAATACAAATGCAACACTTTTGCTTTGGCTCCCGTTTTTCATGAGCTGAACGGAAAGATCAATCTACACAAAAGATACATATATTTTTCTCTTCAATATTGTCCACAAATTAGTTTAAATTCGTGTTAGTGAGCACTACTATTTTGCCTGGATAATCCACCCTCCTTACAGCTGTGGCATATCAAGATGCTGATTAGACAGCATGATTATTGCACAGGTGTGGCTTTGACTGTCCACCATAAAACACCACTGTAAAATGGGTAGTTTTATCACACAGCACAATGCC
Organism: Allobates femoralis; assembly: GCA_033576535.1. NCBI lineage: Eukaryota > Metazoa > Chordata > Amphibia > Anura > Aromobatidae > Allobates > Allobates femoralis. The sequence goes on from JARQOC010000001.1 coordinate 274,910,204, forward strand.
ACAGATGTTTCAAGTTTTGAGGGAGTGTGCAATTGGGATGCTGAACGGAGGTATGGCCAGCAGAGCTGTTGCCCATGAACTGAATGTTTATTTCTCTACCTTAAGTCATCCAACCGGTCTCACGACGCAGACCACGTGTAACCACACTAGCCTAGGATATCAACTCCAGCATCTTCACCTGAGACCAGCCACCTGGACTGCTGGTGCAACAATCGACTTGCATAACCAAAGAATTTCTGTACAAACTGTCTGACACCATCTCAGGGAAGCTCATCTGCAGCTCATCATCCTCATTCAGGTCTCCACCTGACTGCAGTTTGTAGTCGTACACAACTTGAGTGGACAAATGATTTAACTTCAGTAGCATCTGGCAAATTGGAAAGGTATTCTCTTCACGCTGAATCCTGGTTTTTACTGTACAGGGCAGATTGGCAAATGGCGGTCACATCAGATACTGACCGGTTTTCTGACCCCTATCAGTACTGTAGAACTACACATTTTAGAGTAGCCTTTGATTTTAGCCAAACACACATCTGTGCAATACTCATGCTGTCTAATCAGCATCTTGATCTTCCGCACCTTTTAGGTGAATGGATTGCCTCAGCAAAGAAGAAGCGTCACTAACACAGATTCGGACAAATTTGTGAACAATTTTTGAAAGAAAAAGGCATTTTGTCTACATAGAAAAAGTCTTAAATCTTTGAGTTCAGCTTATGAAAAATGGGAGCAAAAACAAAAGTGTTGTGTTTATGTTTGTGTTCAGTATATGTCAGTCATAAACTGAAACTAGACTTGGAGTGACATTATCTAAATTTATTAATAATCACTGAAAGAGAAACAGAAAAAAACACAAGATTCCAATTAATGCAGAACCATAGCTAAAAACTTGCATTCTTTATACATGGACAAACAGGTTGCCAGATGTTTACTACAGCTCATCCCCTTGAATGTTGAGGACTTTGACCTATACGTACCATGTATTTTCTTGACTTATCTTCTTACATAAAAGCCCTATACCATCTGTAAGTTTGTAAGTTTGTCCAAAAAATAGTGCCACCGATAGGACAGGGGACTCAAACACACCGTCCAGGACACTAGCAACACCACAGACAGACCCAGGTATGTGCTGATTGGCCATGATGCAGAAAAAAAAAAACAGTCTTTCCACGCTCGTGTGCAGTTCTATCATGATCTAATGCGGCTGCCATATTGGCACACCAGCTTATGGGCAGTATCGCTTCGGGTGTAGCAGTGTCTATATAGGTCACCTCTTTCATTATATTTTCTCCCGTCTACTACAATCATGCAAGGGGGGGGGGGGGGTTTGACCCTCCCTGCACACCCACCTCCACCAGTCTGGGAGTCTTAACTCCAGACCCGGCTACTTATCTAAATTTGCGATGTGATAAATCAGGCCCCCATCTAGTGTTATATATTACTCTCTGATGATTGATAGTACATTGTGCCCTGAGTAAACCAAGGGTCAGGGCTGAAATGCATAACCCTTTGTTTTAGTCATATAACAATAAACACTTTGAAAGGATACCCTGGACTCTTCCTACTCTTCGGCAGTGTTGAATTTTTCTTGCTCTTTTTTTATTCTAATCATTTCCAAATTTATTTAGAATCACATTTACAAACTATTTAGCACATCATAGGCTGTGCTGAAGAAGTCCACTTCAATGCCTGGCCATAGCCCTCTTTCTGTCTGGTCATATGTCATTCTACATGACTTTTCCCACTTTTCTTTTTTCCTTCCTACATTTAGAAAGTGGAATGAGGTGAGAATAGTTGCAAAGTAGAAGGCGCATCATAAGTTGCAACTTTTTCATGTCTCAAAGCTACCACATATCAACTAATAATGTCCACCCAAGGAGAGTTAATTATGATACACAGGGCTCTACAGCAGTGTTCCCCAACTACATTCCTCAATAAGCAACCACAGGTCAAGTTTACAAGACTCCTAATATTCCACTGGTGATAATCCCATCAGATGTGCAATAAAAAGAAATCCTGAAAAAAAATATCTGTTAGTGGCTCTTGGAGTTGGGGGAAAACTGCTGAATATCAATACAGCAAGATGTACTATGTTGGTGTTTTTAAGGTTCGAACGTTTCACTTGTATCTAACATTTTGTTTACAGTACTTCCGGCCATGTTACTACTATCCTCAGTTATCTACATACTATTACATCATGTTTACATTTTTGTTTGCTTTCATAGCTCACTAAACTGTATGTTTTATTACTGACATGTTCCCTATCCATAGTGCCTCTATTCGAGATGCTACTAAATGACTCAGATGATTCAAAGCATAAGTGGTGAATTGTAAAGTAAAACAGGTTATATATGTGCAGGGAATAGAAGTCAAGATCGATATATCCTTTTCTTGAATCTCTTAAAATATCACGAGGTTAAAAAATCTAATTCAAAGACCCTATCTCGTTATTGACAATGACAGACAAAATAAACCATAAACCATTAGGTATTAAGACAGGAAATGGCTTGTATCTATAATAATAAGAACAGAGTGAAGAACGTTCATTGATTGCAGGACTTAGCAGGAGTGAGAGCAATTCTTCTGTAAGCAGCACTGGTTGTATATTTATATAGTATACTAAATGATCTATTATAACTCATTAAGGCTTCAAGCACACCATGGTATCATGGCTATTATAGAGTGCCCATAGTCTATAGTTTACAAGGTCGTACCTTACTGTATCCCTCCAATTCCAAACAGAGGCATACAGATAGCTATTATCAATACATTTTGTTTGTTAATCCAACATTAAAAATATCTTGTTTCTTAAAAAAAATATTGCAAGGCTATTTTACTCTGAAAACAAAGCAGAATATCTCCCTACAACGGCAATATGTAAAGACACCATATGGTGGCACATGGAGTGCCTACAGCTCTAAGGTACAGACCAATTGCTTTGGTACAGCCTTAAAGTCACAAAATCCCTGATTGAGCATGCTGCATTCTGTCAAGTGCAAGTTTTTATACAAATCTGTCCAAAGTGCATTGAGTTTTGTTTGTGAATGCATAAACTATACGATGTATTACAGCTACCAAGCACATTTTTCAGATATTGTTATCACCACCGTTGGCTAACTTTATCCATTGGTGAAAGAATAGTTTTTGCTGATACCAGCAAGATAGAGAAGAAAGGTAATTACTGCCTGATATATACCCTGCAAGAATGGACATTGCTGAATATGCTGAGAATTGAAAGACTTTGTTCCACATGATCTATAAATAAAATTACATAATAAGTCAAAAAAGCAGGGGACAGAAATGGAAAAATAGAGCACCATGCAATCCTTTTCTCCTTCCCAATTATACTGTATATAAATCTTTTCATATTATACTAATGCTAAGACAGGAAAGCAATTCAATTATTACTTTACTGAATTTCCTTTCAGGAAAAGATCCGCTCTCCTCCCAATTTAACACATTACATCATTACAGATCTTGTAAATGTGAGGCATGGATTATACCGATTTATGATTTTATCACCTTTTCGCTTTTTTTTATAAATGGTAAGGAAAACATAAGCAGTTCATATTTGTGTTAGATTGAGAGCAATATCAAGTTTATGAAGAAATCAGGTGGCACTCACAAAGTGAGTGCCACCTGAAATCCAAAAATAGAGATGTTCAATTTTTCATAACTCAACTAAAGAAAATCTTAGAACTTTCCTTAGTATGGCTTAAAAGCTATGGATTACTTATGTCATATGGTGGTTACCGTATATAGTTTACGTTCACCATTAACTTACCTTAAAAGCTAAGTAACATTGTAAATGTGACATTTCTTCTTTTGTTCTGGGGCTAAATTACAGTTTTACAATCCAAAATTGAATTTATAGTTTAGAAGTCTTCCCAGCTAAACTCTCCTTCATAGGTTGTGTGCTTGAACTCACATAGTATACTATTCATACATATCTTATGTGACTCCTCCATTAACATCAGCTCCGCTTCATGCAATCAGCTGATAATATGTAACAGAGCAATGTGAAAGAGGAGTCAGATAAGATCAAAGAAGCTGTGTGCTGACAGCCTGAGCTCAGCACTCTCCCTGACAAAAGGTAACCTGAGTCACTGATCAGCTGTACTATGAAAACTATGAAGGCCCCACCCCCTTATATGGCCATACTCATGTGTGGAGCTGAAGATGGATTTCCCTGATAACAAGCATATGTCAGGTTTAGAAACAGCCTAATGGGGACATCTTCTGAAAGGGTTTCTTCCAGAATTCACTTATGAAGTATATTTAACAGTTTATTATAATCACTTGCTCTACATTATTACTAAATAAAAAAATTAAATGGTGGTTACGCTTTAACTTATTGCTATTTATCTTCCATTTTAAACTGATTCTGTAAGCAAAAAAAAGATACTTTGCAAAAGAAAGAAAATGGTTGGCTAAAAAAAAAATTTTCCTGCAAAAACAAATATTTTCAAAACAGAAAAAGAAAAGATGTGTTTGAACAATTTTTTTGCCAAAGAATCTCTGCTGTATCTGTTCTAACGGATAAGTACTAGACATGTACTCTCAGCCTTGAAATATATACTTTGGAAGCATTAAGAACATATGTGGAAATCTCCTTCTATGATTATACGGTGATTGCCATGGGACCGCTATATATATATGCATAAAAATGGATTTATGTTTTGGACTATACACATCTGGAATGTCATATGCTTTCTTTGATAATGTTCCTTTGGAAGAAGCTCGCATTATATACATGCAGCTTTGACTGCATTTAAATATGCCTCCTGGTCCATACAAACTGAGTGCCCACAATGTTACCCACATTCAAGATGGCGGAGTGATGATCGGTGCAGTCCTATTAAGGTGAGCTCTGAACGCGCGTGCGCTGTCCTAGCGATACACTGCTTCCGGTATAGTGACATCACCGGAAGCTATCTTCCGATACCGGAAGTCACGTCGCTGATGGCGGTGCGGCTCTGCTGTGAGCCCCTCAGCAACACCTGTGCCATATTACCAATCATGAGGTATTGGGCTGTCTCTATTTAAGCATCAATTCCCCAAACTCCACCTGAACACTCCCTGAAGAAAGCCACTGAAACACGTGTCGGGATCGCCCAGACACGTGCTGTGTACCTCAGGTTCTCTAACTATGGGTGAGTGATCCTCAGCCTTGGATCATATGGGGTACTTGGGGCAGAACAGAATGGAGGGCTTGTTTATTGGTACCAATGATTACTATGTAATTGTGTTATTCCTTTATTCTGGACCTTTACCCCCCATATTATTGATTAATGCTGCAGCACTTTATACCCTGATGCAGAACTTGTTGGTGTACAGTCGTGTTTGTCCTCCAATAGTGCCATTGTCCTGCTGTAACTATGTGTAAACTGCCCTGTCTTTTAACTTGTTCAACTGGTGTCTACAATTAAAACACTTGTGCACTTGCAGTCTGGGTGTAACGTGATTTTTGACAGGGTGTTTGAAGGAACATATGCTTAATTTCTCAGGTTGAAAAATGTACTCTCAGCCTGTTTACACCACCTAACAACAAACAAACGTGGCACTAAAGGAGGCCAAATTACCCCAAATAGCAACAATAAGCCACACAAAAAAATAGAAATATATATTTTATTACAATATATCCAAAATTATTATATCATGAAAAGTAGGTATTTACACTAATGAAGGCAGACTAGTGGGTAAGAATAAGCTGCACTTTTGAATGACACCATTAATTTTATCACTTAATGTACTGGAAGGTGAAAAATAAATTCCCAGTACACTACACTGAAATTGCAAAAAAAGGGCAATTTCATAATTGTTTGGGGTTATTTATTATTTATCTTGTTTGCTAGATGGTAAAACTGACCTGCCAATATGATTCTCCAGGTCAATTTGATTATGAAGATACCAAACATGCATAGTTTTTTTAGTTTGCTTGTGTCTCCATTTTCCAAAGTATTTCTGTAACATTTTCACTTAGCTCAATGTCAATAGATAATATACAGTGCCTTGTGAAAGTATTTGGCCCCCTTGAACTTTTCAACCTTTTGCCACATTTCATGCTTCAAATATAAATATATAAATTCTAATATTTTTGTGAAGAATCAACAACAAGTGGGACACAATCGTGAAATGGAACAAAATTTATTGGATATTTCAAACTTTTTTAACAAATAAAATACTGAAAAGTGGGGCGTGCAATATTATTCGGCCCCTTTACTTTCAGTGCAGCAAACTCACTCCAGAAGTTCAGTGAGGATCTCTGAATGATCCAATGTTGTCCTAAATGACTGGTAATGATAAATAGAATCCGCCTGTGTGTAATCAAGTCTCCGTATAAATGCACCTGATCTGTGATAGTCTCAGGGTTCTGTTTCAAGTGCAGAGAGCATCATAAACACCAAAAAACACACCAGGCAGGTCCGAGATACTGTTGTGGCAAAGTTTAAAGCTGGATTTGAATACAAAAATATTTCCCAAGTGTTAAACATCTCAAGGAGCACTGTGCAAGTGATCATAGAGAAATGGAAGGAGTATCAGACCACTGCAAATCTACCAAGACCCGGCTGTCCCTCTAACCTTTCATCTTGAACAAGGAGAAGACTTATCAGAGATGCAGCCAAAAGGCCCATGATCACTCTGGATGAACTGCTGAGATCTACAGCTGAGGTGGGAGAGTCTGTCCATAGGACAACAATCAGTCGTACACTGCACAAATCTGGCCTTTATGGAAGAGTGGCAAGAAGAAAGCCATTTCTCAAAGATATCCATAAAAAGTCTCGTTTGAAGTTTGCCACAAGCCACCTGGGAGACACACCAAACATGTGGAATAAAGTGCTCTGGTTAGATGGCAGGGACACGGAAGATGGTTAAAATTGATGGGAAGATGGACGGAGCCAAATACAGGACCATTCTGGAAGAAAGCCTATTGGAGTCTGCAAAAGACCTGAGACTGGGACGAAGATTTATCTTCCAACAAGACAATGATCCCAAACATAAAGCAAAATCTACAATGGAATGGTTCAAAAATAAACGTATCCAGGTGTTAGAATGGCCAAGTCAAAGTCCAGACCAGAATCCAATCAAGAATCTGTGGAAAGAGCTGAAAACTGCTGTTCACAAACGCTCTCCATCCAACCTCACTGAGCTTGAACTGTTTTGCAAGGAAGAATGGGCAAGAATTTCACTCGATGTGCAAAACTGATAGACATACCCCAAGCGACTTACAGCTGTAATCGCAGCAAAGTATTAACTCAAGGGGGACGAATAATATTGCACGCCCCACTTTTCAGTTTTTTTGTTAAAATAGTTTAAAATACCCAATAAATTTCATTCCACTTCACGATTGTGTCCCACTTGTTGTTGATTCTTCACAAAAAAAATAAAATTTATATATTTATGTTTGAAGCCTGAAATGTGGCAAAAGGTTGAAAAGTTCAAAGGGGCTAAATACTTTCACAAGGCACTGTACATACAGACCGTGGTGTGGATGTGGATGGTGTTAGCTTTTTCAGCTCTGGTGCAATGTTAAATGTAAAATCTCTGATTGCATCACAACTGCTTTACTCAGTACAGCAATTTTCAGAGATTCTCAATGGAATTTAGGCCTAGACTTTGACTTGGCAATTCAGACCCATAAATATACTTTGATCTGGCTCTGGCTACATGTTTAGGGTCATTGACTTGCTGAAAGGTGAACGTACACCGCAATCTCAAGGCTTTTGTAGCCTCTAACAAGTTTTCCTTCAGGATTGTACTGTATGTAGCTCAATCCATCATCCCATCAACCCTGGCCAGCTTCCCTGTCCCTGCTGAAGAGAAGCATCCACACAACATGATGTTACTACTACCATGTTTGACAGTGGTGTTTTCAGGGAATGTTAGTTTTCAGCCACACATAGCATTTTAAAAGTTCTACTTTTGTCTCATTTAACTAGAGCACCTTCTTCCACAACCTAGATATGTCCTCTACATGGCATGTGGTGGTACAGCAGGTTCTCTAGTTCGATGAGACCAAAGCAGAATTTTTCAAGTAACCGCACATCCATATCCTAATACACACCTTTCCATGTGTCCTTGTCAATGTACAGAAGAAGCATTTTATAGGTGCATGCTTTGCATGAAGAAAAACACTAGCTTTTTGCTTTCTTTTAAGATGACATTTCACATGTATGTTCATGGCATTTATACCGTCATGGTATAAATTTTAAGAATCTACAGAGTTTGTGCTAACTCTGCTGCAAGCCTAATTTTATCTACTTGTACAGTAATTCCCAACCACTGTACCACGGTGGGGTACCTATTAAATTTTAGGGAATTCTTTTAGGACCCTAAAACTACCCCATACTTAGAGTAAATGACAACCTTTGTTGCCGCTGTCTTCCAGTAAGACATCTTAATTCTTAAGCACTGAGCTTTTATAAAAAAAAAATGTTTCTAACTGCATATGCCGTGCTATACTTGTTTATGCATTATTACTAAGATTGCTCAAGCGTTAAACTCACAGTTAGTGTTCTCCTTCACAGCTAAAAGCACACATTTAGAATATAAATTTTTTGTAATATCATAAAAGCTCTCTTCAAATGATGTCATAAACATTTGCTACGGTATTTTTATATTGAAAAATTGGTATGATACATATATATTATGGCGAAAAAAATATAAGCATTTTAACTAACACAGAGTTTTACTATATTCAAGAGGAAAACAAACTAACCTTAGCATTAATTTTGCTTTTAGCATTTGCACTTTAATAGTACCGTATATACTCGTGTATAAGCCGACCCGTGTATAAGCCGACCCCCCTACTTTTGCCCCCAAAACCTGGGAAAATCTATTGACTCGTGTATAAGCCGAGGGTGGACCCTAGCACAAGTATACAGCCCCCAGCAGTGTGGTATACACCAGTCCCAGAGGTAGATACAGCAGCCCCAGTGGTAGTATACACGCAGCCCCAGTAGTATATACAGCCCCAGTGGTAGTATATACAGCCCCAGTGGTAGTATACAGGGCCCCAGAGGTATATAGCAGCCCCAGTGGTAGTATACAGGGCCCCAGAGGTATATAGCAGCCCCAGCGGTAGTATACAGGGCCCCAGAGGTATATAGCAGCCCCAGTGGTAGTATACAGGGCCCCAGAGGTATATAGCAGCCCCAGTGGTAGTATACAGTGCCCCAGAGGTATATAGCAGCCCCAGTGGTAGTATACAGGGCCCCAGAGGTATATAGCAGCCCCAGTGGTAGTATACAGTGCCCCAGAGGTATATAGCAGCCCCAGTGGTAGTATACAGGGCCCCAGAGGTATATAGCAGCCCCAGTGGTAGTATACAGTGCCCCAGAGGTATATAGCAGCCCCAGTGGTAGTATACAGGGCCCCAGAGGTATATAGCAGCCCCAGTGGTAGTATACAGTGCCCCAGAGGTATATAGCAGCCCCAGCGGTAGTATACAGGCAGCCCCAGTAATGCAGGCCCCCCCCAGCGTCTCTCCGGTCACCTGTAAAGCAAGCTATACTTATCAGTGTCCCGCTCGCACCCGCCGCTGCCGACATCCGCGATCCTCCATCTTCATGCGACTCCTCTTCCTGTTTCCTGTGCGCGTCGCCGGGAATGACGTCATTGCCGGCGACGCGCACAGAAACAGGAAGAGGAGTCGCATGAAGATGGAGGATCGTGGATGTCGGCAGCGGCGGGTGCGAGCGGGACACTGATAAGTATAGCTTGCTTTACAGGTGACCGGAGAGACCCTGGTGGGGCCCTGCATTACTGGGGATGCGGGGGCTGCTGTATACCGATGTATACATCGGTATGTACCGATGTATACATCGGTATACAGCACTGACTCGCGTATAAGCCGAGGGGGGTACTTTTCAGCCCAATTTTTGGGCTGAAAAACTCGGCTTATACGCGAGTATATACGGTATATGGACTCACTGTGCCAGCATGGGACCCATACAGCATGCTCTTAATTGAACACTGTTAGCTATAGTGCATATTCAGGCAATGGGGTGCTGCAATAATCAATTATCATTTGTATCTGTGACTATTCTATTTGTATGTTTACACTTCAATAAAATTAATCTCATCACTAAAATCCAGGTGGTTCCTCTATTGTTATACCATGCCTTGTTTCTGGATGATGCATGATTGCCCTTATGGTAATTTCACACCATTTTAAAGGAATTTAATTATTAAGACGAATGGATTGCTTATTGTATGACACATATATAGTATGTATACAGTCACTCTATATGTAAATATGCTCTCTCATAGGCCCATGGCTAGTGATCAGAGAGTTTTATTGTTACTATTTGCTATTCGCATGGATAGTATGCTATTCGTGATACATGTTAATCGGTGAGTAGTGCTAGTGCGTGATGTGTCGATTGTTATCAATCTGACACATATTGCCAACTCCCTTCAGTAAACAATGGGAGCTGGCACCTCAGAGAGAGCAGATTGAATGTTAGGGTCTCTCTGGGGGGCACATCAAGGTGTTTTATTCAGTAAAAATGTAAAAAAGACCACCCTCCCGCCCTGTCTCGGAAATGATTATTTTATGGCGGGGTGTGTGGGCGGAGCCTATCACTAATTGACTAACATTGTACTATTCAGATGAATATGCAAGTATTTAAAACTACTTGTTACGAGTATAGCCAGTGTGAATATTTCGCTACTCGCTCATCACTACCGGTGTCGCATTAACGTACTGCATCTGATGTGAGAGCATCAGATGGGATATGTAAAGCCATTAAGCTCAGGCTCTGCTGCAAGAGTAAGATGAGTGTTCCGCAACTGTGATTTGATGCTGCAATTGGATCACATGTGCAGAGGAGAGATTAATCTCTCAATCTCCTCCATTGTCGGTCTCGGCGTCTTTTGTGCTGCACTAGGATGTGTGCTGAGTACAGTGCAAGGTTTCATGCACACCCCTAGTCTTGTATTCGGAGTACGAGTAAAAAGAGACTCACAGACAATCGCAGCATGCTGCGATTTTTTCCTTAGCCTGTAGCGGGCTCAAGAAAAAACTCATAGGTCGGAACTCTGATTGCCTAATATTAGGTCAAGTGCAATAAGAGATTTCCTTGCATTGCACCCATGCGAGTCACACGCCAGTGTGACTCCAGCCATAGAACAATAAACAATAATAATTCCAACCAGGTAATGGTCACAATTTGTATAAAATAAAATATGTTATTTACATTGCATGTATCAATAATTGCTGTAGAATAGAATATCTAGAATCAACAGAATGAATGGTACAATAATTATGTGATAATTCCATAAGCAGGAGTATTTCTATCAGCAATAGTGAATGTTAAGCTAATTACCAATAACCAATTCCCTCCTGGTTTTGATAACTTTTAGACTGGATTCACAAATCTGTTTGAAGGTTGTCCTCTGAGGGAAATGGAACGATTTTTTCCTCAGATGTAATCCTAATGGCATCCTAGATGCTTCAAACTTTTCTCTTCTGCTATTTTTTCAATGAAAAAATGTGATTTCTTCCAAGCCAATAAAAACCCTGGAACGTCACGTTTTTACTTAAATTTGTCACTAAGCAACAGATCAGTGAGGCCCAGAAGCAAAGTGGAATGAAATCCAATTTGTTTTGCACGGATCCACATTGACATGAATGACTGAGTCTGATCCACAAGTTCAGATCAGAATAGGATTTGCTCCCACTGATCTCACTCTCATATCTATGATTTTCACAGATATATGAATAGATCCACTCAAACCTACGAACCATGTACTGTCAGGTAATAGGTAAAACTGTCAGGCCTCAGGTAAATTGTGAATATGAGCATTTATGTTGCAGATCCTACAGAGAAAGCAGTGAATCATGGGGGTTCAGACACTCACAACTTGAAGGCAGCATGCTTCAATATACAGTTGAAACCAAGAGTTTCCATACATTATATGAAAAGACACATATGCATGTTGTTCTCACTATCTCACATGAAATTAGAATAAGCCTTTCCCAATTTAGGTCAATTAGGATTACCATAATTATTAATAATTTCCAAATGCCAGAATAATGAAAGAGAAAATGTTTTAAAGCATTTTATTACTTTCTGCAAAGTTTACATACATTTCATTAGTATTTGGTACTATTGCCCTTAAACTGTATGACTTGGCTCAAACATTTTGGATATCTTTCCACAAGCTTCTCACAATAGTTGGTAGGAATTTGAGGCCATTCCTCCTGACAGAACTAGTGTAACTGAGCCATGTTTATAGGTTGCCTTGCTTGTGCCTACCTTTTCAGCTTTGCAAATAAATTTTCAATATTATTGAGATCAGGTCTTCCTGATGGCCACCCCAAAATATTGACTTTATTATTGTTAAGCCACTTTGTAACCAGTTTGACAATATGCTTCAGGTCATTGTCCATTTAAAAGACCCATTTCCTCCCCACATATAACTTCCTGACTTCTGTCTTGTGAAAGAAAAAGGGGGGAAGGGGAACAAGAGGCGCAATAGTGCCTTATCACTTAGACACTTATAGTACGGTGGTATAAAGGAACCACTCACCTATTTCAGTTGTGCGACCCACAACTGGTATACAGACATGTAGTGTTTTATCCGGATGGCTGCTGCTGGACTCCCACCGACCACTTGCACGTGGAATCACACAGTAAAAAATGGGAAAGGAAACGGTGTTCACCAGTCCGCGCTGCCAGGATCCACTTATTCCAGGGAAGAGACTCACGATCAGATGTGATATGATCAAAACCTTTTATTGCATCCAACGCGTTTCAACGCCTTTCCTGGCGTCTTCCTCAGGGTATCCAGGAAAGGCGTTGAAACGCGTTGGATGCAATAAAAGGTTTTGATCATATCACATCTGATCGTGAGTCTCTTCCCTGGAATAAGTGGATCCTGGCAGCGCGGACTGGTGAACACCGTTTCCTTTCCCATTTTTTACTGTGACTTCTGTCTTGAGTTGTTGCTTCAGTATTGCCACATAATCTTTTTTCCACATGATGCATCTATTTTGTGAAGTTTACCAGTCTGTTGTGCAGCACAATTATCCCACAATACGATGCTGCCACCCCCATGTTTCTCAGTTGGGATGGTGTTCTTAGGCTTCTAAGCTTCTCCCTTTTTCCTCTAAACCTAATGATGTTGATTATAGTTAAACGGTTCAATTTTTGTTTCTTCAGACCACAGGACATTTCTCCCAATATTTAGGACTTTGTTCTTGTGTGCATTTTCAAACATTAATCTTGCTTTTTATGTTTCTTGTGGAGTAATTACCTGACCCATGATGATACAGTACTCATTTCACTGTGGATAATAACATAATCTTACCAGTTTCCGCCATCATTTTCACGTCTATAGCTTTTGTTCTTGGGTTGATATGCACATCAGACAAAAGCCCATTCATATCTGGGACATAGATTCTTCCTTCTTCCTGAGCAGTATGATGGCTGGACATTTCCATCTTGTTTGTACTTGCATATAATTGTTTGTACAGATAAATGAGGCACCTTCAGTTATCTGGAAATTGCACCTAAACATGAAACAGACTAGTGCAAGTCCACGATCCTCTTCCTTATATCTTGGCTGATTTCTTTAGACTTTCCCATGATATACACAAATATGTGTGTTTCATGTGTGCATTATAATATATCCACAGGTGTGTCTCTATCTCAGATGTTGCCAATAAACCTAATAGAAGCTTCCAAACACATGACATCATCATATGGGATATCCCAAATTGTTTACAGGCATAGAAATCTTAGTGTATGTAAACTTTTGACCTTGCAGAACATAATATAAATGCCTTAAAACATTCTCTCTGTCATTATTCTAGCATTTGGCAAATATTAACAATTATGGTAATCCTAATTGACCTAAAACAGGAAAGGTTTATTCTGATTTCATATCAGATAATGAGAAAAACATGTATATGTGTCTTTTTACATAGTGTAAAACTATGTAAAAAGGAAACTATGGGAACCTATGGCTCATGAGCAAGATGTGGCTCTTTTGATGGCCACATCTGGCTCACAGCAAAATCTGTATAAAACTGTAAAACTATATAAAACTATATAAAACATACATTCCTTGACCAAGATACTGCAAAAACACTTGCACATGCCCTCATCATCTTCGGCCTCAATTACTGCAATCTCCTGCTCTCTGGCCTTTCCTCTAGCACCCTTGCACCACTCCAATCTATCCTAAACTCTGCTGCCCATCTAATCCACCTGTCTCTCCACTATTCCCCAGTCTCTCCTCTCTGCCAAGCCCTTCACTGGCTCCCCATTTCTCAGAGGTCCTGGTTGAAAACCCTATCTATGACATATAAAGCTGCTTACAATCTGTCTCTTCCGTACATCTGCGACATGGTTTCCCGATACCTACCCTCATGCAACCTATCTCTTCTTCCCACAACATACAAGCTTTCTCCCATGCATTTGCTATACTCTGGGAACTCTCCGCCCCAATACATCAGACTCTCGCCCACTGTGGAAACCTTCAAAAGGAACCTGAAGATCCATCTCTTCTGACAAGCCTACAACCTGTAGTGATCCTCAATCTACTGAACCACCACATGACCAGCTCTACCCTCTCCTAGTGTATCCTCACCCGACCCTTGTAGACTGTGAGCCCTCGCAGGCAGAGTCCTCTCTTCTTGTATACCTTGGGTGCCTTATATTGTTCATGTATTTGTACTTGTCTATGTATGCCCTTTCCACATGTAAAGCGCCATGGAATAAATGATGTAATAATAATAATGATAATAATAATAAAAACTGTTTTACCTTATGCTTTTACCATATGCCTTATGCTGTTCTGGGTGCCGTGCTGTGTCCCTGCTGCTGGGCGGGTTAAGCCAGGTGGCTTTAGTCCAATCAGAGGCCAGCAGTTGCAGCCTAATCAGAGGCCAGTAGCTGCAGGCCAATCAGTGGCGCATGAAGTGACATACGAGAATCTGATTGGACCACAGCTGCTGGCCTCTGATTGAACCACAATCGCCTGGTTTCTGGTTGGTAACGTGTAGGTATGGCAGCAGGGACAGAGCGGCACTCAGAACACTGTACAGCGTGGAGTGTGTGTGTGTGTCTGTGTGTTTTTTTTTTTTGCAGGTACCAGTACCGTGGCGGAGACTGCAAGGGAATGATGGGGGTATTGCAAGTCGATGATGGGGCTACAGCAATGGGATGATGGAGGTACTGCAAGGGGGCTGCAAGGGGATTATGGGGGTACTGTAAGAAGTAGATAGGGTACTGCAAGTGGATAACGGGGGTACTTCAAGGGGGCTGCAAGAGGATGATGGGGGTACTGCAAGGAGATGATGGTGGTACCATATTGAGGTCTGCAAGGGGATGATGGGGGTACTATATTGGAGGCTGCATGGGGATGATGGGGTACCACATTGGGGGCTGCAAGGGGATGATGGGAGTACTGCAATGGGATGATGGGGGTACTGCAAGGGGATGATGGGGTACTATATTTGGGGTTGCAAGGGGGTGATGGGGTACCATATTGGGTGCTGCAAGGGGATGATGTGGTACCATATTTGGGGTTGGAAGGTGATGATGGGGGTACCATATTGGGGCTGTAAAAAACTGCATGGGATGATGGGGGTACCATATTGGGGGCTGCAAGGAGATGATGGGGGTACCATATTGGGGGCTGCAAGGGGATGATGGGGGTAGCATAATGGGGCAGCAAAGTGCTGCAAGGTGATAAAGGGAGTACCATATTGGGGGCTGCAAGGAGATTAATCATTGGTTAGCAACAGCATAACAACATTATTAAAAAGAATTCAGAGACTTATTGTACTTTCTAAGTGTTGGTCTTACATAAAATGCACATATTTACTTGTATTTAGTATTACACATATTGTATGGCTCTCACAAAATTACATTTTAAAATATGTGGCGATCATGACTCTCTCAGCCAAAAAGGTTCGTAACCCATGGTGTAAGTAAACTTCTGGTTTTAACTGTATATGAAGGCTTCTTAAAACCCAAAATGTGAGTAGATTTATAGGTTTGGAGCTAAGCCAGTGGATAACTTTGCCAAAATAGGCATACTTAGTATATAAACTGAGATTACTTGCTGTCCCAATGTAATGCATTTTAATTTTTAGAACAAATTATTTTAAAATTATTTAAAAAAATGCTTAATTATTTGGAATTTGATATAATGATATGTAACCAGATAGGAAGGATTTGAGATCTCACTGTATTATGCTGCCTCTATAAACAAATCCCCCAGCACATTTAGGATTGTAGAAAGTCAGAAGCTTTAACAGTATGTGAAGGGCATCCAAAGAGCACACGGCGTACTGCCGGTGACCACAAAGTGCCTCCTCTTGATTTCTGCTCGAATCTTATTGTTCAGTATTGGTTCAGTCTTGTAAATATTTTATTAAACAAAAAAAGGCAAACTCAGTCTGATACAGTCTGTGTATTCGGCTGCCTCCAAAATGCTAAATGTTTCAACTAGGTTAGAGAGAGGTTTTTTAATGACCACAAATTCTATAGATTTCGGCAACTATTTGGAGCATTCTTGTCTTGTGATGTTATGTAGGATCTAGTTTAAGAGGTTTTTCAAAGGCAGTAAATGCTGGAAAAAACAACAAAATCCATTACATTGTTAATGAGTCCACTGTCACTCAAGCACCACCAGTCTAGTGCTCCAGCTGATCTATGTGCACTTTTGTAACGGAATCCTCCAAAGATTAACTAATGTTTAAGTATAAAATTGTATTATATGTATTGCCCTTTACTAACTGCACTGTACGGATTTGTTATATGCATATGTTAACTTTAATATAACACAGTAGGTAGGAGGGAGCTAAGATGCAAGAAAAGGGAATTTAGTTACAGGTAACAAGTTACCATGAAATTGCTGTCTAACCTGCAGGCACCATGTTATAGAGCCAGGGGAGCTATCTATGTAAGAACAGATTGAATAAAACCTGTATAATAATAATTTAATCCTCTGCTCTTTCTTGGATTTTTGGTCCAGTGGATGGTCCTATGAGTGACTGACAGCTGTCTGTCTATAAATACTTATGCAAAAAAAAGTTGTCAGAAGTTGAAAATTCTAAGAACTGTGCCTGTTGTTATCTATATTCATTGTTGTTAGTAAAATAATTCCCTGTTTTCAGTTTGCAACCAAAGTTTTGCAAGATATGCACCATGCATAATTATACAGTCTACTAGGGGACAGTTACAAGCAGTATACACTGTTCCTATACTTGAGAGCTCTGTTTTCACTAATGTTTTAGGGTGCTGTTACTTCACTAGTGCATGCCTTAGGGTGCTGTTACACTTGGCGACATTCCAGTGATCCCGACAACGATACGACCTGGTAGGGATCGATGGGAAGTCACTACATGGTCGAAGGTGCAATGTCAGTCAGATCTACTCAATGACAAAGCAACGATGCGACAACCCTTATAAGGACCTTGGCAGTCGTTGGGACCCTGTCACACAGCAACTAGTCTGACAACTCAGACCTACGTGGCTAAGCCTGAGTCGCCAATGAGGTTAAGGCATCAATGATTGTTAAGGCATCAAACACACCGATTCATGCTGCCCAGTGGGAGCCCGATGATCAAAAAATGGTCCAGGCCATTCGACACTATCAGCGATGTCACAGCAGGGGCATGGTCGCTGCTACGTGTCAAACATAGTGATATCACTGGCGAGGTCGCTGTTGTGTCACAAAACCTGTGACGTAACAGCAATCTCGCTAGTGATCTCGCTATGCGTAACGGGGCTTTAAACTTCTGCAGATGTCATATGTCATTTACATATGTCACCACTTAAGCAAATCAATAGCCTCAGAGGTATCATACATCTATCTCAACAATATTGGTGAGGCCAAAATATAATTGGCTGCAGTGGCCATGCGTGTAGAAGACACATGAGAGTGGCAGAGACACAAAAAAATAAAGGGCCTGCATAGCTTAACCATTGGATTAAAATGCCAGTGCACAAAAATAAACCCAAATGGACATTGTTGACATGATCCGCGTTGCTGTACCATGAAAAAGACCACAAGGATCTGTTGAGTAATGGTGGCCTTATTCAATGCTTTTCGATGCGTTATCCTCGCTCCTTCATCAGGATTGCAGATGGCTGTTTTCCTGAGGAAAGAGCAGGGATAACGCTCCGAAACGCTTTGAATAAAGCTACCATTACTCAACAGATCCTTGTGGTCTTTTTCATCATACAGCAGCGCGGATCACGTTAACACTGTCCATTTGGGTTTATTTCTGATCATGACTGTGTAAACATGGAGTGTGGATCCTGCGGCAGCCGTACCATATGCATGTACTGGTTGGGGGTCACACAACCAATCCAGGTGAGCAGTGATAATTGTCACCATCTAATAGTGTTTAAAAAGATAAGATCCTATTGTGCTTTTGTTTCCTAATTTTTAGCTATTACTGTGCACAAAAATGACACTGTGACCAAATTACAAACATACACTGTGCACCAATTGTAGAGACATAAAATGAGACTGGTGATGATCAGCAGGACTGGAGATATAGTGTTGATAAGGTAATAGATTTTTTGCTATTTTATGGCATTTACTTCCTTTAACCTAATTTTTTTCAATTCCCAGATAGGTCATTTTCTTTGCAAAAAGCAATGACTGGTTGATATTTGACAACTATGCAGTCCTCAGCATCTTTATAGTAATAGACTACAAACCTGTACGACTGGTTCCTACCGTAATATTCCCTTCCATTTTCCCTCTACATCTTGCTAATATATATATTTTTTAGTTTAGCAAACCATAAGGGACAGATAAAAAGAAAAATGACTTGAAGAATCAGATAACACAATATTTGTGTGTAGACTGCAAACATGGAGACCTATATATGATTATACTGTAGGAAGCTATATTACATTTGGTAGGATATTTGCTTGTATTTTATATTTAGTCCTTGCATGCACTGACTTCCAGGTGAGATTGTGGCTATAGCTAGTGCTTAAAGAGTGTAATTCACTGCACACTCTTATTTCAATGTTGTAAAGGATTTATTCAAAGTGTCGGTATGTGGGAGACATATAACACTGTTCTGCAGCCAACTTGGTTCAGAGACTAAAACAGTTGAACATAACTAAGCTTGTAGTGCTGAAAATTAATAGATGCTTAAATTTGTTGATTGGCTCTAATTTTAAAGATGTAATTACTTACAAAACCTTTCATGCAGGCTTATAGAAAAATTGTGTCATCATTGTTATTGCATTGTTAGTAACTACTCTATTGCATTATTTGTTTAGTCTATAGAGCCTTTAATATCCTGTTATCTTGGGTGGCAAATCAAAAAACGCCAACTTGACTCCGAAGATTAATCCTCATTATTGTTGAATCACCTACTTTTATAAATGCTCTATGTGTAAGTGTCAGTTTAGCACCCCCTGAATCCTTCGCCCATCACACCATCCAGTTACCTGATTCCCTCACCTCCCTAGCGTGAAAGCAACAGAGGTTCCAGTGGTGATGGGAGCACTTGGAGCAGTGACTACTAAGTTGGAAAAATGGTACAGATCCCAGGAGCAACATCTGAACTCCCTGTCCAGAAAAGCGCACTGCTGGGAACAACTAAGATCCTGCACAGAACCCTCAAACTCCAAGGCCTCTGAAAGAGGGCCGAGAATGAGAAGGACAAATAACCACCCCACAGGGGTGAAAGGGTATTTTTTTTGTACACACACATATCCTGTAGAACCCAATATTGCATGGCTCTCTCTATATATGTACTATAACTAATATGTCCTTCCTCTTTTGTATTCTTTGTTGTTTTTCTTTTAATGGAGTCATTCTAATGCACATTTTACTACTCTTTGGTTCTTTGTAAATCAAGGCAGGGCCCCCACTTTTATTTCTTTGTAAAACCTCATTAGAAGATACAACCAGCAATAACAAGAAATCTCTCCTGTTCTTTTGAAAAACAGACTTTCACTTATTTCCTCTGACATATCCTCTCTATTCCTGGAATATTATGTACTGCAGATGGAGATTTCTGTGCTGTTTTCCTTCTATTACTTATTGCAATGCAACCATTACTCCAAAGCCATACATTATTGTAATTATAGTAAAAAATTGGTCTTTTACTTCTTACATTAAGCCACTTTGGAATAATGTCCTACTCATTACATCTGTACTCAGACCTGCTTACTGACCATAGAAACAGTCTATTATTTTTTCTTCTACTCCTATAATTATGTATTAATTTATTTTTTCAATAATCTCTCTTCATTTTTTCTACATGTCCTGAATAGTCTATTTACCAATGCATGACAAATATATTTTCACTAGTATTGACGCACACAGTCTTCAGAGCTTAAACTGAGAGATCAGAGTCTCAGTCCATAGTTGAAAGCTGTTCTGCCATGTCTTGTACAAACATGAGAGTAATGTTATAAAGTCACTTACTGTAATAGACTATGCTGTGGAGGAATTGTGTATAACAAGCAGTGTTAGATGGATTTAAATATGGCTAGAACTCTACACATGGATCTTTGTGGTTCGTTTGGGTTCTTCTCCAGTCAAATTATCTTATAAAAAAATAACAAATATTGACCAAAAAAGAATGCAAAAAAAAAAAGATGCATAGCTGAGGATGTTAAAAGGAATGGGAGCAAGGGGCTTATTACAAGTAGGACTAAATATTAGAGCCAGGTGTTAATGTGTAGTTTTAGAATCCAGAAACTCTTTAGAATATGCTGTGCGGGACAATGCTCGGGATGCCAGCAGAAGCAGGAAGACCGGAGGAGAGATGGTGCTGCAGGACAGCGACAGAGGGTAAATTCAATGGTTTATTATTCAGATAAGGTATTCACAAATCCACCGTCCTGCTGAGGATCTGCAACTGACAGATTGATGGTGATTCCAAAGAAGCAGTTTCCTGATGAAGGACTGGCAGGAGCCAGTGAAGGGAGCTGGGAATAGCTCTTGAAGGTAGATATGGGTGTAAAAGGGACTAATGTGTTTAAAAGGGACTATGTAAATTATGCCAGGTTTATATATAATCATATTGTATCTTTATTAAAAAAATATTGTATCTTTATTAAAAAAAAGTAATAATACAGTTTACCCGCCAATGCATATATAGTATATTGTTTTCTTAAATTTTTAACCGCTGTCTGGCTGCCTTCCAAGTGTTGCATAGAATAAGAACGAGTAATAGCAAGTAAAAATGTGTTCAATTGAAGGGAAAAACGTTAATTGGTTGTTTGAAGCCTCTGGAAATTATATATACTTACGTTTATGTACTGTTGTCTAAACCCACTTAAAACCTGTGCACAATATATATATATATATATATATATATATATATAATGTAGACACATAATGTTTACTTTGTTTACTTATTTAGCGCCGACATATTCCGCAACACTTTATAACTCAGTCATAAGTAACTGTTAGAAAAAAAAATATAATAATTACAGCAAAATTCTTGACGACCCTGCTTGTAAGAGTTTACAATCTACAATGAGGTGGGGGTGACACAAAGTACAGGTTCTTGTTTACAATGATGGTCCAGCCAACTGAAGGAAATATGTTTTCTCTTTTTAAATCATAATGACAACCAAAAACATCAAAATGACCCTGAACAAAAGTTCACATACCCTGGTGATTTTGTCCTGATAACATGCACACACATTGACATAAATGATTCTGAATGGCTAATAAAGGTTTCATCCACACGTGTTAAACAAAAATTTGTGAAACAAAGAAGCGCTAATAAACGGAAGCCACACTGGGGGATAATTAACTTATCTCAGTTTATTCCACAATGCGTTTCGACGGCGACCTGTTGTAAACGGCAATCCGCCGTCGAAACGCGTTGTGGAATAAACTGACATAAGTAAATTATCCCCCAGTGTGGCTTCTGTGTATTTGCGCTCCTTTGTTTCACAAAATTTTGTTTAATTGATTGTTCCTCCCCTCCTGGGAGTTTGTGTGGAGCTGCTTTACACTAAGAGCCCGGAATCGCTGTCAAGGACCTGCCGTGATGTCATTTCAACTTACGCAGCATTGGCTGACCAGCTCCCGGTATCAAGTGACCGTGGTTTGAGGAAGTGGAGTCAGAGGATCCATGCAACCAGAAGATAGTGACAGGTTTTGCACAAACCACCTTCATAACACACACCCAGCCTGGTACTCTAGGCGGGCAAGGGGTGGCAGGGCCAGTCACAGTGGGTGGGACGTAGTCAAGGCAATGAACTGGGTACATAAGGAGAAAACAGGAAGTAGTTAGTCAGTAGGCCAGAGTGAGCTGAGCAGTAAAGAACAGCAGAGTAAAGAGAGAGATTTCCCTGAAGGGTATGGGCTCCCTGGAGGCGCAGAATCCAGCGAGGCACTGTCCCCTGGAAAGAAAGCCTGCTCCACAGCCCAGGAACAAAGGGAAGGGGAAAGACTGGACCAGTGCAGCTGGGTCTGAGGAAAATGACAGCGGAGCAAGAGAACGACCGGAGGGAAGAATTCCCCTATGTGCACCGTAGTTACACGGGTAGGAAAGAGCCCGGTAATCCCCTGCAACATAGGGACACCCAAGGTTAGGCTGGGACCAGAGAGTCGGCTCTGAGGTGACCGTAGCTACATGCCGGATCACAGACACACTGACGGGGAGTTCAGATTCCAAGTCTGATCTCCTAACACACATGCAGGAGGTACAGCAACATAGAGGACCCAGACTTGCTAGCCACACACAGGGGGAAGGCAAACAAGGGACTGAGTTGCCACCATACAGCACACTGGGGAACAGAAGTGTAGAGAAGAGCCTGAGAGGAACTCACAAAGAGAAGGGTCTAAAGTAGGAACCTGGCTGCAGAAGTGTTAAGTGGAAGAGCGGAGTTAACTTTGAGAACCGTGAAACCGTGTTGTGTGAACTGTACTGTGGAAGAACTTGAAGTAAAACCCGGTGAACCCTATCAGTGTCTCCTGTGTGTGATTCCCTGCATGATAAACTGTTTTCCACCCTGTCAGAAGCAGCCCGACCCACAGCGGGCTCATCCATCCGGCTGCAGCCCCATCCATCCTCCTGGCAGAAGTAAGCAGCAGCGGTGGTCCCCATTGACCACAACCCATGGGTGGCGTCACGACAATCCCTGTAAATAACCCCTTTTACTTGTGGGCTCGGGACACGGTCGGGACTAAGATCGCTTTGATAACCCCCGTGATACCCAGGTCCGGTACCGAGTATCCCGTCCCAGTGGGCTCCACAACTTGGCGTCACGAACAGGATTAACTTGGTCCAACAGAACCGGACTCTGTGTGCCTAAAACTAGAGATTTTAGGAGACTGAGGCCATGTGCAAAGGAGACGTGCCAAGACCCCCCATCGTAGGTCGGTCTGGCCCAGAGCGGGAAAAGAAAGGCCCACCCTGGCTCCCCTTAACTCTGGGGGAGCCAGCCATCAATCCAAAAAAAGAACCTCCGCCCCAAACTGCGGCAACCAATGAGGATATGGCGGGAGCGGAAGAAGATGCCCAAAGAAGGCGGGGTGAGGAACGGGATGGAGTGTGGTAGCCATTACGAGACACCCAACAGAAGGAGAGGACGCCAGGCTGAGTGGCAATATCGGGAGACCCAAAGTGATTCCGGAGGGCCCACAAGGATTAATAGCGGAGGAACCCAGCCAAGAAAAGATCCTTGGTGACCGAGAAGCCATGGCAGAAGGCGGCAGAAGGGATCCGGAGGTCCGTGACACCCGGCGCGGTGTAATGAGACTGTTACCTCAGCAGCCAACTCGGGTTCAAGCTGAAATGAGAACCCGGATACAAATTGACTGTAGCCAGTACCATCAAAGCTACACGGTGCAACCCAGAGGGGTCCATACCCCTGAAACCACCCGGGCTAGTACCAGTGCCAGAGGCCATTATGAGAGGTTCCTGACCCGGCACTGAATGGGCCCTCTGAGATTCTCGACAATCCCTGTAAATAACCCCTTTTACTTGTGGGCTCGGGACACGTTCCAGACCAAGACCGCCGTGATAACCCTCGTGATACCCAGGTCCGGTACCGAGTACCCCGTCCCAGTGGGATCCACATGGAGACAGCACAACAGCAACAGGTGAGAGGCTTAAACACCACCACCACCCAGTTTTCCCACTAGACCTCTGGGTACTCCTCATTGCACCCTCTATGTTTCTGTATTTACATCCTCACCTGTGACCTGTTTGCTTGTGATCAGTGTGTGTGCATAAAAGCTTAGTGAGTTTCTGAGATTGGCTGTTCAATTTTGGAAGGCCATTTACAGCCACTGTAATGATTAGGCAATGAAATTGCCTGGTCATTACGATCCAGCCTATGGTTGGGGCTGCAACAGTGATACCATAAGGGGGTGATGTCAACCGTTCCAGCCATGATGGGAATGATGAGCATGGCGGCGGTGCGATTGGTCTGTGTCTGCTCCCCTAAGCCTCATCCCCTTGCTAAATCACCCACTAACTGCTGTAATTGTTATCGACAGGGTTGCATGCTCATATTTTTCTCTCCCTGCACTGATCGGTTCACCACAATGTAACTGAGAATGCCTGATCATAGTCATAGTGACCCAGCATTGCCATGGCAACCTGATGATGACATGGTGACATCCGGCCACCTGACCAAAGCCTCAGAGATCATGTGATCTCTGGGACTTGTGTCTGCAGCACTAACAGCTGTACATACGAGTACAGTGCAACTGTGCAGCTGTAATCAGAGTAGCAGCAAAAATATAATTAACTTCCCTGTATTTTTGATTACCAGCCAAGATAAAGCCAGGCAACTGGTTGTGGCAGGCTGTAGCTGTCCATTTTATCTGTGCCGAGAATCAAAAATACAGCAAAGCTCTACATCATTTTTTTATTATTTATTTTTACACTACTACGACGGCAGGTCAGTTACCTATAGCAACCAATCACAGATGCCACCACAATGGGTGAGGGAAACAACAGCTAATCACAGACACTGTAACAGAGAAGTCTATGTTTGGGGTCAGTGCCCGAACCCTAGGTGTTGAATTTGGACCACGAACTTTACAGTTTAGATTTGCCAATCACTAATTATTTGCAACAAATTTTTAGGTCCAATTTTCCCTGCTATCCTTGTGAAAATGAAAATATTTGGTGCTAAAACATTTATGTGGGGAAAATATTATTTTTTCATTTTCATGTTTCAACATTGTAAAATGTTGTGACACACCCATGGGTTCAAGGTGCTCACTATAAATCTAGATAAATTCCTTGAGAGGTCTAGTTTCAAGAATACGGTGACTTCTGGGGGAATTCTATTGTTTAGGTACATCAAGAGCCAACCAAATGCGATATGACACTCAAAGACCATTCCTTTAAAATATATACTCCAAAATATCGTTCCTTCCCTTCTGAGGATCCATTTTAGTCTGTTGTCCCTGTGAAAATGAAAACATTGAGGCTAAATTTTTAAATTTTTACAGCTCAATGTATGAAGCACCTGAGAGGTCAAAGTGCTCTCCACACATCTAGATAAATTCCTTTGAGGGTCTATATACCAAAATAGTTACTTTTGGGGGTATCCAGTGTTTAAGCACATCAGGGGCTCTCCAAACGCTACAAGATGTCAACTAATGACTCCAGCTAATCTTCCGCTTCAAACGTCATATATCACTCCATCCCTTGCGATCCCTGATATGCACCCAAACAATGGCTTTTGACCACATGTGGGATATCATCATACTCGGGAGAAATTGCATAAGAACTTTTAGGGTCATATTCTGCTGTTACCTTCATGAAAATGCAATATTTGAGGCTAAAGTTACATATTTGTTGCAGAAAAATTGTATTTTTTCCTTCCACATTGCTTTAGTTTCTATGAAGCACCTGAAGGGTTAATAATCTTGAATTTATTTTTGAGTAGCTTGAGGGGCGTAACGTTTGGAATGGTGTGAATTTTGGAATGGTGTCACTTTCGGGTGTTGTCTGTCATATACGCTCCTCAAAGTCACTTCAAATGTGATGTGGTCCCTAAAAAATGGTTTTGTAAATTTTGTTGGAAAAATGAGAAATTGCTGATAAAATTTTAACCCTTCTAACTTCCAAGAAAAAAAAATGTTTCTAAAACTGTGCTGATGTAAAGTAGACATGGGGGACATGTTATTTATTAACTGTTTTGTGTCACATAACTCTCTGATTTAACAGAATAAAAATTCAAAGTTTAAAAATTGTGACATTTCCTAAATGTTTGCCAAAATTCCAATTTTTTCACACATAAATACAAAACTTATCATCCTAAATTTACAACTGACATGAAGTTCAATATGTATAAAAAAATACACTCAGAATCACTGGGACCCATTGACACGCAACTGTGCGAAACGGTTGACCGTAGTCCAACCCTGCACACCCTGTCTCCCTGAACCCTGTAACCCTTGAAATGGAATAAACTTCCAGACACAGCTTGAAACCAGTGCGTGCCGCTCATTCTTTTGATATACACATTTATAACATTATCTCAGCACATTAACATTATTTTTAAACACTTCCAATTGTGACACGTATTATTATTCCAAGATCTGTTGATTAAAATGTGCTTTATTATTAACTTTGCTTGTGGGAAACCCCTTTAAGGCTTCCGTAAAAACTTGTTTGTAGTCCCAGACAGACATGATGTTCTTCAGATTAAGATTGCAAAGTATTCACTGATCTCAGGGAGACCAGTCCAAGAAAACACTGCGGGCAGCTGGCTAAAGCGCTCAAACACAGTGAATTCCTAGGCACATTGCCCCCTGGGAAATATGAATATGCAAATAGAGTCTGTGGAGCCTCTGTTAGGAGTCTCAAACACAGAAACTAGCCATCTATCCCTCCAGGGACTTTGCTTGTGGGAAACCCCTTTAAGGCTTCCGTAAAAACTTGTTTGTAGTCCCAGACAGACATGATGTTCTTCAGATTAAGGCTCTTTGAGATACCATATCATTACTTCCAGGCACTGGTGAACACAGAACGAAAAAAGCCCCTGTGCAAGAACAGTATATGGGCCTTTTGCTGTCCAAGAGCTCATCAAAATGCACAATTCTACCCAGTAGTGTAACTAGAGTCCGAAGGGCCCCGATGCAAAATTGGACCTGGCTTCCCCTTCCCCCGCGCACCCAACATTGGTCAGATGTATCGGCCCCATGTAATCTTCTGAATCCTATAAACACTCATGAATTGACCCCTCTCTCCTACATTATGTATTAATGTCCCTCATCCTGCTATATATGGACCTCTTCCTGGAATATGCCCTTATCCTGGTATATATGGTTCTCCATTATAGTATAACGCAGCCTCATAGCCCTTCATATAGTAAAATGCTGCCTCATACCCCTCCACATAGAATAATTCAGTCTCATAGCATCCATATAATATAATGCAGCCTCATAATCCACCATATAATATAATGCAGCCTCATAGCCCTACAGATAATATAATGCAGCCTCATAGCCCTCCAGATAATATAATGCAGCATCACAGCCATCCAGATAATATAATGCAGCGTTACAGCCCTCCAGATAATATAATGCAATGTCACAGCCCTTCATATAATATAATGCAGCATTACAGCCCTCCATATAATATAATGCAGTGTCAAAGCCCTTCATATAATATAATGCAGTGTCACAGCCCTCCAAATAATACAATGCAGCATCACAGCCCTCCAGATAATATAATGCAATGTCACAGCCCTTCATATAATATAATGCAGCATCACAGCCCTCCATATAATATAATGCAGCATCACAGCCCTCAATATAATATAATGCAGTGTCAAAACCCTTCAAATAATATAATGCAGCATCATAGCCCTCCAGATAATATAATCCAGCATCACACCCCTTCATATTATATAATGCAGCCTCACAGCCCTTCATATAACGCAATAATGCAGCCTCATAGCCCTCCATATAGCATACATCCTCCCCATACAGACACACTGCCCCCTGTACAACCTGCCCCACACACCCAGTCACACTGCACCCTGTACAGCCCCCACACACAGACACAATTCCCACTGTACAGCACCCCACACAGACACACACAGTGCCCACTGTACAGTCCCCCCCACACACACTGACCCCTGTGCAGTCCCTCCAGACACACGCACTGCCCACTGTAAAGCTCCCACACACACATACACACTGCCCACTGTACAGAGCCGCCAGACACACACACACACACACACACCCTCTCCCCCTCCGGAAGCTTCCTGTAACCTCTTCGGCTCCTGAATGGAGCTCATGCTTACCGCTCCCACCAGCAGCTCCGCCCTGACTGTGATGAGGTCACATGGCCTTATCACGGTACAGCACGCAGTGGTTGCAGGAATTTTAAAGTGACAGCGTCTGCCAGTCCTCGGGCGGCCGTGATCACCCGCCTGGGGACCAGCTGGGCAGAGTGCCGCGCAGTGACATGGATGTGCGCCCTCAGGCATGCACATCCATGTAGAGCAGGCACAGGGGTCACAGGGGTCAGAGGGTGCCGGGCCCCTGTACCTCTGGGCCCGGTCATACTTGCGACCCCTGAAACCGTGGTTGTTCCGCCACTGATTCTACCTACTTTGGAGGCTGAAATGGGCCCTCTTACCTCTTGGGCTCCTGCGCAGCTACACAGGCTACATCAATGATATGTCTGTGCCTGCTTCCAGGGCAGCTTGTTCTTCTTTACTCTGAACACAGTTCTTAATAGCATTGGCTATATATTTGAGGTCATTTTGCTATTGGAGAATGAATTTAGAGACAATCAGACAAATTAAGGATACAAGAAATAGGTAACATTGTGGACAATAGATGAAAAGATAGCAGTCAGCAAAGGAAACTTGGTGTAGCAAGTGATGGACATATTATGCTTACTTTCAAAATTTGAAGATGTCCAGTAGTGTCAAGAACTCAGAACCAGCAAAACTAGTGGGACATTCACCTATTATTCACAGGAAGCTGGAAAAGGTGTATGACAGTCCGCGCCACCGGGTACCAAGGAATCACCTGGGATGCAGGAAGTTATTTCAAGCTTAATTATTCAGAGATCTCTGGTCAGAAGTTAACTTTATGGAAGACTTGAAACCAAAAACATAAATTTGACATGGACAAAAGGAGAAGTGACTCAACTATGACAAAAAACACAGGAACTTGGGTACCAAAAAAATGGCAGAAGGTGTTCTAAATTGATGAGTAACAATTTGAAATATATGTCTGTTTGGCAGTTTGTTTAACAAAGGGCTGGGGAGTTGTGCAATATTGAGTGTCTATAGACAACAGGGAAACATGGGCTAGGAGGTCTAGGGCTTTGTTTCAGCATATGGAGTTGGCAATTTGGTCATAATTAATGGTATCCTCAATGCTGAAAAATATAAGCAAATAAAATGTTTTACTTACAGTCAAGCATGGTGATGGGAGTGTCATAGTTTGGGCTGCATGAGTGCTGCCATTATTTAGAGGGCATATCATATTTACATTGGTATACAAGCTGTACACTGACTACTTTTCATTGTATCAAAGTGTCATATCTTCAGTCCCATGAAAAGGTATAATCAAATAGTCACAAAAATGTGAAGGGGCAGGGGTGTGCTCGCTTTTGTTATATACTTTATACATGTCACCTGAACTCAACTATTTACCACCAGTCACCATCCATTTTTTCCTAGTCACATAGGTTAAGATCACTGAGACATCATTAAGTCTTTGTTTGCATTAAAGAGCTCAAAAGACTTCAATACAATTCTAGGAAACTTCAGAGTGTTCTACATCTATTTTTAGGGCAATAAGAAGTTTTGTAGCTGAGAATCAAAATCTTGGTAAAGATGGTGAATTCAAATAGCAAATGATTCTGCCAACTCTATTTAGAACCTATCAAAAGTGGCCCTAGGGTGGACAGCCACAGATCAACAAAGAAGTCAGGGCAATTCAAAGCTCATTAAAGTCCAGCCAGAACATGGAGGCCCCACTTTACAACTAAGAATTCGCTCACATCTGCATACCTATGTACTCTGTGCAAACCGTTAAAAATCAGATTGCAGTCGCACCAATGTCAAACAGTAAGGCAGTGTTAATCTGTGAGTTTTTCCTCAGCTGTTTTCAACTTGAGTAAAAAAAATCGCAATATGCTATGTATTGTCACGCAACATGACTGTGACTTATGGGTGCAAGTCTATAGGTATGAGAAAGAAATACATGGCATAATGTTCATTTTTATGGATATACTAGCTGTAGTACCCAGCTACATCAGGGTTAATAAATAACTTCTTTTAGCTATAACAAAATAGAATTTGAATATGTCATATTAATGACCTGTAAGAAAATAGAAGCTGAGCTGTGATTGATTGCTATAGGCAGCCTAATAAATCTTAAGCCAACAGTAAACCCTCCCCCTGGCCGGGCAGTATATGTTACCTCACACATACACATAATAGACAGCTCATGTGACTGACATCTGCCTTAATTCCCTATATGGCACATGTGTTGCACATTGGCTGTTTTTAATCAGATGTTTATGTTTAGAAATTAAAGATACCAGACATATGAGGCGAGGTGTGTGAGGCGATTTGTGCACATCTGTGTCTGTCTGTGTGGTGTGTGTGTCCCTGGGGTGTGTGTGTCCCTGGTGTGTGTGTGTGTGTCCCAGTGGTGTGTGTGTCCCTGTGGTGTGTGTCCTTTTGGGGGGGAGGGGTGCCCCTGTGGTGTGTGTATCTGTGGGGTGAGTGCATGTGTCCTTATAAGGTGTGGTGTATGTGTGTGTGTCCCTGTGGGGGGTGTCTGTGTGGTGTGTGTCTCTGTGTTGTGTGTGTCTCTTTGTGGTGTGTGTGTTTGTGTTCGGGTGCGTGGTAACTATCCAATGTTGCTTGGGGCTCCATCTTAGCTGTTACTTTTTTTGTGCATGTGGTGTGTATACAAGTCCCTGTGTGTGGTGAATATTCCATGTCAGGGCCCCACCTTAGTGACTATATGCTGGTATATGCTGTTAGTCTTTGGTGCTGTCATTAAGCCCCTCTCATTCACAACTGTCAACTGGTAACTGTCACTTTCTCTCCATTATGTAGATAGGGCCAAAATTGTTTGGTGAATTGGAATTCGCAGGGTTAAAATTTCGCCCCACAACATAGCCTATGATGCTCTCGAGATCCAGACGTGTGACTGTGCAAAATTTTGTGGCTGTAGTTGCGACGATGTAGATGCCAATCCTGGACACACACACATACACACATTCAGCTTTATAGAATAGATCAATGTTTTGCAGCATAAAACACTGTGAATAGCCTGTGAATTGTAGACTGTGATTGTACAATAGTAGTTGATAAAAAAAATTGCATCGCATATGGACAGTAGGTGAGAAAAGAATTATACAGTCGCATAGCACTCGCATGATACATGGAATACCAAATGGATTTCACTTGTCCCACTTTTCTGGATGAGAATGGGACAATTTTTCCTTATAAATGTTGTGCAAACCCTATCAAAAAGGATATGTAGTTAACATTTTGGTTGTAGATACCACAAGGCACCTTGGGTCCGAGTTTTTATGGTGGCACAATAGCACCCTCAACATATTAGGCTATTGTTTTTAATGTTATAGCTTTAATTGCTATATCACTAGATGTTTTTCCAGTTCTAAAGTGTTTACTTATCAGTGAAAATAAAGTATTCTCATGCTCCAATACTTTGAAAACATTTTTATATTTTTAGTAGAAAAAATATTTTCAGGATAAAACATTATTGACTATACGTATATATTCTACATTATAACGAGGCCTCATATTATTATTGGTATTTTGCAATTTTCATATACAGAAATAGAAAATACAAGCAAAATATTTCATATAAAAAAGCTAAACAGTTTCTAATAATGGTGAAAAAAAGATAAGGGCCATGATGGAATATTATATACTATGTTAATAGCTCAATTAAATGACTGATTGGTATGTAAGGCAGCGGTTAACTGAGAACACATGCCAGTTATAAAACCAGAAATCCATAGAGAAAATGTCACCTATAAATCACTAATGTCTTTAGCATACATCTTCAATGTCAGGAAAGATCCATGATACCTATAGTTAAATACATTCATCGTTGGTGTTCCACATCACTGCAATTGATCTATATATAGGAATATTTCTATTTTGCTTATTGATTAGCAAACATGTTGTTTTAAAATAAAAATGCTTACATAAGAAATATTGCTTAGCCTCCATGAAATATGACCAAAGTTGAGTAATGGGTTTAAATGACTGCTTATATTGCATGACAATGATTTCAGGTATGAGCCCGAGGGCCCCAAAGCAACACATTGTCACATACATGCAAACACACATCCAGGATCCATTGCTTTCTCTCTTGATGCAGAGTGCTGTAATTATTGAACAGACACATAATCCCTTGTTTCCTGTGCGTGAGCGCTAGGTGTTTGAATTACTATGACTACTAAAATCACAGCTAACACACATATATATTTACATTAGCATATATAGCTACCTTAATAGTTGTATCTATTCACCCATCTGGTTTTATAAAGCATGACAATTGCATAGAACGTCATGTCATGTTAGGTCTCGGGTTTAGTGTCACACTTTTATTGACTTAGAGCCTATATCATCATATGACCATAATTTCCTCATACGTCACAATGAGCAAAATCGTTACTAATAAACAAGAGTATTGATAGTTAAAAATTCATGCCATTCTCATTATTGCATTTCTTCTACCAGCAAGATAATTGCTCACACCCACTATGTGTATTATTCACTGTTCCCGCAGGCATTGTCGTGGCAAAATCCATGGGGACTATTACTGTTTCTTCTTTTGGCAGTTTCAAAACAATATGTAAAATTATAGTGATCAAGAAATTACAAAAGCTATGACTGATAGGTAACAACGAGCCGTTCTTCCATTCATACAAAGAGACAAAAAGAACACACAGCTTCGGAAAGACTTTTCTCATTTCTTTGGTTAGATTATACCACTAACGAGAGAGGCCATCTAACCCTGCGTCTCCTCGTCTAACAAAATACTGGCTAATATTGCCCACAGTGCCTGTTATTCAATATGGATTTTGCTTTGCCTGATTGTGCTTTTTGGATTTACTATTCGTAACACGACACAAAACGTTTCGGAGCTAAAGTCTAAAAGAAAATGATTGAAAGCAATATCTTAACCTTATGGATTATATTATTTCTTGATCATAAAGTAGTGTTGACTCTCTAGGATAAAAGGTAAAATCCTGATTTTGCTAAGAAAAGTCTGAAATCACAAAAGGGGTCTGATTTTATATCGGGATGGCTGTAAACCACATGCATTATCTTACCCCAGAGAGTTTTGTTTCTGAAACTATCAGTTAATGGACAAATTTACCATAGCTCTGCGGTATCCCTTTAGGTTGAAAAAACTCACAACTCTTTCTGTTGTTATCTTGCAGCTACTGTTGCAGAACCTAATAGTTCTAGGGAGTAAGGTATGGTTTCTTCTTGTGGAAGCTACCAGATGGTAAAGGGAGTTTTATAGGCCAGGCAATAATACTCCCTGGAAGTATACAGAAAAACTAATAACACCCCCACATACTGTATGTATCAGTAAAGATTTGACAGTGTTGATGTAACAGTGCTATTTGAATTTACAATATGAATGGTTAGTGAATTTATGAGCACTGCATCCTTTCTAGCCAACCTATATGCCAGATAGCCTATGTTATGTGAAGTCAACTATATACTATATCGAGTAAGTCGACGGGTCATTTACTTTGTTTACTTCTTTTTAGAAGAAAACACAAACTCCTAAAAATATTCACTATGGTAACATTATAAAATCCTGTATTTCATAGAATGCAGCACAAACATTCAATACATCGTCCTAATAGGGAATTTTAGGACCCAATAAGCCAAATTAATAAGAATAAAAGTGACTTGAGCTTCACTTACATTTAAATCAAATTACCAAACAACTTTATGCATCTGGTTAAGGGATACTCCCATTGAGTCTCATTATAAATTATAAAATAATGACTTATTTATAACGATAATAAAATATTTATTCACCTATAGCACTTTTATAGGTTCACCCTTTTGCGTTACTTAATGCAAAGGTGTTATCATCATGATAGATGTAGAGAAAGCTATAGATATGTTATAAATATTTGTATATTCCGGTATTCCAAAATTGTGGGGTTTTACTATTTTTATGGGACTTACAGCATCTAGTTTTATGATATGGTGATGGTTAGGTAAGTTTGGAAAAACACAGAATATCTTTCCTATTAGAATATGTAATATATTGAAATGTAAATTTGTTGGCATCTTAGTATATCCAAGTGACCAGATAGTAAATATAGACTTTAAGGCACATAAGGTGGCATTGGAAATAGCTGTTAAACAGTGACCCAAGTAAACATCGTAAGTGAGAAAACCACCGTATTAAGTCCCCTCCCCAAAATCGAAGATAGCACTAGATCAGTGGTTCTTAACCGGAGTTCATTCGAACCCTAGGGGTCATGCACGGTTCATTTTGTGTACAAGTAAAAAAACATATACCTATGTCTTGAATTTTGAAAAACATCATATTTGATTTATCACTAAAGAAGGGTTCGGTGAATGTGCATATGAAACTGATGGGTTCGGTACCTCAAACAAGGTTAAGAACCACTGCACTAGATGATAAAGAACATCTTTGTCTATTCCAAACAGATCACAACAGCTGTACCATTTATTTACATGTTATGCTGAAAACTAATTATCACATTAATCATCCGCAGACATCAAAAACATTCTCTGCTGAAGATGATTACAGCTACTGTATCGCGAATTACAGGGGGATAAAGTATGTCTGTTATGTCAGATATATAGTATAGGGCAACCTATACAGTACAAGGTGGTATATCTACATTTTTCTATGTAACCCCTTCTCAAGTAGAGCACCATGAAATCAATAGTGCTGTATAAATTTATAATAATAATTAAGGCATGTCTTAAGCTAGAAGGTAGTATAGGAAAACAGTGAATTAACAGTAAGAATCTGCGAACCATCAAAATGTATACAAACTGAATGATAAATTATACGAATAACTATGTCACTTGACTATATCTCATGTGATAGATGACATTTTTTGTCATGTAGGATCGAATACCCTTGCTCACGATACCATTATCATTGGCCGGTCACTTTCCAAACAATAGTTGACCAAGGTAGAGCAAAGGTTAATGCCATGTATTCCGAGTGAAGAATTTATATGGATTACATGTAAACCAAGTTAACGAGAAAGACCATGTTGTAACAATTTAACTTAAAATGTATGACAAAGAAATAAAAAAAACAATGAGAAAATGTGGTTATTGCACAAATATAAGACTTAATAACGTTTCCAATGTCAAGCAATACACATACTACTGTACTTGTAACATCAGCAGGGCCAAGAATGGGTCCGCTTTACATAACATATGTTGATTTAGTATGTTTAATGCTTAGACCCAAGCTTTCCTTTGATCTGGTGAGATTAATAGCATGTCCTTAGAGTTATGAGTATAAGATATCATGATATAGAGAACAGTTAGAAAATCCAGCAAAGCAGGTCATCCTATACCGCTATAGATGTCTCTAAATGATGGCAATTACTTAGAATCCAGTGAGTGACACAGTTCCAGTTTAAACACAAATACCTAAAAACCGTAAAAAAAACCAATATTTTTCAGAAAGATGAATTCTAGAATTCTCCCTATCCATCGGTTTCTAAGCACATGGTTCGAAATCCTCTTAAACCCCTTCTAGAACCCAGCCCCACAGTCTGGATCAAAACACTGAAGTCAGTTCTCAGCTTCTAGAGGTGTGAATAGGATGAACTCCACAGACTTCACAGTGGAAGAAGACTCCTTCTGAAACCTCCCATTCACCAGTTACTAACAGATGCCCAATCGAGACATTTCAGCTAAATCTACAATATTCCAATCTGTCAGGAGGAAAACATGCCAAACTCTTGTGAACGTGCTATAGGATCTCATTCCTTCGATCGCTGTGCTCTGTACATGTTAGGGATTAATATTCAAGGTATCGTAGTAAATATTAACCTTACATGTAACAAGAACGTTTACCTTTAATCCCTGTAATCCACAGATGACAGTAACCAATGTACTTAAGTGATTCTTGTGCTCAGATGTCTGCAGTTCTCTCTGCTTGGGTTGTCCTTGACTCCTTCGTTATGTGTCATATTAATAATGCAAGGTTTCCTGGATAACCCAAACTGTGTTTTTTTCTGTAAAATAAGATGTGAATCTACCTAATTCATATGGTGGTCTAGGCTGCGCATGCAACATGGATGAAACAAAGAAATAAATGTTCTGTTGTGCTTGTTTACCATGATAAATATTCATGCAAGGCATGTAGGATTACATAACAAAATCTGATGTGTGTGTGCGGCGCATGTATGTGTAGTGTGTGTGCATATATATGTGTGTGTGTGTGTGAATGTGTGTATATATGTGTGTGTGTATGTATATATATATATATGTGTGTTTGTGTGTATATATGTATATATGTGTGTGTATGTGTGTATATATGTATATATGTGTGTGTGTGTATATATATATGTGTGTGTGTGTATGTGTGTATATATGTATATGTGTGTGTGTATATATATATATGTGTGTTTGTGTTTATATATGTATATATGTGTGTGTATATATATATATATGTGTGTGTGTGTGTGTATGTGTGTATATATGTATATGTCAACCTTAAAACTATATCTGTGTGCATATATATATATATTTATGTATATTTATCTACACATATATGTGTAGATATATATATACATATATATGTGTGTGTGTTTATAACTATATATATATATATCTGTGTGCATATATGTATATATATCTACACATATATGTGTGCATGTATCTATATCCATATATGTATACATGAATGTGTTTATAACTAAATATATCTTTGTGTGTATATATGTATCTGCATGTATTTAAGTATATATCTACGTAAAAATGTGTGCATATATATAAATATATATATATATATATATATATATATATATATATACAGAAATAATAATTTTTACTTCTATAGCGCCAAAACATTCCGCAGCACTTTACAATTCAGGGGGGACTTGTATGAAGATGTATAATCCACATGTATGTATACATATATATATATATATGTTTCTATGATTATGTATGTGTTTATAAGAGTCGTTCCCAGATAAGAGGAATGTGTGGGAATAGCTCTTTAATGTAATATTAATGTGCTGATTCCCATCCAGCTTTGCTGCTGGTGGCTTCTGCTTGTTATTTCACCCAGCTGAACAGAATGTTCCTGAGAATCTATGTGTAAAAGTTTCCATTGTGTCCTGTTGTTGGTCCTAGGTAATGATGCTGCAGTGTGAGGTGAAGCAGCCATGGATGTGCTCTTACCCCTGTCTCACATGTCACTGCCTCCCTCCATGCACAGGCTGCTGCCGCTGCTGCTGCTCCAGGCTCTCGCTCTTCCTGCACTGGGCTGTCTGTGCGCTGTCCACTAATGTGGTGCTGAACCGCCGCCCCCAGAGGGAGCACTGGAGGCTGATGCCACACAGCCGTGCCCCGGGCACAGGTGGCAGCTCACAGCTCACTGGGTGAAGGCAGGAGGTGCCCGCAGAGCAGATAGGGCGTCGTTATCCACTTCATGTATCTTGCTCAGTTCTCTTCCCCACACTGATTGCCTGCTGGCATTCATGAGTCGCCTGTGCCCCTGCCACTTGTCCCTGTGTCTGTGCTCCTGCAGCAGCTCCCTCCTTCAACTCCTCTCGCCTGCCTTGTGCTTCTCCTTGTGGTCCCAGTGCTCTCAGGTCCCATTTATCAAGCTGCTCTTCATCACGTGTTAATCTGTTTTAGTCCTGGCACCGGCACAATCCCCAGCACAGACTGAGCACCAACTAGAGTGTGCGATGTGTGAAGCCTGGGAGCTGGGCAGTGTGCAGACACACAGTACACACCCATCATTATCCCACAGCAGCTCCACTAATCCGCTCCCACATTCTGGAGCATTGCTATATACCCTGCACTGACTCCAGGAGACACAAGCCAGCTGACTAATGCTCACAGAGAAGTGACCCATGTCTACCCACAGGAGGACATCATTCTTCTTCATCTATTGCCTTCACAAGTGTGATCATCACTCCCCCATCACTGACAGTGATCCTAGAGATCACACATAACATACAGCATCCCCTCCCCCACACCTCATCACTCATGACCTGATGGGACTATAGAGAGAATAAGGTACTAACTATGCACATGGCTCCCTAGGGACACGAACCTCCCGCACCTCATCACACATGACCTAATGAGTCTATGGTACTAACTATGCACATGGCTCCCTAGGGACAAGGACCTCCCACACCTCATCAGACATGACCTAATGAGGCTATAAAGAGTCTAGGGTACTAACTATGCACATGGCTCCCTAGAGACAATGACCTCCCAGACCTCATCACTCATGACCTGATGGGACTATAGAGAGACTAGGGTACTAACTATGCACATGGCTCCCCAGGGACATAGACCTCCCACACCTCATCTCACATGACCTAATGGCACTATAGAGAGACTAGGGTACTAACTATGCACATGGCTCCCTAGGGACACGGACCTCCCACACCTCATCACACATGACCTAATGAGGCTATATAGAGTCTAGGGTACTAACTATGCACATGGCTCCCTAGAGACAAGGACCTCCCAGACCTCATCACTCATGACCTAATGGCACTGTAGAGAGTCTAGGGTACTAACTATGCACATGGCTCCCTGAGGACATGGACCTCCCACACCTCATCACACATGACTTTATATGACTGTAGAGAGCCTAAGGTACTATCTATGGACATGGCTCCCCAGGGACATGGACCTCCCACACCTCATCACATATGACCTAATGGGACTATAGAGAGACTAGGGTACTAACTATGCACATGGCTCCCTAGGGACATGGACCTCCTACACCTCATCACACATGACCTAATGGGACTATAGAGAGTCTAGGGTACTAACTATGCACATAGCTCCCTAGGGACATAGACCTCCCACACCTCATCACACATGACCTAATGGGACTGTAGAGAGTCTAGGGTACTAACTATGCACATGGCTCCCTAGAGACAATGACCTCCCAGACCTCATCACTCATGACCTGATGGGACTATAGAGAGACTAGGGTACTAACTATGCACATGGCTCCCCAGGGACATAGACCTCCCACACCTCATCTCACATGACCTAATGGCACTATAGAGAGACTAGGGTACTAACTATGCACATGGCTCCCTAGGGACACGGACCTCCCACACCTCATCACACATGACCTAATGAGGCTATATAGAGTCTAGGGTACTAACTATGCACATGGCTCCCTAGAGACAAGGACCTCCCAGACCTCATCACTCATGACCTAATGGCACTGTAGAGAGTCTAGGGTACTAACTATGCACATGGCTCCCTGAGGACATGGACCTCCCACACCTCATCACACATGACTTTATATGACTGTAGAGAGCCTAAGGTACTATCTATGGACATGGCTCCCCAGGGACATGGACCTCCCACACCTCATCACATATGACCTAATGGGACTATAGAGAGACTAGGGTACTAACTATGCACATGGCTCCCTAGGGACATGGACCTCCTACACCTCATCACACATGACCTAATGGGACTATAGAGAGTCTAGGGTACTAACTATGCACATAGCTCCCTAGGGACATAGACCTCCCACACCTCATCACACATGACCTAATGGGACTGTAGAGAGTCTAGGGTACTAACTATGCACATGGCTCCCTGAGGACATGGACCTCCCACACCTCATCACACATGACTTTATATGACTGTAGAGAGCCTAAGGTACTATCTATGGACATGGCTCCCCAGGGACATGGACCTCCCACACCTCATCACATATGACCTAATGGGACTATAGAGAGGCTAGTTTACTAACTATGCACATGGCTCCCTAGGGACATGGACCTCCTACACATCGTCACACATGACCTAATGGGACTATAGAGAGACTAGGGTACTAACTATGCACATGGCTCCCTAGGGGCATGGACCTCCTACACCTCATCACACATGACCTAATGGGACTATAGAGAGTCTAGGGTACTAAATATGCACATGACTCACCAGGGACATGGACCTTCTACACCTCATCACACATGACCTAATGGGACTATAGAAAGCACAGACCTCCCAGACCTCTTCACATATGACCTAATGGGACTATAGAGAGCCTACGGTATTACCTATGCACATGGCTCCCTAGGGACATGGACCTCCCACAGCTCATCACACATGACCTAATGGGATTATAGAAAGTTTAGGGTACTAATAATGCACATCACTCACCAGGGACATGGACCTCCCACACCTCATCACACATAACCTAATGGCACTATAGAGAAACTCGGGTGCTAACTAAGCATATAGCTCCCTAGGGACATGGACCTCCTACTACTCGTCGCACATGACCTAATGGGACTATAGAGAGACTAGGGTACTAACTATGCACATGGCTCCATAGGGACACGGACCTCCCACACCTCATCACACATGACCTGATGTGACTGTAGAGAGCCTAGGGTACTTACTATGCACATGGCTCCCTAGAGACACAGACCTCCCACACCTCATCACACATGACCTGATGAAACTGTAGAGAGCCTAGGGTACTAACCATGCACATGGCTCACCAGGGACATGGATCTCCCTGACCTCATCACACATGACCTAATGGGACTATAGAGAGACTAGGGTACTAACTAAGGACATGGCTCCCCAGGGACATGGACCTCCTACACCTCATCACACATGACCTAATGGGACTATAGAAAGTTTAGTGTACCAACAATGCATATCACTCTCCAGAGACAGACACCTCCCAGACCTCGTCACAGTTGACCTAATGAGGCTATAGATAGCCTATGGTATTAACTATGCCTATGGCTCCCTAGGGACATGGACCTCCCACAGCTCATCACACATGACCTAATGGGATTATAGAAAGCTTAGGGTACTAACAATGCACATCACTCACCAGGGACACAGACCTCCCAGACCTCATCACAGATGACCTAATGGGAATATAGATAGCCTATGGTATTAACTGTGCACATGGCTCCCTAGGTACATGGACCTCCCACACCTCATCACACATTACCTAATGGGACTATTTAGAGACTAGGGTACTAACTATGCATATGGCTCCCTAGGGACATGGACCTCCTACACCTCATCACACATGACCTCATGGGCCAGAGACCTGCACCTCCCAGACCTCATCACAGATGACCTAATGGGACTATAGATAGCCTATGGTATTAACTATGCCTATGGCTCCCTAGGGACATGGACCTCCCACAGCTCATCACACATGACCTAATGGGATTATAGGAAGCTTAGGGTACTAACAATGCACATCACTCACCAGGGACACAGACCTCCCATACCTCATCACACATGACCTAATGGGACTATAGAGAGCCTATGGTATTAACTATGCACATAGCTCCCTAGGTACATGGACCTCCCACACCTCATCACACATGACCTAATGGCACTATAGAGAGCCTACGGTATTAACTGTGCACATGGCTCCCCAGGGACATGGACCTGCCAGACCTCATCACACATAACCTAATGTGACTTCTCATAGAGAGCCTAGGGTAC
This sequence comes from Allobates femoralis, assembly GCA_033576535.1. Taxonomy (NCBI): domain Eukaryota; kingdom Metazoa; phylum Chordata; class Amphibia; order Anura; family Aromobatidae; genus Allobates; species Allobates femoralis. Next base: position 274,951,879 of record JARQOC010000001.1, read on the forward strand.
TAACTATGCACATGGTTCCCTTGGCACACAGACCTCCCACACCTCATCACACATGACCTAATGGGACTATAGAATGCCTAGAAAACTAACTATGAAGTAAGGTGATTCCCTGTAGGGTATGTGTAAAAAAACATACATGCGACGTCAATCTAAGCGCATTACCAATGTAACTCACTGGTGCCCTTTTAATGAAGTTTTATGCACTCACCTTTGCCAAAAATCTTCAAGCATATGGTTTTTCCAAAGCCTCCTCACGCTTCTGATATTTATCTGGGTCTGCTGCTTGCCTTGAATTGATCCTGTGTTATGTCCTTCCACGGATTCCCATAAGCATAAAGGTTCAATAGGAGGTAATCCAATTCTATAATGGCCGCGCTCCCTGTAGTAATGATTGTAAGAACTTCTTGTCCACAAACAAAATTTATTGCTCAAAACATATGAAAATATGAAAAACGGATACAACGCGTTTTGGCTGAGACAAGATACTTGAGGAAGGCGGGTGTCTCCGCTGAAACGTGTCGTATCTGTTTTTTACATATTCGCATGTTTTGAGCAATAAATTTTATTTGTGGACAAGAAGTTCTTAAAATCATTACCACGGGGAGCGCGGCCACCATAGAATTGGATTACCTCCTATAGAGTACTAACTATTCACAAGGCTCCCTAGGGACACGATCTCCCAGACCTCATCACACATGACCTAATGGGACTTTTCATAGAGAGACTGGGGTACTAACTATGCACATGACTCCCCTGGGACACTGACCCCCCAGATATCATCACACATGACCTTCTGGGATTATAGAGAGTTTAAGGTTCTAACTATGCACATGGCTCCCCAGGGACATGACCTCTCAGACCTTATCACACATGACCTAATGTGACTATAGAGAGCATAGGGTTCTTACTATGCAAATGGAGTTCCCAGGGTCAATACACCATGGATTTCACAGTGTTTGAGCGCTTTAGCCAGCTGCCCGCAGTGTTTTCCTTGACTGATCTCCCTTAGATCAGTGAGAGCTTTGTGATATAGGATACTTACTATGCACATGGCACTCCGGGGGAACTAACCTCCCAGAGCTCATCATATTAGCCACCAGTAGTCTTGAACTGGCCTACAGGAGACTCCTCTGATGGTCTCCTTTTCAGTAGTATGTCACTTACCCCCAATATAACCAGTAGTTGACACAATACACATTTCACTGTGTACAGACAAGGGAATTATCTCATCATTCATTTTACACACTTCCCAGTATATTATTATATAGATTCATAGGTAAATTTAGGTAATATCTGCATGCAGATGATCAGTGGCCCCCAGAGTCAATGTTACTGGTAGCCCCTGCCACCGCAATGTGACACAGGTCACCAGTATCCTTAGGGTACCTCTACACGCCGCCACTGGCGGGTGGATACGTGCACGAGCACGCACAAACGGTTACAAACGGTAATCGCACCACCTTTACACGCCGCCACAAGGTGCGCTACAGTAGGTTACATCTATCTCTAGATACACCGCCAGGTGCCACAAGTAGCCATCTGTAGCTTACCTTACCTCATTTACACACCGCTACAACAAGCTAATATGGGCGGACCTGGTGCAGCAGGGACAACACATAGGCGTGCCACAATTGTGGATTACGAGACGTCCGTACGCTGATAGGACAAAGCAAGAACATCATGATTGGGCAGGCATCGCAGGAGGCTGTTTAATACATGACGCTCGAGCAACTGTGTAGTGTGACTGGTCAGCTCCTTAAATATGCCTCCCTATGCAGCGACTACCAATCGTAATGCAGGAGCTTCCTCCAATGATCGCTGATGGGGCGCGGTAACCCGGAGCCTGTGTCACGCCCCAGCTACATACCAGGTACATAGCATGGTGTAGAAACAACCCTTCTGTTCCTTCTTTACACGCCGATACAGCTCGCTACAATCGGCTGTGTAGCCACCTGTTTCAGGGCAGTGCTCGGAAACAGGTGCATCTACTGCCGGGTGCCTCCTACCGTCTTCACACGCCGCTACTACGGGGTACATTGCCAATGCAAGCTACATTTGTCGCAAGTAGCTGGTTGTATCCACCCGCCAGTAGCGGCATGTAAAGGTACCCTTAGGGTACCTTTACACACGGCTACATTTGTAGCTTGTCACCAGGTAACTTACTGGTTGCAGCGAAATCATGGATACATGATTCCATTTGTACACAGCAACAAGATAGAACCATGTATCCATGTATTTCACTGCAACCAGTAAGTTACCTGGTGACAAGCTACAAATGTAGCCGTGTGTAAAGGTACCCTTAGGGTACCTTTACACGCCGCTACTGGAGGATGGATACAACCCGCTACAGGCTACAAATGTAGCTTGTCGCGCCAATATCGCCCGTAGTAGCGGCGTCTGAAGACGGGACGACACAGCCGGCTACAGATACATCTGTATCCGTGCACTGCCCATAAAGAGATGGCTACATCGCCGATTGTAGCGAGCTGTATCGGCGTGTAAAGAACCCACAGAAGGGAACTGTGGACACCATGCTATGTAGCTGGGGCGTGACACAGGGTCCGGGTTTCCGCGCCCCCTTCAGCGATCATTGGAGGAAGCTCCTGCGTTGCGATTGGTTGTCGCCGCACAGGGCGGCATATTTAAGGAGCTGACGAGTCACACTACACAATTGCTCGAGCGTCAAGTATTAATCAGCCTCCTGCGATGCCTGTCCAATCATGGTATTTTTGCTTTCTCCTATCAGCGTACGGACGTCTCGTAATCCACAATTGTAGCACGCCTATGTGCTGTCCCTGCTGCACCAGGTACGCCCATAGTAGCTGGTTGTAGCGGTGTGTAAATGAGCTACAGATGGCTACTTGAGACACCCGGCGATGTATCTAGCTGTAGATGTAGCGTAGCGTAGCGCACCTTGTGGCGGCGTGTAAAGAGGGTGCGTTTCCCGTTTGTAACCGTTTGGGCGTGCTCGTGCACGTGAAGTAGCCGTTGGTATCCATCCTGCAGTGGCGGCGTGTAAAGGTACCATTAGTGTCTGATTTTGGGCAGCCTACTATGTTATAACCAACATTGTTCCTCACACTTGTTACACAGTGAGGGAGGGTTCAATATATGCTTTATTATTTATGTTTCTGTTAAAATATATTGAATTATTTATTAAAACCAGTAGTGGCTTCATCCTACTGATCTATATGGTAAAGTTGTGTTGCAATGTATATATTTATGAATATGGGGACATTTTACTTCTGCATCCAGTGATAGTGATTATTTTCCAGTTTGATACTACATGACATTGTGGGAGTTTATTCTGTCCTGTAGGTAGAACACATCAGTTTACTCAATTCTACATTAAAACCCTTCACTATATCACAACAGTTACTAGATATGTAGATTTGTCATAGAAATTACCCCAGCTATTAGGTTTCCAGAAAACCAATGCAGGCTGTCAGTGCAGTTCACCACAGAACTGACAGAGGGCTCACCCAAAGCTTCAGAAGCTGCATCCAATACTTTTGTGAACCTTTCTCCAATATGTTGCTACATCGCAAGAAAACTAGTCATTGGAATGATCCAGTTTAGCCAAATAAAGTTATTTTTATAGAAACATAAACTGTATTGCACAGTTTCATTTGAAAGAGGTTTTCTACTTTTAGACATTTATGCCATAGCCTAGTGGTTCCCAATCTTTCATACCCTGAGAGCCACATTCAGGTAAGAGAAGGTCGTGAGCTGCATCAAGAAACCCTTGTACACTGACACCAGATCTGCTCTACTCCTCCCCAGTAGTGACATGCAAGCCTCCATACTGACATCCAGATCTGCTCTACTCCTCCACAGTAGTGACATGCAGAGCGCCCATACTAACACCAGATCTGCTCTACTCCTCCCCAGTAGTGACATGCAGAGCCCCCATACTGACACCAGATCTCTTCTACTCCTCCCCAGTAGTGACATGCAGAGCGCCCATACTAACACCAGATCTGCTCTACTCCTCCACAGTAGTGACATGCAAGCCTCCATACTGACATCCAGATCTGCTCTACTCCTCCACAGTAGTGACATGCAGAGCCCCCATACTAACACCAGATCTGCTCTACTCCTCCACAGTAGTGACATGCAGAGCCCCCATACTGACATCCAGATCTGCTCTACTCCACCACAGTAGTGACATGCAGAGCCCCCATACTGACATCCAGATCTGCTCTACTCCTCCACAGTAGTGACATGCAGAGCCCCCATACTGACATCCAGATCTGCTCTACTCCTCCACAGTAGTGACATGCAGAGCCCCCATACTGACATCCAGATCTGCTCTACTCCTCCACAGTAGTGACATGCAGAGCCCCCATACTGACATCCAGATCTGCTCTACTCCTCCACAGTAGTGACATGCAGAGCCCCCATACTGACATCCAGATCTGCTCTACTCCTCCCCAGTAGTGACATGCAGAGCCCCCATACTGACACCAGATCTCTTCTACTCCTCCCCAGTAGTGACATGCAGAGCGCCCATACTAACACCAGATCTGCTCTACTCCTCCACAGTAGTGACATGCAAGCCTCCATACTGACATCCAGATCTGCTCTACTCCTCCACAGTAGTGACATGCAGAGCCCCATACTAACACCAGATCTGCTCTACTCCTCCACAGTAGTGACATGCAGAGCCCCCATACTGACATCCAGATCTGCTCTACTCCACCACAGTAGTGACATGCAGAGCGCCCATACTAACACCAGATCTGCTCTACTCCTCCCTAGTAGTGACATGCAGAGCCCCCATACTGACACCAGATCTCTTCTACTCCTCCCCAGTAGTGACATGCAGAGCGCCCATACTAACACCAGATCTGCTCTACTCCTCCCCAGTAGTGACATGCAGAGCGCCCATACTAACACCAGATCTTCTCTACTCCTCCCCAGTAGTGACATGCAAGCCTCCATACTGACACCAGATCTGCTCTACTCCTCCACAGTAGTGACATGCAGAGCCCCCATACTGACATCCAGATCTGCTCTACTCCTCCACAGTAGTGACATGCAGAGCCCCCATACTGACATCCAGATCTGCTCTACTCCTCCACAGTAGTGACATGCAGAACCCCCATGCTGACATCCAGATCTGCTCTACTCCTCCACAGTAGTGACATGCAGAGCCCCCATACTGACACCAGATCTGCTCTACTCCTCCCCAGTAGTGACATGCAGAGCCTCCATACTGACACCAGATCTGCTCTACTCCTCCCCAGTAGTGACATGCAGAGCCCCCATACTGACACCAGATCTGCTCTACTCCTCCCCAGTAGTGACATGCAGAGCCCCCTTGCTGACATCCAGATCTTAATCTCCTGCTGATCATATCAAAACTACAATGGTTCTATAAAAGCTACACTGAAAAGCCCAATAAGGCTAATTTCACATCAGTGTTTCTCGGCAGTTCCAGTATATCTGGCAGCCTGATCTGCCAGATACCAGAACACTTGGGGCAAGACTGTGTTCGGCCTAATGCATTCCCTATGGGATCTGCGTACATATGCGGCACTCACAGTTTTGCTGCGATCCGACCAATTCGGCACTTACAGCAACTTACAAAAAATGCTGCTAGCAGCATTTTTAGACTCACCGCAAGTGCTGCAAGTGCAAAACTGCAAGTGCCGCACATGTCTGCAAGTCCCATAGGAAATGAATTAGGCCAAACACAGTCTTGCCGCAAAACTGCCGGGTCTGCTGGAATGTCGAGAAATGCAGATGTTAAAGGGGAACTCTAGTGAGAGAAAACTTTTTAGTACAGTCCCTGCCTTCCTACATAATGAAGAATAGCAGTACACTGCAGTTCTAGTATCTATACATCTCTTATAAATTGATAAAATCATACCTGCTTCTCTTCTCTGACCCCCGCCTCAGGGAACCCAGAATCTTTAGCCTGAGAGCTTCATGTAAGAGCAAAAAGCAGGAGGTGTGTCAGGGGCATGGATGCTGGGAGCTGCAGGATCATCCTGCATTCCAGTGAGGAGTGATGATGATGATGATGATCCATTGAAAGATGGAGAGATAAGAAGATAACATATTCCTATGGGGAAGGGGAGACCATGCAGAGCTGAATCAATCAATTTAATGATTTACCACAGCTCATATCCTCACAATAACAGTACACATTATGCATCATCATACAGCAGAGGATAACAGCATGTATTTGTATCTGCTTGGTGACATGATTACTATTTGAGGTCTGGATCTCCCCTGTCTTATAGAATGATATATCAGGGACAGGATTGTATGTGTGAGCATGGGGCCGGCAGCCATGCCCCCTCCCTATACAGAAATGTGAAGGAGTGTGAATGTAGGCTGATCCTGCAGCTCCCAGCATCCACGCCCCTGACACACCTCCTCTTTTACAGAAATGTAGGGTTCTATGAAGGAGGTGGGGAGATGAAAGGAGCAAGTATGATTTTATTGAATTATAAGAGATATATAGATCTTAGAACTGCAGTGCCGCTTCATCATGTAGTAGGGCAGGAACTGTACTAAAAAAGTTTTCTCTCACTGGAGTTCCCCTTTAAAGAAGCCTAAGTGAAACAGCCTTTAGTTTAAGCAAACAATTGCACAGATTCTGTTGATGCAAGAACTGATAACTTGTTTTTTAAACCCTGCAGCATGTGTTGCACCCCTGGAGGTCCAGTGGCCGCAGAGGCACTGCATATTAGCCAGAGGTGTGGTACCCTTAACCCAGGTAAAGAGAGACCACGACCTGGTTCACCACACACCTAGTCACTCCAGGCCAGAAAGGTGGGGGAATTAATCAAACCCCCATCCCTGGAGATGGGGCTAAGAGAGGGAGGTGGGTGGACCAGTAGAAAGGGGAGCCACCAGAGGGATTGACAGTAGGAGATGATCCAGGGAAAAGAGAAGAGTGTGAGAGAAGTAGGAGGAAGGAGCAGGAGAGTTGAACTCCAGTGAGGGAGCTGAGAAGGACTAGGAACAGAGACTGGAGTCGGATGAGCTCATCCCAGAGAGAGAGCGAGAGACGGAGGGAGCCAGACAGGAGCTCCAGAGGGAAGGGGTCCCTGAGGCACAGGAAATGAGAAATCCACCCATAGGGCTCGCATCCATTGCCGGTTGCTGGCAAGTCGAGGGACCAGGGCCACAGAGGGTCACTGGGCCCAGACTATTAGAGGTTACTTCAGGCCTCAGCTAGCAGCTGGAGGCTGCTGCATCTCCAGGAGAAGCAGCTGAATTTGCTGCAAAGGTGGCCGAATAAGGCCAAAGGGGACGAGCAGTACATCGCACGGTAGGGTCCTAGGCCAGTGGTGTGGGACACTGAGTGTGAGGTGCAGGGCAGGAGGGAGAGAGCCAGCACAAGAGGGAGATGACTTGGAAAGGGTACCCTGAACGGGGTGCCAGCTTAGTATCTCTAATCTACCTGGGAGTGGCTGGGCCCCTGGCTCATAGGACACAACACCTGGCTGGATGTGACTACCTAAGAACCGTGAGTAAAAGTGTGAAAATATACCAGCTGTGTCCTTGAATTATTCCAGCATCCCCTGTCCTGCACTGCAACTTCATTACCATCTACCAATAGACTTTTACCACTGCCCCGGGGCACCGCTCCATCTACGGGAAGCAACTACATCTGGCTGCATCAACATCTGCCTCGAAGGTCGGAACTGCAGCATTGGCTATCCCTGGCCGAATACCGTGGGTGACATCACAACGTTAATCCCCAAAATCATAACTTTTATGGATACCGCCAGGGTCACGGAGCCAGGTCTCGACCCCCATTACTCCCCAGCAGTACTGTAGCACAGTTCTGAGTATCCTACAGCCCTGGGGGGCGTGTCATATCTGGCATCACAAACAGGATCTACTGACCCAGTGTTGCCGGGTCTCGTGCGCCTACAGGACTGTGCTAAAAATACTTTGTTTTGAAACCAGTGTAATGGCGGCACAATAAATAAAGACCATGTGCTGGCTGGTGGGTGTGCCACAGTCTTCCATCATGGGCCAGGCCAGCACAGAGTGGGAAAAATTGCCTGAGAGCCGGGAGAGCTTGCCAAGAGACATCATAGCTCCACCTCGAGGTGTCGCCAACAGCAAAAGGGAAAGGATCCGCCCATGAAAGGGCGAGGAAGTAAAGAGATCTGGCAATGGTGCAGTGAAGTGTGTAGCAGGGAGGCACAGGGTGTAACTCGGTTGGTATCATAGCGAGGGAGGTCAGCAAGCTTCGGAGCATGGGATGGAAGTGAAGGACTCCCCCAGCCGACCGGAGAGGGACCCAAGCCCAAGCCAGCTGCTCGTGATGGACCTGAACATTTTGCAGGATGAAATGAAGGAGCTGCGCCAACAGCTCATAAAAGCACAGATGACAACAGTGGGGAAATGAAGGCAGGCCTTGCTGCAAAAGGCGACTCAGCAGTGGGCCGCCTCACACCCAGTTTCCTCGACATCTGAGGAAGATGAAGGAGAGGAACCCAGCACTGGGAAGGACAACGGAACAGGTACAGATGTTGCCCCGGTAGCCAAAGAGACCCTGATAGGGCCTGTTGAATCCCCTCGTGCCTCAGAACCTGGTTGAGAGCTACAATACCACTCACCAGGGAAGGACTGGTAGTCCTGCTAACCCCAGAACCCCCGTCCCAGGAAGTACACGGGGAGCGGGTGGGGTTCAAATGGGAGAATCAGGGCGGAGAGTTCATGGGATTTCCTGGGGAGGCAGGCTGGAGAGGCCACCGTAGAAACCCTCATCTGGGAGAAGCACTGCCGGCTATCCTGCAGCATCTATAGCATCCATCATAGACTTTAACTGTCACTGCCCCAGGGAACCAGGCTCTACCTGCGGAGAGCCATTACATCTACAGCTGCCAAACATCATCCCCGGAGGTTCTGCAGCAGCGGTGGTCACCCTGACCACTACTCGTGGGTGGCGTCACGACAAACTCCCATGTAAATATTCCCCCCATTACTTGCGGAAACCGGGACACAGTCTGGACCAAGACCGCCGTGATATCCCCAGCAGTACCCCAGTCCGGTACCGAGTACCCCATCCCAGTGGGCTCCACAACTTGACGTTCACGAACAGGATCTACCGTGCCATGTAAAACGGGCATTGTGTGCCGTGGTTTATGTGAAAAACTGTTTTTAAGCTGCGCCATGAGAACTGTAATTTTGAAAATCCGCCATTGCAAAGCACACGATGCGCGGGAAGGAAGGGGCGGTACCCTGCAGAGGCACGAATCCAGCCTCCTCCCTGGTGCTGACGACATCCGGCGGGGAAGTGAATCCCTGGTGCACCGTGGAACCTTTGTTAGACATCCAGACGAAAGCAGAAGACAGGAGGGTCGACCTTAACTAAGGGGGCGCAGGATGTCGCAACCGGAAGAACAAGCTGCGCCAAGTAGCGGCGGAGCAGCCATCAGAGCTGCAGCGCCGGATCACAGAGAAGCACCCAACGGTGCAGCGGCACAAAGCAGCAGCACCTATCATGCCGTTCCTGATGCTGTATACTCCGGAGGCAATGTGGCTGCCCCAATACTCTGGTGAGCCTAATACTCTTAATGACTTTATTGTTAAGATACAAGCTTACTATGTGATGTACCCCTAAAAGAAGCCCAGTGTGTCGGCATGATTATTGGACAAATAACTGGCAATGCACGGTGGGAATTAGCATCCTGACTGGACACAGACGAGAACACAGTAGAGCATCTTGTAGCTGGACTAAATGCAGCATTTTAATCTAGTGCTGGCACCCGGGCTAAAATGAAGTTCTTTGGATGTTAATAAAAGCCCAAGGAGAGTGCCAGAGACTATGCCTTAAACTTGCAGGAAGCACTCAAAGCACTTAAACTAGCAGAACCTGCCTTAGCACCGGGAACTGACAAAATGTTAATTGACCAGTTCATAGAGGGCCTCCTATCCCTTCTCACAGAGGACAGCTGAGTAATATGATTATTCAGAATCCTGGAATGACGTTTGCTGAAAGATAGAGCCATCCATCTGCAGCAGGTAGAGGAGCCCCGGAATCTGAGCTTCACCCAAGTTCCCACAGCAGCACCTCAGCAGCTAGGAGCATCAGCGACATCGGCCATGTCAGAGACTGCTGCTGAACACAGAGAGCCTATCTCTAATGAGGCCCTCAACCAAAAGCTAGATGCTCTGACAGACACCATTATCTCCATGGCTGAAGTCATCAAGGAGCTGCGAGGATACAAGCCTGCACCCAAGATCGAGTTGGGGAACAGCAAGGAGGATGTCCCATGGATGAGGCCCAGGAGGTACCAAGCGACGAGAGGACGACCCAGCGACCACTATCAGCTGGATGGACAGCCCATTTGCCGCCGTTGTCAGAAACAAGGTCACTTTGCCTGGGAATGCAATTTAAATGAGGGTTCCCTGGGCAGACAGGCCTCTGCTCAGGAGTAAACTCTCAAGGTCCTTCAGACTGGTATGACAGATTCTGTGGAGGACGCCCGGTCATCCCTATCGTGTTGGATGGCATTCCCTTTAATGCCTTGTTGGATACCAGGTCCCAGATAACATCAATTCCACATGTTATATACAAAAGGTACTGGGCAGATTCAGACATTATAATAGTGGTCCATCTAATATTATAATGAACTTATGGGCTAGTAATGGTGAACTAATACCACAAGTTGGGATCAGAGAAATGACCATTCAGATTGGGAAGGTAGAATTGCAGAACCAGGGTATTATAATTATAGATGTTAACTGGCGAGATCGTGAACCAGTAATGTCACTAGGAATTAATGTAATTGAAAAGTGTTTTCCCGAGGTAATTACTGTCTTGCAGCAGATCGCCAAGACTGCCAGAGCTGGACAGCAGAGGCTTTTGCACAAAGAAATAAAAGCCCTGATGATGAAGCAACATGTAGAAATATCCGGAGGTGAAATCGGCAGCGTACGAGGAAGTGATCCAATACCCATTGTAATACCTCTCAAAACTAAAATGTTGGTCCGGTGTAGAGCTGCAATAGGTATTAAAGGGCAAGACTATTAAGCCCTGGTAGAACCTGTGTACTCAGACAGTAGACCCACTATACTGACAGCCAGAGGGGTAGTCGAGGTACACTGGGGAAGAGTGCCTTTAAGCCTTCTAAATTGCGGGGAAGATGAAGTCACATAACCAAAGTATGCTACCATGGCCAAATTGTTCACGTTTGATAACAATGCCATCACAGCCGTCTAGCCCTTGAAACTATCAAGTCAAGCGGATGGCAATGGCTCAGGGGAAAAGCTGGAGGATTGGTGCCAAAAGCTACATGTAGGTATTAGTTCTACACCTTCCCATCAAAAGCATGGAGTATACCGAATAGTAAAAGAATATGAGCAGATATTCAGCAAACACCCATTAGACTTTGGGCAAATTAAAGGGGTAGAGCACACTATACCCACAGGTAACCATCAACCTATAAAAGAGAGGTAAAGACCATTACCACCCGCTCACTACCAAACCACCAAAGACATGCTCAAAGAAATGAAAACCGCAGGGGTGATAAGAGACAGTTGTAGCCACTGGGCAGCACCTTTAGTGTTGGTTAGAAAGAAGGACAGGACCATGAGAATGTGCATAGATTACCGGCAGATCAACCGCATCACACATAAGGATGCATACCCGTTACCTAGGATTGAGGAGTCATTAGCTGTATTAAAATCTGCTAACTACTTTTCTACCCTTGATCTGACTAATGGGTACTGGCAGGTTCCTGTGGCAGAGGCCAACAAGGAGAAGACAGCGTTTACTATGCCGATGGGCCTCTGTGAGTTCAATTGTATGCCGTTTGGACTCTGCAACGCACCCGGTACCTTCCATTGCCTGATGGAGAGCTGCCTAGGACATAAGAACTTTTTTTATCTGCCCTCCTGTACCTAGATGACATCATAGTCTACTCCATTATGTATGAGCAACATCTACAAGACCTGGCAGAAGTGTTTGAAGCCTTATCCGGATACGGCATGAAAATCAAGCCATCCATGTGCCACCTTCTCAAGCCAAAAGTACAGTACCTGGGACACGTCGTGAGTTCAGAGGGAGTAGCACTGGATCCTGATAAAGTCACCGTGATAAGGGATTGGCCAAGACCTACTAATGTGAAAGAAGTGAGGCAATTCCTGGGCCTGGTAGGCTATTACTGAAGATTTATCAGAGGATTCACGAAGTTAGTAGCTCCCCTGCAAGACATCCTGGTAGGACAGTCAAAAAGGTCTTCAACCCATAATCCTCCTTTCCAGTGGAGTGAAGAGAGGGAAGACTCCTTCAACAAGCTGAAGTCTGCGCTGACAGGAGAAGAGATCCCAGCATATCCGGATTACCACTAACCCTTCATTCTGTACACGGATGCCAGAAACGTGGGACTGGGAGCAGTACTGTCACAGAAGCAAGGAGGCAAAGAGAGAGTTATTGCCTTTGCAAGCAGGAAACTCCGGGCTACGGAAATAAACCCCGAGAATTACAGCTCCTTCAAGATAGAACTACTGGCAGTAGTTTGGGCTGTAACTGAACGTTTCAAGCACTACTTGGCAGCTGCACAATTTACCATCTATTGTTACTCATATTAAATTGGTTCTGGAGAGTTTCTATACCAAAAATTCAAACGCACAATTAAACTGCTTTTCTTATAGATGCTTTATTACTCCATCTCAAAATATTAAAAAACGCAGATACCAAAGTGCTCAAAGACATAATAAAACTCAGTAAATTACATGGATCTGGATAAGAGGACACCAAGGGGTTAAAGTCTTTTCTCCTCACACATCAGGACAAATACATGGCAGTCATATCACTATAAGGCTATGTGATCACAAGACATATAAATGGTTAAGTTTGAGGGCTATAGCCTGTCAGTATATGAAAGGTTCAGCTCATAATCCCCTTCCTCTATACCAGCAACTTCACTACTTGCTTTCTCAAAACCTCCATTACTCATCAAAAAGTCACAAAGCAATTAAGTCAATGCTTACCCATGCAAAGTACCAGCGTGCTCAGATGACCTGTAGGGGACGCCCCAATGCGTTTCCCTGAATGCTTCCTCAGGGGGCATCAAGAATTTACCATCTATACAGATAATAACCCATTGACCCACCTGGACTCAGCAAAATTAGGTACATTGGAGCAGCGGATGGATAGCCCGGCTGTCTAACTATAATTTTGTCATCAAATATAGGGCAGGCCGCAAGAACAGGAACACAGATGCCTTATCTCGGATGCCACACCTGAAAGACGTGGAAGAGGAACCGGTGGAGCTGGAAGAAATTGAGCTACCGGCCTTTCACTGTTCTAAGGTAAAAAAGTATCAATCCAGTATCTACCAAAGACAACAGGAAGCAAATCTCAACCCGTTAGCACACCATGGATGGGCTGACACCCAAGATAGTGATCCAGCTGTGAAGCTAGTGAAAGAATTGCTTACACAACAAGGTGCGTACCCAAATCAGAACGCTCCAGCTGAGACCCAACAACTCTGGAAAGAGAAAGGCAAGTTATTCCTGTATCAAGGGAAGCTCTGCAGAAGGCATACCAACCCTAAAACACATGAATTGGTCTGGCAGATAATCGTACCCAAGCGAGACGTCAAAATAGTTTTAGAAGCCTACCACGACGGTGGTATTTTTTTACCTAGGTTCGGCTTCAGCTTATCTATGTGATTAATTCAGCTTACTATCGATATTTCCACCTATCTGACAACGTTATGCTATGGAGTAAAGATTCTAATGGACTCTATGATTTTGTATAACAAACATGGATAGCGATTACATCAAGATTACATCATATATGAATTGCAGATATGGACTCTGAAATCTGCAGGACCGTTCATGTGTCCATCATGTGTTTATGTTATAGCCAATATATATTGCATAAGACTGTACTTAGTACTATGTTCTATAATTTGCTTAATAATGGTGTATCTCCTGGATATATGTTCTAATCTCTACAGATACAACCTTATGTTATATATACAGTACCACTAGTAAAAAGGCCCGATGCAATTGCATCGGGAGCGCAGTGAAATGAATTGTGTGTATACAGGCGGGTCAGTGGGTAGCAGAGTATACAGGGGGCTCTGTGGGTAGCAGAGTATACAGGCGGCTCTGTGGGTAGCAGAGTATACAGGCGGCTCTGTGGGTAGCAGAGTATACAGGCGGCTCTGTGGGTAGCAGAGTATACAGGCGGCTCTGTGGGTAGCAGAGTATACAGGCGTCTCTGTGGGTAGCAGAGAATACAGGCGTCTCTGTGGGTAGCAGAGTATACAGGCGTCTCTGTGGGTAGCAGAGTATACAGGGGGCTCTGTGGGTAGCAGAGTATACAGGGGGCTCTGTGGGTAGCAGAGTATACAGTGGGCTCTGTGGGTAGCAGAGTATACAGGGGCTCTGTGGGTAGCAGAGTATAGAGGCGGCTCTGTGGGTAGCAGAGTATAGAGGCGGCTCTGTGGGTAGCAGAGTATACAGGCGGCTCTGTGGGTAGCAGAGTATACAGGCGGCTCTGTGGGTAGCAGAGTATACAGGCGGCTCTGTGGGTAGCAGAGTATACAGGCGGCTCTGTGGGTAGCAGAGTAACAGGCAGCTCTGTGGGTAGCAGAGTATGCAGGGGGCTCTGTGGGTAGCAGAGTATAGAGGCAGCTCTGTGGGTAGCAGAGTATAGAGGCAGCTCTGTGGGTAGCAGAGCATACAGGCAGCTCTGTGGGTAGCAGAGTATACAGACAGCTCTATGGGTAGCAAAGTATACAGGCAGCTCTGTGGGTAACAGAGTATACAGGGGCTCTGTGGGTAGCAGAGTATAGAGGCGGCTCTGTGGGTAGCAGAGTATAGAGGCGGCTCTGTGGGTACCAGAATATAGAGGCGGCTCTGTGGGTAGCAGAGTATAGAGGCGGCTCTGTAGGTAGCAGAGTATAGAGGCGGCTCTGTGGGTAGCAGAGTATAGAGGCGGCTCTGTGGGTAGCAGAGTATAGAGGCGGCTCTGTGGGTAGCAGAGTATACTGGCGGCTCTGTGATTAGCAGAGTATACAGGCGGCTCTGTGGGTAGCAGAGTATACAGGCAGCTTTGTGGGTAGCAGAGTATACAGGCGGCTCTGTGGGTAGCAGAGTATAGAGGCGGCTCTGTAGGTAGCAGAGTATAGAGGCGGCTCTGTGGGTAGCAGAGTATACAGGGGGCTCTGTGGGTAGCAGAGTATACAGGCGGCTCTGTGGGTAGCAGAGTATACAGGCGGCTCTGTGATTAGCAGAGTATACAGGCAGCTCTGTGGGTAGCAGAGTATACAGGGGGCTCTGTGGGTAGCAGAGTATACAGGCGGGTCTGTGGGTAGGAGATTATACAGGCGGCTCTGTGGGTAGCAGAGTATACAGGCGGCTCTGTGGGTAGCAGAGTATACAGGCGGCTCTGTGGGTAGCAGAGTATACAGGCGGCTCTGTGGGTAGCAGAGTATACAGGCGTCTCTGTGGGTAGCAGACTATACAGGGGGCTCTGTGGGTAGCAGAGTATACAGGGGGCTCTGTGGGTAGCAGAGTATACAGGGGGTCTGTGGGTAGCAGAGTATAGAGGTGGCTCTGTGGGTAGCAGAGTATAGCGGCGGCTCTGTGGGTAGCAGAGTATAGAGGCGGCTCTGTGGGTAGCAGAGTATACAGGTGGCTCCATGGGTAGCGGAGTATACAGGCGGCTCTGTGGGTAGCAGAGTATACAGGCGGCTCTGTTGGTAGCAGAGTATACAGGCGGCTCTGTGGGTAGCAGAGTATACAGGGGGCTCTATACTCTGCTACCCACAGAGCCACCTCTATACTCTGCTACCCACAGAGCCCCCTGTATACTCTGCTACCCACAGAGCCCCCTGTATACTCTGCTACCCACAGAGCCCCCTGTATAGTCTGCTACCCACAGAGACGCCTGTATACTCTGCTACCCACAGAGACGCCTGTATACTTTGCTACCCACAGACCTGCCTGTGTATAAGGTGGCTCAGTGGTTAGCACTGTATGTGGTGGCTCAGTGGTTAGCAATGTATGGAAGCTCAGTGGTTAGCACTGCATACGGTGGCTCAGTGCTTAGCACTGTATGGTGGCTCAATGGTTAGCAGTGTATACGGTGGCTCAGTGCTTAGCACTGAATATATTTGCTCAGTGGTTAGCAGTGTATGGTGGTTCAGTTGTTAGAACAGTATATGATGGCTCAGTGGCTAGCATTGTATGGTGGCTCAGTGGTTAGCACTGTATGGTGGCTCAGTGGTTAGCAGAGTATATGGTGGGGCAGTGGTTAGCACTGTATATGGTGGGTCAGTGGTTAGCACAGTATACAGTGGCTCAGTGGTTAGCACTGTATATGGTTGGTTAATGGTTAGCACAGTATACGGTGGCTTAGTGGTTAGCACAGTATAGGGTTGGTTAGTAGTTAGCAGAGTATATGCTGGCTCAGTAGTTAACACTGTATATGCTGGCTCAGTGGTTAGCACTGTATATGCTGGCTCAGTGGTTAGCACAGTATATGGTGGGTGAGTGGTTAGCACAGTATGTGGTGGGTGAGTGGTTAGCACAGTATATGTTGAGTCAGTGATTAGCACAGTACACGATGGCTCAGTGGTTAGCACAGTATATGGTGGGTCAGTGGTTAGCACAGGATATGATAGCTCTGTGGTTTGCAGTGTATATGGTGTCTTAGTGGTTAGCACTGTATATGCTGGCCCAGTGGTTAGCACAGTATATGGTGGATCAGTGGTTAGCAGAGTATATTGTGGGTCAGTGATTAGCAGAGTATATGGTGGGTCAGTGGTTAGCACTGTATATGCTGGCTCAGTGGTTAGCACTGTATATGGTGGATCAGTGGTTAGCAGAGTATATTGTGGGTCAGTGATTAGCAGAGTATATGGTGGGTAAGTGGTTAGCACAATATACGCTGGCTCAGTGGTTAGCACACTATACGGTGGGTCAGTGGTTAGCACAGCATATGGTGGGTGAGTGGTTAGCACAGTATATGGTGGGTCAGTGGTTAGCACAGTATATGTGGAGTGGGGGTAGAGTAGAATGGTGCAGAGCGGAGGCAGAATGGAGTGGGGCAGAGTGGAGTGAGGCAGATGAGGGTTAGAATGTAGTGCGGGCAGGTTAGGGGCAGAATGGTGTGGGGGCAGAGCAGGGGTAGAATGTGGTGGGGACAGAGCAGAGGCAGAAATGGAGTGGGGGCAGAGTGGAGTGAGGCAGAATAGACAGAAGCAGATCAGGGGTAGAATGTAGTGGGGGCAGACAGGGTCGGCTGCAGGTTTTTGTGGGCCCCGGGCGAAACAGTATCAGTGGGCCCCTTTAGCACAAACCATGATACATTAATATAATATAGAAGCTGCAGGCTGTGTATGTATAATATAGAGGCTCGTGGGTGGGCTCTATATATAATATAGAGGCTGTTCAGAGCTGTATATTGTGAGGTAGCAAGGGGAATGGTGGTAGAGGGACGCTATGTTTCCCCAAGGATAGTGAGCTACTGCATGTATGGGACAGGAGATGCTTACATGAGCATAGGTGAGGTAGGTGTGGCCCCCGTTACTGAGAACGGTGGCTGTTGGTAAAGCCTGTTATGGGACCTCATCTATGAGGAATGGGGGAAGGTTTTTGGGCGGGCCTCCATTCCTCATCTCCCGCCCCAGGCTTTTGAAGTAGCTGGGAGGGAAAGACAGGTGAGAAAGGTTAGGCCAGAAGAGACGGCTGTCAAGGTGTTGTGAGATGAGATCAGACTGGAGAGGAGTTCAGTCGGTGAAAGAGGAGCCTGTGAGCACACAGGGAGCGTGTACCGGACCCCAAGGTGGGGAAGGACCCCTAGGCGAGCTCCAGGAGGAGCAGGTTTAGGGCCGACGCTATTATCCTGATGTAAGGACTGTTTTTTGTTTGTTTTTGCCATTGTGTGAAATAAAACACACTTGTTTTTGGACTGAGCCTGAGTGTCACTGCCTTACTTGCTGCTGCTGGAGAGACTGATCCCTACATATGGTGGAGAATGCGGGCAATGCAGTAAGGCATACACTAACCGCTGTAGAGGACGAGTTGTATGTCCTGGGTGAAGCAAGCCCTAAAGCAGCGCTCAGCAATGGAGGACGTTGTAAAGGCATTGATTGAAGCCAACCTGCAGCAGAAGCAGCAACAGCAGATGTATGCTGAGGCGCTGCAGGCCCAGCAGCACAGCCATACGGAGGCCCTGAGACTTCAACAGCAAACTAACCAACTCCTGATGGAACAGTTAACAGCCCTGAGGTCAAGCGCACCATCTGATCCACAGCAGGACATCAAGAAGCGGGTCCGTGCGTCCCTCCAAAAGATGACCGCAGGGGACGATGTCGAAGCTTTCTTGGCGGGGTTCGAGAGAGTGGCAGAGCGAGAGAGTCTGCCGCTACACCAATGGTCGGAGGTCGTAGCGCCATATCTGATTGGAGAGCCCCAGAAAGCGTACTACGACCTGAGCGAGCAGGACGCCCGGGACTATCAAAAGGTAAAAGCCGAGATTCTAGCTCGATTAGGTGTGAATGTGTATCTCCGTGCCCAGAGGGTCCATCGCTGGGCCTATGTAGAGACTGTAGCGGTCCGGTCTCAGATGTATGATCTCGTCCATCTTGTAAAAAAATGGTTACAGCCGGAGCTGTTGTCCCCAGCGCAGATGGTGGAAAGAGTGGTACTGGACAAGTTTGTGCGGGCCTTGCCCCCAGCCATACAGCAGTGGGTGGGACATGGGGACGCTGTCGATGCCAACCAGCTGGTCGGTTTGGTGGAACGATATGAGGCCACCCAGAACTTGTTAAAAGTTTCTTCCCCAGCCCGTGTGCTCCCCAAATCCCGCAAGGTCACCGACCCTGAGAAATACAGGACTATGACCCGCACCCCCACCCCTGTAGGTCCTCAGGCAAGGAAGCTAGAGACTGTTGTGTGCTGGAGGTGTCAAGAGCGAGGACACATTGCTGCAAACTGCCCTATCACCACCGATCCTATGGACTGCAGTGTGGCCCGGCGTGTCTCCCTCTATGCCTTCCCGGTATATACCGCTGCTTCCCCAGAGCCTGCACCTATCTCTCCTATGTGTCAGGTTACGGTGGCGGGATGTCCTGCAGCTGCCCTCTTGGACTCGGGAAGCCTTATCACCCTGGTGCATGCCACCTTGGCTGGGTCAGCATCCTACACGGGACGAAATGTGGGGGTCTTATGCATTCATGGGGATTTGAAAGAGTACCCTACAGCCATAATCACTATCCAAACCCCGAAGGGGGAGTGTCGTCATGAGGTGGGAGTGTTAGAGTCCCTGCCGTATGGACTGATCCTTGGGAGAGACTTTCCTCTATTCTGGACTCTGTTACCGGGAAACCCGGGGTTAAGGGGTAAACAAGTCCAGAATGTCACGGACCCTGAGCCTGAACCTCGTGATCCCGACTCAGGGGTGCCAGCCGTGGGAGTAACAATGTCCCCTCTAGAGGTATTAGCGGGTGAAGCCGACGAGCTCGGGTCAGTACCTGAGTTCGCAGAGTTGGGAGTTCCCCGTGACAATTTTGGTACTGCACAGCTCCAAGACCCGACGTTAGATCGGGCCAGGGAAAACGTTATTTGTATTAATGGGGTGTTTCAGTACCCAGGAGCAGACCAGGTGTTTCCCCACATGGCTGTCAACCAGGATCTGTTATACAGGGTTGACAGAGTGCGGGGTGAGACCTTGGAACAGCTGGTGGTTCCGCAGCCTTATCGCCCGACGGTGCTCGACTTGGCACATAGGCATGTGCTGGGCGGACACCTGGGCCATAAAAAGACTCTGGAACGAATTCTGCAGCGTTTTTACTGGCCGGGAGTGTTTCAGGAGGTGCAGCGGTATTGCGAATCATGCCCCGAGTGTCAGCAATCCGCTCCTATGCCGCACTTTCGTAGTCCCTTGGTACCCCTGCCCATTATAGACGTACCATTTGAAAGGGTCGCCATGGATCTGGTGGGTCCTCTGGTCAAGTCTGCCCGAGGGCATCAGCATATCCTGGTAATCATGGATTACGCTACCAGGTATCCAGAGGCAATTCCACTGCGGCACACCTCGGCGAAATTGATAGCCAAAGAGCTACTCGCCGTGTTCTGCCGGGTAGGAATCCCTAAAGAAATACTTACGGACCAGGGGACGCCGTTCATGTCCAAGGTTACCAAGGAGCTATGTAAACTGTTCCGGGTAAAGCAGTTGCGCACCTCGGTCTACCATCCGCAGACAGATGGCTTAGTTGAAAGATTCAACAAAACCCTAAAGAGCATGCTGAAAAAGGTGGTATCCAGGGATGGGAAGGACTGGGATTGTCTTCTACCATACCTGATGTTCGCGATTCGGGAGGTACCACAGGCCTCAACAGGTTTTTCTCCGTTCGAACTCGTGTATGGTAGACATCCCCGGGGCCTGCTCGACATTGCAAAGAGGGATGGGAGCAGGAACCCACCCCTCACAAAAGTGTAGTAGAGCACATCGCGACCATGCAGGACCGGATGGCAGCGGTGATGCCAATAGTGAAAGAACACTTAGAGGAAGCCCAAAGAGCTCAAAGCCGGGTATATAATAGATCCGCTAAGGTCAGAACTTTTAACCCGGGAGACAGAGTCCTGGTACTAGTGCCTACTGTGGAGAGTAAATTCTTGGCGAAGTGGCAAGGGCCCTACGAAATCCTAGAAAGAGTTGGGGAGGTCAACTACAAGGTATATCAGCCGGGTCGGAGAAAGACCGAGCAGATCTACCATGTCAATCTGCTAAAAGCCTGGAAAGACAGAGAGGGTCTGGGTACAGAAGGGTCTCCAGCTGACCGTCCTCCTGCACTGACTTTACAGGCCAAGCTGGTGCCTGAGGGGGCAGTGGCAGAAGTGACGATAGCCGAAACCCTCACGAAAAATCAGCAGCAAGAGTCTCGAGAGTTTGTGGCCAGGAATACGGATGTGTTTTCAAAGCTGCCAGGGCGTACCTCGTTGATTACACACGACATTGTCACCGAGCCCCAGGTAAAAGTTCGGATGAGGCCCTACCGAGTACCTGAGGCACGGCGAAAGGCCATTTCAAAGGAGGTTCGTCAAATGCTGGAGTTAGGGGTTATTGAGGAGTCGAAAAGTGAATGGGCTAGTCCCATTGTGCTTATTCCCAAACCCGATGGGACGATACGGTTTTGCAACGACTTCCGGAAGCTGAACGAGGTCTCTAAATTTGACGCTTATCCAATGCCACGAGTAGACGAGCTCATTGAAAGACTCGGGAAAGCCCGGTACTTCTCCACACTCGATCTAACTAAGGGATACTGGCAAGTACCCCTTACGGATAGCGCCAAAGAGAAGACCGCGTTCATCACCCCGGAGGGTCTGTTTCACTACCTGGTGTTGCCATTTGGCTTACATGGGGCTCCAGCCACGTACCAAAGATTAATGGACATCGTGTTGAAGCCTCATCAAAGGTACGCCTCGGCCTATCTGGATGACGTCATCATTTTCAGCAGCGACTGGGAGAGCCACTTGGCCAAGGTACAGGCTGTGGTGGACTCTCTCCGGGCAGCGGGGCTGACTGCCAACCCCAAAAAGTGTGCTCTGGGAATGGAGGAGGCACGCTATTTGGGGTATGTGATAGGGCGAGGTATGATTAAGCCGCAGGTCAACAAGGTCGAAGCCATCCAGAGTTGGCCCCAACCAAGGACAGTAAAGCAGGTGAGAGCCTTTCTGGGAATTGTGGGATACTACAGGAGGTTCATCCCCAATTTTGCCACCCTCTCAGCCCCATTGACAGACCTTCTGAAAGGAAGACGGCCCGTCATGGTAAAGTGGAACCCCCAGGCCGAGCATGCCTTTCTGGTCTTGAAGACGGTGTTATGCGGGTCTCCCATCCTTGTCACACCTGACTTCACCCAAACCTTCATCGTTCAGACAGATGCATCAGAAGTAGGGCTAGGTGCAGTCCTTTCTCAGGAGGTGAATGGGGAAGAACACCCCGTTAACTACCTGAGCCGCAAGCTCACGCCTGCAGAGAAAAATTACAGTGTGGTCGAGAGGGAGTGCCTAGCCATCAAATGGGCCTTGGAAGCGTTGAGGTATTACCTGCTGGGGCGACGGTTTCGGTTGGTGACTGACCACTCCCCACTCACGTGGATGAGCCAGTCAAGAGAGAGGAATGCGCGAGTCACCAGGTGGTTCTTGTCGCTCCAGAACTTTAACTTCACGGTGGAACACAGAGCCGGGAGGCTGCAGGGCAATGCTGATGCCTTGTCCCGGACTCACTGTTTGGTGGCAGGAGTTCACCCCCCCAGGGTTGAACTGAGGAGGGGGGTGTGTGAGGTAGCAAGGGGAATGGTGGTAGAGGGACGCTATGTTTCCCCAAGGATGGTGAGCTACTGCATGTATGGGACAGGAGATGCTTACATGAGCATAGGTGAGGTAGGTGTGGCCCCCGTTACTGAGAACGGTGGCTGTTGGTAAAGCCTGTTATGGGACCTCATCTATGAGGAATGGGGGAAGGTTTTTGGGCGGGCCTCCATTCCTCATCTCCCGCCCCAGGCTTTTGAAGTAGCTGGGAGGGAAAGACAGGTGAGAAAGGTTAGGCCAGAAGAGACGGCTGTCAAGGTGTTGTGAGATGAGATCAGACTGGAGAGGAGTTCAGTCGGTGAAAGAGGAGCCTGTGAGCACACAGGGAGCGTGTACCGGACCCCAAGGTGGGGAAGGACCCCTAGGCGAGCTCCAGGAGGAGCAGGTTTAGGGCCGACACTATTATCCTGATGTAAGGACTGTTTTTTGTTTGTTTTTGCCATTGTGTGAAATAAAACACACTTGTTTTTGGACTGAGCCTGAGTGTCACTGCCTTACTTGCTGCTGCTGGAGAGACTGATCCCTACAATATATAATATGGAGACTGCCGGACTGTATATATAATATAGAAACTGCGGGTTGTATATATTATTTGGAGGCTGTGCTGGCCTGTATATAGTATTTGGAGGCTGTGCCAGGCTGTATATATTATTTTGAAGCTGTGGCAGCCTAGCTGCAGCCTCCAAATAATATATACAGCCCAGCACAGCCTCCATATTATATATACAGCACAGCCTCCAAATAATATATATATAGCCCATCGCAGCCTCCATATTATATATACAGCACAGCAGCAGGCTCCATATACCACAGCACAGTCTCCATATACATCAGCAAAGCCTCCATATATCTCTGCAGCAGCCTCCATGTACTATAGCAGCAGCCTCCATATACCCAGCAGCAGCCTCCATATGCCGCAATATACAGTCAGCACAGCCTCCATATACACCCAGGACAGCCTCTATATACACCAGCACAGCCTCTATATACCCCAGCACAGCCTCTATATACCCCAGCACAGCGCTTCTATATACCCCAGCAGCACAGCCTCTGTATACCCCAGCAGCACAGCCTCTGTATAGCCCAGCAGCACAGCCTCTGTATACCCCAGCACACAGCCTCTGTATACCCCAGCAGCACAGCCTCTGTATACCCCAGCACACAGCCTTTATATACCTCAGCAGCACAGCCTCTGTATACCCCAGCACACAGCCTCTGTATACCCCAGCAGCACAGCCTCTGTATACCCCAGCAGCACAGCCTCTGTATAGCCCAGCAGCACAGCCTCTGTATACCCCAGCACACAGCCTCTGTATACCCCAGCAGCACAGCCTCTGTATACCCAGCACACAGCCTTTATATACCCCAGCACACAGCCTCTATATACCCCAGCACACAGCCTCTGTAACTGTATACCCCAGCACACAGCCTCTGTATACCCCAGCAGCACAACCTATGTATACCCCAGCACACAGGCTTTATATACCCCAGCACACAGCCTCTATATACCCCAGCAGCACAGCCTTTATATACCTCAGTAGCACAGCCTCTGTATACCCCAGCACACAGCCTCTGTATACTCCAGCAGCACAGCCTCTGTATACCCCAGCTCACATCCTCTGTATACCCCAGCACACAGCCTCTGTATACCCCAGCACACAGCCTCTGTATACCCCAGCAGCACAGCCTCTGTATACCCCAGCTCACAGCCTCTGTATACCCCAGCAAACAGCTTCTGTATACCCCAGCAGCACAGCCTCTGTATACCCCAGCTCACAGCCTCTGTATACCCCAGCACACAGCCTCTGTATACCTCAGAACACAGCCTTTGTATACCCCAGCAGCACAGCCTCTGTATACCCCAGCTCACAGCCTCTGTATACCCAGCACACAGCCTGTATATACCCCAGCACACAGCCTCTGTATACCTCAGCACACAGCCTCTGTATACCCCAGCACACAGCCTGTGTATACCCCAGCACACAGCCTGTGTATACCCCAGCTCACAGCCTGTGTATACCCCAGCTCACAGCCTGTGTATACCCCAGCTCACAGCCTGTGTATACCCCAGCAGCACAGCCTCTGTATACCCCAGCTCACAGCCTCTGTATACCCCAGCTCACAGCCTCTGTATACCCCAGCACACAGCCTCTGTATACCCCAGCACACAGCCTCTGTATACCCCAGCAGATTAGGGGCAGAATGGAGTGGGGGCAGAACAGGGGTAGAATGTAGAGGGGCAGAATGCCCTCCCCCCCCGGTGTTTCCCCTGGCCTGTATTTGGCCGTGCAGTGTGTTTGCTGCCCCTGCCCCCTCCGTGGCTTCTTACCCTTCCTGGGAGCAGTGATCGATGAATAGAGGGCCTGCAGTGATGTGTGAGTCATGTGAATGATCACATGACTCTGACATCACCAAAGGTTCTTTTGGCTTGGTGATCGTAGCAGAGAGATGCGGGAGTGTGACAGGACAGCATGAGAGATGCGGCGCCGGTGTATGACAGGAGAGGTGGGGGGGCAGCAGGAGAGGTGGGGGGGTCTATGTATGATAGGAGAGCTGCGGGGGCAGCAGGAGAGCTGCGAGGGCAGCAGGCGAGGTGCGGGGTGTATGGCTGATAGGAGAGTTTCGGCGGCGGGTGGGCAGTGGAGACTGCTCGCGATGCAGTGCCGCAAAGCATTTTGGGATTCGGCTACAGTGCCCGAATCCCAAACTGCCCATTATATAAATAGATAGCATTTTGTGCAGTAATGTGGATATGTATAATGTATAATGAGCCTAATAGGCTCTCTCTACATCTGCGGCCCGGTGTCGAGACACGTCCCCGCCGTCTCCATGGTGCTGTGACGTGGGGAGGCGGTGCCATTCTCTGATTCGCTCCGGCCGGTCATGTGACCCACGTGACCGCGGATGCGATGACGCGGCACGCCCCCTGCCTCGCAGCTTCCGGGATATGGCGTGCACGCGATGGTGCACACCGGAGCGCAATCCCCCCGGCTGGCCAGCCTTTTTAAGCGTACTCCCCTAGATTCTGGTGACCCCCTGATGAAGGTCACCCGAAATGGCTGTTGTAGTCGGTACCCCTAACCTAGACCTATGTGCCATTAGGTAAGAGACACCGAAGCATCTGTCTTGGTTGTCAGATGCCAGTGATTACTGTCTAATTGATAGGCTTTGGGATTTTTTGCTATAGGTATAGACATAAGTACAATTGTGATCACTGATACTTGTAGATTGTATTTACATTATTGTGGAATCCATAATTATATTTATATCATCTCCCCTTACTGCATTATTTATATCTAAGATGGAGTGTTTTACCTAATAGCCTTTTTATTCTCAAGGTGCAATTTTTGCTGTATAATATTTACTATTTTCTCTGTACAATTTGTGCCGGTGTTCAGTTCTAGGAGAGTGGCTACCTACCACCTGTGGTTTGTTGACCCAGGTTCCTCTGTCCCCTACCCCTGATTTATACTGGTTTTAACCTATTGATAAATAGAATTTTGGCATGATACTGAGTTGTCGCGATTATCTACAGTTCTGTTATATGTTGCCTTAAGGTGCGATTCTCTCCTTAGTGATATGCTCCCCATTACTGGGGTAACAGATAAGCATTTTTTGATGAAGCTTGCTAACTGAGACGTCAAAATGGTCTTGGAAGCCTACCATGACAGTGTAGGTCATTTTGGACGGAAGAAGTTGGAGGTACTCTTGAGAGAGAGATTCTACTGGGTTGGCATGAGGAAATCAATTGAAGATTGGTGTAGAAAATGTGGCCCGTGCAACCTCAGAAGGAAAGATCAACAGAGAGCCCCACTCCAGTCCATAGTAACCAAGCAACCACTTGAGTTCGTTGCATTAGATCACGTCAAGTTGTCACCAAGCCGTCAGGCTATGTCTATGCCTCAAATGACCTTCGACTAACATCCGTACTTGTCCGATCCTCCCACTCCCGACTCCAAGACTTCTCCAGAGCTGCACCAAAACTCTGGAATGCTTTACCACAAGAAATCAGGACTATCCACAACTTGCATGGCTTCAGGCGATCCCTAAAAACGCATATTTTTAAGGCGGCCTATCATACTCCCTAATAGAAGTCCATTGTACTGTAGACAGTGAATGGGCTATCCCTCTGGACATTACTCCTCTACAAACTCCACCAAACCAAAAAGGTCTACACAGATTGTATAATGACCATCCATGTAAGCTTAGTCCAGGGGTGGGGAACTCCAGTCCTCGAGGGCCGCAAACAGTTCAGGTTTTCACGATTTCCTTAGTATTGCACAGGGATTGGAATCCTCACCAGTGCAAGTGATTATGTTATCACCTGTGCAATACTAAGGAAATCCTGAAAACCTGCACTGTTTGCGGCCCTCGAGGACTGGATTTCCCCACCCCTGGCTTAGTCCTATGCCCCACCTCCTTAAGATGTCTGGACCATCAGTGCAATAAGCCCCTGTACCTTGTGCAACCCCTATCCCATTTTAGATTGTAAGCTCTTTTGAGCAGGGTCACCTTCATTTCTTGCTTTATTTATTGTATTTTCTTTTTTACATTGATTCTATGCCTATTGTTTTGTATCCAATTATTGTACTATATTTGTTCTCTACTGTAATTACTTACTGTATTATATTTTCTGTACTCTAACCCCTACATTGTAAAGCGCTGCGGAATATGTTGGCGCTATATAAATAAAGCTTTATTATTATTATTATTATGCCTTAACCATCGTGGACCATTACTCACGCTTCTTATTGGTGGTACCTGTCAAGGACCTGACAGCGAAGACGGCTGCAAGAGCAATCCAGATGCATTTCTGTAGACCTCATGGCTACCCGAAACGAGTCCTTGCAGACCAAGTTCCAGCCTTTGAATCAGAGATTTTCCAGGAGTTTTGCAACATGTACGGCTGTCAGATCCGCACGACAGCGTACCATCCCCAAACAAATGGCTTATGTGAGAAGATGAACCATATTGTAATTGATCTGTTGAAAACATTACCAGAGTCAGAGAGAAATCAATGGCCAGATAAATTACCCGACTTGGTAGACTTATACCACCATGTCCCGGTGAGTTCTACAAACTGCACCCCAGCCTACCTTATGCGTGCAAGACCCGGTAAGGTGCCAATTGGTAGGATATGGAAATTCTAAAACCTGATGCAGAAGTTGAAGAATCCAATTGGGATACCCTACGTCAACAACAGTATCGCCAAGTACAGGAGTGCGTAGAGAAAAATCTTCAGCAAGCTAGAGCAAGACAAGAGAGAACCTTTAATCAACGTGCTCAAGCAACTCCATTACAACCTGGTGAGCAAGTTCTCAAGAGAAAGAGACGCACCAATAAATTGGATAATTAGTGGGAAACCAACCCATACACAGTCTTACCATCCAACTTAGGCAATGCTAACATATGTCTAATTAGCAAAGACGAAGGAAGAACTTCAGCAGTTGTGTCGAGAGACCATCTCAAACCGTGTCCTGAAACTTTGAAGACACCAGAAGTAACCGTACCCATACAGGTCCAACCTGTCAAAGAAGAAGATGAAGTTTTCCATACCGTTCTAGGAGATTTCCCAAAAAAAAGGCCAATTTACTATGGAGCAGTTGCTTTCCCTCCCATGGTTGAACCAACACCAGAATCCGTATTACCAGAAGACGCCCCAAGACCTGAAGAACTGGAAGTCGAGCCTGAAGAGGAAGAACCAATTCCTGGTCCCAGTGAGCTTGCCAGTCCTACAGTCAGACCTCCATCTGCCATAGTACCAGACACCCCAAGTAGGTACACGTCCACTCACACCATCAGGCTAAGTACACCCAGTACACCAGCATTACGCAGATCAGTGCGTAGTACCAAGGGTCAGTTACCGGCAAAGTGCAAAGACTAAAATGCAAAATCAAATGTGAAATGTAAATATGTAAATGTAAATTGAACCTGGAAGAGTGTAAATGTATAGAAAGGGTGAGAATAACTTGATGTTAGGTTGCAGCCACGGAGAGTAAGAACTTGGCCTCTTATGCGGTGACCCGAGGCCTAGAGGCCTACTGCACTTGTAACCAGAGACACCCGTAAGTGTTTATATTGTTTGCAACATTAAAAAGCCCAGTACCTACAGAGACTATACTGTACGAATTTCTGACATATTCTTGAACTTTTCTTATTTATTTATGGACCATACATACCACAGAACGGGTTGTGGAAAAGACTTGTATATATTGACCAGCCTGGAGGCAATAGACTAAACCCCCGGAAAGACTGCTTTTTGAACTTTGGACTCTTTTTGAGCATTCTAGTGGTTTTTGTACTTTTACTTTTTAAGGTTCTGTAAATATTAAGTGTGTATATTAACTGTTTGTTTTTCTACAGTCCCGGAGTACTATCTTTAACTAAGGGGGAATGTAGCACCCCAGGGGTTAAGTGCCACAGTAACATCAACACGGGTTCACGCCCCACACAACACCTGACACTGCAATAGCGCCTCTAGGCCAGAAGGGGGAGCTAAAGCAGCTCCCTTATATATTCTGATGTCAACAGGAAGTAGTTAGTTCAGTTCCTGGGAGAACTGAGGAAGAGAGACTGTAGTGTAAAGAGGCTGCCTCAGGCTTCTCTACAGTCTGCTCCTCAATTCCAGGCCTAGCCAGGGTGTGAAGGAAGGAGTGCAAGAAGTAGAGGAACACATCTGGGAGACTGAGTGACTTTATAACTCGCCCCAGAGGAGCGCACTGACTGGATACCGGATCCGAATCTGTGACTAAAACACGCAGCACAGAAAACACTGGGATAGTGGAGGTTGTAGATCTACACTGTACCTCAACGAAGCAACACGGCGGGTTCAGAAGCATACGGAAAGACTCAAGTTGCCTAGCAAAGGGGGTTTCTGTGAGGAGAGACAGTGCCAGCAGCTCAGCAAAAGCAGCAGGAGGGCCACACACACAGCGCAGCAGTGGGAAGCTGAGGACCCGGTCAGGGTGGGAGCAACCCAGCCTTGGTACAGAATCTGTGGACAGTACTCTGCTAAAGAATATCTGCAGTAAAGCCTTGGAAAATTTCAAAACCATGAGTGCGTGTGATCCTTGTACTCAAGCCCTACTTTCCCTCACAAGCAGCCATCGCCTCCACTATCATCCCTATCCTGCAGCATCTATAGCGTCCATCATAGACTTTAACTATCACTGCCCCGGGGAACAAGGCTCTACCTGCGGAGAGCCGTTACATCTCCAGCTGCCAAACATCATCCCCGGAGGTTCCGCAGCAGCAGTGGTCACCCTGACCACGACCCGTGGGTGGCGTCACGACAAACCCCCCTGTAAATATTCCCCCATTACTTGCGGAACTCGGGACACAGTCCGGACCAAGACTGCCGTGATATCCCCAGCAGTACCCCGGTCAGGTACCGAGTACCCCGTTCCAGTGGGCTCCACAGTTGCACTTGCATTTAATTTTAGGATTTACTTGTTAGTTTCTGTTTCTTAACCTGTTTGATTATTATTTGTAATATAATTATTTACCCAAAACCCTTGTCTCTATTTCGTCATTATCTCACCATATCAGATTCCCTAGTATCTACTTCAGAGGTCCCCAAATCCAGGACTCAAGCGTCGCCAACAGTGCAGGTTTTTAGGATTTCCTTAGTATTGCACAGGGCTTGGAATCATTACTTGTGCAGATGATCAGATTAGCACCTCTGCAATACTAAGGAAATCCTGAAAACCTTCACTGTTGGCAGCCCTTGAGGCCTGGAGTTGGGGACCTCTGATCTACTTAATTGTTGCAGAATGTTTACCCTTGAAATGCTAGGCCAGACCCTGTTCCAGACCATATGCCATACATGCAGGTTGTCCCATTCTCCAATTCTTATTGTGGGCCAATTGATGCCACTGTGCTGGTATCTGGCCCTATTTGTTTGATATGTGGAAACTCCTTTTGGAGTCTCCTTGTCTTTTTCCTTAATTTAGCAGGACTATGTGAGCATGATGCCTAAACATGTTCCTCACCCCTTCTTACTGCAATGAATGTTTAACCTTGAAATGCTAGGCCAGACCCTGTTCCAGACGCTGTGCGATGCATGCAGGCTGCACCAGTCTCCAATTTTAATTATGGGCCAATTGATGCCACTTTGGTGGTATCTGATCCTATTTTTTGAAATGTGGAGACTCTTTTTGGGGTCTCCTTGTTTCTTTCCTAAATTTATCAGGGCTATGTGAGCATCATGCCTGCACCCAAAGCTTGAAATATTTGGTCAGACCTTGCCCCATGTATCCATAATGCACAATGATGAACATTTTAACTCTGGGAAATAGATGACACGTTTCCTGGTGTCTGTCCCTAATTATGACCTGTGTGCAGCTTTTGTGCCCCTTTTAGGGTGTTTTGTAAGTCCTTGTTTTCAATAGGATTTGTAAGTTTGGCAAACTGTTCGCCGAACATTTGGTTGAGAAATGCTAGTTCTACGAACCGAACCAAATTCGATCTTTCAAAGGTTCACTCATCTCTAATCATCACAGATAAGTAGTTCCCAGTGATGCACAGAAAATTTGTTTTGACTTCCAGTGTTACCTTGTAATTCTCTCTTCTGTAGAGTATACAGTGAAGGAAATAATTATTTGATCCCTTGCTGATTTTGTAAATTTGCCCACTGACAAACAAGTCTATACTTTACTACTTTTAAAGTTATTTGCATTTTGAATAGAGAAATAAGTATTTAATTGTCTAAATTATATTAATATATTGAAATCTGAGAGTCCTCAGTGGTTGATACGTTTTAATGGCTAACTGAAAAGATAGTAACAGATAGCAAGCTTTTGGGACACTGTGGTCCCTTCATCAGGCTTGTAATTACACAAGTTCTGAACACATACATCTAATATATAAAACCCGAAGGCCACTTCCGCCCAAAATCCGCTTCCGCTTCCGTGATGGCCTCCCTCCTGTGTCAAACACCGGAACCGGAAGCACCAGACCCACAGAGCCCCGTCTGCGCCCACCCACATCCGGCCCACAGCCCTGCAGCTCACCGCCCACTCTCCATCAGGGACCGCCATGCCGCCACTGGGTCCGCACACAGCCTGGTGTGCGCCCACCAACATGAGGGAACCGGCCTGGACCCGCCCACACTCCGGTGTGCGGCCTCCGCCGGCAACGCTCCCCCGCCACCTCGGGGGCCACACAACCTCTGGGGGTACCCGTGCTCCGCGCCTGGAGAGGAGAGAGGGCGGGACTGACTGTCCTGCAGCTCTGCCCGCCCTCCTCTCCTCCTACACCCGACGCTGCGCCACCGGTAAGTCTGCCCTCCTGCCTCCGCCTCCGCTCCAGCCTGTGCCCGCCGCCTCCCTGCAGCCTGGTCCTCAGCCTGTGTCTCTCAGCTGTGTCCTTCCCCCTCCCTCCTGCCCCCTCGGCCGTGTCTGTGCCCCTCCGTCCTGCCCCCTCCGCCTGCCTGTGCCCCCTCGGGCCTCCGTGCCGTTCTGTCCCTCCGCCTGTGTCTTCACCCCCTCCGGCCTGTGTCCTGTCACCCCTCCGGCCTGGTCCTGCACCTCCGCCTGTGTCCTGTCCCCCCTCCGGCCTGTGTCCTGTCACCCCCTCCGGCCTGTGTCCTGTACCCCTCCGGCCTGTGTCCTGACCCCCTCCGGCCTGTGTCCTGTGACCCCCTCCGGCCTGTGTCCTGTGACCCCTCCGGCCTGTGTCTGTGACCCCCTCCGGCCTGTGTCCTGTGACCCCCTCCGGCCTGTGTCCTGTGACCCCCTCCGGCCTGTGTCCTGTGACCCCCTCCGGCCTGTGTCCTGTACCCCCTCCGGCCTGTGTCCTGTGACCCCCTCCGGCCTGTGTCCTGTTGACCCCCTCCGGCCTGTGTCCTGTGACCCCCTCCGGCCTGTGTCCTGTCACCCCTCCGGCCTGTGTCCTGTCACCCCCTCCGGCCTGTGTCCTGTACCCCCTCCGGCCTGTGTCCTGTACCCCCTCCGGCCTGTGTCCTGTGACCCCCTCCGGCCTGTGTCCTGTGACCCCTCCGGCCTGTGTCCTGTGACCCCCTCCGGCCTGTGTCCTGTGACCCCCTCCGGCCTGTGTCCTGTGACCCCCTCCGGCCTGTGTCCTGTGACCCCCTCCGGCCTGTGTCCTGTGACCCCCTCCGGCCTGTGTCCTGTGACCCCCTCCGGCCTGTGTCCTGTGCCCCCTCCGGCCTGTGTCCTGTGACCCCCTCCGGCCTGTGTCCTGTGACCCCTCTCGGCCTGTGTCCTGTGACCCCCTCCGGCCTGTGTCCTGTGACCCCTCCGGCCTGTGTCCTGTGACCCCCTCCGGCCTGTGTCCTGTGACCCCCTCCGGCCTGTGTCCTGTGACCCCCTCCGGCCTGTGTCTGTGCCCCCTCCGCCTGGACCTTACCCCCTCCGCCTGTGTCCTGTGACCCCCTCCGGCCTGTGTCCTGTGACCCCCTCCGGCCTGTGTCCTGTGACCCCCTCGGCCTGTGTCCTGTGACCCCCTCCGGCCTGTGTCCTGTGACCCCCTCCGGCCTGTGTCCTGTGACCCCCTCCGGCCTGTGTCCTGTGACCCCCTCCGGCCTGTGTCCTGTGACCCCCTCCGGCCTGTGTCCTGTGACCCCCTCCGGCCTGTGTCCTGTGACCCCCTCCGCCCTGTGTCCTGTGACCCCCTCCGCCTGTGTCCTGTGACCCCCTCCGGCCTGTGTCCTGTGACCCCCTCCGGCCTGTGTCCTGTGCCCCCTCCGGCCTGTGTCCTGTGGACCCCTCCCGCCCTGTGTCCTGTGACCCCCTCCGCCCTGTGTCCTGTGACCCCCTCCGCCCTGTGTCCTGTGACC
Source organism: Allobates femoralis (assembly GCA_033576535.1). Lineage (NCBI taxonomy): Eukaryota > Metazoa > Chordata > Amphibia > Anura > Aromobatidae > Allobates > Allobates femoralis. The sequence continues at coordinate 274,984,994 of JARQOC010000001.1, forward strand.
CCCTCCGCCCTGTGTCCTGTGACCCCCTCCGCCCTGTGTCCTGTGACCCTCACCCTCCGCCCTGTGTCCTCTGACCCCCTCCGCCCTGTGTCCTGTGACCCCCTCCGCCCTGTGTCCTGTGACCCCCTCCGCCCTGTGTCCTGTGACCCCTCCGCCCTGTGTCCTGTGACCCCCTCCGCCCTGTGTCCTGTGACCCCCTCCGGCCTGTGTCCTGTGACCCCCTCCGGCCTGTGTCCTGTGACCCCCTCCGGCCTGTGTCCTGTGACCCCCTCCGGCCTGTGTCCTGTGTCCTCTGCCCCCTGTCCTCTGTGTCCTCTGCCCCCTGTCCTCTGTGTCCTCTGCCCCCTGTCCTCTGTGTCCTGTGTCCTCTGCCCCTGTCCTCTGTGTCCTCTGCCCCCTGTCCTCTGTGTCCTCTGCCCCCTGTCCTCTGCCCCCTGTCCTCTGCCCCCTGTCCTCTGCCCCCTGTCCTCTGTGTCCTCTGCCCCCTCTGTGTCCTCTGCCTCCTCTGTGTACTCTGCCTCCTCTGCCCCCTCTGTTCCTCTGCCCCCTGTCCTCTGCCTCCTCTGCCCCCCTGTCCTCTGCCTCCTCTGCCCCCTTCCTCTGCCTCCTCTGCCCCCTGTCCTCTGCCTCCTCTGCCCCCTGTCCTCTGCCTCCTCTGCCCCTGTCCTCTGCCTCCTGTACTCTGCCTCCTCTGCCCCCTGTCCTCTGCCTCCCTGCCCCCTGTCCTCTGCCTCCTGTCCTCTGCCTCCTCTGCCCCCTGTCCTCTGCCTCCTCTGCCCCTGTCTCTGCCTCCTGTACTCTGCCTCCTCTGCCCCCTGTCCTCTGCGTCCTCTGCCCCCTGTCCTCTGCGTCCTCTGCGTCCTCTGCCCCCTGTCCTCTGCGTCCTCTGCCCCCTCCTCTGCGTCCTCTGCCCCCCTCTCCTCTGTGTCCTCTGCCCCTCTGTGTCCTCTGCCCCCTCTGTGTCCTCTGCCCTGTCCTCTGCCCCTGTCCTCTTCTCTGCCCCTGTCCTCTGCCCCCTGTCCTCTGCCCCTGTCCTCTGCCCCTGTCCTCTGCCCCCTCTGCGTCCTCTGCCCCCTCTGTGTCCTCTGCGTCCTCTGCCCCTCTGCATCCTCTGCCCCTCTCTTCTGCCCCTGTCCTCTGCCCCCTGTCATCTGCCCCCTGTCATCTGCCCCCTGTCATCTGCCCCTGTCATCTGCCCCCTGTCCTCTGCCCCCTGTCCTCTGCCCCTGTCCTCTGCCCCTGTCCTCTGCCCCTCTGTCTCCTCTGCCCCCTCTGTGTCCTCTGCGTCCTCTGCCCCCTCTGTGTCCTCTGCCCCCTCTGTGTCCTCTGCGTCCTCTGCCCCCTCTGTGTCCTCTGCGTCCTCTGCGTCCTCTGCCCCCTCTGTGTCCTCTGCCCCCTGTCCTCTGCCCCCTGTCCTCTGCGTCCTCTGCCCCCTCTGCGTCCTCTGCCCCCTCTGCGTCCTCTGCGTCCTCTGCCCCCTCTGTGTCCTCTGCCCCCTGTCCTCTGCCCCCTGTCCTCTGCCCCCTCTCATCTGCCCCCTCTCATCTGCCCCTCTCATCTGCCCCCTCTCATCTGCCCCCTCTCATCTGCCCCCTGTCATCTGCCCCCTGTCCTCTGCGTCCTCTGCCCCTCTGTGTCCTCTGCCTCCTCTGCCCCCTCTGTGTCCTCTGCCTCCTCTGCCCCCTCTGCGTCCTCTGCCCCTCTGTGTCCTCTGCGTCCTCTGCCCCCTCTGTGTCCTCTGCCCCCTGTCCTCTGCCCCCTGTCCTCTGCCCCCTGTCATCTGCCCCCTGTCATCTGCCCCCTGTCATCTGCCCCCTGTCATCTGCCCCCTGTCATCTGCCCCCTGTCCTCTGCGTCCTCTGCCCCCTCTGTGTCCTCTGTCCCCTCTCCTCTGCCCCCTTTGTGTCCTCTGCGTCCTCTGCCCCCTCTGCGTCCTCTGCCCCCTCTCCTCTGCCCCCTGTCCTCTGCCCCCTGTCCTCTGCCCCTGTCCTCTGCCCCTGTCCTCTGCCCCCTCTGTGTCCTCTGCCCCCTCTGTGTCCTCTGCCTCCTCTGTGTACTCTGCCCCCTCTGCCTCCTCTGCCCCCTCTGTGTCCTCTGCCCCCTGTCCTCTGCCTCCTCTGCCCCCTGCCTCCTCTGCCCCCTCTCCTCTGCCTCCTCTGCCCCCTGTCCTCTGCCTCCTCTGCCCCCTGTCCTCTGCCTCCTCTGCCCCCTGTCCTCTGCCCCCTGTCCTCTGCCTCCTCTGCCCCCTGTCCTCTGCCTCCTCTGCCCCCTGTCCTCTGCCTCCTCTGCCCCCTGTCCTCTGCCTCCTCTGCCCCCTGTCCTCTGCCTCCTCTGCCCCCTGTCCTCTGCCTCCTCTGCCCCCTGTCCTCTGCCTCCTCTGCCCCCTGTTCTCTGCCTCCTCTGCCCCCTGTCCTCTGCGTCCTCTGCCCCCTGTCCTCTGCGTCCTCTGCCCCCTGTCCTCTGCGTCCTCTGCCCCCTGTCCTCTGCGTCCTCTGCCCCCTGTCCTCTGCGCCCTCTGCCCCCTCTGCCCCCTCTGCCCCCTCTGCGTCCTCTGCGTCCTCTGCCCCCTCTGCGTCCTCTGCCCCCTCTGCCCCCTCTGCGTCCTCTGCCCCCTCTGCGTCCTCTGCCCCCTCTGCGTCCTCTGCCCCCTCTGCGTCCTCTGCCCCCTCTGCGTCCTCTGCCCCCTCTGCCCCCTCTGCGTCCTCTGCCCCCTCTGCGTCCTCTGCGTCCTCTGCCCCCTCTGCGTCCTCTGCCCCCTCTGCGTCCTCTGCCCCCTCTGCGTCCTCTGCCCCCTCTGCGTCCTCTGCCCCCTCTGCGTCCTCTGCCCCCTCTGCGTCCTCTGCCCCCTCTGCGTCCTCTGCCCCCTCTGCGTCCTCTGCCCCCTGTCCTCTGCGTCCTCTGCCCCCTGTCCTCTGCGTCCTCTGCCCCCTGTCCTCTGCCCCCTGTCCTCTGCGTCCTCTGCCCCCTGTCCTCTGCGTCCTCTGCCCCCTGTCCTCTGCGTCCTCTGCCCCCTGTCCTCTGCGTCCTCTGCCCCCTGTCCTCTGCGTCCTCTGCCCCCTGTCCTCTGCGTCCTCTGCCCCCTGTCCTCTGCGTCCTCTGCGTCCTCTGCCCCCTCTGCGTCCTCTGCGTCCTCTGCCCCTCTGCGTCCTCTGCGTCCTCTGCGTCCTCTGCCCCCTGTCCTCTGCGTCCTCTGCCCCCTGTCCTCTGCCCAGCCGCCTCTGCCCCCTGTCCTCTGCCCAGCCGCCTCTGCCCCCTGTCCTCTGCCCAGCCGCCTCTGCCCCCTGTCCTCTGCGCTGACCACTCTGCCCACGTCGCTGCGCTGACCAATCTCACCGCACTCACTGCTAACCACTGAGCCACCGCACTCACTGCTAACCACTGAGCCACCGCACTCACTGCTAACCACTGAGCCACCGTATACTCTGCTACCCACTGAGCCACCTGTATACACACAATTCATTTCACCGCACTCCCGTAACTATTAGTAAATAAACTATATATGGATTCTAGACTACCCGATTCTTTAGAATCGGGCCACCATCTAGTATATACATAAGCAAAAGAAAAAAAAAAAAAGTTATAAGCTGTGGTAAATATGACAGGTGACGATAAGCAGAGTAAGGTTAGGGAGGGGTAAAGGAGCTGGGAAAAGAGAAACCAACTTTCTAACATAAGCGGAACAAATTGTATTATTGTATGGTTAATGGCCTGTGGAAACCTAAAAAATATTTAAGTGAGTTGTGGAGAGCAATAAATGAAGCGAGAGAGCTCACATAAGAACAGTCAAAAGTTCATAGTCCTAAATATGGAGTCTCTTGGAGATGTGATCTCCCCAAGTGTCCTTTCAATTTATATAAAAACGCATCAATCTGTGATGTCCCCAAATGCCCATCCATTTTATCTAAAATCCTATGAATCCATGTGAAATATTTAATCCTGTTTTGAATGTGTCAAAGATTGTTATCAGTTTGTATTCAAAAATTCTTCTCTCTCTCTCTCTGAGATTTGAAGTTGCTTTTCAAGATTAGCAGCCTCATATCGGTTTCACTGTTGTGATCAGTGCTGGAAAAATGTTTTGCTACAGGTAGATTCATACGCTTTTCCTTTATTGACTGGCGATAAGAATTCAGTCTTGTCCTGAATTTTTGCCTGGTCTCCCCTACGTACATCTGTTGGACATGTGGTACATATGATTAAATGCACCACATTGCTTGTGAAGCAATTGAAGTTACCTGGGAGCTTGTAGTCCTGATCTGTCCCAGGAATCTTTATCTTGTCGGTTGTCATTATAGATGGACAAGTTTTGCACCTATTCTGGTTGCAGGGAAACGTTCCTGTAGCTGCTGGAGAGGACAGGGCGCTTCTGACAATGATTTTTTTTAGATAAGCAGGTTGTCTAAAGCACAAGAGTGGGGGATCTGGAAATATTGATTTTAGTCTGGCATCTTTTTGTAGGAGTGGTTACAGTTTCCTTGCATCTCCTCTTAGCACCTCCAGACTTGGATCATATTTATCACAGCTTATAACTGTTTTTTTCTTTTTTTTTTTCTTTTGCTTTTGTATACAGTTGTGAACAAAAGTATTGACACCCTGCAATCCTGTCAGATAATACTCAGTTTCTTCCTGAAAATGATTGCAATCACAAATTCTTTGGTATTATTATCTTCATTTAATTTGTCTTCAATGAAAAAACACAAAAATAATTGTCCTAAAGCCAAATTGGATATAATTCCACACCAAACATAAAAAAGGGGGTGGACAAAAGTATTGCCACTGTTAGAAAAATCATGTGATGCTTCTCTAATTTGTGTAATTAACAGCACCTGTAACTTACCTGCGGCACCTAACAGGTGTTGGCAATAACTAAATCACACTTGCAGCCAGTTGACATGGATTAAAGTTGACTCAACCTCTGTCCTGTGTCCTTGTGTGTACCACATTGAGCATGGAGAAAAGAAAGAAGACCAAAGGACTGTCTGAGGTCTTGAGAAACCAAATTGTGAGGAAGCATGAGCAATCTCAAGGCTACAAGTCCATCTCCAAAGACCTGAATGTTCCTGTGTCTACCGGGCTCAGTGTCATCAAGAGGTTTAAAGCCCATGGCACTGTGGTTAACCTCCCTAGATGTGGACAGAAAAGAAAAATTGACGAGAGATTTCAACGCAAGATTGTGCGGATGGTGGATAAAGAACCTCGACTAACATCCAAGTAAGTTCAAGCTGCCCTGCAGTTCGAGGGTACAACAGTGTCAACGCATACTATCCGTCGGCGTCTGAATGAAAAGGGACTGTATGGTAGGATACCCAGGAAGACCCCACTTCTTACCCCGAGACATAAAAAAGCCAGGCTAGAGTTTGCCAAAACTTACCTGAAAAAGCCTAAAACGTTTTGGAAGAATTTTCTCTGGTCAGATGAGACAAAAGTAGAGCTTTTAGGGCAAAGGCATCAGCAAAGAGTTTACAGGAGAAAAAAAGAGGCATTCAAAGAAAAGAACACAGTCCCTACAGTCAAACATGGCGGAGGTTCCCTGATGTTTTGGGGTTGCTTTGCTGCGTCTGGCACTGGACTGCTTGACCATGTGCATGGCATTATGAAGTCTGAAGGCTATCAACAAATTTTGCAGCATAATGTAGGGCCCAGTGTGAGAAAGCTGGGTCTCCCTCAGAGGTCATGGGTCTTCCAGCAGGACAATGACCCAAAACACACTTCAAAAAGCACTAGAAAATGGTTTGAGAGAAAGCACTGGAGACTTCTAAGGTGGTCAGCAATGAGTCCAGACCTGAATCCCATAGAACACCTGTGCAGAGATCTAAAAATGTCAGTTTGGAGAAGGCACCTTTCAATATCAAGGACCTGGAGCAGTTTGCCAAAGAAGAATGGTCTAAAATTCCAGCAGAGCATTGTAAGAAAGTCATTGATGGTTAACGGAAGTGGTTGATCGCAGTTATTTTGGCTAAAGGTTGTGCAACCAAGTATTAGGCTGAGGGTGCCAATACTTATGTCTGGCCCATTTTCGGAATTTTGTGTGAAATGATCAATATTTTGCTTTTTGCTTCATTCTCTTTTGTGTTTTTTCATTGAAGACAAATTAAATGAAGATAATAATACCAAAGAATTTGTGGTTGCAATCATTTTCAGGAAGAAACTGAGTATTATCTGACAGAATTGCAGGGGTATCAATACTTTTGGCCACAACTGTATATGAATTTGTCTTCAGAATTTGTGTCATTACCAGCCTGACGAGGGGGCCTCAGTGTCCCCAAAGCTTGCTATGTTTACCTTCTTTTCAGTTAGCCATTAAAAGGTATCACCCACTGAGGACTCTCAGACTTCAATATCTTTCTATCTACTGGCTAAGGCTAGGGTCACACTTGCATGTGTTTTTTAAGGTTGTTCCTGACGGCCTGCGATTTTGGGCTGCGTTTTTGCAGTTAGGTCAGGAGCAGCCTTTAAATTCGCATGCGAAAATGCATGGTAACATTTAGTGACATGAGTTTTTGCATGGTTGACCCATAGGGCCCCATGTTACAAAAACGCATGCGTTTTTGAAAAAATACCAAAAAACATCTCTAGATGCCAACATCGCATGCCAAAATTGCATGGCACTTTAGCCATGCGTTTTTAGCATTGGGGCATGCGTTTTTTTGTATTGGGGTCTATGGATGCGAATTCGCATAAGATTTTCACACAATCCAAGTGTGAAGATCGCATGGAAAATCGCATCCAGCCCTCAAGTGTGACCCTAGCCTTACACGGTACACATATCTTTTACTTTATAAATATATTTGCATTTTGAAGAGAGAAATAAGTATTTGATCCCTATCAACCATTAGGGGTTCTGGCTCCTACAAACCAGTTAGATGCTCCTAAACAACTTGTTACTTGCGTTAAAGACAGCTGTCTTAAATTGTCACCTTTATAAAAGACGCCTGTCTACACAGTCAATTAATCAGTCAGACTCTAACCTCTACAACATGAGGAAGACCAGATAGCTTTCTAAGGATGTCAGGGAAAGGATCCAAGACCTGCACAAGGCTGGAATGGACGACAAAACTTTAAGTAAGACACTGGGTAAGAAGGAGACAATTGGTGGTGCAATAGTGAGAAAATGAATGAAATACAAAATGAGTGTCAATCGACATTGATCTGGGGCTCCATGCAAAATCTCACCTCGTGGGATATCCAGGATCATGAGGAAGGTGAGAGATCAGCCTAAAACTACACGGGGGGAACTTGTTAATGATCTCATGGCAGCTGGGACCACTGTCACCAAGAAAACCATTGGTAACACATTACGCCGTAATGGATTAAAAGGTACCTTAAGACATTTTCTGTTATAGAGAAACTTGTGTGGATGCAGTTGCCTACTCAATTATGTTGGAAAGATTGAATACCAGCTAGGAAGTCAGATATGTGTGAGTGATGTTAGAAATAAATGGGACATCGGCAGCATGATAGATTATAAATTGATGGCCTTGTGATTTCTTTAACCTTAAAACCATAAAACTTAAAATCGGCAAGGCTTACAGAGGTGGTGATTAAGTAAAAAGAACAAATACAGTCTATGTGTTAGACAGTTGTGATAAATGAGGACTAATCTATTTATTATTAAGAATGTCTGCTGCCCTGATACATGAAAATAATTCCCCATTAGGAAAATATGTATTTGAAAATTTTAAATGACTGGCGAGAAGGTTACTGTGTAAACAAATAAACTTATAGAAGAGTATGTTATATTCAGAAATTGAAATATGTCTTCTGCGAAAAGTACACTAACGTAAGGTGAACATATTTCTCCAGAAATGAATGACATACATAACCGGAAAAGGACAAAAATAGCAGAAATTTTAAAAAGCAAGAAATGAACACTTTTAAAGGAAGTGGAAATGACACTAAAAAAAGAACTAAAGATTATAATGTGACCTGGGGACAGGAATACAAGAATCAAATAAAGGATTAAGGACATTGGTTTGTAAGTAAATAAACATTTGATAAACAGTTACCGTATATACTCGTGTATAAGCCGACCCGTGTATAAGCCGACCCCCCTACTTTTGCCCCCAAAAACTGGGAAAACTTATTGACTCGCGTATAAGCCGAGGGTGGACTCCAGCACAGGTATACAGGCCCCCCCAGTGGTATACAGCAGGCCCCAGCAGTGGGGTATACAGCAGGCCCCAACAGTGGGGTATACAGCAGGCCCCAACAGTGGGGTATACAGCAGGCCCCAGCTGTGGGGTATACAGCAGGCCCCAGCAGTGGGGTATACAGCAGGCCCCAACAGTGGGGTAAACAGCAGGCCCCAGCAGTGGGGTATACAGCAGGCCCCAGCAGTGGGGTATACAGCAGGCCCCAGCAGTGGGGTATACAGCAGGCCCCAGCAGTGGGGTATACAGCAGGCCCCAGCAGTGGGGTATACAGCAAGCCCCCAAGGGTGTAAGCAGGCCCCCAGGGGAGTAAGCAGGCCCCCAGGGGAGTAAGCAGGCCCCCAGGGGTGTAAGCAGGCCCCCAGGGGAGTAAGCAGGCCCCCAGGGGTGTAAGCAGGCCCCTAGGGGAATACAGCAGGCCCCCAGGGGTGTAAGCAGGCCCCCAGGGGAGTAATCAGGCCCCCAGGGGTGTAAGCAGGCCCCCAGGGGTGTAAGCAGGCCCCCAGGGGTGTAAGCAGGCCCCCAGGGGAATACAGCAGGCCCCCAGGGGTATATACAGAAGCCCCAGTGGCACTCGCCCCCCCCCCCCGCTTTGCAGAGCCCCCCCGCTTTGCAGAGCCCCCCCTCCCGCTGCATTATCTTACCATCCAGGGTCTTCTTCACCGGAGGTCCTGCAGTCCATCCTCGCGCGCTGTGTTCCCGGTCTCTTGTGACCCGGCGGGCGCAGTGGAATGACGTCATCGCGCCGGGTCACGTGAGACCTGAACACAGCGCGCGGTGATGACTGCAGGACCTCCGGTGAAGAAGACCCTGGATGGTAAGATAATGCAGCGGGGGGGGGGGGGCTCTGCAAAGCGGGGGGGCTCTGCAAAGTGGGGGGGGGGGCTCTGCAAAGCGGGGGGGGGGCTCTGCAAAGCGGGGGGGCTCTAAACATGCTGGGGGGGGCTAGTGCCACTAGGGGGCTGCTGTATACACTGGGGGGCTGTATGCACGGCTCCCCCTGCCGCTGTGATGGGCGGGGGGAGCCGTGCATATCTAATGAGCGGCCCCACGTGATGGGCCGCTGTCAGCAGCCTCCCCCCGCCTCCTCCAGCCTCCCCAGCACCCGGCCTGTTAAAATCCTAGTAAAGTACCGTATTGACCCGTGTATAAGCCGAGGAGGTGACTTTTCAGCCCAATTTTTGGGCTGAAAAACTCGGCTTATACACGAGTATATACGGTATATAAATGAAATAATGCTATAAAGAAAGTGAGTAATTGAATAAGGAAATACTGGCAAATGATATATGACCTTAAGACATTGAAGACATTTAGCAATTTAGATAATTTACAACTAATATAAATATTAATTATACCAACAACTTGAGTTTAGATACACAAAGTTAAAATAGTTATAATTCAAATAGATAATGCACAAAGGGTTTGTAAATAAGATACAATCCCTTTAGACACAAACCCATTAAAATGGGTTTTGGATAGGAGGGGAGAGATTTAGTTCTAACAAACATATGTGCATTATAAGAAAACAAGGAATTTAAATGGGTATGCATTGAATAAGCTTGCAACTGACAAGCATGAGAAACAATATCTTAGTTTTAATGAGTTTTGGTAAGGGTGTCACTTGTTTCAAGAGCCAAGAGATTTAACATTTTTAGAGTGAGAAATGCCAAACGTTTCCATTGTATATATGGAAATTGATTCATGGATCTATTCCATAAAATGGGGATTTCTGGAGTATATATTTACGTTCTGATGGTGGGTATCCCAGTTGAGTAGTATTAAGGTATGGGTTAAGATGATGTTGAGTGCCTTTCCAATATGTGCTTTCACATGTCCCAAAAAGATATAATCTTAGGACTAGAGAACCTTATATGGGAGGTAGTACCTCTATCTTGATCGCATCTCCAGCAGTTCGGAGTAAAAGATTTGTTGAAATTATACAGAATATCATATCATCTGGAAATGATCTTGTAGTTAAGTTATTGAAATCTAGTTGATGTAGATATAGAGAATGTGTTATTTAGGATGGCTTTCTTCTCATCTTGATTGAAGATTTAATTAAACTCCTCCCATTTGTTACTAAATGGGGACATCTCTGTTGTGATACAGAGAATTCTGAATATCTATATATGTGGCCTCTGTCACCAACTTCCTTCTGTACGAGGCCGTGTCCCATAATTCTCCTCACCATCGGAAGCATGCCAGAAGCCATATTGTGACACCCAAGTGATAGTACAGGTGGTACTGGAATCCATGGGACTTTATGAGTTGTCCTAGGCTAAGAGTATAAATGGAAAAAAGAAGGGTCCCCAGGACAGAGCCTTGAGGGACCCCAACAGAGAGGGGATGGGGTGAGGAGGTAGTGTTGGAGTGGGAGACACTAAATGTGCGGTTGGAAAGGTAGTAGGAGATCCAGGAGAAGGCAAGGTCCGTGATACCAATGGAAGAGAAGACCTGTAATAGGAGGCAGTGGTCGACTGTGTCGAATGCAGAGGACAGGTCAAGAAGGAGGAGAGATGGAGAAGTATCCGCTTTACTTTGGTTAAGGTGGTTTTGGTGGAGTGGTAGGGGCGGAAGTCAGATTGAAGGTTGTCAAAGAGAGGGTTGGATGAGAGGTGGGAGGAAAGTACAGTGAGGACATGCTTTTCAAGAAATTTGTAGGCGAACGGGAGCAGCGATATGGGGTGGTAGCTGGATGTGGAGGTCGAGTCGAGAGATGGCTTCTTCAAGACAGGTGTAATTGTTGCATGTTTGAAAGTAGAAGGAAAGGTACTGGAGGTTAGTGAGGTTAGTGATAGATTGAAGAGGTGGTTAGGGCTGGGATAAGCATGGTGGTGAGGTTGGGGAGGAAGTGGTACTGATATTGCTTTAATTTAAGGTGCATACCCATCACACAGAAAAACTTAGTCTTACACTTACTTACCTTATACGCCATGCAAATTACACTTATTTCTTGATCATCCTAAGGCATTGGGGACAAGGAGCATACTAAGTGGACTATAATTTACCTTTTGATTTGGTAAAAACAATTTTACATTCATGACAACAATTTACTTGATCTTAATCTTGAATTAATCTTAGCACTACTGTGATAAGTAAGTACTATATATCTCTTCATAGGTTTCACTAACCCTTTTTTTTTGCACGGGATATGCCCATGGTCTCATACCATTATGTACTAAGGTACCATTAAATGTATCTAATGATCTATACTCCAGTGACACTGGCTAGCAATAACATTTGTCTATATCATATGTTTAACTCATTGATAGTACGGATGTATCCGCCTTCTCTATAAAGTCCCATTATCTGAGTCTCTGACTACTCTTGAGGATTTGACTTGTGGGTTCAAGTCATAAAGTTTACCGGACTACTCCTCTTTGGTAAGCATGCAAGGTTCCTTGCACACAGCTACAACCAATTATCTGAATTTGCTGTCTTATTTCATACTTTTCCTTCTTTTCCCCATCCTGTATGCTCTTTTCTATCCTTTACATTTCACTTTTTCCTCCATTCCATTGGAAATTACAATGATTAAAACACCGTTATAGGATACTAACGTTTTTTTTCACCCTACGTTTAGACAGTATCAGGCCCCTACAGGCGAGTGACACGCATCTGAGCACTGTCCATATAGGTAGGAGTCCTTGCACATGATTACTCCTATGTTTTCATGTTTTGCACATTGTATGTGTACGAGAACATGTAATGTGTTTATTTTGTTTATTTTATGACCATGAAGAACCATGTATACTATGTTTGTACACTCTACTTGTTTTTTTATTTGGATTGTTCTTTATTTGTTTAAAGATAACAGTTACTGTGAAGAAGGCGGATAACGCCGAAATGTCAAACTGTATCATTAAACTGTTTCATTTGGACTGCATACATGGACTACTTCACCTCGGGTCCCGGACAGCCGACGGAGAGGTGAGTATTTTTTTTTTTTTATTTATAATACATTTTTTTCTCTTTTAGTTTGCTTTCACAGTGTATGTAGATACACTGGGAAAGCAAAACTTCAGCCCCGATATGTCACACAGGGGAAGGAACACAGGATTCTTCCTCCCCCCATGTAACATCACTTCACCATGCGTCCGCGATTATAGGTGCTGGAATAGGCATTGTCTGAATATCGATGCTTAATGAGACAATAAGGCACAAATAATTCTATAACAAATATACCTTAAAATAAATAAATAAAGACTCTTCAGAATGTTGTGGGCTAAAAACTTTGGTGGTACTTTATTAAGGTTCTTCACATTAAAATAACCACTTGGATAATTTATCCACTAATACATATAATAAATAACCAACCGTTCATCATAAAATTATTAAAAACAGTCCACCCAGGAACCCTGGGCAACCCTACCTCTAACAAAGTACCATGTCTTAAAAATATAAAATAAATTAAATAACAATCATAAACAAGGGAAGGAAAGCGGGGGATCTCTTCAGGTGATGTCTTCTGACTGGACAGCAGAGCCCTAGGGACTTACTTATATATACACAGGTCAGTGACACCTGACCTTTACTAACCAATCTGTCCCCTAGGATTTAGGTGGGCAAAAGACCAGCTAAAACCAGTTCTGACCTGACACTCCTGTCAGAACAACAACCAATTTAACCCTTTCATAACTACAGTGCCTATTGCCTCATGATGGCTTCCCATTCTATTTAATTGGGCCATTTTATGAGACAATAAGGCACAAATTATTCTATAAGAAATATACCTTAAAATAAATAAATAAAGACTCTTCAGAACATTGTGGGCTAAAAACTTTGGTGGTACTTTATTGAGGTTCTTCACATTTATATAACCACTTGGATAATTTATCCACAAATACATATAATAAATAACCAACCGTTCATCATAAAATTATTAAAAACGGTCCACCCAGGAACCCTGGGCAACCCATTAGTCTGAGTCTCACAGAAGCGAGGACCCCCCCACCAAAAACGAAGACATACCTCAACAACGTTCTGAAGGCCTACATTAAATATATCAAGCCCGATCACAGAGAGATGGACTGAATCAGCCCTATAAAGTCCTGGAACACCACCCTCCATATCCAAATGGCGTTATGAGAACCCACCGATTCTGGGTAAAAACCTTGCAATCTCCCTATTAACCTTCTTACAAATTTTTTCCAAAAACATCAGGCCCTGCGAACGCCATACCAGCCTAGAGATGATCTCGGAAAAAATAACCATTGATTTGGAAACCGACCCACCAACCAGCAGAAATCACGCTTCATGAGCCACAATAAGTCAAGAGTCTTGACCTTACCCAAATCATTGCCGGCTGCTTGAATAATGATAGTGTTTGGCGGTGGGAAATGTACCAGATCCCCGATAATAGTGCTAAGATTACCCCAACAAAGGCCCCTTACCCCATGCCAGTAAATAATAACGTCTTCACCATTAAAGGAAAGATTCTCTGAATAGTTTCTCCTCGCTGCTCTTTTCTGGCCCCAGAATATAAATGAATGGCTGCTGATCCATATAACCTTAGCCCCTATAAAGATAAATTAAAGGTGATCAATGTTATTTGGGTGAACGTAAAGTTTAAAAGCATTTGATTTCCATCTGCCAATGCGCTTAATCGAGTTAGGAGCCAAACCCTCAGAAGCAGCTAATGTAGCCGCTCCGATCCAAAAAGAATGGGAAGTTATATTAAGGTGAGATAAGCCCAATAAAGCAACACATTTCTTTAATACTGCATTAAATTGAAAAAACCGTGGTTGGGGATTTATCAAAATGCAAAAATAAAGGGCCAGAACAACTACCCCGAACTGAGAACCAACTACACATGTTAGCCACCGGGCAAACAGGGGATGACCCAATAGGGTATAAGCGAATGGAAAACCTCTCCCCACTTGATCTGTCTTCGAATGCCGAAGACGTAAGCACAAAACATTAGCCTGCAATGACACGTCTGAAAAATTTATTCCAGAAAAATAGTGTTTAATTACCTAAACAACCTCACTTACCCGAAGAGCTGCAAAAAAGTTACACAAAAAATTGTCCTAAACATCGACGTTTTGTAAGAATTAAGGATATTGGAGCTCTCCTATCAGGGCGAAAAAACACACGTCTATATCCCTTCAAAATTTGACGCACCGCAAAAACTTCAGATAAAGGATGAACCCCTTTTAGTTTCAGGAAAAAATAGATGCCTGACACCATTCTATTAAGAGCGGTGTACGACACTCCAGAACATGCAGATTGCTCTAAAAACAGTAAAGCAACTTCCGAAGAAGGCACATGGTATGGCAAATCAAATGATTGACAAAATTGCACCCATTTAGCCCAGGCCGTAGAACAACAACACCAAGTACTGGGAGCCAGCGAGTTAATTATAAAAGAAGGAACTAATTTGAGATCAGGGTCCAAAGATGACCTGGGCAACCGAGCGTTTCCTGACTGGCATCCAAAGCTGAGCAGAGTTCTAGCTGCGGGGAATAAAAAGAGACAATACTGCTACAATCCGCTGAGACTTCAGAACGAACACGAGCTTTAAGCCAAATGTTAAATTTGAGTGCGATCACTACCAGGCGCTGTAACACCCTGCTAACCACTACTGATTTAGAAGATAACATATTAATAGCCATACATGCTCCTTTGGTACCAACATCTAATAAGATCCTCTTTTCCCGCAGAGCAGTACCCCAGACCGAAAAAACAGCGACAATTGTAAAAACTTCCCGGAGAGACGGATTATCGCGAAAAAATGGTAACAAACTGGTAGGCCAAACTGAAGCCATCTGCTGACCTGAACAATTAGCGCTAAAACCCATAGTGTCGGCCGAGAAATAAACAGGGATAGCTGCAGAAGAAACAAACGGAGACTGCCAACGTGTGATACCATTAAAGTCCTGAAAAAAATTCATTCAATACAGACAGGTGCCTTTTAATAACAGAAGAAACAGGAATCCTATCTGAGGAAACAGAGTACCCTTTAATGGCATCATATAAGTTCCGTAAAAAAGGTCTACCCATTGGAATTACTCTAAGGGCAAAATTCAAGCTTCCCAATTATGACTGGAATTCTTTTAAGGTTGCGTCATCCCGTGACAAAAAACATCTGACCATTGCCAGAAGAGAACAAATTTTGTCCTGGGACAACCGACACTCCATCTTCCAAGAGTCAATTACTATACCTAGATACTCCAAAGAAGTACAAGGATATACCATTTTTTCTGCACCTATAGGTACACCAAAATCAGACATGTGATGCAAAAAAGTTGACAGAAGCAAAAAACAATCGTCAGATTGAGAAGAACCGATAAAAATTAAATCATCCAAATAGTGAGTCATCAGACTACCAGGAAAAACAGATTGTTTTTGCTCCACTGCAAAAAAGAGGAAAAAAAACTCAAAATAATAGCAAGACATCGCAAAGCCCATAGGCAAAGCTTTGTCAAAAAAATAAGATCCCTTAAACGTAAATCCTAAAGAATTAAATCCTGCCGGGTCCACTGATAGCAAACGGAAAGCTGATTGGATATCCGTTTTCGCTAGGAGAGCGTTCCTGCCCACCTGGCGCATTAAATCTATGGCCATATCAAAAGATGCATACTTTACCTTTGCATCAATTTGAAGAAGGATCAATTTGATCACTAAGGGATGCACCAGGCAGGTAGGAAAGATGGTGGATCATGCGAAAAGACCCAACCTCCTTCTTAGGAACTACTCCCAGTGAAGACACACGGAAATTATCAAATGGGGAAGCCGAGAAAGGACCGGCACAACGCCCCAATTTAATTTCCTTACAACCTGAGGGAAATGAACAACTGACGGTAAATTCGGGACAATCACACAGCCGGACCCTTCATAAGGCGAAATGAAGAACCCTCTGGAAAAACCAGATTCAATTAGAGCTGCCTTCGCCTGGTCAGGATATTTGTTTAACCATGGCAGCATGTCTCTAAACCTCACCGGAGTTGCCGCTTTTAAAAAGCGACTCCCGAGAGGGCACAGACGGCTGACCATGCTTCTTGAAACATTTAGCCGCAGAATGGGCGCCATTACAAAAAGAGCATTCTTGCATATATTTGAAATTTTGCGGCCATTTGCATACCGACTCATTAAAAGCAAAGCACAGCCTCTTGCGAAAGGGCTGTGCAGAGCTGAGCTGTGCATTCTGCCTCTGGGGTATCATCATGTGAAGCCATAGGCCCACATCTTTTGCTCCCCATTTAAGTAAGGACTGCACAGCCAGCTTCTGACGGTAAGCCTCGTTGTACGCCAGCCAAACAGTACCACCAAAATGTCTGTAGACTTCCAAGACGCTTTCCACGTATTGGAATAGCCCACAGGACAGATCAGGGGATTTTTCCCTCAAAACTGCTGCATAAATGCAAAAACATTGCAGCCATAAAGTAAAGGATCTATACACCTTCCTTTTATCATCTTCCTGTTTGTCCTCCCTCTTCTCCCATCTGCTTAATTCCCTTGATGGGAGAAGACTGAAGACATCCACGAATTCACCCGCCCATATCTTTTCTTTGATCACAAGGGGCAAGTGATAACCAAGGGGGGACATATCACAAGCCAGTGCTTATTTAAAGCATGCCCCTGGCAATCCCCTTACATCCCTCCCCCGGGAGGCTACCCCTGAGCTGCCTGCTCCCTGGGAACCCACTGCGCTCAATGCTGAAGACACAGCAGAGGCAACTAACTCATTAATAGTACTATGAGACATTACAGGCATCTCACCTGCTCCAGATGTAGACCCCGGCTCTTGTAGACTCTGGACATCTACGGCTAGTCTCTGTGGAGGGGAAACCACTGGGATGACCTCCCCGGCTGTCAGCCCGCAGATGGCCGGCGCTGCATCCTCTTCATCTGAAAGGCCCCAAACCTGGAGCTCCGGTCTCTGGAGCGATGTGGTGCTGTGGCCATTGCCGCCACCGCCGCTGTCGCTGCAGTTGCAGCAGCCGTTGGCGTTGGTCTCTTCGGTCCTCCCTCCAGGGCAGACGATCGGCTAGCCAAGTGTGGAGAACTAGCTCTACTGTGCGGGCTGTGTGGGGTGGAGCCACAGTCACATGACGCTGACGGCCTCTTCCTGGCACACAACACCTCTCTGCTGGAGGCAGGTGGGGAATATGCCTCCTTGCAGCTCTTCTTCGGCGTCTGACTCCTCCGCAGGTTAGCGGTTACTGATGCACCAGGCACCTCTTCTATGGGAACTGAAGCAGCATCTCTGCCGCCGACTACAGGACCATCCTCCTGCTCAGCCAGGCACCTCCGCAGCCAGTCTTCTCCGCCTCTCTCCGCTGCTCTGGCCAGCAGCTGATCCACCAGGTGCTCAATCCAACTGGACTCTGCAGGATCTCTTCAGGTGATGTCTTCTGACTGGACAGCAGAGCCCTAGGAACTTACTTACATACACACAGGTCAGTGACACCTGACCTTTACCAACCAATCTGTCCCCTAGGATTTAGGCGGGCAAAAGACCAGCTAAAACCAGTTCTGACCTGACACTCCTGTCAGAACAACAACCAATTTAACCCTTTCATAACTACAGTGCCTATTGCCTCATGATGGCTTCCCATTCTATTCAATGGGGCCATTTTATGAGACAATAAGGCACAAATTATTCGATAAGAAATATACCGTAAAATAAATAAATAAAGACTCTTCAGAACATTGTGGGCTAAAAACTTTGGTGGTACTTTATTGAGGTTCTTCACATTAAAATAACCACTTGGATAATTTTCCCATTCTATTCAATCGGGCCATTTTATTCCATCGCTTATAATGGGACCTATGGAGGAAAGCATATTTGCGCAAACAATTGACATGTTCAAAAGAGTGGCCAAAAAAAGCGCAGCGTCTGAACGTCAAAAGTGAATTTCCATTCGCTTTGCCGGGAAACGCAGACTCACATGCGTTTTTGGGGGAAAAGCGTGCGTAAAAAGGCGTGGGAAATATGCATAGAGTGAACACAGCCTATTAGTGTTATCCCCAACTATCACATGAGCATTATTTAATATATATATATGATGGAAAATGTAGTTAAAATGTAAAATCCCATACAGGTAATAGTCAACTACAAAGGCATTACACTATTTTGTAAATACAGAAAACAATCAACGTGTTAAGATATTTGTTCAGTGCACCTCAGCATTCAATTACCTATGTTATGACTTTACAGCAGATCATTTCCAATAATAGACTTTATGGCAGAGCTCAGTAATATAAAAAAAATTTCCAATAATTCTAGGTATCAGAGCCCAATCAACTAAGTACTGCACTCTGATGTTTGTCTTATAAGTGTATTATGAGCACTGCTGCTAAGGACGCTGAATCTGTTGCTAATCGCGGCATCTCTGCTTATACACTTGCACCACTGATGAATCAGGCTGCTGCACGTACTATCACCTAGGACACGGGATCTGTTGCTGAGCATTCTTATGTACGGGCTCCACAGATTAAATCAAACTGCTGTAAGCAGCGTCACTAAGGACGCAGACCCATTGCTAAGTGTGCCTTCGCTTATACGCGGGGCTTATTGAGGCAGCCAAACAGCTGCAGACACTGTTCCCAAGGACATTGAGTCTGTTGTTAAGCGTAGTTTCGCTCACCGCAGACCTCTCGTAATGAGTCAGACTGCCTCATAGTTACTAAAGATGCTGCTGCTGTAATAGACAGGTATCCTCAGTGCCGGTCACAAAGCAAACGTCGCCAAAGGCATTCTGGGGAATTCGGCACTGCAACGATTAATCAGCAGCAGTTAGCAAGCCACAGCGGTGTCTAGTAGCCTCCACTGCTCTCCTCACAGAGCACCCAAGACTCAGCTTCATCAGGAGGGAAAGTATCAGCCTACGCCGGGATCCCAGGTCCATAGCCCAGTTCAAGACAGACCCCTACTAAGTTAACAGTGAGAGAATCACCGACCCCTGGCCTCTAGACTCAGGCTCCTCGCGACGTTTGCTTACCTAGCAACCAAGCTAAAAGCAAGCTTTATAGCAACCCGCTTTCTTACTGATCCCTGCGAGTCCTTGCTTAGCGCTCACCTTTAGAAGATTTCAAGGGGTATTGGTAGAAGATATCCACCTTCTGGAAAGCTGTACATAGCTACATGAAGCACAGGACCACTGATCCAAGACTCTAGGCCTAAGCAAAGGCCATGGATAGACAGCCCAGGGTCTGTTGACACCGTAGGTCCACTATTCCTGTTCTATAGAAAGACCATCTGTGGGGGTTGATCCTCTATGTCCTGGAACTGGTGGTTCTAAGCCAGATGTTTCTTCCTTGGTTCTTGGTCAGCAAATCGTCCTGGATCACTCGTCGCTGGTATTCATCGAAGTCCTTTATTACCGCTGACAGCTGACAGCCATCGCAGTAATGTCACATCAGCCACTGGTTCTTAGACAGCCGTCCAAGGAGTGACATATGCTAGTCAAAATATCAGTGGTGGCTCTAAAAATCTGGTGGCTTTGGTCCAAAGGATTCCTTGCCAGTTTACTTGTGCTACTGGTTGATGGACTCCTAACAGAAAGTATCTATATAAACAGCTGTGATTGCAACCTATGTGCTCTTTCTGTTTAGTGTAAGGGGGATCAAATATTTATCCAGGGGCCAACAAGGATCCATTTGAAATAAATCCAGAGAGTAGTCCAAGGTGGGGAAGATTCAATAAATCTCTACAGGTGTCTGTTTTGTATTCCTCTGATTTGCCCATGCTGAGCTGATGACTCAGCTACAGAGAATCTTACATAATAGAGCATCTCTATCCCGGGCTGTAAAATCCAAAAGAAAATATCCAAAACATCCAGAGAAGGACCAAGTCAATGTGTATGATGTCCAGATATGTCTTGAAACTTTTTAGGGTAGTCAGCCCATAGAAAGGCTGACTTCCCGTCGATATGGAGGCTGAAGGGAAGGGCGCTCTACTCACATGTGTCCAGCCAGCTTGAGCTCCAGGCCAAGCCCCACCGTCTCACTAATTCTAGAGGTAATCAGCTGCAAGAGATTCTTTGATCAGCACAAAACCCATGACAGAAGCTGACCCTTTTACTGCGAACAGCTGTACTTCAAATGACTATTTTCAAATATCAAGGAAGGCAAATAGATAGAAAAAAAACTGAGGTTTGACACCCTCTTACATGCAACTTTATTAAAAAGAATAAAGATAAATCTTCTAATATAATAATAATGATAAATAGTTCTGTTATTTCTGTCACAGCCATCAGTATACACAGCAAAAGGCCACATACAAACCTTGTATACAGCAGGATGCCATACAGCCCCCAGTATACAGCAGGAGGCCATACACAGCCCTCAGTATGCAGCAGGAGGCAACATACAGCCTATAGTATTACAGAAGGAGTCCACACACAGCTCCTATTATACAGCAGAGGCCACAAACAGTCCTCAGTTGTTGGCATCGGATCATTCAGGATACTCTCAAAGCGTGTTGACAGAACGGAGCTTTAATTAGCAATAAACAGGTACAGATATGATAGGCTTTGTGGAATCAGGAATATACATATCTTAAGTGTCTCTGTGCAGCATCAGCAGGCTGCTTCTCTTCTCATGCACAGACACAGGAAACTGAGTACAGTCACATGTATGGCTTTCTCTCCCACCCTTTTCTAGAGAGTACTGCACTGTGCTACCTGTATCGTCCTTTTCTACCTCTGTAGGTTTCGGTTGCAGGTGGATGCATATTCATGGTGTCCCATTGCTATTTTAATATTCTGTAATCAATGTTTTATAAATCGTATGTGAACTCTTTTATTATAGGTACTCTTTGATATTCGAGTTTGCCTCTGAATTCTCGGGCCAAAAATAGGTTTTACTAATCACTTCCCTAAGAACGCAAAGAATGCACATTTGGGTATATCCATTAGTTTCCTTCTTTAGTATTAAGACATTCTACATAATAAATGTTATTTGCTGCAGCAGTTGGTAACTGGAATATTTAAGCCTTGACCTGGCCGTATATGGATGTATATCACTTTTGCCATATTCATGGTGTCTATTGAATTTCTTTCATGCATATATGTACTTTTGCCTTATTTTAAATGTAGGTTCTAAATAGGACTGGCTAGATGGGTCATAATCAGGTTGCATATACTGATTAACCTGGTCTTATACCATTTTTCCAGTACCCCTACAGCATCAGACTTTCCCATACACTGTGTGCAGAATTATTAGGCAAGTTGTAATTTAGAGGTTTATTTTTATTATTGATCAACAACTATGTTCTCAATCAACCCAAAAGATTTATAAATATCAAAGCTTAATATTTTTGGAAGTTGGAGTGGTGTTTTTTTTTAGATTTGGCTATCTTAGGAGGATATCTGTTTGTGTAGGTAACTATTACTGTGCAGAATTATTAGGCAACTTAATAAAAACAAAATATATTCCCAACTCACTTGTTTATTTTCATCACGTAAACTAATATAACTGCACAAAATTTAGAAAAAAACATTTCAGACATGCAAAAACTACACACCCAAAATTAGTGACCAATATAGCCACCTTTCTTTATGATGACACTCAACAGCCTTCCATCCATAGATTCTGTCAGTTGCTTGATCTGTTTATGATCAACATTGCGTGCAGCAGCCACCACAGCCTCCCAGACACTGTTCCGAGAGGTGTACTGTTTCCCACCCTGTAGATCTCACATTTTAGGAGGGACATTTTATGGAGTTCAGATCAGGTGAAAAAGTGGGCCATGCCATTATTTTTTCTTCTTTTAGACCTTTACTGGCCAGCCATGCTGTGGAGTAGTTGGGTGCATGCGATGCAGCATTGTCCTGCATGAAAATCATGTTTTCATTTAACGATACCGACTTCTTCCTGTACCACTGCTTGAAGAAGTTGTCTTCCAGAAACTGGCTGTAGGTCCAGGAGTTGAGCTTCACTCCATCCTCAACTCGAAAAGGTCCCACAAGTTCAGCTTTGATCATATCAGCCCAAACATTGGAGCTCCCCCACAAGTGACCCCATTTTGGAAACTAGACCCCCCCAGGGAACTTATCTAGATGGTTTGTGAGCACTGTGAACCCCCAGAAGTTTCACAAATTGATCCGTAATAATGAAAAGGTACTTTTTTTTCCACAAACATTTTCTTTTTTCATTTTTACGGATTAACTTGTGAAGCACCTGAGGTTTCAAAATGCTTACCACCCATCCAGATAAGTTCCCTGAGTGGTTTAGTTTACAAAATGGGGTCACTTGTGGGGGAGCTTCAATGTTTAGGCACACAGGGGCTCTCCAACCGTGACCTGGTGTCCGCTAACATTTTGAGCTAATTTTCCATTCAGATTGTTAGCGGACACCATGTCGCGTTTGGAGAGCCCCTGTGTGCCTACACATTGGAGCTCCCCCACAAGTATGCATACTGAGCACTTTGAACCCCCAGGTGCTTCACAAATTAATCTGTAAAATGAAAAAAGAAAATGTTTGTGGAAAAATAGTACTTTTTCATTTTTACGGATCAATATGTCAAGCACCTGGGAGTTCAAAGTGCTCACTATGCATCTAGATACGTTCCTTGGGGGGGGGTCTAGTTTCCAAAATGGGGGTCACTTGTGGGGGAGCTCCAATGTTCAGGCACATAGGGGCTCTCCATATGTGACATGGTGTCCGTTAACAATTCCAATTGTTAGCGGACACCATGTTGAATATGGGGAGCCTCTATGTGCCTAAATATTGGAGCTCCCCCACAAGTGACCACTTTTTGTAAACTAGATCCCCCAAGGAACTTATTTAGATACATAGTGAGCACTTTGAACCCCCAGGTACTTCACAAATTGATCTGTAAAAATGGAAAAAGAAAATTTGTGTGAAAAAAAGTACTTTTTCCTTATTAAGGATCAATTTGTGAAGCAGCTTTTGGTTCAAAGTGTTTACTATGCATCAAGATATGTTCCTTGATGGATCTAGTTTCCAAAATGGGGTCACTTGTGGGGGAGCTCCAATGTTCAGGCACACAGGGAGGGGCTCTTCATACGCGACATGGTTTCTGCTACCAATTGAAGCTAATTTTTCCATTGAAATTGTTAGCGGACATCTTGTCGCGTATGGAGAACCCATGTGCCACCAGCACAAGGGCAATTGGTAGAGTTGGGGTACAGCACCAGGAAATGGCGCCTCTAATGAATGCGCTATTTTTTTGGGTGGCTGTGGATTGCAATTTGCAGCGTGGGGTCCCATGTTTGGGTCTCTCCACGCTGAGGATTCCAGCCCCACAGCTGCCAAGTTGTACCTGGCTGGCAACCAAAAATACAACAAAGGCTTTTTTTTTTATATTTCTAGAACTGATTTTAGGAAAAAAAAATTACATGGGGCTCCGCCATATTTTGGTCCAGCCAGGTACAACTTGGCAGCTATGGACTGCCACCAACCCCCAGCTGCCTCGTTGTACCTGGCTGGCAACCAAAAATACAGCGAAGTCCATTTTTTTTTTATTTCTAGAACTTATTCTAGAAAAAAAAAATTACGTGGGGCTCTGCCATATTTTTGGTCCAGCCAGGTACAACTTGGCAGCTACGGACTGCCACCAACCCCCAGCTGCCTCGTTGTACAATCAGGCAGCTTGGGGCTGGAATCCTCAGCATGGAGAGGCCCAAGCGTTCTGGGACCCCCCATGCTGCGAATTGCAGCCCACAGCCACCCCAGAAAATGGCGCATTCATTGAAGCCTGTACCCAGGCTCTTCCAGTTGCCCTGGTGCAAATAAAGGGGTTAATGCCAGCTTTTTATTGGCAGCTGGCACTAAGCCCCAGATTCATAATGTCGGGCCAATGTTAGACCCGGCCATTAGGAATCTCTAGTAAATAGTCAAAAAAAATGCATCACACAGAAAAAAATCTTTTTATTTGAAAAAAAAACAAAAACAAAATTCGGACTCCATCTTTATTATAAATATCCGACGTAGTCCACAATGAAGGTCCCACGATGCTCGATCGCCTCCGAGTAGTCCACAACGAAGGTCCCACAACGCTCCATCACCTCTGCTCAATCCAGAGACTACAGCAAGGGATCAAGTGTCTTCTTCCTACAGTCTCTGGGGTCAGAGTTATGGTGCACTGTATGGCAATGATCTGTCATACAGTGCACCATGACTATGATCCCAGAGACTACAACAAGAGGACACTTGATCCCTTGTTGCACCCATCCAGCCATCCATGCATCCATCCACCCATGCACTCATCATCCACGCATGCACCCATCCCCGCATGCACACACACATCTATCCATGCACACATCCATCCATGCACGCATCCATCCATGCACACATTCATCCATGCATGCATCCACACATGCATCCAAACATCCACGCATGCATCCCGGCATGCACACATCCATGCATGCACACATCCATCCATGCACACATCCATCCATGCACGCACACTTCCATGCATGCACATATCCATCCATGAACACATCCATCCGTGCAACATCCATCCATGCACACACGCATGCATCCACACATCCATGCATGCACACATCCACGCATGCACACACACACCTATCCATGCACACATCCATCCATGCATGCACACATCTACGCACGCATGCATCCACACATCCACACATGCAACCATACATGCACACATCCACACACGCACACATCCATGCATGCACACATTCCTCCATGCTTGCACACATCCACGCACGCACACATCCATCCATGCACCCATCCACACATGCACACACCCATGCATGCACACACACATCTATCCATGCACACATCCATCCAAGCACACACACATCCATACACGCACACATCCACACATGCATCCATGCACACATCCATGGATGCACACATCCCTCCATAAATGGACACATCCATCCATGCATGCACACATCCACGCAAGCACACATCCACACATGCACACACATCTGTCCTTGCACACATCCATCCAAGCATGCACACATCCACACATCCACACAAACATCCACACACCCATCCACACATGCACACATCCACGTATGCACACATCCATGTATGCACACATGCACACACACATCTATCCATGCACACATCCATCCATGCACACATCAATACAAGCATGCACACATTCACACATCCATGCACGCATCCATCCATGCATGCACACATCCCTCCATGCATGCACACATCCACGCATGCACACATCCATCCATGCATCCAAACATCCATGCATGCACACATCCATGCATGCAACCACGCATGCCCATATCCATTCATGCAACATCCATCCATGCACACATCCACACATTCATGCATGCACACGCACACATTATTATTATTATTATTATTTATTTATATAGCGACATTAGGTTCCATGGCGCTTTACATGAGGATGAGGGAGACAAGAACAAGTACACTAAATCTAGGCGATCAGGACGTACAGGCACAGGAGGGGCAGGGACCCTGTCCACGAGGGCTCACAGTCTATGAGGGGTGGGTTAGGATACAGTAGGATGGGGGAATGTCAGGTATGGGGCGTTCGCCTGGGTCTCATGGCAGGTTGTAGGCTTGACGGAACAAGTGAGTCTTCAGGTGACACTTGAAGCTACTCAGGGTAGGAGAGTGTCTGACGTGTTCGGGTAGGGAGTTCCAGAGTAAGGCAGATGCCCGGGAGAAGTCCTGGACTCGGTTGTGCGAAGAGGTGATGGGGGGGGGCAGAGGAGGAGTTCTTGGGAGGAGCGGAGGTTGCGTGAGGGTAGGTATCGGGAGACCAGGTCGGAGATGTATGGTGGGGCCAGGTTGTGTATGGCTTTGTACGCCATGGTTAGTGTTTTGAATTGGGATCTCTTGGAGATGGGTGAAGGGCTTGGCAGAGGGGGGCTTGGCAGAGGGGGGAGACAGGGGAGTAGCGGGAGGACATATAGATGAGTCGGGCAGCGGAGTTGAGGATAGACTGGAGAGGTGTGAGGGAGTTAGCCAGGAGGCCATTGAGAAGGAGGTTGCAGTAGTCAAGGCGGGAGATGATAAGAGCATGGATGAGTGTTTTAGCGGTGTCGTGGGTGAGGAAGGAGCGGATCCGTGAGATGTTCTTGAGCTGGAGCCGGAGGGATGTGGTGAGGGCCTCGATGTGGGGTGTGAAGGATAGGGAGGAGTCAAGGATTACCCCGAGGCACTTGGCTTGGGGGACTGGGGAGAGGGCGCAGTCGTTGACGCAGATGGATAGGTTGGGAGGTGGGGTGGAATTTCTTGAGGGGAAGACTATGAATTCAGTTTTGTCCATGTTGAGTTTAAGGAAGCGAGCAGAGAAGAAGGATGAGATGGCGGAAAGGCATTGAGGGATTTTCGAGAGTAGGGAGGTGATGTCAGGGCCGGACAGGTAGATTTGGGTGTCGTCGGCGTAGAGGTGGTACTGGAGGCCATGGGACTCGATGAGTTGCCCTAGGCCGAGAGTGTAAATGGAGAAAAGTAGGGGTCCCAGGACCGAACCTTGGGGGACTCCGACAGAAAGGGGGTAGGGTGAGGAGGAGGTGATTGAGTGGGAGACGCTGAAGCTCTGGTCCGCTAGGTATGAGGAGATCCAGGAGAGGGCAAGGTGGGTGATGCCAAGGGATTCCAGGATCCGGAGAAGAAGGGAGTGGTCAACCGTGTTGAAGGTGGCAGACAGGTCAAAGAGTAGCAGGATGGAGTAGTGGTGTTTGTTCTTGGCGGTCAGTAAGTCGTTGGTGACTTTGGTCAGGGCTGTTTCGGTGGAATGGAGGGGTCGGAAGCCGGACTGTAGGCGGTCGAAGTGGGAGCACGAGGAGAGGTGAGAGGACAGTTCGGAGTGGACGTGCTGTTCAAGTAGCTTAGAGGCGAATGGGGCGATAGTTAGAGACAGAGGTAGGGTCAAGTGAGGTTTTTTTTAGGATGGGCGTGATTAGGGCGTGTTTGAAGGCCGAGGGGAAGGTACCAGTGCTAAGTGAAAGGTTAAAGAGGTGGGTGAGGGCTGGGATGAAAATGGAGGTGTGGTTGGGAATGAGGTGGGATGGGAGCGGGTCGTGGGCGCTGGTGGTGAGGTGTGGTTTTGAAAGGAGGGAGGAGAGTTGGTCTTCAATTATGGGGGGGAAGTGGCTGATGGAGGAGGAGGGCAGTGTAGGTGGGAAGGGGAGGTGTGGGGATAGTGGACCGAAGCTGCTTCTGATCTTGTCGATCTTCTCCTTGAAGAAGGTCGCAAAGTCTTCAGCAGAGATGAGGGGAGAAGGGGGAGGAGCAGGTGGGCGAAGTAAGGAGTTGAAAGTTTTGAAGAGCTGTTTGGGGTTGCGGGACAGAGAGGTTATAAGGGATGAGAAGAACACTTGCTTGGCGGTAGCGAGTGCCGTCTTGAAGTCAGTGATGGATTGCTTGAACAGAGCAAAGTGCTCGGGGGTGTGAGACTTTTTCCATCTCCTCTCGGCGACTCTGGACGCCCGTCTCAGGTTTTTAGTGAGGGTGGTGTGCCAGGGTTGCCTGTTAATGCGTGGAGCATGGAGAGTGAGGGGGGCGGCTAGGTCGAGAGCGTTCGTTATGGTGGTGTTGTATAGGGTGGTGGCAATGTCAATGTCGTCAGCGCAGGGTAGGTCGGTGAGAAGGAGGAGTGATTCAGAGAATAAAGGAAGATCAAGATCTTTTAGGTTTCGGCGAGTGTGATCAAGTTTGCAGAGAGGGGGTAGTGTGGCAGGGGAGGAGAGGGCGGAGAAGGTCAAGAGATGGTGGTCGGACAGTGTGAGTACCGAGGTTGTGAGGTTAGAGAGGGAGCAAAGGCGGGTAAAGATGAGGTCAAGCGTGTGGCCTTGTTCGTGGGTGGGAGAGGAGGACCATTGGGAGAGCCCTAGGGAAGTGGTCAAGGAAAGAAGGTTGGAGGCGGCTGGGCGGGGAGTGTCAATGGGGATATTGAAGTCGCCCATGATGATGGAGGGGATGTCAGTGGAGAGGAAGTGAAGTAGCCAGGTGGTGAAGTGGTCAAGGAAGGAGGCGGTGGGTCCGGGGGGGCGGTAGATGATGGCTATTTGGAGGTTGCAGGGGGAGAAGATTCGGACTGAGTGGGCTTCGAAGGAGGGGACAGTGACGGATGGGGGCTGGAGGATGGGGCTGAAGGTGCAGGAGTTGGACAGCAGTATGCCGACTCCACCGCCGTGTTTGCCAGAGGGACGGGGGGTGTGAGACAGGCTGAGGCCGCCGTAGGATAGTGCAGCAGGGGAGGCCGTGTCGGAGGGGGTGAGCCAGGTCTCGGTGAGGCCAAGGAATGACAGTTTCCTGGAGATAAAGAGATCATGGATGTCGGGGAGTTTGTTGCACACTGAGCGGGCATTCCAGAGTGCGCCGGGTAGAGCGGTATGTGGGGCATGGGTTGGGGGAATTGGTCTGATGTTGGTGGGGTTGCGAGAGCTAGTGGTGGTGAGGTTGCGAGGGTTGGCGGTGGGTCGCGGGATGAAGGTTGTTGTGGAGATGCTGCGGGGGGGGGGGGGCCAGGATTGGGGGAGATGTCACCGGCAAGGAGGAGGAGTAGGCCGAGGGTTAGCAGGTGGGAGCATGAGAGCTTGCGAGGCGGGCGTGCTTGTTTGGTGATTGAGGATTTAAAGTGAATGAAAAGGTCGGTGAAGTGGGTGAGGTGGTTCGGCAGGATGGAGGGTGAGAGCAGTATTTTGTTGCTGGGAGGGGGGATAAGTGGGGGTAGTAGGAAGTGGAGAAGGATGGGAGTGAGAGTGAGGAGTAGCGGGAACATTGCATACGGAGAACAGGGAGTGAGTGTGGCAGCAGGGGCCAGAAGCAGAGTGGGGAAAGTTGTGGTAGTGGGTGAATGATCATCAGTGGGGAGCGGTCACGGGATGAGGTGATGACCAGGGGATGAGATGTAAGGTGGGGGGTCGGATGGATGAGTCAGATGGGGAAGTTGGGGGATCAGTCGAGGCGGTCGGGGTTGACAGAGGCGATTGCTGGGTTGCACACATCCACACATGCACATATCCATCCATGCATGCACACATCCATGCATGCTCACATCCATGCATACACACATTCATTCACCCATGCATGCACCCACTCACCCATCCATCCACCCATGCATGCATGCACCCACTCACCTATCCATCTGTGGAGCCCACTGGGACTGGGTAATCTGTACCGGACCGGGATACTGCTGGGGATATTACGGCGGTCTTGGTCCAGACCGTGTCTCAGATTCCGCAATAAATGGGGGTTATATTTACAGGGGAGTTTGTCGTGACGCCACCGGTTGTGGTCAGGGTGACCACAGCTGCTGCAGAACCTCTGGGGATGATGTTTGACAGCCAGTGATGTAAAGGCTCTCCGAGGGTAGAGCTTGGTTCCCTGGGGCAGTGATAGTAAAAGTCTATGGATGTTGCAGGATAGGGGTAGTAATGGAAGTGATAGCTGCTTGTGAAGGAACGCAGGGTTTGAGCACAAGGATCACACAGACTCACTGTCGTTTTCCAAGTCTTTACTGCAGATGTTCTTTAGCAGAGTACTGTCCACGGAGTCTGTACCGGGGCCGGGTTGCTCCCATCCTGACCAGGTCCTTGGCTTCCTACTCTTGCGCCTTGTGTGTGGCCCTACTGCTGCTTTAGCTGAGCTGCTGGCCCTGTCTCTCCTCACAGGTACCCCCTGGCTAGGCAACTTGAGTCTTTCTGTGTGCTTCTGACCCCCACCATGTTGCTTCACTGAGGTACGGTGTAGGTATGTAACCTCCACTATCCCGGTGTTTTTTATGCTGCGTTTCAGTCACAGATTCGAATCCGGTATCCGGTCTCTGCGCTCCTCTGTGGCGAGTTATGAGGTAACTCAGTCTCCCAGATGTGTTCTCCTGTTTCTCTTACTCCTTCCCTCAGACCGTGGCTAGGCCTGGAATTGAGTAGCAGACTGTGGAGAAGCCTGAGGTAGCCTCTTTACATTACAGTCTTTTCTTCCTCAGTGCTGCACCGCACTGAACTACTCACTTCCTGTCTACACCAGAATATATAAGGGAGCTGCTTTAGCTCCCCCTTCTGGCCTAGAGGTGATAGTGCAGTGTTCAGTGTTGTGTGGGGAGTGAACCTAGGTGTTGTCTCTGTAGCACTTAACCCCTAGGGTGACATATTCCCCCTTAGTGAAAGACAGTACTCCGGGACTGTAGAAAACCAAAAAAACAGTTAATAATACAATTAATATTTACAGAGCCTTAAAAAGTAAAAAGTACAAAAATCACTAAAATGCTCAAAAAGAGTCCAAAGTTCAAAAAGCAGTCTTTCCGGGGGTTTAGTCTATTGCCTCCGGGCTGATAAATATTTACAATAAAGTCTATACCACAACCAGTTCCGTCGTAGTTATGGTCCATAAATAAACATGGTCCATAAATAAACAAAAATGAAAAGGAGTTCAATAATATTTAAGTAGTTCATACCCTTATCACGGTGACTTTATCAGGATCCGGTGCTACTCCCTCTGAACTAATGACGTGTCCCAGGTACTGTACCTTTGGCTTGAGAAGGTGGCACTTGGATGGCTTGATTTTAATGCCGTATCCGGATAAGGCTTCAAACACTTCTGCCAGGTCTTGTAGCTGTTGCTCATATGTCTTGGAGTAGACTATGACGTCATCTAGGTACAGGAGGACAGTTTCAAAGTTCTTATGTCCTAGGCAGCTCTCCAACAGGCATTGAAAGGTACCGGGTGCGTTGCAGAGTCCAAACGGCATACAATTGAACTCACAGAGGCCCATCGGCATCGTAAACGCTGTCTTCTCCTTGTCGGCCTCTGCAACAGGAACTTGCCACTACCCACTAATCAGATCAAGGGAAGAAAAGTAGTTAGTAGATTTTAATGCGGCTAATGACTCCTCAATCCTAGGTAACAGGTATGCATCCTTATGTGTAATGCGGTTAATCTGCCGGTAGTCTATGCACATTCTCATGGTCCCGTCCTTCTTTTTAAGTAACATGAAAGGTGCTGCCCAGGGGCTACAACTTTCTCTTATTACCCCTGCAGTCTTCATTTCTTTGAGCATGTCTTTGGTGGTTTGGTAGTGAGCGGGTGGTAAAGGTCTATACCTCTCTTTTATAGGCTGATGGTTACCTGTGGGTATAGTGTGCTCTACCCCTTTAATTTGCCCAAAGTCTAACGGGTGTTTGCTGAATATCTGCTCATATTCTTTTACTACTCAGTATACTCCATGCTTTTGATGGGAAGGTGTAGAACTGGTACCTGTATGCTGTGATGGCATTGTTATCAACCGTGAACAATTTAGCCATGGTAGCACACTTTGGTAATGTGACCTCATCTTCCCCGCAATTTAGAAGGTGTAATGGCACTCTTTTCCCCGGTGTACCTCAACTAGCCCTCTGGCTGTTAGTATAGTGGGTCTACTATCTGAGTACACGGGTTCTACAGGGCTTGGTAGTCTTGCCTATTGCAGCTCTACACCAGACCAACATTTCAGTTTTGGGAGGTATTACAATGGGTATCAGATCACTTACTCGTACACTGCCGATTTCACCTCCTGATATTTCTACGTGTTGTTTCATCATCAGGGCTTTTATTTCCTTTTGCAAAAGCCTCTGCTGTCCGGTTCTGACAGTCTCGGCGATCTGCTGCAAGACAATAATTACCTTGTAAAAGCACTTTTTGAATTTCATTCATTCCTAGTAACATTACTGGTTCATGTTCTCGCCGGTCAACATCTACAATTATAATACCGTGATTCTACAATTCTACCTTCCCAATCGGAATGGTCATTTCTGTGAACCCAACCTGTGGTATTAGTTCACCATTACTAGCCCATAAGTTCACTACAATGTCAGTTGTATCACTATTATAGTCTGAATCAGCCCAGTACCGTTTGTATAGAACATGTGGAATTGATGTTATCTAGGAACTGGTATCCAACATGGCACTAAAGGGAATGCCATCCAACATGATTGAAATGACTGGGCGTCCACCCACGAATCTGTCATACCAGGCTGAAGGACCTTGAGAGTTTACTCCTGAGAAGCGTCCCGCCTGCCCAGGGAATCCTGATTTAAAGCACATTCCCGGGCAAAGTGACCTGGTTTCTGACAACGGCCGTAAATGGGCTGTCCATCCAGTTGATAGCGGTCGCTGGGTCGTCCTCTCATCGCTTGGTACCTCCAGGGCCTCATCCACGGGACATCCTCCTTGCTGGTTGCCAACTCGATCTTGGGTGCAGGCATGGATCCTTGCAGCTCCCTGATGACTTTAGCCATGGAAATAACAGTATCTGTCAGGACATCTAACTTTTGGTTGAGGGCCTCATTAGAGATAGGTTCTCTGTGTTCAGCAGCATGGCCTAGAGGTGCTAGTGCAGTGTCCAGTGTTGTGTGGGGAGTGAACCCAGGTGTTGTTTCTGTAGCACTTAACCCCTGGGGTGCCACACATCCATCCATCCATGCATGCATGCATTCACCTACTCGCCCATCTATCCACCCATGCATGCATGCATGCACCCACTCACCCATCCACCCACCCATGCACCCATGCATGCATGCACCCACTCATTCCTTCAATCTATCCATCCATCCACCCATGACGCATGCATGCATGCATGCAACCACTCATTCATCCATCCATCCATCCATCCATTCATTCATTCATACTTACCTCATCCAGGAGGAGGAGCCCAGGAGAGGAGGAGGGGCCCACACTGGAGCTGGCCGGCGGGTGCACCGGAAGGTGCAGCCCGCCGGGAGGTGTGGGGGGGACACAGGGCACAGGGCGGGTGTTAGCTTCCTCATTCCCCTCTGTTATCGCACCAGGAGGGGGCTGAGGAAGCTGACCGGCGGGTGAAGCCCCCCGGCAGATGACTGTTACCGCCAGCGGATAATTGTTACCGCTAGGTGGGGGGTAGGAAAGGGATTGAGGAGGGGCTCATCAACCCTGGAGCAGGAGGTGGCTAGGAGGGCGAGGGCACCTGCCATCCCACCCCTCTAGATCTGATTGGAGAGCTCCAATCAGATTTGGAGTGGGTTACTCGCTCTAATTGACAGTCTCAATATCAACTGCCAATCAGAGCGAGTTTAGCCACGGGGGGGAGGCTAAGCCACCCCCCAGGGCGATCCTGCAGCTTCGGTGACTTGTCAATGAGCCGGTCACCGGAGCTGCAGGACCGCAAAGAAGTCATGACGTTATAGAGACATCATAGGTCTGGAACTCACCGACTTTCATGACGTCTCTATAACATCATAGATTGGGAAGGGGGTTAAAGCAGTTGTAAGGTGAGTTTAATACAACTAAATTTGCAACTATAAAAATCTAACAAATAAAACGTTTGAAATTGTTAAAGAAATATCATTTTTGGAGGAGAAACTCTCTAAAAACCATTCTTCGGATTTGCAGAACCAAATTTTGAACTTGAGACAAAATCTAA
Source organism: Allobates femoralis (assembly GCA_033576535.1). Lineage (NCBI taxonomy): Eukaryota > Metazoa > Chordata > Amphibia > Anura > Aromobatidae > Allobates > Allobates femoralis. The sequence continues at coordinate 275,018,456 of JARQOC010000001.1, forward strand.
AAACACTTTTGTCTGAGGAATACAACAGTGTGTCACAAAGGGTGAAAATGAACTATTACCTCTCAAACAATAAGCCTTCCAAAGCCTTCACAGCTAGGACATGAGACAGAGGACTAAAATTCCCTATGTCAAAAACCAATTAGGTCAAACATGTAAGCACCAAAGGGATATTTCAGATTATTTTTGCAATAATTACACAATCCTATAAAACTTAAACAAAGACCCTAACTTTGTAAACCCTTCAGAGAAAGAGATTGACCAATTTCTTGATTCAATTAATCTCCCTTCTCTCTCCCAAATAGAGGTGGAAACATTAAACTCCCTGTATACAAAAGTGTAGATATTGGATGTAATTAAAACAGTCAAAATGAGAAATCCCCTGGACCTGATGGGTTTCAAAATTAATTTTACAAGAACTTTGAGCATGTGAAATTAACCTCATTAACTAACCTAGCCAACCGATCCGCAACTGAGGGCTATTTGCCATCGGAGATACTGGAGGCATTGGTTATAGTACTCCCTAAGGATTAAGGTGACCCATAAGATACAAAAATTACAGGACAATCTCACTTCTTAACTCAGATACCAAAATTCTAGCAAAACTTGCAGCAAATAAACTACAATCATATATTCATAAATTGGTAAATATGGACCAAGTGGGATTTATCCATGGGGAGGAATGCTCCTGATGCAACTAGAAGAGCATTGAATTTGATAGCTACAATTGAGAATTAGAAGACTCCATCAGTTCTCCTAGCCCTCAATGAATAAAAAGCCTTCGGGATAAATATAATCTTTCCCAACAAGAAGAAGAGGACTGGAAGAATATTCGGAATTATATAACCATAAATATAGTTTACTTTTTACTCCCCAAGAAAATAATAGACCTTTTGCCCAACCCTTCTGACACATTTAGGTGGAAACCTAATACATTTTATACTATTTACAATAAGGATGTGACGCTAATAAAAACAAATAATATACTTGCCTTGGAGAGAGACCTTCAGATTCAGATATTTCTCATCTGTCCAGACCCATGGATGTCACCTATTCCAAGACATTATGCGTCACTATCCAGGAGACACACTATAAGGTGATATTCAGGTGGTGATATCCAGGTGGTATTGGACACCACAAAAAATCAATGATATCAATCCATCTATTTCCTCAGAGTGCTAGAGGGAATTTGGGAAAAAGGAGTTCTATTTCACATGTATTTTGGGGATGCCAGAAACTTCTTAATTTATGGTCGGATGTTAAACAGCTAATAAATAATCTCATGGGTTTAAAAATCTCTTTATCTCTACAGCTTGTTTTGTTAATGCCGGCATAGACGACTTTCCAGTCGACTTAAGACACTTAATATGCCAAATTCTCACATCAGTAAAACTTCTAATTGCTTCCAGATGGAAACGACCACAACCCCCAACAATTTTTAACCTTATTGATAGAGTCACACTTCACAACCTATATGAATACAATCTAGCCTTAAGAAGCAAGAAGTTTAAAAAATATAAGCAAAGATGGAAGATCTGGTCTCGTACCTATACCCCTAGCCTAACAATACCTGAGATGAGTTGACGTTGTTACATTACATTTTTTTTTTTGTTATGAAACAGTATCACTTACCTAATAACCTTGCAATGTTATTATGTTTAAATTAAGGATATTACACTTATTGTGATTTTGTGACATTATATGTAAGAAATGTATAAGAAATATGTGATGGTTCCCCTTCTTGTTGGTTTGTTCCCTTTCCCTCCCTATTTATGTTTATTCCCTTCCTTTGTCAAACATTTTAATAAAAAATATGTTGGGTATAGAATTAGTGAGATAAAGGTGACCCGACCACTGGCATCATTTGCTCTTCAAATGAGTCTGTTCTGATATAAATGCAGATGAAGGCAGGCAAATAGTTTGAGGAAGACAGGATGTCAAATACCCAATTTCAGCACGTGATGTGGGGTGAGCATGCAAGGGTTAAATTATCTTCTCTCACTCAATCCAGCACTCATCCTTTGCCATAGGCTATAATGTGAGCATAAATCACACCCCGACACAGTGCAAATACAGCAGTTACACAAGGTGATGAGTACCTGAAATACTATTGTCTGATAATCAACAGGGTCCCACACTCTCTATAAGACAATAGATTCTTTAGAGCATACAAGTATCAAACGTATTAAAGCTTGAAGCTGTAATATTAAAATTACAGTGCTTACCATAAAAAAAAAGATAAAATATAAAAATGACATAAATATATGCAAAGCAGTTATAGAATAAAAAGGGAGTAGATTACAGAAATACCCTAACTTCCAGTATAAAATTATTCTTGTTTCTTAGGGAAAGGAGAGATTAAATATGGATCACATCAGCATCAGCCAACCCACACAAGTGAATGCTTTCTTTTGTGCCATTCAGCCTTCTTTTGTGCCACCCAGCTTTTTATATGTTCGGCCCTGGGCTCGTGTTTCCAAAACAGCCGGTAATTTTAATATTCTATTCTGAGGCTATGTGCCGCGGTTAGCCACGCCCCGTTAACGACGTGCCCGCCCTCAAAACACTGGATTACGGCCAGAGGGGGCGGGCATCAAGAAGGAGCGGGCGGAGGCTGCTGCACACAGCCCCGCCCATGGATTTCCTTCACTCTGCCTACGAAAGAATGTTGTAAGTATATACTTACAATGCGAATGTACACATTTAACCGTTACTAGACATCAATACAGCTTATTTGTAATACAGGGGTCTATGCACCCCAGTATAGTGATACGGGGGGGCCCCTTTGGTTTACATGCACGGGCTCCGAAGAGCCTGTGACCATTGAGAAATTGTAGAAGAACACTATAGAAGTCGCCGGCCGGTCTGTAGGGGGGTCTAAGCCCCCCTACAGACCTCAAAAAGTCATTTAGGTCAGCTATTTTAACTCTTTATTAACTTGCCAGATCGGGAACCGCAAGCTATGCAGTTACCGGATGGCTCAGGGATTACACATCCTGAGCCATCCGGTGAACGCAGTGCGGTATTCAGCACACAGTTTTGAAAAAAATGTGTGTGCCCGGCATTGCGTTCACCGCATCCGGATCCGGATGCGGTGAATGCAATTTAGGTTTCCAATGTGACCCTACCCGATAATGTACTGCTCTTGTCATACATTTCCCCCTATAGTTATATATCAGTTACATGTTTCCTTCACACAGGAGTTTGAAAGCCACTTGAATGTACTTTTGTAATTTTAATTGCAAAATTTCATAACTTTTCATGCTAGGTCAAATAAAAAAAACTTAAGTTACTGTTTTAAGCATTTTTTTTAACCAAAGTTTATACTTTCAGTTTCAGAGTTCTATAACATACATTGCTCTTACAGACACTTTACACGTCCCAACATATTGGATACAACGGCACGGGAGCGCGCACTTTTTTGGCTGAAATCCAAGATCACATAGGAGCTGTCACACAGGGAGATATCGGCAGGCAACACAACTGCGATATATATGCCCCCTCGTGCGAGCGACCCAAGGAACGACCATTTAACATGGGAGTGAATAGGGGAAGTTGCTCTCCAAGTCGGTGTTGGGCTGTCACACACCACGATCCTGCCAGATCGTCCATCCAATATCGGGCAGTTGGAGAGCCTGCACAATTCTTCCCCGATATCGTTTTGGCATCGTTCTTGCATCAAATTGGTCATTTACACCACACAATGCACGAACGATATCGGCGCCCATGCACAAACCACGTGACTTGTTATTGAAGTTGGACGATGATATCGGGACGCGTAAAGTAGCCATTAGAAGTAGAGAAAGCTTATTGCTACAATACATATTGTAAGCTAGCATTTGAGTTTACCCTGGATTGATGGTTTTCCATGTAGACATGCATATTCAACTCTAGTATACTTGTATGTCCCTTAACCTACTATGTTTGTTGGACATTACGTCAGCAGACACCCCAACATTTCATTCTAGATCTAGTGGAAATGTAAATTTACAAAGCAATTGTCCCATCTGCATGTTATACTTTATGCTAGTACGAAAAAGCTAAACAAATAACTGCTGAAACTAAAAACAAAATGTTGCACAAAAAAAGTCTTTATCACTACGAGGCATTTATAAACATTAACTTTGAATTAAAAGAAAATTAGAGCCTCATCTTTAGCATCCATACACAGAAGACAGCCCTTGTGCAAGAACAAAATAAGGGCTTAGACTCATAGAAGCGCAGTCGCGCAAATCGGACCATTGTCTTTTTCAGCTGGTGTCCTGCCGTGGAAGGTTCCCTCTCCTGCACTGCCATGCTTGTATGCACTTTTAAGGTATGAAATAAATGTTTGAACTTTAAAGGATCGTGTGCCACGGAATGTTTTATTCTGTTTCACAATATATGGGCCCTTTGCAGTACAACAGCTCATCTTAATGTGCAAATCTACCTAAGGCGGCCGTCCACACGCTACGATATCTTGAAAGATATCGCTTGAACGCGCCTGATTAAAAATCGCGTGAACGATGTCTCTGCGTGTGACGGCAAGATACGATGAGCGAGAAGTGTTCAAATCGCAAGATCGAGATCTGAGCTCCGGACCTCAGATCTTGCGATGAATGATTTTACAAACAGCTTCATCGTGGTGTATAACACCACGATGAACGATCTCCCAGCGGCAGAGCCTATGCTGGGAGATGGTAACTATGGTACACGTCGGGTTACTAAGCGATGCGCGGCGCCTAGTAACCCGATGTGTACCATAGTTACCAGCGATCTCGCTGGTCCACATCGCTGGTGAGTCTGTCTGTGTGACATCTCACCAGCGATGTGAGCGATATTGTAAGCGATCGCGCGTGCACGTGATCGCTTACAATATCGCTAGCGATATCGTAGCGTGTGACGGCCGCCTAACTTGGATATAGAAATTGGCCCACTTACTTCTTGGAGCCCTGTGCAGCTGCACAGATTGCACTAATGGTATGTCCACCCTGAACCACAAATGGTGAGTGTATATGATCAGGATTTGTGTTTTCTTGCTGCCTTCAAAATGCTACATTGTCCAGTACAAGCACAGTAGATGGGATTTATAGAAATCCCCTGCCCACTGTGCTTGTTTTCCACAGCATAAACTGAGATAAGGCATGACTTCTTGAGCCACTGCATGTCTATTTATGCTTGTGGAGACACTAGTGTTCTCAGTGGGAAAATCCACTGAACCCTGAATTCTGTTTGTGGGCATAGACACAGCATTCTTCTGCAGAGAACACTGGCATCTCTGCAAGAGAAAACATGACTCTTCTAGGACATATCATGTCCTGATCGCGGGCACTTAGCCTTAAGAAATACACTTCAAAATGTTCAATTTTGTGCAAATGTCATTGGAAATCAAATAAAAATTTTTACTGAAAACTGTGAAGAAATTATAACATAGGATTTGGATAGAAACTGTGATTTTGCTGTCCCAATGCCGTCAGTGGACGTTAGGGTATACCTACTGATGACCATGTTACTTTTTAGATTTGTAGAATTGTAATTCATTCTGTCCTTTTTTGACTGTATCAAAAACTTACTACGAGTTAGTAAGCACTTACTCATATATTACTTGCCATTACCATTCTCTATTACTTACTAAATTGTCAGCAAAAGCACAAGTACTCGAGCTGCTGAAATGAAATAATGCTTGTTTTGCATTAATGTAAAGAATTTCATACACTTGTCAAATAACTAGTTGACTTTTTCTTAGGTAGAAATAAATGCTCACCCTGAGAACAATTTTTTTTAAGAAGGAATCGGCCTTGACACTTTTTTATACTGGAAGCATTGGTATCTGAAGAAACTGAGAAACTCTACCTGCTTTGTACCTTGCTCATAACGCCTACATATATTTTAATGTATAATAAGTGCATACTTAATGTAGAGATAGTCTCTTTGTTGTATAGTAAATGTTGTTTTATCACAGGCAAAGAGCAGATAAAATATCTGTAATTGTAAGAACAGTATAAAGAAAACTTCGACAATAGTATCCAGAGAGTGGTGCATTTGACCTTCGGAAACAATGTGCGCATACGATATTTTCTACAATTTCCAAGTAATCTCTCAATACGGAGGCTAGCCCTCATTAGCCAGATTCACCTCCTCACCTTGCTTCATTAGGTTCCACTCCTCGCAGTCTCATCTGAGCAGCAGGGAACATTATATGCACTGACGGAAAATAAGCTTTCTTTAGTGAACATCCTTTTTTGTCTGTAATGAGAATGAAGATAGCATGTTGTCAATAGCACTCTGCATCAACTCAGAAATACTTCCATTTCACCTTGCAAACTAATAAATAGTACTGTCGTGGGAAGATACTGTGGAGTAATGGCATGATTAACCTTCATTTCAACATGCTTGTAGGAGATGTTTTCTTGTTTGCAGCCTAATAAACATCTATAGTAACATTTCTTAATATAACATTGATAGCCATGATGTAACTGTAAAGTATTATGTACAAGAAGAAAGTAAATAGAGAAGTACGGTAATCCAATGTATGTTATAATAGGCAACTTCCCTTTGGAGTAAGAAATACCCAGCGTACTGCATAACCTCTTGCTTAAATGGTAATCCAGATAATAAAAATAGCCGTATTAATGAGAGCTAGCTCAACAGGTCTTAATTTTCATACACACCTTTATTAAACTTCTGCACTCTCCTATTTGCGACGCGTTTCGATAGACCAGCTATCTTTCTCAAGCAATGGAGAGTGAAGGAATAAAAACCTTATATAGGGCATTAATCCAATTACAATTTGCATTACATTGTGACATCATCATCACAGGATGACCTATCACTCACAAGATAACGTTTATCCTACAAGTCGTCCTCCCCTTTGCAATAATTAAAATAGTTATAAAATTGCTGCAAAACAATATTTAGATCCATCTTATGTTAACATATGTCCTATACAAATCTTACAATTATTTTTACAATTATTATTATCATTATTATTCCCAAAAATAATAAAATAACCTTAGATTCCCATATTAAAATCCAGAGACACACATACAATTAAATGCATAACCTAAAAGGGGATCCTAATGAATAGCCTTCTCTTTTAGTAAGATTTAGCTCTTCAGGAGATAGAGTGCCTAATTTATAAATCCAGTAGGATGCCTAGAGTGCCATAATGGTAAAGTCACTTTTCACAATAACCTGCCCTGTGTGTACAAAGAAATACTTCTGCCCATTATATCGCATTCATTCTCACTGGTTTCCTCCTCAGCAGGCGCTATTTTTTAATTTGCACTTGATTCTGAACTAATTGGAGGAGGCTAGCTGCTACCAGTATTATCTTTCCTTTTAGCATAAAGATAGAAGCAGCAACAGCATAGAGGACATTATTAAGCAGATAGAATGTGAATCAAGCTCTGGGATGTCATAAAACACTTGATAGGAAGCTATGCACAATCTCTCAGGGTACCTTTACACGCCACTACGACAGGATGGATACAACCCGCTACTTCACGTGCACGAGCACGCTCAAACGGTTACAAACGGTAAACGCAACACCTTTACACGCCGCCACAAGGTGCGCTACGCTACGTTACATCTATAGCTAGCTACATCGCCGGGTGTCTCAAGTAGCCATCTGTAGCGTACCTTACCTCATTTACACACCGCTACAACAAGCTAATATGGGGGACCTGGTGCAGCAGGGACAGCACATAGGCGTGCCACAATTGTGGATTACGAGACGTCCGTACGATGATAGGACAAAGCAAGAAACCCATGATTGGCCAGGCATCGCAGGAGGCTGATTAATACATGACTCTCGAGCAATTGTGTAGTGTGACTGGTCAGCTCCTTAAATATGCCTCCCTATGCAGCGACTGCCAATCATAACGCAGGAGCTTCCTCCAATGATCGCTGAAGGGGGGCGGTATCCCGGAGCCTGTGTCACGCCCCAGCTACATACCAGGTACTTAGCCTGGTGTGTAGACATCCCTTCTGCTCCTTCTTTACACGCCGATACAGCTCGCTACAATCGGCTTTGTAGCCATCTGTTTTCGAGCAGTGCTCGGAAACAGATGTATCTGTTGCCGGCTGCTCCTACCGTCTTCACACGCCGCTACTACGGGCTATATTGACGCTACAAGCTACATTTGTAGCCTGTAGCGGGTTGTATCCATCCTGTCGTAGCGGCGTGTAAAGGTACCCTTAGTCTGCCTGTTTCCTTAATCTGCTCCTTTTTCCTCCTTGTCTTTCTATAGAAGTTTACAAGCTGTGAAACCTAATACCACAGTAAACTGGAGGTCCTTCTTTGTCTAGTCTAAGGCTGGCTTTGCACTGCAGTTTTTTCACTGATCAGTGTCCATTCAGTTTGTGTGCCAAAACCAGGAGTGTCTCCAAAACTCATAACAGGTGTCAATCTTTCAGTTATACTTTTTCTCTGCAAGTTCCTCTCCTGGTTCCTCTCCTGGTTTTGGCACACAAACTGGATGCAGTGAAAAACTGCAGTGTGAAGCCAGCCTAAGCAAGATGAAGTTTAGCTCTTTTTACAGAGGGGGTGATATGTTTAGAAGTACAGGAGAAGAAATGGAGAGGAAAGCTTTTTTCTCTTAAAAGATAAATTACAAAGTTTCATATGTTTGACTTATGCAAAGTTTGCTAAAAGTAGAGTTCTCTTTTAAAAATTCTCAAATGTTTGAACAAACTTCACATAAACAGTTTGATGCAGTGGCTTGCTGTATTGCAAATATACATTCTGGGACTTGTAGTTCAGCAAGTTTAAGTAATGCATTATGCTGGAATGTGTAGATTCACAGGTTGAGGTAATGCATTACAAATGCAGGTGAGCCAAAAGACATGTACATGTCTGGCCAACTTGATTCCTCACACTTCTGGGTGTCTCAGTGGATATACTCTCTATGTAAATAGGATTAGATGTCTGTGTCTTTGGGAGCAGGAGTTGCCCTGGAAGACATATGGCCAAGAGGCCAGATCTCATGCTTAAGAGTACATGTCCTTAGAAAGCATAAAGTTTAAGGACTATGGGACCTCACTTGCTTGGGATCAGCTGGTGCCGTAAAAGGTATATGTGGCACCCCAAGGTTTAATGTGCCACAGAAACATCAACACGGGTTTACTCCCCACACAGCACTACACTAGAAAGTGGGAGGAGCTTAAGTAGCTCCTACAAGAGTGGGAGGAAACTAATTTTGTTTACCTCAGAGCAGGAGTAACAGTTAGTCAGTTGAGTTTAGTTTGAGTCTGGAGTTGGAGGAGAGTCGAGTTGGAGTGGAGGTCCTGAAAGGTCTGAGGGAAGGAGTCAGAGAAACAGAGGAACACACCCGGGACAAGGAGTTACCCTAAACTCACCCCGGAGAGGCGCTTAGGATGGATACCGGATCCGATGCTGTGCCTGAGACAGATAGGACAGTGAATACCGGGATAGTGAAGGTCCGACCATCTCTTCCAACAAAGCAACACGGAGGGGTCAGTGACACAGAGGACTCAAGTTGCCTAGCAGATTGGTACCGTGAGGGGAGACAGGGCCAGCAGTTCAGCTAAAAGCGGCAGCAGGGCCACACACAAAGCGCAGAAGTAGGAAGCCAAGGACCCGGTCAGGGGGGGGAGCAACCGGCCCCGGTACAGACTCCGTGGACAATACTCTGCTTTACCATCTGCACAATAAAGACAGGAAAACGACAACAAACGTGAGTGTGTGTGATCCTTGTGCTGAAACCCTACTTTCCCTCATAAACTGCCATTGCCTCCACTCTCATCATCTCTACTACTACCCCTACTTTCCTGCAACATCTATATCCACCATCACAGACTTTAATTACCACTGCCCCGGGGAACCAGGCTCTACCTGCGGAGAGCCGTTCCATCTAAAGCTGCCAAAACATCATCCCCGGAGGTTCTGCAGCGGCGGTGGTCCCCTAACTGACCACAACCCGTGGGTGGCGTCACAACAAACCTAATCCCTTGTAAATACACCCCATTTACGTGTGTGAACCCGGGACACGGTCCGGACCAGGACCGCCGTGAAATCCCCCAGCAGAACCCTGGTCCGTACCGAGTAGAGAAGAAAAACCGCTCACCGCTATTACGTCATCCGGAAGGGAAGAGAATCCCTGGTGCGCAGCGGAACCTTTGTGAGATATCCGGACGGAAGCGGAAGACAGGAGGGCAGACCTTAACTAAGGGGGCGCAGGATGTCGCAATGTGAAGTAGAAAACACCGGTGCTTGTCTTCTTGAATTTCTCTTTATTATTTTTTGAAAATTATAAAATCATTCAGCGTGCTAGCTGGGCGCTAGACGCGTTTCGGAAGAACAACTTCCTTAATCATTAGCAAAATGCTAATGATTAAGGAAGTTGTTCTTCCGAAACACGTCTAGCGCCCAGCTAGCACGCTGAATGATTTTATAATTTTCAAAAAATAATAAAGAGAAATTCAAGAAGACAAGCACCGGTGTTTTCTACTTCACATTGTTTCTTGGGCAGTTGCCAAGCTGCCACACCAGGTGCAGGAATCCAAGAGGTTAATGGGCGGTGGAGCGGCCTATCCTTTTCACACGGGCAAAAGGATAAAATGAATCCTAAAAATTGTTGGGCAATTTCTCCTGAGTACATCGATATCTCATATGTGGTCATAAACCACTGTTTGGGCACACAGCAGGGCTCAGAAGGGAAGGAGCGCAATTTGATTTTTGGAGCTAAATTTCCATTCAAAAAGTCAAATGGCGCTCCTTCTCTTCTGAGCCCTGCCGCGCGCCCAAACAGTGGTTTATGACCACATATGAGGTTTCGGTGTACTCAGGAGAAATTGTGCAACAATTTTTAGGATCCATTTTACCTGTTCCCTATGTGAAAATAAAAAAATTTAGGCTAAAAGAAAATTTTTGTAGAAAAAAAAGTACTTTTTAATTTCTTACAGATGAATTTGTGAAGCACCTGGGGGTTCAAAATGCTCACCACCCATCTAGATTAGTTCCCTGGGGAGGTCTAGTTTCCAAAATGGGGTCACTTGTGGGGGAGCTCCAATGTGTAGGCACACAGGGGCTCTCCAAACGCGACATGGTGTCCGCTAACAATTTGAGCTGATTTTTCAGTCAAATTGTTAGCGGACACCATGTTGCATTTGGAGAGCCCCTGTGTGCCTACACATTAGAGCTCCCCCACAAGTGACCCCATTTTGGAAACTAGACCCCCCAGGGAACTTATGTAGATGGGTGGTGAGCATTTTGAATGCCCCAGTGCTTCACAAATTAATCTGTAAAAATGAAAAGAGAAAATTTTTATGGAAAAAAAAGTGTTTTTTTCATTTTTACGGATGAATTTGTGAGGCACCTGGGGGTTCAAAATGTTCACAACCCATCTAGATACGTTCCCTGGGAGGTCTAGTTTCCAAAATGGGGTCACTTGTGGGGGAGCTCCAATTTTAGGCACACAGGGGCTCTCCATATGCGACATGGTGTCCGCTAACGATTGGAATCGTTAGCAGACACCATGTCGTGTATGGAGAGCCCCTGTGTGCCTAAACATTGAGCTCCCCCATAAGTGACCCCATTTTGTAAACTAGACCTTCCAGGGAACTTAGCTAGATGCGTGGTGAGCATTTTGAACACCCCGAGGCTTCACAAAATAATCTGTAAAAATGAAAAAATAATTTTTTTTGTGGGAAAAAAAAGTACTTATTCAATTTTTCAGATAAATTTGTGAAGCACCTGGAGGTTCAAAATGTTCACAACCCATCTAGTTACGTTCCCTTGGTGGTCTAGTTTCCAAAATGGGGTCACTTGTGGGGGAGCTCCAATGTTTAGGCACGCAGGGGCTCTCCATACGCGACATGGTGTCCGCTAACTATTGGAATCGTTAGCGGACACCATGTCGTGTATGGAGAGCCCCTGTGTGGAAAATATACCCCCCAAGGAATGCATCTAGATGCATAGTGAGCACTTCGAACCCCAGGTGCTTCACAAATTGATCCGTAAGAAGGAAAAATTACATTTTTGTCACACAAATTTTCTTTTTTCATTTTTACGGATCAATTTGTGAAGCACCTGGGGGTTCAAAGTGCTCACTATGCATCTAGATATGTTCCTTGGGGGGTCTAGTTTCCAAAATGGGGTCACTTGTGGGGGAGCTCCAATGTTTAGGCACACAGGGGCTCTCCATACGCGACATGGTGTCCGCTAACTATTGGAATTGTTAGCTGACACCATGTCGTGTATAGAGAGCCCCTGTGTGCCTAAACATTGGAGCTCCACCACAAGTGACCCCATTTTGGAAACTAGACCCCCAAGGAATGCATCTAGATGCATAGTGAGCACTTTGAACCCCCAGGTGCTTCATAAATTGATCCGTAATAAGGAAAAAGTACTTTTTTTTTAACACAAATTTTCTTTTTTCATTTTTACGGATCAATTTTTGAAGCATCTGGGGGTTCAAAGTGTTCACTATGCATCTAAATACAGCGAAGCCCATTTTTATTTTTTTTCTAGGACTAATTCTAAAAAAAAATGGCATGGGGCCCCGCCATATTTTTGGTCCAGCCAGGTACAACTTGGCAGCTACGGACTGCCAGCAACCCCCAGCTGCAACCAAAAATACAGCAAAGCCCATTTTTATTTTTTTTGCTAGGACTAATTCTAGAAAAAATATGGCGTAGGGCTCATCCATATTTTTGGTCCAGCCAGGTACAACTTGGCAGCTACGAATTGCCACCAGCCCTCAGCTGCCTCGTTGTACCTGGCTAGCCACCAAAAATACAGCAAAGCCTTTTTTTTTCTTCTAGAACTAATTCTAGAAAAAAAATGGCGTGGGGCCCCGCCATATTTTTGGTCCAGCCAGGTACAACTTGGCAGCTACGGACTGCCAGCAACCCCCAGCTGCCTCATTGTACTTGGCTGGCAACCAAAAATACAGCAAAGCCCATTTTTATTTTTTTTCTAGGACTAATTCTAGAAAAAATATGGCGTAGGGCTCATCCATATTTTTGGTCCAGCCAGGTACAACTTGGCAGCTACGGATTGCCACCAGCCCCCAGCTGCCTCGTTGTACCTGGCTAGCCACCAAAAATACAGCAAAGCCCTTTTTTTTTCTTCTAGAACTAATTCTAGAAAAAAAATGACGTGGGGCTCCGCCATATATTTGGTCCAGCCAGGTACAACTAGGCAGCTGGGGGCTGGAATCCGCAGCATGGAGAGGCCCAAGCATTTTGGGCCCCCCATGCTGCGAATTGCAGCCCGCAGCCACCCCAGAAAATGGCGCATTCATTGATGCGCCATTTTCTGGAACTGTACCCAGACTCTTCCAGTTGCCCTGGTGCCGGTGGCAAACTGGGTAATAAAGGGGTTAATGCCAGCTTTTTATTGGCAGCTGGCACTAAGCCCGAGATTCATAATATAGGGCCAATGTTAGACCCGCCATTAGGAATCTCTGGTAATTAGTCAGAAAATACACACAGAGAAAAATCTTTTTATTTGAAAAAAATAACACAAACAAAATTCGGACCCCATCTTTATTATAAAGATCCGACGTAGTCCACAACGAAGGTCCCACGACGCTCGATCGCCTCTGCTCAATCCAGAGACTGCAGCAAGGGATCAAGTGTCCTCTTCCTACAGCCTCTGGGGTCAGAGTTATGGTGCACTGTATGACAATGATCTGTCATACAATGCACCATGACTATGATCCCAGAGACTACAACAAGAGGACACTTGATCCCTTGTTGCACCCATCCATCCACCTATGCACCCATCATCCACGCACCCACATCCACGCATGCACATCCACATCCACGCACGCACACATCCACGCTGCACGCTGACATCCACGCAGCACATCCACTCGCACGCACATCCACACACACATCCACGCACGCACACATCCACGCACGCACCCTGACATTCAAGCACGCTGACAGCCACGCATGCACACATCCACACCACGCACACATCCACGCACGCACGCTGACATCCACGCACGCTGACATCCACGCATGCACGCTGACATCCACGCATGCACGCTGACATCCACGCACGCACACATCCACGCACGCACGCTGACATTGAAGCACGCTGACATCCACACACGCTGACATCCACGCATGCACGCTGACATCCACGCACGCTGACATCCACGCACGCACGCTGACATCCACGCACGCTGACATTCACGCACTCTGACATCCACGCACGCACGCTGACATCCATGCATGCACGCTGACATCCACGCACGCTGACATCCACGCACGCACGCTGATATCCATGCACGCTGACATTCACGCATGCTGACATCCACGCACGCACGCTGACATCCATGCACACATCCATTCTCGCACGCACACATCCACGCACGCTGACATTCACACACGCTGACAATCACGCACGCTGACATTCAAGCACGCTGACATCCACGCACGCACACATCCACACACGCACGCTGACATCCACGCATTCACACATCCTTGCACATCCACGCCTGACATCCACACATGCTGACATCACATGCACGCTGACATCCACGTACGCACGCTGACATTAAAGCACGCTGACATCCACGCACACACGCTGACATCCCGCACGCACGCTGACATCCACGCATGCACACATCCACACACGCACGCTGACATCCACGCACATCCACGCACACGTCCACGCACACATCCATCTATGCACACATCCACGAAAGCACACGTCTATGCACACACACGTCTATGCACGCACACGTCCATGCACGTGTCCACACACGCACACGTCTACGCATGCAAACATCCACGCACGCACGCTCATGTACGCTCACGTCCACGCACACGTCCACACATGCACCCCCCATCCATCTATCCATTCACCCATCCATCATCCATCCATCCATCAATTCATTCATTCATTCATTCATACATACATACATACATACATAGACACATACATACATACTTACCTCCCTCGAACAACCGATGAGCAGGAGGCCGGGAGAGGAGGCGGGGAGAAGAAGTGGGGCCACAGACCAGCGGGCAGAGGAGGCGCAGCGGCGGCAGGGCGGCCTCAGCGGCAGGTGCACCGATGTGTGCAGCCCGCGCAGGAGGTGAGGGGGAGCCAGGCACAGGGCCCGGAGGAGGGGGCAGCCTGGGGAAGGAGCACCAGAGCGGAGGGCCAGGCACTGTGACCGGCGGGCGCACATGGGTGCAGCCCACCGGCATATACATAATAGAGAGGGGCGGGTGGTTGGGGGAACGGCGGGGGGGCCCCTGTGAGTCCTGGAGTGGGAGGGGGGTGAGGAGGGGTGGGCACCTGCTGATCCGCCCCTCCAGATCTGATTGGAGAGCTCCAATCAGATCTGGAGGGGTGAATCCCTATGATTCCCTCCGATCGGCAGTTTCACTTTTAAACTGCCGATCGGAGGGGTCCTTGGCATGGGGGGGTTAATCCACCCCCTGTGGGGTCATCTACAGGTTGTCACAGAGCAGCAGCATCTGTGACACCTGAGTGAGCCCACTCACAAGAGCTGCAGCAGCTCAAATCTGCCAGGATGTTGTACAATGTCCTGTGTCGGGAACGGGCAGAAACACAGGACGTTGTACAACGTCCTATATCGGGAAGAGGTTAAAGGATTTGTGTCATGTTCAGTAATCGTTAAAATTGCAAGTTAGTAAACTACTTTTCTTTAAATTCTCTATTTTTAAAATTGGGATGCTTTTAATTTTATGTAATGTTCATCATACAGGTTACCAATCTCCTATCCAAAGGGCCTGTGTTTAAAGGGAACCTATCAGGTCGGGGAAGCCCTCTAACCTATCTCTACCTGACCCTGCACCTGCCTATCTAATCCCTAACCATCCCTCTCTGTGCTAAGGGGGCCCTATAATGACGGAGATAAATAAGTTTTATACTTACAAACTGTCTCCAGTTGAAGACTGGAAAGGCAGGCTCGGGCTCAATTCTACCCTCCTCGCGCTGTCCCCACATGACCTGCTGGGCGTCCGCATTCTCCTTGGGCTGTGACACCTCCTTTTGAAATGCCCACCTCTTATGAACATGTGATGCCCAGGCCACAATGTCATATCCGGCCCGGTGCATTGTGGGATGATCACGTGGTACGCACTGCCTTCAAGATGTGCACTGCAAATCAGACTGCCCCACTCTCATACAACCCAACCCGCGCACACAGACAACCCTGGCTCACCACCCTCAATAATAAACTTTGACGGACGTCTAGGGCGGCTGAGCAGAGATGGAAGAAATCAGACTCTGCAGAGCACTTCACCTTGTACAAACAGTCCCTCATCATCTTCAAGACTGCACTCGCTGCAAAACAAGACTATTTCTTTTCCCTAATAACCACCCTGTCCAACAACCCAAGCAACTTTTTAAAACTTTCAACTCTTTACTGCGTCCTCCTGCACCCCCTCCCTCGCCCCTCATGTCCGCCGATGACTTTGCCACCTTTTTCAAAGAGAAGATCGACAAACTCAGACAAAGCTTTGATCCACAATCCCCTAAGCCCCCTCCATCGCTCAACCCCCTTTGCCCAAACGTTGTTTCTCCCCATGACAGAGGATCACCTCTCCTCCCTTCTAGCAGGATCACACCTCCCCACTTATGCCCTCGATCCACTCCCCTCCCACCTCATCCCTAACCTCACCACAATCCTCATTCCTGCACTAACCCATCTCTTCAACATATCACTTAAATCCGGTGTCTTCCTCTCATACTTCATACACACCCTAATCACAACCATCCTCAAAAAACCCTCCCTCGACCCTGCAACAGTCTCAAACTATCGCCGCATATCTCTCCTCCCCTTCGTCTCAAAATTACTTGAACAACATGTTTATTGCGAACTGTCCTCTCATCTCTCCTCCCGCTCCCTCTTTGGCCCCCTACAATCCAGATTCCGACCCCACCACTACACCGAAACAGCCCTAACCAAAGTCACCAACGACCTACTAACCACCAAGAGCAAGCAACACTACTGCATCCTCCTCCTTCTTGACCTTTTTGCCGCCTTTGACACAGTTGACCACTCCCTCCTACTTCAAATTTTAGAATCTCTTGGCATCACTGACCCAGAACTCTCCTGGATCTGCTCTTACCTAATGGACCGGACTTACAGCATAAACCCACTCCCACACCTCTTCCTCGCCCTACCCCTTATCTGTAGGAGTTCCACAAGGCTTGGTCTTGGGACCACTACTCTTTTCCATTCTCACCATCGGCCTAGGCCAACTCATTGAGTCCCATCTCCAATACCACCTCTAAGCAGACGACACCCAGCTCTACCTGTCCGGCCCCGACATATCCTCCCTACTATCCAAAATTCCGCAATGCCTGTCCGCCATCTCATCCTTCTTTTTCGCTCGCTTCCTCAAGCTCAACATGGACAAGACTGAGTTCATCGTCTTCCCCCTAGTCGCACTTCTTCCTTCCCGACCTTTCCGACACTGTCAATGACTGCGCACTCTCACTCGTTCCCCACGCCAAGTGCCTCGGGGTAATCCTCAACTCTTCCCTCTCCTTCAAGCCCCATATCCAAGCCCTCGCCACCACCTGCCAACTCCAGCTCAAAAATATTACCTGAATCCGCTCTCTTGACTAAGACACTGCTAAAACACTTGTCCACACCCTCATCATCTCCCGTCTCGACTACTGCAACCTCCTGCTCACCAGCCTCCCTGCTACATTCCTCGAACCTCTCTGCACCATCCTCAATTCCACTGCCCGACTCATCCACCTGTCTCCCCGCTACTCCCCTGTCTCCCCTCTCTGCCAAGCCCTTCACTGGCTCCCCACTTCCCAGAGATCCCGGTTCAAAACACTAACCCTGACATACAAGGTTATACATATCCTGTCCCCTCTTTACATTTCCGACCTGGTCTCCAGATATCTCCCCTCACGCAATCTGCGCTCCTCTCAAGAGCTCATTCTCTTCTCCCGTCACTTTTACTCCTCACACAATTGCATACAAGACTTCTCTCGTGCATCCGCCATACTTTGAAACTCTCTTCCCACCACATCAGACACTCCCCTACCCTGGTAACCTTCAAGAAAAACCTGAAGACCCACCTCTTCCTTCAAGCCCACAGCCCACACTGAGACCTATCCACTGCACCACCTCACCCTCTCCTCTCCCCTTCCTACTGTCTCCCCACCCATCCCCTATAGACTGTGAGCTCCCGTGGACAGGAACCTCTGCCCTACTGTACCTGTATGATTCAATTGTCGTCATTTTATGTTCTTGTCCTCATCTTCCCTTACACATGTAAAGCGCCATGGAACCTAATGGTTCTATATAAATATTTAATAATAATAATAATAATTGTTTTATCTTTTAGTTTGCTAACATCTAGTCAGCAATGGCACAGTTTCATTGTCCTGAGATCAATAGAAGTGGGTCAGGGGAAATCTTTATTATGTATCCCTCATATGTAAAACTAATATTTAGATAAACAATTACAATCTGTATAGATACTGTATAGTCTGAGATATGTTCAAACTAGAGAATCTGACATCACAGAGGCAGACAATTTCCTCGAAGATTGCTATTAGTAGAAATAGCAGAAAATAATGTCATATTTTTGCAGTTGAATCACAAGATCAAAGCTCTGTCTGCGAGTGTCCTTCCTTTCAAACATACAGTGACTTAAGAAAGTATTTGACCCTGTTGAATTTTTCAACCTTTTGCCAAATTTCAGGCTTCAAACATATAGATATAAATTCTACAATTTTTGTGAAGAATCAACAACAAGTGGGACACAATAGTGAAGTGGAACGAAATTTATTGGATATTTTAAACTTTTTTAACAATTATAAAACTGAAAAAAGTGAGGCATGCAATATTATTGGGTCCCCTTTACTTTCAGTGCTGCAAACTCACTCCAGAAGTTCAGTGAGGATCTCTGAATGATCCAATGTTATCCTAAATGACTGGTAATGATAAATAAAATCCACCTGTGTGTAATCAAGTCTCCGTATAAATGCACCTGCTCTGTGATAGACTCAGGTTCTGTTTCAAGTGCAGAGAGCATCATGAAGATCAAGGAACACACCACGCAGGTCCGAGATACTGTTGTGGCGAAGTTTAAAGCTGGATTTGAATACAAAAGATTTTCCAAGTTTTAAACATCTCAAGGAGCACTGTGCAAGTGATCATATTGAAATGGAAGGAGTATCATACCACTGCAAATCTACCAAGACCCAGCCGTCCCTCTAAACTTTAATCTCGAACAAGGAGAAGACTGATCAGAGATGCAGCCAAAAGGCCCATGATCACTCTGGATGAACTGCAGAGATCTACAGCTGAGGTGGGAAAGTCTGTCTATAGGGCAACAATCAGTCATACACTACACACACCTGGCCTTTATAGAAGAGTGGCAAGAAGAAAGCCATTTTCAAAGATTTCCATAAAAAGTCTCATTTGAAGTTTGCCACAAGCCACCTGGGAGACACACCAAACATGTGGAATAAGGTGCTCTGGTCAGATGAAACCAAAATAGAACCTTTTTGGCCACAATGCAAACAGATATGTTTGGCGTAAAAGCAACACAGCTCATCACCCTCAAAACACCTTCCCCACTGGCAAACATGGTGGTGGCGGCATCATGATTTGGGCCTGCTTTTCTTCAGCAGGGACAGGAAAGATGGTTAAAATTGATGGGAAGATGGACAGAGCCAAATACAGGACCACTCTGGAAGAAAACCTGTTGGAGTCTGCAGAAGACCTGAGACTGGGACAGAGATTTATCTTTCAACAAGACAATGATCCCAAACATAAAGCAAAATCTACAATGGAATGGTTCAAAAATAAACGTATCCATGTGTTAGAATGACCAAGTCAAAGTCCAGACATGAATCCAATCGAGAATCTGTGGAAAGAGCTGAAAACTGCTGTTCACAAACGCTCTCCATCCAACCGCACTGAGCTCCAGCTGTTTTGCAAAGAAGAACTGGCAAGTATTTCAGTCTCTTGATATGCAAAACTGATAGAGACATACCCCAAGCGACTTGCAGCTGTAATTGCAGCAAAAGGTGGTGCTACAAAGTATTAACTCCAGGGGGCTGAATAATATTGCACGCCCCACTTTTCAGTTTTTTATTTGTTCAAAAAGTTTAAACTATCCAATAAATTTCTTTCCACTTCATGATTGTGTCCCGCTTGTTGTTGATTCTTCACAAAAATGAAAAATTTTTGAATTCATATCTCTATGTTTGAAGCCTGAAATGTGGCAAAAGGTTGAAAAGTTCAAGGGGGCCAAATACTTTCACAAGACACTGTATATTCAAATATAGCTCAATAAGGGTTTAATTCTTCAAAGCATTTATGCCAGTATTATTTTTTGAAACGTCACATAAATTTGGCGCAATTCAAGGCTGTGTTAAAATTATGCGACTTTTGTTATTATTAGTGATGAGCAAACATTTCCATACAAGGTTTGCCAATTTCATATTTGGCACAAACATTGACGGTTTGTTTTATTACCTGAGCAATTTACTAAAAAAATTGGCAAACTCAGCTTTATTTGGGGAAAAAGTTCACAGGTTTGAAGTGGTTCTAAAACTTTCCTTGAAGGTTTGGGGCCAAAACACTTTCTAGAAGACGCGATGGCTGTGAACTCTGCTAACCTTAGGTTAGCAGAGTTCTCAGCCATCAGGTCTACCAGTTTCTTTTAACATGGGGAATTTAAGGGATTTTAAAAGAAAGTTTTTAAGCTTCCTTGAATTTCCAGGTATTGGGACACCTGCAGGCTGGAACCTTTGGAAGTGTGCGAGATGTGCCAGCAGCTGTAAAATCCAGGAACCTTAGAATCTCATTTAGACATCTCCTTAAAGTGGACCCGCCACCAGTTTTGGGGGTTAAAAACTCTGCCCACCACCTTTAACATGATGTAATTGGGGTTCCTGTAACCTCTTTATATATCCAGACATTCCCCCTGCATACCTCAGAAAACGAACTTTATTCTCTCTGGCGCCATATGCTAATTTCTTGTTTCTGTCTGATAGGAGTCTGCAGATTGCGGTCAGTTCCACACTGCTTTATGCAAATGCACCCCTCCTGACTGTATGCAAGTGGATTACATCGCTATGCCATCCACACAATTTCCAAGGCTCGCGTCTTTGCAGTGGCGCACCTCACTTTGCCCTATTGACCAGCCAGTGATTAACTTCGCAGGCGCAAGATGTCGAGCACTGTGAGGCTGATACAAGATTCAAGTCTTCCCACCTGCACAGTGGAATCCCTGGCTGTTCGATAGGGCACAGTGAAGCCTGCTACTGTGCAGGCGCGAGACTTAGGAATTGTGTGGATGGCATAGCAACACCATCCACTTGTGCATAATCAGGAGGGGTAGCGTTTGCATGGAGAGAGGCTGC
Source organism: Allobates femoralis (assembly GCA_033576535.1). Classification (NCBI taxonomy): domain Eukaryota; kingdom Metazoa; phylum Chordata; class Amphibia; order Anura; family Aromobatidae; genus Allobates; species Allobates femoralis. The sequence continues at coordinate 275,039,790 of JARQOC010000001.1, forward strand.
ACTGACTGCAATCTGCAGACACCTATATGAAAGAAACAAGAAATTCACATATGGTGCGGGACAGACTAAAACTCGTTTTCTGAGGTATGCAGAGGGATGTCTGGGGATATAAAGGGGTTACAGGAACCCCAATTACATCATAATATAGGTGGTGGGCAGGGTTTAGAATTCCCAAAACTACTGAAAGGTGAACTTGAAGAGATTTTTAAAAAAACTTTCTTCAAAGAACACCTTTATTATTGCAGAGGGTTAGCAGTGTGAGAGGCCACCTCTTCTACACTTATTTATCTGCCAGCAATTCAGATAATAATTGCATGTGTCCATTATATGCTTGCCATACATGATCTTATAGGTCTGTTCACAAAAAAACTATAATATGAATATTGCTTCTTGAAAATGTGCAATCCTTTTTTTCCTTTCCTTCAAAACATTTACAATGCAGAGTTTTTGTATGTGCTCAAGAGTGTTATATCATTAATCTTGCCTTAACATTAAAATGAATTGATAGTGACTGAAAAATCTATTTTCTATTCCTTATTTCTCCTCCAATTATGTTAGCCTTTAATACTCCATCCACAAGCCTAATTCTTCATTCTGACATAGGAATGGGTAAGTCAGGTTCCTTCTGCAGCCCACCTATGGAGAGATGAATGATGAGCTCGGCAACAAGATTGGGCAAAAATAATAATCCCCTAAGCAATTGGGTCCTGGTGCTGAAAGTGTAGGTCCCTAAGCAAAGGAAAGATGTGTCACTAGAGAGGCCTGTGCCATGTTGGGTTTGCCATACAATGCAGCATCATTGTGTACCGAGTGCCTGCAGGCCACCCCAAGACATACCAGCTCTATATGAGCTGATTTTCCTCACCACCCCAGGGGCGGTGTACTTCACCACAAACAGAGGAGCCTGCAATGGAGATGCCCACATATGTGTGCTGGAGTTCCACAACGCTCCCCATTTTGGTTCTGATTTGCAGCGAGGTCAGTACCCAGTGCTGGTCTCGCATGCCTGAAGTGGTCCTACCCGAACACAGCTCAGAGTCAGGAAAGATGAGCCATTCCGTGTGCCAACCAGGACCTCCAGAGTTTGGAGGCAGGATCCCAAGCATGTGTGGCCCTAGTAAACCTGCATCTAGTGGATCAGAAAATCAAGGAGGAGAGGACGAGGAGGAGAATGAAGAGGCCATAGTAGCAGAAGTCCCTGTTTCCTTGCCTTCCACAGCACCCAACCAGAGGTCTTCAACTGGGAGAATGCCATGTGGGGCCTTTACCCCCTCTCAGCAAGTAACCGTATAGGCATGAACCACTCTGGGGATTGTCATTCCTTGAAGAATTTAGCCTCTCAGATGCCCTTTCTTGAAAGTGGTTACACGGGTCTAAGTGTAAACACTTTGAGGAGTAATGTACCTGGGCCTGATCGTGGACTTTTTCCAGAGGAGGGGACGTGAGTTCATAGTCGAAGACGAGGTAACAGGTGTTATGTCAACTGGTCCACCATGCAGCATGATCATCTGCCTTCCCACTCCGCATCCTCTATGTTATGTTAGGGAGGTGGTCAACTTCATGAAGGTAAAGAGCTGCAAGGGTTGGCACATGGTATGAGTAAGTCAGGTAGCCACCACAGAGGATGTCAAAGAAAGGCAGCCAGAGGCCAACATGTAGAGGATGGAGCTTCTGGAGTTGGCATGCAACACTTTAGCCAACCAGCTTGTCACACTGGACACAGAGTGTGTCCGGCTACTGTACATGACAGTGCACACGGACCAACGATGTCTGGTGCACTATACAAAATGACAGATGGGAGACACCAGGGGGTGACAAATACTGCGGAAGGCCCTCCTCATATGGAATGGGGAAGAGGTGACGTCTTACACTCACCTGAGGCTGTGCCTTGATCTCCTTACCATCTTATACAGGTTATTTTAACCTGTCGCCAAGCTGGATACTTAGTCTCTTGCTGGCCCTGATGTAAGCCCTCAGTAGGGAATGGCCGGTGGGAACACTAGTTCCAACCACTGTAATAATACAAAAGGGCAAGGAACAACAAGGTAGTTTCATACCTGCTGTCTATCTCGTTGGCAGCAGATGGCTTAGCAATGGTCAGTTCTCCAGAGAACCTCCTTCTCCTAAGGACGTTTGGCTAGGAATATTCAATCACCAGCGAAGCATGCTGAAACCATGAGATCATATAAAGAGGATAGGAGTAATCACAGAGTGGCCACACCTGGATAAGAACTAGCTAGCAGCAGAAACTGACGTTAACTCTTTAACTGACAAAGGAAAGAAACACAATTAATATGAAGTCTCAATACAGACATGAGATAGAGCTCCAAAACCAGTCACAAGTCTCCCAGGTAAGAGAGACCATAGTGACACAGCTAGAGTGAAACCCACATGGGCCAGATAGTCTGAAGGGCCAGTCGAGGATGCCAGTGTTCCTCCGATGTGCTAGAGGGGGTGCCGTCCCCTAACTTCTCCGTCCCCTTCTTCAGCGATGGCCTTAATGGAATGTGCTTTGAGGCAGGTGGAAGTGGAGAATGGTCCGGGAGGAGTAGTTCCTGTGACTCACAGAGACATGCTGGGAGCGACCTACATGGTGAAACAGACATGTCCATCGAATGAACTGTGGATGTAGTTTTTTCAGAAGTGTAAGGCTTCCACAAATTCCTCATATTAAAGAGGACTGCCCTAAACAAAGGCCTGTTGTTGGGTCACTGACCGATTAAAAGAAATGCCCCTGCTGGGATCCTGCATCTTGCCCTGTTGACCAGATGAGGATTGTTTCCAGTTCTGACAAGAGCGAGGCCTGTTTATTTTTTTTATTGCCTAGTGGCTGAGTAGGCCTAATTTTATTGCTATCCAAGAATTACAAAATAATGCTAATTTAATTATTCATACACCAAACACATCACAGTGCCTATGTAGCAGATAAACATAAATATCACAAACATCAATATCAAAGAATATAGATATAAGCCAAAAAAATGTAAAAAAAACAGTATCTTTATTAATCATATTAAATATAAGTAGGTATACATAATAACTAAAAATGAACTCCACACAAATATAAAAACACAATTTAAATAAACTGGGGGACACCTGTGCAAAAATAATATGAAGTAGTGGCAAGTACATTAAAATACCAAATATACAAGTGGAAAAAATAACAAACAATAAAGGTTATAATTTTATTGACTTCAACTCGTTCTATCCTGAGAGGGATATAAAATAATTCCCAAGCTCAGAGATCAGCAAAAATAAAACCACCAGTATAAAGACAGAATAATAACAACACTGCTATAGGAGGCAAACAATAATAAAGTTGTCATCAGTACAGAGGCCCTAGGTCCAACTGAACTTGACGTGCATTTCGCATTGAAAGACTTTGTCCATTTTAGTATCATTAATAAAGATATTTTTTAATTTACATCAGTAGAGATGAGCGAACCTTTTAAAGTTCGGTTTTGGTTCAGTTTGATAAATGGGCATATGTTCATCTCATAGATCGGCGAACAGTTCCCAAACGTCCGAATCCCACTCAAATCAATTGGAGACAAAATCAAGTGCCTAGAAAACACCTTAAGGGAGCACAAAAGGTGCCCAAAACAATTCAAACCGCTTTACAGTAGAGCTCCACGTTTTGGCACAGAAATTATCTTCCTACACTATTACTTAGCAAGCTTCAGCGCCACTGCCACCATTCACTATGCTTTTGAGCCTGCTAATAAACCTCAGACATACTCATGATATCTCTGAGGTTGTGTTAGGTTACACAGCCGGTGTCACGCAGCTGGGAATCCCACTGTGTGACTTGAGATAACCTCAGTGGCATCAGCATTCATAACACTAGCTGTCTTAGCATCGGGAGACAGCGCACATGTAAGGAGTGGTGACATTGCGAGTGGAGGGCAGTTCAAGCATGCGGAATAGCCCTTATGTGACCCCTCCAGTACGAACTGCAGTAATGTTTGTGATGGCACTGCTTGTCAACACTGTCACCACAGCCTGTGTGCCTGCTCTCACAGCATATGGAGATGCTTTCGGTGAATGTGAGCTCGTCATATTGATGTAAATATCCCATGTCAACAGTATGTTCTATTGAAGCAGATTTTGAGAGTCTGCATCAAAATCTGCATGTCAATCCTAAAGCCAGCAAAGTCTTTGAGAGTTGAGAAGTGCTGTGCCAATGTGTTTTTTTCCTTGCAGATTTGGTGCATATTTTGGGGCAGAAAAAAAATCTGAACCTCACATGCAAGTCAAAAAAAGCAATGTGGGCACAGCACTTCTGACCTTACATAGACTTTGCTATCCTCAGGTAAGACATGCAGATTTTGTTGCAGATTCTTAAAATTTGCAACAAAAAACAATCAAACGATGCACAGTGGTCACAGGGCCTAAGGGTCCCGTCACACTTGGCGATGTTCCTGCAATCCCGACAACGATACAACCTGGTAAGGATCGCTGGAATGTCGCTACATGGTCGCTGGTGAGATGTCAAACAGTCAGATCTACTCAGCATGCAGCAATAATACGGCAACCCGTATAACAACCTCGGCAGTCATTGGGACCCTGTCACACAGCAGCTAGTCTGACGACTCAGACCTACATGGGTGAGTTTTGAGTCGCCAATGAGGTTGTTGTTAAGGCGTTAAACACACCGATGCATGCTGCCCAGCGGGAGCCCGATGATCAAAAAATGGTCCAGGCCATTCTGACTTGATCGGCAATGTCACAGCGGGGGCCCGGTCACCGCTACGTATCAAACATAGCGAGATCGCTGGAGAGGTCGCTGTTGCGTCACAATATCTGTGACACAACAGCGATCTCGCTTGTGATCTCGCTATGTGTGATGGGGGCTTAAGAGGTGGTAGGGAGAGCTGCTGTTGTGGTGAAAGGTTTGAGGATTATTCTTGCCCCTGTCTACTTCCACAGAGACTACAGTCCTCAAGGTCTGAAAATAGTTCAAGTTTTCAAGATTTCCTTAGCATTGCACAGGTGCTAATTTCATCACCTGCAGAATGATGATTCCAGTACGTTGTGCAATGCTAAGGGACAACTGATAACATGTGCTTTTTGCAGCCCTTAAGGACTGCACTTGTCTAGCCCTGTTCTACAGGAGCATGTGTAGTTTCTTGCATTTGCATACCTCAGACATTCAAGCTGTCGCCTGCAGCTTGTTCACCAGTCTCCGTATGGTGGTATCAAAACACTTGTTTGCAGAAACAGTCCAGCACACAAGGAATCAATTACAAAAACCTTTACTGTAACACAGACCAGTCACAAGCAAAAATACAGTATATGAATATACATTGTATATATAAGGAATGTCCCACAGGGATAAAACAATCTGTTAAAATAGTGGAAAGTCAATGAAGGGCAGAGTTCATTAAGGGCTTTGAGTTATATAACCCAAAGCTGCATGCATGTCCACTTATCGAGCAGGGGAAGTGCAAACGATGCAAAACTTAGGAAGGGGAAAAATAAAGCTAATAAAAAAAAACAGGCCAAGGAAGAACTAAAAATCAACTAAAAACAGTCCTTCTCTGGACAAAATGCCAACTAAGGGATGGGTCAGCAACCCTACAAAATGCATTTTTTTAGGAAAGTCCACTGTCCTTGGCGTTAATACTGTCTGCCAGCTTTTCGGCGGCTGACCGGGCTAAAGGTCGCCGTTGTTCATGGTACTTTGTTGCCAGATGGCCTCGGGGGACTACTCCTAAGGGGCTTTCTACTCCACCACCTGACCATCCAACACACTCCAGGATGGCCACCACTGGGGAAGACGATAGAGGAACTAAGGGACAACCACCCCCTCTAAGAAAGATGGGACCGCTTGGAGAACAGGTCCTGTGGGTTTGGGTGCAGCTGGCTGGCTAACCAAGAGAGGCCTGCCCTCCCCCTGACACCATACTGTCTCCTGGGTGGCCTCCTCCTGACACTTCTTAAAGTTGTCAGCAGTGGCAAACCGACTTATGTCAACCACAAACCACCCCTTGCTGACCATCACCTTCATTAAGGTGACCTCCTCTCTGATAAAAGTTGTATGCAGTCTTTTGGGAAGATGGTCATGTGACAAGGTGGACTGGTTGATGTAGCCTCAATGCCCAGTACCTTGTTCAGATAGGAAGCCAAATCCCTTTTGCTGGAAAATGCCACCACCTGCTTAGAGTGCACTGGTCATAAAGTGTTTGGCTGCAGGCCCATGCAACCACTCTTGGTCGATGTTATTCGCAAACAAAATCTCCTCAATAAAGGATATAGGATGGGTGGGACATGCCATATTTGATAGTTGATTAGAGGGGATAGGGGTCCCCAAACGGCAGTCTCCCAGTCAAAGGCCTCTTGCAGGGGTCATATACACAGCTGGGAAACAGGGCCTTCTTCCTGCCTCTTCTACCTCCACCTCTTCCTCATCCTCGCCCTCCTCATGCTCCTGATCCTAGTGGATTTCGTGATACAGTAGCTGAGGTACCTGCTATAGGTGGAATACAGCCAGGCATGCTGCAAGATCCTCTGCAGTGTAACATCTGGGGCTCCTGGTTATGGATGGCATAGAGAAAGGGCCACCTCCTGTCTGTGAGCTATTAAGGTCCTCCTCTGGCATTGGAGCCCAGCACTGTATTCAGAGCTCACTGAAGATGAGGCCCAATGTGGGCAGCACGGTGGAACTCCAGGGCAAATATGTTTCTATCACCTCTGCAGGCCACTCTGGTTCTGGTGCTGCTGAAGCACCGTCTGCCCCTGGGATGGTGAAGAAAATGACCTCCTCCAGATCAGGAATGTCTTGCAAGTGATCCATCCCCAAACTGCATACTTCAGGCACATGGTAGCAAACAGCACAGCAATTTGAGCAGTGTGTAGCTGACTAACTAGTTACATTGTACTGCACTGCTAAGATGGAGTTTACTCGCTAAGCTCCGCGGTGATGCCTGTTTGCTTTGCCTAGGGGCTTGCCTCTTCCAGTTCCAGGAGTCAGACATGAACAATAACTTACAGAATATTACTGTTTACATAATCTTGTTGCCAAGCTGCTCCAATTCTCCATGCCACAATGTAACACCTGGGTTGCGGTTATGTAATTATTAAAGGTTGACATATTTGGAGGAGAAATAATGATGAAAACAAATAAGTTTATTTAGGTTACTATTCACCAATTGATCTAAATGCTGAATAAGGCTAGTGGGCAGCAATGCAAAGACAAGTTAAATTATACATATATGACACTTGTGCACATGCCAAAAATGTATACTGTAAATATATGCAGTGAAATGAAATAGAGATTGCACATTTTCAAGAAGCAATATCCATAGTAGGGTGTTTCATGAGTTTGAACACACCTTTAAGACCATGTATGAGATGTGTATAATGGCCACATGCTTTTTTTATGAATTGCTGTCACATAACTGTAGAAGAGATGACCTCACATGCTGTGCAATAATAAAGACTTGCTCTTCAAAAAAATATAATTAATAATAATAATAAATAAGTAAATAGTAAGATAAAAAAAGGTCTCTTAAACAGACACTATAAGCTTCCAGACCTTCATAGATGATGCCACATCTGGCACTGTTTTAAAAAAATTACACTCTGTAGGTGACAGAGTATCTGAAAACTCCAAGGAATCCTGAAAAATTTATTTAAATCTTCAAAAAATTATACAGCTTGATACAAGTTCGTAGACCCGATGGTGGGAACACTCCTATCTGTAAGGTTAGGTGTTGCTCCCAGCCAAAGGGTCTTCTGGGAAGCATTTTGGCCTCAAACAATCAGGGAAAGTTTTAGGGCCATTTAAAATTTCACTTTTTTCCTGAACAAAAGGTTTGTGCTGAATTTGAAATTGGCGAACATGTTCGGAAAAGTTTACTGATCTCTAATTCGTCAAACAGATAAAACTGGTAATGTTGTGGTCATGGATCGCTGATTTATATTTGAAACAGAATATGGATATTATCAATGATTGTAAAACTTTTATAGAAAGTTGGAAAACGATCCTACTGTCATTTTCAAAGATTCTTCATCCAGAGGTTTGGACGAGGGAGTGGCTTAAAGAGTAATCAACAATTAAATACAAAAGTCTTTGTTATAAAATCACCCGATAATTCCAATTTTTCATGGTTCACTAAAAACCCATAAAACTATGTATTCTCCACCCCTTCGTCCAATCATTTCTTGCATTGGCTCACTATATAAAGGCCCAAGTGAATGGCTCAATGAGCATTTGTTCCCTTTGATGGTCAGTATACCAGTATATCCAAAATACAACTCCACTGTTCTTAATGCATTTAAAAAATTCTCTTGGCAAAAAAAATATTATTTTTTCTCACCTGTGATGTAGTTAATTTGTACTTGTCAATTTTTCACCACCATGCCATACTTGGAATCTTATAAGTAATACTCAAATGAAATGAAATAATTCAATTTAAATATTTTCGAACAATATATTTGTTACAGCACACTTTTTTTTATGTTAAATAACAAATATTATTTACAGATTAGAGGAACCCCTATGGGGTCAAAATTTTCATCAAATTTAACAATTTTGTATATGGCATTGTGGGAGGAAAAAACATTTTATAATATATCCAATTGTTTCAAAAACAACATATTTTATGGGCGCTATGTGGATGACCTGCTTATTGGTTGATCAAGACATTTGACACAAATGCCTGATTTTATCAACTATCTAAATGCAAATACTTTGAATTTAAAGTTCACTTATTCACCACCAACTGATACCGTAATATATCCTATTTGGATATTAAATTGACTGGTGACCATGTTAATCATAAAGTTCATACTGCAAATTTTCGTAAAGAGATAGCCGAAAACACGACATCATTGGCGAATAGTTGTCACTCCAAGCACACGATCAAAGTCAAGCAATATGGAGAACTTTTAAGAACATAAAGGATTTGTTCAGACAATGAAGTTTTTTTCAAAGGAAAGTAAGGTTTTATTAGAAATAAAAAAAAAAGCCATTAAGGACTCCATCTTTAATTAAAAAAATCCTCTTCCGTCCGACGTAGTCCAAAACGCGATGTCCTCTCTGCTAAATCCCTGTGCATAGATATAGATGTCTATGCACAGGGATGAGCAGACTGAGAACAATCTCAGCTCTGCTACACACAGGAAGAGCAGGCGGGCTTTAGGACCCTGGAGCTGCGGCAGCCAGCACAGAGCAGACAGCCTGACTCCTTACTGTGCGAGTTTCCCAGCGATTACTTGCACAGTAAACGAGTCCAATGCAAGTCAATGCCAATCCTAGGCAAAACTAGGATTGCTTAAGGCTGAAGCTTCTGAGACACATCTGCGATTTGTAAATCGCACACTACTCGCTATTACTCGCTTCCCCATTCATTAACATTGGACTCGCTAGACTCGCAACGAGTAGCGAGTCCCGGGCTCGGACTCGCTAGAGTCAAGCGATTCCGAGTAATTTAGGACTCGCCCATCACTAATTTGTATCAATATATTTTTAAAATAGTTCAAATTCTTATACTTATATATATATGTATATATATATTTATATATACAGTGCCTACAAGTAGTATTCAACCCCCTGCAGATTTAGGTGGTTTGATAAGATGCAAATAAGTTAGAGCCTTCAAACTGCAAACGAGAGTAGGATTTATTAACAAAAGCATAAGTCTTACAAACCAAAAAGTAATGTTGCTCAGTTGAATTTTAATAAATTGTAAACATAAATGTGTGGGTCAATTATTATTCAACCCCTAGGTTTAATATTTTGTGGAATAACCCTTGTTTGCAATTACAGCTAATAATCGTCTTTTATAAGACCTGATCAGGCCGGCACAGGTCTCTGGAGTTATCTTGGCCCACTCCTCCATGCAGATCTTCTCCAAGTTATCTAGGTTCTTTGGGTGTCTCATGTGGACTTTAATCTTGAGCTCCTTCCACAAGTTTTCAATTGGGTTAAGGTCAGGAGACTGACTAGGCCACTCCATCACCTTGATTTTTTCCCTCTTGAACCAGGCCTTGGTTTTCTTGGCTGTGTGCTTTGGGTCGTTGTCTTGTAGGAAGATGAAATTACGACCCATCTTAAGATACTTGATGGAGGAGTGGAGGTTCTTGGCCAAAATCTCCAGGTAGGCCGTGCTATCCATCTTCCCATGGATGCGGACCAGATGGCCAGGCCCCTTGGCCGAGAAACAGCCCCACAGCATGATGCTGCCACCACCATGCTTGACTGTAGGGATGGTATTCTTGGGGTCGTATGCAGTGCCATCCAGTCTCCAAACGTCACGTGTGTGGTTGGCACCAAAGATCTCGATCTTGGTCTCATCAGACCATAGAACCTTGAACCAGTCTGTCTCAGAGTCCTCCAAGTGATCATGAGCAAACTGTAGACGAGCCTTGACATGACGCTTTGAAAGTAAAGGAACCTTACGGGCTCGTCTGGAACGGAGACCATTGCGGTGGAGTACGTTACTTATGGTATTGACTGAAACCAATGTCCCCACTGCCATGAGATCTTCCCAGAGCTCGCTCCTTGTTGTCCTTGGGTTAGCCTTGACTCTTCGGACAAGCCTGGCCTCGGCACGGGAGGAAACTTTCAAAGGCTGTCCAGGCCGTGGAAGGCTAACAGTAGTACCATAAGCCTTCCACTTCCGGATGATGCTCCCAACAGTGGAGACAGGTAGGCCCAACTCCTTGGAAAGGGTTTTGTACCCCTTGCCAGCCTTGTGACCCTCCACGATCTTGTCTCTGATGGCCTTGGAATGCTCCTTTGTCTTTCCCATGTTGACCATGTATGAGTGCTGTTCTCAAGTTTGGGGAGGGTCTTAAATAGTCAGAAAAGGCTGGCAAAAGAGATAATTAATCCACACATGTGAAGCTCATTGTTCTTTGTGCCTGAACTACTTCTTAATACTTTAGGGGGACCAAACAGAATGCTGGTGGTTTGAGGGGTTGAATAATAATTGACCCACACTTTTATGTTTAAAATTTATTAAAATTCAACTGAGCAACATAACTTTTTGGTTTGGAAGATTTATGCTTCTGTTAATAAATCCTACTCTCGTTTGCAGTTTGAAGGCTCTAACTTATTTACATCTTATCAAACCACCCAAATCTGCAGGGGGTTGAATACTACTTGTAGGCACTGTTATATATATATATATATATATATATACTTTTTTAGTTATACAAATATTGATGTTGTATATTCAATAATTTATTCGTATAAATTTAAATTAAAATGTTTATTTTTTGTTCTTACTCTTCATTTACACTCTTGTATTTCTACAAATAATTCCCTATAGTCATTTTGAAAAAGAATATGGTATGGTAGTGGAATCACTGTCATTTGGTTTTAATATGCAGTTTTTCTATGTGATTTTGTTTAATGTTTTTTCACATTTACTTTCCTGGAACAATATTGTTTCATAACAGCTTCTTAGTTTCACAGTTTCTAGTTAGATTTTAATTAATTGTTTCTTCCTGTGATTGGTTCTAATGCTTTTAAGTAATATACACATTGTATACTTTTTTACTCTATGATTAAGGATGCCTGATGCTTCTGAAACGTGTCAGAAATAACCTAACATAGACCTCATAACGATAATGTTACCATTTTAACAATATGGAATACAATCTAATTTTATTATCCCTATCGGAGGTGTCGGAATGTTTCCTTTTCCTGTTTTCTAATTTTATTTTTCCCCTTCCCCAGATACCGTATATACTCGCGTATAAGCCGAGTTTTTCAGCCCAAAAATTGGGCTGAAAAGTACCCCCCTCGGCTTATACGCGAGTCAGTGCTGTATACCGATGTATACATCGGAACATACCGATGTATACATCGGTATACAGCAGCCCCCGCATCCCCAGTAATGCAGGGCCCCCCCAGCCTGACTCCGGTCACCTGTAAAGCAAACTATACTTATCAGTGTCCCGCTGTCCGTGCCCGCTCGCCGCTGACATCCGCGATCCTCCATCTTCATGCGTCTTCTTCCTGTTTCTGTGCTCGTCGCAGGCAATGACGTCATTCCCTGCGACGAGCACAAGAAACAGGAAGAAGACGCATGAAGATGGAGGATCGCGATGTTGGCAGCGGCGGGCGCGGACAGCGGGACACTGATAAGTATAGTTTGCTTTACAGGTGACCGGAGTCAGGCTGGGGGGGCCCTGCATTACTGGGGCTGCCTGTATACTACCGCTGGGGCTGCAATACACTACTACTGGGGCTGTATACACTACCACTGGGGCTGCTATATACTACCACTGGGGCTGTATATACCTCTGGGGCCCTGTATACTACCACTGGGGCTGTATAAACCACTGGGGCTGTATATACTGCTGGGGCCCTGTATACTACCACTGGGGCTGTATACACTACCACTGGGGCTGCTATATACTACCACTGGGGCTGTATATACCTCTGGGGCCCTGTATACTACCACTGGGGCTGTATAAACCACTGGGGCTGTATATACTGCTGGGGCCCTGTATACTACCACTGGGGCTGTATATACTACCACTGGGGCTGTATATACCTCTGGGGCCCTGTATACTACCACTGGGGCTGTATAAACCACTGGGGCTGTATATACTGCTGGGGCCCTGTATACTACCACTGGGGCTGTATATACTGCTGGGGCCCTGTATACTACCACTGGGGCTGTATATACTACCACTGGGGCTGTATATACTACTAGGGCTGCGTCTATACTACCACTGGGGCTGTATATACCACTGGGGCTGTATATACTACTGGGGCTGCGTGTGTACTACCACTGGGGCTGCTGTATCTACCTCTGGGACTGGTGTATACCACACTGCTGGGGGCTGTATACTTGTGCTAGGGTCCACCCTCGGCTTATACACGAGTCAATAGATTTTCCCAGGTTTTGGGGGCAAAAGTAGGGGGGTCGGCTTATACACGGGTTGGCTTATACACGAGTATATACAGTAAGTGCCGGTTGCACTTCCACCTGTTGAATAAGTGAGACTGCAGCCTTTGGGCTACACCTCAAAGCTCTAAATGGGATATGCCCTAAATGGACTGTGCCTTTAATAGACTGTGCCCTTAATGGATTGCGCCCCATTATCTTGATGGCCTGTGCCTCAGTTTAATGGTCTGTTCTGATCCTTGTGGGCCTTGCTGGGTCTCATAGACTGTGGTGTGAAACATTTTTTTGCAATGTTATAGAACTATGAAGGACTCACTCATTTGCTAATGCTCCTTGTGTTGCTCTACTGCCACAACAAAAGAATGGACTCCAGTGCCTATGCGAGCCTCTGTGTACTTTGTGCTCTTGCTGGCCTATTGGCCTGTGTTTTTACAAAATTGACTTGGACTCTATAGTTCAAAGATCTCAGCACAATGAGATTGGGCCAAAGAAAGAAGGAAGAAACTTTTAAAATGTTTTACCTGTGTTTTATGTGTGATTGCATACATCATGTCTTCTAGGTGTCCACTATGACCGAGGATTGCCATGGTTAAAGTGGTGAAGTATGTGGGGAGATTACAGGGCCCACAAGAAGTATGTGGGGGATAACAGGGCCCACATGAAGTATTTGCCCTCTGAAGACAACACTCTTACTGTGTATATTTGTCTGTGTCTGTTCAACTTATTATGAATAATGTATGCTAAATGACATGAATCTGAAATATTACATCATGTACCAACATGCGATTTTTTTTATTAAACGTTGCAACAGTAAAGCTATTTAATTTACCTTCTTGTGTGCTGGACTGTTTGTGCAAAGTAAAAAGTGATTTGATAGTTCCCTACAGATGCTAGAGAACAAACTGCAAGCCACTGCTCTTCACATGTGCTGTCTCACGATATCGGTGATTTTTTCCTTTTACATCTCATGCGATATCACGGCTCTCACTAGACATTAAATGTTATGAATGCTGAAACCACTGACGTTATCTCAGGTCACACAGAGGGATTCCCTACTGCGTAAAACCCGCTGTATTATCTGAGATAACCTTAGTGAAGCCATGGTTTGTCACACTTCCGGGAGCTGTGCTATGTCTGCTCGCCCAGCACATGGGCGATGCAATCACTAATATTTCTTCCTATATGCTGGGAATAGTGATGAGCGAGTGGTGTAATATTCTGAATTGCTATACACGTAAAGAGTAGTTTTTAATACTCACATAGCAAGTCCAATGTTAGTCAATTAGTGATTGACTCCACCTGCACACATTAGGCTATTAAACGAGCATTTCCAGGACAGAGTGGGAGGGTGGGCTTTTTTACATTTCTACTGCATAAAACACCTTTCAGAGAGGCCCTAACATTCAGTCTGCTCTCACTGAGGTGCCAGCCCACATTGAGTACTGAAGGGAGCTGTCAATTTGTGTCAAATTGATAGCGATCGATACATCACCCACGAGCACTAGCATTACTCGTCAGGTAATGAGAATAGTGAATTCCATAACATTTGTGTAAATAGCTAATAATAATGATTACACTCAGCACTAGCTGGGACTACTTCAGGATTTATTTGGGTTTGATTTTTGTTTTGTTTTTTATTTTTTTATTATTTTGTTTGTTGTTAGGTGAATGGGAGACTTTAAAAAAATAGATTTTAATTATTAAAATGATGAAAGAGGAATGTATTGGTGAGTTCAATGTCAAATCAAATATTTATTGGTGTGGGTATTTGTGTCTTTACTGACTTGGTTATTAACCCCTTCACCACCAAGCATGCTTTGGCCTTACTGATCTGGCCATTTTTTGCAATTTTAACGAATGTCCCTTTATGAGGAAATTACTCTGGAACGCTCCTAGCGATTCTGAGATTTTTTTTATGGCATATTGGGCTTTATGTTATTGGTAAATTTAGGCTAAAAATGATTGCGTTTATTTGTGAAAAAATCGGAAATTTTGCAAAAAGTTTGAAAATTTTGCAATTTTCAAATTTTGATATTTTCTTCTGTTAAACCAGAGTTATGTGATACAACATAGTTAATCAATAACATTTTCCATATGTCTACTTTATATCAGCACAATTTTGGAAACCATTTTTTTTATAAGAAGTTAAACGGGTTCAAATTTCATCAGCAATTTCTCATTTTTCCAGAAAAATTTACAAAACCAATTTTTTAGGGACCACTTCACATTTGAAGTGACTTTTAGGGGCCTATGTGACAGAAAACACCCAAAAGTGACACCATTCCAAAAACTGCACCCCTCAAGCTACTCAATATTGCATTCAAGAAGATCATTAACTCTTCAGGTGCTTCTCAGGAACTAAAGCAATGTGAAAGGAAAAAAAATAACATTTTAATTTTTCCAACAAAACTTATTTTAGCCTCAATTATTGCATTTTCACAAAGGTAAAAGCACAGACAGGACCCTAAAATTTGTTGTGCACTTTCTTCTGAATACGCTGATACCCTATATGTGGTCAAAAAACACTGTTTGGGCACATGACAGGGCTCGGAAGGGAAGGAGCGCCATTTGACTTTTTGCATGGAAAATTAGCTGCAATCGTTAGCGGACACCATGTCGTGCTTGGAAAGGCCTTCATGTGCCTAAACAGTGGAAACTCCTCACAAGTGACCTCATTTTGGAATCAGACCCCCCAAGAAACTTATCTAGATGCTCGGTGAGCCCTAAACCCCCAGGTGGTTTATAAATTGAGCCATGAAAAAGTACTTTTTTTTCCACAAAAATGTTCTTTTAGCCTCAATTTTTCCAGTTTTACATGGGCAACAGGATAAAATGGATCCAAAAATGTGTTGGACAATTTCCCATAAGTACACCAATACCTCATGTGTGGTGGAAAACCACTGTTTGGGCGCACGACAGGGCTCTAAAGAGAGGGAGTGACATTTTAGAATGCAGATTTTGATGGCATGGTCTGTTTGTGTAATGTCTTGTTTGGATAGCCCCTGATGTGCCTAAACAGTGGAAAACCCCACAAGTGACAACATTTTGAGTTCACTGCCACAGGGAGCCCTGGTGACTCCCCTGTGGCAGTCTCTGACTACCGTGGGTAACGTCACTCACTGAGTCCCTGCAGTCAGTGTGATTGCAGACTCTGAATGAAGGATCATGGAGGGTTATGTGGGAGTAATAAAGATTGAGTTGAGATATGTTTGTTTTTTGTTCTAATAAAACTATTTTTCTCTAAGTATTGTGTATTAATTACTATCTACTAGAGATTCGTAATGGCCAGGTGTAATATTGGCCCGACATTATAAATCTCGGGCTTAGTGCCAGCTGCCAACACAAAGCTGGAATTAACCCCTTTATTACCCAGCTTTCCACCGGCACCAGGACAACTAGAAGAAACCGGTTACAGCACCAGAAAATAATATAATTTTCTGGGGTGGTTGTGTGCTGCAATTTGCAGTGCTGAGGATTCCAGAACCCAGCTGCCAAGTTGTACCTGGCTGGCAACCAAAAATATGACAAGGCTCAATATGTTTATTTTAGTAAGGGTACATTCAGACATGGCATAATTCCCACGTAATCCGGCATTTACATGGTGCTTATGAGCATTCGCGTAAATGCAGCTCAAAACAAAGCTTCCTGCATATGTATGGCTTATGCTGAAAGGCATTCAGACGCCGCGTATTCTGACGTCTTTTTGTGGACGCGCTTTCACTGCAAAGCACGTCTGCAAAAAGAATGAACATGGCAATTCTTTGCGCCTTTTTCAGCACGCTTTTTCCATAGGACACATGATAAATAGGCTTGGGAAAAGTGTGCTGGGAAAAGCTCGGCGGCTGAATGCAGTCATGCTTTTTTGCGCAAAATGAACCCAAGAAAGCACCACTGCCAAATTATGCGGGAATTACGCTACATCTAAATGTAGCCTTATAGAAATAATTTTGAAAAAAATGACGTGGGGCTTTGCATATTTTTTAGTTTCCAGCCAGGTACAATTTGGCAGCTACAGCCACCCACCCCAGCTGCCTAGCTGTACCTAGCTGTCAACCAAAAACACAGCAAAGCCGACATTGTTTTTTTATTTATTTATGCAAATTATTTGGAACAAACAACGTGGAGCTTCGCCATATTTTTGGTTCAGCCAGGTACAACTAGGCAGCTGGGGGCTGGAATCCTCAGCATTGAGAGGTCCAAGCTTTCTGGGCACCCCATGCTGAAAATTGCAGCCCGCCATCACCCCAGAAAATGATACATTCATTGAAGCGCCATTTTCTGGCACTGTACCCAGAAACTTTCTGCTGCTCTGGCGCCAGTGGCAAAATGGGTAATAAAGGGGTTAATGCCAGCTTTTTATTGGCAGCTGACACAAAGTCCGAGACTCATAATGTCGAGTCAATGTTAGACATGGCCATTAGGAATCTCTATAAATTGTAAAAAAAAAAAGCTGTACAAAGCTGTCCTTAACCTGTCCCCTCCCTATATCTCCAAACTAATCTCCCAATACCTTCCCTCACGTAATCTTAGATCCTCTAAAGAGCTCCTCCTCTCCTCCACACTTATTTATTCCTCACACAACTGTCTCCAAGATTTCTCTTGAATATTCTCTAACTTTAGGAATTCTGTGCCCCAACACGTCCAATTATCCACCACGCTCGGATCCTTCAGACGGAACAGGAAAATCCATCTCTTCAGGAAAGCATACAGCCTGCAATGACCATTTTGCTGCCTCACCACCACCAGAGCTGCCGCCTCACCATCACTGGATGTGCTGCTTCACCACCACCAGAGCTGCCCCACCCCAACCTTCAATTTCCTCCCCATTATCCTGTAGAATGTAAGTCCACAAAGACAGGGTCCTCTCCCCTCTGTACCAGTTTGTTTTTGTTAGTTTGTTCATTGTATTTTTAACTTGTTTGTATGTAACCCTTTCTCATGTACAGCACCATGGAACTAATGGTGCTATATAAATAAATAAATAATAAATAAAAAAATAAAAAAATATTAAAAAAATACACCACAGAGTGAAAACATTTTTTATTCTAAAGAAAACACAAACCAAATTCAGAATCCATCTTTATTACTCCATACTCTCCGAAGGAGTCAAAAACGATGGTCCCACGACGCTCGATCTCCTCTGCTACATCAAGAGACTGCAGCAAAGGATCATGTGTCCACTTGTTGTAGTGTCTGGGGTCACAGTGATGGTGCACGGTATGGGCAGGGGAGGAAGTTAAAAAGTTTAATCAAAGGCATTACAGCATGGATTCATATCTGATCCTTTCTGTGAGTTAAAAAATAAATAAATAAAAAATACCTCAAAGAAAGAATAAGTAGTGATACCATTCTGGAAAAGCTGTTTAATTTTTTATGTCCTTCTTTGTCCAGGAGAAGTGGTAAGATCAGATCATGTCTCCATACAGTCAGACACAGTCATTACATAGTACATAGCAAGGACACATATATAAGATTATTTAGCACAGAAAAAAAAGTAAACATATCTAGTTGTGATTTATTTTTATTCCAAGATCTATTGATTAAAATGATCTTTGTTCGTGGGACATCTCCTTTAAGTCTGGCTTTGTAAAATGTGTCTTTGGGAAGAAAATAACATTTTTCAAACATACTCTGAAAATTTCTTTTTGATATAGATTTAACTACCTTTTAAAACCATTCCCAGGTTACAAACAGCAAGGCACGAAAGAAATCTTGCACATCTCCAGGACCAGATGGCTTTTTCTACAAGTACATTGCAAAACAATTGCTTTTCTATTCACACTTTTCTGTTCCATTATTATAGGCAATCCTGTTCCTCAGGAGATGAGCTACTTGTAGTAGTTAATTTCCTTATTCTAAAGTGACAATCTAAACACATGGTAAAACAATTTAGCTGAAACCTGATTTAAAAGAAAATAAGTGTGTGACACAGTAGACTGGACTTGCATGGCAAGTCCCCTTCAGAGCCATCCCTGAGCTTGCAAAACTGCTTGAAGATTAAGGAAATAACAAATAGTATTTTGTAGAATGTGTTACTTAAAGCTCCTGGGCCCAAATGTAAAATCTGTAAAAAAAAAAAAAAAAAAAAATCACCTGGGATCTTTGTAGCCGCAATCCCGCAGTAACATTACATAATTGAACCAGTAAAGTCAAATACTTTGTTGTTTTGTCTTTTTCTTATGAGATTGATATTTTGAGCATTTCAAAATAAAGCACTGTTATTATACGATCTCCATTTTTGCACTTACATTATATGTTCTTCAACTGCAGTAAGTGAAAGTATAATGCTCAAGGATAATATTTAACTGTGTGTTGGGCTTATCTACAAAGTCTTACCTATCGATTGTGCAATAAAAGTTTGTTTTTAGTGATACTGGTTGAATTTAAACAATTTGGAACTAATTTAATAGATTTAATTGTTGACATTAATACATAGTTACATAGGTTAAAAAAGGCTTAGTATAAAAAGCTTGAGGTCCAACCAATGAAAAGACAGTCTTATTCCACCAATTGTGAAGCCCCCAGTAGCCTTCAATTGGTGATCATGGGGATATAAACAGAGCTGTTGATTAACCAGGGTGATCGAATATTCTGTCCACTGACCTCAGTCTAGGGATTTTAGTCCCGGCTAAAGGTGCACGTGATTTGATTTAGGCAGCTAATCTAGGATCTTCGGGTCCAATTAGCAGGCCATAACCCCAGGCCTCAGTCAGCACCAAAATGCCTAGGCCTGGGGTTATGGCCTGCTAATTGGACCCGAAGATCCTAGATTAGCTGCCTGTATCAAATCCCGTGCAACTCTAGCCAGGACCGAAATCCCTAGACTGAGGTCACTAGACAGAATCTTCATTCACCATGGTTAATGAACAGCTCTGCTTATATCCCCATGATCACCCATTGCAGGATATCGGGGGCTTCATGATTGGTGGAATAAGGGTACCGTCACATGCCGCAATCTCACCTGGCGATATGAGGCGGTCTAACATGCGCGTGTACATTTTTCATGTTGGCCTCAAATCGCCGATGGCGGCATCACACGCCGCAATCTCGCCTTGAAAGTAAGGCGATGTGTCACTCCAGAAATCGCCTCACCTACAGCGGGACCAATCTTGCCTCATTCCATTGCCGCTTCACACTCCGCAATTCCAAAGGCAATGTGTGCGTACATGTTCAGCACGGCGAGGAGATATGCGTGCCACAGTGGTTTACATCGCACCCCATACACACTCATTGTACAATGCAACTGCGTTACGAAAGGTCAGCCTGCTCTGGCAGGCTGGCTAATACATGACGCCAAAGTCTGTCGGAGTTTGCACTGAGTTTGCGGATGGTTGTGTAGCTGAAGATGTGTGTGGTGCTGAATGGACAGCTCTTCAAATATGGCGCCCTGTGAACTGACAGCCAATGGGAACACAGTCGCCAACACTAATCATCGCAAACAGGGCGCGGACTACAGAACAGTTGAGGCAAGCCTACGGGAAATCATAGGCAATGCTCTTTCCATCATTATCGCTCTGTCACACGCCACAATACGGAAATATCGCCTTAAGGATTGCGGCTGATTACTGAGTACTGTTCAGGAATCCTGCGACAGCCGAGGGGTGATTTATCGCCGCGAAATTGCCAACTCACACGCCGCAACCGTGAGGCAATTTCACGGCGATTGCTCTGGGGCGATATATCGCCTTGATGATTTCCAGGCAAGATTGCGGCATGTGATGGTACCTTAAGACTGACTTTGCATTAGCTGGACCTCAAGCTTTTTATAAAACTACCTCCAGTTTTGTATTGCTGGCAAGGGGGAGCCACATACTGATTGACATAGCACCTAGCAGGAAACGTTTAGTCTGCAATCCATGACATTAAACAATGTTCCATCGATCCCGACAACGACCACGATCGCTGGAACATCGCTGTGTGGGCACTGGGGAGCTGTCAAACAAGCAATCTCCTCAGCGACCAATGACCAGGGAGCCACTTCCACATCGCTGGTAAACATGATAAACAGCGGGTATCTAGGCAGCGCTCTCTGCTTAGTTACCTGGCATTTATCATGGTTACCAGCCTGTGAGGTCACTGATCGCTGGTCTCTCGCTGTCACACGCAGCGATGCGTGCTGACCAGCTGGAGACCAAAGACCAAAAAATGGTACTGAAGGATGTGGAGCGATCAGCAACCTCACAGCAAGGGCCTGATCGCTGCTACATGTCATACACAGCGATTTTGCTGGCGAGGTCGCTGATTTCAGAGATATCGCTAGCGATATCGCTGTGTGTGACACACCCCTTACAGAGGAGAGATAATTGCATTACATAGGTCAACATCACCAAACATCTACAAGACTGGTAGGAACAATGGGTAAACAAATACAAAATGCTGTCTGGCTAGATTTTAAGAACTTAACACATGAGTGGCATATTACAAGTTTGCAAACAAAATGTAATATTGTCTGGATAAATAAGAAATCATCAAATCATCGATACATTAAAGGGGTCCATTTCGTCACATACCTCCCCCTTCTTATTTAGCCAGCCAGGGCAGTCAGATGTGATAAGTCTCTGGTCATCCTTCTCCTCTGGGTGGCATTGTCTTTTTTAATGGTGAAGTCAGCAATTAAGGCTTCCATCTATAAATATTCCCCAGATTACCTCCCCCAGAATGGGCAGACATATTGTGGACAAGCACTAAAATGAGATTCAGGAGTTGGACTCCCATAAACTTCTTTCTATCAATTCCCCCCCAGTCAATGGCCACAGTCTGTAAAGGCTTACTCACCGTTGATGGCTCAGAGGAGAATGATGGGGGCTGGGGACATGGATTATCCTCTGAAGGTGAGGTAGCAAGATCCACATCAGGGTGCTGCTTGGCTTCTTGGATGTGGGGGACGGCGGTGACAAATTGGCTGGACAGTCCTAGTCCTGGGTCAGCTCGCAAAACAACAGATGTGGGGGAGCCATCCATGAGCCCCAATTCAACCTCCTTAAAGTTAGCCGCTGAAACAACAGGTGTGGGATGGCTGTCCACAAATCCCACAACAACCTCTTCCTGGTCAGTCTCCCCAAAAGCAGATGTGGGGACGTGGTCTGTAAGATCCACATCGACCTCTTCCTGGTCAGTCTCCACGATAGCAGATGTAGGGACACTGTCTATAAACTCCACATTGACCTTTTCCTGGTTAGTACCCAAAGCAACTGGGATAGGGACGTTGTCCATAAACTCCAACTTGTCCTCTACCTGCTCATGTTCCAAAATAACAGGGGTGAGGATGCTGTTCATAAGCTCCAACGTGACCTCTCCCTGCTCAGGCTCCACAATAACAGGGGTGGGGACGTTGTCCATAGGCTCCAACTTGACCTCTCCCTGGTTGATCACCCCATCCACCTGCACACAATCCTGAGGGATGTCTGAGCACTGACCCTCAACCAGGGGGCTGGTTAATTGGGAACTTGGTGCATGGTCTGGGGATACAATAGCTGGGCTTACCAGAGTGTGGACAGAATCCATTACTTGTAGTCCAGGGGCTTGTGCCTCACTGACCTGGACTAGCTGTGCTGGCAGATGAGCTCCAGGCATGGGGCCCCAGCGTTGGCAGCAATCTTTGTCCATATGTCCAAGAAGTCCACATGTATAACAGCGCTATGGATTGGGCAAGTCACGGATCCTGTCTTTGTACCTTTGTCCTGGTGGGGCTTTTACTGGGTAGCAAAACCATCCTTCTCGAGTGGTTGGTGCTGGCAGTCGGCCAGATGGAACTTCATAAACGTATCCTATCACAGCGCTCTCTTCTCTTGAGGATTTGGGTCCCAATGCATCCAACCACTTATTGGCTTGGGCTGATTGTCACTGGATCAATGATGTGACACATAATTTAAATCCTCTGGTTCAATATCGGCAGGGTCCTCATCATCCTCCACATCATTCTGGGCATTCCGATGGACCAATTTCCGGATCAACTCTGACTTGGTGTCGCGGCCTCTGAATTCAATCAGATGATACCGACATAGCTCCTGTAGTAGCCGTTTCTTCTGACTGTGGTATATCCTGAGCTGGTGGGGTTGGATATGGCAGTGTCCGAAACCTAATTGCCTCACCTATGGTCTGCTGGGTATGCTTATATGCCTCCCTGGTTGTTGAGCCCTTGGACAGTGTCCATGAACACGAGGTCCCTGCAGCTCCCATGGATAAACCAGGCGGAGTAGTATCCCACCGCTGTGGAGACATGGGGGTCAGTGGGTACTCTCGTCCACTGGCCCAGCCGCCTTAAGAAAGACAGCCTGGACCAGGGCTCATCCCCAAACTAAACCGCCGAGCTCCTTAACCGCTGGCGAAACACTACTCAGACAACACAGGGTGAGGGAACCACAATATTAAGGCATTATTGGATCCCAAAACAGTTAACAGCATATAACACATAACCAGCAAAACACAACATGTAACAGGCAAGAGGGTCTCACCTTTCCGCTGGCTCACCAGGGATTAGAATATAGCACAGCAAAGTCTGTAGCCAGGTGACTGGATCGTCCCAACCTGGGTTGCTTCCTTATGCAGTCTTTATTATCCCAGCCGAATCCGAACATTCGATGCTGAAGTCTTTGTAGAATTATAATCCAGGTTCTGATCCCCTCGGTCGGCACCAAAATGCCTAGACCCGGGGTTATGGCCTGCTAATCGGACCTGAAGATCCTAGATTAGCTGCCTTTATCAAATCCTGTGCACCTCTAACCAGGACCGAAATCACTAGACTGAGGTCGCTAGACAGAATCTTCATTCACCCAGGTTGATGAACAGCTCTGATTATATCCACATGATCACCCATTGCAGGATATTGGGGACTTCACGATTGGTGGAATAATACAGTCTTTTCATTGGCTTGACCTCAAGCTTTTTATAAAACTACCCCCCGTTTTGTATTGCTGGCAAGGGAGAGCCACATATTGATTGACATAGCAATGGAATGTTAGTAGAATTAAGTTCTGTCAAGGGAAAGCCACATACTGATTGACATAGCACCTAGCAGGAAACATTTAGTCTGCAATCCATGACATTAAACAATGGTGGCCAAGGTCATTTACAGAGAGTCAACAATCCACATTGTAATACAATGGCATTCTGACAGGATTAAGTATCTCTGACCTTACAGAGAAGAGATAATTGCATTACATAGGTCAACATCACCAAACAACTACAAGACTGGTAGGAACAATGGGTAAACAAAATAATTAATTATAATTAATTAATCCATGAGTGGCATATTACAAGTTTGCAAACAAAATGCAATATTGTCGGGATAAATAAGAAATCATCATACATTAAAGGGGTTCATTTTGTCACACTTAGGTCCATCAATTTCAACCTTTCTTCACTATTATACATTCTTTGTGACTAAGTAATCCATAACTCACAATGCCATTATTTTAAAATGATGTGGTAGGGCATCCCATAATCTGACTGCTCTAACTGTTAAGAACCCTTTCCTATTCATCTGTTACCTGTTTGAATCTCATTTCTTCCCATTCATAATGAGTGCCCCCTGGTCTTTAGTACAGTCTTTGGAAGGAATAAGTCACACAAGTATTAATACTTATAAATGAGATCTCCTCTGAGGTGTCTTTTATCTAACTAAACAGGCTCAACTTGTAATACAAATAGCAGCGTTTCCCTGTGCACTCGCAATAAGCGGTCACTATGCAGGCTGCTGTATGAACTGGTTACGCCGGTACACATCGGGTAACCAGGGACAGCATCTGCTGAAAGCGGCCGCATACATGCACCTGCACTTCTCTGACAAAATCTAAGTATTTAGCGCAAGAAGCACTAAATACTGAAGCGCAGGTATGTGGACAAGCCCACAATCAATGGCGATTTTAATTTCAGGGATAGCAGTTGAACCTTCAGATCACAGCAAAGTGGCAACCATCCTAGAAGTTTTGTTGCTATCACAATGGCAGCAAGGCAGGAGGTCTGGACCCAGCATTTAAAGGTTAAATATTCAGGAAGAGGTGCAAGAGTGTCAGGATAATTATTGTACACAGAGAGCCCTGTCTAAGTCATGCACCACACAACAAGGAGACCACAAAAAGAGTCCCAACTTTTCCAAATAGTAGGGTTAGATCATGGCAAAGTGGCATCCATCTTATAGATTTTGTATTGGGCAACTTTTCAGTCCCCAGCCTCAGGTACTTCTGTAAGTTAAAAGTTATTTTTCTAATGTTTAATAGGGCCCCTTTAGGTCAGAAAGGGATAGATAGGGAGCAGCAAGGAAGGTGTAGGGACAGGTAGTGATAGTGTAGGGCCTTAAATCTAGGTGACAGGTTCCCTTTAAGTGGCAAACATACACTATAAATACAGGATATAAGCAGAAAGATTAAGTCTGTACATAATTACAGGTACACCTGGTTAACAGCACTATATCCCGGACAAGATCTCACTAATCCTGAAAGAACCAATCCCACCTGACTATAAAGAACCAGAGGGAACATGCTTCAGTGCAACCACACGGGTGTTTATAGCTGTTTTAATACAAAATATCAAATTGTATTTTTGTTTTTATTTTTGAACTTAATAAACTTCCCAAACAAAGGGTTAATAATATCTACAGTAAATAGGAGTATAGAGGCCCATTTCCAGTAACCACCACTCCAGTGTTTTAATGGTACATTGTGTTTGCTAACTGTGTAAGAAAGCTAATGGATATTTAGAAAACCCTAGAAAACCCTTGCACAAGTATGTTAGCACAGCTGAAAATGGTTTGGCTGAATAGGGAAGCTATAAAATTGGCCTTCCTTTGAGAAGGAGGTTGAGAATCTGGAGCATTACATTTGTTTTTTCTATGAAATCTCAAAATGGCCAGAAAAAGGGAACTTTCATGTAAAATTCAACAGTCTATTCTTCTTCTTAGAAATGAAGGCTATTCCATTTGAGAAGTTGCCAAAAAACTGAAGATTTACTACAATGGTGTGTACTACTCCCTTCAGAGGAAAACACAAACAGGCTCTAACCAAAGTAGAAAGAGTAGTGGGATGCCCCACTGCACAACTGAGCAACAAGGTAAGTACATAAGAGTCTCTAGTTTGAGAAATTGACACCTCACAGCTCATCATCTGGCAGCGTCATTAAATAGTACCCGCCAAAGGTCTGAAATGCTATAATTGCTGCAAAGGGAGCATTCTTTGACAAAAGCAAAGTTTTAAGGAGAAAATTCTTATTTCAAATAAAAATCATTATTTCTAACCTTGTCAATGTATTTTCTATTCATTTTGCAACTCATTTGATAAATAAAAGTATGAGTTTTCATGGAAAAGCAAAATTGTCTGGGTAACCCCAAACCTTTGAACGGTAGTGTAGATGATCAGAATAGCCATGCTGATAATAGCATCAACAGCGCTAAACATTTTAGTAGTCATTGGAAACATTGCACAAGGATGCATATGTCCTTGATCTGTGCCAACACCGCCAGTGTGATTTGCCCCACCTCCGGATCGCATTGGCCCTGGCTGAATATCATGACATACTGCACCAGGGCTCATCATGGCTGTCTTAGGCACTGCAACATGTCCAGAATGGAATTCCATTGTGTCGGCACATCGCATATCAGGCAGTTAGCCGATAAGCTGAAAGACCTCTGGAGTAATCCAAGTCATTGAGCCACGGGGTGAGAATGACAGAAGTGTGCACACAGCGACTATGCCCTCTGCAACAGCGCAACTAAGTCAGGATAGTGGCCTAGAAATTGCTGGACAATCAGGTTAAGGATAACAGTCATACAAGGCACATGTTTGACCTTACCATGGCATAGGGCCAGGCCCAGGTTTGCAGCATTGTTGCACATGGCCTTCCCTTGCAACAGGTTCAGTGGAGACAGCCATTAATCAAACTTGGTCTCCAAAGCTGACTACAACTGTTCAGCTGTGTGACTCACATCTCCCAGGAATTTTAATGTAAACACAGTCCAGTGGCATTGAGCCCTGCAGTAAGAAGGTGTGGTGGATTCTCTCTACACAGTTGGAACGTGTATCACATTAACAGAGAGGTTTTGGGCACAGGTGGAGGCCCTAAAGGAGGCAGAAGCAGTGGAGGAAGTGGTAGATACAGAGGTTTTACCCCCCAAGCCATGGAAATGTCAACACTTGAAGAGCAGCCAGTTCCTCTGCAGCCACCAGAGTCTCCCAGTGCCCAGTCCGGGATATGTAATGCCCCTGGCCATGCTTACTTATCCTGGTGACAGTGGCGAAATACACTGTATCACACACACAGCTTCTGAAGGAGGCAATGATATTATGTACGACAAGCTTGGGGTAGTACAGTTACAGTTTTCTTTGAGAATTAGTGATGACTGGGCAACTGGTACTCAGGGTCTGCGACGGCCATTAGCTTTTTAAAACCTATTGTATTCATCATGCATATTTACATGGCCAATAGCTTGGATATGGTGAAGTTCAAGCTTTTAGCTTTGGCATATATGGGAGGAAATGGTATTTTACTTGATGATGGCTGGCTACTGTGCTTAGAGGGGGTGGAGTAGTGTTTACACAACAAACTGTTGGACTCTGAGGGAGATGCAGGGAGAGATGTTATGTTGGCTTCAGAAAGATGTGCTGCCATTGGTGAACACCAGCAGGTGTGTTCACTTCCAAAACTGCTGAAGGGCTGTCAATGATGCTGCCTGTTGCGAGTAAACACGTGGAGGTTCTGCAACCGAAGGCCTGTGTGACAACAGTTCCCACACTGATGGAGGAGGAACAAGCAACATATGCAATTGATGGGGTGGTCATTGGTTGGCCAGGCCTGCTAAACTGCATTGTAGCATAGTGAGCTTGTCCAGTGTAACGTATGCTGCATGTCCATGTGATAGTTCAGGCATGAACTAGTCAAATTATTGACTTTTTTCCTATACTCAGTTTTTTCTACAAATTTTGTAGATAATGTGAGTTGAGTCATTCTTTGCGATATAATAAAAGACCATGGCAAGACTTGGCACCCATGCAAACTGCAGAACTGCTACCACCGATGACCAGAGGCAGAGTTGTGGTTTAGGATGCAGTGCTTACAGTATTGTGGTTGCAGCAATCTGTCTCTGTCCAGGAAGCCAGAGCCTAACCTTGTGAGCTTCCTCCTCCTCCACCTCCTCTGCTGAGCTCATCATCTGCATGCCTTTGGGTTGACAGTAAGTGGGATCTAGAACCTCATCATCATCCTCTCTGTTGTCATACTTCTCTCCCTCAGAGCCACCCTCTTCTTTGCCTGAGTGCACAGTAAAGTATGCATTTGCATCATTATTTCCACTACCAGGGGTTAATGTCTGATGGCCAGTGTCTAGACTATGTTCGCACCCTACTTGGTCCGGCCCTGGATCAAACTCCAAAATAGTTTGGGCAGTGTTGCAGATAATTTCCTCCTCTTGACTTTGTGAATCTGGAAAAAGTGCAAGATGTTAAATTCCAGCAGCGTGAAGCCGGTGTTTCCAATGCACTCGGGTTCCGTCTGCCATAGGATTACCTTGACAGCGTTAACGCAGTGTTACCTTTCCGGTAACACTGAGTTAATACTGCCAAATTCTAAGTTTTAGACTAAACCCCCGGAATGCAGGGAGCAATGCTAGTCTGACTCTAGCCTTAGGCAGCCAATCATGCAATCCCTTGTGTATGGAAGTTGTGTTTGGTTTATACGCACTGATTGGCTGCCGGCCATGAACATCCAAAAAAGTAAGTGCAGGAAAGAAAAAAAATAAAGTCCAATGTTCCTCTGACCTGAGGCCTCTCCCCACTCCTTCCCCTAATCAAACACCTACGGCCACTATCCGACACTGACAGTCAGCATATCGAAGAAGAAAACAATTAGTGCAAATGCACTAATGATTTTTGTCATCCAAACGTTTACTGAACAAAACCCGTACTTGACAACGTCTCAGCAAACTGTTCTTGTTCAAGGGGTCCAAGCGAACAATGCAAAATTCAGGAAGGATTTGAAATTAGTAAACATGTTGGAGTAAAGTTTGCTCATCACTACTAATGTATCTTCAACAGACAAATTGTTTTGTTTCATCAAGTTGGAGGTCTTTTTGAGCGATCTTAGCCTGTCATGTCCTTTATATACATATTTAAACAAATACTTAACACTTTGGATGTATGCACAAATTTCAACATCAATATGGCAGTTGTATTTTTTTAGCAAATAGGTTTCATATGGAACAACCTATGAATTGGCAATTGACTAGTTTTATTTTAAAGACACGTGCAACCAAGTCTGGCCTATATTTTACACGTTGCTACTCTTTTAAAGTTTTGGGTAATTTCAGTGCACTTGGGATTGCACGTCATGGTTACAAACAGATGTGCTGGACCATACTTGGTAAATATAGACATACCATCTTGGTAGTGCTGTTGCATATTTCTTGGACTTTCTTCAAGAGATGAGGGTAAAATTAAAATCTTTAAAATTGGGATATTCTTTTCAATTGATGTATTTATTAAGTGTTCTTGAAGAAGGCAGTAATCTTCAACTTTTAAGTATTTTTAGTGCATTCTGATGTACTGGAGACAATTTGCCTCGATTTTGACATATGTAACTACCCAGTATTGCTGGATCAGTTTACCACCATTAAGTTGTGGATTAAATCCATTCCTTACAGTTAAAACTTTGCTGTAGTACTGAAGTTAGGTGATACTTCATACACTCTTTCTCTGTTGTTTTAGACTATCATGCCAACCTTGGTCTCCATAAGGAAAAAATATTGGACCCAGTGAGGAATCTAAAATGCTTTGAAGAATGCTAATTCATTAGCTTTTTGGAGCCAGAGGTTTGTATGGTCTGGTTTTAAATGAATTAGTATGAAGAGAGGCTCATTATCAGCATTATGACAGACAACTGCTACTTCACTTACTGTTGGTTTGTTGTATCGTCTTGGATCTGAGTAGTATCTTGCTTAATCGTCAGTTTGCATATTGAAGCCGAGCCATACACTTCATATCCGACCTGATGCATTCTGAGAGCTCATGACGTGTACAGCTTGGTTTCACTATGAGCACTGCGCATGCGTCGGAGCACATGATCAACCCCACAATGCACCAGGCTAGATATGACATTCCGACGCCACGTATCATCTCAGCAAGGGGTTGGGAAGTTCAAAAAAGAGGAGGCACAACAGAAAGAACAAGGACGCTCATTGGGGTGTGCTGAGTGCCGGCAAGGAGGGGAGAATGGAACCCCAGAGTCCGCCTTTCCAGTCTCCAGATTCAGACTCTATGTAAGTTTATAACTCATATTTCTCAATCTTTATAGGGCACTTTAAGGTGAGACAGGGATGGTTATGGACCAGCTAGCAAGGTGCAAGGACAGGTTGTGGTAGGCTAGGGGGGTAGAACGACTTGACAGGTTCCCTTTAATGTTCCTAGCTATATCAGTTGCTGTGCGCTCTGCTCCCACTGCAGTTGTCAAGCTTTATAAAGGCTGTTGGCAGCTGAAATGTTGCCATGCCATATGGGGAATTAAAGTCCACTCTTCACCGTGTTTTTTGGAGAGCTTCCTTTATCTTTTGTGATAGACATAGAAAAATGAAACAACATTCAGAAAAATAAATAAACAAAAATTGTTGCAAGCTCTCAATAACTAGTTGCCAGCTAGTCACATAGTATAGTTGCCAAAAGATCGAGGCAGCACTCAAAATGAAAAAATACAAAATATTCATTCAACCCATATGGCATGAAAATGTTTAGATGGATAACCCACCTTTATCCAGCCAAATAAACGATAAAGGTAGGTTATCGTCACGACGTCGCCACATCATATGGGGTAAATAAATCGTTTGTATTTTTTTCAATTCGAGTGCTGCCTCAATATTTTGGTAAGTAGATGATAGATCGATAGATAGATAGATAGATAGATAGATAAACCAAATTTACAGTAGCACACTGTTACTACTAAAACATATGCAAGTATAGATGTTTAGATGGAATTAACACCTATCGTAAGTGTTTTAGAAAAAATAAAAACTTGTGTTTTGTATAAACTTGCATATGTTTTGGTAGTATCAGTGTGCTGCTGTAAACATGCTTTTATTTATATTATCCAGCATTATGGCTTTGCACATTTTCTATGAGGTGCTGTCTAGTTTTTTCTTGTTCTAGTATTATTGGGGGTCATTGGCGTCATTCCTAGACTCTACAGTTCTCCCCTCCTATCAGCCCCAGGGCGCCTCTGATGTCCTTCTACTTTCCATATATAATGTAGGCCTTAAGAAGTTGAAGCGAGGTTCAATGTAGGGTAGGTCCTATCAGATTTAAGGTCACCTTATCGCTGTTGATGGGAAAACATCTATTGGCCAATATATGCACGAAGAACCTTAATTTATAAGATAAGAAAAAAAACTTTTTTCCATCTCTGTTTTAAAAAAAATGGGAGTTTTTATTTTGTCTCAAACACAAAGGTTTTAATTCCATCTAAACATCTATAATTGCATGTGTTTTGGTACTAACTTTGTGCTGCTGTAAATACGTTTTTCATTTAGATTATCTAGTGTTATGGCTTTGCACCTAAGCAAAAGTAGTTTTCTATGAGGTGCTGTCTAGCTTTTTTTCTTTTTCTCGATAGATAGGTGGAAAAATGATAGATATGTGGCCCCCCAGGGGTTAATGTGCCACAGTAACATCACCAAGGGTTAACTCCCCACACAGCTCCCAACCTTATACTAGCACCTCCAGGCCAGAAGGGGGAGCTAAAGCTACTTCCCTATATATTCTGGTGTGGAGAGGAACTGAGCAGTTCAGTTCCTGGGAGGACTGAGGAAGAAGGACTTGGGCGTAAAGGAGCTGCCTTAGGCTCACGCCACAGTTCGCTGCCCAATTCCAGGCCTAGCCAGGGAAGGAGTTAAGAGAAACAGAGGAACACATCTGGGAGACTAAGTTACCCTATAACTCGCCACAGAGGAGCGCAAACACCGGATACTGGATCCGAAATTGTGCCTGAAAAAAGCAGCACAGTAAACACCGGACTACTGGAGGTTATATATCTTCACTGTGCCACAGTGAAGCAACATGGCGAGGTCAGAAACACAAAGTTAAGACTCAAGTTGCCTAGCAAGTGGGTACCTGTGAGAGGAGACAGGGCCGGCAGCCTAGCTAAAGCGGCAGCAGTGCCACACACAGCGCAGGAGTGGGAAGCCAAGGACCTGGTCAGGGTGGGAGTAACCCGGCCCTGGTACAGACTCCGTGGACAGTACTCTGCTGAACAACACCTACAGTAAAGAATTGGAAAACTACAAAACCGTGAGTCTGTGTAATCCTTGAGCTCAAGCCCTACTTTCCCTCACAAACTACTATCATCTCTACCACTACCTCTACTCTGCATCACCCATAGACTATCATCATCACTGCCCCAGGGAACCAGGCTCTGTCCGTGGAGAGCCGTTACATCACCGGCTGCCAAACATCATCCCCGGAGGTTCTGCTGCAGCGGGGGTCACCCTGACCACATACCACGGGTGACGTCATGACTTTCTTCCCTGTAAATACCCCCCATTACTTGTGGGCTCGGGACACGGTCCAGAACAAGACCACTGTGATTCCCCATGATACCGCGGTCCGGTACCGAGTACCCTGTCCCAGTGGGCTCCACAACTTGGTGTCTATGAACAGGATCTACCGTGCCCGGTAAACCAGGCATTGTGTGCCGTGATTTGTGTGAGAAACTGTTTTGAGGCTGCCACCATTACAGAGCACGTGGCAAACAGAATATAAACTGCGCCACAAGGACTGTATTTTTTAATTGTCGCCATTACAAAGCTTGCGACGCGCGGGAAGAAAAGGGGCGTGTCATTGTGGGCGGCACTCTGCAAAGCGCTCTGACATTATCCGGAGGGGAAGT
The DNA here is from genome assembly GCA_033576535.1 of Allobates femoralis. Lineage (NCBI taxonomy): Eukaryota > Metazoa > Chordata > Amphibia > Anura > Aromobatidae > Allobates > Allobates femoralis. Next base: position 275,072,516 of record JARQOC010000001.1, read on the forward strand.
TAATCCCTGTCGCACAGCGGAACCTTTAATAGACATCTGGATGGAAGCGGAAGACAGGAGGGTCGACCTTAACTAAGGAGGCACAGGATGTCACAACCAGGAGATGCTGCGGCACCGAGCAGCGGCGGAGCATCCGGCGGTGCTGCAGCACCAGATAACAGAGGAGCACCCAGAGGTGCTGCAGCACAAGGAGCAGCACCTATCATGCCGTTCCTGATGCCGTATACTCCGGGAGCAATGTGGCTACCACAATACTCAGGTGAGCCCAATAGCCTCAATGACTTTATTACAAAGATAAAAGCGTAGTACGTGATGTACTCCCTAACAGAAGCCCAGTTAACTGGCAATGCACAGCGGGAAGTTACCTCCTGGCCGGAAACAGACAAAGATACTGTAAAGCATCTTGTGGCTGGACTGAAAGCAGCATTTGAATCCAGTGCTGACACCCGGGATAAAATGAGGTTCTTTGGTTGTCAGCAAAAGCCTAAGGAGAGCGCAAGACACTATGCCTTAAACTTGCAGGACGCGCTCAAAGCACTTAAACTAGCAGAACATGCCTTAGCCCCGGGAGCTGACAAAATGCTAATCGATCAGTTCATAGAGGGCCTCTTATCCCCTTGTCACAGAGGACAGTTGAGTATGATGATTATCCAGAATCCCAGGATGACTTTTGCCGAGTTAAAAGATAGGGCCATCTGCCTCCAGCAGATAGAGGAGCCCCGGGATATAAACTTTACTCAAGGCCCTACAGCAGCACCTCAGCAGCCAGGAGCGTCAGCGACATCTGCAATGTTAGCGACTGCTGCTGGACACAGAGAGCCTATCTCTAATGAGGCCCTGAACCAAAAGCTAGATACCCTGATGGACACTGTTGTTTCCATGGCTAAAGTCATCAAGGAGCTGCGTGGATCCAAGCCTGCACCCAAGATCGAGTTGGTGACCAGCAAGGAGGATGTCCCGTGGATGAGGCCCAGGAAGTACCAAGCGATGAGAGGACGACCTAGCGACCACGATCAGCCACCGGATGGACAGCCCATTTGCCGCCGTTGCAAGGAACCAGGTCACTTTGCCTGGGAATATGCTTTAAACGAGGATCCCCTGGGAAGGTGGGCCGCTCCTCAGGTATGAACTCCCAAGGTCCTTCAGCCTGGTATGACAAGTTTGTGGGAGGACGTCCAGTCATCCCTATTGTGTTGGATGGCATTCCCTTCAGCGCCTTGTTGGATACCGAGTCCCAGATAACATTTATTCCATATGTTCTCTATAAAAGGTACTGGGCTGATTCAGACATTAATAGTGGTCCATCTAACATTGCATTGAACTTATGGGCTAGCAATAGTGAAATAATACAACAAGTTGGGTTCAGAGAAATGACCATTCAGATTGGGAAGGTAGAATTGAAGAATCAGGGTATTATTATTGTAGATGTTGACCGGCGAGAACGTGAACAAGTAATGTTACTAGGAATGAATGTATTTGAAAATTGTTTTTCCGAGGTAATTACTGTTTTACAGCAAATCGCCAAGACTGCCAGAGTCAGGCAACAGAGACTTCTGCAAAAAGAAATAACAGCCATGATGTTGAAACAACAGGTAGAAATATCAGGAAGTGAAATAGGCAGTGTAAGGGTAAGTAACCCAATACCTCCCAAAACTGAAATGTTGATCTGATGTAGAGCCGCAATAGGCATTAAAGGGTGAGACTATCAAGCCCTGGTAGAACCCGTGTACTCAGACAGTAGGCCCACTATACTGACAGCCAGAGGAGTAGTTGAGATACACCTGGGAAGAGTGCCATTTACGCCTTCTAAATTGCTGGGAAGATGAGGTCACCGTACCGAAGTATGCTACCATGGCTAAATTATTTACGGTTGATAACAATGCCATCACAGCCGTCGCGCCATTGAACCCGTCAAGTCAGGCGGATGACAATGGCTCAGGGGAAAAGCTGGAGGATTGGTGCCAAAAACTGTACCAGTTCTACACCTCCCCATCAAAAGCATGGAGTATACCGGGTAGTAATAGAATATGAGCAGATATTCAGCAAACACCCGTTAGACTTTGGGCAAATTAAAGGGGTAGAGCACACTATACCCACAGGTAACCATCAGCCTATGAAAGAGAGGTATAGACCATTACCACCCACTCACTACCAAACCACCAAAGACATGCTCAAAGAGATGAAAACTGCAAGGGTGATAAGAGACAGTTGTAGCCCCTGGGCAACACCTTTAGTGTTGGTTAGAAAGAAGGATGGGACGATGAGAATGTGCGTATTTACTTGGGTGTAAAGGAGCTTCCTTAGGCTCACCCCACAGTCCGCTGCCCAATTCCAGGCTTAGACAGGGTCTGAGGAAAGGAGTTAAGAGAAACAGAGGAACACATCTGGGAGACTGAGTTACCCTATAACTCGCCCCAGAGAAGCGCAAAGACCTGATACCGGATCAAAAATTGTGCCTGACACAAGCAGCACAGTAAACACTGGACTAATGGAGGTTATATACCTTCACTGTACCGCAGCGAAGCAACACAGCCTAGCAAGAGGGTACCCGTGAGAGGAGATAGGACCTGCAGCCTAGCTAAAGCGGCAGCAGTGCCACACACACAGCGCAGGATTGGGAAGCCAAGGACCCGTTCAGGGTGGGAGTAACTCGGCCCCGGCACAGACTCCGTGGACAGTACTCTGCTGAACAACACCTACAGTAGAGACTTGGAAAACTACAAAATCGTGAGTCTGTGTAATCCTTGCGCTCAAGCCCTATTCTACCTCACAAACTGTTCTCATCTCTACCACTACCTCTACCCTGCATCATCCATAGACTATCATCATCACTGCCCCAGGGAACCAGGCTCTGCCCGTGGAGAACCATTACATAACCGGCTGCCAAACATCATCCCCGGAGGTTCTGCAGCAGCGGGGGTCACCCTGACCACATACCACGGGTGGCGTCATGACTTTCTCCCCTGTAAATACCCCCCATTAGTTGTGGGCTGCCTAGCTAAAGCGGCAGCAGTGCCACACACAGCGCAGGAGTGGGAAGCCAAGGACCTGGTCAGGGTGGGAGTAACCCGGCCCTGGTACAGACTCCGTGGACAGTACTCTGCTGAACAACACCTACAGTAAAGAATTGGAAAACTACAAAACCGTGAGTCTGTGTAATCCTTGAGCTCAAGCCCTACTTTCCCTCACAAACTACTATCATCTCTACCACTACCTCTACTCTGCATCACCCATAGACTATCATCATCACTGCCCCAGGGAACCAGGCTCTGTCCGTGGAGAGCCGTTACATCACCGGCTGCCAAACATCATCCCCGGAGGTTCTGCTGCAGCGGGGGTCACCCTGACCACATACCACGGGTGACGTCATGACTTTCTTCCCTGTAAATACCCCCCATTACTTGTAGGCTCGGGACACGGTCCGGAACAAGACCACTGTAATTCCCCGTGTTACCGCGGTCCGGTGCCGAGTACCCCGTCCCAGTGAGCTCCACAAATAGATAGATAGATAGATAACACTGTAGATTAGATAGAAATATATTTCAGAAGTGGAACAATGTTACTAAATTTACTGTGTTTGGGTTTCTATGTTTTTTATACAATATCTTAACACTTGGGTATCCTAATTTAGCTTAGAATTACTAATACGGATGAATAAACAACACTTGCAAATGTGAAATGTAGTATGACGTTAGTTTGATGACACCCAGAGTCAGGCATCAACTATACTTGGTTTGCAGCAGTGATATTTTTAGTTGCTCTAGTAATACTCAAAGTATATATAGACTGAGCATGATATTTTTGTAATTCTTTCTGATACTATTTCTGTATAAGAACTAAAGAATGATTGGTCTTACTTTTAGTATGTTGACATTAAACTGCTTTTATAATGAGGACATATTGTACAGGAATTTTTAGCATTTATCTTTTGACTACAATTTGGGCTCTATGCCTTATTGTATAGGGATTTATAGTATTTATCTCTTCACTACAGTTTGGGCTCCATGGCTTACTTATAATAAGTACAATAATATAATACAATTATATATATATATAATTTATATTGTCAGTGTCGATTTAGACAAAGTGGGGCTCTGGGCTAAAGATTAAATGGGGCCCTAAATCCTCACATATACACCATTACACTCAAATATTTAGGTGCATTTCCATGTGCTATGTTCAGACTGGTAAATAAGTGCAATCAGTGAGATTAAAGTTGTTCAGCATCTTTAAGGGGCCGTCACACGCTATGATATCGCGGAAATGTCAGGGGTTTTCAGTCGCTCTAATGACGTTGTTGCGTGTGACACGTCCATCTTACAAGCGATAAGTGGTCTTATCGTTCATCGCAGATTTAAGAACCGGACCCCAAATCAGATGACGTCGATCATGCAATCTGCTTGCATCGTTCTGTGTGACACTGCAATAACGATCTCCTTAACGATTTCACCTATTCACAACATTGACAAGCATCATTCGCTGGTTGTGTGAACGTTCCATGCACGTAACATCGTTGCTGCGTTCTGAACGGTATCTTTACATGTGACATCTCACTAACGATGTTGTCCACGAGTGCGCACCCCTGAGATTATAGGTGAGATCGCTCACAAAATCGTAGTGTGTGACAGCCCCTTTACAAAGGTTGACAAAGAATGATCACTAGTAGATCAATCTGTCTCTATATTGTATCAAATTATTTGATAGCACATCTGTAGGTTACAACAGGCGATGTGCTGCTGAGAACAATGTTTTTTTTCCATCCTAAACCAATCAACCAATGAATGAGTAGCATTTTGCTCATCATTTTGGGTATTTTTGACATGTTAAAACTATGAATGCGGGGGCGTGTCCTGCTGCTGATGGTGCTGCTTACACACTAGCAGAGCTCCTCAGAGAGATCCACATAACGGCAGAACCGCGGCCCCACCGGAATCTGGAAGTACCACAACAGGTCGGTGAAAGCCCCAGGAACCCCCAGACATGCCGCGCACAGCACCCAAAAGGCGTCAGACAGAGAATAGGGTCACAGATTATTTCGGCACTGAGCCCCTCCAATCATCCCCTCCTAAGATGGCGCCGGCCACAGAGCGCCAGCTTCTCTCCACTCACTCTGGAGCCCACTCTCCTCATGCTGCAGATGGCTGGGGGCAGAGAGCGAGGAGAACGCCCTGGTGACACAGGGGACCCTGAAATCATTCCTGGGATTCCTGAGGAGGTCGATTATGGATGACATGAAGGAGCTCATAGGCTCTCTCAGGGAGGACCTGGGGGCTCTATCTGAAAGAACCACTCACTTAGAAGAAAAAATGGGGGATTATGCAAAAGCCCACAACAGCCTGGCTGATAGTCATGCAGCACTAGACATTGAGATGGGGACAGTTAAAGCCACACTATGCCACCTGGAGGACAAACTGAGAAGTAACAACTTTAAAATCAGCGGCTTGATGGAGTCTGAGGCAAACACTGATGTGGCTGTGGCTGCCAAGGATTTCCTTAATGCAGCTCTCCCAGACGTCCCCAGCTCAGATTTTACAATGGAAAAAGTTTACCGCATCCCCAAACCGGCAAACTTGCCAGAAGGAGTACTAAGAGACATTCTGGTCTGCATGGCGCACCCAGGGGTGACTGACCGCTTATTGCAGAGAATGAGACGAGGCCCTCCCCTCCCAGAACCGTATGCAGGGATTACGATTTTCCAAGATATGTCTCCAGGGACATTAAGCAGACGCAGAGACTTCGCCTCGAGCTGCAAGACTCTCGAGAAAGGGGAATCATGTACAGCTGGGGTTCCCCCGTGGTGGTGAACTTTAGATACCAAGGGAAAAGACACTCTTTCTCATCCCCTACTTTATTGAGAAAATCTCTGAAAGCTTGGCGTCTCACATCTTCCACCCAACAACGTACCCCTCTTCAGAATCGTGACCGTGAGGCCAATGGGGCTCCTGCTGATGATGGGGTCGCCTGAACTTCGATAGGGATTTGATCGCCCTCAACAAGCTCTTCAAGGAACTGTTTTCTTAAGGTTTAATTTTGAATCTTTTCTGGGTTAGATGTCCTCATTTGCTTTCTCAGGACTTTTAAAGTCTGGTGCCTGTTGCACCAGTAATTGAAGCATAGAGAATCTATCACCCCCCCCCCCCCGAAAGGTATCCTTCATGTGGATTCCCGATAATTGTTTACTTAAGTGTTTTTCTCCGTCTCTCCCTGCCCTCTATTTCTCCCTGTCAGTTTCTCCACTCTCCCCGTCTCTCCTTTCGTCCCCCCCTGGTCCACAGTCAACCCCCCTTTCCCCATCTTAGGTCTCTCTTCCTTCTTGTATCGTTCTTCCCTCCTTTTGCTGCTGTTACCCCTTTTAAGCTCAGTGGTCCGGAGCTGTGAGAGAGAGGGGACAGGGGGGACTTCTGGGCACGATGTCCCTTCAATTTTTGTCCCTTAATGTAAAGGGACTAAACTCCCCGGCTAAGCGTTCCTTCCTATGGAGGGAGATATGGCCTCCCATGCCGAGGTGATATGTGTGCAGTAGTCTCACCTTTTAGAGTGTGACAATGTGAGGCTCCGGCACTGGAACTATCCCCACATCTTCCATGCTAACTCTCCCAAAAAAAAGCAGGAGTATGTGTTCTGATAAAACAATCAGTCCAATTTCAGCTGCAAAAGGTGATCTCTGATCCAGCGGGGCGTTATGTCATAGTGATTTGTGAAATAGGGGATTCCCCTTTCACAATTGCGAGTGTATATGCTCCCAACGTCAGTCAAACCAAATTCGCGAGATCGGTGTTTGGGTTGTTAAGGAACAATATGGTGGGCAAACTGATAGTTGGTGGTGATTTTAATGTGGTAATGGAACCCCAGCTAGATTCCTCCTCCTCGGCGGCTAGGAGATCAGGGGCACTGGGACTGCTGTGTTGGGAGTACCACCTCCACGATGTCTGGAGGTACCACCATGAAGAGGAGAGGGATTATTCCTTCTTCTCGCATGTGCAAGAAAAATAGTCCAGGATTGACTATTTTTTGTCAATTATGTGGCACTGGAGAAATGTAAATCTTCGGGGCTGGGAGTGATCACGTGGTCAGACCATGCTCCGATCTCCTTAGAGGTCGTTCTGGAGGTGGGCGGTGGTGCTATCCGCATTGGAGGCTCAATGTGGGTCTCCTGACTGAAAATGAAGTAGCCGAGGAGGTGGAACAACAACTTCAGGACTATTTCCACATAAACGACAATGGGGGGGGGTCGCGGACAACGTGCTGTGGTTCGCTCACACAGGGCCGTATCTAGGGAGGGGATGGGAGTGCATGTGCACCGGGCGCAGCAGGCAGGGGGCGCTGTCAGGTCCCCTACTGCAACACCCGAGGAGTCTCCTCCATGGCCGCATATTGCGCCCACCCACCCGGTGTGGAAGTCGGCTATTCTCTGCTCCCGCGGTCAGCTGACAGTGGGTGCAGAGAATATGCAGCCGCCGACTCCTGAGGTCCATGTACAGGCATCTATCAGATGCCTGTACTATGGAAGCAGCGTCTTCAGCCGCTGCTGCCCTATTCCCCGCACTTCCGGGTCCTCAGCTCAGTCAGCTGCGCCTGCATGATCAGACCACCTGACGTCACAGCAGAGGCACAGTGACCACGGCAGAAGTCTGGAGGAGACCGCACTAATGTGGTAATTAGGGGAAGGGAGACAGCGTGGAGGGAGGGGGGGGTGTGAGCATGAAACTGGGGGGGGTAATATGGGCATGAAACTGGGGGGGGGAATATGAGCATGAAACTGTAGGGGGAATATGAGCATGAGACTGGGGGGGGAATATGAGCATGTAACTGGGTGGGGGGGAATATGAGCATGAAACTGGGGGGGGGCAAACTGAAGTCTTGCCCCGGGTGCCAGAAAAGCTAGATACACCTCTGTGCTCACAAGGCTGTCCTACATGGTCTCCTCCTTCAGAAAGCATCTCAGCTGAAGAGGAGGAGAGAGAGGCTGCTAAAGGAATGGACCGCAGATATTCTGCGTCTAGAGGCAGCGAATAAATCCTCCCCTTCGGCTCAACTCTTGACCCAAATACTCGCTACTCGTAACAAACTGAGAACGCTTCTCCTCCGTCAGCATGAAGTGGGGCTGCGTAAACTAAAAACAAAATATTATGAGGCAGGGGATAGGGCGGGGAAGATCTTGGCCTGCAGACTAAAAAAGAGAGCGGCCAGAACAATGATTATGGAGAGGACGGGAGAGGGTGGAGAACTGGTGAGGGAACTGACTAAAATCGTGGAGGTCTTTGCTGCCTATTACGAGAAACTATACAACTTGAAAAGCGATACAGACACTCCACAACCCACGTCGGCTGCCATTGTGTATTTTTTAAAGACAGTTGACCTCCCGGTTGTCCCACCAGACGTGCTGGAGGGCTTGAACCACCCATTCTCCCTTCTAGAGGTGGAGTCGGTGATTAGAGGCATGAAGACCAACTCAGCCCCTGGCCCGGATGGATTTGCTGGCGAATATTTTAAAACTTTTAGTGCGGTCTTAGCCCCGTATCTCCTTAGGCTATATAACCACTGGCAAGCTGTAGGTTCCATCACAGAATCAGCCCTGGAAGCTACAATAACCACCATTCCTAAGCCTGGGAAGACACAGGACTGACCTGAAATCTATTGCCCGATATCCCTTTTGAATGTCGATCTTAAGATCTATTCCAAAATACTGGGGAATCGATTAGGAGAGGTGATCCGCCTTTTAGTGGACCCTGATCAAGTGGGCTTCATGCAGGGAAGGCAGGCGCGGGACGGAACCAGAAGGATGCTGAACCTGATAGAGGTGGGGAAGAGGAGGGGGTGCCCCAGTGTATTCCTCTCTCTAGACGCGGAGAAAGTGTTTAATAGGTACACTGGGGATATCGCCGGGAGGTCCTCTCTACCTTCGGATTTTCGGGCCCTATCGTGTCAGCGATTCTGAGCCTTTTCTCCCACCCATGTGCGAGAGTGTTTTCTGCAGGCTATCTGTCCAGGTCTTTTTCGATCACGAATGGCACTCGGGCAGGCATGCCCACTCTCCCCACTGGTGTTTGCACTGAATATGGAACCTCTGGCACGTCATTGAGGGGGAACCCTGATATCGCTGGGATCAAAATTGGGGGAAAAAAGCATGTAGTGGGCCTCTACGCCGATGACGTTATTATTGCCACCACAGATCCACTATCCTCACTCCCTGGTATAGTGGAAGCGCTGAGCCTTTTTACACGAATCTCATACTACAAGCTAAACGCCACCAAATCCATAATTTTCCCTATTGGAGTTTCAAAGCGGGACTCGAGCGACTCGCCCAGATTTATCCCTTCAAGTGGTGCCCTACAGGCATCCAATACTTGGGTGTATTTCTTTGCCCCTCAGTAGAGGTGGTGACGCAGAATATCAAGCGTCTTCTGGCGGATCTGGGGGAGGCGCTGGGAGGATCCCCACTGTCCTCTTTGTCCTGGATGGCAAGGGTGCAGGCAGTGCGGACGATGTGGCTCCCTTAAATTTTGTACTTATTTAGATGCTTACCTATCCTATACCCCCAAAAACTGCTTTCGCGCTTGCAAGCCACGATAAGCAGATGCGTCTGGGCTGGCAAGCCAGCCAGAGTTTGAGGGTCGGAAATGCATCTTTATCTGACTGGGGAAGGGGTGGGAGTTCCGGATATAGCGACATACCATAAGGCAATTATACTGGAGGCAGCCAGGTTATGGTGGAGGGATGAAATCCCCCCGGGGTTGGATGCAGATTGAAGGGACCAAAACTAGGGGGGCTGCTTCGAGCCCTCCTGGCGGCGGAGTCCCTGGGCACAATGCGAAAATATGGACTGCTGGGAACATCTCGGGCGTTGTTGACCATCTGGGGGGTAGTACGCGACGGGATGGGCTAAGCTGCCTCCTGATGAGATCCCTCTTGAGGCGTTGCGGTGGCTCATCCCCTCGTTGAATCTGTCTGTGTGGAGGGGAGGTGGCCCTGAGAGGCTGAGTGATATCTTAATCTACGGCCAAGTGATGACGTTAGAAGAGTTTACTGCTACGTTTCCTGCCCTGGCCGGTTCCTTTATGCAGCTCCATCAGATTTCACATTGTCTCTGCTCAAATTCATGTCATCATGACCTGGGCTCACCGGGGGCTCCCTCTTCACTCCATCGGAGCCTGCTATCAAGCTCAGAGATTCCAAGGGTCTGTCTCATCTGTACACTGAAATTCAAGAAAGAGACATGCCTGCCAAACTGATATATATGGAAAGATGGGAGAAAGATTTGGGCTTTTGTGCTGGGATGGAGGAGTGGGAGGATGCATCATATTGCGTATTGGAGGCTTCAAGATGCATCAATCATTTGGAGCTGCTAAAGAAAATCCACTAGAGGTGGTACTCCTCCCCCTCAAAACTTGCAAAATTTGGCAGAGGTACAACTCCCCTATGCTGGAGACAGTGCGGACAGACGGGGGCCTGGCCCACATGTGGTGGAAATGCCCCAGGTTGACCCCATGTTGGCACCTGGTATTGGGGCTGCTCGTGTCTACTATGGCATAGATGTTCTCCTTTCACCGCAATTGGCGGTCCTCCACGTGGGGGTCAAGCCTAACCCCTCAGTGGTGAGACATCTCATGACGTATGCCCTTACTGCAGCCAGAACCTGCGTAGCTGCCAAGTGGAAAAGTGCCACCCCTCCTACCATGAGAGATCTAACAGACAAACTAAACATAATTTTCTGCCACGAATATTATTTGGCCATGGATAGAGGAGCGAGAAGATATGTGGCGAAGCCATGGGATTTGTGGGCTAAACACCCTTTTGCAATGCAAATACCACATTAATCCCTCCCAGGGGTTAGAGGTTAGAGGTTGCCTCCTGGCTGCTCGTCTCATTTGCGACTGTCCTCACAGCTTTCGGACCCGGACCCCTATTCCTACTCCTATCCTGAGCTTCCGCACCCTCTGGATCATACATTAGGTCCGCTGTTTTAGGGGTATTATCCTTTATTCTTTCCAGTTTACCCCCAAGACCCTTCTTGGCCCTAAGTATCTCTATCTTGTACCTCTACTACCTGACTTTGATTCAACATTTTTATGGTGAGCTGCTTACTCCCCGGCAAACTCTTATACTACTGATTCACTACAACTAGCAGTCTACACCCCGGTTATTGCAGGGTGTTGATTGAGAGTCAGAAGAGACCCCAAAGACATCTTTGCAACAATGTCGGAAGAACTTTATTTGAACTTTAATGTGTGCTTCCTAAGTGGCTCCAATGACATGTACTAAGTAATGGCATATATATTTTTAGGATTCATATCTCTTACAGAACCTTTGCAGAACTGGAGTCTCAAAAGAAGACAAGAGACTACGTCGCTATATGTTGACTGATCCTCTTTTTGTAATGACCTACCCCCCCCCTCCCTGTTTCTATATATGTATTGTTTGAAATGTTGTGGAAATTCAATAAAAATCATATTGATAAAAACTATGAACACTTTATATTTTACACACACCTCTGTATACACACATAGCACACACATATGTGTCAACAAGCACATACACACACACACACAGTGGCAGGCTGGCAGGCAAAAGCTTTGGCACCCCTAGTTAAACTTCTGTTATTGTGAACAGTCAAGCAAGTTGAAGATGAAATGATCTCTAAAAGGCATAACATTAAAAATTACACATTTTCTTTGTATTTTAGGCAAAACAATATATAATTTTTCATTTTAACATTTTAAAATTTATGAAAAGGAAAATGGTCTGATACAAAAGTTTAGGCACCTTAGGAGATATGTGTGCTCAGATATTTTTACCAAAGTTTCAGACCTTAATTAGTCTGTTAGGGTTATGGCTTGTTCACTATAATTGTTAGGAAAGTTCAGGTGATGCAAACTTCACAGCTTTACAAAAACCCAGCCTCCTCTAACCTTGTGTCAAAAAATAGAAGGCATGGGTTCTACTAAAGAGCTGCTTAGCACTCTTAAAATGAAAATGGTGGAGGCCCACACAGCAGAAAAAGGCTATAAGAAGATAACAAAGCATTTTCAAGTTGCCCTTTCCTCAATTCAAAATCTATTTAAAATATAACAGTGGAGGCCAAGATAAGGTCTGGAAGACCAAGCAAAAATTCTGTGAGAGCTGCTCGTTGTATTGCCAGAATGGTGTTTGGCGCCTGACTGTTAAAGAACTTCAGGAACATTTAGCAGTCTCTTTAGTTGCGGTACATTGTTTTACTTTTCAAAGACATTTGCACAAATATGGCCTTTATGGAAAAGTCATCAGAAGAAAACCTCTCCTGCATCCTCACTGTAAAATTTATCATCAAAAGTATGCAGAAGAACATCTAAACAAGCCTGATGGATTTTGAAAACAAGTCTTGTGGACTGAGGGGGTTAAAATTGAACTCTTTGACCACAATGATAAATGGGTATGAGTGGAGAAAAAAGGGCACAGAACTTCAGGAAAAAAACATCTATTAACAAGTATTAAGTATGGGATGGAAAAATAATTTTTACTCTTCAGATATTTGTCTCGTATAGGTACCTTTACACCCACAATCTCGGCTGGCGATATGAGGCGATCTAAAGTGCGCGTGCACGTTTTTTATGCTCGCCTCAGATCACTGATGGCGGAATTACATGCCACAATCTTGCCCTAAAAGAAAGGCGATGTGACACCCCGGAAATTGCCTCACCCACAGCGGAACCAATCCGGTGGAATTCTCTCGCCGCTTCACACACCGCAATCCCAAAGGCAATGTGGGCGTACATGTTCAGCGCCCGAGGACATAGGCGTGCCTCAGCGGTCAACACTGCGCCGCTTAGCCGTTTATTGGTCAACACCACTGCGTTACGATTGGTCAGCCTGCTCTTGAAGGCTAGCTAATACATGACGCGGTTGTGTCTCGGAGTTTCTCACAAATACACGCTCGTGTCATCAATTGTGGCCAATGGGAACACAGTAGCCACCACCAATCATCGCAGACGGGGTGCGGACTACATCACGCTGTGGCACGCCTACAGGAAATCATAGGCGATGCTGATTCCATCACTATCGCCCTATCACACGCCACAATCAGGAAATATTGACTTCATGATTGAGGCTGATTTCAGAGCAGTGCTCAGGAATCAGGTGACAGGCAAGAGGCGATTTATCGCCACGAAATTCCCCTAACACACGCCGCAACTGTGAAGCAATTTCAGCCCGATTGCTCCGGGGTGACATATCGCCTTAAGGATTGCCAGCCGAGATTGTGGCATGTGAAGGTACCTTATAGTGAATGTAATGCAACTCAATGGGGAACTTTGATATTTGTGTGGGAAATCTCTCAGATAAATATCCACATTGACTTGTATTATGTTCACTATACGGGACAAATATCCGAATAGTAAAAAGTATTTGGTTAGATTTATCCAAACCCAAATACTGAACTACTCTCTCCTCACTAGTGAATATCTCTGAAACAAGAATTGAAAGACACTTGGCTGGCTACAAAAAGCATTTACAAGCTATGATACTTGCTAAAGTGTGAGCTACTGTGTAATAACCAAGCAGGGAGCCCAATCTTTTAGAGCAACCTATTTTCCTTTTTGTAATTTTTAAAATTTAAAAGATAAAACATTTTTTTGCCTTAAATACAAAGAAAATGTATTATCTTTAACTTTATGTCTTTTAGAGATCATTTCATCTTCAACTTAGGACACTGACAGGTCGTTTTTCAGTGTGATACTAATAATATCCTTGAATAGGGCAGAGCTTTTAAAAATACTGTATATACTCGTGTATAAGCCGAGTTTTTCAGCCCAAATTTGGGCTGAAAAGTCTCCCCCTCAGCTTATACACGAGTCAATACGGTGGGGCTGTGGATGGAGGCTGAGAAGGCAGGGAGGCTGCGTATGAGCGGCCCCGTCACGTGGGCCGCTCATTATATATGCACTGCTTCCCCCTGTCAATCAGCGGCAGGGGAAGCAGTTCATATATGCCCCCAAATGCTGGCACTCTTCCCCCCCCCCGCTGGTTATATTACCATCCCGGTCTTCTGATCAGCGCCGCTCCTCGGTGCTCCGTCCTCCAGCTACATCCGGAATCCCCGCCGTCGCAGGCATTGACGTCATCGTGCGACGGCCGAGATCCCGGATGCAGCGAGGACGGAGCACGAGAGCGGCGCTGATCAGAAGACCGGATGGAAGATAAGCAGATGGGGGTGATGCCAGCATTTGGGGCAGCTGGGTACCCCAGGGGCTGCTGGTACCCCCTGGGGCTGCTGGTACCCCGGGAGCTGCTGGGTACCCCTGGGGGCTGCTGGATACCCCTTGGGGGCTGCTGGTACCCCCAGGGGCTGCTGGATACCCCTGGGGCTGCTGTATTACTCCTGGGGCTGCTGTATACCCCCAGGGCTGCTGTATATACTGCTGGGGCCTGTAACCACTGGGCTGCTGTATACTACTGCTGGGCTGCTATATACTACACTGGGCTGCTATATACTACCACGGGGCTGCTATATACTACCACTGGGCTGCTATATACTACCACTGGGCTGCTATATACTACCACTGGGGCTGCTATATACTACCGCTGGGCTGCTATATACTACCACTGGGGCTGCATATACTACCACTGGGCTGCTGGGTGCGCGTGCACGTTTTTCATGCTCACCTCAGATCGCCGATGGCGGAATTACATGCCGCAATCTTGCCCTGAAAGAAAGGCAATGTGTCGCCCCGAAAATCACCTCACCCACAGCGGAAACAATCCGGCTGAATTCCCTTGCTGCTTCACACGCCACAATCACAAAAGCAATGTGGGCGTACATGTTCAGCGCGGCGAGGAGATAGGCGTGTCACAGTTGTTTAAACCGCGCCCCATACACGCTCATAGGACAACGCAACAGAGTTACGACTGGACAGCCTGCTCTGTAAGGCTGGCTAATACATGATGCCATTGTCTATTGGAGTTTGTCACTAATACACGCTCGTGTCGTCAATAGTGGCTCCAGCAACACACTTTCGAGGCGCAAAAGCATCACACAAGAGCGGTCTTGGGCAGGACAGTGGATTACACTAAAGAATGGCTCTGTGTGTGTCTGTAGGTGATGACAGTAACATACAAACCACACTATGCACATATGTGCCTGCATTGGTCCACACCATGGCAGAGCTGCCAGGGCTGAACTGAAGTATGTGTGTGCACACATGTTTGCATGTGTGTACTCGAGTGTACCTACATCCCCCATAAACACCATTGCATTCTCCATGTGTATGGACACGTTCCCATGTGGGCAAACACATCATAATGGACATGGACACAGTAGTCACGGCATACAGTGTGGCCCAAAGGGCTGAACTTGTGTACTGGACATTACCACACAATGCTGCATGGACCCATCAATCCCATTTAACGGATCACATACCTCTGTGCACAGCATAAAGCTATGTGCAACAGCCCAGTATTGAAAATAACGACAGACACAGGTAGTTTGTTTGTTTTTTTAGTTGGACTTTTTGTGCACAAAAAAATATTTTGAACAACACACACAAAACATTAAAAAGAGAAGTGTCAAAATCACACAAATAAATACAACATAATGACAAATAATGGCCAAACCCAAACATTTGAGAGTACAGAACCAAAAAAAACCTAACTAACTAAATAACTAATGTTTCAAACCCAAACTCAAGCAGAATCCTCCTGGTTCAGCTACCCTGGTGACTCCACCCTCCTCCTCATGTTGATGCCTCACAACACCAGCCACCCTGCTGGTGCTGCCAGGTCACTGCCCCAGGGCCATTAAAGTAGGAGCAGTATGCTTCTCTGCTGCTCCTGGTATCCTGCTGACTCAGACCGTGGCTCAGCATCTGGAGTGGCATCACAACATGGTTGGCAGCACGCCAATCCCGGACGGACCTCCCCTGTTGTGGGTCCACAGATCCACATAACTTGCTGGCTTGTATGATGACCGATCCCTAGACGCAGGAAGTTATGCAGCACACAGCAGGCCAGCACTACAACAGGCATATGAAACACGTGGAATGTGTTTGCCTCGATCCAGTACACATTTTCAACCACACAGCGGGCCCGGCATAGCCAGTAATTGAAAATGTGCTGCTCAGAAGTAACCGTCTCTGGGGATATGGCCATAGTAGGTGAGCCTGAAGTGGGAATGCTTCATTCCCCACAAACGCAAAGTTGAGATGATTGGTTGTCTCATCATTTGAGGGCAAGTTCAGAGCACCTCTCCTTAGGTCTTGGGACAAGTAGCAGTGTGCAAACACACCCCATCTGAGACACGCCCGTTCATTCCAACATCCACTTAGAGGAACTCAATAGTGAGAACCACCAGGGCCATGAGGACCACGTAAAATATCCTTTGTAATGATAATACAAGGACCCTGAGTTGGGGGTTTTGTGATCCTCAGTGCTTACCATCCAAAGCCCTGCCGCAATTAGGAAATTGCCAGCGGTCCTCAAACCCTCTGGCAACATTCATCCATTCAGGGGGGTTGTTGGGAACTGCATGTAGGATGACAGCAGACTACTCCAGATGGCCTCACATGTCTCGGGGATAGGCGGCTCAGCAGGGACAGTGACACACGGGAAAGTGTATTGCAGGTCTTTCCTTGAACGACCTGTTGCCAGGAACTGCAAAGTTACAGCCAAACGCTCCTCAGGTGGCACAGCTCGACGCATCAAAGTGTCCTGTTGGGCTATCAATGGCCTTATGCTTTCCAAGAGGAATGTGAAAGAGTCCTCGGACATACGGAATAGTTCCTGAAATCATGCGGACTCCGATTCTCCAGCTCACGGACCAGCCGCATGTGGCTCCGGTTATCCATTGCGTGTTACGGACAAAATATCAGGCCACGCAGCAGACTATGCATACTCATCATGTACAAGAGACATCCCTGAGGTGTGAATAACGCCTTATCTTCACACGCAGACATTCGCAGAAGCCACATGGCCCACTCCACATCTCAGTATGGGCAGAATAGTTACATTGTGTGTGCTAAATCGACAGTAGTATGTGGGCACAATTCAGATGCTCAACGCCACTAACCACAGACGCATCCTTCAAACATGATCCTATATGGCAAAGACAAAATGGCTTTTCAATGAGGAGTGTGTTTAGGGGGAAAAAACACTCATGCATCCATTTGGCAGTACACAATTGAGCTAGCAAACACACTATCATTACAAACTACATACCCCACCACTTGGGAGTCTGCCACACTACACAATAAAATCGTAATGCATAGCGGCTTCAAACGCTACACACCCATGTCACAGCTCATGTGTGCACATCTGTACTTACTTAATGACTCTGGGCAGCAAGCGTGCCGTACCTCGGCTGTGAGCGCTTTTTATATGGTAACCAAATCACACACCATCTGCATCATGTAATTGACGTAGCCGCCTGGGCGCACGCAGGTGCGACCATTGATTATGTGCCAGTGCTATTTTTTGATTGGTCATGTTGTGTTTAAATAGTGATGTGCTGGGGCACCACCCATGCTCCTACGTCAATGTGCATTGTGCTAGTAGCGTTTCATCACAAGAACTCTGTTGGACAGACAGTAAGTCGGGGACATGCTATTGTTTTATCATGTAGGTTAGTTTCTGTATGGTGCAAACCCATATGTTGCCACATGTTTGGGCGCCTTATGTACAGCTTCATGTTGGTCCAGTAGATGGGTATGTTGCGATGGCACGCATCGTAACAACCTCCGTGTCCTATTGCACACATAATAATCCTGGAGATCAATGCCAGGACAATGTTATCTACAGCCCTATCATTATACATAAATATGTGTGGTGGTCATTATCGTGTGTTTAATTTGGTTGTAATGCCATGTGTGTCCATTTCACAATTACAGAGCTTGGTGTTAGCCATGGTCACATAGGCACAATGTTGTGCTGGGCTTTTGGTTGTGGTAATTGATGTCATTACTCCCTGCACAGCCCCAAAATACATATAGCCCCTGGCATGTCCACCATGTCCCATCTATGTTCACATGTAAAGGCCAGTACTGATTCAGCATACCAAAGCTGACTAGCAGACCACATGTAATTGGTAATGCTGGACATGGGTTGGCCACGCAGACTAGGGTGTGTCCTGATATGTCCATGTATGTTTTTGCCTGACACAATTTTAATTTTTATTTGCAGATGGCTGGGGTTCATGATTTTGTCCACAACCTCCTCACCATATACCAGGAACATGAATGCCTGTGGCGGGTGTCGCTGCCTGAATATCTAGACAAGGCAGCGAGGGCCAACCGGCCCGCCCCAAGTAAGATCTGGACGGTGCCCCTGGTTGCGGAGAAAATCAAGTGCCTGCAGACCGTGTTCACCAAGGCCCAAAAGAAATGGATGGATGCCCTGTCCGGGGCTGGAGCTGAGGAGGTCCCTAAGCCACATCTGTGGTACTATGACCTCCTCACCTTCACTCTGGGCCAGGAGGGGCCTCAGGGAACACGGTGCAGCAGGCGCCTATTGCAACCAGCTTTGGCCACAGCCCAAGACCCTGCCCCGTCACAGGAAGTGAGTAATTGTGTTTGTGTGATCTATGTACACAGCTTGTTGGTTGCACTGATGTGGGGTTTGCAGCACATGTAGAAGGCACAATTGTGGGTTTCTTGCACCGATCTTCTTCTGTGTGTTTTTCTTTGTGTGGCGTCGTGGCTGGTGCCACAGATTGTGCTGTGTTATGTGTGGTCACTTGTCATATCAATTTGGAGCGTCAGGTGAGTACAGAGCACTGGTCTACTTCTTTCTTCATCTCTTTTTCCAACCCAGGTACTGTGCCTTTGGGTGTTAGCCATGGTCAGATAGGCACAATGTTGTGCTCGGCTTTTGGTTGCGGTAATTGATGTCATTACATTGCAAAATGTGGCTGATGTTTATTTTTCTTCTGTTTCATTTACAGGCCCCTCGGGAGCCTGGCTCCACTCTCGAGGACCCACCTGCTGGCGAGGCTCTGCCATCAACATCTTTGGGAGAGCCGGTGCCTGAGACCAGTGGTGGGAGGCTGGGCCCAGGGCCTAGATCTGCCATACGACGAAGACAAATACCTGTCCCACCAAACACGGAGCTGGGTACCTGGGCAAAATGGGTCCTCTTGGACAGGGAGAGGACTCCCGACTCTGCAATCGGACACATCGCCAGCGAGATGGTGGCGCGCATAGAGCCAGAGCATCATGACATCACCGAGAGGGCCATATTCTGTGTCCTGGAGGCAGGCGTAGATGGGTTCCTGCGATAGGGTAGTTCTTTGTCCTTGCCCAGGAAAACCACCCCCAGGCCCACTGTGCCCCAAAGATGCATGGTGAGGAGTCAACAAAATCCTGATCCTCCACCTCCCCCACGAAGACAGCCCCGCCGAGCTGGCCTCTCCACCAGTGGGTGGTATTACGAGGATGAGGGGGAGGAGCCGTTGTCTGAACCAGCAAAGGAGGAGGAAGAGCAAGGACGCTACTAGCCAATGCACACTTTTTTTTTTTTTTCTTTGGCATAACTACGTCCACATATGTGTCTGGTAGTTCAGTATGGTTGTGTGTGTAGTATGTTTTGCTGCCCTTCTTGGTGTGCCCTCTTCAGTTGCTGCTGTGCCTCCTGGTGGGCCTGCAGCAGCTCCTCAATAGTTGGTAGATCTGTATGGGAAAGAATGACATTAGTCAGTGACCTGTGTAGGTGTGGGTGGGTGGTTGCGGGCATTGTTATGGATTATACGTACGCAGCACATCACCATCCCGGGTGCCATCTGTAGGAGATGGGGATGGGCTGACAGCCCAGCCTGCAGCGCCAGCTCTTCCTCCTTGAAACAAATAAAAATGAGGAACACATCAGGACTCACATACTGCTGTCTGGCACACACACAAAGATGTTGATTAGAAAGCTTGTCGGCGTTTTCAGACACTTACCACCATACACAGAACCAGCAGGCTCAATGTCGGGGTGTGGGGAAGACAGGAGGGCTCGGCCAGGCGGTGGAGATGCTGGGGAAGGGGTTGCTTCTGGGCTGGCAGCAGCCAAGGCTTGTGGCCCTGGTGTGGAGGAACTTTCAGGGCCCTCATGGGCAGCTGGGGGTGGTGTCCCTGTTGTTGAGGGACTGCCTGGGCCCTCCGGAGCAGCTGTGGGGTTTATGGTGAGACAACAGAGCTATTAGCCTTATTGTGCAATTGGTGCCCGGCTTTCTTGTTTACAACCTTTTATTTTGAAGTTTACAGAGGATAGGAGGAAAGCATAAATTATAGAAATACATGAATAGAGAGAGCTTAGAGAAAGGAATTAGAAAATGATAGCATTTACATATGGATTTTTGACCTGACAGATTCTCTTTAACTGTTCACTATAACAGTAAAACCTTTGCATACTACCATATATTTATATATAGAACACCTTTATGAAGACAAATGCACATGCATACAGTCACATAAGGTATATACCTACCAGGAACAAATATACTCTGATGTCTTCATTAACTCATTCAGGAAAGAGCCAATTTTCATTTTTGTGTTTTATTTATTTTTTTTTTTCGCTTCCCAGAGCCATAACATTCTTATTTTCCTTTCCAGATAGACATATGAGTGCTTGGTTTCTGTAGGACAAATTGTACTTTTAAATGACACCATTCGTTTTGCCACATAATATTCTGAAAACCAGGGAAATAATTCCAAGTGTTGAGAAATTATGAAGAAGACTCAATTTTGACATGGTTATTGGCAATTTTTTTTATGATGTATGTTTTTGATAAAAATGACCACACAATATGATTCTCCACATCTGATGTGAGATGCTAATGACTAGTAAGGAGTGAATCTGCTCATCGCTAGTCGGTACTCACACAGATATTAAAGTATTCAAGCTACTCAGTTCTCATAAAGTATTTGTATGTTCAACCAACGAAATTTGACGAAGCTGCGCCCCGGCAGCGATACGTGTGGGTCCTTGATTGGCTCTCATACTTCTCCATGGCTTTACTCTGAATCCCACTATTGGTGACTATGACTGGTTTATTTATTTGACTACTGACAGGGATGTGCTGGATCATCCCCATATTTAACCTGGGTACAAGAACATGCAGTTTACTTAAGCCCACAGTTACTTTGGTACTGGGGCATAGTTATTTTGGTACTGGGGCATGCTTATACCCAAGATCAGCTTGAGCTACAGTGGTGTTCAAAAGTCCTGCATAGATGTGAAGAAAACTATATATTTCATACTTCTGCATCTCTACAGTGAAACTGGTGGAACATATATATGTTTTTGTAATCCCTCATTGTATGCCATACTCATTTTTGAATGTCCCAAGTGTATAAATTGTTATGGTATGCGCAGTTTTGATACATTTTTTTACAGCATAACCATACCTACACCAGTACAGTGTGTATTATGGTGAACAGGTTTCTAAGTTCATTAATTTCCAATGCAAGTTCACACAGACTTAAATTTTACTTTTTAAGATTTATTATTTTTTATTTAATTCAGAGTCCTGAAAAGGGCCTTTTGAGTGCATCTTTAGCTTGTAATACTTTATTGGCCAGCCTTTGCTCTTGTGCACCAACTTGCGTCTCTGTGGCATTGAGTGAACAAGCTTCTGCAGATGTTCACGAGTGATGATGTGGTTCCAGGCCTGTATCAGAGCAACAATCAACTCTCTCTTGGTCCTTGGCTGTTTTTTAGATATCTCTATTGATACCTTGTGGCACAAATTTTCAATTGGATTGAGGTCCGAGGACTGGGCTGGCTTGTACTCGTCATGTGGAAACCTTCTCACATAAGACTTGCCATCATTTCCTAAAATGCTAAAAGTGCTTTCATCACTACATAGCGCTTTTTCCCACTCCTCCTTCCTCCATTTTGAATATTTCAATGCCCACAGTTTTCGCCTTTGTCTTTGTATGGCTGTCATCAATGGCTTCTTTCGGGCCTTGCACCCTCTCAAACCTGCTTCCAAACATCTCTTCCTAACAGTTGATGTTGCTACCTCAATATTGCACTTTTCTTGACATTCTCGCAGAAGCTGAGGAGAGGTGAGCTCTCGATTGGCAAGGGATGTTCTTATCAGTACTCTATCCTCCCTATTAGTTGACATTCTGGGCCGACCAGATCTGGGCCTGTCCTGGGTAATTCCAAGCTGCTTATGTTTCTGCAAAATTCTTACGACTGTACTCTGATTACAGCCGACCTTCCTTGCGATCTGGGGGCCAGTATAACCCTCTTTATGTAGCACCACAACCTGCACACGATCCTCCGCTGACAAAAATCTGAAGGCTCCCATCATAAAGCTCTACAGTATGATTCACTAGATAGACCAACAGATAAAACAAACAAACAAAGCAGCGGATGTGATGCAATGTAATGGAATGTGATTGGCTGCCAGGTTGGTCACAAGAACCTCATCTGTGATTGAGTAATTTTGGATCTGAAGCTGTACAATATTTAGTTGTGCTTTCAATTCCCATATTGTTGCAATAATTTCAGGCAAAACTGCTTCAAAAGCTAAATATATTACAGGGAGACAATGCAAAATTGTATTCTGAACAAAACCATATATGTCATATTAGCATCGAAGATATTCGACAGAAAACGTTTAAAACTAGAAAAATCAAATTATCCTATGCCTATGCAGGACTTTTGAACACCACTGTACTATCTGTCTTTAATTATGTCTATGCACGCTCAGTGATTGTACATCCAACAACCTCATTGATAATGCACTGCTTGCAATTTAGGTCTCCGTACTGTTTAATATTCAACCTGTTCCTATATGCCATTGTGGGATCATATTTGTACACTATATTGTCCTGGTCAGGTCAAGACAGGGTGTCCACAGGTACGGTTACCACATTTACGTGATATATATTAGGTACACACCAGCATACAGCGTATTGTGTACCCGGTGTATTGTATATTGGTTGGCCACCACCTAGTTCAGTGTAGGATTGTGGGGGCACATAAGTGGCATCATATATGCAGGTTGTGCTTTCCCACACCCATATCATTGGTTCTGATCATCTTTATCCTTGCCCCTTGACATTGGCGAAGCATGCGTCATACCTCCAGGTGTTCATATCCCAGTATACCCCTTGATTATTGATCAATATATAATGTATATGTCTTATGTATTGTTCCAAACATATCGTTGTCATCTATGGTCACACTAATCTTTACCTCCTGCGTGGGGTACATTCTTTAGTTGCCAACAGCCAGTCACAGATGCTGTCATACAGAATGAGCATCTGTGATTGGCTGCTGGAATAATCTGGACTCAGCACATACATTCTAGATGCTAGAATGTATGGATTGGTTTCAGGTTACTCCAGGTGCCAATTACAGATGCCCGGTCTCTGTGACAGCATCTGTGATTGGCTGTTTGGCACTTTACACATATAGTACTGTAAAAATAAATAATTAAAAACTTTGCATAGCACTCCGCTATATTTTTGATTCTCAGCGCAGATAAAGCGGACAGCTATGGGCTATCACCCCTAACTGCCTGGCTTTACCTTGGCTTGCAATCAAAATACAGTGAAGCACATTATGTTTTTTAATTATCTAAATAAATAATTTAAAGGGAACCAACCACCTCAGATGACGACTATAAGCACTTAATACATGTCCCTGCACCCTACCTAGACCGTTCCACCTATACTTTTGTTAAGAATATTGATTTTTGCAAACCAAAATATACACTTTGTAAAAATACTGGCCTGGCGACTTCTGGGTGTCTCCCTCGGGCTCAGCTACTAGTGGGCTGTGTCTTCTAAAGCATTACTGGCTTTTCTACCCCTCCCTCTTACTTTGCAGGACGTCACTGAAGGGCGTGATATTATCTTTCAGTGGGCGGGCATGCAAGGCTGCTCCCGTCCCCGCACGTCATCGGAGGCAGACAGAGTCACGTGCACTCGCAAGTCACTTCCTGTTGGCTCCGTGCAGTGACGCGAAGCTGAGGGATACCGTATGAGCAAAACACATTGCGGCGAGCGGACGTGGTATCAGCTTAATGAAAGATACCACGTCCGCTCGCCGCAATGTGTTTTGCTCATACGGTATCCCTCAGCTGCGCGTCACTGCACGGAGCCAACAGGAAGTGACGATGCGAGTGCACGTGACTCTGTCTGCCTCCGATGACGTGCGGGGACGGGAGCAGCTTTGCATGCCCGCCCACTGAAAGATAATATCACGCCCTTCAGTGACATCCTGCAAAGTAAGAGGGAGGGGTAGAAAAGCCAGTAATGCTTTAGAAGACACAGCCCACTAGTAGCTGAGCCTGAGGGAGACGCCCAGAAGTCGCCAGGCCAGTATTTTTACAAAGTGTATATTTCGGTTTGCAAAAATCAATATTCTTAACAAAAGTATAGGTGGAACGGTCTAGGTAGGGTGCAGGGACATGTATTAAGTGCTTATAGTCATCATCTGAGGTGGTTGGTTCCCTTTAAAAGAAATGCGTGAGCTCCGCCCTATTTTGATCAACAGCCAAGGTAAACCCCAGGCAGCTGGGGGCTGGAATTCTGGGCGTGGTAAGGCCCAAGCATTCTGGGCCTCCCACATTGAAAATTGCAGCCCGTAGCCACACCTGAAAATGGTGCATTCATAGAAGTGCCATTTTCTGGTGCTTTACCCTGCTATTCCAATGGCCCTGGTGGTGGTGTCATGCTGGGTAATAAATGGGTTAGTGCCAGTTTTGTATTGTCTGCTGGCACTAAGCCCAAAATTCATGGTGTCAGGCGAATAGTAGACGTGGACACCATGAATTTCTAGTAAACATAAAAAACACAACACAGAGAACTTTTTTTAATAGAAATAAAACACAAAATGTTTAATTTCATCAGGGGCTCACAAAACACAACATGGCATCTGCTATTTATTCCAGCCAATTTTGCACTCTCCAAAGTCAAATGGTGCTCCTCCCCTTCCAAGCCTTGCTGTGCTGCCAAATACTTGTGATATAACCAAAGTGTTAATAAACTTTTAAAATGTGGTAGTGTACACTTTGAGAGGTGCAGTTTTAACCACATCATGACCAAAGATGTAGAGGAACTTCCTTTGTCGCCTCGCTCCCTTTGACGTGAGCTCACACGATAAGCTTGCATTAATTCCTGAACATGCCAGGTGATCTGATTACCCAACATGTGCAGCTAACAGATGCATGCAGATCTGCAAGCTTCTCACTGCTATTAATCCAGCGTGATCTAAAGCGGCTTGGCCAGTATTGCACTATTGACTGCCGGCACTGGCAGCCCCTAATACAATCACAGAGCATTGATGTATTGCCATGACAGCGAGGGGTACTGTGAGGAACACTGATGCTCTGATGACTAACTTCTTGCGAGTGTGCGTCGAGCACCTGCACCCACAGAAAGTGATCATTTGTGCTATGCAGGGCTGGGGATCATCACAGCTCTAAATAGCCCCAAGCGATTGGAATGTGCAGTGTTGAGGCACCCTAAGGAGGCATGTAAAATAAAGTAAACGTTCAAGAAAAGTTTTTAAAATTATGAAAAAAACACTGAAAATATCAAACCAACCCTCTTTAGCCTCATTGAAAATAAAACTAAAAAAATACACATATTTGGTATTGCCACATTCAGAAATGCCCAATTTATCAAAATAAATAATTAGTTAATCAGATCTGTAAAGTTTGTAACGGAAAAAAAGTCCAAACACCAAAATTAGGTTTTTTGGTCACCATAGTATTACAATAAAAGGTAATAACTGGCGGTCAAATGAGCGCATCCACGCAAAAATGGTATTATTAAAACTGTTAGCACAAGATGCAAAAATTAAGCCATCACACAGAAAAATTAGAACACTACGGGTCTCAGAAAATGGCGACAAAAGCACAATTATTTTTTTCTAAAAAACGAATGAATTTTTTATCACCACTTCGCAAGCATCGCCGGCAACTCAGGGGCGTGGTGAAGATTGCAGCAACAGTGTGTTGCTATGTGTAACAGGGTGATTTCAATGGCGATAAGTTGCTTGAGCGGAGTTGCCAGGTTTCCCAACATTGCTTAGGCAATCTGCTAGCATCCCTTTGTGTGACACCAGCAACAGCGATGTGGAAAGCAACTTTCCCCATTTACTACAATGTTAAAATGATCGCTGCCTGGGTTGAGTTTAACCCTTGCAGCGATATTGCTTTCAACATCGCTGCTGCGTTGTCGGCGATGTGTCCTCGTGTAACATCTCCACAGCGATCTTGGCAAAGTTCCCAAATGTGCGCGCTCCCGTGAGTTGCCGTGAGATGTTGCCCAGTGTGACGGTTCTTTAAAGTACCTTTACACGTCGCCACTGTACCTAGCAACAGGTATCCACCGCACGTGCACACGCACGTTTTTAACGGTGGATACCGATCGCTGATGCCGCATGTAGATGCCGCCATTGCGTTGTCAACTGAAGTTATCTTTGTTCCCCGGAAGTTCCGACAGATCCTGCGGATAACTTCCTGTTGAATACCTTCGCTGCATCACACGCCTACACAAAGGAATATGGGCGTACATCTTTCGCGCCGCAAGTACATAGGCGTGACAGAGTTGTGCATTATGTGACGCTAATACACTGATTGGACAACGCAATAGCGTCATGATTGGGCCAGCCTGCGCAGGAAGGCTGGCTAATACATGACGCCATTGCAATTGTGTAGTGTGAATGGACAGCTCTTTAAATATGGCGCCCTGTGAAGGGACAGCCAATGGTTACACAGTAGCCCCCACCAATGATCGCTGATGGGGCGCGGTATCCAGACGCTGTGGCACCCCCTGTGAAATCACTAGGCGACGCAACATCCATGCCTGTGCCCCGTTTGGACGCCACAACCCTGGCAATTGTGCCTTTGTGTTGCCTTCGGTTTTTGAGCTACGGCTCAGCAACAGGTATCTGAGTCAACTGCAGGATACCGGGAGGAATTTCCCTATTTACACGCCGCCATTTCGTAGCAATTTCATGGCAATAGGCATAAATATCCCCAATGCCAGGCAGTTGCTACCTTCCAGTGGTGGCTGTGTAAAGGGGCCCTTAGTGTTTACATGTTTAGCATCTCAAACTCATACCGACCTGAAGCATTCTACTCACACATCAGTTTTACCATATAGTGAACATGATGAATAAAGAAAAACAAAAAAAACAAATTATGTAATTTCACTTTTTTTTTGCAATTTTACCGCATTTGGAATATTTTTCCTGTTTACAGGACACTATATGGTAAAATGAATGATGTCATTCAAAAGTAAAACTCATCCCGCAGAAATCAAGCCATCATATGGCTATATTGACAGAAAAATAAAAAAGGTCTTGAAAGGAGGGGAGGAAAAAAACGAAACGAAAAATGGAAAATCGCCCGGTGGTGAAGGGGTTAAAATGGTGTCAATTTATGTCATTTTTTGTCACTTAGGCCCTCAGTGTGACTTCACATGTGATGTGGTCCCTAAAAAACTTGGTTTTGTACATTTTCTTGAAAAAAAGGAGAAGTTGCTGATAAACTTTTAACCCTTCTAATTTCCTAACAAAAAAATTACTTTTTGATATTTTCATAAATATACATAAATAATATTGACCAAACTTCACCACTGACCTGAAGTTCATCATATCATTAAAAACATCTCAGATTCACTGAGATATGTTAAAGCCTTCCAGAGTTATTAACTCATAAGTTGACCCTGGCCTGGTTCAGTCATTAATGTCCAAAGAGGCTCAGTCCTTTAGGGGTTCATGTTGTTACACATTACCTAAAAAGGACAATGATTCCGGGTACATCAATAATTGGAATGATAAAAGAGACAGAACAAATATCACTTCTTAAAATATAAACTAGTTAAAAAACAAATATGTTTTTATCTGGCTTAGAAAAATAGCATATTTTCTTACAATGCCATGAAAATGCTAAAATTATTTGAGGATGAGCAGTGGTAACATTCATTTCTCTCTACTGGAGACTGCAACTCAGATCAAAGTCCCAGAAATGTGCTTTCAGGCTATCAAGCCAGGAGGTAGAATCACACATGCATCAAAGACGAAGTGTGAAAGGCTTTGTTATTCAGAGTGGATGGATGACATTTTTTTCCAGTAAGTACTGTATAATATATTAAAAAAACGCCATTTGTGTATCCTATGTATGATGTAAAACTGCCACACGTTGCATATCTGTTTTATATTTTAAATAATATTTCATTATAGAATTTTTCATACATGTCCAGATTTGCTCAAAAATAAAATTAAAACTAATACCCTTAAGCAATGTGAAATAATTAGATTGCATCAGCCACAGAAGGCTAAAGGCCTCATTACACATAGTGATATCAGTAACGACATCGCCTGCAACGTCATAGGTTTTGTGACGTAGCAGCGACCTCGCTGTGATATCGTTGTGTGTGACACTTAGAAGCGATCGGCCCCGCTCTGGGAGATCGCTGATCGTTAATGAATGGTCTGGACCATTTTTTGATCGGCGATCTCACGCTGGGCATGCTGGGTCGCTGTGTGTGACAGGGAAAATGACCAGCGATCCCAGTCTGCGGCGGAGAACCTGACGTATCCCAATGACCTCGGGTTGTCAGTGCATCGCTGGTAAGTCTGCCTGTGTGGCATCTCACCAGCGACCACGTAGTGACCACCAGCGATCACGGCCAGGTCGTATTGTTGTCGGGATCGCTGGTGTGTTGCTACATGTAACAGGGGCTTAACATGACTTCAGGCATAGCCATGTGGGCTTCCCTGTATTGCCATGCAGCTTAAC
The DNA here is from genome assembly GCA_033576535.1 of Allobates femoralis. NCBI lineage: Eukaryota > Metazoa > Chordata > Amphibia > Anura > Aromobatidae > Allobates > Allobates femoralis. The sequence goes on from JARQOC010000001.1 coordinate 275,101,230, forward strand.
ATCACATGGTATAGCACAGCCAATCAAGAGAGACTATCAAAGAATATAAAGGCCGAGGCAGGGAATGCAGCAGCCTTTTTAGGGTGACTCTGAATAGAGAGAGAACCTCAGATCTCACAGCTCAGTAATAGAAAAAGCTAAAAACACAATAATGTGTTTTACAACTGCAGTACTAAAGAAGATGAGAATAGTCGTCTGCGAAAACTGACAGGATTGCACTTGCTGCACCTGACCGCAAGCCCCATACACCACTATTTACCGGGCATAAGTTTGTGACGCCACCTGTGGTTATTCTTGATGACCAGCGCTGCTATGGGACCTCTGGGGCTGGTGGAATGGCAGCCAGGATATTATGACACCCCACAGGTAGAGCGTGGCCCCAGGGTTGGTAATAAAAGTCTATGGAGATGGTGGTGGTGGCCTTGGGGTGCCACATATGCATACAGTATTATATAATTTGGATATGATTGTTACAGGAAGAATTGCAATATTTGCACTTCTTCTGCAAAGATTTTTGTGAAGGGAGAAATCTTTTTTTTTTTTAAAGAAAATTCCACAAAACCCAGTCATTTAAATGTAATATGTTTATCTCACAAATTGTGCACTTTGAACATTTTTTTCTACCTTGAAATTGTTCCAGAAAATGAAATATTTTTCCAGAAATGTATTGCAATTACAGGTTTTGTTATACACATGTTTACTTACTTTGTGTGAATTTGAACAACACTTAAAAAAACAGAAAAATAAGGAAAATTTGACATAGTTTCACATAAACCCCCCAAATTGGCTGGACTCAATTGTTGGTATCTTTCCAAATTGTCAGTAAACAACTTTGTTTCAAGAATGTAATGCTAGTTTAAACTCACCCATGGCAAGTAACAGGTGTGGGAAATATGAAAATTAGACATGAAACCAGATAAATTGGGAGAAGTTAACTCAATCTTTGATTTGTGTGCCTTTGTGTTTCAAACAAATTAGAACAAAAAGAGTAGAATTGTCTAAGGCCGGTTTCACATCACGATTTTCGGTCATCCGAGTGTATCCATTTCAAAATGGATACACTCGGATCCGAAATCGGATCCCATGTATCCCTATGGGGCTCGGATCGGATCAGATGTGTGCCTTTTGCCATCCGATTTTTGCACCATCCGATCCTGTGCGATTTAAGCACGGACACAAAAACGCAGCCTGCTGTGTCTGAGAATGAAATCGGACAGCCTCGGATCCGAGCCGATCCGAGCCCCAATGACATAGGAGCCTATTGACATCGGATCTGAGTTGAACTTGGATTGATGTCAGCTCTGTGCTTATGTACTGAGCATGCCCAGAGGCAGTGCTCAGTACATAATTAACCCTGTCTGTCCCTGTCACTCCCTGTCTGTCCCTGCCTGTCCCTCTTCTATCTGCTGCTCTCCTCTATCCTCCCCCTGTCCTCCACCTGTCTTCTCCCCTCTGGTATGTGAAAAAAAAAATCCTCCCAGAGGATACTTTACCTTCCGTCGGCTGTGGGGATGTGACAGTCCCCTTCTGGTGGCTGAAGAGCCTGTGGGGATGTCACAGAGCCGGTCACCTGATACATCAGGTGACCAGCTCTATGACATCACGAGAGGTCCTTGAAGCCACCAGAAGATCAGGAGACTGTTGCATGGAGCCGACGGAAGGTAAAGTATCCTCTGGGAGGATTTTTTTTTTTCACATACCGGAGGGGAGAGGACAGGGGGGAGGGGGGGAGGATAGAGGAGAGGGAGAGCAGAGATAGAGTAGGGACAGACAGGGAGAGACAGGGAGTGACAGGGACAGATAGAGAAGATGCAGGGACGGCAGAGAGAACAGGATCCACACGGATCCTGCTGAGACTCGGATCCCCATGGACAGCCACAAATCTTGATGTAAACCCGGCCTAACCAGGAAAAACTGTGTGCAGCCACTGTCAAGGTAAATAATGGGTTGCTATAGTGCAGCATTCTGCTGAAGTGCATATCTAGCATAGTTATCGCTATGCGCTTCAGCATAAAATTTCTAAGTCTTTAGCGCAGCACTGTTAAAAGGTGCTATTAAGGTAGTGTGACCCTAGCCAAAGAGGCAGCAGCCACAATAGCCAAAGCAGAGTTCTTGAAAGCCATGGAGTATCCAGAATCTAAGAAATGCAGCAACGTAATTTGACCCTATCTAGACCAGCACAATGAGTCTCAGAGTATGTGCACCAGCATCCCAGAATAGATGACAACCCTCATCCACTACATCAACCAGCCTATGCAGATAGATTCCATTTTGAACTGCTGTACTACAAGCAAGAAAATTATACAATAAAATGACATTGGCTACAACTACCATCCTACTGAACGGAACATCCTACCATCTACAGAGCAGAAGGTACAACCTCCATGACTTAAAGGGACACCCTTCATGTTAGAATGGTATCATACAGACTACTCAAAGACAGGAGCTCCGAACATGTATCATGATGCACCACAAATGCTGCAAGAGAACAGCACACCAGCTAATATCAGCGCTAACCAAGACACCATGGACTTTGCAGAGTTTTTTGTTTGGTGAATGCTAGTTATCAAAGGACTTGTAAGTTTATGACATTACAGGTCAAGGCAAGCCTCCCTCCTAATGCCATCAGAGATTTGGACCTTTCTTGTAGCAAGGAGATAGGCTATGTCCTGACACATTGGTTTTTTCTGCAGCAAAACGCAAAGAAAATGCAAGCAAAACCTTAGGGGTTTCTAGTATATTCTGATTTCTCCGCAGGAGATTTGCCGGTTTTTTTTTTGCTCTGTTTTGCTGTCTTTTACTGTGGGTTTGCTGCACTTTTGTTTGCTGCATTTTTACTGCACAGAATGAATAGAATTCCATGGAACGCCATAAAACGCTGCAAAACCACAAAAAAGAATCGACAGGCTCATTCTTTCAAAATGCAGCAAAACCTTTGCAGCTGCAATGAATTTAAACCATTGAGTGTGGATATCTTATCCCTGAATCACATAGGTTTTGCTGGTATTCAAAAAACACAGGTTTAGATTAGCATAAAACCAAGGTTAAAAACAGCTTAAAAATGCAGTAAAAAACTCTGTGTGAACATAGCCTTAGATCTCCTGGTAAAGTCGCTTGGAAATTAGTCTGCTGAACAACCCAGAAGAACCAGATACATTAATATAAAGTAGAGATACAGGTTCATATGGAATGGGAAAGACTTGATGAGTGTTATGGGTCAATAAAAGCTATAGAAAATGCTTTATATGGCTAGGGTCACACTACCGTCAATCTCCCCCTGCACTGAAAACTTAGAAATTTTCTGCTGAAGCGCATAGCGTTAATGCTGTGCACTTCAGCAAATCGCCGCCCCATAGCAACCGTTTATTTACCTTGACATCGGCCGCTCACAGAGCTGTGCCGCTGCGTGCAGCATTTTCCTGTGCACTGAGGAAAAGCGACCGCCCAGCAGCTTTGTGAGCGCCCGCTGTCAAGGTAAATAAATGGTTGCTATGGGGTAGCGTTCTGCTCAAGTGCATAACGTTAACGCTATGCGCTTCAGCAGAAAATGTCTAAGTTTTCAGCGCAGGGGGAGATTAACAGTGATCCTAGCCTGTAAGGGTACCTTAACACGCGGCAACTTTTCTAGGAATTTCACTGGCAACTTACTGGTTGCAGTGAAATCATGGACACATTGTTCTATCTTGTTGCTGTGTACAAATGGAACAATGTGTCCATGATTTCACTGCAACCAGTAAGTTGCCAGTGAAATTCCTAGAAAAGATGCCGCGTGTAAAGGTACCTTTAGAGAATTGAGATTTCCCGAAAATTCGTGAGTAAAAGTTACCAAGTTGTTAATGGAAGTACAGGTTGCTCAGGCACAAGGCGATCTACAAGGATTGGCATTCCTGAACACTGCAACTGCCGCAGAACCTCCACTTATTTTCTCGCTATCATTGTGGTGAGAAAGAAATGTACACGCCTGCTGTTTTTGACTGCATACCACTTCTTTGTCAATCCACCATAACATATCAGCCTGCACCTCTCTCACAGTCCAGAAGCTTTTCATGTACATCCTGCTCCACCCTCTCTCAAAAAAGTAGCTAGCCTCAGTCCCATAGTTGCAGTCACATAAAAGATCATTTTCTCCCACACATCCCAAAGCTAAGAGCTTGAACTTCACCATCTCCAATTTGATGGCCACTGAAATGCTGCCTTTCCGCTTAATGGATACGAATGGTTTCCGAAAGCTGATGGCCATCGCAGTCCCCCAGTACCAGATGCTATTGCTTCTCTAAAGGTACCGTTACACACAGAGACATCTGTGCAGACATTGCTTGCAACTCACTGGTTGCAGTGAAATCATGGACACATTGTTCCATTTTGTACACGGGTACAAACAGTGATGTCACAGCAGGAGGCGGGGGCCGGTCTCCTGCTGTGACATCACCGCCTTTCCCCGCCCAGATCGATGTTAACCATGGAGTAGGGCGGGGAAAGGCGGTGACATCACCGCAGGAGGCGGGGCAAATTGGCCAGCACTACAATAAGCTCTGTGTTCTATGCAGAAGGGAGGGAGACAATGATTGGCATCAGGGAGGCGGCGGTGGGCGCATTAAACAACAGGGGGCGTGAAACTGCCCTTTGGCTCCAGCCATAAGCCACCTCCTATTTGGCTCCACTATGTAGGTGCTGCCCCACAAGTTTTAAAATCCCCAAGGCTTGCAGGATAAACTCTGTATCTACAGCTTCATTCACTGCTTCTACAACCCCTGGCAAAAATTATGGAATCCCCTGGCTCGGAGGATGTCCATTCAGTTGTTTAATTTTGTAGAATAAAAGCAGATCACAGGGCATGGCACAAAACTAAAGTCATTTCAAATGCCAACTCTCTGCCTTGAAGAAACACTAAAAGAAATCTTGAAAAAAATAAGCTAGCCAATAACGGTTACTTTTGTAGACCAAGAAGGGGGGAAAATTATGAAATCACTCAATTCTGAGGAAAAAATTATGGAATCATGACAAACAAAGAAAACAACAGAAATACATTACTAGTATTTTGTTGCACCACATTTGGCTTTTATAACAGCTTGCAGTCTCTGAGGCATGGACTTAATGAGTGACAAACAGTACTCATCATCAATCTGGCTCCAACTTTCTATGATTACTTTGCCAGATCAGCTTTGCAGGTTGGAGCCTTGTCATGGACCATTTTCTTCAACTTCCACCAAAGATTTTCAATTGAATTGAGATCCAGACTATTTGCAGGCCATGACATTGACCTTATGTGTCTTCTTTCAAGGAATGTTTTAACAGTTTTTGCTCTATGGCAGGATGCATTATCATCTTGATAAATGATTTCATCATCCCCAAACATTAGTGATGAGCGAGTACTAAAATGCTCGGGTGCTCGAAGCTCGGGCTGAGCATCCCGAGATACTCGTGTACTCGGCCCGAGTACCGAGCCCAATGTTATCCTATGGGAGACACGAGTATTTTTATGAAATGACTGCCGGCAGCATGGAAAAACCCTAAAAATGTCACAAAAGTCTCAGAAGAGTGCTGAAATGACATGGCAACACCATGGGGAAGACCCCTGGAAGCATTTCTCACTCAAAAGTTACAGCTGTGAACAATCTTGTCCGAGTTTCACGCCAATTTTACGGAGTCACCAGAAAACCTTCCAAAATGATACCAAAATGAATATTTAGGGTGGAAATGTTAAGGGCACATACCCAATAGTGAGATACAGCTGGTGTATGTTAATCTTTGTGATTACATGAAAGATTTTACGTGAAAACATTGTGCGGCACTCCGATGTCCCTGAGAAGAGACGTACATGAAGCCCTGTCTTGAAATAATGTGCCCATTTTGAGGAACTGGGTCAATTGTAGTATTTTCCTTTGCCAGGGCAGTCCAAAATTTGGAGGTTCACCAATGCCCCTGGATAGAGACGTGCATGAGGGCCTGTAAACCTGAAGTGGGTGTATAGTAGTATAGCCGTTTGGCCAGGACAGCCAAAGATTGGGAGGTTCAACAATGACCCATGCATACAGACATGTAGTAGGGCCTGTAACCCTCAAGTGGGTGAATTGTAGTATTGCCCTTTGGCAGGGCAGCCAAAAATTGGAAGGTTCAACAATGATCCTGGATACAGACATGCAGAGGGCCTGTAAACCTCAAGTGGGTGTATTGTAGTATTGCCCTTTAGCAGGGCAGCCAAAAATTGGGAGGTTCAACAATGACCCTGGATACAGACATGCAGGAGGGCCTGTAAACCTGAAGTGGGTGTATAGTAGTATAGCCTTTGGCCAGGGCAGCCAAAATTGGAGGTTAACAATGACCCTGGATACAGACATGCAGGAGGGCCTGTAAACCTGAAGTGGTGTAAGTAGTATAGCCCTTTGGCCAGGGCAGCCAAAAATTGGGAGTTCAACAATGACCCATGCATACAGACATGTAGTAGGGCCTGTAACCCTAAGTGGGTGAATTGTAGTATTGCCCTTTGGCAGGGCAGCCAAAAATTGGGAGGTTCAACAATGACCCTGGATACAGACATGCAGGAGGGCCTGTAAACCTCAAGTGGGTGTATTGTAGTATTGCCCTTTGGCAGGGCAGCACAAAATTGGGAGGTTCAACAATGACCCTGGATACAGACATGCAGGAGGGCCTGTAAACCTGAAGTGGTTGTATTGTAGTATTGCCCTTTAGCAGGGCAGCCAAAAATTGGGAGGTTCAACAATGACCCTGATACAGACATGCAGGAGGGCCTGTAAACCTGAAGTGGGTGTATAGTAGTATAGCCCTTTGGCCAGGGCAGCCAAAAATTGGGAGGTTCAACAATGACCCTGGATACAGACATGCAGGAGGGCCTGTAAACCTGAAGTGGGTGTATAGTAGTATAGCCCTTTGGCCAGGGCAGCCAAAAATTGGGAGGTTCAACAATGACCTATGCATACAGACATGTAGTAGGGCCTGTAACCCTCAAGTGGGTGTATTGTAGTATTGCCCTTTGGCAGGGCAGCCAAAAATTGGGAGGTTCAACAATGACCCTGGATACAGACATGCAGGAGGGCCTGTAAACCTGAAGTGGGTGTATAGTAGTATAGCCCTTTGGCCAGGGCAGCCAAAAATTGGGAGATTCAACAATGACCCATGCATACAGACATGTAGTAGGGCCTGTAACCCTCAAGTGGTGTAATGTAGGATTGCCCTTTGGCAGGGCAGCCAAAAATTGGGAGGTTCAACAATGACCCTGGATACAGACATGCAGGAGGGCCTGTAAACCTCAAGTGGGTGTATAGTAGTATAGCCCTTTGGCCAGGGCAGCCAAAAATTGGGAGGTTCAACAATGACCCTGGATACAGACATGCAGGAGGGCCTGTAAACCTCAAGTGGGTATATTGTAGTATTGCCCTTTGGCAGGGCAGCCAAAAATTGGGAGGTTCAACAATGACCCTGGATACAGACATGCAGGAGGGCCTGTAAACCTGAAGTGGGTGTATAGTAGTATAGCCCTTTGGCCAGGGCAGCCAAAAATTGGGAGGTTCAACAATGACCCATGCATACAGACATGTAGTAGGGCCTGTAACCCTCAAGTGGGTGTATTGTACTATTGCCCTTTGGCAAGGCAGCCAAAAATTGGGAGGTTCAACAATGAGCCTGGATACAGACATGCAGGAGGGCCTGTAAACCTCAAGTGGGTGTATTGTAGTATTGCCCTTTGGCAGGGCAGCCAAAAATTGGGAGGTTCAACAATGACCCTGGATACAGACATGCAGGAGGGCCTGTAAACCTGAAGTGGGTGTATAGTGTATAGCCTTTGGTCAGGGCAGCCAAAATTGGGAGGTTCAACAATGACCCTGGATACAGACATGCAGGAGGGCCTGTAACCTCAAGTGGGTGTATTGTAGTATTGCCCTTTGGCAGGGCAGCCAAAAATTGGGAGTTTAACAAGACCCTGGATACAGACATGCAGGAGGGCCTGTAAACCTCAAGTGGGTGTATAGTAGTATAGTCCTTTGGCCAGGGCAGGCAAAAATTGGGAGGTTCAACAATGACCCTGGATACAGACATGCAGGAGGGCCTGTAAACCTCAAGTGGGTGTATTGTAGTATTGCCCTTTGGCAGGGCAGCCAAAAATTGGGAGGTTCAACAATGACCCTTGATACAGACATGCAGGAGGGCCTGTAAACCTGAAGTGGGTGTATTGTAGTATAGCCCTTTGGCCAGGGCAGCCAAAAATTGGGAGGTTCAACAATGACCCTGGATACAGACATGCAGGAGGGCCTGTAAACCTCAAGTGGGTGTATTGTAGTATAGCCCTTTGGCCAGGGCAGCCAAAAATTGGGAGGCTCCACATTGTCCCTGGATAGAGACGTGGAGGATGGCCTCAAAACATTTTTCCCATTGAAAAGGAGCAGGTCTCCTGTCGTTGTAAAAGCCCATTCTAAAAGAATGGGCGAAAAAATTTACCACTGCGGGTATACCTCAAACAACAGCCTAACTATTGTAACGGTCATCATGGTGGCACATGAGGAGAAGGAGGAGCAGTCCAGCGATTAGCCAAAGTCCTGAAGTGTGTACCCATGGGTGAGTGGAGGTACATGGCAAATTCACATAACAAAATTTTAATTCAGTTGTCATTTGCTGGTGGTGTGGTGAAGTCTGGCCCAATCCAACCCTTGTTCATCTTGATCAGAGTCAGCCTGTCAGCATTTTCAGTTGACAGGCGGGTGCGTTTATCAGTAATGATTCCACCTGCAGCACTGAAAACATGCTCTGATAAAACGCTAGCGGCAGGGCAGGCCAGGACTTCCAAGGCGTAGAGAGCCAATTCATGCCACGTGTCCAGCTTGGAGACCCAATAATTGAAAGGCACAGAGGAATCTCGCAGTACAGTTGTTCGATCTGCAAGGTACTCCTTCAGCATCTGCCCAAACTTAGCATTTCTGGTGGCACTATCCCGCACCTCAGGGGCTGTGGTACGTGAGGGGCTGAGAAAACTGTCCCACATCGTAAAGACGTTCCCCTACCTCTGGCGATTGGACTTGTGCCCTTCGGCCGTACGTTGGTTGTCCACCGAATCCTGACCTATGCGCTAGCGTTTGTCAGGGAATGATTTGCCTACTTCCGTGACTATGGCCCTGTGGAACTGCTGCATTTTGGCTGACCTCTCCGTCTCAGGAATGAGAGACATAAAGTTCTCCTTGTAGCGTGGGTCTAACAGTGTTGCCAACCAGTACTGATTGTCGGCCAAGATGTTCTGAACGCGAGGGTCACGAGCCAGGCAGCTTACCATAAAGTCAGCCATGTGCGCCAGACTCTTAATAGCCATCACTTCAGTATCCAGACAACACGATGACTGAACATGCTGTCCTTCTCTCCCTCCTCATCTCCCCTGTCCTCTGGCCAGCCACGATGAATTGAGGGTATGACTGGTGTGCATGTCATATCCTCAATTTGGCCAGAAAGTTGCTCCATGTCTTCATCCTCCTCCTCCTCGTCATAGTCCTCCACTGCACGTTGTGATGAGATGAGGCTGGGCTGTGTGTTTTCACCCACACCCACTACTGTTTCTTGCTCCAAGTCATCGCGCTCGGCCTGCAATGCATCCTCTTTGATTTTCAGCAGAGACCGTTTTAGAAGGCAGAGTAGTGGTATGGTGACGCTAATAATGGCGTCATCGCGCTCACCATCTTGGTGGAGTCCTCAAAGTTTTGGAGGACGGTACATAGGTCCGACATCCATCTCCACTCCTCAGGTGTTATGTGTGGAGTTTGACCCATTTCCCGACGGTTTAGGTGATGCAGGTAGTCCACAACTGCCCTCTTCTGCTCACATATCCTGACCAACATGTGCAGAGTTGAATTCCAACGCGTGGGGACATCACACACCAGTCTGTGGGTCGGAAGACGCAAACGGCGCTGAAAGCCGGCAAGGCCGGCTGAAGCAGCAGGTGACTTGCGAAAATGTGCAGACAGACGGCGACTTTTACCAGCAGTCAGACCCTCTGGGTATGACTTTCCAAACCTCGAACCACCAGGTTGAGCACATGGGCCACGCATGGAACATGCGTCAGCTGGCCTCGCCTCAAAGCTGCCACCAGGTTCCGGCCATTGTCACACACGACCTTTCCTGGCTTTAGGTTCAGAGGTGTGAGCCAGTGATCTGCCTGCTGTTTCAGAGCTGTCCACACCTCTTCTGCATTGTGGGGTTTGTCACCTATGCAGACTAGCTTCAGCACAGCCTGTTGCCGCTTTGCAAAGGCAGTGCTGCAGTGCTTCCAGCTTGGGACTGGTGTGGAGGGTACAGTGGATGAGGATGCGCAGGAGGAGGAGGCTGAGGAGCATGACATTCCGGAGCTGTAGAGTGTGGGTGAAACCCTGACAGAGGTAGGGCCTGCTATCCTTGGTGTGGGAAGGACGTGTTCCATCCCTCGCTCAGACTGCGTCCCAGCCTCCACAATATTAATCCAGTGTGCCGTCAAGGAGATGTAGCGGCCTTGCCCACAAGCACTTGTCCACGTGTCTGTTGTTAGGTGGACTTTGGCTGAAACAGCGTTGTTCAAGGCACGTGTGATGCTGTTGGACACGTGGTTATGCAATGCGGGGACGGCACATCTGGAGAAATAGTGGCGGCTGGGGACCGAGTAACGTGGGACAGCAGCCGCCATCAGGTCGCGGAATGCTTCCGTCTCAACCAGCCGGAAATGCAACATTTCTAGCGCTATGAGTCGCGAAATTTGATCATTCAGGACTGTGGCATGTGGGGTGTTGGCAGCGTATTTGCGCCTGCGTTCAAATGTTTGCTGAATGGATAATTGAACGCTGCGCTGGGATAAGGACGTGCTTGATGGTGGTGTAATTTATGCGTGGGCAACTTCAGGTGCAGGGCCGGAGGCCAGCATGGACAGGGGATTGGCTCGCATGCACAACAGGAGAAGACGTAGCAGTGACATCAGCAAGCACCGCTCCTCGACTCTGTTGTACTTCCCACAAAGTCGGGTGCTTGGCTGACATGTGCCTGATCATGCTGGTGGTGGTCAGGCTGCTAGTTTTCGTACCCCTGCTGATACTGGCATGGCAGGTGTGGCAAATGGCCTTTTTAGAGTCTTCTGGAGCCAACTTAAAAAACTCCCAGACTCGGGAAGACCGAACATTTGCACAGGCACCTTGAGTCGTGTTGTTGTTCCGGGGAACGGTTGCCTGCCTTCTGCCTGCGGACACGACCCTGCTTCGTACTGCCTGTTGGGATGCTACGCCTCCCTCCCCCTGTGCACTGCTGGCCTCGCTCTGCATATCCTCCTGCCATGCTGGGTCAGCTACTGGATCATTCACCACGTCGTCTTCCTCTTCCGCACCCTGATCCTCCTCCTGACTTCCTGGCAATTGTGTCTCATCATCTCCACCCCTTGTTGAGACACTTTGCCAACGTTCCGTTCGTGAGAACGTGGCTGCTCAAATATTTGGGCATCTGTACATACCATCTCCTCATCACCCACTTCAAGAGGAGGTGGCGACAGGCCAGATTCTGCGAATGGATACTTGAACAGCTCTTCCGAGTGTCCTAGTGTGGGATCAGTAATGTCCGTGGACGTGTACTCGGCCTGGTGGTAGGAAGGAGGATCAGGTTGGGAAATGTGCGGTGCAGTATCACGGCTACTGACACTTGACCGTGTGGAAGACAGGGTGTTTGTGGAGGTGCCCATCTGACTTGAAGCATTATCCGCTATCCAAATAACAACCTGTTGACACCGGTCTTGGTTCAACAGCGGTGTACTGCTGCGGGCCCCAAGAATTTGGGACAGGACGTGCGAGCGAGGAGATGTGGCCCTTTGTTGTTGCGAAATTAGTGCTTGCACACGACCTCAGCCTCTGCCTGCACCACCATCACGTCCACTTCCTTGTTCCTTGCCAATGCCCTTGCCAACGCCCTTGCGCATTTTGCCTGTATAGAGCGACAACTGTCTGGTGACTGTAATGGTCACAGGAGATTAGGATTTTAGGCCCTAACCTGTATCAAGGTATTAAGTACACCAGTCTGGTGACTGTTCAGATCACAGGAGATTAGGATTTTAGGCCCTAACCTGTATCAAGGTATGACGTACACCAGTCTGGTGACTGCTCAGATCACAAGAGATTCGGATTTTAGTCCCTAACCTGTATCAAGGTATGACGTACACAAGTCTGGGGACTGGTCAGATCACAGGAGATTAGGATTTTATGCCCTAACCTGTATCAAGGTATTAAGTACACCAGTCTGGTGACTGTTCAGATCACAGGAGATTAGGATTTTAGTCCCTAACCTGTATCAAGGTATGACGTACACCAGTCTGGTGACTGCTCAGATCACAGGAGATTAGGATTTTATGCCCTAACCTGTATCAAGGTATGACGTACACCAGTCTGGTGACTGCTCAGATCACAGGAGATTAGGATTTTAGGCCCTAACCTGTATCAAGGTATTAAGTACACCAGTCTGGTGACTGTTCAGATCACAGGAGATTAGGATTTTATGCCCTAACCTGTATCAAGGTATGACGTACACCAGTCTGGTGACTGCTCAGATCACAGGACATTAGGATTTTAGGCCCTAACCTGTATCAAGGTATTAAGTACACCAGTCTTTTTGACTGTTCAGATCACAGGAGATTAGGATTTTAGGCCCTAACCTGTATCAAGGTATGACGTACACCAGTCTGGTGACTGTTCAGATCACAGGAGATTAAGATTTTAGGCCCTAACCTGTATCAAGGTATGACGTACACCAGTCTGGCGACTGTTCAGATCACAGTAGATTAGGATTTTAGTCCCTAACCTGTATCAAGGTATTAAGTACACCAGTCTGGTGAATGTAATGGTCACAGGAGAGTGGGATTTTAGTCCCTAACCTGTATCAAGGTAGTACGTACACCAGTCTGGTGACTGTAATGGTCACAGGAGATTAGGATTGTAGGCCCTAACCTGTATCAAGGTATGACGTACACCAGTCTGGTGACTGCTCAGATCACAGGAGATTAGTATTTTAGTCCCTAACCTGTATCAAGGTATGACGTACACCAGTCTGGTGACTGCTCAGATCACAGGAGATTAGGATTTTAGTCCCTAACCTTTATCAAGGTAGTACGTACACCAGTCTGGTGACTCTAATGGTCACAGGAGATTAGGATTTTAGTCCCTAACCTGTATCAAGGTAGTACGTACACCAGTCTGGTGACTCTAATGGTCACAGGAGATGAGAATTTTAGTCCCTATGTCCTAACCTGGATCAAGGTATGACGTACACCAGTCTGGTGACAGCTCAGATCACAAGAGATTCGGATTTTAGTCCCTAACCTGTATCAAGGTATGACGTACACCAGTCTGGTGACTGCTCAGATCACAGGAGATTAGGATTTTATGCCCTAACCTGTATCAAGGTATGACGTACACCAGTCTGGTGACTGCTCAGATCACAGGAGATTAGGATTTTAGGCCCTAACCTGTATCAAGGTATTAAGTACACCAGTCTGGTGACTGTTCAGATCACAGGAGATTAGGATTTTATGCCCTAACCTGTATCAAGGTATGACGTACACCAGTCTGGTGACTGCTCAGATCACAGGAGATTAGGATTTTAGGCCCTAACCTGTATCAAGGTATGACGTACACCAGTCTGGTGACTGTTCAGATCACAGGAGATTAAGATTTTAGGCCCTAACCTGTATCAAGGTATGACGTACACCAGTCTGGTGACTGTTCAGATCACAGTAGATTAGGATTTTAGTCCCTAACCTGTATCAAGGTATTAAGTACACCAGTCTGGTGAATGTAATGGTCACAGGAGAGTGGGATTTTAGTCCCTAACCTGTATCAAGGTAGTACGTACACCAGTCTGGTGACTGTAATGGTCACAGGAGATTAGGATTGTAGGCCCTAACCTGTATCAAGGTATGACGTACACCAGTCTGGTGACTGCTCAGATCACAGGAGATTAGTATTTTAGTCCCTAACCTGTATCAAGGTATGACGTACACCAGTCTGGTGACTGCTCAGATCACAGGAGATTAGGTTTTTTGTCCCTAACCTTTATCAAGGTAGTACGTACACCAGTCTGGTGACTCTAATGGTCACAGGAGATTAGGATTTTAGTCCCTAACCTGTATCAAGGTAGTACGTACACCAGTCTGGTGACTCTAATGGTCACAGGAGATGAGAATTTTAGTCCCTATGTCCTAACCTGTATCAAGGTATGACGTACACCAGTCTGGTGACTGCTCAGATCACAAGAGATTCGGATTTTAGTCCCTAACCTGTATCAAGGTATGACGTACACAAGTCTGGGGACTGGTCAGATCACAGGAGCTTAGGATTTTATGCCCTAACCTGTATCAAGGTATTAAGTACACCAGTCTGGTGACTGTTCAGATCACAGGAGATTAAGATTTTAGTCCCTAACCTGTATCAAGGTATGACGTACACCAGTCTGGTGACTGCTCAGATCACAGGAGATTAGGATTTTATGCCCTAACCTGTATCAAGGTATGACGTACACCAGTCTGGTGACTGCTCAGATCACAGGAGATTAGGATTTTAGGCCCTAACCTGTATCAAGGTATTAAGTACACCAGTCTGGTGACTGTTCAGATCACAGGAGATTAGGATTTTATGCCCTAACCTGTATCAAGGTATGACGTACACCAGTCTGGTGACTGCTCAGATCACAGGACATTAGGATTTTAGGCCCTAACCTGTATCAAGGTATTAAGTACACCAGTCTTTTTGACTGTTCAGATCACAGGAGATTAGGATTTTAGGCCCTAACCTGTATCAAGGTATGACGTACACCAGTCTGGTGACTGTTCAGATCACAGGAGATTAAGATTTTAGGCCCTAACCTGTAACAAGGTATGACGTACACCAGTCTGGTGACTGTTCAGATCACAGTAGATTAGGATTTTAGTCCCTAACCTGTATCAAGGTATTAAGTACACCAGTCTGGTGAATGTAATGGTCACAGGAGAGTGGGATTTTAGTCCCTAACCTGTATCAAGGTAGTACGTACACCAGTCTGGTGACTGTAATGGTCACAGGAGATTAGGATTGTAGGCCCTAACCTGTATCAAGGTATGACGTACACCAGTCTGGTGACTGCTCAGATCACAGGAGATTAGTATTTTAGTCCCTAACCTGTATCAAGGTATGACGTACACCAGTCTGGTGACTGCTCAGATCACAGGAGATTAGGATTTTAGTCCCTAACCTTTATCAAGGTAGTACGTACACCAGTCTGGTGACTCTAATGGTCACAGGAGATTAGGATTTTAGTCCCTAACCTGTATCAAGGTAGTACGTACACCAGTCTGGTGACTCTAATGGTCACAGGAGATGAGAATTTTAGTCCCTATGTCCTAACCTGGATCAAGCTAGTAAGTACAACAGTCTGGTGACTGTAATGGTCACAGAAAAGCTTGGACTCCGATCTGGATCACCCTGCCTATATCCTCGGGGATTAGTCCTGAGAAAGACTGTTGTGGTCAGCTCAGCATCAGTTTGCAGCCCTGCTCCGGATCTACCTATGAAGGCCGCAAATCTGTCCCTAAGCAGCAGCAGACACTGTCCCTACACTCACTGTCTGGATGCCTGTGTGCAGAGCACAGCGCGGCCGGGTCTTATAAAGGCTCGGTCACGCTGTGCAGGCCGGCCAATCACTGCAATGCCACAACTAACAGGGCTGTGGCATTGCAGTGGTCTGCCAGCCAATCCCTGCACGTGGGCTGGCTTTCAAAAGAGCGCCAACATGCAGAGATGATGACCACGAGCATAGCACGAGTATCGCGAGATTACTCGGTGCTCGCCGAGTAGCCCGAGTACAGTGATACTCGTGCGAGTACCGAGTAGTGGCGAGCATGCTCGCTCATCACTAAAGGGCACATGTCCCCTATGTGTGGCACACGTCCCCTATGCATAGCACAAGTCCCCTATGCATGGCACATGTTCCCTATGCAGGACACACATCCCCTATCCAGGGCACACATCCCCTATGCAGGGCACACGTCCCCTGTGCAGGGCACACATCTTGTATGTGTGGAACATGTCCGCTATGCAGGGCACACATCCCCTGTGCGTGGCACATGTCCCTTAAGCAGGGCACACGTCCCCTATGCGTGGTACACGTCCCCATTGTGTGGCACACGTCCCCTATGTGTGGCACACGTCCCCTATGTGTGGCACACATCCCCTATGCATGGCACATGTCCCCTATGCAGGGCACACATCCCCTATGCAGGGCACACATCCCCTATGCAGGGCACACGTCCCCTATGCATGGAACACGTCCCCTAAGCAGGGCACACATCCCCTATGCGTGGCACACGTCCCCTATGCAGGGCACACGTCCCCTGTGCGTGGCACACGTCCCCTATGCAGGACACACATCCCCGTGTATTTGAAATATGGCGCCATATTTCAAATATACTGTACACAGTGTATTTAAAATATGGCGCCATGAAGCGCCGGTATTCTGATTGGTCGGCACTGAAGGCGGTGACCAATCAGAGGAGCGGCATTCAAACCATGCACCGCTTCTCTGATTGGCCGCCGCGTTCAGCGCCGACCAATCAGAATAGCGGCATGCGCCATGGCGCCATATTTCAAATACACTGTACTCAGTGTATTTGAAATATGGCGCCATGGCACGCGCCGCTATTCTGATTGGTCAGTGCTGAACGCGGCTACCAATCAGAGGAGCGGAATTCAAACTGTGCGCCAAGCAGCGCTACTTCTCTGATTGGTCGCGGCTGCAGGTCATCTCCCGGCTGGCGAGCTGCAGACCTCTGTGCCACAGGTAGCCACAGCTGAGCTCCTGTCAGCGGCTCGCCAGCCGGGAGCTGACCGACTGACGCCAGTCAACTCCCAGCTGGCTCGCGCGCGCTGCGGCTACCGTCGGCCGGACCCGTGTATCCCAGCGACAACGGCGCTAACGCGCCACTGTCGCCAGGCTGCAGGTTGACGCGAAATTCGAACTTTGAATTCGCGCGCCTATTTGTATAGTCTCCGGCGGCCACCAATGAGCGGCCTCTGTCTGGCGCGCGATTTCCGTGACAGACAGACAACATTAGACAATTATATAGTAGATTCATATATGAAAATCACTGAAGAAAACTGGATCCCAAATACTGATAACACTCATACCATTTTTTTGTGTACATATACAAACAGGAATATATGAGTGAGGCCTAAAATTGTAAGTATGATTTCATACAGGCTTTTGTATGGCTTTTTTTGCAAATAAGATCTTTTTAGCAAGTATTTTCCATCTTGTCAAAAGGAGTAGTGGAGTCTAGATTCTAATTGAAATTTTGGCACTTCTCTTGTTTGCACTCAATTTTGTCTAAAACCAAAGACAGCAACAACAACAGTATCATGCAGAGCTGCCTCCATTCTGTCTCTAGCAGAAATAAACATTACTATGCATATTTAATGTTTTCTATTTCATTAGTGCTCTAGCATTTGGCAGGTTAAGTCATCTTCAAAAATACATTTTAAAAAATAAGGATATTACTAGTGATGGGCGAGTCCTAAATTACTCGGAATCACTTGACTCTAGCGAGTCCGAGCCCGGGACTCGCTACTCGTTGCGAGTCTAGCGAGTCCAATGTTAATGAATGGGGAAGCGAGTAATAGCGAGTAATGTGCGATTTACAAATCGCAGATGTCTCGGAAAGCGCTCGCATTGCCCACTCGCAACAGTTTTTTGCTGCTGTGTCCGTGTCTGTGGTTTTTATCCAAATTATATGATAACAAGAGAACAAGAGACAGGGTTTAATAGGGATATTGTCCCATCATTGTCTGTAATGTGTGTTTTATAGACACTAGGTGTGGGAGAAACACTTTTTTGTTATTTTAACAAATATTTATTAAAGGTTATATTTTAAAAGTGCACCTTAAGTAAGAAATGTGTCCGTGTTTGTGTAGCAGCACACTAGTCCCTGCAAAATTTATTAAGTGCGCACAAGTAGTCGCACAAGCAGGTGGCGTACGTGCTATTTGCAGGTAGTAGAGCAGCAACGCACTGGTCTGCCACAGAGAAAATAAAGCTGAAGGGGTTATTATGACCCAAAATCTATCAGGTGCAAAAAAATAGGAAATAGTACCTCAGCTAAGCCTCTGACTTCAGCTATTAGGACAGCTGAGTGATGCTGGATTCACATTTGCGTTCCCCTCCGCAGCGTTCTGCAGAGGGGATCCGCAATGTGACCGCAGCGGCCGCGAGCTCCTATCTTTATAATGGAAGCGCACGGTGCTGTGCTTGACCGTGCGCACCCATTCACTCTTATATGTGACCTGTGCGCAGGCGGACGCCTGCGCACAAATCACACAGTCTCGTCCGCACCAGGGACGCGACATGTTGCATTCCTAGTGCGGACGAGACTGTGTGATCTGTACGCAGGCATCCGCCTGCGCACAGATCACATATAGGAGTGAATGGGTGCGCACGGTCATGCGCGGTCAAGCGCAGCACCGTGCGCTCCAATTATAACGATAGGAGCTCGCGGCCGCTGCGGTCACATTGCGGATCCCCTCTGCAGAAGGCTGCGGAGGGGAACGCAAATGTGAACCCAGCATGAGTAAGCTAAGCTATGAGGTTGGTCCTGTGTGCAATGTAAGGCTGCTCCTCCCTGCCTGCCTGCCTACAGTCCTCTACACAGTACTCCTCTGTCCTCCTAGTAGCTCTCAAAAGAGCTGTTTGGGTTAAATATAAGGAATTTTTAAGTTTCCCTACACTGACTAACACTCCCTATGATCTGCTCCAGCATCTACCTCACCCTGCTCTAGGTCAGATCTCACAGGAATGTGGAGAAAATGGCGGTGGCAAGGCTTATATACAGCCTCGCCTCTCATACATGACATAGGCATCACGATGGACAGAAGCCAATCATAGTCCTGCCACAACCAACATGGCTGTGGCATTACTGAATATGATTGGCTAACATGCTTGTCCATCTTCACAAGTTTTCTGACCTAACACGCTAGGCTGTCTCGAGAGCTTTGTCGGAACATAACAAATTCTGTATTCGTGAGTCCCGAATACAGTATACAGGACTCGGTTTCGTAGACTCGCTCAGACTCGCTGCTGACAGCGGGTATCCGTGAATCGGTGCGATTGTTTAAACGATTTGGGGAGATTCAAGCTACATAGCGATGTGATATAGCGAGTCTAGCGAGTGAGAAAAAGTAAACTCTGACAAAACTAGGATTGCCATTGACTTGCATTGGACTCTTTACTGTGCGAGTAATCGCTGGGAAACTCGCAGAATACCGAGTTCTGCGAGTCCCTTACTACTCGCCGAGTAACGAGTCCTAGCGAGTAGACTCGCCCATCCCTAGATATTACCCTTAGATGAGGCTGAAAATATTTTATCTCTCAGGCCGGCTTCACACTACGGCTGAGATCCGATCCGTGGCTGTCCGCTTGAGGCAGACAGCCCCAACCGGATGAGCACACAGAACTGGAGGGCTAATTTGCCCTTGGGTCCAGTGTGCAGCCGCAGGCAGCTGCCGCCGCTGTTAGGACAGGGCCGCGGCTCGCTCCCTGATCTGTCAGGAGGGGACAGCTCCAAGGTGCTGAAGCTCAGCGCCGATACCTCCTGACAGTTCAGGACCGCGGCTTGCTTCCTGCGAGCCGCGGTCCTGACCTATCAGCGGCGTGATAATTAGCCATCCAGTTCTGTGTGCTGATCCGATCCGCGGCTGTCTGCCTCAAGCGTACAGCCACGGATCAGATCCCAGCCATAGTGTGAAGCCAACCTTTACACCACATATAAAATAAATGGGCAATTTAACTGTTATATGATTGAGAATAGCAAATAAAATTTATATGTCAATTGTGGTGTTGACAAATGTTTCTAACAAGTATTCAAAATTATTGATCAGAGGGTACAGATCACATTGTGCCACATTCATCAACTATTGTTCGCTACTTTAACTAATTTTGCACAAAGTTCTTACAACTTTTATAGTTGTAAGGTAAACTATTTTTCAAGACAAAACTTTTTTCAGTTCTTTTGAGTATAGTGGATATTTTAAGCACCACTTCAGTGGTCTTTTCTTTTTCACCACTGTTGGGGTGCTTTAAAGGTAAGCTTCCCTCCCCCCATCATATAGAAACCTTCTGATGTTTTCATACTTTACCGATGCTGCTGCAGTCCTACGGAGTCATCTTGTGCCCATAGCTTCTGACTGACCCAGAGTCAGACGCTACATAACAAGGACTAAATGAATCTCTATGATAACCAGAGCGAGGCCACAATGAGACTCTCATAGAGATGTATTTTGAAAAGTGATCTGTTCCTTGAAACTCTGGAGTTGCTGGCAGGTCACTTTTCAAATAGACTAACTGGAGCACTGCTGGACTTACATATAAAACACCACTACAGCGGTGCATTAAAAAAAATTATGTAGTCTTGCTTTAAAGTGTTCTTCCAGGCTTTAAATTCTTTTAAGATCCATTATACAGGAAAAAGGCTTTAAATTCTTTAAATATAAATTAAATTAAAAATTTGTGGACTTCCTGTCTGAGCTGGGATGTGATAACACCTATGGGGCAACAGCTCTCACACCACAAGAATCCTACTGACAAATCTGCGGACATCCACCACCCCAACACAAGAGAAAAACAGGCTACCACCAGCTCCCACTCCACATCATCTATAAAGGTCAGTCACTTCAATCCTGGATCATTTCTGAGACCTGGAGGGTCCTGTGGCCTGCTGCCCATGTGTGCATCCAAGGCCTGCACTGGATGCTGTTCACATGGCAAAATTCCACTGCGACTAAAGGTATAATCCTACAAGCTACACATAGAACCCCCTTCCCCCCACAGAAACACCAGAGGGATCTACTTATCAGAGGTCAGGGCAGATTCTACAGGACTTCTCACCTTCTCTCCGGTTCCCTGTAACATGTGTATAGAGGCATGTGAATGGGCCCCTAAAATGGGGCTGTGATCAGACTAAGCAGAGAGAAAACAGTCTCTCCAGCAACGACACAGAACCCCAGGGAGGGGGTTTAAGCACAAACAACTTGTCATTTCTCTTTGTGCCAGCTCAAAAGGAATACTGGTGACATCTGGTGGTCACCATAGTGAACTGAGACATGGAATAGCTCTGCTGCCACTTAGTGGACAAAAAAATGAGCACACACAAAAAATAAATAAAAAACTGCAAGTTCCTACTGTGTACTGCAGCACGACATATTTCCATAGCTGCTAATAAGCATAAAAACTTATAATCTCAGGAGAAAGGCCAAATGGCAGTGACAGAGGGACCTCATGCTGACCCCATCTACATCACCACTTCAGCAAGTGGATTGCTACATGTTATGCAGCCCACAAAAGCCAGAGGGCCCACAGCAAACAAGCAGCGGGAACCACAGAGTGGAAAAGGGCTCCGGGGACCCAAGCCCTGCAGTAGAGGACACTCCTGCAACAAACTCACAATAGAAAACCCCAAATGAGGAGTACATTGAAGACCTAAATAAGTGTAGCAAGAAAGTGTCACCCGCTTAGATGGCGCTGACATTGCTGGATGCTGCTGTGGATGTTTGTCTTTAAGAGCTGCATGGTTGATCGTTGTGATGGTCCTGGCCTCCTGTGTTGTGCTCCAGAACGGCATTCACTATTAGGTTCAACTGCTGGTTGAGGGGTTAATGTGAGTCTGACCTGAACTCCCCTCCCCCTAGCCTTTAAGTAGCCTCTCCTTCCACCAGGTGGTGCTGCTGATAGAGTTTCGCTCTATGCCTGGAAGCTGTGCTGTGCTGACCTGTGTGATTGTGTTGCTGAAGTCCTTTCCTTTAGAGTTGCTGTATCCCAGTTCTGTGGAGGGAGGTGAGGGGGGATTAGCGCAGGACTGGTGGAGGAGTTTTAGGGAGAGGCTGGAGGTCCGAACCTGCTCACCTTCAGAGATACCTTCGGGGTCAGGGCCATTCAGGGTTCCTAGACTAGGGTTAGACTAGTCTTCCCTGGTCACCTTGCCCATATCTGCAATTCCCTCATCAGCATTCTCACTACACCGTGACAGAGAGACCCTCTAAGATTTATATCAATAGACTTTAAACAAACTGGTGGCTGACGTGGCAAGTAGCATCATTCCGGTCATCCAAAAGAACCTGGAACAGGCTATCAAGAAGGCCCTCCAGTATCTTCAAGATGAAGTGAGCAAACATAAAGAACGGATAGTGGAGCTGGAGCAGAGGGTCTCGCAACTGGAGGGTGCTAACATACAGCTCTCCTCTCAGCTGAAAGAGGCAACTGCAGAAACAAACTGCCTGTCTGAGAAGGTCGAGGACCTGGAAAACAGGTCAAGGCGCAACATACTAAGGCTAGTGGGGCTCCCCAAGTCAGTCCCTGCAGCTGAACTACAAAGACTTTGTGAAAGAGACCTACTAATCGCCCTGGGAATTAATCACGGTTGTAGGGTCGAAAGGGTTCACAGAGTTCATGAAATTCCTGGACTATAATGATAAGTTTGACATAATGAGAGCATATAGAAGATGACCCCAGCCAGTGACTTTGATAGGGATGAAAGTCCTATTATTTGAAGACTATTCTGTGGAGGTGGCAAAATGCAGTAGAGCCTTTAGTAAAATATGTGCAGCACTCTATCAAGCAAAGAAAAGCTTTGCACTGAAATACCCGGTGACACAGGATTTTCCAAAATGATGGTGATAACCTCATCTACAAATCGGCAAGCGATTCAGAGAAAGAAATGGAAAAAATACTGCGGAATGCAAAAATCAACGAATGAAGAAGAGGTCATGAGGAAGACAGCTTCCTCGCAACACCAAAGCCCAGAGGGCATCTGGCCAGATCAGATGAAGCACCATTGAAATGGACTGCATCATATACATCTTGCTCTTGATGGGTCTCCCCCCAGACACTTCTTCTACAAACAAGACAGTGTCTCTTCAAGGTGACTGGATGCTGTGGGTAATGTGTTGAGTACTGTCAATTGATATATGTTGCGCCTTTATAAAGATGGGTTTTGGTGAGAAGTGCCCATCGGCTCCTTAGTTGGGGAAGGGCTCTGGAGGGGTGGAGGGCAAAGAGTTATGCAAAGGTATGGTTTAGGGCAGAGGAGAAGATGCAGATCGCATTTTGACAATTATTTATAATGTGTGGTGTGGGATATGCTTCTTCCCACAGGTTTTTCATTTTTTTTTTCTTTTTGGTAGCACTTACTTCCTCAGAAAAAAAGCGAAGTCCACAACGCTATTAGTGGTGTATGAAGCTAGAAATACACTACAGTGTATTGAGAGCTCACTGTTTATTTGTTTTAAAGTTTAAATCTCTATCCCCATTCATATATTTAAGTCTTTTTTCTTTTTTTTCTACCCTTCTCTAACCACCTGAGGATCTTCTTTTAATCACTAGAACCCTCATAAGGAAAACAAAGCAAGAGGTAGTAGGCTGTAGTGACAGGGACTATGAAGGTCATCTTTTGAAATGTGAATGGCCTAAGATACCTGAATAAAAGAGTAAAGATACTGAGACATCTGAAAAGGTACTCACCCGATATTATTGCTTCAAGAAACCCATCTACAGGAAGAGGTTTTTTTAGGCTCAGCAAATTGTGGGTGGACAAAGTAGTGGGCTCGTCAGCTCAAGGTAGACACTCAGGGGTAGTGATACTGTTCCATCATAATTTTGAATTTAATCTGCTGTCCCAGGAGTGTGATGATCAAGGGAGATGGATTTGGGTCACCATAAGGCATGGAGGAGAAGTCTATTCAATCTACAATCTTTATGGACCTTTTCAATCTACAATGTTTATGACCTGGACAGGGAGATTCTCTTGGACAACTCGCCTCTGATAATTGCTGGGGGAGACTGGAACATGGTTCATAATGGAAAGGAGGATGGATAGAGCCAGAGTCTGACTCCTCCAATAAGAGAGACTCTTCTCCCCTCCAACAAGGAGAAGACTGATCAGAGATGCAGCCAAATGGCCGATGACAAGAAAAGAAAGATAAGCGGTTGTAGGGGCGCACAGAGGGTGAGGCTGGAAAGAAGATAATTTGTAGTAGTACTATCCTTTATTCAATAAGGTCCTCACAACGTGTTTCTGCGGCAAGCTCTGCCTTCATCAGGTGCTGTCCCTCACGTGACCAGTCCTCCTTGTTGAAACCCGGAAGTTCGGATTACACCGCGCGGCCACACTAAATAATTCACTGTACAACTGGGTTATGCCAGCGGCATAACCGGATCAGGTGAGCATACCCTCACCTGTATAATACATCCCCCGCCGCCAGTAATACACTAGGAGCGCCCCTCCTTGCTTCTTTGTTTCCACAAAAGGCCCATGATCACTCTGGATGAACTGAAGAGATCTACAGCTGAGGTGGGAGAGTCCGTCCATAGGACGACAATCAGTCATACACTGCACAAATCTGGCCTTTATGGAAGAGTGGCAAGAAGAAAGCCATTTCTCAAAGATATCCATAAAAAGTCTCGTTTTAAGATTGCGGCAAGTCACCTGGGAGACACACCAAACATGTGGAATAAGGTGATCTGGTCACATGAAATCGAACTTTTTGGCCACAATGCAAAACGATATATTTGGCATAAAAGCAACACAACTCTTCACCCTCAAAACACCATCCCCACTGTCAAACATGGGGGTGGAGGCATCATGGTTTGGGCCTGCTTATCTTCAGCAGGGACAAGGAGGATGGTTAAAATTGATGGGAAGATGGATGGAGCCAAATACAGGACCATTCTGGAATAAAACTTGTTGGAGTCTGCAAAAGACCTGAGACTGGGATGAAGCGTTATCTTCAAACAAGACAATGAATCTAAACATAAAGCAAAATCTACAATGGAATGGTTCAAAAATAAATGTATCCAGGTGTTAGAATGGCCAAATCAAAGTCCAGACCTGAATCCAATCGAGAATCTGTAGAAAGAGCTGAAAACTGCTGTTCACAAACGCTCTCCATCCAACCTCACTGAGCTTAAGCTGTCTTGCAAGGAAGAATGGGCAAGAATTCCAGTCTCTCGATGTGCAAAACTGATAGAGACATACCTAAGTGACTTGCAGCTGTAATCGCAGCAAAAGGTGGTGCTACAAAGTATTAACTCAAGCGGTCCAATTAATATTGGGGCCAAATACTTTCACAAGGCACTGTATGTATCTATATACTATTTTAAAGGCTACACGGACATGTTGCCTAACAAGAATGATTTGTATATGTACTTTTGGTAATCTACAGTGTAATTGTGGATGTTTCATCCTATGTTATGTTGTCCTATCCAATGTTATGTTCTAAAAATCCAATTAAAAAAAAAATTGTGCTCAGTGATACCTTTCGATAACTTGTTGACGCTCTCCCACCAGTCTCTGAACTTAATGTTCTAGAAGGATATGGACATGTGATGTCATGTGACGGTCAAAGTAGTCACATGTTCATATTAAAACATCATCATCAGTGAAGTGAGAGTTGCAGAGATGAGGGGGAGGTTTGAAGGAAAGGAAGTGGTGTTTGATCAATGCTTTTTGTATGACTGCTGCTATTGCTTTTATTCTTTGTGACTAAGGCTGGGGTCACAGTTGCATTTTTCACAAGCGTTTTTGGAGACCTGCGTTTCAAAAACGCATGTAAAAAACGCACCCATAGGCCCCCATGTTAAAAAACGCATGCCCTAATAGCAAAAACGCATATGTGACTGTACAATGCGTTTTTGGTGCATTTCCAAAAACACATGCGTTTTTTAATATGGGGCCTTATGGGAAACGCATGCAAAAACGCATGTACAATTAGTGCCATTCAAAAACGCATGCGTTATTTTAACATGGGCTCCTATGGAAAACGCATGCGTTTTTGAATGGCACTAAGGCTGTGGTCACAGTTGCCATGCGTTTTTTTAAGTGAGGGTAGGGTCACATTGGAAACCTAAATTGCATTCACCGCATCCGGATCCGGATGCGGTGAACGCAATGGCGGGCACACACATTTTTTTCAAAACTGTGTGCTGAATACCACACTGCGGTCACCGGATGGCTCAGGATGTGTAATCCCTGAGCCATCCGGTAACTGCATAGCTTGCGGTTCCCGATCTGGCAAGTTAATAAAGAGTTAAAATAGCTGACCTAAATTACTTTTTGAGGTCTGTAGGGGGGCTTAGACCCCCCTACAGACCGGCCGGCGACTTCTATAGTGTTCTTCTACAATTTCTCAATGGTCACAGGCTCTTCGGAGCCCGTGCATGTAAACCAAAGGGGCCCCCCCGTATCACTATACTGGGGTGCATAGACCCCTGTATTACAAATAAGCTGTATTGATGTCTAGTAACGGTTAAATGTGTACATTTGCATTGTAAGTATATACTTACAACATTCTTTCGTAGGCAGAGTGAAGGAAATCCATGGGCGGGGCTGTGTGCAGCAGCCTCCGCCCGCTCCTTCTTGATGGCCGCCCCCTCTGGCCGTAATCCAGTCTTGTGAGGGCGGGCACGTCGTTAAAGGGGCGTGGCTAACCGCGGCACATAGTTAGCCACGCCCCTTTAACGACGTCCCCGCCCTCACAAGACTGGATTACGGCCAGAGGGGGCGGGCATCAAGAAGGAGCGGGCGGAGGCTGCTGCACACAGCCCCGCCCATGGATTTCCTTCACTCTGCCTACGAAAGAATGTTGTAAGTATATACTTACAATGCAAATGTACACATTTAACCGTTACTAGACATCAATACAGCTTATTTGTAATACAGGGGTCTATGCACCCCAGTATAGTGATACGGGGGGGCCCCTTTGGTTTACATGCACGGGCTCCGAAGAGCCTGTGACCATTGAGAAATTGTAGAAGAACACTATAGAAGTCGCCGGCCGGTCTGTAGGGGGGTCTAAGCCCCCCTACAGACCTCAAAAAGTCATTTAGGTCAGCTATTTTAACTCTTTATTAACTTGCCAGATCGGGAACCGCAAGCTATGCAGTTACCGGATGGCTCAGGGATTACACATCCTGAGCCATCCGGTGACCGCAGTGCGGTCCCGGTAAACGCTGCGAAAACTGCTGCCTGCATGATTTTAAACGCAGGCAGCAGTGCCGGATCCGGCCACCGGATGGCTTGTGAAGCCATCCGGTGTTTTGCATAGGCTTCTATCAGGAGCCTTTCCTGGTCCGGTTTTGAGCTTTTTTAAAGCTCAAAACCGGATCAGGATTTTAAACAAAAAACGCAGATGTGACCCTGGCCTGATTTAACAAAACTCATGCTTTTTTTCATGTCAGCATGAGTTTTGTAAGGTGTGTGATGGCTCCCTGCGTTTTTGGGTGCGTTTTTGAATCTGCACCTAAAAATAGTGCTTGTAGTATTTTTTTGAGCGTTTTGAAAAACGCATGCGTTTTCTACAAAAACGCATGCGTTTTTATAACATGGGTTCCTATGGAAAACGCATGCAAAAACGCATGTACAGTTAGTACCATTTAGGCTGGGGTCACAGTACCATTTTTCACATGCTTTTTTGGAGACCTGCGTTTTCAAAAACGCATGTAAAAAACGCACCCATAGGCCCCCATGTTAAAAAACGCATGCCCTAATAGCCAAAAAGCATGTGTGACTGTCCCATGCGTTTTTGGAGCATATCCAAAAACGCATGCGTTTTTGTAGAAAACGCATGCGTTTTTGTAGAAAACGCATGCGTTTTTATAACATGGGTTCCTATAGAAAACGCATGCAAAAACGCATGTACAGTTAGTACCTTTTAGTGCCATTCAAAAACGCATGCGTTTCCCATAGGAGCCCATGTTAAAAAAACGCATGCGTTTCCGGAAAAACGCATGCGTTTTTTTAACATGGGCTCCTATGGGAAACGCATGCGTTTTTGAATGGCACTAAAAGGTACTAACTGTACATGCGTTTTTGCATGCGTTTTCCATAGGAACCCATGTTATAAAAACGCATGCGTTTTCTACAAAAACGCATGCGTTTTTCAAAACGCTCAAAAAAATACTACAAGCACTATTTTTATGTGCAGATTCAAAAACGCAGCCAAAAACACAGGGAGCCATCAGAGACCTTAAAAAACTCATGCTGACATGAAAAATGCATGTAAAACAGCATGCGTTTTTAAAAGGCACTAAAAAAACTGTGACCACAGCCTAAGTGCCATTCAAAAACGCATGCGTTTCCCATAGGAGCCCATGTTAAAAAAAACGCATGCGTTTTTTTTAACATGGGCTCCTATGGGAAACGCATGCGTTTTTGAATGGCACTAAAAGGTACTAACTGTACATGCGTTTTTGCATGCGTTTTCCATAGGAACCCATGTTATAAAAACGCATGCGTTTTCTACAAAAACGCATGCGTTTTCTACAAAAACGCATGCGTTTTTGGATATGCTCCAAAAACGCATGGGACAGTCACACATGCTTTTTGGCTATTAGGGCATGCGTTTTTTAACATGGGGGCCTATGGGTGCGTTTTTTACATGCGTTTTTGAAAACGCAGGTCTCCAAAAATGCATGTGAAAAATGGTACTGTGACCACAGCCTAAAAGGTACTAATTGTACATGCGTTTTTGCATGTGTTTTCCATAGGGGCCCATGTTATAAAAACGCATGCGTTTTTAAAAACGCACCAAAAAATAGTACATGCATTATTTTTGGATGCAGATTTCAAAACACCTTAAAAAACTCATGCTGACATGACAAAACGCATGAGTTTTGTTAAATCACTAAAAAAAACTCATGTCAACTGTGACCCCAGCCTAAGGCTGGGGTCACAGTACCATTTTTCACATGCATTTTTGGAGACCTGCGTTTTCAAAAACTCATGTAAAAAACGCACCCATAGGCCCCCATGTTAAAAAACGCATGCCCTAATAGCCAAAAAGCATGTGTGACAGTACTATGCGTTTTTGGAGCATATACAAAAAACGCATGCGTTTTTGTAGAAAACGCATGCGTTTTTATAACATGGGTTCCTATGGGAAACGCATGCAAAAACGCATGTACAATTAGTACCTTTTAGTGCCATTCAAAAACGCATGCGTTTCCCATAGGAGCCCATGTTAAAAAAACGCATGCGTTTCCGGAAAAACATGCGTTTTTTTAACATGGGCTCCTATGGGAAACGCATGCGTTTTTGAATGGCACTAAAAGGTACTAATTGTACATGCGTTTTTGCATGCGTTTCCCATAGGAACCCATGTTATAAAAACGCTCAAAAAAATACTACAAGCACTATTTTTATGTGCAGATTCAAAAACGCAGCCAAAAACGCAGGGAGCCATCAGAGACCTTAAAAAAACTCATGCTGACATGAAAAACGCATATAAAAAAGCATGCGTTTTTAAAAGGCACTAAAAAAACTGTGACCACAGCCTTATTGTAAAAAAGGGCAATCTTTTTAACTTAAATATTGAGTACTTTATTTGAATCGTCCATATATATTTGATCGACTGAGAGATCACACAGTCAACTTGTTTGAGCAGGAAAAGATTGATCCTGTTAATTTGTGCATTAAACCTGCAATAGTGCAGTCACAGACACTTTTGGCGCAAGCTCCCACTACTAAGCAGTCCTTAAAAGCCGGAATAATTTTTACCTGCTCTTGATATAGGGAGGGGGCTTTGGCAGAGCACTTCCTAAAACTGCTATGTTAGGGTAGCTGGCGCCTGGTGATGTGAACGTCAGAGTTAGATAACAGTAGTCTTCTCAACCAAAGCAGTGCAGTACTGAATAATAGTAAGGCTGGCTTCACACTTGCAGATGGATCTGCAGCGTTTTGCAGATGCATCTGCAAGTGTGAGCATGCTGACCGCGGCCCCTATGTTTATAATAGGGCGCACGCGGTGTGAAAGCTCTCATTCACTCCTATATGTGTACTGTCAGCAGGCGTATGCCTGCTGACAGATCACACACTCCCGTCCGCACTGTGGACGCGAGATGTAGCGTCCATGCTGCGGGCGGGAGAGTGTGATCTGTAAGCAGGCATACGCCTGCTGACAGTACACATATAGGAGTGAATGAGAGCTTTCACACCGCGTGCGCCCTATTATAAACATAGGGGCCGCGGTCAGCATGCTCACACTTGCAGATGCATCTGCAAAACGCTGCAGATCCATCTGCAAGTGTGAAGGCAGCCTAACATAAGGGAAAATAAACCTGAGAGATAACCAAAAGCTTACAACAGAACACTCACCACATTACTGCACAAGGAGACTGAAAAAACAGCATAGGGCTTGGTTAGGAGCAGGGTAATAATAGCAAAGATTAAACTCAGGTGCTGCATCCTTTCCATACATTTCCAGGGAGCCAAAACCTGCTCACCTGAACAGCAAGGTGCACATGTTCCCCCCTCTGTGTCCCTAGCCCACAAGTATTGGGTTTGGGGGTTATTTACAGGGGATATAGTTGTGACGCCACCCGTGGTGTGTGGTCAGGGTGACCACCGCTACTGGAGAACCTCCGGGCATGATGTTTGGCAGCCGGTGATGTAACGGCTCTCCACGGGCAGAGGTTGATTCCCCGGGGCAGGGGTGATAATAGTCTATGGATGATGCAGAGTAGGGGTAGTGGTAGAGATGATAGCAGTTTGTGAGGGAGAGAAGGGTTTGAGCGCAAGGATCACGCAGACTCACGGTTTTGTCGTTTTCCAAGTCTTTACTGTAGATGTTATTCAGCAGAGTACTGTCCTATACCGGGGCCGGGTTGCTCCCACCCTGACCGGGTCCTTGGCTTTCCACTCCTGCGCTGTGTGTGTGGCCCTGCTACCGCTTTAGCTAGGCTGCTGGCCCTGTCCCCATTCATGGGTACCCACCCACTTGCTAGGCAACTTGAGTCTTATCTTTGTGTCTCTAACCCCGCCATGTTGCTTTGATGTGGTACAGTGAAGATATATAACCTCCACTAGTCCGGTGTTTACTGTGCTGCTGGTGTCAGGCACAATTTCGGATCCGGTATCCGGCCTTCGCGCTCCTCCGGGGGAGTTATAGGGTAACTCAGTCTCCCAGATGTATTCCTCTGTTCCTCTTAACTCATTTCCTCAAACCCTGGCTAGGCCTGGAATTGGGCAGCGGACTGTGGGGTGAGCCTAAGGCAGCTCCTTTACACCCAAGTCCTTCTTCCTCAGTCCTCCCAGGAACTGAACAGCTCACTTCCTCTCCACAGCAGAATATATAGGGAAGCAGCTTTAGCTCCCCCTTCTGGCCTGGAGGCGCTAGTGTAGTGTTGTGGGTTATGTGGGGAATTAACCCGTGGTGATGTTATTGTGGCACATTAACCCCTGGGGTGCCACATTAGCATCCTGCTTTGCCTGGCAACCGGGAGAAACAGCATCCCAGGCCATTAAATAAGTGATCACACACCACTTCTCTATACAATGCACCCCTGTGTATAGCGGGGCAACCCAAGTGCATGACAGCACTGCCCACAGAGCGGACATACAGTCAGGGAAGTCTGGTAACTGAAAGAGGACAATTTTGACCAGGCATACCTAACATTATATATGGGAATACGTAGATGTTCCTCTAATGGCAAATGGAAAAAATAAAGGTTTTATTGTAGTTTATCTCCTTTTCCATATTAATAAACTATGCAAACTTTGCTAAAGATCATTTTAATCTCAGAGGACAAAGGGAATGTGCATTATTAATTTAAAATGATAAAATATAAAAAACAGAAACAGCTACAACTGAACAATCAAATAAATTCTGACTGTGCTGTATTTCCAGTTGTCATTTTGTCAAGAAATTGTTTTCACTGAATTTTTTGGCTTTAATCATTAGAGTCTAAAAATGGCTAAGTATAGGTATTTTCTTCCAATTGACACTTGGACACAGTCATATCAAAACTAAGAATCCATTTATGAAGTGATACATTTGTTCGTTTTCAATGTCTTTTTTATTGAAGAAATAATGTACATAGTACAACAAATGATGTGATATAAAATACACAAAAGGTTTGCGCCAAACTGCTTTCATTAAATTGTGGGATCGGTGAATGATCCCCTCTGCTCACCTTCTATTGTTGTGCCTGTCCGCACAACTGGAGTAAGAGTTTAATCTGTCTCCCAGCTGGGCTCTCCTAGTTGGGCTCCAAGCAGCGAGGTGATAAGTGCACGTATTTCCCGTGTGTCCTGGTGCACATGACAGCTCGGGGGGAGTGATGGTGTGACGTCTGCCAGGTCCTGTATTCCTAAGCTGCTCTGTATCACGCTTCCCAGCAGGAAAAAAAAAAGGCGCAATTGGCGCTGAAACGCGTTGTGGCTAAAGGGATCCATTGCTGAATCATTAAAACTGAAAGGTAACACTTATGTGAGCCGTGTCCTGTTAATGTACCTTAGCGCTTACAATATCACTCGTTTTATCCGGAGCAACAAATGATGTGATATGTCCTTCAGTGGTCTGGAGGTCAAATACAGAAGGGCATTAATTGTAAAGAATATTAAGACAGAAAACTAAAATACAACACATTGTATGACATGCTTATGAGTGGTGGTTGCGTGGTCTCCTGCTGTCAAATCACATAGTTCATTGGGCTTGCTCTCAGTAGACTATAGTTAAAATATTTGATGAAAGGAGCGAGTGAGATGGATTGGGAGAGTGAATCCACCACTAGTGCAAGGTCATCCACATACTTAGCATTTGAGGTGTAATCAATAACTATCATCTGCCAATTTTGAGAATGAACACTAACTTTATGAATAGGGTTGCAATGTAAGAGGTATTGTAAGCTAGAAAGAAAAAAGAAAAGGAGCATAAGGAGTAGGAAGAAGTGGAAGAATGAGGTTGAGGAGTTAGAAAAGTAGGAAAGAAGGGAGTTAAGAAGGAAAGAAGGTGGTTAAGGAGGGGTAACTCAGAGGGATGGTCACCATAATCGGGAGTAAAAATCCATGCCAAGGTTGGATAGATGAAGTTAGGTACTAGAACTTTAATTACTTGTCTGGAGCGGTACACATTGCTAATCCGGTTGACTGTCTGAATTTAACCCAATGGTCCCAGTTTTCTTTAAAACCATGCATGTTACACTGTGAGATTGCAGCAATTTAAGCAGTCTGAAAAAGGTCTATTTTTTTGTAGCAATTGTTTTCTGGTTGGGGATATTCGTAGATTTCCAGTGTATTGGAATTAAAGACTTCCCTGCCGCGATAAAGTTTGAGGCTAACTTCAATACGGATTTGTGTGGCCATATGGGTACATTTAGTAGGGCAACTGTTGGAGTGAGATTAGGGATGAGCTATTATACTCGTTACTATTCGTTACTCGGCGAATAGTACAGTACTCGCTCTACTCGTTACTCTGCGAGTATCCTAGCGATTACTCGCACAGTAACGAGTCCAATGTAAATTAAGGGAAATGTAATTACTCTCCTGCTGGACCCTATAAGGTCTGGCAGCAGAGGAAAAACCAGCAATTTCCCATTTCATTGTTTAAAAGCCAGCGGTAAAAAGCCGCCGGCTTTTAAACAATGCTCACAGCAGCTGACAGCTTCCCTGCCGCCTGACAGCAGGATCCTCCGCTCCCCCCACCGCCTCCCCACCCTATCCTAACTTAGGATCGGGGGGGGAGCGGAGTATCCTGCTGTCAGCAGTGGCTGGCACTATTGTGGGTGGAGGGGGTGTCGATTTACTCACCGTCCTCCGCGGCCGCCGTCTTCTTCTGCCTCTTTGCTGCTTTGCGACAGCAGCCGCACAGAACGGCGGCGGCCGCAAAGCACGGCCGCTGTCACAGCATTAAGTAAAAACTGGATTCTCCCGGATTGCCCCAGTCCGGAGCAATCCGGGACTATAGAGCCCCATATCATGGGGCGCCGGATTGCACCTGCCGGGTACAATCCGGGAGAGTCCGGTTTTCAAAACCAGATTCTCCCGGATTGTACCGGTCCGGTGCAATCCGGTGCCCCATAACATGGGGCTCTATGGTCCCGGATTGCACAGGACCGGGGCAATCCGTTTTTTAATCCGGTTTTCTATTTTTGACATTCCCGCCTTGATTTTCAAATGAACAGCTTACTCATGTCAGCTGTTCATTTGAAGTAGCAGTGCTGGCAGGGTTCATGTGAGTTCGTGCTTGCGTGCATGAACTCACATGAACTTTCCCAGGGTGCACAGCTCTGCTACAACTCTGGTGGAGGTTCTCTACCAGAGATGTAGCAGAGCTAAAGAAGAACCCTAGATTGGACTACGTCAGATGGAAGAGGATTTTTTTAAAATAAAGATGGAGTCCCTAAGTGTCTTTTTGTTTTAGTTTCAAATAAAAATATTTTTTCTCTGTGTTGTGTTTTTTTTAAAAATTCACTAGAAATTCATGGCAGTAATGTCTGCTATTGGCGTGACCGCCATGAATTTCGGGCTTAGGGCCAGCTGATAACAAAAAGCTGGCCCTAACTCCTTTATTATCCAGTGAGCCACCGCACCAGGGCCCTGGAAGAGTTGGGTTCAGCGCCAGAAAATGGCGCTTCAGTGAACGCGCCATTATCTGGGGCGGCTGCGGACTGTCATTTGCAGCGGGGGGTGCCCAGAAGGCTTGGGTCTCCCTGCGCTGCAGATTCCAGACCCCAGCTGCCTAGCTGGACCTGGCTGGACATAGAAATCGCGCGGAGCCCCACGCATTTTTTTTGGGGGTCAGCCTTCCTCATGCTCTTCCCCCTATTTATGGGCTTCATTGCTCAGATGAGGATGATTTGCATTTTGCCCACTTAAAATACCCTACTTAAAAAACACATGCGAATATATTAGACACTGCATGGTTGTGTTTCTTGGGAATGTTACTCCAAATTTTTTGGGTTGCTGGTGCAAAAGCAGAGTGCAGAGGAGAACAGGAAACATGCTTTCTTTGATTAGTACCCAAACCTTCCCCTTTGGCCTCCTGGCCCAGTTGGAAGCAATACATCTGAAAACAATATTTTGCTATGATCAGAGCAAAGGAATCATAAAGCAATATTACATGGTACCTAGATATTAGGGTCTAAGGAATAAAGATTCATTTTATAAAATACACATATAGTAACAGTTTTTAGTGTCCAGGGATATATAAATGATTGACATATTTAATTATGTTTCCACAAGCCTTCAGAGGCATATACATTGTAGGCAT
Source organism: Allobates femoralis (assembly GCA_033576535.1). Taxonomy (NCBI): domain Eukaryota; kingdom Metazoa; phylum Chordata; class Amphibia; order Anura; family Aromobatidae; genus Allobates; species Allobates femoralis. Next base: position 275,136,281 of record JARQOC010000001.1, read on the forward strand.
ATATCACTTCTAATATTATTAAAATGACAAAGCTTTCTCGAGCTGGTGAATAATAGCGTCTACGATTTAGAAACATTTGGGAGATTTTTTTCTGCTAAAAATAAGCACATATTAGAAGTTTGTTGTATTTTCAGCTAGTATTTTCCAAAAACATTAAAGATGAAAAATGTTATGTAGTTCATTGTGTCTGTGCCATTCTGTAGATTCGATGTTAAAACATTTGGTATTACTACTTTTTGTTTCTGTGTCACAAAATACACAGTCATGTTACATTCACACTTCAATTGAAGTATGTGTACCATATATTTTTCTATTTTGTACTATTTCAGTGTGATTTAAGTAGAGAAGTATTGTACATTCAATTTGTATGACAGTTGTATCATGTAAATTTAGAGGTGCAATTGCCTTTGGATTGGCAGCATACAAGAATTTCTAATTATATCTAACACTAGCTGTACTACCTGGCTACGCCCGGGTTAATAACTGCTGTTAACAAAATGGAATGTGTTAACAAAAATGTATTCAGCACACAAAAACCACAAAACAAATCGATAGAAATGTAATTATTAAAAGGCAAAAACTAAGCTAATAGAAGCATTTCACAACATATATTTCAACACCACAGATATTCTACACAACTAAATTGGCCAAGTAATGTGAAGTAATCTTCTACTCCTTATTCGAGAGCCTTTTGATAGACGACATTCTTAGTTCTTCCTTCAGGTGCAAAGACGAACAGATTTTTGGCTGTTCCAACTCTTGAACAGGCCACATAAAGTTGACCATGAGAAAAGCATGGAGATTGTAAATCGATTCCAACTACTTTCAAAGACTGTCCCTGAGCCTTGTTGATGGACATAGCAAATGCCAGTCGAATAGGAAACTGGAGACGTTTAAAATCAAAAGGCAAATCAGATGGAATAAGAGGAATTGTTGGAATGAAAACATCTTCTCCTGTGGCACATCCTGTCAAAATGGTTGCCTGAATTACATGTGGAAACAGGTTCTTAATCAAGAGTCTTGTTCCATTACACAGCTTTGGTGGATCCAAATTTCTCAATAGCAGAATAGGGGCTCCAGGTTTTAGAAAGAGATTGTGAGGTTGAAGTCCTTGTGGCTCCAAGGAATTGAGGAACTCAGTTGGATAAAATAATACTTGAGCAGGGTCTATTACTGTATCCACTGACTTGTAGGTTGTGCACACACCTGGAAGGAGATTTAGAATTTGAAGATTGATCTTGTTGACGCTGTCATTTTTGGGAGCTAGAATAGCTCTTTCACACAGTCAGACAGAATTTTTGAAGTGGAGTAGAATGTTTGGAAAAACCTTTGCTTTCAACTCCTCAATGGAAGTCACAATGCAACAAAAGTTGCTTGGGAAGGTGATCTGTCCAGTGGTTGAGTCTACTGGTGCCTTGCCATCTCCAATAGTCAACAGCTGGCTCGAAAACAGTCCAGCAGAAACATCACCTGTCATGTAGACCCTCATGTTTGTATTCAGTGACATTTTCTTTACTTTTCTCCAAAGGTATGATGCTTTGAGACAGGCATTGAGTTCATCTGCAGGGGTTGATCTTGGAATAACAGGTAGTGTTTGGCGGAAGTCACCTGCCAAAACAACAACGACTCCTCCCATGATATATTTGTTGCTATGCAGGTCTTGCAGCAGTCTGTCCACTGCCTCCAGAGCCCTTTTGTGTGACATGGTGCATTCATCCAAAATGATGGCACTGCATTTTTGAAGCAATTTGGCCAGTCCTGATACCTTAGCAATATTACACACGGGGCTTTCACTATGAGACAGGTTGAGTGGTAGTTTGAAGGTCGAATGTGCTGTCCTGCCACCTTTTAAAAGCGTAGCTGCAATTCCAGAAGATGCCACTGCAAGTGCAATCTTTTTTTGTAGTCGAAATTTTGTCAGGAGCAAGTTGATTAGAAATGTCTTTCCTGTTCCACCTGGAGCATCAAGGAAGACAATCCCACCTTTGTTGGTTTCACTGAAACTTAAAATGTAGTTATAGGCATCCCTTTGATCTGGTACCAATATTGGCTCGTTCTGAGGCACAAATGCTGTCAGTTCATCAATATTGTAGTTTGTTTCTATGAAAATCTCCCTACAGATTTGAATGCCTTCAGGATTTCTTATTGGAGCAGGCAAACCAAGCAACTGTAAGGCTTTTCCTGACATTGCTATGCACTGATCTTCAAGGAGCATTAAAGTTTCATTGAACATTTCCTCAGTGAAGTTGATGAGTTGCTGAGGATTTTCCCTTCTAATCTGCATGAGGATGTCCTCACTGAGATCACTTTTGTACTTTGTCCAAATCTCAAGAGGATTTGAAATGCTACAGGTTGTTAGAATAATAGCAAAGAGGTGTCTTAGTCGCTTTGGAGTTTGTGTGACTGCTGCTTCACTGAGGGTCATGTCCCAGTGTCCATCATTTTCCAGAAGTCCTTTTCTTTGGCAAGCTGCCCTGAATGTTTCACACACATGGCCTCCGATGGTCTTCAGGTCAGAAAATGATGTACGGCCTTTGACAACATGAAGTAACATGTGCAGGTAGAAGCACTCTGCATTTGATGGGTGAACAGTGTAGACACGACCAAGAGTATCAGTTGCTTTCACCCCTGGATAGCCTTCAATATCAATCCCCTGTTTCCTCCGTTCCAGTGTTTTTTCTGGAGGCATTCCAAGTGTAGTACTTTGGTAAATCACAGTAGAGAATTGTTTTTGCAAAAGGGTCTTGTTGACACAGCTCAAAAAATGCCAACAGGGTAGTCTTGGTGGTGTTAGGAGCTGCTGCTGCAAGTTTGCTGGGTTAAAGTAAATTCTCTGTCCATTTTCCAAGTGCACACTCAGATGCACAACTGGTGGGTAGCGCTCATGAATGGAGAATCCTAGTATTGTCCAAACAGCTTCATTGCTGCTTATGTAGCTGCCCATCTGGAATGCTTCCACTTCATCAATAATAGGTCCATTTTTCTGAAGTTCAAAAACTGCTTGATCACTTCCTTTGTGGACATATTTGCAGATATACTTGATTGATTTCACAGAGTTGCAAGATTCGACATTTATGTGGGCCTGGAAGATTATTGAGAGCAAAGGGTTGTAAGGCACTACCCACCTGTTGTCAATTTCTATCTCTTGGAGTGATGATCCAACACGCATTTTGAGCTTTGCTGTGAAACCACCATTCCCTGGCTTTCTTCTTCGGTAGACTGGATATCCATCTTGTCCTGTTTGGGTTTCTTGGACCAGGGATCTTGGGTAATGCTTTGAACACCTGCCATCAATCATACAGGGAGAATTTTTGTTGAGACTCCCACACGGACCATGGATCATGTTTTTTGTGATGGTGTCAAACAGCAATGGGTCAATCTGAGGGTCTGGCAATTCGGCACTGATGATATTGTCAATTTCGGTAGGCTGTATTTTTTGTTTCAGCCAGATCAAGATGTGGGCGTGAGGAAGGCCTCTTTTTTGGCATTCAACTGAATACATACAGCACTGCGTCTCATCATAAATAAGTGATTTTGTGATGAGATTAGTCATTTTTGAAAGTTTCTGTTTGAAAACCCGAGCAATAAGGTCATGGCGATTCACTGTTTTTTGGCCCGGCAACAGGTGCACTCTAATTTCCTCCCAGGCAGGATTGCAAGTAAACGTGATGAAAAGATCTTGACGGCCATACTTTCTCACATAAGTCATTGCATCCTGTGTGTATTCATGCATGTGTCGTGGGCTTCCAGTGACAGTTGATGGAAGAATAACCATTTTCCCCAACTCTTTTGGATCAGCATCATTTGCAACAGCATCTCTAAGATGAATATATTCCTCTGCCCTGAGCTTCTTTTGATTTAGTCGGATATATAAAAGACGTTCACTCTCAATCTTTGCATACATGTCAACAATAAATTGGTGGAAGAGGTGTCTGCATTTCATGATGTGATTTTCCTCTGCAAATCTTGTCATGATCCTATATGCATAGAAGTCCATGGCAGACACTTTTTTTCCTGAAGGGTTGCTTGTTGTAGGATCTGTCTGAGGTATTCCAAAGTGATAGTCATCCTGTCCCTGCCAAAAGATGATTGGATATTGCAGAGCATCATAGGACCTGTGAGTTTCTGCTACTAGTTGCAAAGTATTGTTCCTTTTCTGAAGCACAATGTCACGGCTTTGATAATCATTACCTACAATCAAGATGGCTACCTCATCAAATGTGGGAGCATTGAAACGTCGCTGATGTTCACCTTGTGGTGTTTTATCAGCTCGAATGACAACTTTGTAATCATCATTTGGCATGCATTCAAGTGCAGTCTTGAAAAGTTGAACATATGGATTGTTGGAGTGAAGGAACTGCTGCAAAATAGCGACAATATCAAGGCGAGAGTTAGGAATTAAAGAGCATCTCCGCTGAGCCTCTGCTTCTGCATTTTCCATGAAGAAGAGTTGAAGAAATTGAGCTTCTTCTCCTTGTAATGGAAGCAGTGACCCTATTGAGTAGTAAACCTGTCCTTGAAGTTTAAATGTCGGCATAAATCCTGTTGTAAACATTTCTTTTGTTGCACCAAATGATGTCATTTGGAAGCAGGAGTTGTACTTCCTAATGTTGTCCAAGAAATGCTTTGATATTGTACTGGTGCCTGTCATCAGAGACTTCAGGGAATCTGGTGGGGACAGGAGAGGTTGAAGTTTTATCTTGCCATTTGCACAGCATAAACCTGGCGGTTCATCTTTCCATTTCAGGGCACTGCGGTACATGCAGACCACATCCATTTTTCCTATCTGAACTTTAGGATTATCCTGAGAGTTTATGTCTGACTGGTAATAAAAGGCAGCATGTTTCAAATCTCCTGTGCCCTGGTGGAAGAAATAGCAATTCTCTTAGTGGCAAGTCGACCTTCTCTCTGCTGAGATGACTCATTGGCCCTTGAGGAAGCAGCTCTTGTTCTCTTCTCTGCAAGCCTCGCTTCCCTCTCCTCAGAATGTTCATTGGCCCTTGAGGAAGCAGCTCTTGTTTTCATGTCTGCAATCCTCGCTTCCCTCTCCTAAGAAAGTTCATTGGCTCTTGAGGAAGCAGCTCTTGTTTTCATGTCTGCAAGCCTCGCTTCCCTCTCCTCAGAAAGTTCATTGGCCCTTGAGGAAGCAGCTCTTGTTCTCTTGTCTGCAAGCCTCACTTCCCCCTCCTCAGAAAGTTCATTGGCTCGTGAGGAAGCAGCTGCTGTTCTCATGTGTATCAGCCTTGTTTCTCAGTCTTCACATTTTTCATTGGCCAGTAATGCATCTTTTCTTTTCGCATCAGCTGACATTCGTGCCAAGGAACTCCTTTTCTTATGAGGCATTATTGTGGTAAAAATAGTCTGTAACTAGCAGTTTCTATATCCTCTCACATAGAGGTAATGTGACTGACATCAGCCTTTCCACCAACACACCCTAACTGACATCCTATTACCTCACAGACATCCTATTACCTCACACAAGCTTTGTTTATACTGAGAATGTCCTTTGTTGTCTATATTAACCAATCAGAGCTCAGATTAACAGTAGCACAATAGAAGCTGAGCTGTAATTGGTTGCTATTGGCAGCCTGATAAATCCCCAGGCAACAGGAAACCCTCCCCCGTGACAGTATATATTAGCTCACACACACTTAATAGACAGGTCATTTGACTGACAGCTGCCGTATTTCCTATATGGTACATTTGTTTCTCTTGTAGTTTTGCTGCTTATTAATCAGATTTATATTTGTGAAGGATAATACCAGACTTGTGTGTGTTTTAGGGCGATTATGTGGCGAGTTTGGTGTATGTATGGTGAAATGTGTGCTGAGGGTGGTATATGTGTTCAAGCACGTGGTAGTGTGAGGTGCATTTTGTGTGTGTGTTCATATCCCCGTGTGTGGTGAGTATCCTATATCGGGGCTCCACCTTAGCAACTGTATGGTATATACTCTTTGGCGCCATCTCTCTCATTCTTTAAGTCCCCCTTGTTCACATCTGGCAGCTGTCAATTTGCCTACAACACATTTCCTTTCACTTTTTCCTCATTATGTAGATAGGGGCAAAATTGTTTGGTGAACTGGAACGCTCAGGGTTAAAATTTCGCCTCACAACATAGCCTATGATGCTCTCGGGGTCCAGACGTGAGACTGTGCAAAATTTTGTGGCTGCAGTTGGCAGCTGTCGATTTTCCTCCAACACATTTCCTTTCCCTTTTTCCCCATTATGTAGATAGGGGCAAAATTGTTCGGTGAACTGGAACGCGCGGGGTTAAAATTTCACCTCACAACATAGCCTATGACGCTCTCGGGGTCCAGATGTGTGACTGTGCAAAATTTTGTGGCTTTAGTTGCGACGGTGTAGATGCCAATCCCGGATATACACACACACATACATACACACATACACACACACATTCAGCTTTATATATTAGACTAGCTGTAGTACCCGGCTACGCCCGGGTTAATAAATAACTGCTGTTAGCTATAACAACATTGAATTTGAATATGTCATATTAATGACCTGTAGGAAAATAGAAGCTGAGCTGTGATTGATTGCTATAGGCAGTCTAATAAATCTCCAGCCAACAGTAATCCCTCCCCCCGGCCGGGTAGTATATGTTACCTCACACATACACATAATAGACGGCTCATGTGACTGACATCTGCCTTAATTCCCTATATGGCACATGTGTTGCACATTGGCTGTTTTAAATCAGATGTTTATGTTTGGAAAATAAAGATAGCACACGTATGAGGCGAGTTGTGTGAGGTGATTTGTGCACATCTGTGTTTGTCTGTGTGGTGTGTGTGTCCCTGGGGTGTGTATGTGTGTGTCCCTGTGGGGGGGTCTGTGTGGTGTGTGTCTCTGTTGTATGTGTCTCTTTGTGGTGTGTGTGTCCCTGTGAGGTGTGTGCATGTGCCCCTATAGGGTGTGCATGTGTGTGTCCCTGTGTGGGGGGGTCTGTGTGGTGTGTGTCTCTGTTGTGTGTGTCTCTTTGTGGTGTGTGTGTGTGTGTCCCTGTGGGGTGAGTGCATGTGTCCCTATAGGGAGTGTATGTGTGTGAGTCCCTGTGGGGGGGGGGGTCTGTGTGGTGTGTGTATCTGTGTTGTGTGTGTCTCTTTGTGGTGTGTGTGTGTCCCTGTGGGGTGAGTGCATGTGTCCCTATAGGGTGGCTATGTGTTTGTGTCCCTGTGGGAGGGGTTTGTGTGGTGTGTGTGTCTGTGTTATGTGTGTCTCTTTGTGGTATGTGTGTGTCCCTGTGGGGTGAGTGCATGTGTCGCTATAGAGTGTGTGTGTGTCCCCTTGGGGAGGGGGTGTGTCTCTGTGTTGTGTGTGTCTCTTTGTGGTGTGTGTGTTTGTTCGGGTGCGTGGTGAGTATCCAATGTTGGTGCTGCACTTTAGCGACTATACACTTGCTGTTACTCTTTGTGTGCATGTGGTGTGTATACATGTCCCCGTGCGTGGTGAATATCTCATGTTGGGGCCCCATCTTAGTGACTATATGCTGGTATGTGCTGTTAGTATTTGGTGCTATCATTAAGCCCCTCTTATTCACAACTGTCATCTGGTAACTGTCACTTTTTCCCCATTATATAGATGGGGCAAAATTGTTTGGTGTACTGGAACGCGCAGTGTTAAAATTTCGCCTCACAACATAGCCTATGACGCTCCCGGGGTCCAGACGTGTGACGGTGCAAAATTTTGTCTCTATAACTGACAGCTGTCGATTTTCCTCCAACACTTTTCCATTCACTTTTTCCCCTTTATGTAGATAGAGCCAAAATTGTTTGGTGAACTGGAACGCGCAGAGTTAAAATTTCGCCTCACAACATAGCCTATGACGCTCCCAGGGTCCAGACATGTGACTGTGCAAGTTTTTGTAGCTGTAGTTGCGACGGTGTAGATGCCAATCCCGGATATACACACACACATACATACACACATACACACATTCAGCTTTATATATTAGATTAAAGGGGCTGTCCCATGAATAAGTACATTTTGATCTATAGATTTCAGAATAAAAATAAGTTTCATAATTCAAAATTCATAAATCATAATTTTATAAATGTGCCCCTTCTATGTACTGTGTAATGGCTGTGTCTAACCATGTATAGCTGCTTTAGTTCATGGTCTGAACATATGACAGATCCTGGCCAGGGCAGGGAGCAAGAGACAGTATACAGTTTTTGCTGCACAGAAAGAATCAGTATTGATCCCATGCTGTGCTGTCTATATACTCCTTTGTCTCCTCCCCTGCCCAAGAGATTTAGGGTGTTCAGACCTTATTCCTCAAACACACAAACATTACACAGTACATAGTAAAGTCACATTTATAAGGTAACTAGTAAAAAGGCCCGATGCAATTGCATCGGGAGCGCGGTGAAATTAATTGTGTGCATAGAGGCGGGTCAGTAGGTAGCAGAGTATAGAGGCGGCTTTGTGGGTAGCAGAGTACACAGGCGGCTCTGTGGGTAGCAGAGTACAGAGGCGGCTCTGTGGGTAGCAGAGTACACAGGCAGCTCTGTGGGTAGCAGAGTACAGAGGCGGCTCTGTGGGTAGCAGAGTACAGAGGCGGCTCTGTGGGTAGCAGAGTACAGAGGCGGCTCTGTGGGTAGCAGAGTACAGAGGCGGCTCTGTGGGTAGCAGAGTACAGAGGCGGCTCTGTGGGTAGCAGAGTACAAAGGCGGCTCTGTGGGTAGCAGAGTACACAGGCGGCTCTGTGGGAAGCAGAGTACAGAGGCGGCTCTGTGGGTAGCAGAGTACAGAGGCGGCTCTGTGGGTAGCAGAGTATACAGAGGCGGCTCTGTGGGTAGCAGAGTATACAGAGGCGGCTCTGTGGGTAGCAGAGTATACAGAGGCGGCTCTGTGGGTAGCAGAGTATACAGAGGTGGCTCTGTGGGTAGCAGAGTATACAGAGGCGGCTCTGTGGGTAGCAGAGTATACAGAGGTGGCTCTGTGGGTAGCAGAGTATACAGAGGCGGCTCTGTGGGTAGCAGAGTATACAGAGGTGGCTCTGTGGGTAGCAGAGTGTAAAGAGGCGGCTCTGTGGGTAGCAAAGTATACAGAGGCGGCTCTGTGGGTAGCAGAGTGTACAGAGGCGGCTCTGTGGGTAGCAGAGAATACAGAGGCGGCTCTGTGGGTAGCAGAGTATACAGAGGCGGCTCTGTGGGTAGCAGAGTATACAGAGGCGGCTTTGTGGGTAGCAGAGTACACAGGCGGCTCTGTGGGTAGCAGAGTACAGAGTCGGCTCTGTGGGTAGCAGAGTACACAGGCGACTCTGTTGGTAGCAGAGTACAGAGGCGGCTCTGTGGGTAGCAGAGTACAGAGGCGGCTCTGTGGGTAGCAGAGTACAGAGGCGGCTCTGTGGGTAGCAGAGTACAGAGGCGGCTCTGTGGGTAGCAGAGTACAAAGGCGGCTCTGTGGGTAGCAGAGTACACAGGCGGCTCTGTGGGAAGCATAGTATACAGAGGCGGCTCTGTGGGTAGCAGAGTACAGAGGCGGCTCTGTGGGTAGCAGAGTAAGTATACAGAGGTGGCTCTGTGGGTAGCAGAGTGTACAGAGGCGGCTCTATGGGTAGCAGAGTATACAGAGGCGGCTCTGTGGGTAGCAGAGTGTACAGAGGCGGCTCTGTGGGTAGCAGAGTATACAGAGGTGGCTCTGTGGGTAGCAGAGTGTACAGATGCGGCTCTGTGGGTAGCAGAGAATACAGAGGTGGCTCTGTGGGTAGCAGAGTATACAGAGGCGGCTCTGTGGGTAGCAGAGTATACAGAGGCGGCTTTGTGGGTAGCAGAGTACACTGGCGGCTCTGTGGGTAGCAGAGTACAGAGTCGGCTCTGTGGGTAGCAGAGTACACAGGCGACTCTGTTGGTAGCAGAGTACAGAGGTGGCTCTGTGGGTAGCAGAGTACAGAGGCGGCTCTGTGGGTAACAGAGTACAGAGGCGGCTCTGTGGGTAGCAGAGTACAGAGGCGGCTCTGTGGGTAGCAGAGTGCAGAGGCGGCTCTGTGGGTAGCAGAGTACACAGGCGGCTCTGTGGGTAGCAGAGTACACAGGCGGCTCTGTGGGTAGCAGAGTACACAGGCGGCTCTGTGGGAAGCAGAGTACAGAGGCGGCTCTGTGGGTAGCAGAGTATACAGAGGCGGCTCTGTGGGTAGCAGAGTATACAGAGGCGGCTCTGTGGGTAGCAGAGTATACAGAGGCGGCTCTGTGGGTAGCAGAGTATACAGTGGCGGCTCTGTGGGTAGCAAAGTATACAGAGGTGGCTCTGTGGGTAGCAGAGTATACAGAGGTGGCTCTGTGGGTAGCAGAGTATACAGAGGCAGCTCTGTGGGTAGCAGAGTGTACAGAGGCGGCTCTGTGGGTAGCAGAGTATACAGAGGCGGCTCTCTGGGTAGCAGAGTATACAGAGGCGGCTCTGTGGGTAGCATAGTATACAGAGGTGGCTCTGTGGGTAGCAGAGTGTACAGAGGTGGCTCTGTGGGTAGCAGAGTATACAGAGGCGGCTCTGTGGGTAGCAGAGTATACAGAGGCGGCTCTGTGGGTAGCAGAGTATACAGAGGCGGCTCTGTGGGTAGCAGAGTACAGAGGCGGCTCTGTGGTTAGAAGAGTATACAGAGGCGGCTCTGTGGGTAGCAGAGTATACAGAGGCGGCTCTGTGGGTAGCAGAGTATACAGAGGCGGCTCTGTGGGTAGCAGAGTATACAGAGGCGGCTCTGTGGGTAGCAGGGTATACAGAGGCGGCTTTGTGGGTAGCAGAGTATACAGGCGGCTCTGTGGGTAGCAGAGTATAGAGGCGGCTCTGTGGGTAGCAGAGTGTGATGTGGCGGGAGGTTGGAGGGGTGAGGAGAGCAGAGGCTGGAGGGGTGAGGAGAGCAGAGGGTCGAGGGGTGAGCACCGGAGACCCTCCATGTAGGTCGCTCCCTTATCTGTGACATACAGCCTTGATGTGCGTTGGTTCCTCATCTGCGCCGTACATGCTCCATGTACGTCGGCCCCTGATGTGCGCCGTAGACCCTCCAATGACATCACCCTGTCATCTGCGCAGTACACCCTCGATGTAATTGCCCCCTCATCTGTGACATACACCCTCCATGTACGTCGCCCCGTCATCTGTGGCGTAGACCCTCCATGTACGTTGGCCCCTTATCTGGACGGTAACACCCTCCATTTACGTCGCCCCCCTCATCTGCGCCGTACACCCTCCATGTACATCGCCCCCTCATCTGTAACATACAGCCTCCATGTAGGTTGCCCACTTATCTGCGCGGTACACTCTCCATTTACGTCGCCCCCTCATCTGCGCCGTACACCCTCCATGTACATCGCCCCCTTATCTGTGACATACACCCTGCATGAACGTTGCCCCCTTATCTGCGGCATACACCCTCCATTTACGTCGCCCCCTCATCTGCGCGGTACACCCTCCATGTACATCGGCCCTTCATCTGCGCGGTACAGCCTCCATGTACATCGCCCCCTCATCTGTGACATAAACCCTCCATGTAGGTCGCCCCGACATCTGTGGCGTAGACCCTCAATGTACGTTGCCCCCTTATCTGCGCGGTACACCCTTCATGACGTGGCCCCCTCATCTGCGCCGTACACCCTCCATGTACATCGCCCCCTCATCTGTGACATACAGCCTCCATGTACATCGCCCCCTCATTTGTGACATAGACCGTGCATGTACATCGGCCCCTCATCTGTGCCGTACACCCTCTATGTACATCGCCCCCTCATCTGTGACATACAGCCTGCATGTACGTGGCCCCCTTATCTGTGGCGTACACCCTGCATGTACGTGGCCCCCTCATGTGTGCCATAGAGCCTCCATGTAGGTAGCCCCCTCATGTGTGCCGTACAGTCGGCATGTAGATGGCTCCTTCATCAAAGCCATACAACCTGCATGTACGTCGGCCCCTCATCTGTGCCATACACCCTCCATGTACGTCTCCCCCTGCACCCGTCCTTATCCTCCTCCCCTCCAGGGTGTGTTTATGGATGAAGACCTGGTGCAGCTGTGTTCTCCTCCTCCCCTCAGGGGTCTCTTTATGGATGAAGACGGGCGCAATGCATCATGGGTGTTGTAGTTGTGGGCAGGGCGCGGAAACTGTGCGCCTCACCCTCCGGGACTACGATTCCCATGATCCTTTGCGAGCGGCTCATCAGGACTACGATTCCCGTGATCCTTTGCGAGCGGCTATGAGTGAGTAGCAGATGGAGCAGGGGGGTAGCGGGGAGGGGAAGCTGGCAGTGGCGGCGCTTTCTCTCCTGCTGGCAGCCTCTGATCGCAGCCCCAGCCACCGGCCACAGGACGACGTGAGTGTCTCCCGGCAACCGACGTTTGGCAGGATGGCGACAGTGTGAAGTAGTGCGGCTGCGGCTCGCGATGACGCTATCGCGTCATCGCTTGCAGTGCCGCAAAGCATTTTGGGATTCGGCTACAGTGCCCGAATCCCAAACTGCCGATTATATAAGTAGATTTCAGCACAGTAGTACAGTTAAGACATACAATTTATTGGTACTTATTTTTATTCCAAATTATTCCAAATTAAAATGTGCTTTGTTCATCATACAACCCAAAAAGACACTAGTATTTCAGACAGTCACCATAATTACAAATATTTAATATGGACAAAATTATACACTGTGTGCAGAATTATTATTAAATGAGTATTTTGATCACATGATACTTTTTATACATGTTGTCCTGCTCCAAGCTGTATAGTCTTGAGAGCCAACTACCAATTAAGTAAATCAGGTGATGTGCATCTCTGTAATGAGGAGGGATGTGGTGTAATGACATCAACACCCTATATAAGGTGTGCTTAATTATTAGGCAGCTTCCTTTCCATTGGCAAAATGGGTCAGAAGAGCCTCTGAAAAGTCCAAAATTGTGAGATGTATTGCAGAGGGATGCAACAGTCTTGAAATTGCCAAACTTTTGAAGCGTGATCCCCGAACAATCAAGCGTTTCATGGCAACTGGCCAACAGAGTCGCAAGAAGCGGGTTGGGCAAAAAAGGCACAAAATAACTGCCCATGAATTGAGGAAAATCAAGCGTGAAGCTGCCAAGATGCCATTTGCCACCAGTTTTTGCAATATTTCAGAGCTGCAACGTTACTGGAGTATCAAAAAGCACATGGTGTGCTATACTCAGGGACATGGCCAAGGTAAGGAAGGCTGAAAAATGACCACCTTTGAACAAGAAACATAAGATAAAACATCAAGACTGGGCCAAGAAATATCTTAACACTGATTTTTCAAAGGTTTTATGGACTGATGAAATGAGAGTGAATCTTGATGGGCCAGATAGATGGGCCAGAGGCTGGATCAGTAAAGGATAGAGAGCTCCACTTGAACTCAGACGCTAGCAAGGTGGAGGTGGGGTACTTGTATGGGCTGGTATCATCAAATATGAACTTGTGGGACCTTTTCGGGTTGAGGATGGAGTGAAGCTCAACTCCCAGACCTACTGCCAGTTTCTGGAAGACAACTTCTTCAAGCAGTGGTACAGGAAGAAATCAGTATTGTTCAAGAAAAATATGATTTTCATGCAGGACAATGCTCCATCACATGCATCCAACTACTCCACAGCGTGGCTGGCCAGTAAAGGTCTAAAAGAAGAAAAAATAATGACATGGCCCCATTGTTCACCTGATCTGAACCACATAGAGAATCTGTGGTCCCTACTAAAATGTGAGATCTACAGGGAGGGAAAACAGTACACCTCTCGGAACAGTGTCTGGGAGGCTGTGGTGGCTGCAGCATGCAATGGTGATCGTAAGCAGATCAAGCAACTGATAGAATCTATGGTTGGAAGGCTGTTGAGTATCATCATAAAGAAAGGTGGCTATATTGGTCACTAATTTTTTTGGGTTTTGTTTTTGCATGTTAGAAATGTTTATTTCTAAATTTTGTGCAGTTATATTGGTTTACCTGGTGAAAATATACAAGTGAGATGGGAATATATTTGGTTTTTATTAAATTCCCTAATAATTCTGTACAGTAATAGTTACCTGCACGAACAGATATCCTCCTAAAATAGCCAAATCTAAAAAAACAACAACTCCCACTTCCAAAAATATTAAAGGGAACCAACCACCTCAGATCACCCTAATATACAGTTAGTACATGTCCCTGCACCCTAAGGATACCTTTCCAGCACTGTTTTTGTGTAAAATCTTGCATTAGTATAACTGATATAAAGAGTTTATAAACTTACTAGCCTGGAGACATCTGGGCGTATCCCTCCTTCTGTTATACTTCAGGGCTGTGCATTCATTGCATGGCTGTGCTCCCCCTCCCTCTGTGCAGAGGAGATAATGATCACGCCCATCAGGGCAGGGCAGCAGGCACGGAGGGAGGGGAGCACAGACATGCAATGAATGCACAGCCCTGGAGTATAACAGAAGGAGGATACGCCCAGATGTCTCCAGGCTAGTAAGTTTATAAACTCTTTATATCAGTTATACTAATGCAAGATTTTACACAAAAACAGTGCTGGAAAGGTATCCTTAGGGTGCAGGGACATGTACTAACTGTGTATTAGGGTGATCTGAGATGGTTGGTTCCCTTTAAGCTTTGATATTTGAGCCTTTTGGTTGATTGAGAACATAGTTTTTGATCAATAATAAAAAAAATCATCTACAATACAACTTGCCTAATAATTCTGCACACAGTGTATAGATAAGTATGCATTACACCTACAAGAGCTTTTATGACAACTCATTTTAAATCCATATAAATTAATAAGGAGTTATTCCCATCATTGAGCTTGAACTGCTTCTTACCTTTGGCAAGGCTCCCTAGAAGATATTGGAGTTTGTTTTATGAAATGTTTGCCCTTTCATCCAAAAGAGCACTTGGGAGATTAGACACAAATATTAGATAAGGGGGGTTGGCTCGCAATCTCAAATTTATCTCAAGTATGTTTGATGAAGGATTTGGCTAGGTCTTTGTGTTTGCCAATCAAGTCCTTCAACACCAAACCCACCCAACATTGTGTTAATGGACAGTACTTTGTGCATCAGAGTCCAGTCAGGCCGGAACCGCAGTTCCAACAAAATTGGAAGCAGTATATGTTGTGAGGTAGCGGTCACCTAGGGGCCACGCTTAGCAACGGAATCACACCAACAACTGTGTTTTTTTTCCAAAATCACACAATATAGTAGTTTTTTTAGACAGTCATAAACTGCTGCTAACACACAATACACATTACACTTCACATATAATACTCTACCAACATAGTCACATTACACGACATTCACATAATTACATGCCTTATACACAATGGAGCATTACTAACACCTCCATCAACTATCAGGAGCACTAACTGTAGCTCCTCTGGTGGTCCCGGCCACCTAGCCATACTAAACTTACATATACATATAATACATATTCACATATAACAGGAACATTATAGACTAGGGATGGCGAATCCTAAATTACTCGGAATCGCTAGACTCTGACGAGTCTGAGTCCAGACTCGCTACTCGTTGTGAGTCTAGCGAGTCCAATGTAAATGAATGGGAACAAGTATTGCAGCGATTCCTCTGCTCCCGACCCTATAAGGATCTGGCAGCAGAGGAAAAACCTGCAATTCCCCATTTTATTCGTTTAAAGCCAGCGGCAAAAAGTGAACCGGGGAGCAGGAGCAGGGACGCAGGACTCAGGTGGGAAGCCGGCAGTAAATTTGCTCACTGCCGCTTCCTCCTCTGAGTTCTGACCAGGGGTGGCTTGGGGGGTGAGTGTGCACCGGACCGGCCGGCTACTTACCGCTGCCTCCGCCACCGCCGGCCGCAGACTCGCTCCCCGCCTCTCTGCTTCTGCCTCCGGAGATTCCCGAGCGGTGACAGAGCAGTGAATAAATTAACTTCCGTCACCGCTCGGAATCTCCGGAGGCAGAGAGAGTCGGACTGACAGCAGGGTTCAGCTCAGGTCATAATGACCTGAGCTGAACCCTGACTGTTTAGTCAGTTCTCACTCTGCTACATCCCTGTGTGTCTAAGCACAGACAGGGATGTAGCAGAGCTGAGATTGCGTTTTGGACTACGTCGGACGGAAGAGGATTTTTTAAATAAAGATGGAGTCCCTAATTGTGTTCTGTTTTATTTCTAATAAAATTATTTTTCTCTGTGTTGTGTTTTTTTTCTATTAATTACGGGAAATTCATGGCGTCATGTCTAATATTGGCGTGACCACCATAAATTTGTAGCAGATGTAGCAGAGCTGAGAACTGACTAAACAGTCAGGGTTCAGCTCAGGTCATTATGACCTGAGCTGAACCCTGCTGTCAGCCCGACTCTCTCTGCCTCCGGAGATTCCCGAGCAGTGACGGAAGTTAATTTATTCACTGCTCTGTCACCGCTCGGGAATCTCCGGAGGCAGAAGCAGAGAGACGGGGAGCGAGTCTGCGGCCGGCGGCGGCGGAGGCAGCGGTAAGTAGCCGGCCAGTCCGGTGCACACTCACTTCCCCCCCAAGCCCACCCCTGGTCAGGACTCAGAGGAGGAAGCGGCAGTGAGCAAATTTCACCGCCGGCTTCCCCGCCTGAGTCCTGCGTTCCTGCTCCTGCTCTCCGCGCCCGGTCCTAACTTAGGATCGGGGGGGAGGCTGTGGGGGGGCCGAGGTATGATGGACTCGTTACTGTGCGAGTAATAGCTTGGAAACTCGCAGAGTACCGAGTCCTGCGACTCCACTATTACTCGCAGAGTAACGAGTCCTAGCGAGTAGATTCGCCCATGCCTATTATAGACATCACTGTCTGTCCCCAATGACGGCATATACATCATACATGGCACTTTTACATAAACCATTATGATTTAAACTTATCACCGGGACCTTTGTGACCTTCCAGTCGGTCCCAATAGTGGTTATGCCCACCTGGCATTTTTACAGGGATAAGTCCCCACAGAACTCACCATAGTTACAGGATACATTCTAGACCAAACCCACATATGAGACATGTACAGTCTCAGCTCATGGTACGTGGTCCCACCTTATGGAACCAGAGACATTCCCCGTCTCTCTTCATGGCATTCACACAGCCATACAGTCCATCATACAATATCCATGGACTTTACACGTCCCCACCTTATGGAACACAGCCTCATATGCATCCACACACACAGTCCATCATAACATATCCATGGGCTACAGCCTATACGGGTTCAGACCAGAGTTTAGCAAACCTGACCTACCGGGTATACCAGGCGTCCCCAAGGTCTCCTCACCATGTGCTCTTTAGATCGCCTGCCGCCTCCAAGTCTGCCATCACAGGCCCAGACCTCCAGGACCAGCAGCTGCACCAATATGTCTGAGCCAACACCCTCCAGGTTTAGTCAAGGTTCCCCAACTGCAGGAGCCATCTCAACTCACTGTCTTCCCACAGGCACACACACTCATTACAAGGTCAACAGGACCCTCACGACCTGACAGTCGGTCCCAATGACGGTTACGGCCGCCTGGCCTTTGGGACATCCTCAGTCTCTCACACATACAGTCCATCATGGACTTCAGCATTGTCTGGCCCAGACCAGGTTTTGGGCTACCTGAGCTCCCGGGCAGTCAAGGCATCCCCCAAGATCTCCTCACACTACACATGTTGCCCAGTCACCTCCCAGCCTTACCAACCAGGGAGACTTCCAGGACTGCATGTCACCAACATGTCCAGAGTGAGCCCCCTACAGGTTCAACAGGACCCCTATATGCTCAGGTGCTCCACCAAACTCTCGGTCTGGCCTCAGGCTCCATCCGGATTAGAGGGAAAGGTGCCTCCCACATGGAGAGGGCAGGCTTCCCCCCAAGTCCCAAAATAACAGGATGCCTCAGACCAACATTCTCACATCTCAGAGGACTATACTGTTCTGATCTCTTTTTCTCAGCTCTGGCCAGCTTAATATCCTGCCAGCTACACCCACACCTGGGATCGCTGTGAGCAATCAGCCTTCACACAGACCTAGCTGCAGTTAACCCCATGTGTACTACTACAGAGCTAACACACACTTAACTGCTAGGTCAAGCCATCACCCCGATTGCAGCAGGCCCATGTCAGTTATCCCGGCCACATGCTATAGTGCCGGCATGCCTCACAATGTCTAATATGTTGCACTTTTATAAAATTAAGACATTTCGTAGAGGATTATACCTGGTGCCCTGGAATTTTTTTTTTGGACTTTTGTAGCTGTATGGTGAAGTGTTGTTCTGACAAAGTGCAAGTCTGAGTGAATAGGGTAAACTGTAAACCCTGCAGGTACACTGATGCCATTACGTCTCTGGCTGCCTGCTTGTCCCTGCAGGCATACATGTGCAGAATGGTCCTCTCCTCTCCTGCATGGCAGGCAGTCTACATGTGTTTCAGTCCCCGACTCCACTGCATTGCCACCCATTGTGCAGAACCCGATTCTCCTCCTTGGCTGCCTTCGTGTGTTTTGCCCCCTGGCTCCTGCCAAGATTCCTAGGCCCTCCATTTGATGTGTGTGGTTTCCTGGTGCCCAGCCTAGTGTGTGCACATGCACCTTGATTAGGGGTCCCCAGCCTCCCTCTCCTGTTGGTTGTCACCAGAGCAAATCATTAGGTTTCTAATGTAGTCCACTGTGTTGTTCCAGCCTTTTGCCCTGATTTGTCTGCATCCAGCACCAGTTCTGCCTGCAACCAGTTCTGTGTCTGCTGATATCCCTAAATTCATCCAGTCTGAATTCTTGTGTCTGTCCTGTCTATGTTTCAGAACCTGCTCTGTCTTTGTTTATAGTCCATTCACGTGTCCTGGTTCCAGCCTGAATCTTGCACCTGTTCCTGTGCCCTGTCTGAAGTCTTGTGCCCTGCCTAGAGCCCATTGTCTAATGTCTCATTTGAAGTCCAGTATTCTGCCTGAGTTTTGAGACTATAATGAATCTGTTATCCTGTCTGACCCTGTCTTACCTGGCATCTGGTATATTCAGGTACCTGTATATCTAGTAACCGGCATATCCTGGGTCTGGTGACTCCAGCCTAGTCTGCGTGCTTGTCCTGCCCTGTCCATGTTCCTTGTGTCCCAGGCAGGCACCTATGCCAGTGCTAAATGATCTCTGCCTGAAGTGCACTGCCTGATGACTTCTACCTATGGAGTGCCTAATATCCTGTGCCTGATGTTATATGCCTGATGTCCTGTGCCTGATATTCTGTGCCTGAACCCATGTACCTGTCCTGGCCCTGTTTGATATTCTTGTACCAGACTTTGTCTGTCCCTTGTACTCACCCACGCCTATGTCTGTACTCCTTGTTCGGCTGTAGCCTAGCTCCGCTCAGCTGCCATAGCCTCAGACACTGCACTGGGAGTAACACCTGGCATCTCCCAGTAGGCGTTTAGTCAAGCGACTTCCATGTCTTGGCAGGTCTGCGGCACCCCTGTGGTCCAGTGGGTCCACTTCTTTGGACGCTCGCCCCGGCGAGAGTTGCATTATCACAAATACTTGGTTGCAGTTGTTGCTGCCAAGGATGACCCAACAAATTACTAAGTTTAGGTGGTAATTACTTTTTTACACATGGCCCTGTAGGTTTGTATTTCTTTTTCTCTTAAAAATAATAAAGACCTTAATTTATAAACTGCATTTTGTGTTTACTTGCACCTTCTTTATCTAATATTTAATTTTTGGGGGCTATCTGGAACATTTAGGTGTGACAAACATGTAAAAGAATAAGAAATCTTAAAGGGGGCAAACACTTTTTTACACCACTGTATGCATCATGGCTCAGTTGGGGATTTAATCTGGTGATTTGTTGCTGCATACTTAGTTCTTTTGTCTGCTGGGCTATTGCTTTTTCTTCTTTGTCCAAATACTGATGGTTCCTATTGACTTTGTTGTCCCTTCTTGATTCTCTCTTATACGTGTTTCTCATTTTCTCATTTTCTTCTGTCACATTCTGGGTTTGGTTATATCTGTTCACCTTTCATACTGGCTATAGCTACACTATCGTTCAAAAGTTTGGGGTCACCCAGATAATTTTGTGTTTTCCATGAAAACACATACTTTTATTTGTCAAATAAGTTACAAAATGAATAGAAAATATAGTCCAGACATTAACAAGGTTCGAAATAGTGATTTTTATTTGAAATAATAATCTTCTCCTTCAAATTTTGGTTTTGTCAAATAATGCTCCCTTTGTTGCAATTACAGCATGGCATGGCATTGCAAAATGGAGTGATAGCCTTCCTTATTCAAAATCCCTTTTACCTTGTACAAATCTCACACCATCACATTACCTCCACCATGCTTGACAGATGGCCTCAGCCACTCTTCCAGCATCTCTGTTCAGTTGTTCTGCGTCTCACAAATGTTCTTCTGTGTGATCCAAACACCTCACACTTTGATTTGTCTGTCAATAAAACGTTGTTCCAATCTTCCTCTGTTCAATGTCTGTGTGCTTTTGCTCATATTAATTTTCTTTTTATTAGCCAGTCTTAGATATTGCTTTTTTTGCCACACTGCCCTGAAGGCCAGCATCTTCACTGTAGATGTTGACACTGGCACTATGGCACTATGTGGGTACTATTTAATGAAGCTGCCAGATGAGGAGCTGTGAGGCGTCGATTTCTCAAAATAGAGACTCTAATGTACAGTTAGGGCCAGAAATATTTGGACAGTGACACAAGTTTTGTTATTTTAGCTGTTTACAAAAACATGTTCAGAAATACAATTATATATATAATATGGGCTGAAAGTTCACACTCCCAGCTGCAATATGAGAGTTTCCACATCCAAATCGGAGAAAGGGTTTAGGAATCATAGCTCTGTAATGCATAGCCTCCTCTTTTTCAAGGGACCAAAAGTAATTGGACAATGGACTCTAAGGGCTGCAATTAACTCTGAAGGCGTCTCCCTCGTTAACCTATAATCAATGAAGTAGTTAAAAGGTCAGGGGTGGATTCCAGGTGTGTGGTTTTGCATTTGGAAGATGTTGCTGTGACCAGACAACATGCGGTCAAAGGAACTCTCAATTGAGGTGAAGCAGAACATCCTGAGGCTGAAAAAAAAGAAAAAATCCATCAGAGAGATAGCAGACATGCTTGGAGTAGCAAAATCAACAGTTGGGTACATTCTGAGAAAAAAAGGAATTGACTGGTGAGCTTGGGAACTCTAAAAGGCCTGGGTGTCCACGGATGACAACAGTGGTGGATGATCGCCGCATACTTTATTTGGTGAAGAAGAACCCGTTCACAACATCAACTGAAGTCCAGAACACTCTCAGTGAAGTAGGTGTATCTGTCTCTAAGTCAACAGTAAAGAGAAGACTCCATGACAGTAAATACAAAGGGTTCACATCTAGATGCAAACCATTCATCAATTCCAAAAATAGACAGGCCAGAGTTAAATTTGCTGAAAAACACCTCAAGAAGCCAGCTCAGTTCTGGAAAAGTATTCTATGGACAGATGAGACAAAGATCAACCTGTACCAGAATGATGGGAAGAAAAAAGTTTGGAGACGAAAGGGAACGGCACATGATCCAAGGCACACCACATCCTCTGTAAAACATGGTGGAGGCAACGTGATGGCATGGACATGCATGGCTTTCAATGGCACTGGGTCACTTGTGTTTATTAATGACATAACAGCAGACAAGAGTAGCCGGATGAATTCTGAAGTGTACCGGGATATACTTTCAGCCCAGATTCAGCCAAATGCTGCAAAGTTGATTGGACGGCGCTTCATAGTACAGATGGACAATGACCCCAAGCATACAGCCAAAGCTACCCAGGAGTTCATGAGTGCAAAAAAGTGGAACATTCTGCAATGGCCAAGTCAATCACCAGATCTTAACTCAATTGAGCATGCATTTCACTTGCTCAAATCCAGACTTAAGACGGAAAGACCCACAAACAAGCAAGACCTGAAGGCTGCGGCTGTAAAGGCCTGGCAAAGCATTAAGAAGGAGGAAACCCAGCGTTTGGTGATGTCCATGGGTTCCAGACTTAAGGCAGTGATTGCCTCCAAAGGATTTGCAACAAAATATTGAAAATAAAAATATTTTGTTTGGTTATGTTTATTTGTCCAATTACTTTTGACCTCCTAAAATGTGGAGTGTTTGTAAAGAAATGTGTACAATTCCTACATTTTCTATCAGATATTTTTGTTCAACCCTTCAAATTAAACGTTACAATCTGCACTTGAATTCTGTTGTAGATGTTTCATTTCAAATCCAATGTGGTGGCATGCAGAGCCCAACTCGCGAAAATTGTGTCACTGTCCAAATATTTCTGGCCCTAACTGTACTTGTATTGTTGCTCAGTTGTGCAGCGGGCCCTCCCACTTCTCTTTCTACTCTGGTTAGAGCCTATTTGTGCTCTCCTCTGAAGGAAGTAGTGCACACTGTTGTAGGAAATCTTCAGTTTCTTGGCAATCTCTCACATGGAATAGCCTTCATTTCTAAGAACAAGAATAGACTGTCGAGTTTCACATGAAAGTTCTCTTTTTCTGGCCATTTTGAGAGTTTCTTAGAACAAACAAATGTAATGCTCCAGATTCTCAACTAGCTCAAAGGAAGGTCAATTTTATAGCTTCTCTAATCAGCCAAACCGTTTTCAGCTTGCTAACATACGTGTACAAGGGTTTTCTAGGGTTTTCCAAACATGCATTAGCCTTCATACACAGTTAGCAAACTCAATTTACCATTAAAACACTGGAGTGGTGGTTGTTGGAAATGGACCTCTCTACACCTATGTAGATATTGCATTAAAAACCAGACATTTGCAGCTAGAATAGACATTTACCACATTAACAATGCATAGAGTGTATGTCTGATTCAATTCATTTTCTTTCAAAAATAAGGAAATTTCTAACTGACCCCAAACGATAGTGTATATGTAGACTTGTTACTAGGAGTTCCAGCTCTTCAGTTTAGGCATTTATCTTTGAATAAACACCAGTTCAGTTTATGCTGTAAGTCGGTTTATTTTCCTTCCCATTACCAACTCCTTTCACCTTATGGGAACATATTTTAATTTTCTCATTTTCTCACTCTGGACTTTTCATGTCTATATGCGGACCACCTGGTGAGAGAGTTTCATCAGCAAAGTCAGATGTTAAGAGTTTTCAAGTGTCCAGTGACAATTCGTAGAAGGCTTGTTGAATTGCTCAGTGTGGGGATTCAATATGGTGAACTGTTGATGCATGGTCAGTTGCTCTGTCTGCTGGGCCATTGGTTTTTCTTCTGTGTCCAAGTGCTTCCTATTGTTTTTCTTCTCCCTTTTTGGTTTGCTCCTCTCCAGATGTTTCCCTTTTCTCATTTTTGTCTGCCCTATCATATTCTGGGTTGGGTTGTATAACTTCATCTTTTATTGTACTTCCTTGCTTGGCTATACCTCAGGTGGACTTGTTTTTCGGAGTACCAGTATTTCAGTCTAGAGATTTATCTCTGGGTTAACACCAATTAACTTTCTGCTGTAAGTTGGTTTGCTTTCCTTTACAACACTTACTCCTTTCACCTTATATAAACGAGTTTTTATTTTGTCACTGTGTTTTTTGTGTCTTCTTGCATATCTTCCTCTCCTCATGTAGGCAGTGTGTTGCGACCTCCCCTCTGGTCCTTCAGGAGGTACAAGAAAATGCTTGACAGCCTTTTAGGGAGTCAGGTACAAGGTAGTGCTTATAAATGTGCAGCTAGAGCTTTTCTTGTCTGTAAAGGGATCAGTTGGGTGCAGGTGTGTTATCTTCCTTAAGGAGGTCCTCCCCTTTTCTGTTACCCATGCATGAGAGTGTGTATTTTTATAGCAACATGTTGCTACAAAGTGTCCCCGTATGGCACAGAATTTCAGTGATGCTCTTCCATAGAATATGCAAATTTTCATTCAGTGACAATGAGAATAGCTGTTCCCCCAGACCTCGTCTTAGCCTCTCATATAGGCAGATCAGAATTCCCACACACTACACTGATGAGGGACAGTCACCCCAATACGCAGCGTCTGCAGTTTGGGGTTCTGATCTGGCACAAATCCTAAAGGCTTGTTGAAGAGTCAATTATGACTTTGGATTGCTACTTTTGTTTTTTGTTAGGTGGCATTAGAGTTTGTCTACTTCCTCACTGAAGTGACAATTTGCATATGCAATTTCCCAGAGGAGCATTGGGCTTTAAGTCTCCTCACTGCTGCCTGGCAGAATACTCTCCACAAGGAGAATAGCTGTTCCCCCAGACCTCTTCCATATAAGTAATGCTTGTAAGGAAGAATGCCTTCATCATATTATTCAATAGAATTTGCTGTCAGATTTATACCAAATCCTAATTTTAAAAAATCCTTTGTGAAGGTACCTGTAATGGTATTATATGACGTTGTATAGTCCAATGCATTATCCATTCTTTCTAACGTTAAATGGTATATCATCATGATATCATTCACCTCTATCAATCAGATCTAATATGAAAATAAATATAGACAGCATTATCTTAATGGAAACCTTTCACATTTTTACTATATATAGAGACCTTATCTAAACTTATTAGAAGACCAAGCAATTAAAGCGACATCATTCAAGTTAGAGAAGATGATACAAGCTTTCACAGTTGGTGCATATTAAATATGATGGAAAAGTACAAAAAAACGAAAACGCAATTACAATTCAGTCTGACTGTCAGCAATAAGATGAGAATAAAATATTTGTCTTGTTTTTTTTAAGTGCACAGATCATTGAACTAGAAATGTCATCTGTTGATCTTCATTATGAATTAATAAATCAGTTTTTAATATGACAAAACTATGATCCAAAAATAAATAGCAGACTGGATTTGATTTTACTGTATGAGCAAAATGTTCCCTGCAAATTAAAAATAGTGTATATAAAATAGTCACAGGCCATTTTTCTTGCAATACAACCACCGTGAAATAAATAAATCTTATTTGTAATTCTCACAAATATCTAATAAGTATATAGATTTTTCCATAACTGTGTCTGTATATCCTCTTTATAACATCATTAATCATTACAGTACAGAAAAGGTGGATGGAAGTTATGGAGTCAAACCTGCTTTTCTGGATTCAGCAGATATCGCATGTCATGCACTTTATTACTCATGCAATTGTAGAAGAGCATTAGTCAATATTTTACACATTATGGTGTTTTCCAATTTTTTTTAAAGTGTAAATGTCATTTCATTGAAAAAAAAACACAATACTGCACTGGTTGTTAAAGGGAACCAACCACCCCCAATGACCCCCCCGGACTATTAATATTGGTCCCTACACACAGCACATACATGTGCTGCAATGATTTTTGCTAAAAAAAACGTTTTTTAAAACTTGAGATAATGCTTTTGAAAGTTTAAAACGAATGGACGGATGGGCGTTACTTATCTGTTTGAAAAGCCGGGTTGCAGCTGTCAGTCATCCCCCCCGTGTCCCGCAGCAGCAGTAACGTCCAGCCCTTTGCAGCGTCACAGCCCTGTGCACGGGCTCGCATGCCCGTGCACACGTCATCATCTACAGCCGGGTTGGGAGCGCGCGCTCTGACTTCCACAGCCGAGCGCAGGAAGTCAGAGCGCGCGCTCGCTTCCCGGCTGTAGATGATGACGTGTGCACGGGCATGCGAGCCCGTGCACAGGGCTGTGACGCTGCAAAGGGCTGGACGTTACTGCTGCTGCGGGACACGGGGGGGATGACTGACAGCTGCAACCCGGCTTTTCAAACAGATAAGTAACGCCCATCCGTCCATTCGTTTTAAACTTTCAAAAGCATTATCTCAAGTTTTAAAAAACGGTTTTTTTAGCAAAAATCATTGCAGCACATGTATGTGCTGTGTGTAGGGACCAATATTAATAGTCCGGGGGGGTCATTGGGGGTGGTTGGTTCCCTTTAATGATGGGCCACATAGCAGCTAAAGCTTTTTTGTGCCTTATGACTTATTTTCTCATATTTTTCTATACTCTTTTAAAAACTGCATTTTTTTGCTGTGTGGGCGTGGCCAGAGTCCCTCAATGTATATCAGCACTGTGTGTTTGGCGCCCCTGCGGCCCAAGGGCCATTATAAGTCTGCGGCGACCTGGATCAGTACATCCAACCACCCAAAAACACACCCAACACACTCCGGTCCCAAAGCCAGCGGTTGAAGCCAGGTAGTGGGATGGCTCAGGCAGCTGTGGGACAGCAGGGGAAGCCAGGTGGTGGGTGGGGAGTGAGCAGGAAGCAGTTAAGAAAAGAGAATAAAGGGGAAACACCACGGGAAGTGGGAGGTCAGTCAGAGGAGGAAAAGGAACAGAGAAGACAGAGAGCATGGACCCGGAGGCCGGAGCTACAATGAGGCCTACCCTGGGTCCCGGGGCTACACAGTGCAGAAAGACGGATGGAGTCCTAGAGGGCAGTGGGCGATCCACCCGCACGCTTGAATTAGCTGTGAAGCAGAAGGACAGGGCAAGAAACAGGGGCCTGGCCATGAAGGTGGCGGGAAGTCCTTTTTACTGAACGCTCAATAGGGGACCATGGACTGGGTCACACCACCGTGACAACATAACACGGCCCCCATGACGTTCAGAAGGCCAGCTTCCGAGTAACCCATGGACCCCGCTAGGGCAAGTCAGGTTCTGGTGTCACGAACAGGATCTACCGACTCAGTATCATTGGGTCTTGTGTGCCTTATGGACTACCACATGAGCAATGGCGGCCCTAAAAGACTGAAAGCAAGTGCTGGCTAGGTGATGTGCTACGGTCCCCCATCATGGGCAAGGCCAGCACGCAGAGCAAAAGATGGCCTACGCCCCTTCCGCCCTACAAGAGTCGGGAGGGCGGACCAATGAACTGAATCGTCCCACCCAGGGGTGGAACTAATGATGAAGGAAAAGGGTCACACCCACAAAGGGAGGAGAGAGACCCAGACTTTGGCAAAAACTGCAGACGGTGTGGCGGGAAGTCCAGAGCCCTCATGCTTTCCAACATGGCAGTAGAGAAAGGCCCAGGCGGTACGGAGCGTGGGGTGGCAGCAGCAGACTCCCCCAGCTTCCTGGAAAGGAGCCAGATGCTGGAGCTTGACCCCACCTTCCTCGAGGATGAGGTCCAGGAGCTCGGACGCCAACTGGAGCAGGCCTCCTTACCACCGAGGGCAGATGGTGGAAGACCGTGATGGAAAAAGCGTTTGCAAGACGGACGGCATCACGGCCCGCTTCCCTGACCTGCAGTATGGAGGAGTATGAGACTACATCCGGTGTCGAGTCAGGTACCAAGCCCGCTCTTCTGCAGCAGGAGGCCTCCCATGTGCCCATAGGCCCCCCCTAGCCCCCTTGACCATGGCCCTTGGTCCCCTAGTTCAGCTTAGGAGGATACTGTCCCCAAGGAAAGGCTGGCCATCCCACTAACCTCGGAACCCCTGTCCCAGGAGGTGCATGGGGAGCAGATGGTCTGCTACTGGGAGAACCTGGGCGGAGTGATGATTAGATTCCCGGGGGAGGTGGTGGCAGGCAGGGAGCAGGTGGAAGTCGTGCCCTGGGATGAACATTGGTGTGTTATGAAACGATGACTCAGGAGTAACATTCAGATTCCACAGAAGTGGTTGGTCACTATACTGACCGCAATCTCTGACTACACACTGCAACTAGCAGTAGCCGTGGGATGTAACTAACCAGATCTAGACACTTCTGCACAGCCGGAGAACTAACTGCTCCTAAAGATGGATGTAGGAAAAGCTATCTTGCCTCAGAGCAGAACCCCAAAAGAATAGCAAGCCCCCACAGATATTAACTGGGAAACAAGAGAAAGAAAACAAACACAGGCAGAGTAAAAGGTTTAGCAAAAGAGGCCAAACTAGCTATATAGGAAAGACAGGATAGAATACTATTGCGGTCAGTATAAAACACTATAAAAAAAACGCCAACAGCAGATAGTACAAAAATTACCCTGAGTCACTAAGACTCTGCGCCCTCTATATCTGCATACTTCTTTAAATCAAATGCCAGCAGAACTGGAAATAACAGATAATAGTGGATGGTAAAATTCCTAGGAAAAAAACTTCCTATCTGAGTGCAAATAAACAAATATACAGACTAAATTGCAAACCCACAACTCAGAATAAGATAAAACATAAGCAGAATCTTAAGCACACAAAAGTGTGCCACAAAATATCAAAAAACCATCCACTTAGCTTGCAAAGAGTTCCACAGAGCAGAAGAAACCAGAGAGATGTGAACTCCTCGAGGAACCAAAGACAACTGGCAAGGCTCGATCCACTTCAAACCATTATATGCTCCAAGAACCAGATTGCCAATCATCACCATCACCTGTGAAGCTCACACAGTCAGCTGCGTCCACCAGCAACAACCACCGGAGGGAGCTCCAATGAATTCACAACATGGAGATGGTGCATCGCCCAGTGGGAGCGGGGGACGAGGAGCGGAAGGGCCCAAAAGAGAGCACTGGAGGCAGAAAACATCCAGGCCTAGGCCAAAGCCCGCAAGGCCCAATCCACCAGACGGAGCCCACACCAGGAAGGTGTGGTGAACGTATTCTGCACCGGCGGAGGCTGGGGCTTTCTCCAGGAACCGGGGGCAATCCAAGAACTCTTTGTCTCCCAGTGGGATGTCGAGGCACACCTGCCCAAAAGCCACCCAGGCAGGGTCCTACGCCCCAGGGACAGAGTGACCTTCATTAGGCAGGAGGGGGAACAAGGCCCCTACGCCCTCCACATGTGCCAGGTTTGGCCCGAGGCAGCCCCTTGCGTGAGCCTACAACGATCGACCCGCTCCACCACCCGTGCGGGAACGGGGGACACAGACCCCTGTGCTAGGGTACTCCATCTTGACCCTACCTGGAGTACGGGCAGCGAGGCTCAAAGCGCTACCTTGGCATCCAGAATAATCGGGACTGGCGATGCCACCAGCCCTTGTTGTTGACCCCCTTGTAGACAGTTTTTCATTTGGTTTGCTATTCTGTTTGATGAATATTTGGGATCATGGACAATGCTTGATCTGGACTAGAATGTACAGTGACTACAAGTAGTATTCAACCCCCTGCAGATTTAGGTGGTTGACACATGCGGAATTAACTTGGCATTGTGACATTTGGACTGTAGATCAGCCTGGAAGTGGGAAATGCACTGCAGCCAAAAAGATTTTTAAATTTTTTATTTTTTTTTAAAGCGTTAAAAGTTAATTCAGAGGGTCATTTATTATTCAACCCCTCAAACCACCAGCATTCTGTTTGGTCCCCCTAAAGTATTAGAAGTAGTTCAGGCACAAAGAACAATGAGCTTCACATGTGTGGATTAATTATCTCTTTTGCCAGCCTTTTCTGACTATTTAAGACCCTCCCCAAACTTGTGAACATCACTCATGCATGGTCTAACATGGGAAAGACAAAGGAGCATTCCAAGGCCATCAGAGACAAGATCGTGGAGGGTCACAAGGCTGGCAAGGGGTACAAAACCCTTTCCAAGGAGTTGGGCCTACCTGTCTCCACTGTTGGGAGCATCATCCGGAAGTGGAAGGCTTATGGAACTACTGTTAGCCTTCCACGGCCTGGACAGCCTTTGAAAGTTTCCTCCCGTGCCGAGGCCAGGCTTGTCCGAAGAGTCAAGGCTAACCCAAGGACAACAAGGAAGGAGCTCCGGGAAGATCTCATGGCATTGGGGACATTGTTTCAGTCAATACCATAAGTAACGTACTCCACGCAATGGTCTCCGTTCCAGACGAGCCCGTAAGTTACCTTTACTTTCAAAGCGTCATGTCAAGGCTCGTCTACAGTTTGCTCATGATCCTTGGAGGACTCTGAGACAGACTGGTTCAAGGTTCTATGGTCTGATAAGACCAAGATCGAGATCTTTGGTGCCAACCACACACGTGACGTTTGGAGACTGGATGGCACTGCATACGACCCCAAGAATACCATCCCTACAGTCAAGCATGGTGGTGGCAGCATCATGCTGTGGGGCTGTTTCTCAGCCAAGGGGCCTGGCCATCTGGTCCGCATCCATGGGAAGATGGATAGCACGGCCTACCTGGAGATTTTGGCCAAGAACCTCCGCTCTTCCATCAAGGATCTTAAGATGGGTCGTAATTTCATCTTCCAACAAGACAATAACCCAAAGCACACAGCCAAGAAAACCAAGGCCTGGTTCAAGAGGGAAAAAATCAAGGTGATGGAGTGGCCTAGTCAGTCTCCTGACCTTAACCGAATTGAAAACTTGTGGAAGGAGCTCAAGATTAAAGTCCACATGAGACACCCAAAGAACCTAGATAATTTGGAGAAGATCTGCAGGGAGGAGTGGGCCAAGATAATTCCAGAGACCTGTGCCGGCCTGATCAGGTCTTATAAAAGACGATTATTAGCTGTAATTGCAAACAAGGGTTATTCCACAAAATATTAAACCTAGGGGCTGAATAATAATTGACCCACACTTTTATGTTTAAAATTTATTAAAATTCAACTGAGCAACATAACTTTTTGGTTTGTAAGATTTATGCTTCTGTTAATAAATCCTACTCTCGTTTGCAGTTTGAAGGCTCTAACTTATTTGCATCTTATCAAACCACCTAAATCTGCAGGGGGTTGAATACTACTTGTAGGCACTGTATATAGTTAGCGCACCTCGGTGTGCGTCCTGTTGGTTTGTAGACTGTGTCTCTACTGTGTGGTTTTAAAGTGTTTTTAAATCACCTGTTCTTTGGCGTGTACATTACTGCACCTATGACCAAGAACTAAAACCCTCTTGGTGAGCTGAAAAATAGTGGTCCTACATCCTGTCGCTCATCCAGGTCCACCGTTGAGGGGTGTGTTGGAGGTGGGTCCCCCCGAAGACAAGGACTCACATGAACTCTTACAATGACGAACTAACCAGTGAGGGATACTAACCAGGCCAATGTGTGTGACTTGCACATTTGCTTTTGTTTGCCTTTCACCTGTTTTTCTGCATCCACAATTGTTTTCTACTTTTTTATATACCCATAGCCTTTATTTTTTTATAGACCTAGTCTTTTTATACTCAGTGTGGTTTTTGTTATGTAACTTTAAGTTTAGCACCTCCCGTACGTGAAGAAACACCTTACTTATTTTCTTTTATTGTCATTTATGTGTGTGTTATAAAAAAGTTTTTGAGTTTCACTTGCACTTCACTTAACCTGGTTTTAGCACAAGGACGTGCTAATCTTTGCTCAGGGGGAGTGTGGCGCCCCTGCGGCTCAGTCGCCACTATAAGTCTGCAGCAACCGGGATCGGTACATCCAGCCACCCACAAATACACCCAACACACCTCGGTCCCAGTGCAAGCAGGTGAATCCAGGTAGTGGGATGGCTCAGGCAGCTGTAGGACAGCAGGGGAAGACAGGTGGTGGGTGGGGAGAGAGCAGGAAGCAGTTAGGAAAAGAGAGAGAACAAAGAGGGAACACCATGGGAAGTAGGTCAGTCAGAGGAGGATATGGGACAGAGAAGACAGAGAGCACGGACCCGAAGGCCAGAGCTACAATGAGGCCTACCTCGGATCCCAGGGCTACAGACTGCAGAAGGATTGAGGGAGTCCTAAGGGGCGTGGGCAGTGAGCGATCCACCCGCGCACTCAAATCAGCTGTGAAGCAGGACAGGGCGAGAAACAAGGGCCCGGCCCTGAAGGTGGTGGGAAGGCTCCAAGCTCCAACCACAGAACCTGGGGCCACGAGATGTCCAAGGGTCATGGCCAACTTCCAACGCAGCACAGAGAAGGCAGCTGTACTAGGGTCAGGGGACCCCACGAGTCGCCCAAGAAGGCCCGTAGCTGCAAAATCGGGGCTTTGCGTGCGGAGGCGTATGCAGGAAGGAGGAGAACAGGCAGCACTGAGAGAGGAAGCTCACGAGAAATGAACACAAAAGGGAGTGCACTGGACAAGCCATCCTTGTTGCCAAGGACTGCCCTAGCCGCCACTGTAATTGCGCTGTAACCTGAAGTGACTGACAAGAGAAGCTAAGTAAACTGGGTTGAAACTCAGCATTGTGTCAGACTGTTCATTTCGCGCCTGAGGAGTGGTAGACTGAAACACTGCGCAGGCAGCAGGCGCCTACCTGAGAGTATTCCCAATCCTGCCCTGCAGCCAGCTCTTCCTCGCTAGTCCTCCATCACCCCAAATCCCTTCCACTCCGGATGCCCTGGGAAGCTACACCATCACAGCTGCAACTCCATTATCCCCAGAGGTCCCGGACCACAGCAGCGGCCCCCACTGGCTGCCTTCCACGAGTGGCGTCACGACAAACTCTCTTTTTATTTTTATTATTACCCCTTTTCAATACCCTTTTTACTGACCGCCCAATAGGGAACCACAGACGGGGTCACGCCACCGTGACAGCATCCCACAGCCCCAACGACAGAAAGGGCCCGATTTTGAGTATCCCATGGCCCCCGCTGGGGCGAGTCATGTGTGTATTTCCACAGCTTCCCTAACCTCCCATAATGCATTGCTGTCACTCGGGAGCTAGCATTTGGTCTGCTGCAGTTATAGCCCCTGAGAGCACAGCTGATAGGTAGAAGTGTGATGTGCTGGCAAAGAAGGGGTTAACAGAGATCCTGACTGAGCTGTGTGTAGCCAAACAGCTGATAGGTAGCAGTGTAATGTGCCAGCAGGAGCCAGATGACAGATCAGAAGCTTGTACCAAGGGCAGAGGAGTTTGCACTGTTCCTGACATTCTGATATTGCTTAGCACTGTGCTGTAGCTTGAGGTAATCTGATACATTGTCACCACATCAGCTGCAGTCAGGAGTGTAGGCCATTCCACCTCCACCCTTATATGGTTACATGCATGTATTCAGTGTGAAGACGGATCTGACTGAGAATGAACATATGTTTATGAATGGTTTTCAATCAAAATTCTTTTATAAAATATATTTGAAATTTTATTAAATTCCCTTTCTCTACATTATTATCAAACTAGTAAAATGGCCCGATGCAATTGCATCGGGAGCACGGTGAAATGAATTGTGTGTATACAGGTGGGTCAGTGAGTATCAGAGTATAGAGGCGGGTCAGTGGGTAGTAGAGCATCGAGGCGGCTCTGTGGGTAGCAGAGTATGGAGGCGGCTCTGTGGCTAGCAGAGTATCGAGGCGGCTCTGTGGGTAGCAGAGAATAGAGGCGGCTCTGTGGGTAGTAGAGTATAGAGGCGGCTCTGTGGTGGAGGGGTGAGGAGAGATGCGGCTGTGTGGTGGAGGGGTGAGGAGAGATGCGGCTCTGTGGTGGAGGGGTGAGGAGAGAAGCGGCTCTGTGGTGGAGGGGTGAGGAGAGATGCGGCTGGGTGGTGGAGGGGTGAGGAGAGATGCGGCTCTGTGGTGGAGGGGTGAGGAGAGAAGCGGCTGTGGTGGAGGGCTGAGGAGAGATGCGGCTGTGGTGGAGGGGTGAGGAGAGATGTGGCTCTGTGGTGGAGGAGGGTGAGGAGAGATGCGGCTCTGTGGTGGAGGGGTGAGGAGAGATGCGGCTCTGTGGTGGAGGGGTGAGGAGAGATGCGGCTCTGTGGTGGAGGGGTGAGGAGAGATGGGTGTCTGTGGTGGTGGGGTGAGGAGAGATGCGGCTCTGTGGTGGAGGGGTGAGGAGAGATGCGGCTCTGTGGTGGAGGGGTGAGGAGAGATGCGGCTCTGTGGTGGAGGGGTGAGGAGAGATGCGGCTCTGTGGTGGAGGGGTGAGGAGAGATGGGTGTCTGTGGTGGAGGGGTGAGGAGAGAAGCGGCTGTGTGGTGGAGGGGTGAGGAGAGAGGAGAGCGGCTGTGTGGTTGAGGGGTGAGGAGAGATGCGGCTGTGTGGTGGAGGGGTGAGGAGAGATGGGGCTGTGTGGTGGAGGGTGAGGAGAGAAGCGGCTCTGTGGTGGAGGGGTGAGGAGAGATGCGGCTCAGTGGTGGAGGGGTGAGAGATGCAGCTCTGTGGTGGAGGGGTGAGGAGAGATGCGGCTCAGTGGTGGAGGGGTGAGGAGAGATGCGGCTCAGTGGTGGAGGGGTGAGGAGAGATGCGGCTCAGTGGTGGAGGGGGGTGAGGAGAGATGCGGGTCAGTGGTGGAGGGGTGAGGAGAGATGCAGGTCAGTGGTGGAGGGGTGAGGAGAGATGCGGCTCAGTGGTGGAGGGGTGAGGAGAGAAGCGGCTTAGTGGTGGAGGGGTAAGGAGAGAAGTGGCTCAGTGGTGTAGGGTTGAGGAGAGATGCGGCTCAGTGGTGGAGGGGTGAGGAGAGATGCGGCTCAGTGGTGGAGGGGTGAGAAGAGATGCGGCTCAGTGGTGGAGGGGTGAGGAGAGAAGCGGCTTAGTGGTGGAGGGGTAATGAGAGAAGCGGCTCAGTGGTGTAGGGTTGAGGAGAGATGCGGCTCAGTGGTGGAGGGGTGAGGAGAGAAGCGGGTCAGTGGTGGAGGGGTGAGGAGAGAAGCGGCTCAGTGGTGTAGGGTTGAGAAGAGATGCGGCTCAGTGGTGGAGGGGTGAGGAGAGAAGCACACAGTATATACATACAGGAGACATTGTATAGACAGACAGTATGCAGAGATTACAGAGATTATACACACAGTATACACACATTACAGACAGTATACACACATTACACACAGTATAGACACATTACAGAGATTACACACAGTATAGAGACATTAGACAGAGTACAGAGACATTACAGACAGTATACAGAGATGACACACAGTATAGAGACATTACAGAGAGTGTAGAGACATGACACAGAGTGTAGAGACATGACACAGAGTGTGCAGAGACATGACACAGAGTGTGCAGAGACATGACACAGACAGAGTGTGCAGAGACATGACACAGACAGAGTGTGCAGAGACATGACACAGACAGAGTGTGCAGAGACATGACACAGACAGAGTGTGCAGAGACATGACACAGACAGAGTGTGCAGAGACATGACACAGAGTGTGCAGAGACATGACACAGACAGAGCGTGCAGAGACATGACACAGACAGAGCGTGCAGAGACATGACACAGACAGAGCGTGCAGAGACATCACACAGACAGAGCGTGCAGAGACATGACACAGACAGAGTGTGCAGAGACATGACACAGACAGAGTGTGCAGAGACATGACACAGACAGAGTGTGCAGAGACATGACACAGACAGAGTGTGCAGAGACATGACACAGAGTGCAGAGACATGAGACAGACAGAGTGTGCAGAGACATGAGACAGACAGAGTGTGCAGAGACATGACACAGGCAGAGTGTGCAGAGACATGACACAGGCAGAGTGTGCAGAGACATGAGACAGGCAGAGTGTGCAGAGACATGACACAGGCAGAGTGTGCAGAGACATGACACAGGCAGAGTGTGCAGAGACATGAGACAGGCAGAGTGTGCAGAGACATGAGACAGGCAGAGTGTGCAGAGACATGAGACAGGCAGAGTGTGCAGAGACATGAGACAGGCAGAGTGTGCAGAGACATGAGACATGCAGAGTGTGCAGAGACATGAGACAGGCAGAGTGTGCAGAGACATGAGACAGGCAGAGTGTGCAGAGACATGAGACAGGCAGAGTGTGCAGAGACATGACACAGACAGAGTGTGCAGAGACATGACACAGAGTGCAGAGACATGAGACAGACAGAGTGTGCAGAGACATGAGACAGGCAGAGTGTGCAGAGACATGAGACAGGCAGAGTGTGCAGAGACATGAGACAGGCAGAGTGTGCAGAGACATGAGACAGGCAGAGTGTGCAGAGACATGAGACAGGCAGAGTGTGCAGAGACATGAGACAGGCAGAGTAAGGCAGGGGTTAAAAAAATGTAAATAAAGTTTATGCTCACCTCACCCCGAGCTCCCGGTGGCTCCCGGTGCCTGTAGAGCTCATCTACACCAGTACAGGACCTGCGGTGATGTCAGAGTCACGTGACCCACGGTTACCATGGAGTAAGCTGGTGTCACGTGACTCTGACATCACCGCAGGTCCTGCACTGGTGTAGATGAGCTCTGCAGGCATCGGGAGCCTGCGGGAGCCACCGGGAGGCTGGAGGAAGACGGCGGGAGACGGCGGGGGCTCGGGGAGAGTAGTGCGGCTGCTCGGGGACAGTAGTGCGGCTGCGGCTCGCGATGACGCTGCGCGTCATCGCTCGCAGTACCGCAAAGCATCTTGAGATTCGGCTACAGTGCCCGAATTCCCAACTGCCAATTATATAAGTAGATAAACATTTACATGTTACGCTGTAAACTTAAATAACATCATTATATGTGCATCTTTATTGTATATTCATTGTGCTTGATAATATCTACAAAATTTGTTCACACATCACCATTCAGGCATATCAAATAATAAAATAACAGACTTGTCCATTAAATAAAATAATATGCAATATGTATGAAATTTTTAACATTAAAAACAAGTTCATATAAACAATCAGACATTGCCTAACGTTATAATAACAGTGTGACTGCTGATTGATCTGTAATACACTGCAGTAGCAGCATCTTACCACAATCATTTTTTTTATTCTTCATACGCTGAACTAATTTTGCTGAAACACAGGCTTTTGTGTCGGGGAAAATATGCTTCCTGGCTTGTGAGAGTGTAATGAGGCCCATAATTATTGGACCCCCCAGGCTACAGAATAGCAGTCCGCAGCCACTCCAGAATTTGGTGCAATAATTAGAAGCACCAAATCCTGGTGCTTTTCTCTGCTCCTCCCACTTCCCTCATGCGGTGGCAAACAAGGTAATAGAAAGTGTTAATGACAGCTGAGAATTTACAACTGTCATCAATAGTGATGAGCCACCACCTAAGTGTTCAAATTCGATTTTGATTCCTCGAATTGGGGGGGTGTTCGTTAAATGTTCATCGAACACTGTTGAACCCCATTGAAATCAATGGCAGGCTTCAGCAAACACAAAGAAAACACCTGCAAAGGTGTCTAAAAGCTGCCAAACTACTCAGAATAGACAACAAACACAAGGAAAAGTGACAACAATCTACCCACAGTACAAATAGTGACATGGCGTAGCATGGGTGCACATGACATTGTCTGTGTCAGCCTGCACACTCTTCCAAAGCACTTAAAAATAGAAGGTGGTTAACAATCACCTAAAATTTCAGAGATGAGTGAAACTGATTTTGAATTGACACTTACACCTCCTCCTCTACTTCCACCCCTTCCCCTTGTCCCACCACCTTACTCCGAATACCAGTAAAAGTGTGCTCCAGCATGTAGATGACCGGATAGTCATGTTGATAATGGCATCGCCAGTGCTAAACATCTTAGTAGCCATTTCAAAACTGTGCAGAAGGGTGCAGAGGTCCTTGATCTAAGACCACTCCAGCAGCATGATTTGCCCCACCTCTGGATTACATTGGTGCAGGCTATATGTCATAACATATTGCACCAGGGCTCATCACTGCTGCAAGAGTCACTGCAACATGTGCCTGCACATCGCATTTCAGGCAGTGAACCGGCAGCAGACCGACGTCTGTAGTGATGCAAGTCGTTGAGCTGTGGGATGCGAATGGCAGAAGTGAGCACACAGAGACCATGCCCTCTGCAGAAACGCACATAGGCCAAAATAGTGGGCTAGAGAAATTGCTGGACAACCAGATTCAAGATGTGAGCCATACAAGACACATGTGTCACCTTGCCCCGACGAAGGGCTGCACCCAGGTTTGCATCATTGTCGCACACGGCCTTCTCTGGCTGCAAGTTCAGTGGAGACAACCATTGATTAAACTGGGTCTGCAGAACTGACCACAACTCCTCAGCTGTGTGACTCATATTTTCCAAATATTTTAATGTAAACACCGCCTGATGGCATTAAGCCCTGCTGCCAGCATACTAAGGAGGTGTGCTAGATTCCTTCTGCGCAGGTTGAACAAGGGTCACATTACCACACAGGCATTGGATGCAGGTGGAGGACCTGGAAGGGGAGGAGGAGGCAGAAACAGTGGAGGGACGTTTAGATACAGGGGTTTGATGCACAACCCGTGGGGATGCCAATACTTGTACTGCAGCCCCTTCTCCTGCTGTCACCATAGTTGTGTTTCCACTTCCAAAACAGATGACGACCTGTCCATCACACTAGCTGTTGCGGATAAAGAGGTGGAAGTTCTGCGGACGAAAGCCTGTGTGACAGCTGTCCCCACAGTCACAGAGGATGAAGAAACCACATATGCAGTTGATGGGCCAAATGGTGGTTGGCCAGGCCCGCTACGATGCATTGTAGCACAGTGAGCTTCCCACTGTGACTTATGCTTCATGTCCATGTGACAGTTCATGCATGAAGTACTCAAACATTGATTTTTTGGCCTCTACTCAGTTTTTGTTTACAAATTTTGCAGATAATGAGTTGGGTCATCCTTTGCAATCTGAAAAAAAGGCCCATGCTAGGCAAGGCTTAGCGACCATGCGACCTGCAGAGCCACCACAACTTCTGCACAGAGACAGAGTTGTCGCTGAGGACGCAGTGGTTGACGTGCTTCCAGGACTCTGTCTCTGTCCAGGAAGTCGCAACCTAACCTCGTCACTAGCATCCTCCTCCACCTCTTCTGCTGAGCTCATCAACTGCCTGCCTGTGGGTTGACAGTAAGTGGGATCTCCAACCTCATCATCACCCTGTATGTTCTCACACTCGTCATCCTCAGAGCCAACCTCCTCCTGCCCTGTGCGCAAAGTCACGTTGTCGTTCCAATCAGGCATCTGAGTCTCATCATCATCTGCCTCATTGTCTCCACCAACAGGGGTTACAGTTTGGGAATTAGGGTCTACATTATGCACAGCTACATAGTCAAACACTGGTACTACCCTAAATAGGTTTTGGTAAGTAGATTTGGGCAGATGCAATACAAAAGTGTTTTCTGCACTGTGTGGCGGTAGATTTCAACAGAACACTGAAGCACATTTACCTAGTGAAACACGGGTACTAGCCAAAAAGGATTTTATTGGCTAGATGCAATGAAAAATGGCTAGTAAAAACAGGAAGTGTAGCTTTCTGCACAACAGTGCTACACAAGTGACTGGCACACACTGCTAGTAGCCAAAAAGGATTTACTTGGCTAGATTTAGCCAGATTGTGTAAAAAACACTTGCACATCACTGGAATAGACCTGCCTGGCACACTGCTTTTAAGCCCTAAAAAGGGCTGTTCTTGGAAGGAGTCCCGAAAAATACTAACTATCTCTCTATCTAACTTGGATTGGAATCGCTATCTAACTATCTATGTAGCGCACACAGCAGCAGTGGCGGCATCTGACACTAAGCTGCAATATTGATAATATGCCGAGGAGGGAAAATGACCCGGTCTTATATGACAAGGACATGTGAAATGCCTAGCCAATGACACAAGCCGTTGTGTGGGAAAAAAGCACTTTGCTCTATTGGTGCTGCTAAGCTCACAGACCAGACCACCCACAGTAAGTGCGGGAAGGAAAAAAAATTGAGATCTGCATTATTTCACCACAGACCTCTCCCCAGCCCCCCTCCTGTACAATATTCCATTCCCTAGACACTGAAACTCATAATAACATTGAATAAAAGCATTACTGTGAAAAGTCAGTAACGCTTTTACCCGCCTGAACCCCGCGGAGGCGAGGGAGGCAGACGGGGCAGAAGAGAGGGGTTGCTCCGGAGCACTGTGTCACCAGGCGGTGACAGCAGCGGCTCCGGAGCAACCCCTATGTTCTGCCCCGTCTGCCTCCCCTCGCCGCCCCGCCAACCCACCGTACACTAACCACCCCGCCACCTACTACCCTCCGCCACCCCCTAAGCCCCCGCCGCCCCCTAAGCCCCTGCCGCCACCCCCTAAGCCCCCAGCGCCCCCTAAGCCCCCGCCGCCGTCGATCACTTACATGCCTTCATCTCATCATCCGTCCGATCCAGGAGTCCTCCGTCCGGCCCAGGCGTCCTCTTCGTCCGGCCACGGGGGTCTTCTGTCTTCTGTCTTCTTTCCGCCATCGTCGGGCCCCGGGGGTCTTCTGTCTTCTTTCCGCCATCTCCGGGTCCTACGTCCTCTTCACTTCCCATAGACATAGAATGGACGAAAAATCGTCCATTCTATCTCTATGGGAAGTGAGGCGCTATTCTGATTGGTCGCTGTGTGCTGGCGGCGACCAATCAGAATAGCGCCTCACTTCCCATAGAGATAGAATGGACAAAAAATCGTCCATTCTATCTCTATGGGAAGTGAGGCGCTATTCTGATTGGTCGCTGAGTGCTGGCGGCGACCAATCAGAATAGCGCCTCACTTCCCATAGAGATAGAATGGACGAAAAATCGTCCATTCTATCTCTATGGGAAGTGAGGCGCTGTTCTGATTGGTCGCCGTCAGCACACAGCGACCAATCTGAACAGCGCCTCACTTCCCATAGAGATACATAGCGGTGTTTGGGCGAATTTATGGCCGGGCCCCTGGTTCTATTTTCGGCCACGGGGCTCGGCTCTGATTGGTCATTCCACGGGGCCGGAGACTCGTTTCGCGGCCATTGCTCGCGCCTAGCAATGCCTCGCAATCATTGCGAGCCGTTGCTAATGCGCGAGCAATCGCCGCAAAGGGGCCATTGCGAGTCTCCGGCCCCGTCGAACGACCCACCAGAGCCGAGCCCCGTGGCTGACAATAGAACCAGGGGCCCGGCCATAAATTCGCCCAAACACCGCTATGTATCTCTATGGGAAGTGAGGCGCTCTTCTGATTGGTCGCTGTGTGCTGATGGCGACCAATCAGAACAGCGCCTCACTTCCCATAGAGATAGAATGGACGATTTTTCGTCCATTCTATCTCTATGGGAAGTGAGGCGCTATTCTGATTGGTCGCTGTGTGCTGACGGCGACCAATCAGAATAGCGCCTCACTTCCCATAGACATATAATGGACGACTTTGAGTTTCAAATTTACCGCTTAAAGTGAGGCGCTTTTCTGATTGGTCGCCGCCAGCACACAGCGACCAATCAGAATAGCGCCTCACTTTCCATAGAGAATCATAGCGGTGTTTCAAGCGAAGTATAGCCGGGCCCTTGGTTATTATTCTCTATGGGAAGTGAGGCGCTATTCTGATTGGTCGCTGTGTGCTGCCGCCGACCAATCAGAATAGCGCCTCACTTCCCATAGACAATAATAGCGGTGTTTCAAGCCAACTATAGCCAGGCCCTTGGTTCTATTTTCGGCCACTGGTCTCGGCTTTCGATGGCTATCTTTCTATGTATCTATTTCTTTCTATCTATCTATCTATCTATCTATGTATCTATTTCTTTCTATCTATCTATGTATCTATTTCTATCTATCTATCTATCTATCTATGTATCTTTTCTATCTATCTATCTATCTATCTATCTATGTATGTATCTATATCTATCTATCTATCTATCTATTTCTATCTATCTATCTATCTATCTATCTATCTATCTATCTATTTCTATCTATCTATCTATGTATCTATTTCTTTTTATCTATCTATCTATCTATCTATCTATCTATCTATCTATCTATCTATATCTAGTTTATATCAAACAAAAAAACTGCAAAGCACTCGTTACACTGTGCGAAAGGTGCAAAGCTGTGTTGCTGGTATCAATATGTAACAAAAAATTACTGCTGCACTCAGTCTAACCAATAAGTGTGTGCTGACAAGCAATAATGGTTTGAGAAAAAAATTAAAAAAGATCCATTTTTTCTAAAAAAAACTCAGTACTCACTTTTTTTTTTTTATTAAAAGCCAGGGCTCTTGGTACACTCATTGGCCAATGTATGCCTGCCCTCCGGCCACTTCTCGGCGGCCCTGGGTCCGGAGGGTCCTATTGCTGACATCCCTGCCAGATCCTTGTCCGTGAACTCCCTGCTCCTTCTGACCTCATCCTGATCCCTGAGCACCTGGGGCCGGTGGGGGTG
The DNA here is from genome assembly GCA_033576535.1 of Allobates femoralis. Classification (NCBI taxonomy): domain Eukaryota; kingdom Metazoa; phylum Chordata; class Amphibia; order Anura; family Aromobatidae; genus Allobates; species Allobates femoralis. Next base: position 275,178,031 of record JARQOC010000001.1, read on the forward strand.
CAATCTGCAGCTGGGTGGAGCCAGCAACTCCACTTAGTCTAGTTTATATCAAACAAAAAAACTGCAAAGCACTCGTTACACTGTGCGAAAGGTGCAAAGCTGTGTTGCTGGTATCAATATGTAACAAAAAATCACTGCTGCACTCAGTCTAACCAATAAGTGTGTGCTGACAAGCAATAATGGTTTGAGAAAAAAATTAAAAAACATCCGTTTTTTCTAAAAAAACTCAGTACTCACTTTTTTTTTATTAAAAGCCAGGGCTCTTGGTACACTCATTGGCCAATGTATGCCTGCCCTCCGGCCACTTCTCGGCGGCCCTGGGGTCCGGAGGGTCCTATCGCTGACATCCCTGCCAGATCCTTGTCTATGAACTCCCTGCTCCTTCTGACCTCATCCTGATCCCTGAGCAGCTGGGGCCGGTGGGGGTGCAATCTGCAGCTGGGTGGAGCCAGCAACTCCACTTAGTCTAGTTTATATCAAACAAAAAAACTGCAAAGCACTCGTTACACTCAGTCTAACCAATAAGTGTGTGCTGACAAGCAATAATGGTTTGAGAAAAAAATTAAAAAACATCCGTTTTTTCTAAAAAGACTTTTTTTTTAGAAAAAACGGATGTTTTTTCATTTTTTTCTCAAACCATTATTGCTTGTCAGCACACACTTATTGGTTAGACTGAGTGCAGCAGTGATTTTTTGTTATATATTGATACCAGCAACACAGCTTTGCACCTTTCGCACAGTGTAACGAGTGCTTTGCAGTTTTTTTGTTTGATATAAACTAGACTAAGTGGAGTTGCTGGCTCCACCCAGCTGCAGATTGCACCCCCACCGGCCCCAGGTGCTCAGGGATCAGGATGAGGTCAGAAGGACTAGGGAGTTCACGGACAAGGATCTGGCAGGGATGTCAGCGATAGGACCCTCCGGACCCCAGGGCCGCCGAGAAGTGGCCGGAGGGCAGGCATACATTGGCCAATGAGTGTACCAAGAGCCCTGGCTTTTAATAAAAAAAAAAAGTGAGTACTGAGTTTTTTTAGAAAAAACTGATTTTTTTTAATTATTTTCTCAAACCATTATTGCTTGTCAGCACACACTTATTGGTTAGACTGAGTGCAGAAGTGATTTTTTGTTACATATATCTATATCTATCTATATCTATCTATATCTATATATATCTATCTATATCAATCTATATCAATCTATATCTATCTATATCTATCTATGGCGAAGCGGCCATTGCGAGCCGTTGCAGGGGCTCTTGCCCCGGCGACGACCGACAAGTGCCGAGCGCCGTGCCCAAAAATAGAAGCAAAGGCCCAGCCATAAATTCCTCTAAACACCGCTATGCATCCGTATGGGAAGTGAGGCGCTATGCTGATTGGTCAGCGCACCACGCAGCGACCAATTAGCATAGCGCCTCACTTTCAGCAGTAAATTTGAAACTCAAAGTCGTCCATTATATCTCTATGGGAAGTGAGGCGCTATTCTCATTGGTCGCTGTGTGCTGCCAGCGACCAATCAGAATAGCACCTCACTTTCAGCGGTAAATTTGAAACTCAAAGTCGTCCATTATATCTCTATGGCAAGTGAGGTGCTATTCTTATTGGTCGCTGTGTGCTGCCGGCGACCAATCAGAATAGCGCCTCACTTCCCATACAGATATAATGGACGACTTTGAGTTTCAAATTTACCACTGAAAGTCAGGCGCTATGCTGATTGGTCGCCGTCAGCACACAGCGACCAATGAGAAAGCGCCTCACTTCCCATAGACATATAATGGACGACTTTGAGTTTCACATTTACCCATGAAAGTGAGGCGCTATTCTCATTGGTCGCCGGCAGCACACAGCGACCAATGAGAATAGCGCCTCACTTACAGCGCTAAATGTGAAATTCAAAATATTCCATGTATTTGAAGTATGGCGCCATACAGCGCGGCGCTCTTCTGATTGGTCGCCGCCTTCAGCGCGCCGAACAATCGGAATAGCGGCGGCTGCTATGCCGCCATATTTCAAATATACTGAGTAAACTATACACAGATTCTAGAATCCCGATGCAATCGCATCGGGCTCACAGCTAGTATATCAATAAATGGAGAGGCATATTCTTGGAGGATGTTTTAGATATGGGAAGTGGTGGTGAGGGAGGTCCCCATACGGGATTTATTATTTGGTGACCTTGTTAGAATAATGGGAATTTCAATAGATGGGAATTAATAGACTAATATAAATATGCGGGGGTTACTGAGAATATTGAATATTGATCATCACCAGTGAAGCATTGAATAAATCGCCATTTGTATGTATGAATGTTGTTTGTATAATAAGATGGGGATCCTTGAGGTCTATAATGTACAAGAGTAGTTAGGTATCTTCATGGGCGCCGAGTATATCTGGATATAATTTTGCTGAATAATAATTTTCTGTATATGCATATGGTATATGTTGGTTGAATCAGAATATATAATGGTAATCTTATATTTTTTACAGACACCAGATGTATCAAGGTATACTTTGGTTGTATAATATAATGTTTTTAATGGATTGATATATTTTTTTTTCACTGTTTTGGAGTCACTGTCACGTATAGAATTCAGGTTCTCTTTTTTATGTTTTAATATGTACTGTCACTGTTAAATCTTGAGTTTGAGATATTAATTTGGTTTGATATTGAACTATTAAAGAAGTTCTACATATTTTTGCACAGATTGATTTCAATGAGGCACTATCACTTTAAAAGAATGTAGCACAGTCACTTTAATGGGATAGCTATATACCAGCATATCATAATATATATATATATAAAACATCCTAAATTTACAAATAATGGCGATTGAATTCAGTTGAGACCCATACAACATTGTCATGAAGCATGTAAGATCCTCATGCACAATGTGCAGCGATGAGAAGATTTGTGGAACATAGCCCTGTTGTCTCCTAACTTCCGGTTACTGTGGAGACGCTGACACGCAGGAACGTCATTAGACGTCCGGTGTCTGCACTCCAGAGACCGGAAATGGGAGGTCACATGATCAGGGCAGAATTTCACGGTGGGCGGACGCCGGAAATCACTCCCAGGTGCCCACAATAATGAATCCGGTGGGATAGTACATAAGCTAGCTCTTCCTCATTTGGTGAAGACGCCCAGAGGAATATTTTAACTTTGAAATGTACGTTGGCGGTGGCGGGATTGCAGCCTGTAAAGAACTGAATTGGGTATAAGAAGAAGATGTTGATCTAGGTTGTGCCATGCTAAAGTAGTAAATACTAATCAATCCTATTAGGAGGGAAATAGCCCTTACCAGTAAAAAGAACTAAGGTAAGGATGCAATAAGGAAAGGATGTCAGGAGAAGGATTTATTCACCCTGATACTTTAAAAAGTGGGATTACTTAGCACTTTAAAGTGACAGAGTATATAATACGTGTATATGCAAAGCTACATAATTGCAATATACAGTATGTCATATTACATGTTAGCCGTATCCAATTGCTGTTAATTTTGTGGAGCAATATGCCCTCTGAACATGTTAAAATATTTTATTGGTATCTAATAAAGAGAGATTTGTTAGCCTATGAGAATTGGTGTGCTATTTCACTTTTAAAATACTGAGAGGGACCTGGAAGGGTGCCAAGGGTATTTTTGTGGAGTTGATTGCTCTGTGGTGAAGCACTGTACAGATAAAGGACTTTGAGGTGTGTAATTAAGATCTATATGCTTTTTATTGGAGGAGATAGAGTATGTGAAAACACAGGACATGATTAGTGATGGGCGAACCCGAGCTATAATATTCGGGTATCCATGCCGAACACGTAGTATTTGGACACGGACCCTGAACACAAAACTTCCCTGAGAAATACATGTACTTTCACATAACGATTTTTAGGGAGCCGATGCTGTCCGATATAGATCGGACAGCATCGGCTCCCTTCTGATGCCTGGAATCGGATGCCAAATGGGGATCCGATTCCGGCATTAAATCGTAGCCTCCGGGCTGAAAAAAAGAAAAAAAAAAAAGTTTATGCTCACCTCCCCCCGAGCCCCCGCCGTCTCCCGCTGTCTTCCTGCAGGCTCCCGGTGGCTCCCGCAGGCTGCAGAGGTCTTCTTCATGTGTACAGCACCTGCGGTGATGTCACAGTCACGTGACCGCGGGTTCCACCATGGTAACCCGTGGTCACATGACTGTGACATCACCGCAGGTCCTGAACAGCAGAAGGAGACCTTCTGCTGACACCGGGAGCCTGTGGGAGCCACCGGGAGCCTGCAGGAAGACGGCGGGAGACGGCGGGGCTCGGGTGGAGGTGAGTATAAAGTTTTTTTTTTAACCCTTGTGCTCCCAGTTAGGAGCAGTTTCACTGTACTGAGCATGCTCAGTACAGTAAAATCGGGTCCGAGGAGACATCAGATGTTTCCTCGGACCCTTCTCCATATTTGCACCGATAATAAAATCGGACAGAATCGGATCGGACCAAATCGGATGGCATTTAGTGCAGGTCCGATTCGGTCCGATGACCATAGGGCTGCATGGGGCCAAATTCGGACCCGATGCTGTCCGATTTTGATCGGACAGCATCGGATCTGAAAAATCCGTAGTGTGAAACCAGTTACTGCTCGGTTTCTGCTTTGAGGGCTGAAAAAATAAACAACAGCATTACTTACCGAGGATTGTTTAACCTCCGGTACATGTATATGGCGTTACAGCTGTCCTGAAAGCAGCAGGTTCAACTGAGTTAACAGCATGGGAAATTATTGCTGTTAACTCAGTTGAACCTGCTGCTGGATCGCTGGACAGCTGTGCCGCCGTGTCCTGCAATCTGGCAGCAGGGTCACCTGAGTTCCCTGACTGATACGGGGAGCGCTGTGTGACTCAGTGATTGGCATCACCGCCCTCCATGGCAGTCTGTGTGATCCCAGAGACTACAGCGATAGGACGCTTGTTCTATCACTGCAATCTCTGGATGTAGCAGAGCCAGAATTGTGTGCTTTGTGGGACATTGTTGTGGATTACCGTCAGAAGGTATGTTTGAGGTTAATAAATGGGAAAATGAGGGTTGTATATTTTATTTCAAATAAAGGATATTTCTGTGTCTGTGTTTTTTTAACTTTTTACTCACAGGATTGATATTGGGTGATCAGAATAAAAAACGGACAGCGTCACAGACCTTTGATGGTGAAAGAATCCTCTGTGTTTATTCCATGGTCAAGGAAAAAAGCGACGTTTCGACCACGCCTGTGGTCTTTATCAACACAGAATAAACACAGAGGATTCTTTCACCATCAAAGGTCTGTGACGCTGTCCGTTTTTTATTCTGATATGCCATTATGTTCCGGATGTGAACTCTCCGGTTTGGACGTGCGTCCAGGTGCAGGCTGGAGGAACGAGGGGCCTAGCACATAACCACAGGTGCTGTGACCAATCACTTTATTTATATATGTACTGAGTTCGGGTCAATTGCATCAGTGATATTGGGTGAGTCTCATAGAAGCCTAAACATTATCAAATCTAGGGCTTAATGACAAGCTATCAATATTCAGCTGTCTATAACCCTTCTATGAAACCAATACTACTGCACCAAGGCATCAGTAAGAGCCAGTTAAAACACTAGGAGTTTGATCTTCTAATGAATATGGCATTTTCTGGGACAGGCTGCTATGCTGTAGCCTGTGTGGCTCAATAACTATGGGAATCTTAACCTGCCTGAGTTTTACCAATAAGGTTAAGTCCACACATTTTTTTAACTTATTTATTTAAATAATTAAAAAAAGGGCTTCCTTGTATTTTGATTGCCAGCCATGGTACAGCCAGTCAGTTGGGGATAGCACCCAATAGATGGGTGCTTTATCTGCACTGAGAATCAAAAATACTACAAAGTCCTATTCACATTTTTTTAACTATACAGTTATTTTTACACCGTTATGATGGTAGGTCATAGACAAAATCACAGGTTGAGGGGCACTACAGCCAATCACATTCAAGAAACATTCAAATGTTCTCCTTTGTTTTTTTTTCCATTGAGTTAGTTTATGGACTTGTAAGTGTGAGGACCCTTTACGTATGGGTTGCAAGCTTCCATATTTTGGGCCAAAATATAAAAAAAATAACTCACTTCATTATTTGCACATTTTGTACATTTTTGAAGGATGTAATGGGGCCTTCTGAGTGTTTCTCACTTATCTAAGTCACAGGCTGTCTATACAAGCCTTATTAGTGTGCACATCTGGTGCTAGCAGACTCCATTTTGCAACTTTGTGAGTGGCTGTCTCATCAGTATTTTGCACCTGGGCAGCACCCATCTTTATGATGAGGATTGTCTGCATTATGTGTGTGTACTTAGTATCAGATTTGGCCGCTCTGTGGTGAGTTTCTTAAATGTTTTCCTTTTGTTTTGTTTTTTTATTGAGTTAGTTTAGAGACTTACAAGTGTGAGGACCCTTTATGTGTGGGTTGCGAGCTTCTATATTTTGGGCTAAAATATCAGCAAATACCTTACTTTATTTTTTTGCATATTGTATACATTTTTGTAGGGTATAGTGGGGCCTTCTGAATTTAGGTGGTAGACTGATGAGGCTGTCCTGTGAGGTACACTCATACCTGGCGTCACTAATAGGCTCTTGTTCAGACACTGTGTTACTCACGTATCTATGTGACAGGCTCCTTATGCAAGCCTTATTAGTGTGCCAGTCTTATGCTAGCAGCCTCCCCCGATTTTGGAAGGTTGTGAGTGGGTGTGTCATCAGCATTTCTCTGCATCATGTATGTGCACTTAGTATCAGATTTGGTAGCTCTGTGTTGAGTTTCTTGAATGTTCTCCTTTAGTTCTTTTTTACTAAAATCTTTGCCTAATATTGTTGCTCTAGACATGTAAAAACAATGATTATGAATCCACACTCAACTGTTTGAAAACTTTCATACAATAGTAAAACCTATTTTAATATATCTTTATTAATCATTAAGTGTAATATTTCTGTAACTATAATAGGCATCCTAGAACAAATTATATCCCGAATAGGGTGGGGCATAAATAACCCAAAGCAAGTCATCATTTTATTGGATATTATAACTTGCAATAGTTTAAGGACAGAAGTGAGATTTTATACTGTTGGGTAAATTGAATCTGTCATGAAAACGTGAAGTTGAAGATGTATTAATCAGAAGTTACCAAGACATAGCTCTGAGCATCATAGACTCAATACTAAACTGTTCTCACAGAATGCCATTGCTTTACACTGTAGACAGCTCTGTAAAGATAACAAAATGTGCTATTTGGATTGAAATTGATTTCCAATTGCATAAATCAAGCACAGTCAACCATAATGGATATTTTTTTCATATTTTTCTAGGGATGTATTACTAACTGGACTGCTAGGTGTACTTTTTATATAGGGTAGGCCATTTATATGGATGCAACTAAATAATACGGGAATGGTTGGTGATATCAACTTCCTGTTTGTGGCACATTAGTATATGGGACGGGGAAAACTTTTCCAGATGGGTGATGACAATGGCGGCCATTTTGAAGTCACTACCCATCTGGAAATGTTTTCACCCTCCCATATACTAATGTGCCACAAACAGGAAGTTGATATCATCAAATATTCCCATTTATTTAGGTGCATCCATATAAATGGCCCACCCTGTAGTATCATTGTTTGCTTGATTTTTCTGTAGCAGAGCTAAGTCTTCTGGCCTGTGTATAAACACACCCACATGCTGACTAGCACCTTCCTGTGAATTTTCAGCAAACTACTAATCATTGCTGGGGGTGGAGATTACCCAGATTAGCCTTACTGATCTGCATGTGAGAGAGACCTAGTCAGGCAGTGATAAACTACTGCTAATAAGATACTAATTATATTGAAACTATAGCACACAATATAATAAATGGCACATCCCTGGAATCTGGCTGTTGTATCCTATATTATGCTGCGCTAAAAATAAATAGCAAAATCCTGACAGATTCCCTTTAATACTGTATGCTAGGTGTAAAACACCAAAAATACATATATATTTTATTTAACATTGTTTACTGATTGCCATAACTAATATTTTACATTTATTATATGATTACATTGATACTAAATATATGTAAATGTTATGTTCTGTAATGAGGTGCTTGTTTAAAGGTACTGTCTCCATCCCTGAGTTAAAAACTAAATAAAAAAATTACATTGAATACTGTTATACAGCAAAATTAATTTTCTGCCCCCTACCTCTTCCAAGGCTGTCCAGTTCCTACATTATTTTTTTTTATTATTAATACAAAATGCCAAAGACTGTCTGTATGCTGTCTGTCACACCAAGTCCACCCTCTTTCTGAAACTGAATCTCCCCAAAACTGAATTTTTCATCTTTCCACCCTCTACTGACTGTCGAACACCCAACATTTCAATTACCTTTGATGGGTCAGCTATAACTCGCAAGCAGCAGGATCGTTGCCTTGGGATCATATTTCACATATTATCTTTTCTGCCTGATATTCAATCACTTGCTATCTCATGTTACTTGCACCTAAAAAAATCTCTAATATTCGACCATCTCTCACCCTTGATCCTACAAAAACATTGTTGCTCTTATTCATTCTCGTCTGGACTACAGAAACTACTGATCGGCCTTCCTCTGACATCTGTCAGGTGACAGCATCAGCTGATTACCAGCAGATCCTGGAGCCGAGAGGACGCGTCTGCAGAGGTGAGTATGTTTTTTTTTTCAATATACATCAGCTGATTGTTTTAACTAGTGATGGGCGAATCTACTCGCTAGGACTCGTTACTCGGCGAGTAGTAAGGGACTCGCAGGACTCGGTACTCTGCGAGTTTCCCAGTGATTACTCGCACGAGTCCAATGCAAATCAATATCAATCCTAGTTTTGTCAGAAACGCTGACAAAACTAGGATTGCCATTGTTTGCATTAGACTCGGCTACTGTGCCAGTGATAGCAGGGAAACTTGCAAATAACTGCTGTTTCTTTGCGAGCCGAGTCCAGCTGTCTTCTCTGTGCAGCTCCAGGGTCCTAGAGCCTGCCTGCTGCCTGATGTAGCAGTGCTGAGATTGTTCTCAGTCTGCTCATTCCCTGTGCATAGACATCTATATTTATGCACAGGGGATGTAGCAGAGAGGACATCGCGTTTTGGACTGCGTCGGACGGAAGAGGATTTTTTTAATTAAAGATGGAGTCCCTAATGGCTTTTTTTTTATTTCAAATAAAAAATTTTCTCTGTGTTGTGTTTTTTTTAACCCTTTATTGGAGATTCTTAGTGGCTGGGTCAAACGTGGCCTGACATTAAGAATCTCGGGCTTAATACCAGCTTGTATTGCTGGTATTAACCCCTTTATTACCCAGCGTGCCACCGCCACCAGGGCCGCTGGAAGAGCGGGGTTCAGCGCCAGAGGATGGCGCTTCAATGAATGCGCCATCTTCTGGGGCGGCTGCGGGCTGCAATTTGCAGCGGGGGGTGCCCAGAAAGCATGGGCATCCCTGCGCTGCGGATTCCAGCCCCCAGCTGCTTAGCTGTACCTGGCTAGACATAGAAATTGCGCGGAGCCCCACGCATTTTTTTTTTTATTATTTAATGAATTTCAGAGTCAGAGGCTCAGAGTCAGAGTCTCGGAGTCGGAGTCTCCTTAGAGTCGGAGTCTCCTTAGAGTCGGAGTCTCAGAGTCGGAGTCTCAGAGTCGGAGTCGCCTCAGAGTCGGAGTCGCCTCAGAGTCGGAGTCGCCTCGGAGTCGGAGTCGTCTCGGAGTCGGAGTCGTCTCGGAGTCGAGTCGGAGTCGGAGTCGTCTCGGAGTCGGAGTCGTCTCGGAGTCGGAGCCGTCTCGGAGTCGAGTCGGAGTCGTCTCGGAGTCGGAGTCGTCTCGGAGTCGGAGTCGTCTCGGAGTCGAGTCGGAGTCGTCTCGGAGTCGGAGTCGTCTCGGAGTCGGAGTCGTCTCGGAGTCGTCTGAGTCGGAGTCGTCTCGGAGTCGGAGTCGTCTCGGAGTCGTCGTCGTCTCGGAGTCGGAGTCGTCTTGGAGTCGGAGTCATCTCGGAGTAGGAGTCATCTCGGAGTAGGAGTCGTCTCGGAGTCGGAGTCGTCTCGGAGTCGTCTCGGAGTCGGAGTCGTCTCGGAGTCGAAGTCGTCTCGGAGTCGGAGTCGTCTCGGAGTCGAGTCGGAGTCGTCTCGGAGTCGGAGTCGTCTCGGAGTCGGAGTCAAAAAAATGCGTGGGGCTCCGCGCAATTTCTATGTCTAGCCAGGTACAGCTAAGCAGCTGGGGGCTGGAATCCGCAGCGCAGGGATGCCCAAGCTTTCTGGGCACCCCCCGCTGCAAATTGCAGCCCGCAGCCGCCCCAGAAGATGGCGCGTTCATTGAAGCGCCATCCTCTGGCGCTGAACCCCGCTCTTCCAGCGGCCCTGGTGGCGGTGGCACGCTGGGTAATAGAGGTTAGGGCCAGCTTTGTATTATCAGCTGGCCCTAAGCCCGAAATTTATGGCAGTCACGCCAATATTAGACATGACCGCCATGAATTTCTATTAAATTGTTTTAAAAAAAAACACAACACAGAGAAATTTTTTTATTAGAAATAAAAAAAAAAGCCATTAGGGACTCCATCTTTAATTAAAAAAATCCTCTTCCGTCCGACGCAGTCCAAAACGCGATGTCCTCTCTGCTACATCCCCTGTGTATAGATGTCTATGCACAGGGAATGAGCAGACTGAGAACAATCTCAGCACTGCTACATCATCTCTGTGCACAGACTTTCATGTCTGTACACAGGGAATGAGCAGACTGAGAACAATCTCAGCACTGCTACATCAGGCAGCAGGCAGGCTCTAGGACCCTGGAGCTGCACAGAGCAGACAGGACTCTTATCTGTGCGAGTTTCCCAGCGATTACTTACAAAGTAAACGAGTCCAATGCAAATAAATGACAAAACTAGGATTGCTTCAGGCTGAAGCTTCCGAGACACATCTGTGATTTGTAAATCTCACACTACTCGCTATTACTCGCTTCCCCATTCATTAACATTGGACTCGCTAGACTCGCAACGAGTAGCGAGTCCTGGGCTCGGACTCGCTACAGTCAAGCGATTCCGAGTAATTTAGGATTCGCCCATCACTAGTTTTAACCAGTTTTTAAACAATCAGCTGATGTATCATCTCACTCAGGTCCTTGAACATGATATTGATCATCTGATCGGTTTGCAGGCCAGCAAACCAATCAGATTATACTAGACGTAGTGGGACCCTCATCCCAGGACTGTTTTGGAGGAGGGGAGTACTTTTCTTCAATAGAGATGGAGTCACTAATTGTGTTGTATTTTATTTCTAATAAAAATATTTTTTCTGTGTTGTGTCTTTTTTATCTGATTACTAGAAATTCATGGTAGCCATGTCTAATATTGGCATGACACCATAATTTTGGGCTTAGGACCAGCTGATAATACACAGCTAACCCTAACCCCCTTATTACCCAGTGAGCCACCCGGCACCAGGGCTCTGAAAGAGTCGAATACAGCGCCAGAAGATGGCGCTTCTGTGAATGCACCATTTTCTCTGCTTTCTGCGGACTGAAATTCACAGCAGGGGGCCCAGAAAGCTTGGGCCGCCCTGCGCTATGTATTACAGTCCACAGCTGTCTAGTTGTACCTGGCTTGCCACAAAAATAGGGCGAAGCCCATGTTGTTTTTGATTATTACATGAAATTTATGAAACAATTAAAAAACAGGGCTTCCCTATATTTTTGGGTCCCCCCCCACTGCGAATTGCAGTCCGCAGCCACCCGAGAAAATGGTGCATTCATAGAAGCGCCATCTTCTGGTGCAGTATCCAACTATTCCAGCGCCCCGGTGCCGGGTGGCTCACTGGGTAATACTGGGGTTAGGGCCAGCTGCATATTATCAGCTGGCCTAAAGCCCAAAATTTTCATTTCGGCAAACCGTTCAGATGATCAGTATCAGGTTCAAGGACCAGAATGAGATGACACATCAGCTGATTGTTTAAAAGCCGGTTAAAGCAATCTGCTGATGCATCAGTAAAAAAGAAAAATCATACTCACCTGTCCGCAGACTCCCTGGACACGTCCGATCACTGCAAAGACCTGCCGGTAATCAGCTGATGCTGTCACCTGACAGCATCAGCTGATCATCTAAGTCCCGGTAAAAAGCTAGCTTTTTACCGCTCAGCCAGTTTAAATGATCACCTGACAGCATCAGCTGCTCATTTAAACCGACCAGGCAGGAGAAATCCGGCTTCCTGCTGTGAGAGTTCCTGATCAGATGATGCTGTCAGGTGACAGTATCAGCTGATTACTGGCAGGTCCTTGCAGTGATCGGACATATCCAGGGAGTCTGCAGACAGGTGAATATGATTTTTTTTTGTTCATTTGGATTTCACTTTAGCAGCAAATGTACAGGAGCCAGAAGCTGCTGCACATACGCTGCTAAAGTGAATGTTTTAGGCATTCTGCAGAGCGCTGAGGGTGCCACCGGCAAAATGCTCGAGTTTCCACATTGGTTAACATTGGGGTCAAGCACCTGAGCATTTTACTGCTCGGCCATCACTACATGACATGAGTCTTGATGAATCAGCCCTAGAAGCTATTTTGTTTTTATGTAGACTAAATGTACCGTCACACGCTGCCATATGGCTTCCATATCGCTGGCGATTTGACGTGAGCGCGCACATTTCGGGTACTTTTTTCTGATCGCTGTGGATCCTGCATCCTGTAAATCACCTGCAAAAGACTGGAAGCTATCTTCACTTCACACATTGCCGTATCACACGCCACAATCGAAGCAGCAATGTGGCCATACTGTTTCAATAGGGGCGTGCTAGAGTGTGTTTCACCACACCCCTATCACTGTGATTGGTGGACGAAACTGCGTTCCCATTGGTCAGCCTTGCATGAACACACGGTTCAACAAATAAGGCATCTCGGACACGGCCAACCAATTGGAACACAGTATCACCCACCAATCGCTGCAGATGCAGTGCAAATAAAACACCATCCAAGCATGCCTATGGGATTGCTTTCAGGATCGCTGTGTACTTCGATATCACCCTGTCACATGTCACCATGCGCTGAAATTGCCTGGTGGATATCACCTGATTCCACTGAAGTGCAGGGCAATCAGGCGACGCTCTACCAGCAATTTCTCGCTGTAGAATCGCCCAGTCACACACCACTATGCACATGCGATGTGGTTTCCACATCGCCGAAATCAGGAATTGCCAGCCATCTCGCCGGCGACATGGCGGCGTGTGACAGTACCTTAACAGTTAAAACTTGAATAGTTTATTATGGTTTTAAAATATGTTGGTAAATATGATGACTGGATTTTTGAATACATTGTCTATCAAAGATAAAAGGTTAAATTAAGAAACAACCCTAGGCATTCATCCTTCCAAAAACATTTCAAGGAATACAATGGATTTATGCTCTTAAATTAAGAACATGAAAATACAATATAGATAAAAAATGCTTTATGGTAGACAGAAATATTATGATTGAGGTGACAAAACTCATATTATCGTAGCACGACATGTTAGCAATAATGTGATAAATTAGACTCCATATGACCATAGATGGACTAATGGCTCTTGTCGCTGACCTATCTGCTATCTCTAATCTTCTCCAAAACTATTTTTATAAATTACATTTTCTACCCAACATTTTACCCACCCACTCTAATATGAGGAAAGAATTAATAGGGATTTTTTTTTATCATCCTGTGCCTTTTCCCACATTACACCTTGAATTGAATGGCAATCTTAATGAAGATATTTAAAATAGAGGAAATCGGTGGGGTTATCAAATATCTCCAACAAGATAAATACCAGACCCAGATGTGTTCACATATATATATATATTATCAGACTTTTGTTTCTTTGTTTGGACTTTGTTAACCCTTCACTTTTAGAAATTTTTAATGCATTTTTAACTGGAACACCTTTTCTTCTTGCAAAGCTTTATTGTTATATAACTCTCCTACTTAAACGGGTTAAATAGCCAAAAGATTTTTCTAACTTTAGACTGATCACCCTGGTCAACTCAGACCTTAAAATATTCACCAAAAGTTTAGCTAATCACCTTCTGATGTAGCTTCCTCAACTGATTCCCAGAGATCAAGTGTGCTTTGTACCGTGTAGGCAGAATGATGATAATGCAAGAAGGATCATTGATCTAACACATACATTAAATAAAACAGAGGAAGAGGCCATCCTTTTACATTTAGATGCAAAAAGTTTTTGATCATGACCTTTCATGTTTGAAACGCTTGAAGTATTTGGCCTCTCTGGCTCCTTCCTAACAGCCTTAAATAGCTTATACTCCTGCCCCTCCCCATCCATTATATTTCCACATGTCACATTAAAACCAATACAAATAATGGATGGAACAAGACAAGAATGCCCAGTCTCCCCTTTGCTATCTGTTTTATGTATGAAAATCTTAGCTAAGGCAATTAGATACCTTATTGATATTCACAGTATTAAATCAAGAGATAAAGAATATAAGCTGTCCTTCTTTGCTGATGGCATTTTATTAATATTGACAAAACCTCATATCTCACTTCCTACATGCACTTCTGCGATAATATGATCCTATTATCAGGACTAAAAAATGAACACTTCTACAATAAAAGAACTAACACTAAATCACCAAAAAAAACTTTAAAACTCCCTTAAATCAAAGTACTTAAATTTTTAGGAGTTAACTTAACAACATATTATTAAATTATTCACCTATTCATCCATGAGGTAAGTTTACATAGGATCAGGTTATAAATAAGTTTGATAGGGACTGTTCTGATATGGGTCACCTTGATGTCAGTAGAATGACTTTGTACATGTTTTTCAAAAAACGTATTACCCTGTTATTGACACTGTTTTTTTACCTAGCATTTGCTTTTTATTATTACCTATTATTGCAGAGTATTTTTACACATTTTTATACTGTTCTTTCTGTGGTCTAGTTATTCGATGGTGTGAACACGGTCCTACAGACCTGTTCACTTTGTGCTTTGGCTTAGCTGGAAGTTTTCATTTAGTCTCTTGTTATGCAAGACAGGGAGTGCCCCACCCCTTCCTTTCTGAGCCAAACATAAGGTGTCCATATTGGACTCTGACCCGTCTTCATCCTGCATCCATGAGGTATGTTTTCATAGGACCAGGTTTTAAATAGGTTAGATATGGACCGTTCTGATATGGGTCACATTGACGTTGTTAGAATGGCTTCGTACATTTTTTGCAAAAAACATATTAACTAAGTACCCTGTTATTGACACTGTTTTTACTAGCACTTGCTTTTTAGTATTACCTATTATAGCAGAGTATTTCTACACATTTGCTATACTGTTTAATCTGTTGCCATCTTATTCAACTGATGAGTGAGGGCGGGGGTAGGGGAAAGCCGCTCACCTCACATAATATTCCTCCAGGCTCCCAGGCTCTCGGTTAAGTGGCTGGCACCACTGCTGAAGATCAAGAATTTAAAGGATCCGGAGCCACTTGTCCAGCTGCTGCTTAGGGTATCTCAGAAAAAATACATTAACTTGGGTAACATAGTCATCTTGTGTGTGTAAATAGTTGAATAAGATCATGAATTTAAAGGATCCAGAGCCACTTGTCCATAATAAGAGGTTGACTTTATTCAAACATCAAAATCATAATAATGCTGGACACATTTCGGACAATGTCCTTACTCATAAGCAGCTATATTCAACTGTAAAACATCACATACACATATATAAAGACAAACTCCCTAAATTAATTAGTAAATGGGTTATATATGTCAGGTTAACTCCATCTTATACAATGAGGATAAGTTTAAGTTATACATTTGAAAAGCCTTTGTAGAACCCATGGATTACATATATGATAGATTATAAAATTAGATCATTATATCATTATTAATGCATCCTGGGGTGAAGGAATAGAGGATAAAGCCCAACATGGAGAGATGGATCACATGGGGAGACACAGAGGGCCCCTTTACACATGGCTACATTTGTAGCTTGTCACCAGGTAACTTACTGGTTGCAGTGAAATCTTGGATACATGGTTCTATCTTGTTGCTGTGTACAAATGGAATCATGTATCCATGATTTCACTGCAACCAGTAAGTTACCTGGTGACAAGCTACAAATGTAGCCGTGTGTAAAGGGGCCCATAGGGATAAATAGAGGAAATATAGGGTAATGAGAAGTCAACACTATAGGGACAAATGTGAACCATCCTCAGAACCCTTTCTATGTAATGATGTTGCCATGATATTATAATAAGGGTAATATGGAGATCGTGATTGACAATAACATGTCTAAGAAGCTCTCACAGGCAAACTCGGCTGCACAAAAAAATAAATAAATAAATAAATAAAAATAAAATTGAAGGAATGAAAACCTTTAGGTGTGCACAAGGATTGAAACTTAAGCTACAGAAAAGGAAAAAAAAAAAATAAATAAAAATAAAATTAAATTAAAGGAAGGAAAACCTCTATGTGTGTTCGCGTTGCCAGGATCCACTTATTCCAGGGAAGAAACTCACGATCAGATGTGGTATAATCAAATCCTTTATTGCATCCTACGCGTTTCAGTGCCCTCCTGGCACCTTCCTCAGGGATAGCCTATCCCTGAGGCTATCCCTGAGGAAGGTGCCAGGAGGGCACTGAAACGCGTAGGATGCAATAAAGGATTTGATTATACCACATCTGATCGTGAGTTTCTTCCCTGGAATAAGTGGATCCTGGCAGCGCGGACTGGTGAACACCGTTTCCTTTCCCATATTACTGTGTGATTCCACGTGCAAGTGGTCGGTGGGAGTCCAGCAGCAGCCATCTGGATAAAACACTATATGTCTGTATACCAGTTGTGGGTCGCACAACTGAAATAGGTGAATGGTTCCTTTATACCACCGTACTGTGAGTGTCTAAGTGATAAGACACTATTGCGCCTCTTGTTCCCCTTCCCCCTTTTTCGTACATTCTATGTGTGTTCAACGGTTGAAACTTAACTCCCTAGTTACCCGCTGTGTACCTTGGATACCAGCCGGTGAGCAGAGAAGGCTGGTAACCAAGGTATATGTGGCACCCCAAGGGTTAATGTGCCACAGAAACATCAACACAGGTTTACTCCCCACACAGCACTACACTAGAAAGTGGGAGGAGCTTAGGTGGCACCTGCACTAGTGGGAGGAGCTAAGGTTGTTTTACCACAGAGCAGGAGTGACAGTCAGTTTAGCTCAGAGGAGAGTCAAGTAGAAGTGGAGGTCCTGAGAGGTCTGAGGAAAGGAGACAGAGTAACCGAGGAACATCCCCGGGATAAGAAGTTACCCTAAACTTAACCCTGGAGAGGCGCTTAGGACGGATACCGGATCCGAGGCTGTGCCTGAGACAGACAGGACAGTAAATACCGGGATAGTGAAGGTCCACCATCTTCACTGTACCATAGCAAAGCAACACGGAGGGGTCAGTGACACAGAGGACTCAAGTTGCCCAGTAGATTGGTACCCGTGGGAAGAGACAGGGCGAGCAGTTCAGCTACAAGCAGCAGCAGGGCCACACACAGCGCTTAAGTAGGAAGCCAAGGACCCGGTCAGGGTGGGAGCAACCCGGTACAGACTCCGTGGACAATACTGTGTTATACCATCTGCAAGTAAAGACTTGGAAAACAACAGAAACCGTGAGTGTGTGTGATCCTTATGCTGAAGCCCCACTTGCCCTCATATACTGCGATCACCTCTACTCTCATCATCTCTACTGCTACCCCTACTCTCCTGCAGCATCAATAACCATCCTCACAGACTTTAACTACTACTACCACTGCCCCGGGGAACCCAGTTCTACCCACTGGAACTATTCCATCCAAGCTGCTATCCCATCATCCCCGGAGGATCTGCAGCAGCGGCGGCCCCATCACTGGCCGCATATAGTGGGTGGCGTCACGACTGACAAATCCCCTGTAAAAAAACCCCCATTTTATTGTGCGGGCCCGGGACACGGTCCGGACCAGGACCGCCGTGACATCCCCCAGCAGTACCCTGGTCCGGCACCGAGTACCCCATCCCATGGGGCTCCACATATACATCAGGTATCTAGGCAGCGCGTGCTGCCTAGTTACCCGCAGTTTTCTTTGGATACCAGCTCCCAGCGCTTGCAGAGAAGCGCTGGGAGCTGGCTTATCAGTCGTCTTCCGGTGTCACACGCGGCGATGCTGCATGTCCACCGGGCGACCAACGATAGATTTGAGGTCCTGTCCTCAAATCAAACGATGAACGATCAGCCGACTGATCGTTCATCGCTTGTAGTGTTACAAGCAACGATGTCATTTCAACATCGTTCAAGTGTCACAGAACACGTGACTTTTGAACGATATCGGCAACGATATCGTTACATGTGACGGTACCTTAAGGAAACATGAAGCACTGGATCTTTATATCTTCATAATTGTGGGAAATAAAATACTGAAAGCTTTCGAGCTAACTTGTCCAATAATTTTGAAAGGACCAATGAATTTTTGACCAAGCTTTTGTGAAGGTATATGAAGTTTCAAATTCTTGGTAGAAAGTCAAACTTCATCTCTCACTAGGAAGTTTGGAAAAGGTTTGCAAGATTTATCTGTTGCTTCCTTATATTTCTCTTTTGTCATCTGTAACATGTCTTTTAGCATTTCTAGATTCTGTTGGAGAGTCTGTATTCTGTCTGTGACTGCAGGAATAGAAGTTTCTCTGGGAACGTTGAGAAGGATATTTGGATGATAAAAAGAGAAGAGCTTGCATGCTCACCGGTACTTGGTGCTCACCCGAGCATCTCAGTACCCGGATTGCTCGGCGAGCACCAAGTACCGGCGAGATGCTCTGGCAGATGCTCGGCTCCCCCACCCTGCAAGTTTTCACTCTTTACAGAGCCAGTCCACATTCAGGGATTGGCTGTCATACACTGTAATGCCACAGCCATGTTAGTTGGGGCAATACAGTGACTGGCTGGCCGCACAGCATTATCAGGTCTATATTAGACCTGACAGCGCTGTGCTCATTCCTCCCTCTGTGTGACATGTTACTTTCGCTTTAGCAGCATATGTGCATCAGCTTCTGGCTCCTGTACATTTGCTGCTAAAGCAAAATCCAAGTAAAAAAAAATAGCATACTCACCTGTCCGCAGACTCCTGGGACACCTCCAATCGGCTCCAGGGCCTGCCGGTAATCAGCTGATACTGTCACCTGCCAGCATCAGCTGATCAGGAAGTCCCATGGTAGAGAGCCGTCTTTTTCCCACCCGGTCAGTTTAAAGGATCAGCTGATACTGTCAGGTGTTCATTTAAACCGTCTGAGCAGTGAAAAGCCGTATTTTTACCGGGACTCAGGCAATCAGCTGATGCTGTCATGTGACAGCATCAGCTGATTACCGACAGATCCTGGAGCCGAGAGGATGTGTCTGCAGAGAGGTGAGTATGCTTTTTTTCTACTGATGCATCAGCTGATTGTTTTAAACAGCTTTTAAACAATCAGCTGAAGTGTCATCTCATTCAAGTCCTTGAACCTGATATCGATCATCTGATTGGTTTGCCAGCCGGCAAACCGATCAGATGATATTGGATTCGGATTGGACATCGTGGGACCCTCGAGCCTGGACTACGTCGGAGGAGGGGGGTTCTTTTGTTCAATAAAGATGGAATCACTAATTGTGTGGTGTTTTATTTCTAATAAAAATATTTTTCTCTGTGTTGTGTTATTTTTTATCTAGTTAGAAATTCATGGTGGCTGTGTCTAATTTCGGGTTTAGGGCCAGCTGATAATACATTGCTGGCCCTAACCCCATTGTTACACAGTGAGCCATCCGGCACCAGGGTCCTGGAAGAGTTGGATACAACACCAGAAGATGGCTCTTTTATGAACGCGCCATTTTCTGGGGCGGCTGCAAACTGGGGGCCCAGAAAGCTTGGGTCACCCTGCGCTGCGGATTTCAGCCCCCAGCTGCCTAGTTGTACCTGGCTGGGAACCAAAAATATATATGAATTTCATTAATAATTCATTAATAATTTTTTAAAAAAACTACGTAGGGCTTTGCCCTTTTTTTGTCTATATCCAGATACAATTAGGCAGCTGGGGACTGGAATCCTCAGCACAGGGTGGCCCAAGCTTTCTGCTTCCCCCCCTGCATTGCGAATTGAAGTCCAGAAAATGGCGGATTTACTGGAGCTCCATCTTCTGGCACTGTATCCGACTCTTCCAGTGGCCCTGGTGCCGGGTGGCTTGCTGGGTAATATTTAGACATGGCCACTATGAATTTCTAGTAATCAGATAAAATAACAACAACACAGAGAAAATATTTTTATTAGAAAAAAAACCTCAAACATAATTAGTGACTCCATCTTTATTAAAGAACGTCCTCCCCTCTGACGTAGTCCAGGCTCGAGGGTCCTGTGACGTTCAATCCGGATCCAATATCATCTAATCGGTTTGCTGGCTGGCAAACCGATCAGGTGATCAATATCAGGTTCAAGGACCTGAATCAGCTGTCAGATTGGCTGTTAGATTATATTGTCCACGCAGACACCGAGCAGCTGAGGTCGATGGCGGGCACAGCTGATCTGACAGCTGTTTAAATTGTCCACGCCAGCATCAACTGTTCGGTGTCGGCGTGGGCGATTTAAACAGCTGTCAGATCAGCTGTGCCTACCACCAACACCTCAGCTGATGGGTGGGCAATCAGCTTATGTGTCATATCACGATCAGCTGATGCTGTCACGTGACACATCAGCTGATTGCAACCGACCAATCAGATCTCAAGGTCCTGGAAGCTGATTCAACGTCTTCCCTTCGGGTCCCAGGACAGCCAGCTGAGGGTTGAGTATTCTTTTTTTTTTATTTTTAGCACCTTTTGTTAACTTTTATTTCACTATCGGAGTATATGTACATACACTCCGAAAGTTTAACTTCATGTCACACATGTGATACGTGGGAAAGAACAAGGATTCTTCATCCTCCCGTATGACATCACTTCCCCCTGTGCTTGCATTACAGGCACTGGAATAGGTATTGTCTGACTGACAATGCATATTTGAGCTCCTAATACTCAGACAGCATTGTTCACAGCAGTGACCTGGGATTCAGAAATGCTTACAGGAGTCTTCCTTATGCTGTTCCCCAGTAATTTGAGCACTGTTCTTATACATTTGTGACATTTTTAGGGTATATGCAGACTGCTGGGGGCGCCGCCGGAACAATGCTTGGGTTTCTCATAGGTTAACATTGGGCTCGGTACTTGGGTCGAGCACCCTATCATCTCGATATGCTCGACCTAAGCATCGAGCATCCAAGCATTTTACTGCTCGCTCATCACTAATGGTAAACCAAATTTACAAAGAATGGTGTCTGGTTATTTGAAACATTGTGAGGATTATTGTATGGAAATTCTGCAATAGGAAGAAAATCAATTCAATCCTCCTGAAGATGGCAAATATAATATTGGAGATATTGCTTCAGGGTTTGGTTTGTACGTTCCATCTGACCATTAGATTGGGGATGGAAAGCAAAGGATAAGCTGACATCAATATCCAGTGCTGCACAATTTGCATATCCAATTTCCCAGAGGAGCATTGCAGCTATACGTCTCCTCACTGAGGAAGAGATCAGGAGGATCTCGAAACGTGTAGGAATAAAGATCTACTATTTAAAGCACAAAGGAAGTCTTGTCATTAAACAGCAGCGCCGATCAGAAACTTTCTGTCCATTCTTTGGAGACATTAACGGAATTCGCACCATTGCACATCTACAAAATTGTGCACACACACCACATTTGACTCAGGGTCTGTAGGGGATTGTGGATTTGAGGGGGTAGGTTTGGGGGGTGCGGGTGCAGTGGGGGCGGGTTTGGAGGGGTGCAGGTTAAGGTGGGCGAGGGGGACATTTTTAGGGTGGTGGGTGCAGGTTTGGGGAGGGTGTGGGGCAGGTTTGGGGGTAGGAGTTTTGGGGTGGGGGTTGGGGGGGTGAGGGGTAGATTTCGGGGGAAGAGTGGGTGGATGGGGCGGGATGGGGGAAGCAGGATTGATACGTTTAGTGGACATACAATACACACAGACAGACATACACTGAACTTATAACTAAGAACAGTTAGTTACTATGCCCGGGCAACGCCAGGCTCTACAACTAGTCAACAATAAAATAAAAGTCCATAAGTGTAGAGCCCCAGGCACAGGAAGGGACTGACAGAGGCTGCAATAATCCCTTTGGTGTGTTACAGGATGAAATATATTCTTTAACACCTTTTAGGTAGTTTGGCTACCAAAAGAAGCGAGCCAGAAATTCCTGTGTTTTCTGAATTTCCTTTGTGCCCTGCTAACTTTGAGTCATGAATCAGTTTTAATAGTGTTAATCTGACAATTTCCGGAACATAAATTCAATGATTTTGTGTCCATATTTAATTTTGAAAAGTGAGAGATATACCATCTGGCAAGTCTTTATTATGGATCACCCCCAGTAAGTTTGGCTTGGATAGAATTGTTGTTGGTGGAGCAGTTGGAGAGGGATCTTTGGAGAACATTCTAGATAGAGCATCAGTCTTAACATTATGAGAACCAGGTCTGTAAGAAAAAACAAACTAAAATTGGTTAAGAAAAAGATTCCATTGTGCTTGGCGGAGGGACAGACACTTTGCTGGTCTGACAAATTCAAACTTGTGATGGTCAGCTAGAACATCAATTTGTTGGGTTGCTCTCTCTAAATGATGTCTACATTATTTAAAAGCAGAATTAACGTACACTGAACGTCTATATGTCTTATGCAAACTAGAAAATGAACATTTATTGTTTAAAACCAGAAGATATAGAGGGACAATACAACAAAAGGGTAAAGCACCCAAATAGTGGGCATGCACCAAAACAATTGGTATGACTATAAATAGTGTGCACATTTGCAAGGCAAATATAATAGCACACAACACTGTAAAGGGCTGCGGTACATAATTACATTAAATATATCAGAATCATAGACCTATGCATATATATGCATCATATCCCAGTTACAATCAATGGATATATATATACAGACAGTGTGACAAGTTATACATAACATCTACATCATCAATTAGATGTTAATCCGCAGATTGAATAAAGTTTTCACATACGCTTACCAGGCACACAAAAACAAGAATCACAATGTGCAACAGATATCCTGCCTCATGTCAGTAAGAGATGGTATTGCCAGTGAAGATTCACAAGTTCTGGTGCCGCCGACCCCTACGGCCGTTTCGGCTATCCTTCGTCAGGGAGCACCGAGCTGAGTCAATGGGGGAGTTTAAAAAGGCTGGCCAGCCATGGTAAATAGGGTACAGGTTTGCACCATTGTGTTTAAACCGTTGGGAAGCGGCAGGGTGGGAAGGCTGAGCCACCACTGCATCATCGTGGTCCCAGTTATGTGACACATCACATGACCAGAGTCAGCAAATGAGCAGCGGGACCGCCCACCCGCGTCACCACTACCATAGTAACGGCATGGACGCGTCAGTCTCTACCAATGGGGAAGAGAAATATCATCACAGCACAACCAAATAATGTGCAAAACATATCGATCCACATATGGGCATACTTTATAGAAACATAGCAGTGTCATTAAGTGTATATAGTACATAAATTCACAAAACATCATTGTTACACCACTGGAGTTGGTTACAATAGACATAGGTATATATTATGCATGATACAAAGAGACAATCCCCATATACATAGCAGAAGGCAATGTTCTGGTCGATAAGTTGTATTCATATAATTCTCTTGGTTTCTTCTTTCATATGAAAATGCAAAAAGTGGTATAGCACATCCCAACTGTAGCAGCCTACATTAAAATAAATATGAAAATCCTGATTTGGGTTACAAGCAGAAAAATACAGCCCAGCTTATTCACAGATCATAAATCAGGTACAAAACTAATATTCTCATTGAGTCTGTCGAACTGGAGAGTACCAAGTGTTCATATCCACCTGGTTTCCAACATCCCAAGCATATGTTCTATAGGACCACCACGAATACCCAGTACTCCTGTATTTATCCCTCTAAATCACAAGAGGTGCCCCCGGGATTGATGACATTCCCTAAAGTGTCTCGGTAGAATTTTTAGGACAGATGTATCTGAACATTCACATGCCGCGTTTATGGCCAAAACATGTTCTCTCACCCATTGTTTCAGAGCCCTTGTGGTAAGACCAATATAGATCTGGGGGCAGGGACACATGGCATGGTAGATGACTGCGGTGGTATTGAACGCAATTTTCTTTTTGATTTTATATGTTTTCATCCCTGACGCATTAGTAAATGTGTTCTCTCTTTCTATATTTGGGTATGCAACACATTTTCCACAAGGAGAGTATCCGACTCTCCTAGGAAAGGTGTCAAAGAACATAATTCTACCACTGCCAATGTAATGGCTGGGCACGAGATAGTCACATAGGTTTCTTGATCTCCTAATGGCCATCATAGGATGGCTTGGCAAGATCTTGGATAGTGTATTATCAGCAGGGCCGGGACGATAGGTAGGCGACCCTAGGCGATCGCCTAGGGCGCCATCTTGTGGAGGGCGCATTGCCCGCCCCCAGGAGGGCCCCGCACCCCCTGGGGGGCCCCGTGCTGACCGCCGGCGGCCGCGCCGGCCAGAGAGGAGGGAGGAGGGGACTTCCTGGCCTGCAGCTCTGCCCGGTGCCCGCCCCTCCTCTCCTCCAACATGGGGCCTATGGAGCGGAGATCCGAGGAAACAGCTGAGTTCCTCGGACCCGATCTTAGTGTACTGAGCATGCTCAGTACACTAAAATCGCTCTGTGCCATAATATCACTTCTGCAATGTATATTCATACATTGCAGAAGTGATATCCTGTGAAATGAAAGGGTTAAAAATAAAAAAATCATTATTCTCACCTCTCCACGATCCAGCGATGCCTCCTGCGCTTGGCTCTGTGCTTCCAGGACCTGGCCTGACGTCACAGTGCAGTCACATGACCGGTTACCGCGGTAACCGGTCATGTGACTGACATCACGCTAGGTCCTGTGCATCAGAAGAAGAGAAGCTGGAAGCAGCGCGGGTGTCGTGGAGAGGTGAGAATGAAGATTTTTTTATTTTTTAAGCTCTGCAGAAGGAGGGCAAAGAGGGGCTGCAAAGAGGGGGCAAACAGGGGAGCAAAGAGGGGTCAAAGAGGGGCTGCAAAGAGGGGGGCAAAGAGGGTCTGCAAAGAGGGGGGCAAAGAGGGGGTCCAAAGAGGGGATGCAAAGAGGGGAGCAAAGAGGGGGTCCAAAGAGGGGGCAAAGAGGGTCTGCAAAGAGGGGAGCAAAGAGGGGGGCAAAAAGGGGGGCAAAGAGGGTCTGCAGAGAGGGGAGCAAAGAGGGGGGCAAAGGGGGTCTGCAAAGAGGGGAGCAAAGAGGGGGTCCAAAGAGGGGCTGCAAAGAGGGGGCAAAGAGGGGCTGCAAAGAGGGGGGCAAAGAGGGTCTGCAAAGAGGGGGGCAAAGAGGGGGTCCAAAAAGGGTCTGCAAAGAGGGGGGCAAAGAGGGTCTGCAAAGAGGGGGGCAAAGAGGGTCTGCAAAGAGGGGCTGCAAAGAGGGTCTGCAAAGAGGGGAGCAAAGAGAGGGGGCAAATAGGGGGGCAAAGAGGGTCTGCAAAGAGGGGGGCAAAGAGGGGTCCAAAGAGGGGATGCAAAGAGGGGAGCAAAGAGGGGGTCCAAAGAGGGGCTGCAAAGAGGGGGGCAAAGAGGGTCTGCAAAGAGGGGAGCAAAGAGGGGGGCAAAGAGGGGCTGCAAAGAGGGGGGCAAAGAGGGTCTGCAGAGAGGGGAGCAAAGAGGGGGACAAAGAGGGTCTGCAAAGAGGGGAGCAAAGAGGGGGTCCAAAGAGGGGCTGCAAAGAGGGGGACAAAGAGGGGCTGCAAAGAGGGGGGCAAAGAGGGTCTGCAAAGAGGGGGGCAAAGAGGGGGTCCAAAGAGGGGCTGCAAAGAGGGGGGCAAAGAGGGTCTGCAAAGAGGGGGCAAAGAGGGTCTGCAAAGAGGGGGGCAAAGAGGGTCTGCAAAGAGGGTCTGCAAAGAGGGTCTGCAAAGAGGGGCTGCAAAGAGGGGCTGCAAAGAGGGGCTGCAAAGTGGGGGGACAGAGGGGACAAAGAGGGGAGACAGAGGGCAGACAGAGGGAGAAGGGTGACAGGAGGGTGACAGGAGGGGGACAAGGTGACAGGAGGAGCAGGGAGAGGATCCAAACTGATGCTGCAAAACATCGGGATCGGATGCCTATTTGGCATCCGATTGCAGTCATCAGTTTGGATCAGTTGCTGTCTGAGGGGTGCTGCAAAAAGTCTGATCCCCTCGGACAGCACAAAAACGCTGTGTGAAAGCAGCCTTATTTGGCACGGATCAGGTCGGATCCAATTCGGTCCGATTTGACCCGCTGTGCCAAAAATCGAAGCAGGCTGCGATTTTGGGCACAGCAAAAAATCGGCCAGAATCGGATCCGACAAAAATCGGATGCCAATAAGGCCAAATCCGATGTGATCCGTGCCCATAGGATAACATGGGGTCAAAATCTGATCCGTGGCTATCCGTTTTACAACAGCCACGGATCACAGAAAAACGCAGTGTGAAAGCAGCCTTACAGCAGACGCACGGTGACGGCGGCCGCGGTGAGTGTGCAAAGGCGCGCTTCCCCCCCCGGCCCCCGCATACTGGGCCCTGTATACACCACTGGGTCTTGTATACACCACTAGGCCCTGTATACACCACCACTGGGCCCTGTATACACCACCACTGGGCCCTGTATACACCACCACTGGGCCTGCTGTATATACTGCTGGGGCCTGTATATACCACTGGGGCTGCTGTATATACTGCTGTGGCCTGTATATACCACTGGGGCTGCTGTATAACCCCTGGGGCTGCTGTATTACCCCTGGGGCTGCTGTATTACCCCTGGGGCTGCTGTATTACCCCTGGGGCTGCTGTATAACCCCTGGGGCTGCTGTATTACCCCTGGGGCTGCTGTATTACCACTGGGGCTGCTGTATTACCACTGGGGCTGCTGTATTACCACTGGGGCTGCTGTATTACCACTGGAGAGGCTGCTGTATACCACTTTGCTGGGGGCTGTATACCTGTACTGGGGTCCACCCTCGGCTTATACACGAGTCAATAGGTTTTCCCAGGTTTTGGGGGCAAAAGTAGGGGGGGGTCGGCTTATACA
The DNA here is from genome assembly GCA_033576535.1 of Allobates femoralis. NCBI lineage: Eukaryota > Metazoa > Chordata > Amphibia > Anura > Aromobatidae > Allobates > Allobates femoralis. Next base: position 275,205,188 of record JARQOC010000001.1, read on the forward strand.
CAGGTCGGGTTATACACGAGTATATATGGGTAGTAATCCTACAATGTCTGCTGGACATGGTATGAGGAGGTTTATGGCTCAGTCAGTACACACTCCATACTTCATGGTAAGGGGAGGGTTTATGGCTCAGTACACACTCCATACTTCTTGTTATTAACCAGTTAATGCTCTCTTGTCCACCGCACTGCAGTTTCAAAAGAGGACAACAGCGAGACAAGTAGCAACATGGCATCAGAGAGTCCCTGACCTCGAAATAGAAGATCCTCAGATCCTGGTATTGTGACATAATATTAAGAATAATACTTTTTGCATTTATATTACACTATGAACTCCACAGCACTTTACATACATCATGAACACTGTCCCCATTGGGGCTCACAATGTAAACAACCTATCAGTATGTCTCTGTAGTGTGGTTGGACGAACCTTTTATAGGTCCCTGTTAAATTAAATTTACTTTCAAAGTATGCTGACATTTTTATTCCCAGACATATTTCGGGTGGGGGTGGGCGCCGTTTGCCTTACCTGCCTAGGGCACCAAAATGCCTTGTCCCGGCACTGATTATCAGTCAACAAAATGAGCCAAGCCTTATCTTAACAATTGTGCATGTCTTGAAATTGGCCATTGTATGTAGTGATGAAATGAATGTGACCATCCCGTGTATGCCTACCCCCACCATAGAGGAGTTTAATACGTGAAGCATGTTTGGCTCTATTAAAAACATATTTCACTGAGCGATGGCTGTAGCCGCGCTCGTAGAACTTATTCTTAAGCTCTTCGGGACGTGAAGTGTAACCAGCCTCAGAGGAGCATATCCTCCTAAAACGTAGGAATTGCCCTACAGGAATAGAACGCATCATATATGGGGGATGGGACGAAGTGGCATGAAGTAAAGCATTAGATGATGATGGCTTTCTATAAATGTCGGTCTGCAAGAAACCATTGCCATCCCTCCCCACGGAGACATCCCAGAATTCAACCTTCTGTTTATTTGAGTGGTATGTGATCCTAATATGTAAATTATTGTCATTCAACCGATCAATAAATGAATGTAATTTAAATTCAAATTTGAACTACATTCACTTATTGATTGGTTGAATGAGAGTTTTTAGTTCTTGCTCTGCCAGTGGGTAAATGCTCCCAAAAGGTATTGCTGCTCCAGACAATAGATCAGTTGGACAGTTATTTGATCAATGAAGAGGGAGTTTGTTAGCATATTGAGGGTGGCACGGTGGCTTAGTGGTTAGCACTGCAATTTTGCAGCACCAAGGTCCTGGGTGCAATTTCCACCAAGAACAACATCTGCAAGGAGTTTGTGTGTTCTCCCTGTGTTTGCATGGGTTTCCTCCCACATTTCAAAGACATACTGATAGGATGTTTAGATTGTTTAGATTGATGGGCACAGTGTTGCAAATGTATGTAAAGTGCTATGGAATTAATAGCACTATATAGAAGTGAATAAATATTATTATATTCCTTGTCCCATACCTCAGAAAATTCTTTTATACACAGGTGGTAATTTAGAAGAAAGTTCAGGATCCTATGCAGCACCTTCATTTGGCGATGTCAGAGGGGATTGGACAGCAGGTGGAAAAGATTATAGGCTTTTGCGTTTGTAGCCAAGGCAATCCCAATATGATTGGAAAGTGTGGAGATGAAATTAACTAAAAGGATAAGACCTCACAGTGATCAGGTTCCATAACTATCTCCAAGGGTTCTGTCTCTTGATTTACTGATTTTAAACTTAGTAGGGATCCATCAACAGTTTCTATAATAAGAGGTAGATGTCTGTTTTAAATTTTTAACATGTGTTTATTGGCAAAAGAAATGACCATAAAATTACCATTTGCTCCTGAATCAACCATAGCAGGTGTGGAAACCCTTTGAAAACCAACCTTTTGAGAACTTGATAGGAATGAAGCAATGAATGTTCATGCTCTCTTTTTTAATGTTCGGTGCACTGGAAGACATTGGATGGATGAGGGCCTTCCTTGGAAGCTCTGATTCAGAAGAGACTGATTCTTCATCAGAAAAGTTGGGATCCGCTTCCTGTTACCATACTGTTGGAACACTCGTTGGAATCCAATGGCTAAAGGGTACAAGCAGGGAACAGTAGACAGTAGTAGAAGTCCTAGGATGTAGCAGTAGACGTCTTAGAGAAACATCCTAGATAAGGTGGAAACAGTCTGGACAAGACTGCTTTGAGCTGGAGACTAGTCAAGTTAGCAAAGTTAGCTACTGAAAAACAAATTGCAAACAACATTTAAATAAGACCCAAAACTTTTTAATTTCAATGCCAAAAATAAAAAAACAGACGGCATCGGCACTTTAAAAGATTATAATAACAATATAACTATAGAAGACAAAAGAAAAGGCTGACATATTAAACATGCACTTTTCATCCAAGTACAACAATAAACTGACTGTTCCATAGATCATTCAACCAGCCAAAAATCAAAGGTCACCACCTGATATAAATTATTTAACACAAGAAGAAGTAGGCATGTATCTTAACAAATTAAAAATTATAAAATCCCCATAGCCAGATGGCATTCATCCACGGATATGCAGGAAATGAAGGTCAGTAATAGATTGCTGTATGGCATCTTCTAAAGGTACCGTCACACGCGGCAATATTGCTAGGCAATTTTCTGGTTGCAGTGAAATCATGGACACATTGTTCCATTTGTACACGGCAACAAAATAGAACAATGTGTCCATGATTTCACTGCAACCAGCAAATTGCCAGTGAAATTTCCTAGCAATATTGCTGCATGTGACGGTACCGTTAGACTCTTTTTTTAAGAGGGTTGGTGCCACAGGATAGGAGGATGGCTGATATAGTATTGATATATATTAAGAAGAGTAAGAAGGTGGACTAATGTAACCACTAACCAGTAAATCTGACATCAGTGGTCTGCAAAGTATTTAAAAGCATTATAAGATAACTTGCTAAAATATATTGCAGAAAATAATATAATAACTGACAACCAGAATGGATTCATAAAACATAAATTGCATCTAACCAACATGTTGGGTTTCTATGAGCATGTAAATGCAAATCTGGATATTGGAAATGCAGCTGATGTCATTATCTGGATTTTGCAAAGAAATTTGATACTGTACCACACAGCTGCCTTATACTGAAGCTTGAGTAGCATTAACTATGGGTAACCAAATGCAGGTGAATTAAGAATTGGCTATAAAACAGGAATCAAACAGTCATTGCAAATGGTACATTATTTAAATGGTATATAGTCAGCATTGAGGTAAAACAAGGATTAATTCATGTGCTACATTCAATTAATTTTAATCTCTTTATTAATGAGCTCATGGATAAGATTAACAGTAAAATGTCAGTCTTTGCTGAGGACACCAAAATATATAGAATATTAAAAACTGACATAGATAGTACAATATTACAAAACGATCTAGAAAAGATGGCTAAATGGGGAAAATACTTGGCAAATGAACTTTAAAGTTGATAAATATAGAGTAATGCAGCTAGGCTAGAGTAATCCGATTGCTGTATATATATTGAATGGAAGTAAACTTAGAACTACAGAATAGAAGGACTAGGAGAGTCTGGTTACAAGTAATACTCAATATCAAGTAGCAGCTGCAAAAGCAAACAAGATTGTCATGTTGGCCATATCCCTGCACTCCTCATCTCAGAGACGTTGGCAATACTCACTGCCTGAGCTCTTCCTCCTTCGGCTCGCTGGTCCCATGTCATACAGTTTAAGGGCAATGTTAACAAATACTAATAAGGTGTATGTACACTGTTGACTTTGCAGAAAGTAATAAACATGCCTTAAAACATTTCCTCTCATTATTTTGGCATTTGGAAAATATTAATAATTCACTGGGGAACAATTTGAAAACATTTTCAGTTGAGTTAGGTTTTTGAGCTGATTTATACTAAAATTGGCATGCTGATTCCAAAAATGTAGTCAGTTTTTTTCTTGCACGTCAAGTTTTTCCTCCACATCTTACCTGCCAGAGAAGCACAATTGCACTGATATCTGTAATAAGACTTGTTATCTGATTACAATTCGACTCATATAGAGCTGTAAAAAACATGATAGTGTTAAAAAAACATATTTGTCATGCCTATTTCTTATATATTTCATTTTTTGTTCATATTTGTACTATTTAAAAAAAAAAAAAAAACACTTTTTAGGTACAGTAGTTTACATATTTTTGAGAAGACAAAAATCCTATAGTGAGCGTCCATTAGCGTTTGTGGACGTGAGTGTGCGTAGACGTGTGCGTGCGTAGACGTGTGCGTGTGTGGACACGTGTGTGGACGTGTGCGTGCATAGATGTGTGTGTGTATAGACGTGTGCGTGCGTGGATGAGTGCATAGATGGATGTGTGCGTGGACGTGTGCGTGGATGTGCGTGGATGTCAGCATGCGTGGTGTGTGCATGCGTGGATGTCAGCGTGCGTGGATGTGTGTGTGGATGTGCGTGGATGTGGATGTGCGTGCGTGGATGTCAGCGTGCGTGCGTGGATGTGTGCGTGCGTGGATGTGGATGTGCGTGCGTGGATGTGGATGTGGGTGCGTGGATGATGGGTGCATAGGTGGATGGATGGGTGCAACAAGGGATCAAGTGTCCTCTTGTTGTAGTCTCAGGGATCATAGTCATGGTGCACTGTATGACAGGTCATTGTCATACAGTGCACCATAACTCTGACCCCAGAGACTGTAGAAAGAGGACACTTCATCCCTTGCTGCAGTCTCTGGATTGACCAGAGGCGATCGAGCGTCGTGGGACCTTCGCTGTGGACTACGTCGGAGGCGATCGTGCGTCGTGGGACCTTCGTTGTGGACTACGTCATAGGCGATCGAGCGTCGTGGGACCTTCGTTGTGGACTACGTCGGATCTTTATAATAAAGATGGAGTCTGAATTTTGTTTGTGTTTTTATTTTTAAAAGATTTTTCTATGTGTGTATTTTTTGACTATTTACCAGAGATTCCTAATGGCGGGTCTAACATTGGCCCTATATTATGAATCTCGGGCTTAGTACCAGCTGCCAATAAAAAGCTGGCATTAACCCCTTTATTACCCAGTTTGCCACCGGCACCAGGGCAACTGGAAGAGTCTGGGTACAGCGCCAGAAAATGGCGCTTCAATGAATGCGCCATTTTCTGGGGCGGCTGCGGGCTACAATTCGCAGCATGGGGGGCCCAGAACGCTTGGGCCTCTCCATGCTGCGGATTCCAGCCCCCAGCTGCCTAGTTGTACCTGGCTGGACCAAAAATATGGCGGAGCCCCTTGTCATTTTTTTTCTAGAATTAGTTCTAGAAGAAAAAAAAGGGCTTTGCTGTATTTTTGGTGGCCAGCCAGGTACAATGAGGCAGCTGGGGGTTGCTGGCAGTCCGTAGCTGCCAAGTTGTACCTGGCTGGACCAAAAATATGGCGGAGCCCTACGCCATTTTTTTTCTAGAATTAGTCCTAGAAAAAAAATAAAAATGGGTTTCGCTGTATTTAGATGCATAGTGAACACTTTGAACCCCCAGGTGCTTCACAAATTGATCCGTAAAAATGAAAAAAGAAACTTTGTGTGAAAACAAATGTACTTTTTCCTTATTACGGATCAATTTGTGAAGCACCTGGGGGTTCAAAGTGCTCACTATGCATCTAAATACAGCGAATGGGTTGTGAACATTTTGAACCCCCAGGTGCTTCACAAATTCATCTGTAACATTGAATAAGTACTTTTTTTTCCACAAAAAATTTCTTTTTTTATTTTTACATATTATTTTGTGAAGCACCGGGGTGTTCAAAATGCTCACCACCCATCTAAATAAGTTCCCTGGGGGGTCTACTTTCCAAAATGGGGTCACTTGTGGGGGAGCTCCAATGTTTAGGCACACAGGGGCTCTCCAAATGCAACATGGTGTCCGCTAACAATTTGACTGAAAAATCAGCTCAAATTGTTAGCGGACACCATGTCGCGTTTGGAGAGCCCCTGTGTGCCTACACATTGGAGCTCCCCCACAAGTGACCCATTTTGGAAACTAGACCCCCCAGGGAATTTATCTAGATGGGTGGTGTGCATTTTGAACCCCCGGGTGCTTCACAAATTCATCCGTAAAAATGAAAAAGTACTTTTTTTTCTACAAAAATGTTCTTTTAGCCTAAATTTTTTCATTTTCACATGGGGAACAGGATAAAATGGATCCTAAAAATTGTTGGGCAAGTTCTCCTGAGTTCACCGATACCTCATATGTGGTCATAAACCACTGTTTGGGCACACAGCAGGGCTCAGAAGGGAAGGAGCGCCATTTGACTTCTTGAATGGAAAATTAGCTCCAAAAGTCAAATTGCGCTCCCTCCCTTCTGAGCCCTGCCGTGTGCCCAAACAGTGGTTTATGACCACATATGAGATATCGATGTACTCAGGAGAAATTGCCCAACAATTTTTAGGATCCATTTTATCCTGTTGCCCATGTGAAAATGAAAGAATTGAGGCTAAAAGAACATTTTTGTTGGAAAAATTAAAATGACCATTTTTTCCTTCCACTTTGCTTTAGTTCCCGTGAAGCACCTGAAGGGTTAATAATCTTCTTGAATGTAGTTTTGAGTAGCTTGAGGGGTGCAGTTTTTGGAATGGTGTCACGATTGGGTGTTTTCAGTCATGTAAACCCCTCAAAGGGACTTCAAATGTGAAGTGGTCACAAAAAAAAATGGTTTTGTAAATTTTGCTGGAAAAATGAAAAATTGCTGATGAACTTTGAACCCTTATAACGTCCGAACAAAATTTTTTTTTTTCCCAATATTGTGCTGATGTAAAGCAGACATGTGGGAAATGTTATTTATTAACTATTTTGTGGCACATAACTCTCTGGTTTAGCAGAATAAAAATTCATAATTTGAAAATTGCAAAATTTTCAAACATTTTGCCAAATTTTTAATTTTTTCACAAATAATCGCAAAAATTATCAACCTAAATTTAATACTAACATGAAGCCCAATATGTCACGAAAAAACAATCTCAGAATCGCTAGGATCCGTTGAAGCGTTCCAGAGATATTACCTCATAAAGGGACACTGGTCAGAAGTGACAAAAATGGCCTGGTCATTAAGGTCAAAATAGGCCCGGGGGTGAAGGGGTTAATTCAACATCATGAATTTAAGTGATTCTTGTCCGTGAAATTTTGAGACTATCAATGCAGGGGAAAAGTCAAATTGCATTTACTGCTTTATATTCCTGAATTGTTCTTTGTCTTATTTTGATTGCTTTTATACAGCTATAGACCTGCATACTGCTGTCACTATGACAACTTTGAAGGCTAGGAGATTGGCATTGTTTGACTTTACTTCTCTTATATTGTTACCTGAATTGTCCTTGAACATGCTCACTCTACATCAGACTGACACATTATCACTTTACCAGAAAACACATTTTACTTTAAAGTGTGTGTTGAGCTGCCACCTTACATAGAGATGCTTTTTCTAATGGCCAAAACGCATGAACAGAAGAGATATTTGAGGAGAGCCAATGTTGTTCAGCTTTATGCTATGAACTGATGAACCTGCAGAATGAACTGCACAAATTCTCTGCAAACCTTTCAAACTCTGTTGCACAAAATGTCCTGCAGTTTATGATATGTAACTGGAAATATATTTTCCTTTCAGAAATTGAATCGCCATACAGTAGAGATGAGCAGATTGATGTGCAGAGATTCAAGATATAATGTGAACTGAACATTTTGAGATACAATTCGCTGTTCAAAAAACAAGAAAAAACTTGCTCGGCACTATTTTCCACACTGTTGAAGCATCAGAGAGCAAGCAGACATAATTTTGCATTGCTTTCCTTTAATGCCTTGCAGCGATTTTAATTGAATCATAGCAGATCTAGCACAACTCGAAATGCTGAGCTGTGTATAACCCCACCCACACCACTGAATCACAGCTTTTTGTGTACAATGTATATTGACAGAAAGCTAATCAGTGCAGAGGCATGAGACTCGTATGGTGGGTTTACACGTCGCGATATCGGCGTCCAACTCCGACCCAACTCCGACCAAAAGTCACGTGGTTCGGAGTTGGACCAGATATCGTTCGCTGCAGTTGTACGTTTGAACGTACAATGCAATGCTGGAACGATGCCAAAACGATATCGGGGTTGAATGAGCGTGCTATTTAACCGCCCGATATCGGATGGCTGTTGTAGCCGCATCGTCCCGTGTGACAGCCCAACTACGATGTGTACGCCCACGTCACCCATTCACTCCCGTGTTAACTGGTCGTTCCTGGTTTGGGGGGCGTACACATCGTCGGGACGTTGTATCCCGATATCGGGCTGTCTAAACCGGCGATGCGATGGCGGGAAAAGAACGCTCAAAAAGCGCGCTCCCGCATCGTTGCTCCGATATCGGGCCGCTATCGGGACATGTAAACCCCCCATTAGTCCTGTAGTGATAACCTTCTTCTAGTAAACCACTGATTTTATTGAAACAGCAAAACACATTTTAGTAAGTGACAGAATAAGGGTCTTATAAAGGTCATTGCTCCTATATTATGCTGCTCTCAAATAACCCATCAAAACGTACTCCCTCAACCATGTCTCTCCCTCTGATGCAGGCTCATGATCTGAGCTCACATCATTCCCCACACATGCCAGCTGATCTGACCATCTGAAATGTGTAGCTCGGGTCGGCTTCACACCACAGTAGAATCAGGTTCGCGGCTGTCAGGTGTAAACCTGACAGCCCCGGACCCGATTTTACTGTAATGCAGCCCTATGGGGCTAGATGGAATGCAGCCCTATGGGGCTAGATGGAATTGGATGGCAACTATGTGCCATCCGTTTTTCCATCTGTCCGGGAGGATCTGGGTAAATTCGGATTTTTCTCCCAGACAAAAAAACGTTGCTTGCAATGTTTTTGTGTCCAGGGTGAAAAATGTGGCCAAATCGGGTCCTCCCGGATCCGGAGCAATCCAGTGCTCCCTAACATGGGAGTCTATGGTGCCGGATTGCCCCAGATTCGGGAGGATCCGGGAACCGGTCGCCTGCTAAACTTCAGCACCACCGGCTGTCCCCTGTTCAGATTTCAGGGCCACGAATTGTTCCCCGCTAGCCATGATCTTGAAATTGCAGCAGCTGCGGCTGCAATTGAGGACTCCGGCTGCAAACCTGACTGGAGGGCATATCTGTTTGCAAATCAGGTCCGGGGCTGTCCAAATCACATCGGACCGCCCCGGACCTGATCACACCGCGGTGTGAAACCGGCCTCACAGCACTGATCAGATCAGTGATCTGATCAGCACTGTTAACCCTTTGGATCACGCGTCTATCACTAACAGCGAGATCCAAATGCACCACGGTGGACATCATGCCATTCCCTCCAGTATCTTAGGTCCCGTGTGTAGTGTTGTAATGCAGATGATGATGAATCCTGAAGCACACACAGATACGCTGAACTGCTCAGTCGAGCGGCCATACTTTTAATGAATCTCTTCCCTTTCCCAGCTCCCCCTTTTCCTGCCACAACTCCTCCTCTATCTTACATCACTGTTACTAGGCAGAAAAAGCAAACAGGGAAGACAACAAGCAAACTACAGAAGATATGACAACATTACATCTCTTATCATCTTACAAAAAAAACAAAGTAAATAGTTAACCGTTCAAAAGTTCGCATTGTAGAAAAGTTTTTTTTTTTTCTACTGCAGAACATAGTCCGCAAGGTGGACTGGTGGCCCTCGATTTGTTCTCCCAGGATAACGTCGAGACATCTCATCTCCAGATAAACTCCAGGGGTCTTCTGAGGTATCTCCTATGGGAGCAGGTGAGGTCATTGTCTCTAGCAGAAGGTCGTCGCTATCTACTTCCTCTGCATGCGTTGTCTCTGGGACGTAGCCACGAAGTTTTTTAAAATGGGACACATTTCTAGTGACCTGATGATTTTCGTTTTTAGCAGTAATCATGGTGCCTCTGATTTGTGTGGCCTGAAAGGGCTCAGGATAGTATGGCGATGTAAACTTGTCGCTAGTTCTCAGTCTCTTTACAAGAACCCAATCACCCACCTTTATTTCTGGATGCTTGTAACGGCGGCTACTTTTTTCTGCATACTGCTTCATTTTATCCTTAGAGACGGAATCATTAATAGCAATTGGAGTTTGGACAGGAACTGACGGAATGCATGGGATTTTGACGCGCAAGGGCCTGCCGAACAATGCCGTTGCTGGTGGTATCCCAGTAGTGGAGTGTGGTGTGGCTCTGTACTGTCTAAGGAATCTATGTAATTCTTGTTGCGAGTCCTTGTGCTCCATGGTAGCAATCCTCAGGGTCTTGTTGATTGATTGCATGAATCGTTCCACTTCTCCATTGGCTTGATGGCTTGAGGCCAGTACGGAGTTACTTTCCTGTGGGAGAAACCAAGATAAGTTGCCAATGACTGAAAGTCTGTGCTATTGAATGGAGGTCCATTGTCCGTCTTCACTGTCTCGGGTATGCCATAAGCCGAGAAAATCTTGTCTAATTTTGGTATAACAGCCCTGGCCGATGTTGTCGAAACATGTTCAATGACTGGAAACCGAGAATAGTCATCCATGACCACCAACAGGTAGGAGCGGTCCGGTAAAACACAAAAATCAACACTGACAGTAGTCCATGGGCTCTTTGGCAGGGGTGTCATTTGAAAAGGCGCACGCCTATGGTCAACTCTAGTTGCTTGACAAGGAATGCATGTTTGAATCAATGCCTCTACTCTTTTATCCAGTCCTGGAAACCATACTTTTTCTCGAAGTAGTTGCTTTGTTTTTACCACCCCTTGATGAGCCTCGTGAGCCAGATCAAGTACACGGTCCTCCAGTTTCTGAGGTATCACCAGGCGATTGTCACGCAACAGCAGATTTGAGTCCGACACTGAGAGAGAATGTCGTGCATTAAAGAAAGCCTCCAAGTAACCTACTCGATCTGGTGGTTGAAGGCGAGCCTCAGCAAGAAAACAGCTCCATTTCTTAGACCGAACAGATTCTATCCCAGCTGAAGTTGGGGATCAGAGTCCACCGCCTGTTGTATTTCCTCCATAGTCATAGCTCTTGGCACTGAATGTGCAGCAACGAAATTTACATGTTCCTCCGCTAGAATAGTTGCTGGAATGTTGACCTTAGTAGGTTGTGGTATTGGGTGTCTTGAGAAATAGTCCACGGGTTTCCAACTCCTGCCTCATATCTCAGCTGAAGATGGTAGTTCTGTAAGCGGAGCAATCAGCGTTCAATTCGTGGAGGGGGTTTGGAAGAGTGTTTGTTGAAAATTGGAACAAGCGGTTTGATGGTCACTTATGACTGTGAACTTGTGTCCATAGAGGTACAGATGAAAGTGAAGGATCCCCACACAACTGCAAGAGCTTCCCTTTCTGTTTGTGAGTAGCGCTGTTCTGTATCTGTTAATGTTTTGCTTGCGTAGGAAATTGTAGAAATGTTGCCATTGTTGGACACTTGTGTGAGAATTGCACCCAGGCCACCGGGCTAGCGTCTACAATCAGTTCCTGTGGATTTTAATGGGTCAAAGTAAGCCATGACAGTGTCACCAGTTAGGCTGGACTTCAACGCGTCAAACGATGCTAGATGTTCAGTACCCCATGACCAAGGAATATCTTTCTTTGTGAGTTGTCTCAGGGGTTCAGAAATAGTGGCTAGGTCGGGTATGAATCGTCCACAGTATGTAACCAGTCCTAGAAAGCTGCGAACCTCTGAGGCATTTTGAGGTTGACCAGCAGATTTGATGCAGTGACTTTCTGAGGATTGCTGACACACCTTGTCCTGAAAAGATGTATCCAAAAAAATGTAATAACGTTTGGTTGAACTCACATTTTGATGGATTGACAGATTGCAGGCTTGCAGTCTCTGAAACACTTGCTCCAGGCGACTGTCATGTTCTTCTTGGGTTGTCCCGTATATGAGAATGTCATCACTGACGTTGAGGACTCCGCTATCCAGACCTGACTGATACATTGAATTCTGGGCTATGAATGCCAAGTCAACCTGACCAGCAGCCCATTGAGTACTAAAAGTTGTAGCACCTGAGTTGGATGCAACTCAAATTGTGATGCCGGATTTTAGATCAATTTTTGAAACCACCCTTGCACCATTCAAAATCTGTGAGACTGTCATCAATAGTAGGCTTTGATGTAGCCGTTCTCTTTGAATCAATTGAAAAAAATTGAAATAAAGACCCTTGCAGCACACAGCTTTTTTTCCTTTTTCTCTTTGAATAGCTAGATTGGCATGCCGCATATCCACACAAAACCGTATTTTACCAGGCTGTTTTGGTTTAGGCGCAACAACGATTGGCGAGACCCAAGGGAGTTGGGCCTTCAACCCATTCAATAACATCAGATGCCTCCAGGTCTTGCAATTCTTGCTCCACGAGTTTGACGGACATGAAAGGGAATGCGCCTGTGAGGTTGGATGGAGGCTGTATCGACTGATCAATATGTAACTTTATCTGAACGTCTTTTAGCTTACCAAGGCCTTTAAAGAGACTGGGGTACCTCTGCATAATATGTGGGACTGAAGAACCTGTAACGCTGTTGACCAGGTTCACCAGGCCTAGAAAACACTGCGCTGCTGCAGCTGAGAAGCGTATCTGCAGAGCACTCCACTACGTAAAAAGTGTCCGTGATGGATTTCCTTCAGTTGTTAGTTCTGACTGAAATTTGCCACACAGGGGCAATGCAGCTGTGGAACCATAAGGGAAAATCTGTAGGCTGGTATTTTGTAGAGCAGGTCTATTCAGGAGTTGATTATAGATTGCATGACTGATGACGTTGACTGACGCCCCTGTGTCCACCAGGGCTTCCACTGGATTGCCATTTATGGGGATGACTCGTTTTGGATTGTTAATCATGTGCACAGCCCGAGATCCTTCCTCAGTCACTGAGAATAAGTAAGTGCTTTGAGCCTCGTCATTAAGCTGCAGTGCTTGGACCTTCTGTGACCTGGGCTGTACTGTGGGACGAGCAGATTGCTGCGTTGTAGATTGCACACTTTTGCAAAATGGTTTCGTTTTCCACAATTATGGCAGGTTGTACACTTTGCTGGACAAACGTTCTGGGGAGGATACGACCCACCGCAGTTGTAACAAGTTGCCGCCTGTACTTGTGGTTTCTGTGTAAGCTTTGCTATAGAAGATGGTGCTTCTGGCTCACTGCTCTCTATGAGTTTTGCCTGTTTCTCTGCAGTATATTTATACGTGCTGTGTCTAATAGTTTTGCTAGGGTCATAGTAGGGTCTCTGAGTGCTTGTCTTCTTAACTTTGAAGAAACACATCCTTGTTATATCTGCGTTTGGATTTCTTTGTCTACGTCTGTAAACTCACAGTAAGCTGCAAGGTGCCGTAGCCGGACATGATATTCATAAATGCTTTCTGTGGCTGATTGCTTTGCTTGTCTAAATTTGAAGATTTCAAATGCTGCATTTCTGTGCGGGGAGAAGTGTTTGCTCAATGCTGCTTTGCTGAGCTCATAGTCCTTGTCCTCCCCTGTGTTAGGCAAAGTAGTGAAGATATCATAGACTTGCTCCCCTGCATAGTGTAATAACATGGCTTTCTTTCTTGTATCATCAGCTATGTTCATGGCTTGCAGAAATATCTCAAAGCGCTTCAGCCATTTATCCCAACATGCTGCTAGGTTTGCTTGGGACTGATGCACATCAAAAGCCGGGAATGCAGGTAGACAGGCCATGGTGAGCACTGATGATCTTGTGGTATTGAAATACCTTTAGCTGATGATTGAACGCTTCCTCATCGCCAATTGTAGTGTTGTAATGCAGATGATGATGAATCCAGAAGCACACACAGATACGCTGAACTACTCAGTCGAGCGGCCATACTTTTAATGAATCTCTTCCCTTTCCCAGCTCCCCCTTTTCCTGCCACAACTCCTCCTCTATCTTACATCACTGTTACTAGGCAGAAAAGCAAACAGGGAAGACAACAAGCAAACTACAGAAGATATAACAACATTACACCGTGTAATTACGGGACCTTGATGCTGTGCCATGACACCCCGAGGTCCTATAAGTTCCCCAGATGTTGTCATGACTCACTTCCTGTGGATTCCTGGAGAGCACTGGCATCCACAGAAAATGATAATTTATCTCGTTCACAAATGTGCATCAACAAGTCTGTGAATAGGAGAAGCCATTGGACAGTATAATGCTGAGGCATCCTAAAGGAGAGTGTAAAATAAAGTAAAAGTAAAAGTAAAGAAAAGTTTTTAAAAAATATGAAAAAAAATACAAAAGTTCAAATCACCTTTTATTTTATTTTTTTTTAAAAAACATACACATATTTTATATTTACATGTTCAGAAATGCCTGTGTATCAATATATAAAGTCAGTTAATCAGAACTGTAAACTGTGTAATGGAAAAAAAAGTCGAAAAGCCAAAATCAATTTTGTTTTAGTCAACACAACATAGCGATAAAATTCAGTAACGGGTGATCAAAATAGTGCATCTCCCCAAAAATGGTATTGAAACATCACCTGAAGATGCAAAATATAAGCCATTACACAGCCCCATATCCCGAAGAATGAGAACGTCTGGGTCACGGATAATGGCTCCAAAAGTGCAATCTTTTAGTTTAAAAATGGCAGATTTTTTTTCACCGCTGAGATAACAGTATCAGTGTACACGTTTGGTATTGTCACGTCCTACTGACGGACCCTATGTGTGGACCCACTGGACCGCGTACTGCGGATGCTGATACCGGGATGACAGAGAGACGGACCAGAATAGTAGAGTCAACAGGTTTATTTGAACAACACACACACACCCACGCCCCAGGGGAGAGCCACACGGTCACAGCACCGGAACACCACCGCAGGAGGCCCCGGAGCGCTTAACCCCTATACAGGGATACCGCCGGTACCAACCTCGGGGGGACCGATGAAGCGGACACGGGTGTTAAACCGACCCAAGGCAACGTGGGAAACAATACAGCAACCGGGTATAGGATCGGAAACGAGGAACCAGGAACACGGGGAATCCGGAGCCAGGCTTGAGACAGCAATCTGCTTGGAAGAAATCCGGGAAACCGGCCAGGAACACGGAAGTCAGCGAGGAGCCGGCAGGGCAGGAATCTGTGGGAAGGAACACACAGAAATCAGGTAACAAGCCAAATAAGGAAAGACCTGACAAGACCAGAAATGGCAGCTCCACTAGGGAGAAGTTGCCCTGGCCCCGACTGACTGGAAACAGGAAGTTTATATCATAGCAGGGCAGTCCTGATTGGCAGGACACAGAAGCATAGTGATTGGCTGAGGGGAGGAGCATGCTCCCTGCAGTCTCTCCAGCAGAAACAGGTTTGGAGATGCAGTTTCATGTGCTCAAGCAGTAGCCCAGGAAAGGGAGGAGAAGAGCAGCGCTACTCCAGCAGAGGGCGCTAGAAACCTGCGGCAGACCCTCGAGGGGTAACAGGTATCTATGAACTCGTATTGACCCGAGGCATCATACCATCATGTCAGTTTTACCATGGAGAGAACATGGTGGATAAAAAAACGTGTAATTGCACTTTTTTTCAATTTATCTGCACTTGGAAATTTTTCCACGTTTTCCAGTACATTATATGGTAAAATAAATTATGTCATTAAAAAGAACAACTTATCTCGTAAAAAACAAGCCATGATATGGCTATATTAACATAAAAATAATAAGGTTATGGCTTTTGGAAGATGAGGAAGAAAAAATGAAATATGGAAAATGGAAAATCATCTGGAAGTGAATAAGTAAAAGTTACTGTCCCATGGTAGACAAATAAAAAATAGACATTATTCACCTATTTTTTAACTTTGCATGTTTTTCTCACTATCTGATATGAAATCAGAATAAACTTTTAACTTAGGTCAAGTAAGATTATCATAATTATTTATATTGCCAAATGGCAAAATAATAAGAATGTTTTAAGGCATTTTTTTTTTACTTTCTGCAAAGTCACAAGTTTACATACACTAAGATTACTATGTGTTTAAACAATTTGGCACAGCCCATATGATGATGTAATGTGTTATGCTTATGATAGGTTTATTGTCAACATCTGAGTTAATTAGAGACACACCTGTCAATGTATTTTAATGCACACCTGAAACACACTGCATCTTTATGTAGCATCATAAGAAAGTCTAAAGAAATCAGCAAAAATATTAGGAAGAGTATTGTCGATTTGCACAAGTCTGGATCACTTGGTGCAATCTCCAGATACATTAAGGTGTGTCGTTCATCTGTACAAACAATTATGCACAAGTGGAAACAAAATGGGGATGTCCAGCCATCATACCACTCAGGAAGGAGGCAGGTTCTGTGTCCCAAAGATGACCGTGCTTTAGTCTAACATGTGCATATCAATCCAAGAACAAAAGTCAAAGACCTTGTGAAGATGATGGTAGAAGTTAGTAAGATTGCGTCATTATGCAGATTGAAGTGAGTACTGTATCAATATAAGCTGAAAGTCCACTCTGCCAGGAAGAATCCATTACTCAAAAAGAAAAAGAAAAAAGCCAGATTAATTTTTACAAATGCAAACAGAAACAAATACCTACATTTTTGGAGTCATGTCCTGTGTTCTGACGAAACTAAAATTGAACTGTTTGGCTGTAATGACCATCGTTACTTTTGAAGGAAAAAGGGAGAATCTTGGAAACCTGAGAACATCATCCCATCTGTGAAACATGGGGTGGCAGCTTCATGTTGTGTGACTGTTTTGCTGCTGGAGTGGCTGCTGCACTTCACAAAATAGATGGCATCACGAGGAAAGAAGATGATGTGGCAATACTGAAGCAATATCTCAAGACATCAGCCAGGAATTTAAAGCTTGGGTGGAAATGAGTCTTTACCAGAAGCATACTGCCAAACTGGTTACAAAGTGGCTTAAAAAAAACAAAGTGAGTGTTTTGGAATGGCCATCACAAAGCCCTGATCTCAATGGTATTGAAAATGTATGGGAAAAACTGAAAGGCAGGTGCAAACAAGGCAGCCTACAAAAATGGCTTAGTTGCACCAGTTCTGTCAAGAGGAGTGGGCCCAAATTCCTACCAACTATTTTGAGAAGGTAGCAGAAGGATCTCCAAAACATTTGACCCAAGTCATAAAGGCAATGGTACCAAATACTAATGAAATGTATGTAAACATGTGACTTTGCAGAAACTAATAAAAATGCCTTAAAACATTCTCTCTCATTATTCTTGCATTTGGCAAATATTAATAATCATGGTAATCCTAATTGATCTAAAACAGCAAATATTTTTTCTCATTTCTTGTCATATAAAGAGAAAAACATGCATATGTGTCTTTTTAAATAGAGTATGTAAATTTCTGGTTTAAACTGTATGCTACATATGGTATTTATTGCACAATATATCATCATATTTTTAAGATTTTCCTTATATAGTTACAGTTTTCCTTATATAGTTAAGTGAGAGCTCTAAATCCAATGCATAATTATGCAGATAAATAATAAAATTCTTTGTACTTTCAGCTATCTCCTGAGGTCACTTTACTGAGTTTAATATGTTTATTTTTTTGGTATAAAGAAAATTCCTCTAACATTCACTGCAGGCACCTAGAACTTTTTTTTATATAAATGGGAAATTGTCACCAGATGTTTAGTGACTTAAATGATAACATGATGCTGTTAAGCTTGTAAACAGCATTTTCAAAATGCCCTTACATAAATCATCTGCTTCTCATTCTGAAAAACAAGTTTTATCTGTGTGCATGGACACTTAGACCAGGGTCACTTGAGTGTATAGAATCCTATGCAAGAGAATCAGATGCTATATGTTAACAAAATTTGTCTCAAACTTTGCTGCTCGCAAAATCGAGTGACAATTTTATTGTGATCTGATTTTCTCGCATGCAAGAGTCAGAGCACAGGTGAGGAGGAGAAAGAGAGATTAATGTATTTATCTTCTCCATTGCTTGCCTCTGCGTATATTGGACTGCACTCAGATGTCATCTGAGTGCAGTTCGATGTTTCACACACACCCATAGACTTGTATGAGTGCATGTGATCTGACATATGCTGTCAATTGCAGAATGCTGCAATTTTTTCCTAAGTTTGATTTCAGTTCAGGAAAAGCTTGCAGATCTGACCTGCAACATTGACTAACACTGGTTTGAGTGCAATGCAAAATGTTCTGACATTGCGTAAGAGTCATAGGGTTGTGTTTGATTGCAGCCATTTAGTAAATTCAAAAAAGTTCATTATTTTCTCATTAATGTACACTCTGCACCCCATCTTGACTGAAAAAAACTGAAATGTAGACATTTTTGCAAATGTATTAAAAAAGAAAAGTGAAATATCACATGATCATAAGTATTCAGACCCTTTGCTCAGACACTGATAGTTAAGTCACAAACTGTCCATTTCCTTGTGATCCTCCTTGAGATGGTTCTTCTCCTTCACTGGAGTCCAACTGCATTTAATTCTACTGATAGGACTTGATTTGGAAAGGCATACATCTGTCTATAAAAGACCTCACAGCTCACAGTTCATGTCAGACAAAATGAGAATCATAAGGTCGAAGGAAGAGCCCAAGGAGCTCAGAGACAGAAATGTGGAAAGGCACAGATCTGGCCAAGATTACAAAAAGAATTTCTGCAGTACTCAAGGTTCTTAAGAGCACAGTGGCTCTCCATAATCCTTAAATGGAAGAAGTTTGGGACAACCAGAAGTCTTCTTAGACCTGGCCATCCAGCCAAAATGAGCAATCATGAGAGAAGAGCCTTGGTGAGAGAGGTAAAGAAGAACCACAGGATCACTGTGGCTGAGCTCCAGAGATGCAGTAGGGAGATGGGAGAAAGTTCCACAAAGTCAACTATCACTGCAGCCCTCCACCAGTCGGGCCTTTATGGCAGAGTGGCCCAATTGAAGCCTCTCCTCAGTGCAAGACATATGAAAGCCCGCAGAGAGTTTGCAAAAAAAAACACATGAAGGACTCCCAGACTATGAGAAATGGTCTGATGAGATGAAGATAGATCTTTTTGGTGATAATTCTAAGTGGTATGTGTGGAGAAACCAAGGCACTGCTTATCACCTGCCCAATACAATCCCAACAGTGAAACATGGTGGTAGCAGCATCATGCTATGTAGGAATTTTTCAGCTTCAGGGATAGAATGTCTGATTGCAATTGAAGGAAATATATATATGGCAAAGTATAGAGATCTCCTGGATGAAAACCTCTTATAGAGTGCTCTGAACCTCAGACCTCACCGAAGATTTACCTTCCAACATGACAATGACCCTAAGCACACAGCTAAAATAACAAAGGAGTGGCTTCAGAACAACTCTATGACCATTCTTGACTGGCCCAGTCAGAGCCCTGACCTAAACCCTATTGAGTATCTCTGGAGAGACCTGAAAATGGCTGTCCACCTACGTTAACTATCCAACCTGACGGAACTGGAGAGGATCTGCAAAGAAGAATAGCAGAGGATCCCAAATCCAGGTATGAAAAACTTGTTGCATCATTCCCAAGAAGACTCATGGCTATACCAGCTCAAAAGGGTGCTTCTACTCAATACTGAGCAAAAGGTCTGAATACTTATGACCATGTAATATTTCAGTTTTTAATAAATTTGCAAAAATGTCTACAGTTGTTTTTGTCAGTCAAAATGGGATGCAGAGTGTACATTAACGAAAAAAAAAATTAACTTTTTTGAATTTACCAAATGCCTGTAATGAAACAAAGAGTGAAAAATGTAAAGGGGTCTGAATACTTTCCGTACCCCCTCTATATGGGTGTGTGTTGAGCTTTCAGTATGCTGATCTTCAGAGCAGTCTTCCATTATGATTCTAGGAGGGGTTGATTTGCTTAGGTGTTCCAACTTCCAGTGATTGTTGCGAACATCTTGTCTGAAGTGCTGTGTGGCCAGCATTGCTGTGTCTGCTCTGATCTTTCTTATTTGATCTGGACTATTGCTTGATTACTCTTTTGCCTGTTTCCAGTACTTGTTATTATTCTTCTCCTCTATTTTGACCCTGGGATTAACTGGATATGTTTGTTTATTGTTTAATCCCTGAATCATCCATGTGATCTCATGGAAAACCTGATCCTGGATCATTACATGACTACATCTTTATCTACTCCCTGAGATTGCTCTTCTAGAACTGACCTGGATTTTCTGACCACCCTGTTGCCTCCATTCCTGTAAATAGTGACTGTGTCAACCACCTAGTTTAAGTAGTAACAAATTTCAAATTCTTTGTCATGACCTAGCCTTTGTAGGACCTAGCATCACAGATGTGCAAATAAATTTGCATCACCTCTAATCTGCTGCAAAAATTTGGATACCAGATACCTCAGGACACCTGTAAGAGTCCAGTAATTACAATGTCTTGATGCCAAAGGTGTTCTTCTTAGCTGATCAGTTTATGCTAATTTAAAAAGACCATAAATATGAGGCTCCAATACACCTCAACATTGCAACTGCTAAACCAAGAAGGAAAAGTCATGCAATTACAATAATAAAATATTCAAAACACAAGTTAATGGTATGCAAATAATGAAAAACTACAAAAAATTTTAACAACATCTATACTTTTTTGATATTGAGTGTGAGCACCTGAAATCCATGCACTTAAATACCACAACATGTTGTCAATTAGATTATTGCATTTTTAATTCTTAATTTTTAATTAATAATTATTAATGGTTATCTAAAAAAAAATGCAAAACTCGGCCTGCCATTGTCATGTATTGCTGTTTTTTTTTCTATATTTTTTATCGCAATATAGAGTTCATATGAACTTATCAATACACTGTATGTACCCTAAACTTCTACCACTGAAAAAAATTCAACTTATCTTGAAACTTATGTGGAAGAAATAAAGCATACAAGTACATTGATTGAAAAATATAAATACGGTACTTTGCCTCCTGGAATGTGACAAAGAAAAAATGCTTTGTCATAATGGAGTTAAAAATATATTGTTTATTTACTTCTAAATTACTTTAATCCTTTAATGGCAAAGCCAAAATTTGCCTTAAAGTGAACCTGTCAGTAAGGCAATATTGACCCTGTCTTACAAATTAATAGGATACCTGAAGTTAAGAAATCCATTTTCATAGATTTTTTTTATTCAGTGCTTGAAGTTTTCTTCTCTTCATATCTTCTTGCATCAGGGAAGCCTGTGGAGAGGGACTATGGGTATGATGTTCAGCTCTTATCCAGCCACTCCACTGCCTCTGGGTGGGTGTCTTTTCTTCAGCCTTATTTAAAATTTGTGGTGGCGCAGTCCTAGCTGCAGGCAGTGACTCGCCCCCAGTGCCATGGGGTACTCAGAATCAGGCTGGTTCGGTCTCTCGGGGACGCACGAGGGCCGAGACCCGGCTCTGTAGCCCTGCAGAGTTGCTAAAAGTGCAGGGAAATTGATGTAGGGAAAAAGGTTGTTATGCTACCCGCGATGCAGCTATTTGTGCCGACGCTGCCAGATGGGACCACTAGGGATGATGGATGGGCAGCTATGGTGGTATCGCTCACCACGGGTGGAGCATATCCCCCGGGCAACCGGGAAAGTGTATGGTGTTGGAAGGTTGTTGGGGTGCAGGACAGAGAGCGCAAAGTAACCGACAGATTTACGGTTATTGTTTCCTCAGGACCTTTACTGATGGTACTGGTGCAAGCCAGGACACTGACAGGTGATGTTACTTGGAGTCCGTGCAACCTGGGAGCAACTCGGGGTTCTCCTCACCCGGCAGGTTCTGACACCTCCCTGCTGCGCTCTTTCAGCGGGTCCCTGTTGCTGCCTAAACTGAGCTGCAGCCCTCTCTCACTCCTGCATTGTTCCGGTATGACACCCAGCCTGAGTCCTTTTCCCAGCACCACTTCCTTGGCGGCTGCTCCTGGACACTCTATACTGCTTTACCTGCAGACACTGTGGTGTGGCTGGGGGACTTGCAATCCCTCTGGTATTGGCTGCCGGAACATTAGGACCTGCACAGCCTCGGACTCCGGTGTCTGGCTCTGGTGCTCTGCATTTGGGTGAGCTCAACACCACTCCACTCCACAGGTTCTTCTCGACTTCCTCAGACCCTCACCTATGGGTCCCTCAAGCTGGGTTTCAGCTACCCTGGGATGAGCTTAGCACTGCTCAAGTCCACAGGATGTCTTGCTCAGTACTGTTCCGTACTGAACTAACTCCACCCAGACCAGAATTTATAGGGGAGCTACCCTGAACCCGGGTTTAGAGCACCACTTCAGGCCTGGAGGCAGGGAGATGTTGTGTGCTTGGCTCACCTGGTGTGGATACTCTCTTATTGCTCTCAGGTATGACACTATCCCCCGAGGGCGGCAATGACATTGTGGCAACCGGACTCTATGGAGCCACAGCAGTGCTTGCCCAGATTGATCTCTTGGTGGGATTCAGGAAAATGGCACCAGTGGTGATGTGTGTGCAGCTTGCTCTGTTCCTCTACCTGTTAAGGAAGCCCATCATGAGATTATTTGCTGTAACAACAAGTATTTATATCTTGTAATCTAATGGAGTGGGGCAAAGACACAACTGAGACTAAGTATATAGAAGTAAGTCTGTATTAAACACGTGTACAAAATCAAGGTGCAGGTGCAGCAAACAAGCATAATTCATAAGCATTTCAAAAAATGTTAAAACAGTGAAGCTAGGCAGGAAATTTTTAAATAATAGTTCACACTGGAAGTGGTCAATAACAGAATAGTCTATAAGGAACAGTTCACATTAGAAGTGCCCAAGGACAAAATAGTCTGAGTAACATTTCATGTCCAAGAAGGCCTGGAAACAGTATAGGTAGGAAAACAGGAATACATGGACAGAAAACGGTAGCAGACACCATCTTGGAAAAGGGTGAGAAGACACAAAGTTTAATCTGAATAGCCGGAATCCTGACATTTGCACATACGCCACTGGCAGCGTCATTTTCCGGAAGCTCACAATAAGATTCATCCATGCAAGCATGCACCTTTCAAAATTAGCAATTTTAAAACTTTAAATTTTTATATCCATAAATCAATGTCATGCTGTACAAAATGCTTAGTAAATAACAATTAGTTATAATAATTATTATACTTATACTTATTCATTTACATATGACCCTTATTGGGGATCACAATCTAAATTCCCTATCAGTATGTCTTTAGAGTGTGGAAGGGAACCAGAGTACCCAGAGGAAACCCATGCAAACATGGGGAGAACATACACCCTTGCAGATTCCCATATCATTTTGCCAATGTGCATTTTTTTGTTAAGATATTAAAAGGGTTAAAAGGTTAAAACCTACAACAAATATGACTATATATTTCTGCTCCGGCTCACTGCTGGAGCTCACATCAAAGGCGGGCACCCTACACATGATGTTCTGGGTACATCATATATGTTGAGGTTAAAAAAAATATATATATTCATATCCTTTTATAATACACATGTAACAGTTTATGGGATCATAACAGACTGACTTTTTTTAAAGACAAATTTAAAATCGGTTTTGCTATTTGTGCTGTAGCCAGATCTATTATTTAGTTTGTGTCTTTCAATGGTCATATGAAGAACTTTTTATGTCCAAATTTTAATCCAGTTAGACATGCTTTAAATTGTTTCTTGCAAACTTAATTAGCAGGTTACAGGTTGGTGTTAATTAACACACAACTAGTAATGCAAATGAGAACAGAATCCAGAATTTTCCCCTCACAGTCTCCTGCTATTTACTTTAAAATATGTTACTTACAATAATGCATGTAGTCCATGACTAAGATTCGCTAGAGTTGAAACGCGTTGGATTGTCTCCTATGTGTCGGGTATCCCCTGGCTGTAACATGAAATTTTAATCAGGAAAAGATAAAGCGTTATTTTTAATATTCATCTGCGTTCTTGAGTTTGCTCAAGGATTATTTGCCTTTGCTGAAAGTCCCACGGGATCAGCAGCACACATACTATTAAAGTGGTGGAAAGCCCATGAAGGGCAGAGTCCATTAAGGTCTATGAGTTGGACCCCAAAGGCTGCATGCATGCCCACTTATCCAGTAGAGGGAAGCACAAATTGTGCAAATTGTGGGAAGGGGAAATATATCTTTAACAAAAACACAGTCTTCAGTGAAGGAAGAACTGGAAAATAAGCAACTAAAAAAACTCCTTCCCAAGCCAAAATGCCATCTAACTGTTGGGTCATCGACCAAAATAAAGCTTTTTTTTTTTTTTTAGGAAAATCCACTGTACTTGCTGTAAAACACTTTGCCAGCTTTCTCAGCATTGCCTGGGCTTAAGGTCAGCATTGATGATATACTCCGCTGCAGGGGGGTCCTGGGGTCGCATGGGGCTACTCCTGCTGGGAAATTTTCTGCCACAACCTGCCCCCAGCACACTTCATCATGGCCACTGCTGGAGCAGATGATGGAGGAACTGAGGGACGAGCATGCCCTAGAAGCCAGACAGGTGCAACTTGTGGCACACTGACAAGCCCTGCAGGTTTGGGTTCAGATTGTTGTATAAACAAGAGAGGTCTGTCCTGCCACATTCTATCCAAGTTGGCCTCCTCCTGCCTCTTCTCAAATTGATAGGCTGTGGCAACCCGACTGAAACAACCTTTTGCTGCTCCCCACCTTCATGAAATTAACCTTTTCCCCGACAAAAAAAAAACGGATGTCAATCATTCGACTCTCCTGTACGACTATTGGACTGATTTTTTTAATGCCAGTGTGTTTCCAGCCTAAAGAAGAAATTACAGGTCTTTGAGAGCCAGATATCTTGCTTGTTTGTAGTTGACCAAATACTTATTTTCCACCAGATTTTGAAAAAAAAAAAACTTTCCAAATCAGGCAGTGTGATTTTCAGGATTTGTTTTCTTATTTTGTCTCTCATAGTTGAGGTCTACCTATGATGTCAATTACAGGCCTCTTTCATCTTTTTAAGTCGGAGAACTTGCACAATTGGTGACTGACTAAACACTTTTTTCCCCACTGTATTTGTCCATTTTGTTGTCGTCCAGTACATGCTGCTCCAGGTCTGGTTCTGATGCTCTTGCGGTGGATCTATCGCCAAATGTGTAATGCCAGTATATGGTAGCAGGTGAATCGCAGTATAGCATGCAGAGTATCACACAGGTTTACCCTGCAGAAATCTGGTGCTCTGTCACTGAACTCCGCATGAGTGGCACCTGTAAGGCTAGGGTCAGACTTGTGTCTGCCCCTGAGCCTGCAGGGTCCGGCAGAAACTTAGTTTCTGGCCAGAGTAGTGCATAGTGCTGCCAGCAGGTAACGCTATGCGCCACCTGTCTATTGATCTCTATGGCAACCGGATGCTTACCGCAGCCGCCGGCTCCACAGAGATCTCCCGGATATGCACTTTTGCAGAGCGCACAGGAAACGCGGTTTGCAGCGTTTTCCTGTGCGCTCTGCAAAAGTGCATATCCTGGAGATCTCTGTGGAGCCGGTGACTGCAGTAAGCATCCGGTTACCATAGAGATCAATAGACAGGCAGCACATAGCGTTACCTGCTGGTAACGCTATACGCTACTCCGGCCAGAAAGTAAGTTTCTGCCTGATCCTTAGGTTTTCATAGGTGCCCACCTTTTCCACTGCCAGGCCTGAGTCAAACACATTTAATCACTCTACATCTTACTGTTTGCACAACCTTGTTGTCTAGCTGTCGTCATTAACCCTTCAATACGGTGGGCTGCAGAAGTAACATCAACCAATTCCCCATGCCACAAGATAAAAATGGGCTTGCGCGGGTACTAGGTTCAATGATTACTGAAAACTGACATATTTGTAGGAGACATAGTGATTAGGGATGGGCGAATCTACTCGCTAGGACTCGTTACTCGGCGAGTAGTAAGGGACTCGCAGGACTCGGTACTCTGCGAGTTTCCCAGCGTTTACTCGCACGAGTCCAATGCAAATCATTGGCAAACGCTGACAAAACTAGGATTGCCATTGTTTGCATTAGACTCGGCTACTGTGCCAGTGATAGCAGGGAAACTCGCAAATAACTGCTGTTTCTTTACAAGCCGAGTCCAGCTGTCTTCTCTGTGCAGCTCCAGGGTCCTAGAGCCTGCCTTCTCACAGAGATGATGTAGCAGTGCTGAGATTGTTCTCAGTCTGCTCATTCCCTGTGCATAGACATCTATATCTATGCACAGGGGATGTAGCAGAGAGGACATCGCGTTTTGGACTGCGTCGGACAGAAGAGGATTTTTTTAATTAAAGATGGAGTCCCTAATGGCTTTTTTTTTTATTTCAAATAAAAATTTTTCTCTGTGTTGTGTTTTTTTAACCCTTTATTGGAGATTCTTAGTGGCTGGGTCAAACGTGGCCTGACATTAAGAATCTCGGGCTTAATACCCGCTTGTATAACAAAGCTGGTATTAACCCCTTTATTACCCAGCGTGCCACCGCCACCAGGGCTGCTGGAAGAGCAGGGTTCAGCGCCAAAGGATGGCGCTTCAATGAACGTGCCATCTTCTGGGGCGGCTGCGGGCTGCAATTTGCAGCGGGGGGTGCCCAGAAAGCTTGGGCATCCCTGCGCTGTGGATTACAGCCCCCAGCTGCTTAGCTGTACCTGGCTAGACATAGAAATTGCGCGGAGCCCCACGCATTTTTTTTTTATTATTTCATGAATTTCAGAGTCTCAGAGTCAGAGTCTCAGAGTCAGAGTCTCAGAGTCAGAGTCTCAGAGTCAGAGTCAGAATCTCAGGGGAGTCAGAGTCAGAGTCAGAATCTCAGAGAGTCAAGTCAGAGTCAGAATCTCAGAGAGTCAGAGTCAGAGTCAGAATCTCAGAGAGTCAGAGTCAGAATCTCAGAGAGTCAGAGTCAGAATCTCAGAGAGTCAGAGTCAGAATCTCAAGTCAGAGAGTCAGAGTCAGAGTCAGAATCTCAGAGTCTCAGAGAGTCAGAGTCAGAGTCAGAGTCTCAGAGTCTCAGAGTCAGAGTCAGAATCTCAGAGAGTCAGAGTCAGAATCTCAGAGTCAGTCAGAGTCAGAATCTCAGAGTTCAGATTCAGAATCTCAGAGTCTCAGAGTCTCAGAATCTCAGAGTCTCAGAGAGTCAGAGTCAGAATCTCAGAGTCTCAGAATCTCAGAGATCAGAGTCAGAATCTCAGAGAGTCAGATTCAGAGTTCAGAATCTCAGAGAGTCTCAGAGATCTCAGATCTCAGAGAGTCAGAGTCAGAATCTCAGAGTCTCAGAGTCAGGTCAGAATCTCAGAGAGTCAGAGTCAGAATCTCAGAGTCAGAATCTCAGAATCTCAGAGTCTCAGAATCTCAGAGTCTCAGAGTCAGAGTCAGAATCTCAGAGAGTCAGAGTCAGATTCAGAGAGTCAGAGTCAGAATTCAGAGAGTCAGAGTCAAATCTCAGAGAGTCAGAGTCAGAATCTCAGAATCTCAGAGTCTCAGAATCTTAGAGTCTCAGAGAGTCAGAGTCAGAATCTCAGAGAGTCAGAGTCAGAATCTCAGAGAGTCAGAGTCAGAGTCAGAATCTCAGAGAGTCAGAGTCAGAATCTCAGAGTCTCAGAGTCAGAATCTCAGAATTTCATGAAATAATTTAAAAAAAATGCGTGGGGCTCCGCACAATTTCTATTTCTAGCCAGGTACAGCTAAGCAGCTGGGGGCTGGAATCCGCAGCGCAGGGATGCCCAAGCTTTCTGGGCACCCCCCGCTGCAAATTGCAGCCCGCAGCCGCCCCAGAAGATGGCGCGTTCATTGAAGCGCCATCCTCTGGCGCTGAACCCCGCTCTTCCAGCGGCCCTGGTGGCGGTGGCACGCTGGGTAATAAAGAGGTTAGGGCCAGCTTTGTATTATCAGCTGGCCCTAAGCCCGAAATTTATGGCGGTCACGCCAATATTAGACATGACCGCCATGAATTTCTATTAAATTGTTGTAAAAAAAACACAACACAGAGAAAATGTTTTATTAGAAATAAAAAAAAAAACCATTAGAGACTCCATCTTTAATTAAAAAAATCCTCTTCCGTCCGACGCAGTCCAAAACGCGATGTCCTCTCTGCTCATCCCTGTGCATAGATATAGATGTCTATGCACAGGGAATGAGCAGACTGAGAACAATCTCAGCTCTGCTACATCAGGCAGCAGGCAGGCTCTAGGACCCTGGAGCTGTGGCAGCCAGCACACTGAGCAGACAGGACTCTTATCTGTGCGAGTTTCCCAGCGATTACAGTTGCAAAGTAAACGAGTCCAATGCAAATAAATGACAAAACTAGGATTGCTTCAGGCTGAAGCTTCCGAGACACATCTGCGATTTGTAAATCTCACACTACTCGCTATTACTCGCTTCCCCATTCATTAACATTGGACTCGCTAGACTCGCAACGAGTAGCGAGTCCCGGGCTCGGACTCGCTAGAGTCAAGCGATTCCGAGTAATTTAGGATTCGCCCATCACTAATAGTGATGAAATATAACTTTATTCAGGTCACCAATTCACCAATTCATCTGGAATACTAATGAATAAAGCTAGTAGACAGTACACTGCAACAATGCAACAAGTTTAATATGACTTGTACATATAAAAACAGATGTGCAGTTGCCAAAAATTTGTATAGCAAATGTATAGAATTATATGAAATAATGACTTCACATTTTCAAGAAGCAATATCCATAGTATGGGGTTTCTTAACTGTGAACATGAACAGATCTATAGGAATATGTGTGTGAAGCATATAATGGCCATATACTATTTTTATAAGATTTGATATCACATAAGTGTAGAAGAGATGGCCTTTCACAATGCTGATCCTCTGTAATACTACAGGTTTGTGCTCCCCACCCAAAAAAATAAAAATAAAATAATAATAATAACAAAATAAAAAAGATAAAAATAACAATCTGTCTGCTGCAAAAGGTCATCCTACTGGGCTCTGCACGCATCATTCACCGATGTATCTCGCAATCCTAGACGCTTGATAAGTGTCCGACTAGAGATTTAATGCAAGATCCACCATAATGATCTTATTTGCTGTGTGTAACTGTTGTATATGTATAATAATAAAACTAAAATTAAAAAAAGGGAAAGAAAAAATTCCCCCCAAAATATTATGCTCTCTATATTTTAAGCTTGCAAGAAAATGATTTAGCGGTCATGTAGAAGCGCTACTAAAGCTCAGGCACCAGGATGATGAGGTTTATAAAGAGCAATCTTTATTTTCCCCTCACAGCTCCACAATAATAATAATAATAAGCAGTGACGCACATCCGGGACCGGCACCACGTGACCGGAAAGGTCCTGTACGGTCAGCTGAGGACCAGCGAGGTCGAAGGAGCGGAGCGTGCACATTGCCGAGGGTCCCCCATATATCAGAGGCTATTACACCGGGTTGTGCAGGTCGTGCACAACCCAAACAGGTGAGTGGCCACCTGTAATAACGCCATATTAACTGAGCTATAGTGATCCTACACATGCGCCCCTTCTCTCCCTTTTTTTCTTACTCTATATTTTAAGGACATTGTAAGATTCCTGGACATTACAGCTGCTGCTACATCTGGCACTGTTTCCAAAATTCAAACCCTGCAGGTGTCAAAACACCTGTAAACCTCAGGAAGCTAAAAAAATTAAATTTAAAGCTTCAAATTCTACAGCTTGATACAAAGCGGTAGACCACATGGCTGGGGATACTCCTAGGTGTTGTCCCCAGCCAGCTGATCTTCTGGTGAGCATTTTGGCCCCAAACAAACAGGGAAAGTTTTATGACATTTTAAATTACAAACTTATTTTCCGAATATAACCGTGTTCGCTATATTTTGGGGAAACTGTTCAGATTTCAGATCCCTAGATGAAGCTGCCACGTTTGAACCAAATTTGAAATTGCCAAACATATTCGGGGACGGATCACTCATCTCTACTCACATGCACTGTCTTACAATACCAGCTAGATATACTAACCAGATCTCATGTGATATCGTGGTTCTTGTCAGACAGCGAATATGAGGTGCGCTGACATCAATGAAGTTGTCTGAGGTCAAACAGCAGGATTCCCTGCTGCATAGTACCCGCTGTGTAACCTATCCTAACCTCAATGAAGCCACCATGCCGGAAATAGTGCAGAGCTTGCTCTCCAAGCACATGGTGAATGCAGTCTTGCCCTTCATATGCAGGGACTAGATCACATCAAGTGGCAGCTGCAGCCTGCTAATTTTAGGCTGGTGAGGTCCAATAACCATGGCTCTTCCCACCCTTGAGAATACTCAATTTGTTGGATTTTTCCTTGGCTGATTTTCCAAAATGAGGGGGGACCCCATGGATTTTATTTTAAATTATTATTTATTTTTTCACTAAATACAAGGCTAAACACCCTTTAGTGCTACATGAAATGCACTTGAGGGTGCAAGCTTGCAATATATGAAGAGATAGAATATTATATAGGCATTTGACATTTATCTATGTACAGTTTACATATACTGTATAAAAAGACACATACAGTTAGGGCCAGAAATATTTGGAGAGTGACACAAGTTTTGTTATTTTAGCTGTTTACAAAAACATGTTCAGAAATACAATTATATATACAATATGGGCTGAAAGTGCACACTCCCAGCTGCAATATGAGAGTTTCCACATCCAAATCGGAGAAAGGGTTTAGGAATCATAGCTCTGTAATGTATAGCCTCCTCTTTTTCAAGGGACCAAAAGTAATTGGACAATGGACTCTAAGGGCTGCAATTAACTCTGTAGGCGTCTCCCTCGTTAACCTGTAATCAATGAAGTAGTTAAAAGGTCAGGGGTGGATTCCAGGTGTGTGGTTTTGCATTTGGAAGCTGTTGCTGTGACCAGACAACATGCGGTCAAAGGAACTCTCAATTGAGGTGAAGCAGAACATCCTGAGGCTGAAAAAAAAGAAAAAATCCATCAGAGAGATAGCAGACATGCTTGGAGTAGCAAAATCAACAGTTGGGTACATTCTGAGAAAAAAGGAATTGACTGGTGAGCTTGGGAACTCTAAAAGGCCTGAGCGTCCACGGATGACAACAGTGGTGGATGATCGCCGCATACTTTATTTGGTGAAGAAGAACCCGTTCACAACATCAACTGAAGTCCAGAACACTCTCAGTGAAGTAGGTGTATCTGTCTCTAAGTCAACAGTAAAGAGAAGACTCCATGACAGTAAATACAAAGGGTTCACATCTAGATGCAAAGCATTCATCAATTCCAAAAATAGACAGGCCAGAGTTAAATTTGCTGAAAAACACCTCAAGAAGCCAGCTCAGTTCTGGAAAAGTATTCTATGGACAGATGAGACAAAGATCAACCTGTACCAGTATGATGGGAAGAAAAAAGTTTGGAGAAGAAAGGGAACGGCACATGATCCAAGGTACACCACATCCTCTGTAAAACATGGTGTAGGCAACGTGATGGCATGGGCATGCATGGCTTTCAATGGCACTGGGTCACTTGTGTTTATTGATGACATAACAGCAGACAAGAGTAGCCGGATGAATTCTGAAGTGTACCGGGATATATTTTCAGCCCAGATTCAGCCAAATGCTGCAAAGTTGATTGGACGGCGCTTCATAGTACAGATGGACAATGACCCCAAGCATACAGCCAAAGCTACCCAGGAGTTCATGAGTGCAAAAAAGTGGAACATTCTGCAATGGCCAAGTCAATCACCAGATCTTAACCCAATTGAGCATGCATTTCACTTGCTGAAATCCAGACTTAAGATGGAAAGACCCACAAACAAGCAAGACCTGAAGGCTGCGGCTGTAAAGGCCTGGCAAAGCATTAAGAAGGAGGAAACCCAGCGTTTGGTGATGTCCATGGGTTCCAGACTTAAGGCAGTGATTGCCTCCAAAGGATTCGCAACAAAATATTGAAAATAAAAATATTTTGTTTGGGTTATGTTTATTTGTCCAATTACTTTTGACCTCCTAAATTGTGGAGTGTTTGTAAAGAAATGTGTACAATTCCTACATTTTCTATCCGATATTTTTGTTCAACCCTTCAAATTAAACGTTACAATCTGCACTTGAATTCTGTTGTAGAGGTTTCATTTCAAATCCAATGTGGTGGCATGCAGAGCCTAACTCGCGAAAATTGTGTCACTGTCCAAATATTTCTGGCCCTAACTGTATGCCTGCTTTTCTCACTGACATGAAATCAGAATAAACCTTTCCCGTTTTAGGTCACAACACTTCTGACCTGTCCAAAACTTTGCTGGCCTCAGGATAGACATGCAGATTTTGACGCACATTCTCAAAATCAGCATAAAAAAAGCATCAAACAACGCACCACAGATGGTCAGGCCAGAGGTCTGTAGCTTGTACACCAGTTTCTGTAAGGCAGTATCAAAGCACCTCTTTGCAGAAACAGTCCAGCACACATGGTGTTAAATAGAAAAAAAGCTTTACTGTAGCATAGGCTATAATAATTCTCAAACACACATATATGAATTTACATGGTATATACACATGAAATCAGAATAAACCTTT
Source organism: Allobates femoralis (assembly GCA_033576535.1). NCBI lineage: Eukaryota > Metazoa > Chordata > Amphibia > Anura > Aromobatidae > Allobates > Allobates femoralis. Next base: position 275,237,615 of record JARQOC010000001.1, read on the forward strand.
CTCAGTTCAGGTCAATTAGGATTACCATAATTATGAATATTTGCTGAATGCCAGAATGATTTAAGGCATTTTTATTACTTTCTGCAAAGTCACAAGTTTACACACATTTCATTAGTATTTGGTACCATTGCCCTTAAACGGTATGACTTGGGTCATGTCATATTGGATAGTTGCTCAGAAAGGGTAGGGGTCCTTACATGGCATTCCACCAGTCAAAGGCCCTTGGGGGGGATGCTACACAAGGCTGGGAAATCGGCTCTTCACCCTTCACTACCTCCTTCTCTTCCTCATCCTTCTCATCTTCCTCATCATGGTCCCAGATTTTCCGATCTAGCAGCTGTGGCAGTGGCTGTAGATGTATTAAAGCCAAGGATGCTGCAAAATCTTCCTGAATGTGACATCTGGTATTCCCGGCTGACAAGGGGAATGGCTCAACTCCTGACTGTGAACTCTAGCATTAGATCCTGACCTTGCTGCATATGAGGCCCAATGAGGGTAGTGCGATGGAACTCTAGGTCACATATTTATCCTGTGCGGATTGCTCCAGTTCCGATGCTGCCCTTGTGGTCCAGTGGTCCAGTGTGGTGAAGAAAATGACATCCTCCAGAGCTGGCATGTCTTGCAGTAGATCCATCATTAATTTCGCTCACTCGCTGTGTACTGCTGGCACACAGTAGCAAACTTTAGTGGATTGCAAAAATAAAGGTTTGCTCTAAAAAAATAATAATTAAGAATAATGATAATAACAAACATTATAAGAAAAGAAAAGAAAAATCCCATCCAAAAAAGGACATTGTAAGGTTCCTGGACTTTACAGCTGATGCCACAATGTTCTAAAAATTCACACAACTGCAGGCGTAAAAAAAACATGCAAATTCCAGGAAGTTTCAAATAATAATTTAAAGCTCTCAAAATTTCAACTGGTTGACAGAAAATTGTAGACCCGATAGCTGGGAACACTCCTAAACTTAAGGGTAGGTGTTGTTCCCAGGCAGCGGGTGTTTCGACGAGTATTTTGGCCCCAAACAATCAAGGAAAGTTATAGGCCATTTTAAATTTCAAACTTTTTTCCCTAACAAAGACGTGTTCGCCAGTTTTTAGTAAATTGTTCTGGTTTCCAACCACGAAGAGATTCTGCAATATGCCTTCCAAATTTGAAATTGATGAACATGTTTGGGTAAAGTTTGCTCATCTCTAGTCATGACCGCTGCGACCGCAATCTTTACACCCTGAAGGAGGGTGCAAATATTGATTTGGGAGGTTCCATCAGGGTTTTTTTGAATCACAAGTTTTTGGGATTTACATAGAAGCCCCAATGTAAGCGCTCAGCAGAGAGCACACGATAAATGTGAACCAAGACTTATTCTGGTTTTCGAGAGGCAGAAGGAACAAATAGCACTACAAGATTAGTTTTATATTTTATGTTTTACTACTCCCACACACAAAAAATTCCTGTCTTATAAAAAATATAGTTAGGTCGTATTCTGAGAGCTGTAACTTTTTTAGTTTTGGTGATTTTTAGCATTGTGTTTTGGTACCTTTTTGGGGTAAATAATATTTTATTATCACTTTTTATTCAGATTTTTCACAGAATGAAAAAAACAACAACAATTAATTGATTGTTTTTATTATTTTTTTTTTGCGTGGTTCAGCATGCAGTAAAAGTGATAAGATTGATTTATTCTTCGGGTCACTTTGTTTACAGTGATGCTAGATTTATATAGTTTTTTTATGGTTTACTACTTTTACACACGTAAAACTATATTTTATAAAAATTATTTTTGTTTTCACATAGCCATATTCTGAGAGCCGTAACTTTTCACACTGTAGTTTTTTCCCTGATCAGGTTCGATTAGGTTTGTGTGCCAAAACCCGGAGAGGAATCAGGAGAGGAACTTGCAGAGAAAAACTATAACTGAAAGATGGACACCTATTCTGAGTTTTGGAGACACTCCTGGTTTTGACACACAAACCTAATCGAACCTGATCAGGGAAAAAACTGCAGTGTGAAACCAGCCTTAGGCCGGCTTCACATAGCGGCACAATCCGATCGGGGCTGTTAGGAATGATCAGATCTGGACACAGAACTGGAGGGCAAATATGCCCTCCGGTCCGGTGTGCAGCTGGATGCTGCTAATTGCAGCCACAGCTGCTGATTATTTAAAGATCACGGCTAGCAGGGAGCTAGCCGCGGCCCTGAAATTACAGCAGTGTGCAGCCTCGCCCTCCGGTGTCCGGTTGCCGGATCCAGGAAAATCCGGGAGAATCCGATTTGGGGGGATTTTTCTCCCCAGACACAAAAATGCTGCATGCTCCAATTTTGTGTCCGGGAGTAAAATCCTCCGGGATTCTCCCAGAGAGCTGCCATCCGGCTCCATCCGGCCCTATAGGATTCTATGGGGCCAAAATCCGGTTTACACCGGATAGCCCTGTGGTGTGAATCTGGCCTTAGGGTTTTTTTTCTCATTAGGCATTTTCATTTATATTATTATTTTTCACATATGACATTTTGATCATTCTTTATTCAACTTTGTGTGTCAGTATGATGATAAAACTACATTTTTAGTGTTTCTTATTTTATTTTACGATTTTCGCTGTAAACTGTATGGAATAAATAACATGATAGATGATAGATTTCTGGATATGAAAAGACTAATAATATGTGCATTTATTTTAGTTCTAAAGTATATCTGCATTGTAATGGCAAAACAGTTTTTTGTGATTATTATGACAACTGTGAGATCTCTTTATAACATCTAAAGCCACGGGGAATTCTGTTGCAAGCCACATAGGACTCCAATGAGTTTACTGTCCAAAATAGACATACGGTACCTCCTTTTCTGCAAAAGTTGTAATTTTTTGTTCTATAAGATGAGTGCTGATGATTTGTAATTCATCAGACTTTGCTTGACTAATGAGTTTGATTTCGTTGCTTTCAAAATAGATTTGTTAAATCCGCACAAAAAATTAATTTGTTGAAATCTTTTGCGTCTAAGAATACCCCAAACAGGAGTGACAAGGAAGGTGAATGAAATATCTGTTGTTCCTGGCCGTTTGGGTTTCATGAATGCAGGACACTAGAATCAACAGAGATGCTGAACTCCTGGTTTCCATTGTAGAAAACACAGATTTGAAAGCTGATGCAGTTGCAGAAAATCCTGTTCCCCAGAGACCCTTTACTGGAAGGATTAAATCTAGATTTATGCCATTCATACAACAAGAGAATGTCACCAATGCTTTTCAAAATCAAGTACTAAATTAAATTACATCTTTGTATCATTCTATTTATGAGTGTATATATGTCTATATTCCCTTGGATCAAAACCCTAGTGCATAATTTAAAGTCCAGCTCAGAACACTCCTTAGCAAAAATGTAGAGAAAAACCTGCTGTTAAATTAAAAGCTGAGAAATTGTTTCCAGATTTCCAGTTAAAATCTGCGTGGTATTTCATCCCCAAAGTCCACAATTCATCCTCCTCACTGCCTGGTCAGCCCATAGTGTCGGGCATTGGATCTTTAACTGAGCCACTATCCAAATACCTGGACTGGCTGTTAATGCCTGTACTACAGAGTGTCCAATCATACCTGAGGCAAATGGAGTCTGTGGAGCCTCGTTTAAGAGTCTCAAACACGTGACTAGCCAGATATCCCTCCAGGCAAGGGCCTAGCCCTGGGGTGGACTCCTTGCAGAGACCACCATAACCACCATATTAAGTGGCTCTGTCAGTCACTATCCCACTCAGTTACAAGCTTAAGGATATGACAAGGGGATTACCAAAGCCAGGTATCCATCCACAGACAGCTGTTTCGGGGTATTGCCACTCATCAGTGTGGAGTAGGAGACTCTTAAACGAGGCTCCATGGACCCCATTTGCATATTCAAATTCCCAGGGGGCAATGCACCATGGATTTCACTGTGTTTGAGCGTTTTAGCTAGCTGCCCGCAGTGTTTTCCTTGACTGGTCTCCCTGAGATCAGTGAGAGCTTTGTGATGTCAATCATACCTGAGGGATACAAGTGATTTTTTAGACAGGTTGCACTCTGTCAATTGGCAGGAAGGATACTCATTGGTATCAATCGATATTGAGAGCCTGTACACTCATATCCTTCAGAATGAAGGAGTTGAAGCAGTCAAAGTTATTTTGACCAGATTGGAGAGGAGTGAACTTTTTGTGGAGTTTGTGGGGGAAGCTTTGGAATTTGTGTTAGCGCACAATGCTTTTGTGTTCAATGGGAAATGGTTCGGGCAGCATGCAGGTACCGCGATAAGTACCCCCGTCACATGTACATTTGCAAACTTGTTCTTGGAGATTTTTGAGCAGAGGATGATTTTGTCAAAAAAATAACCCTTCCTAAAATGTATTAATACCTATCTGAGATATGTAGATGATACATTCATAGTTTGGAAGGGACAGAAAAATATTTTTCTGACTACCGTATATACTCGTGTATAAGCCGAGTTTTTCAGTACAAAAAATGTGCTGAAAAGTCCCCCCTCGGCTTATACACGAGTATATACGGTAATCATAAAAAAAAAAAAATATATACCCGTCTGTATACAGCCCCCCCCCCCCCGTGGTATACCGGGCCCCCCCTGTGGCAACCTGTAAAGGAAGCGATGATTATACTTATCGGGTCGCTGTCGCCGACGCCGCCGCTCTGTCACCGTCCGTCACCGCGCTCCTCCTGGTCTTCATGCTTCCTTCACCGTCGCACAGGAAATGACGTCATTTTCTGTGCGCCCGTGAAGGAAGCATGAAGACGGGAAGGAGCGCGGTGACGGACGGTGACAGAGCGGCGGCGTCGGCGTCGGCGACAGCGACCCGATAAGTATAATCATCGCTTCCTTTACAGGTTGCCACGGGGGGGCCCGGTTATACCAGGGGGGAGGGCTGTATACAGCCGGGTTCCGCTGTATACAGCGGGAGCTGCTGTATACAGCGGGGGCTGCTGTATACCCTCTGGGGCTGCTAAATACCCCTCTGGGGCTGCTGTATACCCCTCTGGGGCTGCTGTATACCCCTCTGGGGCTGCTGTATACCCCTCTGGGGCTGCTATATACCCCTCTGGGGCTGCTGTATACCCCTCTGGGGCTGCTATATACCCCTCTGGGGCTGCTGTATACCCCTCTGGGGCTGCTGTATACCCCTCTGGGGCTGCTATATACCCCTCTGGGGCTGCTATATACCCCTCTGGGGCTGCTGTATACACCACTGGGGCTGCAATACCACTGGGGCTGCTGTATACAGGGGCTGCAATACCACTGGGGCTGCAATACCACTGGGGCTGCTGTATATAGCGGCTGCTGTATACACCACTGGGGCTGCAATACCACTGGGGCTGCTGTATACAGGGGCTGCAATACCACTGGGGCTGCAATACCACTGGGGCTGCTGTATATAGGGGCTGCTGTATACACCACTGGGGCTGCAATACCACTGGGGCTGCTGTATACAGGGGCTGCAATACCACTGGGGCTGCTGTATACACCACTGGGGCTGCAATACCACTGGGGCTGCTGTATACAGGGGCTGCAATACCACTGGGGCTGCAATACCACTGGGGCTGCTGTATATAGGGGCTGCTGTATACACCACTGGGGCTGCAATACCACTGGGGCTGCTGTATACAGGGGCTGCAATACCACTGGGGCTGCTGTATATAGGGGCTGCTGTATACACCACTGGGGCTGCAATACCACTGGGGCTGCTGTATATAGGGGCTGCAATACCACTGGGGCTGCAATACCACTGGGGCTGCTGTATATAGGGGCTGCAATACCACTGGGGCTGCAATACCACTGGGGCTGCTGTATATAGGGGCTGCAATACCACTGGGGCTGCAATACCACTGGGGCTGCTGTATATAGGGGCTGCTGTATACACCACTGGGGCTGCAATACCACTGGGGCTGCTGTATATAGGGGCTGCAATACCACTGGGGCTGCTGTATATACCACTGGGGGCTGCTGTATATCATACTGCTGGGGCCTGTATACCACTGCTGGGGGCTGTATACCTGTGCTGGGGTCCACCCTCGGCTTATACGCGAGTCAATAGATTTTCCCAGGTTTTGGGGGCAAAAGTAGGGGGGTCGGCTTATACACGGGTCGGCTTATACACGAGTATATACGGTACATTGATTTTCTTCAAAGTAATGACATGAACATGTGTTTTACTTCCGTTTTTGGAGCTGGTCATTTTAGGTGCTTTGGTCAAAGTGATTAATGGTGAAATTAAAACGGAGGAGTATACAAAACCAGTGGCCACAAATAAAACCTGCATTTTGCCAGTGCACATCCCATAAGTATAAAAAGGTCTTTGCCTTATAGTCAATTTCTCAGATTGAGAAGAATTAATAGCGACAACAAAAAATATCAGGAACAGGCATTAGATCTATACAAAGATTTTGATAAGAGAGGATACCCAGAAAAAGTGTTAAAAGAGGTATTGAATAAAATGAGTGGATTTTCACAGGGTTTTTTGATAAAGAAAAAAAAACTGAAGAGGCAAAACAGAAAAAAAATATTTTTCAGCTTTGAGTTCAACCCTATGGAGAGTATTATACATAAGATTACCCATAAGAACTGGCATATTATAAAGAGTGATGAGGTTTTGCACGAGGTGGCCCTGAGGAAACCATTGGTAACGTATAGAAGATGCAAGAATATAAGGGACAAGATTGTAAAAAAGTAAAGTGACCTCCGGCAAAAATAATTGGTTGGAAAAATCGATCCCATAGGGGAACTACAAGAGTGGAAGCTGTTCAGTTTGCAACTTCCATTTAGCGGTTAATCCAATCAGAATTGGGGACATAGTACACACAGTTAGGGTACCTTTACACGCCGCTACAACAGGATGGATACAACCCGCTACTTCACGTGCACGAGCACGCCCAAACGGTTACAAACGGGAAACGCACCACCTTTACACGCCGCCACAAGGTGCGCTACGCTACGCTACATCTATAGCTAGATACATCGCCGGGTGTCTCAAGTAGCCATCTGTAGCTCATCTTACCTCATTTACACACCGCTACAACAAGCTAATATGGGCGGACCTGGTGCAGCAGGGACAGCACATAGGCGTGCCACAATTGTGGAGTACGAGACGTCCGTACGCTGATAGGACAAAGCAAGAACATCATGATTGGCCAGGCAGCGCAGGAGGCTGTTTAATACATGACGCTCGAGCAATTGTGTAGTGTGACTGGTCAGCTCCTTAAATGTGCCTCCCTATGCAGTGACTACCAATCGTCATGCAGGAGCTTCCTCCAATGATCGCTGAAGGGGCGCGGTATCCCGGAGCCTGTGTCACGCCCCAGCTACATACCAGGTACATCGCCTGGTAAATAGACATCCCTTCTGTAGCTTCTTTACACGCCGATACAGCTCGCTGCAATCGGTTTTGTAGCCACCTGTTTCAGAGCAGTGCTCGGAAACAGATGTATCTGTTGCCGGCTGCCTCCTACCGTCTTCACACGCCGCTACTACGGGCTATATTGACGACGCAAGCTACAATCGTAGCCTGTAGCGGGTTGTATCCATCCTGTTGTAGCGGCGTGTAAAGGTACCTTTAGAGATTTTATCTCCTGTAGGACAAAAAATGTGATGCATGTTTTATTTTGTCCATGTAAGTTCTTTTATATTGGAAAAACCATAAGACCCTTATTCGTAAGATTCAGGGAACACTTTAATTCAATTACAAATAAAAAAGGGGCAAAAAGATTAATAGAATAATGCCCACCTGTCATTTGGCAAATCCTGAGGCACTGAAATTTGCTGGGTGAGCCTAGGGTCCCACTTGAGCCTTGGATGCGCTAAAAGCTACCATTTTTCACAATTGCAAATTGTGGAAAATGGTAGCGTTAACGCTTCCATAGGCTGCCATGCAAAAAACGCGTGGTCAAAATGCAACACTTTTGACTGTATGCATTCTTGCTAAAGCACCCAAAAATGTGGTAAGCAACATTTTGGGGGCGTTTGCAAAAACGCACGCATTTTTTTAACATGGGCACCTATGGGAAACGCATGCATTAACGCATGGTACATATATGTACAATGCGTTAATGCATGCATTAACGCTAGCGTTAAAATAGCATAAAAATGGCAACAGAAAAAAACTACAACCATTAACGCTGGCGTCAAAAAAACGGCCTCCCAAGTGTGACCCCTAGCCATAGAAACAATCTCTTTGCCTGACTGTGGGGCAGAATTGGTTAGGTTACTGTTGCAATATGAAGCTCGCTGGATAAAAAAAACAAACACACAGGGACCCATTGTTTGTAATGATATGAATGACCTATCAATATTCCTTTAAAAAAGAGTTTTTTTGCTGCTATTTTTATAGTATTGTACTATTTTTCTGGTAATTATATGTTTACGTGTTATATATGCTTATGCTTGTAAGAAGGCAAAATAAGTTGCAATTTCGTTTTTAATTACTTGATTGCTAGTGACATTGCAGGCTTGTTAAAAGTAGCAGCCGGAATAGGTATAGGAATGGGTGAGTAGGCAGGACCGGGTGAAGAGCCATAACGCTCGAAACAGTCTGTAGTCCCATACACTGCACCACTCCATAATGTGTTTTACCGTTAAAAATAAAAGTTGGACATAATGAAGGACCCAGAGTGCAACATTGTTTTCTCCTTACCTGGTTGATTGTTGTAGCTGGACTACCTGCTGGCACCCAGAAATCCTCTGTGTCATGGGAAGAAACTCCCGCAGGATCCGAGGATTCTCTTCTGTTGAAAAGGTGTAAGTAGTGCCTAGAGCATCTTTCCTATTTTCGTGCACAATATGCAAATAGAGTCTGTGGAGCCTCATTTAGGACAAACATGGGACTAGCCAGATATTCCTCCAGGGAATGTGGCCATGGGGTGGCTCCTTGAGGAGACCACCATAACCACCATATTAAGTGGCCTTTCAGTCAATATCCAGGTCTTTACGTATTTAAAGATATGACAAGGGAAATACCAAGGCCAGGTATCCATCCACACACAGCTGTTTTGGGTGTTGCCCCTCATCAGTGTGGAGTAGGATTCTGGCTAGGCGGGAGCAATGCCTGGTAGACAAACATCATGAAACAATCCATGGCTAGGTCCTTCCCTGGAGGGATATCTGGCTAGTTTCGTGTTTGAGACTCCTAAATGAGGCTCCACAGACTCTATTTGCTTATTCGTATTTCCCCGGGGGCAATGCACCTAGGATTTCACTGTGTTTGAATGCTTTTGCAGGCTGCCTGCAGTGTTTTCTATGACTGGTCTCCCTGAGATCAGTGATTGTTTCGTGATTTTCGTATACAAGGCATATAAGCGGCCATTAAGTGGTTAACTTAAAGGTGTGTTTGCACTCTGAGTTTGTGGAAGTCAAAAATCTGCACCTACGGAAGAAAAATGCACCAAAACCATCCCTGTACACACGGTGTATTTTTGGTGCAGAATTGATGAGAATTTTTAGGTCGTCTGTGTCTGTTTCAATAAAGCTTGGATACTTTGGCATAAAAAGAAGAAAAAAAAGATGTAAAATTCTCTTCCCCTCTTCGACACTATCACTTCCTGCAGATTTTAATGCAAATTAGGCACAAAATAAGCAATGAATACACAAAGTGCAAACACTGCTGCGTATCTGCTGCTTATATTGAGTAAACATGAGGGTCTGTGGGTGAAAAAATCCACAAGAATAGACATGTAGAAGATTGTCCCGCAATAAAGTATGCAGCAGATCCGCTGCGGACAAAAATGCAGCGTGCGGATAGGACTTCACAAATCCCATAGACTTTGGTGGGAAAACACGCTGCTGCATATTCAGTGCAGATCTGCTGCGGATAAGCACTAAATATGTGGTAAAATACGCATTGTACAAACAGACCCTCAATCTTTCCAGCGGAGAACAAAAAAGAGCATGTTTTCCTAATAACCTGATTAGAGATGAGCCACCACCCTAGTGTTCGAATTCAATTCGATTTGCCGAATTGGGGGGTTGTTCGTTGAATGTTTGTCGAATGTTCGTCAAACACCGTCGAACACCGTCAAATTCCATTGAAAACAATGGTTGGCAAACACAAACATATACAAACACGTAAAAAACACATATAAAACACATTCTAAAGTGTCCAAAAGGTGAAAGACTACTCAGAAGGTACAGCAAACATAGAAAAGTGAAAAGTACATATAAAAATGCGAAAAGAAAAGAGATAGACAAGTAAAAGGGGGAGGAGACACAGATATAGTCATGTCCAAAATCAGTTTTTACTCCAGTATTAGTAAGGCATCATGCACACGATGAGTATTTGGTGAGTTTAAATCCAGTATTTGTAATGTTGGGTAAGCTAGGATATCCTGAACGATATTCTTGAAACGTCACAGATTTGTGATTGTTGAAAAGATATTGTTCGGGTGTCGTTGAATGTAAACGAACGATATAGGATGAAAAGATCGTTGTATCGTTCATCCTAGATTTGAGATCCTGACCTCAAATCTATCGTTCGTCGTCCAATTAATGCTGCTTCAGGAAGCAGCATCCGTCAGTGTTACAGCTTTTTGAACGATATTGTTCAAAAATCTCCTATTCCTGCCGCTTTATTATATCGCTCAGTCCTTCCTTTCCTTTTTAACAGTTGTGCTGCCGCATAGGATATCGTAAACTATATTCTTGTGTGTGACAGCGCACTAACGATGTTGGAACGATCATGGTCACGTGATCATTCCAAGGATATAGTTTACGATATCCTAGTGTGTAAAACCATCATAAGGCCTGGTGTTACGATGAGTATTTGGTGAGGTTTCTACCTCACTATCTGTTTCTCCTCTTGCAGACGATGACTATTTGTTGATTTTTCCTTCAGTATCTTTATGGCCATGTTCAGACGATGATTATTTGGTGCGTTTTACTTCAGTATCTGTAAGGCCTCATGCAGGCGATGAGTATTTGGTGAGTTTTACTTCAGTATCTGTAAGGCTTCGTGGAGGCGATGAGTATTTGGTGTGTTTTACTTCAGTATCTGTAAGGCCACATTCAGAAAATGAGTATTTGGTGAGTGTTACTTCAGCATCTGTAAGGCCTCGTGTAGGCGATGAGTATTTGGTGAGTTTTACTTCAGTATCTGTAAGGCTTCGTGGAGGTGATGAGTATTTGGTGCGTTTTACTTCAGTATCTGTAAGGCCACATTCAGAAAATGAGTATTTGGTGAGTGTTACTTCAGCATCTGTAAGGCCTCATGCAGGCGATGAGTATTTGTTGAGTTTTACTTCAGTATCTGTAAGGTCACGTCCAGAAGATGAGTTTTTGTTGAGATTTACTTCAGTATCTGTAAGGCCATGTTCAGACGATGATTATTTGGTACATTTTACTTCAGTATCTGTAAGGCCACATTCAGAAGACGAGTATTTGGTAAGTGTTACTTCAGTATCTGTAAGGCCTCGTGCAGGCAATGAGTATTTGTTGAGCTTTACTTCAGTATCTGTTAGGGCCCCTTTATACGCCACCACTGAAAGGTAGCAACTGCCTGGCATTGGGGATATTTATGCCTGTTGCCATAAAATTGCTACGAAATGGCGGTGTGTAAATAGGGAAATTCCTTCCTGTGTACCTTAGGGTACCTTTACACGCGGCAACTTTTCTAGGAATTTCACTGGCAACTTACTGGTTGCAGTGAAATCATGGAGACATTGTTCCATTTGTACACAGCAACAAGATAGAACAATGTGTCCGTGATTTCCATCTTCGTGGAGGAGATGAGTATTTGGTGTTTTTTACCTCAGCATCTGTAAGGCCTCGTGCACACGCTGAGCATTGTGTCACATTTAGGGGACTACAACAAGAGTCTCCATTTTTTCCAAAAAATTGGGCACAGACACCACTTTAGTGGCATCAATTGCCCCACAGTTGCAAGCATAAAATGGTTGGTGAGGTGACATTCATGCAGCACATTCCAAAATCCACAAGCTTTTAGTCTCCGCATGTTATCTTTAAGATTCGTTACCAAAATGTAAGTAGAGGCCACAAAATCAATAGTTTGAGTAGTTCATGCATGAACCGTCACATGGATATGAAGCAAAAGTCACAGTGGGAAGCTCACTGTGCTACAATGCGGCCTAACGGGCTGGGCCAAGCACAGTCTGGCCCATCAAGTGCATCCGCGGCCTCTTCATCCTCTGTGACTGTGGGGACAGCAGTCACACATGCTTTTGGATGCAGACCTTCCACCTCTTTACACGCAATAGCCAGTGTGATTGGAAGGTCGTCACTTCTTTTGGAAGTGGAAACACCTGCTGTTGTTGAGCGCTGTCAGACATCGAGAGCACCACCTTTGAATGAAAGCAACATAATATGTCCGCCTGCACTTTCTTCACACACCAACAGGGACACCCTACTCAACCGTGTCTCAGCACAGCAGCCAGCCCTCGGTCCCTCAGATGTGGACAAGTAAAAGACCATTTCCTCCTAGCCATGAGGAAGCTAATAGGTTGAATTCCACCATCTGCAAGCTGTTGGCTACTGAAATGCTCGCTCTCCGCCTGTTGTACACAGAGGATTTTTGAGACCTTCTGTCTGTCGCAGTGCCCCAGTACCAGATGCCCAGTCACCACTACTTCTCAAAGAAAGCTGTGGCTGTGCTACACCCGAATGTCACACACAACATCACCACTTCCTTGAAAAACTTTGTGTGTGACAGGGTGCATTTCACAACAGACACTTGGACCAGTAAGCATGGAAAGGGCCGTTACATGGTGGTGACTGTGCACTGGATAACTATGAAGACAGCAGGAGAAGGGGCTGCTGACCAAGTCTTGCCAACCCCAACAGTTGTGCGTCAATCCTCTGTATGTACACGTTCCTCCACTGCTTCTGCCTCCTCAACCTCGTCTCGGTCCTCCACCTGCACCCACAGCCTGTCTGGTAATGTCATCCGCGTTCTAACTGCGCACAAAGAATCCTGCACACCTTCTTACTATGATGGCAGCAAGGCTCAACGGCATCAAGCGGTCTTTACCTTGAAATGTCTGGGAAATGTCACACAGCTGAGGATTTGTGGTCAGCTGTGGAGATTGAGTTTCATCAATGCTTGTCTCTACTTAACCTGCAGCCACGGAAGGCCGTGTGCACCAATGTTGCAATGCTGGATGCAGCCCTCCGTGGGGGGCAATGTGACACACGTGCCTTGCATGGCTCACGTCTTAAACCTGGTTGTCCAGCAACTTTTTGCACACTATCCGGGCGTAGATGGTCTTCAGCAGAGGGCACGGTCACTGTGTGCTCACTTCCACCGTTCGCATCCTGAAGCTCAACGACTTGCATCTCTACAGAAGTCATTCGGCCTGCCAGTTCACCGGCTGAAATGCGATGTGCCGACACGATGGAATTCAACTCTGCACATGTTGCAGCAACTGTGGCAGCACCAACGAGCCCTGGTGCAATACGTCATGATGTATAACCTAGGCCGATGAGATCCAGAGGTGCGGCAAATCACACTGCTGAAGTGGTCTGAAATGAAGGACCTATGCACCATTCTGTACAGTATTGAACTGTTGACGAAGATGTTTAGTGGTGATTATGCCATTATCAGCATGACTATTCCCGTCATTTACATGCTGGAGCATTCTTAAACAGTATTTGGAGTCAGGTGGTGGCACTAGAGGAGGGGGAGGAAGTACAGGAGGAGTCGTATGCGGAAGGGCTCAGAAGTTTTCCAAGGAGCAGTTCACAGTTTATGAATGAGGGTCTACATTATGCTTGCTCAGAACCTTCTTTATCTGGGCCTGGATTCGACTCCAAAAGTTTCTGGGTATCAGTGCAGATCATTTCCTTGTCTTGACTCACAAAAGCTTGGGAGCAGACCTCTGATTCCCAGGCTATAGTATGAGTGAAGAGTGATGCATAGTCAACCATCTGTCTTACCCCATACTCAGATGGGTGGCTGGAGACTTGGGAGATGTGCGGAAGCAAGTGGGATTGGGGTGACACCTCTGAGGACTGGTGTATTTGTCATGTAGAAGTTGAGGTAGAGGAGAACTCACTTGCTGAAGCGCTTGCTATCCATTCAAGCGCCCACTCTTTTTGTGCCTCATCTAGAATTGGTATCGATCGTCGTCTGAGTCATGTCCGTACGGAAGGGATCATATCAGAATCTCCACGGAAAGAAGTAGACATCTTACTTTAGCTGGAAGATGGTCTTTCTTCAGCAGATGTTACTCTTGCTTTCCCACGTACCCCACGGACACAAACTTTTTTCCCTTTCCACCACGCCTATTCCCCTTTCCACCAGCAGCATGCCTTTTGCCACTCATTTTGTATGTGAACAAATTGGCAACTCTGCAGTTGTCGGCAAACAATATTCTGATGGAAATCAAGCAGAGCTGAGTGGGCAGCCCAAACTATTGCCTGTGCTAGGTGTAGTAAAAAATTACTAGAAGGAACTACACTGAAGGTGTACTTGGTAGTATTACAAGTGGCCTACAGTAATGGTTTTGTGAACACTGCTACTAGTCCAAAACTGACACGTTTTCTAGGTGCAGTAAAAAATTAGTTGGAACTACACAAGCGGTGTAGCTTCTTTCACAAGTGGGCTACACCACTGGGTGACACTGCGACTAGCCCAAACAAATTGCCTGGACTAGCTGCAGCAAAAAAAATGCCTAATTAAGACAGATGGTGTAGCTTTCTTCACAGCAGTGCTGCCCTAAAGGATTCAAAGAGCTAGATGACTGTGGCCAGATGCTGTGAAAAACATTTGCACAGCACTGGCATACACCTGGCACACACCTGCCTGGCAAAAACTAATAGAGACTGCTCTATCTTAGCCCTCAAAAGGGCTGAAATTAAAACTAGTCCCTGCTTCTATGAAGTAGCCCTAAAAAGGGCTAATAGACTACTAGTCCCTTGTCTCTAATCACTACTCCTATGGAGCAACCCTCAAAAGGGCAGATATTACAAAGATTTGCACCCTCCCTCCAGTCCCTACTCCCTAAACCTATCTATTTAACTTTGTATTTGCTGACTGAGAACACAATATACAGTTTGCACTGTTTAGCGTGCGCACACAGCAGCAGCTGTGCCATCAGACACTCTACAGCAGCTATGAGCAAATGGTGGCCATTGTTAAACTGGACGGGTCTTATAGGGCTAGGGCATGTGACATAGACAGCCAATGATGACCTTGGTTGTCTGAAAAAAAGCACTTTGCAGTGTGGGACTGTGATTGGCTAGCAGCCTGAACCACCCCACTGTATATGCTTTAGGAGAAAGAAAAATGGAGATCGACATTATTATTGCAGCAGCTCTGATACAAGCCCCCTGCACACTATACACACAAACTGGATATTAACATTCATTTGCAGTATTAGGACTAGGTATTAGGGCTAGGGTTAGGAGGATTAAGCTTTTGGTGATCGATGCATTATCGAACATAACCTAGAACTTCAAGCTACTTGTTCGAATTCGTCGAATGATTCGAACACCGCCCAAAACAGCTCGAATTTGAGATTGGTGAACAATTCGATTAGAACCCCACTCATCTTTAAACCTGATATACAAGAAAAGTTGACTTTTTAATCAGCACTTTACTGTATTACTCTAAGGCCCCTTTCACACTGGCGTTTTTTTTTTAAATGTGGCAGAACCGGCAGATTTACTGCATCTGCCACCTAACGGCCGCACTTGCAGCACACTTGCGGCAAATCCCATGCATTGTCTATGGGGCTTGCGCCAGGTGCGGCAAGTGCGGTTTTGCCGATTGCGGCAAATGTAGCACTTGCAGCCGCAAAAAAAACCCCGCGGTCAGCCACGTTTTTTTTTTCGCCGTTGCAAGTACCGCATCTGCTGCAACCGGCAGAACCGCACTTGTCGCACCTGACCACAAGCCCCATAGACAATGCATGGGACTTGCCGCAAGTCAGCCGCAAGTGCGGCCGTTAGGCGGCAGAAGTGGTAAATCTGCCGGATCTACAGCATTTTCCAAAAAACGCCAGTCTGAAAGGGGCCTAACTTAGTTTTAATTATTTAGCTAAAGAAGGCTAAAGTTGAAATTAAAATAAATCAGTACTTCTCTGTCAATCTGACCTGTTTTGAAATAGCTTCTATTTCGTAGACTATTTTTTTATTTCCTACTTGTGTTTTATTATGTTGAATCCCTAAGCTTTCAGTGTGGTCTCAGTTCACATGGCAACTCATGCTGGCTGCTGCTTCTTGTCGCTTACTGTGATCCACTGAGCTGCACACATCTGATTTCCATGTAGACTGGAAGGGCTCTTAATAAAACATGTCTTATCTCAGTCTGTTCAAATAAGTGTTTTGAGATTTAGTAGTCATTTTAAAGTCATATCTACCAAACTGGGAGAGATGAAATACAGTATCTCCAGTGACAACACAAATTTATAGGATAGATTGTTCTTTATACTAATTCATCAGAATGTTTACAGTACATTAAGATTTTATTAGGTTGGCTCATGGAAAATTATAGGATTTGTAGACATTGTAAATCTACTTTGCTATGTTGTTAAATCCAGAGAAATGGAAATTAAAAAATCATAGCCCAATGACTTAGAAATAGCATACATTAAATTTATGTGTTGTTAAAAAGAACATATCCAATGAAAAAAGTCATTTTTTTTTATAGTTTGAATTAGCAGTTCTTAATAATCTACTCTAAAGATGAGTAACGTAGCAAGTAAGAGTTAAAAAGTGAACCTATCATCCTACAGTGTTAATCTTGTGACAAAAATATTATTTAAAGAAAATGCATCTTTAGTAATCCAATATACCCCATAAAATGGCAAATTAAAATTTAGATTTGGTTACGCTTGCAACAGTGCCAGCTCCTCCTTAGCAGGAACACCAGTGGCCTTGGCGTGCTCAACCCTCCGGCAGTACAGCAGTGTCTGCCTAGGTCCCTTCTCGTACTTCCTTCTTCCAGGGCTTGCACATGCTGCATAGGTCTCCTGGGAATGCACTTAGGCTGTGTGCATTGCACACCACCACCCTTAAAAGGCCAGAGCAACTTAACCGGAAATGTGGAGATGCTTTTCAGTCTATGCTTGAGAAGCACAGACTATTTAAGGGCCCTTCCACATTTGGAAAGTGCCTGTGAATGTGGTATATACCTTAGAGACCGCTGCAATTTGTCACATCTCCTTGCTGTGTCCAGTGTCTGTGCTGTGGCTGAACTGTGTCGCTCCTACTTCTGCTGTTGCTGCACTATCTGCACCAGACCTGCTTTTGCTCATCTGTGCAGTCCTGATGCCGCACCGTGTGCACCACTCCTGTTGCCATATTCAGAGTCTGCACCACCTGCATTTGGCCATCCTGGCTGCATTTGTTCAAAGACTGTAACTGCTGCCTCCAGGCTACATCTATCCTGAGACTGCATCTGTCCTTAGGAACTCCTGGAGGTATCTGTCATTGTACCGATGCCTCCTGAAGTTACACATGGTAGTTACCTACTAGCACAAGCCTAATCTTCCATCTGAGGCTCTAGGAGAGGCTCGAAAAGACCCAGATGGAATCGGTGCTTCGGCCCAGTGGGTCCACTCTGGACGCTTGTCCCTGCTAGTGTTAGGGCCCTTTCACATCAGCGTTTTCGTAATTCGCGGCAGATGCGGTGAAAAACGCATCTGCCGCGTTTGCCGCATAACGTTGCACTTGCGGTGCGGTTGCGGTTTTTCCATAGAAAGTATAGGGGGACTTGCGGCAGATGCGGCAAGTGCGGTTTGCACTTGCGGCAGTGCGGCAGCGAAAAACCGCGGTCAGCCGCGGTTTTTTCGCTGCCGCACCTGCCGCAAGTGCAAAACCGCACTTGCCGCATCTGCCGCAAGTCCCCCTATACTTTCTATGGAAAAAACCGCAACCGCACCGCAGTGCAACGGTTATGCGGCAAACGCGGCAGATGGGTTTTTTCACCGCATCTGCCGCGAATTACGAAAAACGCTGATGTGAAAGGCCCTTACAGATATCACATTAACCTCTCAATGGACTGGCCTTGCACTGCTACTTTAAGAATTGTCTGACTCAGAGAATAATTTCCAACAATTTTAACCAAGCAAAAAACAGTTATCAATAAGATATTGCAGAGAATTTACAATTTTAAAATAATTCTATAACATTTTAAAATGTTTACTATTACATTGATGATTTAGCAGTGACAATAACCTTCATAGTGATGGCCACCTTAGACGTCCCAACATCGTTTCGATATTGTATACAATGGTACGGGAGCGAGCACTTTTTTGGCTCAAATCCAAGCTCGCATAGGAAATGTTACACAGGGAGATATCGGCATGCAACACAACTGCGATGTCTACACCCCCTTGTACGAGCGACCCAGGGAACGACCATTTAACATGTGAGTGAATAGGGGAAGTTGCTCTTCAAGTTGGTGTTGGGCTGTCACACAGCACGATCTGGTCAGATCGTCCATCCAATATCGGCAGTTGGAGAGCCTGCACAATTCTTCCCCGATATCATTTTGGCATTGTTCTTGTGTCGCATTGCACATTTACACCACACAACGCACGAACGATATCGGGGCTAACGCATGAAACACGTGACTTTTTATCGGAGTTGGACGACGATATCGGGACATGTAAAGTGGCCATTATAGATAATCATTAATAATTTCCAACTTTGCAATGTGTAAGTATGTGTTATATTTCTGATACATTATTATCCTTGCAGCTTTGGAAGCATGTTATAGTGACATTCAGAATCCCTGCAGACTATCAGAAGACTGTAGACTGCGTCATGTATTTTCTAAAAGACTTTAACAGATTGTTTTATAGTTATTTTCAGCAGTCCTATACTAGCAATGTTAATGGTAATCTTGTATTTCTACTAGTGATGGGTGAGTCCTAAATTACTCGGAATCGCTTGACTCTAGCGAGTCCGAGCCCGGGACTCGCTACTCGTTGCGAGTCTAGCGAGTCCAATGTTAATGAATGGGGAAGCGAGTAATAGCGAGTAATGTGCGATTTACAAATCGCAGATGTGTCTCGGAAAGCGCTCGCATTGCCGTTTTGGAAATCCGACTCGCAACAGTTTTTTGCTGCTGTGTCCGAGGCCAAACTCGCATGTGTTTGTCTTATTTGCAGGTAGGAGAGCAGCAAGGCACTGGTCTGCCACAGAGAAAATAAAGCTGAAGGGGTTATTATGACCCAAAATCTATCAAGTACAAAAAAATAAGAAATAGTACCTCAGCTAAGGGTACTTTCACACTAGCGTTTATTTGAAATCGCGGCAGATGCGGTGAAAAAACCGCATCTGCCACGATTACCGCATACCGGCTGCACTTGTGGCACGGTTGCGGCAAGCCCCATACAATGTATAGGTGGGCTTGCGGCAGGTGTGGCAAGTGTGGTTTTGGCACTTGCGGCAGGTGCTAAAACCGCACTTGCCGCACCTGCCGCAAGCCCGCCTATACATTGTATGGGGCTTGCCCCAACTGTGCCGCAACCGTGCCGCAAGTGCAGCCGGTATGCGGTAATCGCGGCAGATGCGTTTTTTTCACCACATCTGCCGCGATTTCAAATAAACGCTAGTGTGAAAGTACCCTAAGCCTCTGACTTCAGCTATTAGGAAAGTTGAGTGAATAAGCTAATTCTGCCTTCACATTTGCAGATGCCTCCGCAGCGTTCTGCGGAGGCATCTGCAAGCCTCTGCATGCAGACCGCAGCCCCTATCTTTATAATGAAGCGCACGGTGTCTGCAGATGCTTGCAGACCGCTGTGCGCTCCCATTGCCCGCCATGAGTGATCTGTGCGCAGGCGGATGCCTGCGCACAAATCACACACTCTCGCCCGCACCAGGGACGCAACATGTCGCGTCCCTGGTGCGGACGAGAGTGTGTGATCTGTACGCAGGCATCCGCCTGCGCACAGATCACATATAGGAGTGAATGGGTGCTCACGGTCATGCGCTGTCAAGCGCAGCACCGTGCGCTCCCATTATAAGGATAGGAGCTGGCGGCCGCTGCGCACACATTGCGGATCCCCTCCGCAGAATGCTGCGGAGGGGAACGCTAATGTGACGCCAGCCTAAGCTATGAGGTTGGTCCTGTGTGCACTGTAAGGCTGCTCAGACCCCTTCTCATCACTTTGAGCTAAGCGGTGTTGCACTAGTCTTAGAAAACAAGTCCATGCATTCATAAGAAAGTATGAGACGGCACTCACCACTTGTGGTTTTATGATTTCGGCTTCTTTATTTCATCTGTGCAGGTTACAGGCAATGGTGGAGGGAGGGGGTGTAGAGGTGGACAACGGGCACTCCGTTTCGCACTGATTGTGCTTCAACGGGTTGGACGGATGAAATAAAGAAGCCGAGTTCATAACACCACAAGCGGTGAGTGCCGTCTCATACTTTCTTATGAATTATTTGGTTCTGCTTTTAATGTATTTAGGAAGCCGCTGGGCACAAGGTAAATAAAAAACGTAGGGTAGGGCAGCCCTATTGAGATTTGCCGTGACGTCAGCAGGGTGGCTCAAGGAATTGATCAATTATTTGGTAAAAATCTAATTTTACATTAACATATAGTTTAGAATTAATATGTGAATTTGAACTTTTTGTATTGCTTGTGAC
Organism: Allobates femoralis; assembly: GCA_033576535.1. Classification (NCBI taxonomy): domain Eukaryota; kingdom Metazoa; phylum Chordata; class Amphibia; order Anura; family Aromobatidae; genus Allobates; species Allobates femoralis. Next base: position 275,258,178 of record JARQOC010000001.1, read on the forward strand.
CTCAGGCAGTGCTGGTTCCCACCCCTTTGCTGAATTATGTATCTGTATATGTATATAGCAGCTTTTTTTTTTCTATTCTATTGAATAATATTCAACATTACTTTAGGAGCAGTTTCATTTTATACCTATTTCAGATATCCATTATAGTTACATGGCTCTGTCTATTAGCATGACGAAAATATATAAGGGGAGGGGAGAGCATAATAGAGCAATAAATGTGGATACAAGGGGTTAATATAGCAGTAATCCACTCACCTACTCAGGTTGTGAAGGGTTCACAACCAACCTTGTAAACGTAAAGGGTCGCTGCAGATCCAGGAAAAGAAAGGAAGGTTTTTGTGTTACCGGGATTCCTCCGCGCTGACCTCAGGAGACAATTTTGATTTTATTCTTTATTCGTCCACACACCAAACAAAAGGAAGCCGACGCGTTTCGTAGCCATGTGGCCACTTCATCAGGGCATTAGTTACAGAGTTATATAGAAAGGACTTTATATACACAAACATATCTTCAAAAAAAAAATAGCATCATGACGTCATTTCCTGTGGAAACGCCCCCTTTGTGTTAAAAACAGGTAAAATCACTCATGAAGGTGTATAATCGAAATTTACATTGAATAAAAAAGAAGAATAAAGAGCCCTACATATAAAACACAAATTTCAAGGCAAAAAAAATAAAAATGTTTCTTTAAAAAAGTTTTTTCCATTGGATTCAAACTCACTCAAAAGTTGATCTCACAAGACGCAGGACTTTGTTTGTGTATATAAAGTCCTTTCTATATAACTCTGTAACTAATGCCCTGATGAAGTGGCCACATGGCTACGAAACGCGTCGGCTTCCTTCTGTTTGGTGTGTGGACGAATAAAGAATAAAATCAAAATTGTCTCCTGAGGTCAGCGCGGAGGAATCCCGGTAACACAAAAACCTTCCTTTATTAGCATGACGGAAATATGGGTTGCATTCTAGGGCCAGTTTTTGGACTAGAAATCAGGTTGTGGCAATTGGGTGAATTGTTATGTGTTTTTTATGTATAGGTTTTTCTGTTTGCAACTTATTAAAGATTTACGGTATATTGTTTACATTTACAATGTGCAACCAATCTTTTCTACATATTTTTTTCTCTTGTTTTGGTTTTATACTATATGCCACATTTAGTAAATCGGAGATTCTTTGCTTTCTTTGTTTTCCTCATTTGAAATACCACTGAGCCTATTACAGTGTACATAATAAAGATTGAAGGTTTTAATTACGAAGGCTGCTAATAGTGCAGTCTACATGGAAAAACACCTGTTTCTTCGGTTTCTTTGAAAATCTCACTGCGATCCTGTTTTTTGAGTCTGTAGTATGATGTTGTGCTATTTCATCGAGTTTACTGACGTAGCAGCATCCCCCACCTCCATATGTTTCCAGACTTGCAATGACTTGTTTTTAGAAATGATTCAGCTTTATTTTAGTGGAAAGTCAAAAAAATGAACCTCCCACAGAATTACCCAAGTAGAGCATTAAGGATGTTTTTGGCAGACAGGGATTGTGAGTAATGTAAATGAGTAGTTTTCCATTTTATAGCAGAAGAATAAATAGGACATTATGATCTAATAATCATGTGTATATTTTTATTTAGCCTTTTGCATTCTGTGCAATTGCAACAAAAAATTGTAATGCAAAATCTAATTACGGTATGCTCTATTATTTTTATCATGGATAGTTTGTAAGTGATTTTTTTTCATATCAATTGTTTCAGATTATGTACTTAACTGACCAAAAATAAAAAATATGCTTATACTCATAATATGGTTTGTATGCTAGAATATATTCCCTTTGAACCAGGGTAGAAAGATGTTATCAAACTATCACTCTGCTGGATTAGAAATCAACATAATTTGCTAATCACCTGAATGGCCAAAATATATTCCTTGCAGCAGATTTATTGGGTGCATCTTGTACGGCCACATAGTGACCCAAGAGATAAGGAGCCCCATTTCTAAATCCAAAGCCAATGCAATTTTGCATTTTTAAGAGCTCTTGTTCTGCAAAGTGCCAATATAGTGTTTTTTCGCAGGGACCTTTTTCTCTCTGTGTCCGCCAGTCAGCGTACATACACAACTGGCTGTAGCCTGCCCAAAAACAATGTTCAATAAAGGTCTAGCTACATACATACCAAAGAGGTTATATATAATAAGGTGACTAGAGATTAGTGAACTTTCTCCGAATATATTCAACAATTGTAAATTTGGCAAAAACATTGCAGATTGTTTGCGATTAGAGATGAGCGGTGTTCGCCAATCTCAAATTCGAGCTGTTTTTGGCGATGTTCGAGTCGTTCGTCGAATTAGAACAATTTGCTCTAAATTCGGCAGTTCGAGGTCATGTTCGATTTCGGTTCGATTTCAGTTCCGCAAGGTATATACATACATTGAGGAACTGAAATGAAGTAAAATCAAGGGTTAAAAATAATAAAAAATTGATACTCACCTCTCTAATCCATCCAGCGACGCTTCCAGCACTGCCTACCTGTCAGAGATGTGATCCAGGCAGCGTTTCCCGGTGAAATGACGAGTTCTCGCGATAACTTGTCATGTGACCGGAAACTGCTGCCGAGATTATGACGTCACCGCAGGTCCTACAGGTCCTCTCACTAGTAGTGAACAGTAGTGAGGGCCTGTAGGACCTGTGGTGACGTCATAATCCCGGCAGCGGTTTCCGGTCACATGACGAGTTATCACGAGAAATTGACCACCACCCTAGTGTTTTAGTGTGTTCGAGGGTGTTCAACGAACATTCGACGAACAGACCTCCCATTCGACAAATCGAATCGAACTAGAACACTAGGGGGGTGGCTCAACTCTATTTGCGATTGGAAACCAGAGCAATTTACCAAAAAATTGGCGAAGGCAACTTTGTTATTGAAAAGAGTTTGATATTTAAAATGGCCCTAAAACCTTCCCTGATGCAGATGAGCAGAATTTGCTTGAACCTGTTCACCAACTTGAAATCTGGATAATGTTCGCTCGGCCCCTTCAGCCCGAACGTTTTGCTGAAAAGTTGGAAATACGGGATTTGTTCGGTAATTATTCTGATGACAAAAAGCATTATTGCAATGCTTCTATCATATGTTTTCATAGTGTCAGTGTGTAGGATAGTGGGCAGGAGGGGAGGTGGGGGAGAGGTCTCAGGGTCTCAGGTCAGATCATTTATTTGAAATAATCACAGGTCTCCATTTTTTTTCTTTCCAACACTTACTGTTGGTCGTTCGGTCTGGCAGCCAAGAAGCACCCATAAAGCAAATTGCACTTTTTACACACAAGAGCTTGTGTTATTGGCTGAGTATGTCATGTCCTTGGCAAATAAGAACCGGACATTACTCCTCGTCACCATTTTCTCAGTGTTGGAGCTCAGTGACAGTCTTGCTGCTGCAGTGCCAACGCTTCTACTACTGTGTGCGCTATTTAGATAACTAGCTATCAATTCTATTTCTTTATAGATAGAGAGATACATAGTAGATTTAGTAACTCCTTCCTAAAACAGCCCTTAGAGGGCTAATACCGGTATATGGCAAATCCCCTGTGGTACAGTGGTGCCTGTTTGATCATCTGCATCAGTCCTGTGCTGAAAATCATTAAGTGTAACATGTGGCAACAACATCAAGACTCCCACACGTCTTGCATAGTACCAGTTTTTGGCAAATCCCCTGTGGTATAGTGGGGGTTCTGTAATCATCTGCATCAGTCTTGTTCTGATTACCCTTTAGTGCCATTTAGTGCCACATGTGCTAACAACACCCAGGCACTCACACTTTTTTGCCTACTAATGTTTGCCAAATCTGGACTTCTGGATTCACATCCCCAAATTTTTGGGGCCTACAACAACCGGCTTGCAAATCTGTTACCATCAAATATGAGTGGTAAAAGCCATGGTCATGGTAGAAAAGGGAAGAGGTGTGGTGGTAAGGAGAAAACTCTTGGTGTCGTGCGCTAGGTGGTAAAGTAACTGAAAGTTCGGCTTCTTTTAGTGGACAGTCTGGTATCAACCCTTTCTTAGGCAGCAGCCACATTGCTATGACTTGTAAATGAGGCCCAGAAAGTGCAGGTGCTACAATGTACATCTAGCCCTCCATCAAGTGGCTTCTCCTCCACCTCAACTTCATGAGCACGCTCAGTGCATTCCTCACAGGTGTCACCCCAATCACAATTGTTTCCCCACATGTCACAAGTCTCCTGCCGCCCTACTGACTGTGGGTCAAGACAGATGGCTGAGTCTGCAGAGCTGTTCACGCATACTATATTCTGGGAATCAGAAGTCAACTCCAAAGTTTCACTGGGTTAAGAGGAGGAAGTGGTCTGCACCGATGCACAAAATCTTTGTGAGTCAGATCCAGGGTCGGATGAAGAAGGGTCCAAGCAAAATGTAGACCTTTTTTTTTACCAAACGTTAATGCCTGTTGATAGAGACAATGAGGCTATAATGACACTCAGGTACCTGAGGTGAACACCTATTGACTTTGCGCTCAGGGCTGAATGAGAGTGGTTCTGAGGGTGAGGCTGTGAGGAAGGAGGAGTTAGAAAGGGGGTGGGAGCAGAGAGAGGAGTTAGTCTGCAGGACATGGAGGAAGAAGGAGGTCGAAAAGGACAGAATGGAGTTCTAGGGGAGGCTAGAGCTGGGGCCTAACAGGACCAGTGGGTAGGTCAGCCAAGTACCCTGAGTCCACAACCGCCCTGCAGGTTGTTGTTGGAGGAACTGGCTGCATGAAGGAGCCAGCCCCAATCTGGTGAGAAAACTGTATGCTTCAGTCAGGAAACTGGAGGCTACTGGTCTACAAGAGTAGCAGACAACACCATTGATGCTCCCAGGCACAGTGATTTTAGAGGGTCAGGATGACTTGCTAGTTGTCACTCAACAGGGCCCACACATCATCTGCCTCAGGACTCGTAGCATGAAGGCACAGGATAGGATTAGGTGAGTGTACAAAGAGTGTCTCAGCAGAGGGTCCCTGAGTGACCTGAGAGCTGGCCAAGCTGCAAGCTGGAAGAGCACAGTGCTAGGCTGAGTCTGCTTTGAAAAGAACTGCAAGTAAAGAAACCTGGTAAGCACTGCATCCCCCTAAGTCTGTCCGCTTCTTCTGCACCTTCCTGCACCTATTGAAGCAGCGCTGGTTATCCCTGACCAGGTACCACAGGTGTCATCACGAAAGACATTATAATCCCCTCTAAATACCCCCCTTAACTGGTATGGTCAGGGCCACGGAGCTGGGCAAATATTTTTTGCCTCCACTTATTTTTTGACTACTAAGTTGGCAAATTATGTGAGTTGGGTCATCTTATGTGGTGTGAAACAAGTCCAAGGCTAGCCAACCCTTGCTGCCTTAGACAACTGCAGACTTGCAACTGCTGCTGTCCGGAGCTAGAGTTGTGACTGAGGAAGCAGCACCTGTTATGAAATAGAATGTGAAGAATTGCCAATCTATGCTTCCCCACAATCAGTTGTGCTGTTGGAGAGTTGTGACACGGGTAGACAAATGGGTAATTAGAGTGCTACCTCTGAGGACTTTACTGTTTATGATGTTTAGGTGGCGAAATAGAAGGACAGGCCACTTGATGCAGCAGTTTGCATGAACTGTAGCAAAAGCTGTTCGTCATCCACAATTCATACCCACTGATGCTGGCAAACAATGACACTGGAGTTGGCTGTCCAGTGACAGATGTTGTCACTTTTTTTAACAGTGATATTTTATTTTTTAAGACATATACAAAACTTGTTTATTTAAATTGACTTTGAGGGGCTTATATTTTGGAAAGTGATACCATTTTAAAAAACTATATCCCACAAATAGTCCAAAACTACTGTCAGGGAATTCACATTTACAAGGGATAGTACGACAAAATGAACACCACAAAGTTTCTTTTGAGCAAGCTGAATTTGGTTGAAATAGACTGAGGACATCATGTCGCATTAGCAGGGCCCGTAAGATGCAAAAACAGCATAACTTCACACGTGACCCCACTTTTTAAAATAATCCCCTCAAGGATTTTTTCCAGGTGTGTAGTAAATAGCGATGAGCGAATATACTCGTAACCTTTCGGTGCTCGCCGAATAGTATGGTATTCGGGCTACTCGCTACTCCACGAGTTTCTTTGTGATTACTCATTAGGAGTAGTACATTCACTTTCGCAGTGTATCTATATACACTGTGAAAGTGAAATAAAAGTTAATAAAGAGATAATAATTGAGAGCCCGTAGAAGAGGAATTTTCCTCGAAACGGATTCCGTCACTCGCCTTCCCCTCCCTGCACACCCTCCCAGGTGGATGTATCCCGCAAATGGATAAATAAACAGTTTGAAACCAGATCCGTGAGTGCCGCTTCCTCTATTGAAACAACCCTGCACTTCGATTCCTACAAGCTGAAGCACCAGGATCATAACCACCATCATTACCGGAACAGACAGCTGCAGTTCAGAGGTCAGTGCCCTTTTCAACCCTTCAATGTCTAAAAGTTAATAAAGGGTGTTAAAAATAAAAATAAAATACTCACCTATCCGACGGATGTCCCGGGTTCCAGAAATACGGCGAAGCCCACGTGAAATTTTTTTCTGACAAATCCATAAAACAATGTAAATAAAAGGGACTGCATCTTTATTAACCCCTGGACCATGGGCGAGGGGTTAATAAAGATGCAGTCCCTTTTTTAGGATTGTTTTATTGATTTTTCAGAAAAAAAATTACATGGGCTTTGCCGTATTTCTGGAACCAGCCGGATCCAGCAGGCAGCGACGGGCTGCCCCCAACCCCCAGGTGCCTATTTGTTCCTGGCCAGACACAAGAATGTAGGGGAGCCCTTTTTTTTTATTATTTCATGAATTTCATGAAATAATAAAAAAAAAATGCGTGGGGCTCCGTGCAATTTCTATGTCTAGCCAGGTACAGCTAAGCAGCTGGGGGCTGGAATCCGCAGCGCAGGGATGCCCAAGCTTTCTGGGCACCCCCCGCTGCAAATTGCAGCCCGCAGCCACCCCAGAAGATGGCATGTTCATTGAGGCGCCATCCTCTGGCGCTGAACCCTGCTCTTCCAGCGGCCCTGGTGGCGGTGGCACGCTGGGTAATAAAGAGGTTAGAGCCAGCTTTGTATTATCAGCTGGCCCTAAGCCCGAAATTTATGGCGGTCACGCCAATATTAGACATGACCGTCATGAATTTCTATTAAATTGTTTTAAAAAAAACACAACACAGAAAATTTTTTATTAGAAATAAAAAAAAAAGTCATTAGGGACTCCATCTTTAATTAAAAAAATCCTCTTCCGTCCGACGCAGTCCAAAACGCGATGTCCTCTCTGCTACATCCCTTTGCATAGATATAGATGTCTATGCACAGGGAGTGAGCAGACTGAGAACAATCTCAGCTCTGCTACATCAGGCAGCAGGCGGGCTCTAGGACCCTGGAGCTGAGGCAGCCAGCACAGAGCAGACAGCCTGACTCCTTACTGTGCGAGTTTCCCAGCGATTACTTGCACAGTAAACGAGTCCAATGCAAGTCAATGGCAATCATAGTTTTGTCAGAGTCTCTGACAAAACTAGGATTGCTTCAGGCTGAAGCTTCCGAGACACATCTGTGATTTGTAAATCGCACACTACTCGCTATCACTCGCTTCCCCATTCATTAACATTGGACTCGCTAGACTCGCAACGAGTAGCGAGTCCCGGGCTCGGACTCGCTAGAGTCAAGCGATTCCGAGTAATTTAGAACTCGCCCATCACTACTGGATGCATTTCATAGTCCGGAGCGTCTTATAGTCCGAAAAATACAGTATTTTGTAACACCCAAGTTGTGATTTGTTTTCTGGAGAATTGCAAACATATCAGTTTAGTGCACATAAATTGTGCCCAACTTGTGCTTCTGGTGACACATGCCACTTAAATTGTTAAGTGCGCTCTCTCCACCACAGTAATACCAAACATTTAGCTGGTTACTGTGGGTAAGGCACAGTGGGGCATAGAAGGTAGGGGGCATCTGGATTTGGGAGTGTAAATGTCACAGAATTTTATTTGGGGGGGTGGGAGCCATCACTTTTCCAGAGTTTGTTTTTATTTTATTCTTGGGCACTTCACCATACAGCAAAATTGATAAGAGGAAAGAATGTGGATTGAGGCGACACAATCATTTGGAGGTACGGTAGTTTAAAATCCAGTAGTTTATTTCAGCATAGTTTATAGGTAAATGGTGTCATCACAGTAGACCATTAGAAACTGTCACATTTCTGGTGCTCCTTGTGCCATTTAAGGGAAACAACCAGCAGGTATTAGGGCTATAAAGTGAAGGCAGAGCCTTAAAGGGAACCTGAACCCTAAAAATCAGCCCCCAGCCTTTTAAGACCTGTCCCTGCACCATCATAATCGATTTCTAGACATCCCTTTGTCTCAAAAATGGCGATTTCTAAAGTTTATAAAAGTTAGTTTTGTACCTGCAGAAATGTGGCTTCTCAGTTCTTGAGAAGTCACACAGGGCGTTCCCGGTGGCTTCTCCTCACCGCCTGCAATGTAATTATTCATGCCCTAATGGGCGTGCTAAACAATACAGAGCCTCCTCGTCACCGTAGATGGGCGGTATAGCCGCTATGACGCTAATCGCGTCATATCCGGCTATACTGATGTCAGTACACCCATTCGGGTGTATTGCTGACTTCACAATGCGCATTGCGGAGTCAGCAATACACCCAAATGGGTGTACTGATGTCAGTATAGCCGTTTATGACGCGATTATACCGCCCATCTACAGTGACGAGGAGGCTCTGTATTGTTTAGCACGCCCATCGGGGCGTGAATAATTACATTGCAGGTGGTGAGGAGAAGCCACAGGGAATGCCCTGTGTGACTTCTCAAGAACTGAGAAGCCATATTTCTGCAGGTACAAAACTAACTTTTATAAACTTTAGAAATCGACATTTTTGAGACAAAGAGATGGCTAGAAATCGATGATGGTGCAGGGACTGCTCTTAAAAGGCTGGGGGCTTATTTTTAGGGGTCAAGTTCCCTTTAAAGGAACTGGAATACTGAATGCAATCACACCTTTACTTCAATGATTCAAAGTTTGATTGCAGAGAAAAGGTTTATAAAATTTATGGCAAAGAGGGGAGGGGAGGAGACTAATGAAATGTTCAGCAGAGCATCACTATGTGGGGTTGGATTTATTTGTATTAGTTCCCTGTGAGCGATAAACCTAATATACTGGATGATACTGGACTGCTGATGTCAATCAACATGCTGGATAAAATAATTATGGTTATTACCATGAATAATTCCACCTTCTGCTCCAAATCTTGCCCTCCTGTCTTTATCTTTCAATCAAATTATGTTACTTCCTCGCTCTGAAAACAAAGTTTAGTTTTTTCACATAGTGAGGTGAGATATTAGAGTCAGGGACCATCCTGATTGGGTACACTTTGTAAAGGTGAGATGGCTTTTATGGTCTTTTGATTAAAACAGTGTCAAAGAAGTACCCTATGTTATTTCATTGTACTACCACTAGTTATATATTTATTTACCTACTGCATGCTATTTAGTCACTTTTTTTATTGTAGGTTTTTTCTGATAATGGCCACAGTGTGAATTTGCACTTGCGCTTAAGGCCCAGTCACACATAACGATATCGTTATAGAGATCGTTGTAACTGTGATGTTACAACAATCTCTCCAGCGATCTCGTTATGTGTGACACTTAGCAGCAATCAGGCCCCTGCTGTGAGGTCGCTGATCACTGCAAAGTGCCCTGGGTCATTTTTTGATCATTGGTTTCCCGCTGGTCAGCACGCATCGCTGCGTGTGACAGCGAGAAACCAGCGATCAGTGACCTCACTGGCTGGTAACCATGGTAAACACCGGGTATCCAGGCAGTGCACGCTGCCTAGATACCCAGTGTTTATCATAGTTACCAGCGTCCTCACTGCTTAGCGCTGCCTGTAAGCAGGGATGACGCTGGTAACTATGATAAACACCGGGTATCTAGGAAGCGCGCGCTGCCTGGATACCCACTGTTTATCATAGTTACCAGCGTCCTCCCTGCTTACAGGCAGCGCCAAGCATGGAGGAAGCTGGTAACATCGCCTTCAGCGATGTGGGAGGTGGCTCCCATGTCCCTGATCGCTGCAGAGATCTGCCTGTTTGACAGCTCCCCAGCGACCAGGCAACGATGCTCCAGCGATCCCGGCAGGTCGTTATCGCTGTCAGGATCACTGGAGCCGTCGTTGTGTGTGACAGGGCCTTTATACTAACAGGTATTCTAGCTCATATCTTTTATTCTAGTCTAGCCACAGACAATTATTCAACTAGGGAGGGATTAAGATAGCAAGGTTTCCCACATTAGGCAATAAGCATTTATTTGGGATGGTTCAAAGTCCTAAAATAATTTGCAAGGAATGGGAAAGCATGCAGAGGAAAAGTTGATAATACACATACTACTTAGATTGTAATGGAAAGGGACATATTTCACTGTTATATTATATACTTCATATTATATCTTATATTATCCAAACAATTCCATCAGAGAAGGAAAAATAAGGGCATTCACCCATAACTTGTGCAAACATTCGCCTTTATTCCGGATCCATTATACAGGTGGCAGGGAGGGGAGTGGAGAATGGTGGACAATGGCCCGTTTTGTGCCTGTCTGGCACTTGAATTGGTCCTAGGACCCTTTAACTTGGTCCTAACTTTTAACCTGTTAACAGGTCCCCTTTAATCGCTTCCAATCTATCTTTAGCTTAACATTGACTATTACAACAATGTAAATAAGGGAGATATCTTTGCTGACCATAAGCATTCCCTTAAGGTACCGTTAGACGGTACGACGTTGCAGGGATGTCGGAAGCAACTCTGCGGGTGCGCGCTCGCTTCCGACATCGCTGCCTTAGGTGTCACACGCAGCGATGTTGTCAGCGACGCTGCCACAAAGTTGTAGCAGCTATCACTCGCTGGGTTGTGCACAACCCAGCGAGCGATAAGCATCAATACTGCGAATAGGCGGCATCGCTAGCAACATCGCTATCACCGTGTCACACGGAGTGATGTTACAAGATCGATCGCTGGTGCAACATCGCCAGGTTTACCAACATGTTGGTAAACCTGTCAACTGCGATCCAGCAATTAATCGCAGTTGCATCCTGCTGTCATACAGCACTATGCACCTGCGATGTCGCTGCAACAGCACTGAACCCGGGACTTTTCAGCGATGTTGCAGGCAACATCGCCCTGTGTGACGGTACCTTATGGTGGTAAGAAATGACTATTTTTTATAAACACTGGATAATTTCCTATTAGATGTGTTATCAGAATATGCTATTAATTGGAAATACCATTTGTTACAAAGGTGACTGCCGTGTCACTGTAATGTACCTGTGTTTTAGACTCATAAAAATGCCAACTTTACAGGCAGAGTATTTGACAATTTTAGATAAAACAGCTGTAAATGCTAGAATATATTGAATCTGCTAGACACAATATTATTTGCAGTAACTGACATTTGGTAGCATTCCCTATAAAATGTTAGCTGCTCTGTCTGGATTATGGATTGCAGTTTACATCTTCAGCCTATAAACTACTGAAGTAGGTACAATACAAGTCTGCCAGCTCCACGACAGTAATTCAGTATACCAGTCTGTTGCTTCATCATGTGTTTCCAAGAATTGTATATGCTTAGAACAATATTCTTTTACACTTTATCATCTCACTTGCATTATTTATTCCAAAAAATATTATTTTACAAAAGTAACATACTACAATATGTGTACCAAGCAAAATGTGTCATAAATAGAGATGAGCGAACTTCGCTCAAACATATTCGCCAATTTTCAAACCTGGGCCGATTTTGGCAACGTTCATTCAACACTGTAAACGTGAATGTTTTGCTGAAAAGTCAGAAGTTTGGGATTTGTATGGTAATTGTTCGGATGACAAAAAACATTAGTGCATTTGCACTAACTTCTGTTCTACGTTTTCAGATGGTCAGTGTCTAGAATATCGGGTGGGAGAGGAGGCGTGTGAGAGGTTTCAGGTCAGATAAGAGCAGGTCTCCATTTGTTTTATTTCTCGCACTTACTGTGGGTGGTCCAATCTGGCTGCCAATCAGCACCCATAAAGCAAATTGTACTTTTTGCACATAATGGCTTGTGTCATTGGCTGGATATGTCACATGTCCTTGCCATATAAGAACCGCCCATTTTCTGTGTTAGAGCTCATTGACAGTCTTGCTGCTGCAGTGCCTACACTGCTGATCCTGTATGTGGTATTTAGATAGCTAGCTAGCGATTCTATTTCTTTCTAGATAGAGAGATAGATAATTGGTTTAGTAACTCCTTCCTAAAACAGACCTATTTTGGGCTTAGTAGCAGTGTTTTTGACAAATCACCGGTGGTACAGTAGTGCTTGTGTGAACAGCGGCACCAATCCTGTGCTGAAAACTATTTAGTGCCACATCTGGCAAGTGCTACATCGAGGCAGCAACCACAGTTTTTGCTTAGTACCATTTTTTGGCAAATCACCTGTGGTAAAGCTGGTGCTAGTGAAATGTGTGCAAAAAGCATGTAGAGCCATATCCAGGCAGCAACCACAGTTTTTGCCTAGTATCATTTTTGGTAATCCCCTATGGTAGAGTGGGGCTAGTGAAATCTGTGCAAAAAACCATTTAGTGCCACCTCTCGGCAGCAACCACAGTTTTTGCCTAGTACCATTTCTTGGCAAATCTGATCTGTTGGGTTTACATCCCCAGATGTTTTCGTCCTACAACAACTGACTTGCAAATCTTTCCCCTCTGTACCAGTCTGTCACTGTTAGTTTGTTTATTGTATTTTTAACTTGGTTGTATGAAACCCTTTCACATTTCACATGTACAGCACCATGGAATCACTGGTGCTCTATAAATAATAATAATAATAATAATAATGAATGGTAAAAGCCATGGTCATGGTGGAAAGGGGAATAGTCGGGGAGGTAAGGGGAAAATGTTTGGTGTCTGTAGTACTCAAGTAACCAAACATTCTGCTCAACAATCACAGGCTTCTAGGCAAATGTCAACTTCTTTAGTGAACAGTCTGTTATCAACCCTTTCTTAGACAGCAACAAATCACTATGACTTGTAGATGAGGCCCAGAAAGAGCAGGTGCTAAAATGGATATCTAGAGCTCCATCAAGTGACCTTCTTCACCTCAACTTCAATAGCAAACACACTGCAGTCCTCACAGGTGTCAGCCCACTCACACCTGTTTCCGCACGTCTCACAAGTCTCCAGCTGTCCTACTAACTGTGGGCCAACACTGATGATTGAGTCTGCAGAGCTGTTGACACATACTGTAGCCTGGATATCAGAGGTCTGCTCCAAGGCTTCACTGAGTCAAAAGTAGGATGGTGATGCACAAACGTTTGTGAGTCAGATCCAGGACCGGACGAAGAAGGGTTTGAGCAAAATGTAGACCCTTATTACCAAACGTTAATGTTGGTGAAGATAATGAGGCTGATGATGATTACACTCAGATACCTGAGGCAGAGACCTTTACAGTCAGGGGAGGAAGAGGGACGCTCTGAGATCGAGGAGTGTGACAACATAGAGGGTGATGGTCAGGTTCTAGATCCCTCTTACTGTGAACCAACAGGCAGTCAGTTGATGAACTCAGCAGAGGAGGTGGAAGAGGGGGATGATGAAGCTGACAAGGTTAGGTTGTGGCTTCCTGTACAGAGATGGACTGCTGCAAGCACATCAACAACTGTGTCCTCAGCCACAACTCTACCTTTGTGCAGAAGTCTTGGTGGCTCTGCAGTTTACATGGGCAGTAAGCTTTGCCTAGCCTGGGCCTTTTTCCAAATCACAAAGGATGACCCAACTCAGGTTATCTGCAAGATAAGTAAGCATAATTTGAGTAGAGGTAAAAAATTTAATGAGTACTTTAATAAGTACTTCATGCATGAACTGTTACATGGGCATGCAGCACAAGATACAGTGGGAACCTCACCATGCTAAAATGCAGCTACTTCTCAAGGAAATCTGCGCCTGTGCTCCACCAGTATGTCGCAGACAACATCACTACATCTTTGGGAATCTGAGGCAAAATCACAATGTATCGTGTATTGTGATTTTGCCTGAGGAAGGAGACTGAGCTCTGAAACGAGTAGCATAATAAATTATGTTATTATTAATAATTTGATTATCCATGAGTTTCATACCATGGAAGCATGGAGTTTTTAAACCCTATTCCTTCTCTTGACTTAGTGATACATCACGCAGGGATTTGCAGCAGCCATGGATTTTAAATTTAAGCGAATACAGTGGTTGTGACTTTTCACAGCCTTTAAAGGCGAGTAATTTCCCACATTTATTATTACTCATTATCATGTTGGTTAATACTTTGTGGTGCGTCTCTTATGTTTTAAAAGAACTCTGTCAGGACATTTTTCAGTATGATACTAATAGTACCATTGAATGGTGCCTGGGCATCCCTTTCAGAACATGTAAAAATCATTACTGCATTCTTAGTAGTTCTTTTGCTATAAGCATCTTCACTACTCCAGCTCATTTCTGTTACTGCTGAATGGTCTGCAGTATATGTAAATATTCATTTATTATTCACTCCTTCCCAGGCTGACATTCCCTCCCTCCCTGCTTTGTGTCTCACACCTGCTTTCATTTTCATTCTGGATGTGTGCTTGCAGAGAAGGACATTGCAGTGCAGTGATATCACTAAATGAATATTCATTCCCTGGGGAGTTGGCAGCAGTGATCACTTACTGTGATTGACAGATGGAATCAATCTCTTTATTTGAAATTTAAAGAGGATAGGAGGGAGTATAAATAAAAGAAATACATGAATAGAAAGAGTTTCACCAGAGGAATTAGAAAATAGTAACAGTTACATATGTATTTTTGACATGACAGATTCCCTTTAAGTATTACTTTTAGCTATCAAACAATGCATAGCAGTTATCTGCTTTACTTTTGGAAGAAGTTAAGCAGATTCTACAACCATGAGAAAAAATAAGATATGGACACAATGCCATTAACTAAGGTGGTAAGCAGAGAGTTAAGGAACTTTACTAGTTTTTGCTTTGTGATAGCTGTGTCTCACAAATTAGGCTGGCTTCACATTTGCGTATGGAGCGCTGCGTACCAAACGCAGCCAAACGCTTGCGCACATGAATTCCTATGTTTAACCTAGGAACGCATGTGCCTGCGTATGGCTGCGTTTGGCAGCATTTGCGTTCGGATGCGCATAATTTATGCGCCCTCCGACCGCGCTCCAAACGCAGCTTGCAGCATTTTTTTGTGCGTTCGCGGCGCTTGCTCTATCCGCAAGTGCCTGCAAGTGCATAAAAAATGCATTGATCTCAATGGATCCGCAGTGTCCTCTGCATGACACTGCAGGAGAACGCTGCGGATCTCATTGAGATCTCTCCCGGTGGCCGCTGGTGAAGTCACAGGAGATCACCGACAGCCACCGGGAGATTAGCTCAGCCTCTGATGTTCTCCTCCTCCCCGCCGCCGGTAATACCCTAGCAGTGTCGGCGGGGAGAAACAGCTGATGTGACAGCTGTTTGAATCTTCCCGCGCCGACATCTCCTCTCTGTGTCGGCGCGGGAGATTCAAACAGCTGTCAAATCAGCTGTTTCTCCCCGCCGACACGTCCCGGAGCTTACCGGCGGCGGGGAGGAGGAGATCTCCGGCGCTGATCTCCGCCCCCAGACACCGCTGATTGGCTGCCGGGCTGCACAGTGATGTGTCCGCAGGCGGACATTATCCTCTGCGGACACATCAAAATGTCCCTGCTTTTGACTGCGTTTGTGTCTGCATGCCATCAGCATGCAGACACAAACGCAAATGTGAAGCCAGCCTTACTGCTAATGAATATCACAGCAATAAATATCAACTAAAATCTATAGACAGGAATAAAATCTAAAACAATGATTTCAAGAATACCAGTTACAGAAAAGAAAGCATTTTAAAGATTAAGATGTTCTGTGATTGAATATAACAAATGTCTGAGTAAAGGTTCGCCCTTTTCCATAGAGCTGTAATATATCACTATGGTGACTAATATAGTTAGAGTTGCTAAAGGAAATTTTCCAGGACATATGATACTCATGTGAGATTATGTATTGGAAAAAAATGCTTTCAATGTGATCACAGTTGTATAATGCGTTTATGTGTACAGTAGAATATCAGAGGCTTCTATTGCTATGCCAGCTTTTATTCTCTGCATACAAAAGTTGCTGGAACCTGCTGTTTTAAAGCATATCTTTTATTTTCCAGTTTCTAAGGTATACCAAGAGAACTTTTCAAACTTATGGTATATGTGGAAAAATCTTTCATTTTTTTACAGAATAGAACTACCTCTACCCTGAATGGAGCTATGGAGTTTTGTGCTCCATACACTGTGAAGATCAGGTAGGTTAACAGCTTGTTAACAGCTGATTGGTGGTTCTCCTCCTTCCCCATATTAACTCAGTCATGGACAAACCCTTTAAAGTGAACCTTTCAGCACAATTTTGTAATGCAAGGTAAACACATGGCTGTAATGGTGATGTAATGCTGATTAAATTGATACCCTTGGTGAAGAAATCCATATTGTTATTCTTTAATCAATATTTGACTTTTTCTGCTAATAAGATTTCGGTACACAGGGGCTGGACGGTACTTTAGGCTTTCTCCTCCCTGTCTGTGATTCCCCGACCCCTCTGCTGCCTCCAGTCTGTGAATGGCCTACCTCCTGTTTATGAATCTTAGCAGTGGTCTGTTATTCACAGACCGGAGGCAGCAGAGGGGCTGAGGAATAACAGATAGGTAGGAGAAGACGACCTAGTGTACATTTCAGCCCCTGTGCACTGAAATCTAATTAACAGAAAACTTCAAACGGTGATTCCAAAGGAACAACAAAGTGGACTTTTAAATCAAAGGTAACTATTAGGGATGGGCAAGTCTACTCGCTAGGACTCGTTACTCGGCGAGTAGTAAGGGACTCGCAGGACTCTGTACTCGGCGAGTTTCCCAGTGATTACTCGCACAGTAACGAGTCCAATGCAAGTCAATGGCAATCCTAGTTTTGTCAGAGTTTACTTTTTCTCACTCGCTAGACTCGCTATATCACATCGCTATGTAGCTTGAATCTCCCCAAATCGTTTAAACAATCGCACCGCTTCACGGATACCAGCTGTCAGCAGCAGAACCTGTTATGTTCTCACAAAGCTTCCGAGACAGCCTAGCGTGTTAGGTCAGAAAACTTGTGAAGATGGACAAGCATGTTAGCCAATCATATTCAGTAATGCCAGAGCCATGTTGGTTGTGGCAGGACTATGATTGGCTTCTGTCCATCGTGATGCCTATGTCATGTATGAGAGGCGAGGCTGTATATAAGCCTTGCCACCGCCATTTTCTCCACATTCCTGTGAGATCTGACCTAGAGCAGGGTGAGGTAGATGCTGGAGCAGATCATAGGGAGTGTCAGTCAGTGTAGGGAAACTTAAAAATTCCTTATATTTAACCCAAACAGCTCTTGTGAGAGCTACCAGGAGGACAGAGGAGTACTGTGTAGAGGACTGTAGGCAGGCAGGCAGGCAGGGAGGAGCAGCCTTAATGGTGGGTTTACACGTTGCGATATCGGCGTCCAACTCCGACCAAAAGTCACGTGGTTCGTGCGTTGGACCCAATATCGCTCCTGCGTTGGATGGTGTGAACATCCAATACGATGCAGGAACGATGGTAAACCGTTATCAAATGAGCGTGCTATTCAGCCGCCCGATATATTGGATGCCGGTTGGAGCCAGATCGTCCCGTGTGACAGCCAAACTCCGATGTGTACTGCAACGTCACCCATTCACTCCCATGTTAAATGGTCATTCCTGGGTCGGGGGGCGTACACATCATAGGGACGTTGTATCCCGATATCGCAGCGTGTAAACTGCCGATGCGATTCAGGGAAAACCGGGCACAAAATGCGCGCTCCCGCGCCGTTGTATACGATATCGGAACAATATCGTGACATGTAAACCCACCATTACAGTGCACACAGGACCGACCTCATAGCTTAGCTTACTCACACAGCTTTCCTAATAGCTGAAGTCAGAGGCTTAGCTGAGGTACTATTTCCTATTTTTTTGCACCTGATAGATTTTGGGTCATAATAACCCCTTCAGCTTTATTTTCTCTGTTACAGACCAGTGCGTTGCTGCTCTCCTACCTGCAAATAGCACGTACGCCACCTGCTTGTGCGACTACTTGTGCGCACTTAATAATTTTTGCAGGGACTAGTGTGCTGGCTTCACTGCCAAGTGTTAGCACACACTTAACCTGCCAAAACGGCAATGCGAGCGCTTTCCGAGACACATCTGCGATTTGTAAATCGCACATTACTCGCTATTACTCGCTTCCCCATTCATTAACATTGGACTCGCTAGACTCGCAACGAGTAGCGAGTCCCGGGCTCGGACTCGCTAGAGTCAAGCGATTCCGAGTAATTTAGGACTCGCCCATCACTAGTAACTATGTAATCAGTATCTCAGCACTATTATTTACTTTACAAAATGGTGCTGACAGGTTTTTTTAATCAAACTCAAGAATATGAGTGGGTGCACACATCTGTATTAAAGCAGCAGTACAAGTTCTAATTGTGGGCTTTAAGATAATTTTATAATTAATGTGTGTATTGGTAGAATATTTGGATTAATATTCTCTTAGTAAGGCTGCTTTCACATTGTGATTTTGTTAAATCCGATGCTGTCCGATGAAAATCCGAATTAGCCCTCATGTTCTCCAATGGGGATCGGATCGGATCGGATTTGCATTTAATGGCATCCGTTTCTGTCCGATTTTTTTCAGTAGCCAAAATCGTAGACTGCTGCGATTTTGGTTTCCGAGTGAAAAATCAGATCAAATTGGATTCGATTCATTCCGATTAAAATAAAATGGTAGTCTATGGGGATCGGATCGGATGGAAAATCGAATCCGATATCGGATCCGAAAATGTGTATTGAGTATGCTCCAAATCCCAGACCGCTGCTGTTTAAATCGGATCCGATAGAAAAACGGACAAAATCGGATGCCATCAGATGCCATCGGTCCAATTTTCTATCGGATCCAATCAACAAGATCCGTTAGAAAATCGGACCGATGGCATCGATGGCATCCGATGGCATCCTATTTAGTGCATCTGATGCTGTCCGATTTTCACCTGACAGCATCGGATTTAACAAAATCGCAATGTGAAAGCAGCCTAAGTGTACATAGACCATTAAATACTGGTAATATGACAGTGTTTGATAATGGTTTTCCAATTTGCTTTCTATCAGTGTGAGTGGTGACTCTGGAATAATGAGAATGGTTGGTCAGCACTCAATTATATCAATAGCGGGTCAGGTTACCTCCTGCTCAAACCAATGGTTCTCATACAGGTCAGGTCAAATTAAAGCAATAGCATAGATAAAAAGAGAAGTTAAAATATAACTTTTAATAAACTCAAATGTTAAAAAGACCTAGTTGTCTAGACTAACAAAAACAGATAGTCGTGCAAAAGTGACAGTGCAAAAAACTGTGTATTGCTGTGAGCAATCCCCTTTACTCTTTTACAAGGGGTTAATAGAGCCAAATCCAGATCCCATCCATATACCTAGGAATACTGGCTTATGTCTCTAGTCACGTCTGCCTACCTACAGGAAGTGCAATATCAAGGCTCATAGACTTCCCTCATGGTACACAGACCACATGTACAGGTGGAAAAAAACAAAGTATGCACTCCAAATCGGAGCGATCTCACCCAGTTACTCCACCGCTTCACATGAAGTGAGTCCACATAGACTTGGATCAACCTTTCATTGATGTTGTCCAGGCTGCTCAGGGCTCAGTACTTTATAGTCGCCACCATGTCATCTGATGCGTTCCTCCCAACGCATTTCAGATCCTCTTCATCAGGGGAGTCATGGTACACACATCAGGGTTGGTAATCATAGGATACACCCACCCTTATGTAGATGATGGCTATGGTGTCTGCAAGAAGACAGAGAATATCGGTTGCAATACCTCCATTACTGCCCCATACAAATCCACACAGCCTTACTATCATGTAGTCTAGTCCTATGCAGGGTCTCAGGGAATGTACACTTACCCAGTCTGGCCCCACAAGGTTCATCAGCCTGGATCAAGCCGCCGCTGATCAGAAGTGTCTTTTATAGCACTTCCTGATCAGGCACATGGCTTGTCACATGACAGGAAGGATGTCAGCGGCATTGCAACATGTCACTTCCTGCCTGTGGAACACATATGCGTTCCACCTAACTCTTCCTGCTTCCTGTCTGAGCCAAAGGCACACCTCCTCAGCTCTGTCAGAGCCGAGGCGGATCACAGTGGCTCAGAACATCCCAGCAGAGTGTGTGAGCCTCTCCCACATCTGCTGTATCGCTGCCAGCAGTTTTAGGGGCAGAAATCCACTCATTCACATACACAGAGAGTGCATTTTGACCAAAGGGTGGAACATGGGGACTTTTGGTCACATCAGACCTTCAACATGATTTTAGGCATTCATATGGGCATTGTTCCCATTGGAACTCGTTAATGCAGAGTGGTCGCCCGAACGCATCCCATACCAGCCAGGACACAGGTTTTCCTATTATTCATAGAGTGGGGCAGTATGGGGAAAGAAGGGAAAAGAGCAGTATTTGGAGTAACTTGTAATTTGGTACTGAACCAGAAGAAGCTTCCACTGAGACTGACGCCTCAGAGGCAGAAGGAAGAGGGGCGAGAAAACCCAATAAGAACAAGAGGAAGGGTAGAGGACGAGGAGGAAGGGGTGACAATTAGGAATGGGCGAATCTACTCGCTAGGACTCGTTACTCGGCGAGTAGTAAGGGACTCGCAGGACTCGGTACTCTGCGAGTTTCCCAGTGATTACTCGCACGAGTCCAATGCAAATCAATATCAATCCTAGTTTTGTCAGAAACGCTGACAAAACTAGGATTGCCATTGTTTGCATTAGACTCGGCTACTGTGCCAGTGATAGCAGGGAAACTCGCAAAGTAACTGCTGTTTCTTTGCGAGCCGAGTCCAGCTGTCTTCTCTGTGTGCAGGCTGCCAGCTCCAGGGTCCTAGAGCCCGCCTGCTCACAGACATGATGTAGCAGTGCTGAGATTGTTCTCAGTCTGCTCATTCCCTGTGCATAGACATCTATATCTATGCACAGGGGATGTAGCAGAGAGGACATCGCGTTTTGGACTACGTCGGACGGAAGAGGATTTTTTTAATTAAAGATGGAGTCCCTAATGGCTTTTTTTTTTTATTTCAAATAAAAAATTTTCTCTGTGTTGTGTTTTTTTAACCCTTTATTGGAGATTCTTAGTGGCTGGGTCAAACGTGGCCTGACATTAAGAATCTCGGGCTTAATACCAGCTTGTATAACAAAGCTGGTATTAACCCCTTTATTACCCAGCGTGCCACAGCCACCAGGGCCGCTGGAAGAGCGGGGTTCAGCGCCAGAGGATGGCGCTTCAAATAACGCGCCATCCTCTGGGGCGGCTGCGGGCTGCAATTTGCAGCGGGGGTGCCCAGAAAGCTTGGGCATCCCTGCACTGCGGATTCCAGCCCCCAGCTGCTTAGCTGTACCTGGCTAGACATAGAAACTGCGCGGAGCCCCACGCATTTTTTTTTTATTATTTCATGAATTTCAGAGTCAGAGTCTCAGAGTCAGAGTCTCAGAGTCAGAGTCAGAATCTCAGAATTTCATGAAATAATTTAAAAAAAAATGCGTGGGGCTCCGCGCAAATTCTATGTCTAGCCAGGTACAGCTAAGCAGCTGGGGGCTGGAATCCACAGCGCAGGGATGCCCAAGCTTTCTGGGCACCCCCCGCTGCAAATTGCAGCCCACAGCCGCCCCAGAAGATGGCGCGTTCATTGAAGCGCCATCCTCTGGCGCTGAACCCCGCTCTTCCAGCGGCCCTGGTGGCTGTGGCACGCTGGGTAATAAAGAGGTTAGGGCCAGCTTTGTATTATCAGCTGGCCCTAAGCCCGAAATTTATGGCGGTCACGCCAATATTAGACATGACCGCCATGAATTTCTATTAAATTGTTTTAAAAAAAACACAACACAAAGAAAAATTTTTATTAGAAATAAAAAAAAAAGCCATTAGGGACTCCATCTTTAATTAAAAAAATCCTCTTCTGTCCGACGCAGTCCAAAACGCGATGTCCTCTCTGCTACATCCCCTGTGCATAGATATAGATGTCTATGCACAGGGAATGAGCAGACTGAGAACAATCTCAGCACTGCTACATCATCTCTGTGCACAGACATTCATGTCTGTACACAGGGAATGAGCAGACTGAGAACAATCTCAGCTCTGCTACATCATCTCTGTGCACAGACATTCATGTCTGTACATAGGGAATGAGCAGACTGAGAACAATCTCAGCTCTGCTACATCATTTCTGTGCACAGACATTCATGTCTGTACACAGGGAATGAGCAGACTGAGAACAATCTCAGCTCTGCTACATCATCTCTGTGCACAGACATTCATGTCTGTACACAGGGAATGAGTAGACTGAGAACAATCTCAGCACTGCTACATCAGGCAGCAGGCGGGCTCTAGGACCCTGGAGCTGGCAGCCAGCACACAGATCAGACAGGACTCTTATCTGTGCGAGTTTCCCAGCGATTACTTACAAAGTAAACGAGTCAAATGCAAATAAATGACAAAACTAGGATTGCTTCAGGCTGAAGCTTCCGAGACACATCTGCGATTTGTAAATCTCACACTACTCGCTATTACTCGCTTCCCCATTCATTAACATTGGACTCGCTAGACTCGCAACGAGTAGCGAGTCCTGTGCTCGGACTCGCTAGAGTCAAGCGATTCCGAGTAATTTAGGATTCGCCCATCACTAGTGACAATCAACCTAATCCACCACCAGGTCAGCCACCCACCCCTAGACCAAATGGGTGTTTTTTAGACCCGAAGTATCCTCTCAGGAATCGACCCGGCCCCTCCCTGCCCCAGGGCTCACATCAGTAAAGTCCTTACAGGTAGTTAACCTGTCCTCCAGAGCTTTGACTAATTCTGAGATGACAGTCCTGAGTAAGGGACTCTCCTTTGTCCCTACAACGGATTTCAACAGTTTCAAAATGGTCAAAGATCTGAATCTATACACCCGAAAACTCAGGTGGCGAAAGCATTTTGTCAAATAGGACAAGAACATCAGCAAACAACTGGGTGTTCCAGATGAACTTCTGGAGGATGTAAGGCTCTTGTTTAATTTGGGGGAGACTGACCGTAACCCGGAGGGCAAAGGCCCGTTCACGAACCTTCGTGAAGCGAGCACACGTATGCCGCCTCTGACTGGGGATGTAAGTTCAGTTGACATTTTTGTCAACCTGGTCTCAAATGAGATCCGGAACTTGCAAACCCGGAAAGGGAGCCATAACCTAACCAAGGACGAGATGTCCAGTATCCTCAGTTTAGAGAAAGACCTGTCCATCACCATTAAACCATCTGATAAAGGTAGAAACGTGGTTGTAATGGACACCGGGGACATACAGAGTTATGTGCAATAACATCTTGAGGGATCGTGACAGCTATGCCATATTAACATCTAGCCCTATCCAGGAACACAGGAGGAAACTGAAAGACCTTCTAGACTTCTTAAAGAAAATTGAGGATGTGACTCTGGAGGAAGACATGCTCCTCTGTAGTATAGATGTGGAGGCTCTGTACTCCTCGATCCCCCATGACAAAGGGATTGAAGCAGTGAAGTATTTCCTCAAGAGCAGGGGCACGCAGTGTAAGAACCACAATGAGTTTGTGATTAAGCTTTTGGATTTCTGTCTAACTAGGAACACCTTCACGTTTGGCGGTAAGTACTTCCACCAGCTCAGGGGCACCGTGATGGGGAGTTCAATGGCCCCATCTTATGCAAATCTGCTCCTGGGCTGGTGGTGAGGAAACCGTGGTCTTTGGAGACCACCCACAGTTTGATACCGAGAAGATCGTTCTGTGGACTAGGTTCATAGACGATGTCTTTCTAGTGTGGAGAGGGACTGAAGAGGACTTTGATGCTATGGTGGAAGCACTTAACCATAACACCATTGGCCTACACTTCTCCTCGGAGGTTAGTAAGAACAAACTTCTGTTCCTTGATATCCTGATTGAAAGGACAGGACAAGGAAACCTTAGAACGAGTACTTTCAGGAAGGAAACAGCTACAAACTCGTTACTGAGGTGGGAGAGTGGCCACCCTAGGAACCATAAAAAAGGTATACCAAAAAGCCAGATGATCCGCATGAGAAGAAATTGCTCACATAAAGAGCAATTTAAGACTCAGGCCACAGATGAGGCTCAAGGAAAGGGGATACCCTAGTAGGATGGTAAAGAAGGCCTGGAAGGAGGTAAAAAATCTCGATAGGTCAAAATTGCTTGTGACCAAAACAGCACCATCTGATAAAGGGGGCGGAGACAAGGTACGCCTGATTGCGACCTACACCAGCGGGGCAGTGGACGTAAGGGGCATCCTTGCTAGACACAGG
This sequence comes from Allobates femoralis, assembly GCA_033576535.1. Classification (NCBI taxonomy): domain Eukaryota; kingdom Metazoa; phylum Chordata; class Amphibia; order Anura; family Aromobatidae; genus Allobates; species Allobates femoralis. The sequence continues at coordinate 275,282,705 of JARQOC010000001.1, forward strand.
CCTATCCTGAAAATGGACCCGGATCTCAGTCCGTACCTCCCAGCCACATCAAGAGTGACCTATCGAAAGGCAAAGTCCCTCAAGGATAGGCTGGTACACAGTCACCTAACAACCCGAGGTGCATGGCTCAAAACTAATCTTAAGTGCTGTTTCAGGTGTGGGAACTGTAGCGAATGTGAATCCAGAGACACTACCAAGAGCTTTATCAGCAATGGTGATGGAAGAACCTATTACATGAGGTCTTTCATTAATTGTAAGACACGAGGGGTGGTTTACAGAGCTCAGTGCCTATGCAACCTGGAGTATGTTGGGAAGACAAGGAGAGATTGAGGAGGAGGGTGTGGGAACACAAAAGGGATATCAAGAAAAACTATGATACCCCCATCGCCAGTGAATGCGGTTCATGGCGGTGATGAGAACTGTGTCAAGTTCATAGGTATAGACCACATACCCCCCCACCCGGCTCGAGGTGGAGACTGGATTCAAAGATCCTGAGAAAAGAGTGTTTCTGGATTTACACCCTGAATACTGTGGCGCCACTAGGCCTGAATGAAACCCTGTCTTTCTCTCCTTTCCTGTGAAGCTGACACTATAGGGATGGATAGGAGAGAGAGCCGACGTTGAGTGGGGCGCCAGGTTTCAGGATGCTGACCTCCGCTGGCAGGTAGGGTTAGGGGGTGAGCAAGGGAGAGATGTACAGATTTTTTTAGGCTTATCTGTTACTCCAAATATTGCTCTTTTCCCTTCTTTCCCCATACTGCCCCACTCTATGAATAATAGGGAAACCTGTGCCCTGGCTGGTGTGGGATGCGTTCGGACGACCACTCTGCATTAACGAGTTCCAATGGGAACAAAGCCCATATGAATGCCTAAAACCATGTTGAAGGTCTGATGTGACCATTGGTTTGAACAGGAGGTAACCTGACCCACTATTGATATTATTGAGGATAGGGTGTGTTATGGCAGGTTTTTTGTCAACTGACTTCGATAATGAGCAATGGTATTCTGAGGCTAAGGAAGTGTTCTCAGAGCATAAGTTTGTGCAGAAACGATACTCCACCACCCTAAATGGGGCTTTCAAGGAGTTAACCAAACTCTACAAGGATAGAATTACCTCCTGGTGGGAAGTTCAGTCCCTCGAGAGCTACATCAGAGATGGTATCGTACCTAGACATCTGAGGATAACTATAAACCCAGGTTATAGGTATAAGAGTCCGGAACTGGCAGGTAAGTGGGAGAAGGAAGCCACTGCCAGCTCTATGAGACTTATGAGGATACTGTTAGATGAGGAAAAAAAGCAACTTGCCAAATGTGACGAAGCCTTGAAGGAACAGAAGGAAGTGACCAGAAACTTTTCTGGGAGGCAGAATTTTCCAACAAGGAACTGGCCCTACAAGGGGTCGTGAAAAGTTCCAGTACCACCTGAAAGATAGAAAGCACAAATTCTATCTGAGGGACGTGCAGGATTTTAAGAACAACAGAGCTTACGTGTGTGGATCCCACTGGGATGGGGTACTCGGTGCCGGACCCGGGTGCTGCTGGGGGATGTCACGGCGGTCCTGGTCCGGACCGTGTCCCGGGTTCGCACAAGTAAATGGGGTGTATTTACAAGGGATTAGGTTTGTCATGACGCCACCCACAGGTTGTGGTCAGGGTGACCACCGCTGCTGCAGAACCTCCGGGGATGATGTTTTGGCAGCTGTAGATGGAATGGCTCCCCGCAGGTAGAGCATGGTTCCCCGGGGCAGTGATGACTAAAGTCTGTGATGGTTCTTATAGCTGTTGCAGGGAAAGGGGATGATGTGGAGATGGCTCCTGTCAGGGTCAAATGGAGGACTCACAGTTCTTCATACCTGAAATCAGACACAGACACCGTAGCAGGGTTCACCCGGTTTTACTTCACCATCTCTCTTGTCAGACAGTACACGGTAAAATACAGTTCTTTACAGCTTTGCTATGTTGAATCCGGTATACTGAACCCACTGCAGCCAGGTTATCTCTCCTAGACTCCTCAGTCCCTCTACGTGTCCTTTCAGGCTTATTCTCGGTGTTTTACTTTAAAGTGAATTGCAGAGCGGCAGCTCGGTCCCCAATAGCAGCCTCCCCCTAAATCTATGGGCGGTAAGCCGGGTCCTCTCAGTTGCTGCTGTACCCCCAATCCTCCGGTGGGAATACAGATCTGGAGTCTGTGTTCCCCGTCAGTTTGTCTGGAGCATTGGTTTCAATCTTCAGTCCCCCTCAGAGTTGACACTCTGGTTTCAGCCTAACCTCAGGTATCCCTGTATCTCAAGGAATCACCGGGTCCTTTCCTTCCCGTGTACCTTCCCAATATATTAGGGGAGTCTCTTCTGTTAGTTAGCTGCTGGCCCTCACGTCTTCCCTGGACCTGATGGTACTGGTCCTCTCAGCCTACTCCGGCCTACTCCTTGGTCTTCATCTGTTCTGCTCAGCACCCTCTGGCCTACTGGCTAACCACTTCCTGTTGCTCCCTTATATACTCATCCGATATCATGGCTACGCTCCATCCACTCATATCTAGCCTACTACCCCTTGCCTGCCTAGAGTCCCAGGTTCCGGGTTAGGTCCCTATGTCAGTGGATATGTGTGTTGAGGTGTTTGTTAAACAAACTGTCTACCCTCCTGCCTGGCTGCAGCTTCTCCCTGTGGCCACCCTGATCGCAGGGGCGCCACATTTGTACGTCCCTAAGGGTGGTACAGGGGCCTAACTGGTACTGAACCAAAAGACGCTTCCACTGAGACTGACGCCTCAGAGGCAGAAGGAAGAGGGGTGAGAAAACCCAATAAGAACAAGAGGAAGGGTAGAGGACGAGGAGGAAGGAGTGACAATCGACCTAATCCACCACCAGGTCAGCCACCCACCCCTAGACCAAATGGGGGTTTTTTAGACACAAAGTATCCTCTCAGGAATTGACCCGGCCCCTCCCTGCCCCAGGGCACACATCAGTAAAGTCCTTACAGGTAGTTAACCTGTCCTCCAGAGCTTTGACTAATTTTGAGATGACAGTCCTGAGTAAGGGACTCTCCTTTGTCCCTACAACGGACTTGAACAGTTTCGAAATGGTCAAAGATCTGAATCTATTCACCCGAAAACTCAGGTGGCGAAAGCATTTTGTCAAACAGGACAAGAACATCAGCAAACAACTGGGTGTTCAAAGTGTTCCAGATGAACTTCTGGAGGATGTAAGGCTCTTGTTTAATTTGGGGGAAACTGACCGTAACCTGGAGGGCAAAGGCCCGTTCACGAACCTTCGTGAAGCGAGAACACGTATGCCGCCTCTGACTGGGGATGTAAGTTCAGTTGACATTTTTGTCAACCTGGTCTCAAATGAGATCCGGAACTTGCAAATCCGGAAAGGGAGCCATAACCTAACCAAGGACGAGATGTCCAGTATCCTCAGTTTAGAGAAAGACCTGTCCATCACCATTAAACCATCTGTTAAAGGTGGAAACGTGGTTGTAATGGACACTGAGACGTACAAGGTTATGTGCAATAACATCTTGAGGGATCGTGACAGCTATGCCATATTAACATCTAGCCCTATCCAGGAACACAGGAGGGAACTCCAACTTAGTAAAGCAACACCAGGAGCAAAACATCTAAATAGAAATGGAAGGACACAGGTGGCTGCAAAATCTCTCCATGCTGAACTTCCGATTGCCGATTCAGTAATCAGATATAGATAAATAGATGGCATGCACACCGAAATGTATTTCATATGTCGAGGTGCTGACTGAGAGGTCTGGGGGGACCCACGTCCAATATTTAAAGAGAACAATCGCACAGTCTTTGAATCATGTGATTACAACTGAATTTTATTTGAATAGCAACCTGCAGCAGCGCTGCAAAATTGCATATTTCCTAGAGGAGGGATGTGGCTACAATCTCCTCACCTACTTAACTGTCTTCTTATGGTTGCAGGAAAACCTCTGTCAATAAGGTAGATAGGAGTTCCCAGACAAGTTCCCAGACCTTGTCTTAGCCCACTCAAACAGCCAGATCAGAATATCCCACACACTACACTGATGAGGAGCAGTTACCCTGAAACGCAGCGTCTGTAGTTTGGGGTTCTGATCTGGCACAAATCCTTTAGTCATATTAAAAAGCTTTACGGAAAGCGATTATGACTTTGAGGAGCTACTTAAAGGTGGCACTGGAGTTTCTCCACTTGTTTACTGAAGTGCAAATTTAAAACACTTAGTACATTCTATATTTTTTTTCTTTTTATATATTAATACAATGCTCTCTATGAAACAAAATGAAAGGGTCCTTCTGGAGCTACTGGAGTCTGTTAAGGGTGAATGCAGGCAGCAAAATTGCTGCAGTACACATGAATTTACTAAAGAATCAGATCCTGTATGGTCATTAATGTAAAAAGACACATGGCCTAATATCACAATTATGGCGAGCAGATTATTACACAGTGTCACTATTAGTTTTTGCTAGACTGACCAGCTGACAACATAAGTTATAGATCAGAGTATGTGTGCAGTTTTGGAGAGGATTGTAATGGCAGCAGTGAGTCAAAGATAGTTGTTTCGGGCCTAAAATGCACACATTGACAATCATACAATATGCTCATTTATTTTCTATAAAAAATATATTCAGTTACTGTAACTTTTTAATGTAATACAATTAAAAAAACAATTGATATAAAGTATATATGGTGTGACAACACGCCTGTGGTTCGCCTTTGCTGGGATCAAAGGGCACGTTGATTTGGTGTCATTTAGTCAAAACACAGCAATGTGGATGCAACTGGCACTGGGCCAGGTTTATTGTGGTGAAAGCCAACAAAAGAAAACAAAACAGCAAAACCAAAATCCTCGCCTGTCCGGCTCTAACTAAACAGAATGTACCCTCACTACAGGCTGAAGGGCTTCTCCCTTCAGCCTAAACATATAACCAAACAGCAATGGCTTCACTCACGTGCTTCTCCTCACACAGACAGGCTGCCTGTGCTCCCAGGCAGAGAGAGAGCCCCGCCCGTCTCCCAGACTCCTTTTACAGACCCAAACCACCTCCCCTTACTTCATTAGCAGCCAGGTGATACAACCCAGGTTAGGTTGCATAGGACAGATACCTGGGTGAGATATACCTGCCCTCCTCCACTAACCCCACCTGAGTCTCACATATCCCCCCCTCTGCTCAGACCACTCCGGCTGAGCAGCGGTATCCACACAACAGTGCACCCTAGACAGGGCATCAGCGTTACCCATCCGCGCCCCCGGGCGATGTTCCACCGTGAAATTGTAGGCCTGCAAGGCCAGGAACCACCGAGTCACCCGGCTGTTCCGCTCCCTATTCAAGTGCATCCACTTGAGAGGGGCATGGTCCGTAATCAGCCGGAACTTCCGTCCCCCTAAGTAATATTTGAGGGACTCGAGAGCCCACTTAATGGCCAGGCATTCTTTTTCCACGATGGCATACCGTTGCTCATGCTTGTTTAGCTTACGACTAAGATAAAGGACCGGATGTTCCTCCCCGTCCCTCAGTTGCGACAACACCACCCCGACACCAGTGTCGGAAGCATCCGTTTGGACCACGAACTCGCATTGGAAGTCAGGAGTCACAAGCACCGGTTGAGAACAGAGGGCCCGCTTTAGGTTGCGGAAGGCCTCCTCCGCTGCCGGGGTCCATCGGACCATGACAGAGTCGTTCCCTTTTGTAGATCCGTCAGGGGAACAGCGATGGCTGCAAAATTGGGAATGAACCGTCGATAATAGCCAGCAATCCCCAAAAAAGCCCTCACCTGCTTCTTATTGATTGGGTGCGGCCAGTTCTGGATGGCCTGTATCTTGTCAGTCTGGGGCTTAACGGTCCCTCTCCCAATCACGTAACCCAAATACCGGGCTTCTTCCAGCCCGATATGACATTTTTTTGGGTTGGCCGTTAGCCCTGCCTCCCGCAGGTCCTCGATCACAGCCTGTACTTTCCTGAGGTGGGTTTCCCACTCCGGGCTGTATATGACAATGTCGTCCAAATAGGCCGAAGCATACTGCCTATGTGGCCTCAGGATTCGGTCCATTAGTCTCTGAAATGTTGCAGGTGCCCCATGCAGCCCAAACGGCATATGCACATATTGGTACAAACCGTCCGGTGTAGAAAACGCAGTTTTCTCTTTGGCTGCCTCCGTCAGGGGTATCTGCCAATACCCCTTCGTCAAGTCTAAGGTTGTGATATACCGGGCCTTTCCCAGCCGGTCTATCAGTTCGTCAACCCGTGGCATAGGGTAGGCATCGAACTTAGAGACTGCATTCAGCTTCCTAAAATCGTTGCAGAATCGAATGGTGCCGTCGGGTTTAGGGATTAACACAATCGGGCTCGACCAGGCACTATGCGATTCCTCAATCACCCCTAACTCCAACATCGACGCCACTTCTCGGGAGACGGCGTCACGCCGAGCTTCGGGGATTCTGTAGGGTTTCACCTGTACGGTGACGCCGGGCTCTGTTACAATATCGTGTTTGATGAGCGTGGTCTGCCCAGGTTACTCGGAAAAAAACTTTTGGTTGTTTACGAGAAACCGCTTGACGTCTGTCTTCTGCCGCTCTGACAGAGTCTCCGCGATCTGGACTTCCGGTATGGTCCGCGTGTGGATCGGAAGGGCCAGACCCGTGGATAGAGCCGGACGGTCCTTCCAGGGTTTTATCAGATTCACATGATAAATCTGCTCCGGTTTCCTTTTACCCGCCTGATGCACTTTATAGTTTACCTCACCTACCCGTTCCATGATTTCAAAGGGGCCTTGCCACCTTGCCAGGAACTTGCTTTCCACGGTGGGGACCAGGATTAACACCCTATCCCCCGGGGCAAAAGTGCGAACCTTGGCTCCCCTGTCATAGGTCCTTTTCTGGCCCCTTGAGCCTGCATCATGTGCTCTTTCACAATGGGCATAACGGCCGCAATACGGTCCTGCATTTGGGTTACATGGTCTATCACACTTTTGAAGGGGGTAAGCTTTTAGTCTATCAAAATCCTGCGCGGCCTCTGGCTCCAGGTCGAAGTACGCCTTTTGGGCCTCCCCTGCCAGAAACGGAGCAAGCAAGCCGGCCCACCGTGCCTTCGGCCACTTCTCCCGCTCGGCTGTCCGCTCGAACGTAGTCAGGTAGGCTTCCACGTCATCGTCCGCAGTCAGTTTCTGCCAGTACCGACTCACATGAATCACCCTCTGCTCAGCTTCCGGATTCAGCTCCGGTGCGGTTGCCAGGCGCTGCGCCACCTCCTGCAACAATTGGCGGTCTCTGGTTGTCGTTACCACCAGTTCCCTCAGCTGTGCTGACATTAGGCGGTTAGCTTCTTGCTGCACCGCAGTGGATTGCACCAGCGCTTTCACCACGTCATCCATTTTGACACTGTAACGTGGTCCTCACATGGGGCACCAAATGTGACAACACGCCTGTGGTTCGCCTTTGCTGGGATCAAAGGGCACGTTGATTTGGTGTCATTTAGTCCAAACACAGCAATGTGGATGCAACTGGCACTGGGCCAGGTTTATTGTGGTGAAAGCCAACAAAAGAAAACAAAACAGCAAAACCAAAATCCTCGCCTGTCCGGCTCTAACTAAACAGAATGTACCCTCACTACAGGCTGAAGGGCTTCTCCCTTCAGCCTAAACATATAACCAAACAGCAATGGCTTCACTCACGTGCTTCTCCTCACACAGACAGGCTGCCTGTGCTCCCAGGCAGAGAGAGAGCCCCGCCCGTCTCCCAGACTCCTTTTACAGACCCAAACCGCCTCCCCTTACTTCATTAGCAGCCAGGTGATACAACCCAGGTTAGGTTGCATAGGACAGATACCTGGGTGAGATATACCTGCCCCCTCCACTAACCCCACCTGAGTCTCACAATGGTAATAGAATATCACATTATATAAAAATTCATAAAACATCTACTCTGACAATGACACCAACATAGAAGCAAATAACTTATCTACATTATTGTTAGTATATCCAACCCATACTAAAATCTATAGAGACATTTAAATATATATAAGCACTCTGGGTGATAAAAGATACTTAAATCTTACACCGAAAGTCTTGCCTGACCTATCATCACGGAAACTTTCCAAGCCATTTGATTTTCTACATAGTATTACTCCTTAATATATATTTTAGAGCCTACTTTAAAACAGTGTTTATGACTAGAATACCAAGTTGAATAAAATAGTGCCTTATCATCCCTGATGTTGATATAGTACAAAGTAAGCTTAGCTGTACAGTACATCAGGGTAACAACTCATTTCCATATAAAGTGCAGATATTTCCAATTTTATTTTATTGTGTCTACAGTGAACTTTGATATGCTCAGCCTGAGAGAGCTTAGAGGAAACACAATTTTACTTAAATCTCTTCATGCATCATCAACACAGAAGTGGAGCAGAACAAGGTGACAACATGAAATGTAAAGCTTCTTTGCTGTAGCTTATGAGAGGAAAGACTGCAGGGAATTTTAAATAGTTTGCTTGAATTTTTTTGGGGTTATTTAAGTTTCCTCCTATAAAGTGGTCCTAAATGCAGTACATGTGAAAACATTGACACTACGCGACATTCACCAATATGGCCAAAAGCAGTATTAAATTAAATCAATTGGTCTAGGCAGGGGTAGAATAATTTCCAATTGATTAATTGTGCAGTTCAGGTGCTTCTTTATTCAGGTAAAAAATATAAAGGCCAGTAAATTATCATGTAATAAATAATTAAAGGGGAACTGTACTTTAAATATACTTTGCGCAATAAGGCTGCCTCTCATCCCCTCCCCGTGTGGTCTCTCTCCTGCCCACTGTCTTTCTCCCCCTTGTGCTCTTTCCCTATGTATGTAAATACATGTATTTTTATTTAAAAACCTGTTTCTGTGGGTTTTTCTTTTTTTATGAATAAAGCTTTTAATTTTCTGGTAAAAAATGTGCAGGGCATCACTGTACACTGTGTGCAGAATTATTATTAAATGAGTATTTTGATCACGATACTTTTTATACATGTTGTCCTACTCCAAGCTGAATAGGCTTGAGAGCCAACTACCAATTAAGTAAATCAGGTGATGTGCATCTCTGTAATGAGGAGGGGTGTGGTGTAATGACATCAACACCCTATATAAGGTGTGCTTAATTATTAGGCTACTTCCTTTCCTTTGGCAAAATGGGTCAGAAGAGAGATTTGACGGGCTCTGAAAAGTCCAAAATTGTGAGATGTCTTGCAGACGGATGCAGCAGTCTTGAAATTGCCAAACGTTTGAAGCGTTATCACCGAACAATCAAGCGTTTCATGGCAAATAGCCAACAGGGTCGCAAGAAGCGTGTTGGGCAAAAAAGGAACAAAATAACTGGCCATGAATTTAGAAAAATCAAGCGTGAAGCTGCCAAGATGCCATTTGCCACCAGTTTTGCCATATTTCAGAGCTGCAACGTTACTGGAGTATCAAAAAGCACAGGGTGTGCTATACTCAGGGACATGGCCAAGGTAAGGAAGGCTGAAAAACAATCACCTTTGAACAAGAAACATAAGATAAAACGTCAAGACTGGGCCAAGAAATATCTTAAGACTGATTTTTCAAAGGTTTTACGGACTGATGAAATGAGAGTGACTTTTAATGGGCCAAATGGATGGGCCAGAGGATGGATCAGTAAAGGGCAGAGAGCTCCACTCCGACTCATATGCCAGCAAGGTGGAGGTGGGGTACTGGTATGGGCTGGTATCATCAAAGATGAACTTGTGAGTAGTGTTCTAGTTTTCTAGTTCAATTCGTCTGAATGGACGGTGTGTTCGTCGAATGTTTGTCGAATGTTCGTCGAACACCCTCGAACACACTAAAATACTAGTGTGGTGGTCAATTTCAGTTCCACAATGTATATACATACATTGCGGAACTGAAATGAAATGAAATCAAGGGTTAAAAATTAAAAAAATCGATACTCACCTCTCTAATCCATCCAGCGACACTTCCAGCACTGCCTACCTGTCGGAGATGTGATCCCGGCAGCGTTTCCGGTGAAATGACGAGATCTCGCGATAACTCGTCATGTGACCGGAAACCGCTGCTGAGATTATGACGTCACCGCATTTCCTACAGGCCCTCACTAGTAGTGAATAGTCAAAGTCATTATATGCCTGTGTCAACAGACATGGACTACTTGTAAATGGCCCAAGGACTGGACAAGATCGGTGTTTATTCCTATTCCGAAGAATGGGAGATGCTACTGATTGTGGAAACTGTCAGAGTATTGTGCTCATAGGCTGGCTTCAGACTTGCGTTCGCCTGCGCTATTGCGGCGGGTGAACGCAAGCCGAGCACAAGCACCGCCCATCTCAATTTTAACATGGGGACGCATGGTGCCTGCCTCGGGTGCGGATGGCCATGTGCACTCACTTATCCCCATGTGTGAATTGTATGCATGCTTGCATCCAAATCATACATTCTCGTCCGCACCATGAACGCAACATGTTGCATTCATGGTGCGGGCGAGAATGTATGATTTGTGAGTAAGCATCAGCATGCGTACAAATCACACATGGCGGGCAATGGGTGCGCATGGCCATGGGCACCCGAGCGCATACACCGTGCGTCCCATATTGAACATAGGGACGCACAGTGTATATGCTCGGCTTGCGCTCCCCTGCCGCAATATGCAGCGGCGGGGAACACAAGTGTGAAGCACCCATAAATCATGCCAGAAACATACTGCTGAAGATCATACAAAGATGGCTGCAGCCTTATTTTGACAAAGAGTTGGCAGATTAACCAGTAGGATTCAGAAAAGGCAGAGGAACAAGAAATGTAATTGCAAACATGTGATTGATAATGGAAAAGGCTACCGGACCCTCAAAAGCACTTTCCATCTGACGTCACTGACACAACTGTCTCTCCAAGCGATCCTCATTAAGATCAAGCAAATCGCCCTTAAGGTACCTTTACACGCCGCAACTATGGTGTAGCAACTGAGAGGCAATCGTGATTTCCGTCGCTGTTGCCTTGAAATTGCTGCGAAATTGCGGCGTGTAATTGGGGAAAGTGATGGTGATTTTCAAAGTTGCTCCCGGTTGCGGTTTCAGAGCATTGTTCAAAACCAGAGGCAACCCTGAAGGTAAGTGCTTGGTTTTGACGTGTGAATGGGCGATAGGTGGAATCTGCGTCGCCTAGTGATTTCCCAAAGGTGTGCCACAGCGTGCTGAATACCGCACCCCATCAGCGATGATTGGTGGGGGCTACTGTGTTTCCATTGGCTGTGCCTTCACAGGGCACCATATTTAAAGAGCTGTCCATTCACAATACACAATTTCAATGGCATCATGTATTAGCCAGCCTTCCTGCGTAGGCTCGCCAATCATGACGCTATTGCGTTGTCTAATCAGCGTGTTGGGGCGCGGAATACACAAATCTGTCACGCCTATGTTCTTGCGGCGCTGAACATGTACGCCCACATTCCTTTGTGGATTGCAGCGTGTGAAGCGGCGTCGGGAGGCAACAGGATGTTTCCGCAGGTTCTGTGGCAACTTCCGGGGAGCCACGTTGCCTTAGGTTGAGGGCGCAATTGCGGCATGTACATGCAGCATCGGCGTTCGGTATCAACCGTGAAAAACGTGCACGCGCACGTTCGGTTGCCTCCGATCGTCGGTGATAGTTGCGGCGTGTAAAGGTACCTTTATGGTACCTTTACATGCCACTACCGAAAGGTAGAAACCGCCAGGTGTCGGACACAATTGTACCTGAACCTTGAAAACACCGCGAAGTGGCGGCGTGTAATTCAGGAACTACCTTCCCGTCTCTTTGATACCTGTGTTTCAGCCGTGCTGAAAAACAAGAAGGCAAAAACCCTATGGTGGCGGCGTGTAATCGGGGCACAGGAAGGTATTTGACGTGGCCTAGCATAATCCCTGGGGCGTGCCACGGCGGCATGTATACCACGCCCATCAGCAATCATTGGTGGAAGCTCCTGCGTTATGATTGGTTGTCCCTTCACAGGGCGCCATCTTGGATGAGCTGTCACTTCAGCACTAGACAAACGCGCCGTCTGCACGATCAGAACATTATTGTGTTGGCCAATGGTTGTCGTTTGGGCGCGGCGTGACGGACTGTGGCACGCCTATGTGTTGTCCCTGCTGCCCCAGGTCCGCCCATTTTCCCTTGTGGTAGCGGCGTGTAAATCAGGGAAGGTGCTCCACAGAAGGTAACCTGCGGCATACTTCCAGGGAATGAAAATACCTTCTGTGGAGCACCTTGTGGCGGCGTGTATTTGCGGCATCAGGTACCGTTAGCAACCGTTGAAAACGCGCACGTGCGGTGCCTATCTGTTGCTACCTTCGGTAGCGACGTGTAAAGGTACCATAAGAGTTACCCTCAGGGCCATAGTATAATTTTTACACTTCACTAGATTGTGCAGATATCTCCTGACTCATCTCACCCTCATGAATTCTCTCAACCTTATACTCCTGATCTTGCTCAAAATCAACTTAAAAAATATCTTGAGAATGAGGAATTCTCTTTCAAAGTCAAGTTTGGAAAACCATTTAGCTCCAGATAATTGGTTGAAAAGGTCAAGTAAAAGAGGTAAAGGGTAAGTGAGGCGGTCGACAGGGTAGGGGGTACTCGGGTATCGGGGCTGATGGCGGCTTTGATGGGGAATCATGGCAGGTCGGTCCCAAGTCCCGTGCCCTGGACCCTCAATGATGGGGAATGGTGGGGGAATAAGGGGATTGGTAATGTGACGCCACCTATGATACCTGGTAACGGGTATACCAGCGCTGCAGCTGGCCGCTGAGGTGATGGTCGGTGCAGCAGAGTGTAGTACAGCTCTCCACAGGTGGAGCTTTACCTCAGGGCAGCGGGGATGGATGAGGGGAGTAGTAGGTGTGTGTGCCTGTTAACCACCAGGCAGTGAATTGCAGTGGTTAACAGGCACACACAGACAGTGATGGTTGTTTTGGTACTTTTTACTGGTGACAGGGTAACAGGTACAGTCCAGAGAAATAACCAGGTCCCCAGTGCAACTTGGGACTTCCACCTTAGAAAGTTATGAGGCCTCCTCTGGCTCTGTGGTGTGGGATGAGTCCTGCCTGTGCGTGGACCCACCGCTCCTTCTCCCTCTCAGGGCTTTGCGTTAAACTGACTATGAGGTCCTTCAGCAGGGTCCCTGTTTCTCCTATGGCAATTGGTCCTGTACTTGGTCAGTTTTAGAGTCTCTTACTGTGCTTTCTTCAGGGTTAAACTCCTCCTGATTCTTTCGGGCTTTTGGTGTTACAATAAATGCTCGCAGCATCGGACTCCGGTGTGTGGGTGTACTATAGGGAGACCTTAATTGGTTCCCTCTCTTGATTCCCTGTTTCCTCCACTGGCCTCCGACCCTTTCCCTAGGGTGTAACACAGCAGTCAGTGGTCCCTGGTCCTGGACCTGGTTCCTTCCCAGCATCCAGCTCCTCACTCTCCAACTAACTTCTGGGACTGACTCTTGGGACCGACTAACTCCTCCCCTCAGGCCTGGATGTTTTAAAGGGGAACTGGCTTAAGGCAGCGAGTAGAGCTCCCCCTTCAGCTCTGGTGTGGAAAGTGTGGTGTGCTGTGCGAACCAAGGTTTAATTCCCTCCTTGCAGCGGTGGATCCTGTGGCAATCCCCCGCAGGTGTGCTACATAAAGACTGTCAAAAATGATTTATTTTTAACAAATTAAAAACCCCACTGCAATTGGAGAAGTGGATGGCTTTATATGCCCCTAAGAAAGCAAAAGGTTAAACTGACGAGATTTAATCATTTTAGTTTCTGCTATGAAGTCGATAGGGCAATTTTATGACCTATGCATCAGAAGAATATCACACTTAGTCTCCAAAAAAAAACATCACAAAAGTCCTGAATGAATTCTTGAATGAGTGAGTCTGTACAAAGACCAAGGATCTCAACAGACATCAAGAAAAGCAAAAATCACCCAACGACTTGATCTCTTGAGTTGCCCAATTGATTACAGGATTGTTATTAAATATCTATAGCAGGCCTAACACTAACTTTGCAGGTTGAAGCAATTAATCAAATGAATTCAATATGTAATACTGCTGCCTTCATACATACATTCTCAACTTTCATGGTAACATGACTTTGTTAAAGAGTAGAGTTATCAATTGCCAACACTTGAATTGGAAAGTCAAGAGAAAATAAATCATAACCACAGTTTACAGCAAAATTATGATCAAACAGGTTCAAGGTGGAACCTGAATCCACAAATATAACTGTAAAAATAAAACCAAACTTTGTCTCCAAGGATGATTATTCACATAAAGAAATGATGGCACTCACCGGTGAAGTTTTGCTGTGGTATTTATTATAAGTTCAAACGAACATGGTGGTGCCTCTTTTAAAACTTCACCGGTGAGTGCCATCATTTCTTTGTGTGAATAATTACTCTTGCTGCTGGATTGAGCACCTGGTGGGACGCTGTTGAATACAAGATTTGTTAACGCTGAGCTCTGCTGGGAAAAGCTTCTTTAACCAGCATTGGTGCCCTATTTCTTTCTGGAAAGCCAATTTTGTCTCCAAGGATACCTGTAAGAAAAAGCCAGATGCATGTACAAGAGACAATCTCAGACTCTTGAAACCTGCATCTTTACACTTAAGATTCCCCTCCTTTTTTTCTTTAGAAATTAATTATTATATATGGAAGATTGAACCGTGCCATGACGTAAATGATCACAGTATAATCATATACAAGCTGATGCTTTGAGTTCTATTCCCCCTCTGCATAGATTCAAAAGTTTTAATTAATAGTGGGGGAGATGCCCCTGAAATGACTTTAAATATGTCTCTATGTCTGAGGTGTCTATCTAAACAAACAAGGGTCATAGCCTCCTCCAGGGACTGTGGAAAACTGTAAACCATCATATCTTTAAACTAATTAGAGAGTCAATGACAGAACTTACTCCAAAGAGCAGTGTCATTCCAGAAGGTTGCCCAGCATCTAAATACTGACAGTAGTTCTCAGTTCTACCACGTCCCTGAAACAACCTACGGATATTAGATTTAGCCACAGCAACTTTGTCAGGATCATCATAGATGAGGCCTAAAGGAAAATGTCTCAACAGAGGACAATACTGGAGAAACCTCAGGCAAGGAAAATACCCAAGACAGTGGATCACCAGGAAGAGAATGTAATATCCACTTGCTGGGTCTCAGACCCAGAGGAGCTAGGACGTAGGCAAAAATATTATTTACACAAGGCAGAATAGATAGATAACGTACTTCAATCCCCATTAAAGCAATCTGACAACATCACCTTGGGTTCAAGCAAAATATGTTGTTGGCAGATATATTAGGAACAGCAGAACATGCAGGTTTATATTGCCACTTATCTGCATCCTCCAAGGACAACATCTACAGCTATGCAGCGAAGGCACATGCCGGCAGTCAATACCAGACGATGGAGGTTCCAGATTCCCAGCCACACTACCCACAGACACAGCAACAGAGAGAGAGTTCAGAGACACTGACAGCTGGGAACAGGGTATAAGTAAAAGGCTCAAGTTGTCTGTCATACCAGTACCTCACAGGATGAGACAGGACCGGCAGCCAAGCTTAAGCAGCAGCAGGAGCCAAATTACAAGCGCAGTAAGGGAGCCAAAGACCCGGTTGGGTGAGAATAACCCCAAGTTGCTCTCAAGACTCCATGGACAGCTTTTACCATCTGCTCCAGTAAAGGACTGAGAAAACTACAAAACTGTGAGTCTGCCTATTCCTTGTGTCCATCGCCCTGCTCCCTGTAATAGACTATTTACACTGCCACGGGGATTGACTTTACCCATGGAGAGCCATCCTATCTCAGCTGCTACCCATCATCCCCAGAGGTTCTGCAGCAGCGGTGGTACCCACTGACTACATACCATGGGTGGCATCACAACAACCTCCCCTGCACATATCCCCTTTTTCAACTGACGCTCAGGCCACAGGACCAGGTCATGGCCCCTGTGCCTCCCCAGCGACAGTAGCAGCGATCCAGTTCCTGAGAACCTGACTGCCTGGGGGTACCTCACCTATATATGACTGAAAGTCTGAGTCTATAGGGAAGAATAAAGTTAATTTTCTCTCAATAGCTGTGTCCTCGGTTCGGTGGCCACATGGCATCAGAATGCTATTAACCTGCAGAATTACATCATATCTGCAGGTTAATAACAATATTTTTACAGTAAATGTTCCCTATAAACCATAGATTATTATTATTTTTTAACAGATGTCACTAGAATTCACTATATCAAATATACTTATGGTTGAACAGCAACATTTAAGTAGCCCTCACATACCTGGCACTATAAAACGGTACATATACAACTGTGGATGGCACTGATATAGTAGCACTTTAGCTGGTGCTGATATGGGGACATTGTAACTAACAGAGATAATGTTTTTGTATTTTCAGTTTAGCTGGTGCTGATATGGGGACATTGTAACTAACAGAGATGATGTATTTGTATTTTCAGTTTAGCTGGTGCTGATATGGGGACATTGTAACTAACAGAGATCATGTATTTGTATTTTCAGTTTTGCACTGTGGACGCTTCTGCACCAGGGTGCTCATGCTCTTTTCTGCGAACCCCATTGACACAATCCTTTATATGCCCCTAGACCAGTAAAATTTGGATATAAATCTATAGTACTATATTTTAAAGCACATTCAAACATTAAAAAAACGTATTTAAGAAAAAAAAAGTTAGGATAATTAAGCACAGTATGGACTTAATGAAGATTACCCATGCAGGTTTGCTTGGGGAACATTAGTAGTGTAAGATGGTATTGGCAAAGTTAATGGGATTTTAAAAATTCTCATCCACACATTGAATTTTGTGGTAAAATTGAGTTGATGGGTGGATTGTAATATCTGTAGTATGTCAATTCTTTTGGCAAAACTCATTGGGGACTTCACTCATTGCAATGTATTTAGTGAAATTTGCAACAAAATGTGCATCAAGATTCTCATCTGCAATGCATTAGAAATGCTGGTAATGGTTAAAATCCACAACGTAGATATTCACTCCACCATATGTAACGCACTAAGCTTTATAGTGCGGCATGACCACGACACAGACTCCAAACAGTCCATATATAGGAAATATAATGCTTCTATTTCCAGCCACTCCGATCCCGCACAATACATCATACTTAGTGATGAGCGAGTACTAAAATGCTCGGGTGCTCGAAGCTCGGGCCGAGCATCCCGAGATACTCGTGTACTCGACCCGAGTACCGAGCCCAATGTTATCCTATGGGAGACACGAGTATTTTTATGAAATGACTGCCGGCAGCATGGAAAAACCCTAAAAATGTCACAAAAGTCTCAGAAGAGTGCTGAAATGACATGGCAACACCATGGGGAAGACCCCTGGAAGCATTTCTCACTCAAAAGTCACAGCTGTGAACAATCTTGTCCGAGTTTCACGCCAATTTTACGGAGTCACCAGAAAACCTACCAAAATGATACCAAAATGAATATTTAGGGTGGAAATGTTAAGGGCACATACCCAATAGTGAGATACAGCTGGTGTATGTTACTTTTTGTGATTACATGAAACATTTTAAGTGAAAACATTGTGCGGCACTCCGATGTCCCTGAGAAGAGACGTACATGAAGCCCTGTCTTGAAATAATGTGCCCATTTTGAGGAACTGGGTCTATTGTAGTATTTTCCTTTGCCAGGGCAGTCCAAAATTTGGAGGTTCACCAATGCCCCTGGATAGAGACGTGCATGAGGGCCTGTAAACCTGAAGTGGGTGTATAGTAGTATAGCCCTTTGGCCAGGGCAGCCAAAAATTGGGAGGTTCAACAATGCCCCTGGATACAGACATGCAGGAGGGCCTGTAAACCTCAAGTGGGTGTATTGTAGTATTGCCCTTTGGCAGGGCAGCCAAAAATTGGGAGGTTCAACAATGACCCTGGATACAGACATGCAGGAGGGCCTGTAAACCTCAAGTGGGTGTATTGTAGTATTGCCCTTTGGCAGGGCAGCCAAAAATTGGGAGGCTCAACAATGACCCTGAATACAGACATGTAGTAGGGCCTGTAACCCTCAAGTGGGTGTATTGTAGTATAGGCCTTTGGCAGGGCAGCCAAAAATTGGGAGGTTCAACAATGACCCATGCATACAGACATGCAGTAGGGCCTGTAAACCTCAAGTGGGTGTATTGTAGTATAGCCCTTTGGCAGGGCAGCCAAAAATTGGGAGGCTCCATATTGTTCCTGAATAGAGACGTGCAGGAGGGCCTGTAAACCTGAAGTGGGTGTATAGTAGTATAGCCTTTTGGCCAGGGCAGCCAAAAATTGGGAGGTTCAACAATGACCCATGCATACAGACATGTAGTAGGGCCTGTAACCCTCAAGTGGGTGTATAGTAGTATAGCCCTTTGGCCAGGGCAGCCAAAAATTAGGAGGTTCAACAATGACCCATGCATACAGACATGCAGTAGGGCCTGTAAACCTCAAGTGGGTGTATTGTAGTATAGCCCTTTGGCAGGGCAGCCAAAAATTGGGAGGTTCAACAATGACCCATGCATACAGACATGTAGTAGAGCCTGTAACCCTCAAGTGGGTCTATTGTAGTATAGCCCTTTGGCAGGGCAGCCAAAAATTGGGAGGTTCAACAATGACCCTGGATACAGACATGTAGTAGGGCCTGTAACCCTCAAGTGGGTGTATTGTAGTATAGGCCTTTGGTAGGGCAGCCAAAAATTGGGAGGTTCAACAATGACCCATGCATACAGACATGCAGTAGGGCCTGTAAACCTCAAGTGGGTGTATTGTAGTATAGCCCTTTGGCAGGGCAGCCAAAAATTGGGAGGCTCCATATTGTCCCTGGATAGAGACGTGCAGGAGGGCCTGTAAACCTGAAGTGGGTGTATTGTAGTATAGGCCTTTGGCAGGGCAGCCAAAAATTGGGAAGTTCAACAATGACCCATGCATACAGACATGTAGTAGGGCCTGTAACCCTCAAGTGGGTGTATTGTAGTATTGCCCTTTGGCCAGGGCAGCCAAAAATTGAGAGGCTCCACATTGTCCCTGGATAGAGACGTGCAGGAGGGCCTCAAAACATTTTTCCCATTGAAAAGGAGCGGGTCTCCTGTCGTTGTAATGCCCATTCTAAAAGAATGGGCGATAAAATTTACCACTGCGGGTATACCTCAAACAACAGCCTAACTATTGTAACGGTCATCATGGTGGCACATGAGGAGAAGGAGGAGCAGTCCAGCGATTAGCCAAAGTCCTGAAGTGTGTACCCATGGGTGAGTGGAGGTACATGGCAAATTCACATAACAAAATTTTCGTTCAGTTGTCATTTGCTGGTGGTGTGGTGAAGTATGGCCCAATCCCACCCTTGTTCATCTTGATCAGAGTCAGCCTGTCAGCATTTTCAGTTGACAGGCGGGTGCGTTTATCAGTAATGATTACACCTGCAGCACTGAAAACACGCTCTGATAAAACGCTAGTGGCAGGGCAGGCCAGGACTTCCAAGGCGTAGAGAGCCAATTCATGCCACGTGTCCAGCTTGGAGACCCAATAATTGAAATGCACAGAGGAATCTCGCAGTACAGTTGTTCGATCTGCAAGGTACTCCTTCAGCATCTGCCCAAACTTAGCATTTCTGGTGGCACTACCCCGCACCTCAGGGGCTGTGGTACGTGTGGGGCTGAGAAAACTGTCCCACATCGTAAAGACAGTTCCCCTACCTCTGGTGGATTGGACTTGTGCCCCTCTCGGCCGTACGCCTTGGTTGTCCACTGAATCCTGACCTATGCCGCTAGCGTTTTGTGAGGGTAATGATTTGCCTACTTCCGTGACTATGGCCCTGTGGAACTGCTGCATTTTGGCTGACCTCTCCACCTCAGGAATGAGAGACATAAAGTTCTCCTTGTAGCGTGGGTCTAACAGTGTTGCCAACCAGTACTGATTGTCGGCCAAGATGTTCTGAACGCGAGGGTCACGAGCCAGGCAGCTTACCATAAAGTCAGCCATGTGCGCCAGACTCTTAACAGCCATCACTTCAGTATCCAGACCAACACGATGACTGAACATGCTGTCCTCCTCCTCCTCCTCATCTCCCCTGTCCTCTGGCCAGCCACGCTGAATCGAGGGTATGACTGGTGTGCATGTCATATCCTCAATTTGGCCAGAGAGTTGCTCCATGTCTTCATCCTCCTCCTCCTCGTCATAGTCCTCCACTGCACAATATGATGAGATGAGGCTGGGCTATGTGTTTTCACCCACACCCACTACTGTTTCTTGCTCAAAGTCATCGCGCTTGGCCTGCAATGCATCCTCTTTGATTTTCAGCAGAGACCGTTTTAGAAGGCAGAGTAGTGGTATGGTGATGCTAATAATGGCGTCATCGCCGCTCACCATCTTGGTGGAGTCCTCAAAGTTTTGGAGGACGGTACATAGGTCCAACATCCATCTCCACTCCTCAGGTGTTATGTGTGGAGTTTGACCCATTTCCCGACGGCTTAGGTGATGCAGATAGTCCACAACTGCCCTCTTCTGCTCACATATCCTGACCAACATGTGCAGAGTTGAATTCCAACGCGTGGGGACATCACACACCAGTCTGTGCGCCGGAAGACGCAAACGGCGCTGAAAGCCGGCAAGGCCGGCTGAAGCAGCAGGTGACTTGCGAAAATGTGCAGACAGACGGCGAACTTTTACCAGCAGGTCAGACAACTCTGGGTATGACTTTACAAACCTCTGAACCACCAGGTTGAGCACATGGGCCACGCATGGAACATGCGTCAGCTGGCCTCGCCTCAAAGCTGCCACCAGGTTCTGGCCATTGTCACACACGACCTTTCCTGGCTTTAGGTTCAGAGGTGTGAGCCAGTGATCTGCCTGCTGTTTCAGAGCTGTCCACACCTCTTCTGCATTGTGGGGTTTGTCACCTATGCAGACTAGCTTCAGCACAGCCTGTTGCCGCTTTGCAGAGGCAGTGCTGCAGTGCTTCCAGCTTGGGACTGGTGTGGGGGGCACAGTGGATGAAGATGCGCAGGAGGAGGAGGCTGAGGAGCATGACATTCCGGAGCTGTAGAGTGTCGGTGAAACCCTGACAGAGGTAGGGCCTGCTATCCTTGGTGTGGGAAGGACGTGTTCCGTCCCTCGCTCAGACTGGGTCCCAGCCTCCACAATAATAATCCAGTATGCCGTCAAGGAGATGTAGCGGCCTTGCCCACAAGCACTTGTCCACGTGTCTGTTGATAGGTGGACTTTGACTGAAACAGCATTGTTCAGGGCACGTGTGATGCTGTTGGACACGTGGTTATGCAATGCGGGGACGGCACATCTGGAGAAATAGTGGCGGCTGGGGACCGAGTAACGTGGGACAGCAGCCGCCATCAGGTCGCGGAATGCGTCCGTCTCCACCAGCCGGAAAGTCAACATTTCTAGCGCTATGAGCACGAAATGTGATCATTCAGGACTGTGGCATGTGGGGCGTTGGCAGCGTATTTGCGCCTGCGTTCAAATGTTTGCTGAATGGATAATTGAATGCTGCGCTGGGACAAGGACGTGCTTGATGGTGGTGTAATTTGTGCGTGGGCAACTTCAGGTGCAGGGCCGGAGGCTTGTTCGCGGCCAGCATGGACAGGGGATTGGCTCGCACGCACAACAGGCGAAGACGTAGCAGTGACATCAGCAAGCACCGCTCCTCGACTCTGTTGTACTTCCCACAAAGTCGGGTGCTTGGCTGACATGTGCCTAATCATGCTGGTGGTGGTCAGGCTGCTAGTTTTCGTACCCCTGCTGATACTGGCATGGCAGGTGTGGCAAATGGCCTTTTTAGAGTCTTCTGGAGCCAACTTAAAAAACTCCCAGACTCGGGAAGACCGAACATTTGCACAGGCACCCTGAGTCGTGTTGTTGTTCCGGGGAACGGTTGTCTGCCTTCTGCCTGTGGACGCGACCCTGCTTCGTACTGCCTGTTAGGATGCTACGCCTCCCTCCCCCTGTGCACTGCTGTCCTCGCTCTGCATATCCTCCCGTCATGTTGGGTCAGCTACTGGATCATCCACCACGTCGTCTTCCTCTTCCACACCCTGATCCTCCTCCTGACTTCCTGGCAATTGTGTCTCATCATCGTCCACCCCTTGTTAAGACACTTTGCCAACGTTCCGTTCGTCAGAACGTGGCTGCTCAAATATTTGGGCATCTGTACATACCATTTCCTCATCACCCACTTCAAGAGGAGGTGGCGACAGGCCAGATTCTGCGAATGGATACGTGAAGAGCTCTTCCGAGTGTCCTAGTGTGGGATCAGTAATGTCCGTGGACGTGTACTCGGCCTGGTGGTAGGAAGGAGGATCAGATTGGGAAATGTGCGGTGCAGTATCACGGCTACTGACACTTGACCGTGTGGAAGACAGGGTGTTTGTGGAGGTGCCCATCTGACTTGAAGCATTATCCGCTATCCAAGTAACAACCTGTTGACACTGGTCTTGGTTCAACAGCGGTGTACTGCTGCGGGCCCCAAGAATTTGGGACAGGACGTGCGAGTGAGGAGATGTGGCCCTTTGTTGTTGCGAAATTAGTGCTTGCACACGACCTCGGCCTCTGCCTGCACCACCATCACGTCCACTTCCTTGTTCCTTGCCAACGCCCTTGCCAACGCCCTTGCGCATTTTGCCTGTATAGAGCGACAACTGTCTGGTGACTGTAGAGGTCACAGGAGATTAGGATTTTAGTCCCTAACCTGTATCAAGGTATCACGGACACCAGTCTGGTGACTGTTCAGATCACATGAGATTAGGATTTTAGGCCCTAACCTGTATCAAGGTATGACGTACACCAGTCTGGTGACTGTTCAGATCACAGGAGATTAGGATTTTAGGCCCTAACCTGTATCAAGGTATGACGTACACCAGTCTGGTGACTGTTCAGATCACAGGAGATTAGGATTTTACGGCCTAACCTGTATCAAGGTATGACGTACACCAGTCTGGTGACTGCTCAGATCACAGGAGATTAGGATTTTAGGGCCTAACCTGTATCAAGGTATGACGTACACCAGTCTGGTGACTGCTCAGATCACAGGAGATTCGGATTTTAGTCCCTAACCTGTATCAAGGTATGACGTACAGCAGTCTGGTGACAGTTCAGATCACAGGAGATGAGGATTTTAGGCCCTATCCTGTATCAAGGTATGACGTACACCAGTCTGGTGACTGTTCAGATCACAGGAGATTAGGATTTTAGGGCCTAACCTGTATCAAGGTATGACGTACACCAGTCTGGTGACTGTTCAGATCACAGGAGATTAGGATTTTAGGCCCTAACCTGTATCAAGGTATGACGTACACCAGTCTGGTGAATGCAATGGTCACAGGAGAGTAGGATTTTAGTCCCTAACCTGTATCAAGGTATTAAGTACACCAGTCTGGTGAACGCAATGGTCACAGGAGAGTAGGATTTTAGTCCCTAACCTGTATCAAGGTATCACGTACACCAGTATGGTGACTGTTCAGATCACAGGAGATTAGGATTTTAGGCCCTAACCTGTATCAAGGTATGACGTACACCAGTCTGGTGACTGTTCAGATCACAGGAGATTAGGATTTTAGGCCCTAACCTGTATCAAGGTATGACGTACACCAGTCAGGTGACTGCTCAGGTCACAGGAGATTAGGATGTTAGGCCCTAACCTGAATCAAGGTATGACGTACACCAGTCTGGTGACTGCTCAGATCACAGGAGATTCGGATTTTAGTCCTTAACCTGTATCAAGGTATGACGTACACCAGTCTGGTGACTGTTCAGATCACAGGAGATTAGGATTTTAGGCCCTAACCTGTATTAAGGTATCACGTACACCAGTCTGGTGACTGCTCAGATCACAGGAGATTCGGATTTTAGTCCCTAACCTGTATCAAGGTAGTAAGTACACCAGTCTGGTGACTGTAATGGCCACAGGAGATTAGGATTTTAGGCCCTAACCTGTATCAAGGTATAACGTACACCAGTCTGGTGACTGCTCAGATCACAGGAGATTCGGATTTTAGTCCCTAACCTGTATCAAGGTATGACGTACACCAGTCTGGTGGCTGTTCAGATCACAGGAGATTAGGATTTTAGGCCCTAACCTGTATCAAGGTATGACGTACACCAGTCTGGTGACTGTTCAGATCACAGGAGATTAGGATTTTAGGCCCTAACCTGTATTAAGTTATCACGTACACCAGTCTGGTGACTGCTCAGATCACAGGAGATTCGGATTTTAGTCCCTAACCTGTATCAAGGTAGTACGTACACCAGTCTGGTGACTCTAATGGTCACAGGAGATGAGGATTTTAGTCCCTAACCTGTATCAAGGTAGTACGTACACCAGTCTGGTGATTCTAATGGTCACAGATTAGGATTTTAGTCCCTAACCTGTATCAAGGTAGTACGTACACCAGTCTGGTGATTCTAATGGTCACAGGAGATGAGAATTTTAGTCCCTATGTCCTAAGCTGGATCAAGCTAGTAAGTACAACAGTCAGGTGACTGTAATGGTCACAGAAAAGCTTGGACTCCGATCTGGATCACCCTGCCTATATCCTCCGAGATTAGTCCTGAGAAGGACTGTTGTGGTCAGCTCAGCAGCAGTTTGCAGCCCTGCTCCGGATCTACCTATGAGGGCCGCAAATCTGTCCCTAAGCAGCAGCAGACACTGTCCCTACACTCACTGTCTGGATGCCTGTGTGCAGAGCACAGCGCGGCCGGGTCTTATAAAGGCTCGGTCACGCTGTGCAGGCCGGCCAATCACTGCAATGCCACAACTAACAGGGCTGTGGCATTGCAGTGGTCTGCCAGCCAATCCCTGCACGTGGGCTGGCTCTCAAAAGAGCGCCAACATGCAGAGATGACGACCACGAGCACAGCACGAGTATCGCAAGATTACTCGGTGCCTGCCGAGTAGCCCGAGTACAGTGATACTCGTGCGAGTACCGAGTAGTGGCGAGCATGCTCGCTCATCACTAATCATACTACATCATATGATAAACACATTACAGCCTTGCCTACCTGGGCCCTAACTAATATATCATTCCTCTGTCTGAATACAGCACTGGTTCTCTGGTCACAAGCCTCCAGCATGCACCACCATGCCCGTAAACACTACTTGGCTTTCTCCTTCTAAGGCCCCTTTTACATCGGCGGTTTTCGCTGATCGCGGCAGTTGCGGTGAAAAAAATGCAACTGCCGTGATTACCGCATAACGGCTGCACTTGTGGTTCACTTGCGGAAAGCCCCATACAATGTCTATGGGGCTTGCGGTAAGTGTGCGGCAGGTGCGGCAGGTGCGGTTTTGGCACTTGCGGCAGGTGCGGCCGCGAAAAAAACGCGGTATGCTGATACCGCACTTGCCGCACCTGCCGCAAGCCCCATAGACACTGTATGGGGCTTGCCGCAAGTGAGCCGCAAGTGCAGCCGTTATGTGGTAATCGTGGCAGTTGCGTTTTTTTCACCGCTACTGCCGCGATCAGCGAAAACCGCTGATGTGAAAGCACCCTAAGACTGTCAGAATCTGCACAGGGACATAGGCGCTTCAAAAGCCTATGGTGACTATATTTTCCTGATGGCTTGTATACCTCTGCCGGGTGTGTCAGGTTAGAACCCTCAGGTAAGCTGCTTTACTAACTACTATCCTTGGCACACAGGTGTAAAGGGAAAATTCAGGAAATTGAAAGGAGAGAGAATGGAGGAGTATGGAAACTGGGAGCTGAAAACCACAGAGGGATTGGTAAATAAAAATAAATGAATAAAAATAAATTCATTTCTTTTTATTTACCGAGCCTCCTGTGGTTTGAAGCGACCTCGTTCTCATACCACCTCATATCACCTAGAGCTGTTGGGAAAGTCACTTTGCAGAGAGGTATAGATGGAGAGGTAGAGAGATTGGAATGGATCCTGGGTGACCTATGCATAGATGAGAGTTTTCTTTGTAGTTTTGCCTGTGATAATAGGCTAGGGTCTGACTTGCATCAGCCCTCAGCCTGCCAAATCCATTTAAAAATTAGTTTCTGGCAGGCTGAACGCATAGCGTTACCAGCTTGTAACGCTATGCGCTGCCTGCCTGTGCACCTCTATGGCAAAATGATGCTTATTGCAGCCGCTGGCTCCACAGAGAATCCCCGGACATGCACTATTCCAGAGCGCACAGGAAATGCGGTTTGCAGCGTTTTCCTGTGCAATCTGCAATAGGGATTCTCTGTGGAGGCGGCGGCTGCGGTAAGCATTGGGTAATCATAGGGATACACGCTGATAACGCTATGCGCTAAGCTTGCCAGAGGCTAAGTTTTAAGTGTATCCGGCAGGTTGAAAGGTGACGCAAGTCAGATCCTAGCCATAGTGAGATGAATAGTTCAAAGTGTTCTCGGAACATTAAGTATCATCCTGCTATGATGGTCAGTGCAACAAATGAAAGCTGCAAACATTTAGATTTTTTTCTGTATTGATATAACATGAAAATGTTAAATAAATGAATGATTTTTAAAAGACATATTCCACAACTAACTTCATATGAATATTAGGCAATTTTTTTAATTTAGTATTCTCTTAAAAATTCCCAATTCAATGAAAAATTGACACATAGCATGTTTTACTTACTATCTGACATGAAATCAGAATTAACCTTTGCCGTTTTAGGTCAATTAGGACTACCATAATTATTAATATTATTTTAAGATTTTTTTTCTGGTTCTCTGCCTCCTCCTCCTCCACCAAATCTACAGAGACATGATCCAATCCTCTCTCATTTATGAAGGGTATGCCTGATACACGTTTTAGAGGTTTACCTCTAATATTTGCTTACATATAGATATCTCTATAACCTTAGTGCAATAAACTGGGACGATGTCCTGAGACATAAAAGTACACAACACAAATGGGAGATGTTTATTAGCATCCTGAATAGGACCTGTGAACAATACAGTTAGGGCCAGAAATATTTGGACAGTGACACAAGTTTTGTTATTTTAGCTGTTTACAAAAACATGTTCAGAAATACAATTATATATATAATATGGGCTGAAAGTGCACACTCCCAGCTGCAATATGAGAGTTTCCACATCCAAATCGGAGAAAGGGTTTAGGAATTATAGCTCTGTAATGCATAGCCTCCTCTTTTTCAAGGGACCAAAAGTAATTGGACAATGGACTCTAAGGGCTGCAATTAACTCTGAAGGCGTCTCCCTCATTAACCTGTAATCAATGAAGTAGTTAAAAGGTCAGGGGTGGATTCCAGGTGTGTGGTTTTGCATTTGGAAGCTGTTGCTGTGACCAGACAACATGCGGTCAAAGGAACTCTCAATTGAGGTGAAGCAGAACATCCTGAGGCTGAAAAAAAAGAAAAAATCCATCAGAGAGATAGCAGACATGCTTGGAGTAGCAAAATCAACAGTTGGGTACATTCTGAGAAAAAAGGAATTGACTGGTGAGCTTGGGAACTCTAAAAGGCCTGGGCGTCCACGGATGACAACAGTGGTGGATGATCGCCGCATACTTTATTTGGTGAAGAAGAACCCGTTCACAACATCAACTGAAGTCCAGAACACTCTCAGTGAAGTAGGTGTATCTGTCTCTAAGTCAACAGTAAAGAGAAGACTCCATGACAGTAAATACAAAGGGTTCACATCTAGATGCAAACCATTCATCAATTCCAAAAATAGACAGGCCAGAGTTAAATTTGCTGAAAAACACCTCAAGAAGCCAGCTCAGTTCTGGAAAAGTATTCTATGGACAGATGAGACAAAGATCAACCTGTACCAGAATGATGGGAAGAAAAAAGTTTGGAGAAGAAAGGGAACGGCACATGATCCAAGGCACACCACATCCTCTGTAAAACATGGTGGAGGCAACGTGATGGCATGGGCATGCATGGCTTTCAATGGCACTGGGTCACTTGTGTTTATTGATGACATAACAGCAGACAAGAGTAGCCGGATGAATTCTGAAGTGTACCGGGATATACTTTCAGCCCAGATTCAGCCAAATGCTGCAAAGTTGATTGGACGGCGCTTCATAGTACAGATGGACAATGACCCCAAGCATACAGCCAAAGCTACCCAGGAGTTCATGAGTGCAAAAAAGTGGAACATTCTGCAATGGCCAAGTCAATCACCAGATCTTAACCCAATTGAGCATGCATTTCACTTGCTCAAATCCAGACTTAAGACGGAAAGACCCACAAACAAGCAAGACCTGAAGGCTGCGGCTGTAAAGGCCTGGCAAAGCATTAAGAAGGAGGAAACCCAGCGTTTGGTGATGTCCATGGGTTCCAGACTTAAGGCAGTGATTGCCTCCAAAGGATTCGCAACAAAATATTGAAAATAAAAATATTTTGTTTGGGTTATGTTTATTTGTCCGATTACTTTTGACCTCCTAAAATGTGGAGTGTTTGTAAAGAAATGTGTACAATTCCTACATTTTCTATCAGATATTTTTGTTCAACCCTTCAAATTAAACGTTACAATCTGCACTTGAATTCTGTTGTAGAGGTTTCATTTCAAATCCAATGTGGTGGCATGCAGAGCCCAACTCGCGAAAATTGTGTCACTGTCCAAATATTTCTGGCCCTAACTGTATATACCCTATGGGAATAAGCATGCTAGAAATAGGAGGAAACCACTATGGCTAAATAAAGCGGTAAGAAGTGCAATATGTGACAAAAAGAAAGCATTTAGGGAATTAAAGCAAGTAGGTAGTGATGAGGCATTAAATAAATACAGAAAATTAAATAACATTTGTAAAAAGCAAATCAAGGCAGCAAAGATTGAGACAGAGAGACTCATTGCCAGAGAAAGTAAAAAGAATCCCAAAATATTTTTTAACTACATAAATAGTAAGAAACTAAAAAATGATGGTGTTGGCCCCTTTAAAAATAGTCTGGGTGAAATGGTGGATGAGGATGAGGAAAAAGCCAATATGCTAAATGACTTTTTTTCAACAGTATTTACACAAGAAAATCCCATGACAGACAATATGATCAGTGATAACAAAAATTCTCAATTAAATGTCACCTGCTTAACCCAAGAGGAAGTACGGCATCGTCTAAAAATCACTAAAATTGACAAATCCCCGGGCCCGGATGGGATACACCCCAGAGTGCTGCAGGAATTAAGTACTGTCATAGATAGACCATTATTTTTAATATTTAAAGATTCCATAATAACAGGGTCTGTACCACAGGACTGGCATATAGCAAATGTGGTGCCAATATTCAAAAAGGGGACAAAAACTGAACTTGGAAATTATAGGCCAGTAAGCTTAACCTCTACTGTGGGTAAAATCCTAGAGGGTTTTCTAAGAGATGCTATACTGGAGTATCTGAAGAAAAATAACCTCATGACCCATTATCAACATGGTTTTACGAGGGACCATTCCTGTCAAACTAATCTAATAAGCTTCTATGAAGAAGTAAGTTCTGGACTGGACCAAGGAAATGCAGTGGATGTGGTGTATATGGACTTTTCAAAAGCTTTTGATACGATGCCACACAAAAGGTTGATACATAAAATGAGGGCAATGGGGATAGGGGAAAATATGTGTAAGTGGGTTAAGAACTGGCTTAGTGATAGGAAACAAAGGGTGGTTATTAATGGAACACACTCAGAATGGGTCACAGTTAACAGTGGGGTACCACAGGGGTCAGTGTTGGGCCCGCTTCTATTTAATATATTTATTAATGACCTTGTAGGGGGCATACAGAGTAGAATCTCAATATTTGCGAATGACACTAAACTCTGCAGGGAAATCAATACAGAGGAGGACAATTTTATATTACAGGAGGATTTATGTAAACTAGAAGCTTGGGCTGTTAAATGGCAAATGAGCTTTAATGGGGATAAATGTAGAGTCATGTACTTGGGCGGAGGAAACAAAAGGTATAATTACGTGCTTAATTGTAAAACACTGGGCAAACCTGTCACTGAAAAAGACCTTGGTGTATGGGTAGATGACAAACTCACATTTAGTGGCCAGTGTCAGGCAGCTGCTGCAAAGGCAAATAAAAAAATGGGATGCATTAAAAGAGGCATAGATGCTCATGAGGAGAACATAATTTTACCTCTATACAAGTCACTGGTGCGACCAAACTTAGAATACTGTGTACAATTCTGGTCTCCGGTGTATAAGAAAGACATAGCTGAACTAGAGCGGGTCCAGAGAAGAGCGACAAAAGTCATTAGAGGACTAAGGGGTCTGCAATACCAAGACAGGTTATTAAACTTGGGGTTATTTAGCTTGGAAAAACGAAGGCTTAGGGGTGATCTTATAATAATGTATAAATATATGAGGGGACAGTACAGAGACCTTTCTAATGATCTCTTTACTCTTAGGCCTGAGACTGGGACAAGGGGGCATCCTCTACGTCTGGAGGAAAGTAGGTTTAATCATAATCACAGACGCAGATTCTTTACTGTAAGAGCAGTGAGACTATGGAACTCTCTGCCACATGCTGTTGTAATGAGTGAGTCACTACTAACATTTAAGAAGGGCCTGGATGCCTTTCTTGAAAACTATAATATTACCAGTTATACATAATAGATTCTTTGATAGGGCGTTGATCCAGGGAATTAGTCTGATTGCCGTATCTGGAGTCAGGAAGGAATTTTTTCCCCCAATGTGGAGCTTAGTGTTGCCACATGGGTTTTTTTTTGCCTTCCTCTGGATCAACATGTTAGGCTATGGGTTGAACTAGATCAGTGATGGCGAACCTTTCTGAGGCCGAGTGCCCAAACCGCAACCCAAAACGAAATTATTAATGGCAAAGTGCCAACACGATAATATAACCTAAATTGCAGCAATGGTAATCATAAGCGCTGCACAGGGGGGAGGGCAAGCGGTTGCCTTCTCTCTTCCCTGTGCAGTGCTTGTAGTCCTGAAACATTGATGATCAATTCAATTATTTTAACAATTAATTGATTTTAAACTTACCTTTGCAGTCTTCTCTTCTCTTCGGCAGTGGTCAGACAGCTCATGTGTACTGCACATTGAAGCTGAGCCGCTGCCACTGCCCTTTCTAGAAACAGCAAGTGGATTGATCTGTATGGAAAAAATGCAGAATATTAGACAGATAGAAGATAGATTTTATCATGGAATGCAAGCAGATTTCATGCTGAAATCCTGGTCCCTTTCCTTGCAGTAATGTGCTCCATCCTGACCCTCTCCTTGCAGTAATGTGCTCCATCCTGACCCTCTCCTTGCAGTAATGTGCTCCATCCTGACCCTCTCTTTGCAGTAATGTGCTCCATCCCGACCCTCTCTTTGCAGTTATGTGCTCCATCCTGACCCTCTCCTTGTAGTAATGTGCTCCATCCTGACCCTCTGTTCGCAGTTAGGTGCTCCATCCTGATCTTCTCCTTGTAGCTATGTGCTCCATCCTGATCCTCTCCTTGTAGTTACATGCTCCATCCTGACCCTCTCCTTCTAACTATGTTCTCCATCCTAATCCTCTCCTTCTAGCTATGTGCTCCATTCTGATCCTCTCCTTCTAGCTATGTGCTCCATTCTGATCCTCTCCTAGCTATATGATCCATCCTGACCATCTCCATGCATTTATGGCCCCATCCTGACCCTCTCCTTGCAGTTGTGCTCCATCCTGACCCTCTCCTGGCAGTAATGTTCCTATCCTGACCCCCTTCTTGTAGTAATGTCTTTATCCTTATCACCTTGTAGTATGCCCCATCCTTGTCCCCTTCGCTAATGTCCCATCCTTGTCACTTGTGGTAATGTCCCCATCCTGCCCCTATCATGTAGTAATGCCCCATCCTGCTGTAATGCCCTATCCTTGTCCCCTTGCAGCAATATGCCCCATCCTGCAGTAATATGCCACATTCTTGTCCCCTTGCAGTAATATGCCCCATCCTGCAGTAATGCCCTAGCCTTCTCCCCTTGCAGTAATATGCCCATCCGTGTCCCGTTGAAGTAATATGCCCCATCCTGCAGTAATGCGTTTCATCCTTGTCCACTTGCCATTAATATGCCCCACCCTTATTCCTTTGCAGTAATATGCCCCATCCTGCACTAATGTGCCTCATCCTTGGCCCTATGCAGTAATATGCCCCATCCAGCAGTAATGTGCCCCATCCTTGTCCCCATCACATATTAATCTGCCACATCCTGCCCACATCACATAGTAATATGCCCCATCAGCCCCATTACATAATAATATGCCCCATCAGCCCCATTAAATATTATGCCCCATCAGCCCCATCACATAATAATATGCCCCATCAGCCCCATCACATAATAATATGCCCCATCAGCCCCATCACAATAATATGCCCCATCACATAATATGCCCCATCCTGCCCCGTTAATATTGCCCCATCCTGCCCCATCCCATAATAATCTGCCCCATCGCATAATAATATGCCCCATCCTGCCCCCATCACATAATAATATGCCCCATCCTGCCCCATCACATAATAATATGCCCCATCCTGCCCCATCACATAATAAAATGCCCCATCCTGCCCCCAGCACAGAGTAATATGCCCCATCCTGCCCCCAGCACAGAGTAATATGCCCCATCCTGCCCCCAGCACAGAGTAATATGCCCCATCCTGCCCCCAGCACAGAGTAATATGCCCCATCCTACCCCCAGCACAGAGTAATATGCCCCATCCTGCCCCCAGCACAGAGTAATATGCCCCATTCTGCCCCCCCTTAGTAATGCCCCGTCCTGCCCCCAGCACAGAGTAATATGCCCATTCTGCCCCCCCCTTAGTAATGCCCCGTCCTGCCCCCAGCAAAGAGTAATATGCCCATTCTGCCCCCCCCCTTAGTAATGCCCCGTCCTGCCCCCAGCACAGAGTAATATGCCCATTCTGCCCCCCCCCTTAGTAATGCCCCGTCCTGCCCCCAGCAAAGAGTAATATGCCCATTCTGCCCCCCCCCCTTAGTAATGCCCCGTCCTGCCCCCAGCAGAGAGTAATATTCCCATTCTGCCCCCCCCTTAGTAATGCCACGTCCTGCCCCCAGCACAGAGTAATATGCCCATTCTGCCCCCCCTTAGTAATGCCCCGTCCTGCCCCCAGCACAGAGTAATATGCCCATTCTGCCCCCCCCTTAGTAATGCCCCGTCCTGCCCCCAGCACAGAGTAATATGCCCATTTTGCTCCCCTTAGTAATGCCCCGTCCTGCCCCCAGCACAGAGTAATATGCCCATTCTGCTCCCCTTAGTAATGCCCCGTCCTGCCCCAGCACAGAGTAATATGCCCCCCCCTTAGTAATGCCCCATCCTGCTGTAAATAGATGATGGAAAAAAAAAAAAAGTCATACTCACCTTCCTGCTGCAGTTTCCTCTCCAGACATCTTCTGCAGTCTTCTCCTCCCGACCCGCGCTGAGAGCGGTCACGTGATGCCGGGCGCGTCACATGACCGCTGTCACATGACGCTGGCCGGGAGGGCGGGGCTAGGAAGTGTCAGAGAGAGGAGAAATGTCTCCTCTGCTCTGACACAGCTTTGAACTGCCGGCGCCGCGGCGCGCGCCGGCAGATCAAAGCGGCAGTGTAGTGGCGAGGCCACGTGCCAGGGGAAGCGGCTCTGCGTGCCACCCCGGGCACGCGTGCCATAGGTTCGCCATCACTGAACTAGATGGACTTAAAGTCTTCCTTCAACCTTAAAAACTATGTTACTATGTTACTATGTTACGGGGTAAGTTTTTTGTCTGTCCTTGCACCTAGTGCATCAGCTATCCACTCTAGGAGTTCCACTCGCAGTCAATGATAAAGCAATATTTTTTGAGGCCCTCCTCTACGTCTCTTCCAGGGTGTATCAGGGTGTCGCCTTCTAACTTCTGGCAGCCCTTGCACTTAGTGCATAGGTTTACCAGTTTAGGAAAGCTACTCCTTTCAAATGGTAAAAATGTTCTCTGAGGCCCTTCTCTAATTATCTTCCAGGTTGTACTACATTCCCTCCTTTAAATTTTTGCGAGGCAATGCACTATGTGCATAGTTTTCAATGGTGTAGGAGATTCACTGGTTTTAAAATTCTGTATCTGGACATGAGTCTCCGAGAAAGTGACCATGGACAGTGGCTCACCATGCACTTGACTCACCGTGGCCGGGACTCTGGTTTAGACAGGCGATGCTTCCTTCCTCCTTGTCACGGGTGGACCGCGCCTGCCGGTAGTGGGGCCCGGTGTAGTGCAGATCAGAAGTGTTGAAGACGTCTTGGTGGAACAGATTAAAAGGGTTTTTAATTTATTCGTGACGCCACCTATGAGTAGTTCGGTAAGGACTACCGACGCTGCGGAGCCCCCGGGGGATGGATAGCAGCAAGATGTTACGCTCCCCACAGGCTGAGCGGTGATCCCCGGAGGCTGGAGCTGCTCAAGATGTTGTGCGGCAGCTGCGGTTACCTTGTAGTGCGGACGGACAGTTCATAAGGAAGCACGGACACAGAAAGTCTCTGCAACGGGTCTTTACTGTAACCAGCAGGCAGTACATGGCATACAGTGGTTGGGTAGTAGACCGGGTGGACTCAGCAGTGATGGTGTCCCTTAGAAATCCGCAGTGTTCCTCCATTCTAACTAATTGGTTGCCAGTGTCGCCCAGGAATACCAGGTCGTGTACGGGGAGGCTGCTTCAATGCCCTATCCATGATGTACGTTCTGGATGTTTTGGGGAGCCTTGGATCCCTCAGTGGGTACACCGCTGGTTAGACGACTGGAAGTTGGCTGGTGGTGGGGTGCTCCTGTAAAGCTGCTCCTCCACGCTTTCTGGTTCGCGTAGCAGAGGTGAACTGCTGCCAGCTTCGGTACCAGTGAACCGGCTGTGAGTTGTGGGCACGGGAGTCTTTTGGGAACCCGTGTGAATAATGCCCAATCCCGGTAGTTAAGGCCTCAGGTGCTGACACCCGACCGGTGACGGCCCGGGGGCTGCACGGGGTGCGGAGCCCCCGCTCCTCTCCAAGTTCTAATTCTAGACCCTTCTTCTCCGAGTTCTAGACAATTGTGTGTGTTCTACTACACTTCCCTAACACTCCACCCACCAGGACCTAGGATTGGCCCTCTGTTCTAGGTGATGCATGTAGGGTTGGATTTCTAAATTAACCAGGTCACTGCTGTGTCAGAGAATATTGCGGCTGCTTTTATGGCTGCAATACCCTCTTGTGACGCACTCGTTGCGGGGCGCCACACACTTCCTGCAGGCATAGCCCAGCATATTGTGGGTGGCAGTATGCTAACTCCCTGCCAGTCCCACTCTTTAACTGAACTGCTCTAATCTTCTGTTATTCTTCACTACTTACTGTGAATTTGGCCTTCTCCATCCCATCGTTGTTTTGTGTTGATTCTTCAATTTTCTATACAATGGTGGTAAGATTCTTACTATCCACATAGTCTTCACAAGCCACAGCAACGATTTTTGTTTCATGCAAGCCAGCTTCTTCCTTTTTGCCCTTTAGCCTGTTTCTCATTCTCTCATGTTCATATCGTCTAATGGAAATGAGCGTTCCTTCTGGTCACATAAATCCCTTCCAAAGTCCACAACATGAGAGCTCTTTTCTATGTATTCATTGACAGATTCATTATGTTTAGTCTTTTACAAATTGTCGACATTTTTCCAGAAGTCCTCTTCTACGTGACTTCATGGGACTATTGCAGTCCCTCCTTCAAATGCCTGGCAGTTTTTGCAATGTCCACATAGGTAGTGTGAATCTTAGGCCCTTTTCACATCTATGCTGCCTCTGCGCTTGCCTGCCCTGCGCTAGCGCAAATGCAAGCGCAGGTGAATTTAGAGGCAAGTGCAGGCAAGCCATAAAAAAGGATCTAGCTAGATGTAAAGAGTTATATTATGAAAATAATAATTTTTCTTTCTATGCCATTTGGAATAACCAAGGTCTCTTTCTATTACATGTTAACCTGTGTTTGAACATGACTCACATTGTTTACATTGAATGCCTCAAATCATCCTCTATAGAAAGAAATATTCTGGGAATCTTATACGAGCATATAATGCATTCTCTACATCATACAACTGATTTCCTAGGAATTAAAAGGGAGACATAGACAGTGCAGTACATAAGGTAGGAGTGTTAAATTGGCAGAAAGCAAAGCTGTAGTACAAGGTTGGCAATCCACTCCCATGGCAGAAGGCCAATTCTGTGTAGTACATTCTAATTAGAATGAATGTACCACCATCTAATTAGCACCACGTGTATTGACAGCTAGCAAATGAAACCTGTGACAAAATTGTAATGTAGGATGTTCGCTTCATAGTTCTAAAATGGGATCACTACTGTGCAGGGCTGTGGTGTAATTTAATACAAATATTACAAGCAATATTATAGATTGAGCTGTGTACATTCTAAGCACAAGGGAATCTGGGGGCGTTCAATCTGTGTAACGGTGAATTCACATATGGCGAATTTTGTTCAGCTCCATTCCTTTTAATGGAGTTCATATTGTGGCAAGCACATGAATTTCTACAAATTGCATTCTGACTTTCCTGCAACAAAAATGAATATAACTTATTAACATATTTTGCATGGTTATACTTATTATTAGGAATTAAATTAAGCTATATACAAAAGACACATGCTTTTAAGAACCCCTCATTAAAGTGCCTCCATAAATACTCTTGAACCATTAGGACAAATGCACATAGTTTGAATTATACATTGTAAGATGGTGACCGGCTACTTTGGTGTCTGTAGTGCCATGAGATTAATTAAGGCATTACAAGGGCCATGTTTGCAGGTTGCTAGAGAGATGGGTGTGTCTAATTGTGCACATACTTCCGTCCATGTATGTGACTCATAGCATATAATGTGGCTGTTTGTTTGGCACATGATCTGACAGAAATACATGATCTGGAAGGAATGTGTGCTCTATGTCTGCATGGTGGTGCAGACTGGAGGCTTACAACTGGAGAACTAGCCCTGTGTGCACCCCTGGTAGCGTCACACGCAAGTATGATTTATCAGTTAGTGCCCAGATGGGCAAGTCAGTAATGTGTTTACAATTAGAGATGAGCAAGCACTAAAATGCTCGGGTGCTCGATGCTCGGGTCGAGCATCTTGAGATGCTCGGGTACTTGACCAAGCACCGAGCCCAATGTAACTCAATTAGTGACAGACTGCGCCCACAGACTTCTGGCTATAAAACAAGTATTTCTGTGAAAGGGAGGGAGGGGGGGCTGTTTCAAATCATCGCAGCGTACAACACCTTGCTGTGCCCCCCAGAGGGCCCCTAACAATCAATCTGCTCTCTGTGAGGTGCCAGCTCACTGTGTGCACTGAAGGGAGTTGTGTATTTGTGTTAGATCGATAATTATTAGTGAAGAGTCCGAGCATCTCGGCGGTACTCGGTGCTCACCGAGCA
The DNA here is from genome assembly GCA_033576535.1 of Allobates femoralis. Classification (NCBI taxonomy): domain Eukaryota; kingdom Metazoa; phylum Chordata; class Amphibia; order Anura; family Aromobatidae; genus Allobates; species Allobates femoralis. The sequence continues at coordinate 275,320,028 of JARQOC010000001.1, forward strand.
TCCTGAGTACTGGGATACTCGTGCGAGTAACGAGTAGCACTGAGCATGCTCACTCATCACTATTTATAATATGATGTAACATGATGTAATGTTTGGGATCCGGGGGTGAAAATATAAGCCTTATCTTCACTGTATATGGACTGCTTGGGGTCTGTGTTGCTGCCATGCAGCACTATAACACTGAGAGCATGACATATAGTAGAACAAATCTATACATTTAGTGCTAGAATGTGGCCAGAAGGCATGGCATAATGGATGCTAGGGGCAACAGCATGACACCTTCAGACCTGGAATGATGCTGGAGAATACAGTGTGCAGTGTGCTGTGGATTGGCGGGTGCACAAACATTTTCTTCACTCAAACAGCTCTGCCTGTTGATCGGTGAGTCCACAAATTTTTTTTCAAGAAATATTGCCTGTGGATTAGTGAGTCCATGAAGACTTCTGGAGTCATGAGAGCGGCTGTTTGGATGAAGTCTCTGTAGATGTCCTGAACTAGAGACTTTGAAACCAGAGTGGTGGGTGTCTTTGACAAGCCCAGGGTATATCCTTTGGCCCTCTCAAAGATGGAGGCTTCACATGGGATACTGTTATATGAAGTGGGGGTGGTAAGAGCTCTATGTGAAAGTGGTTAATGATGTTCCCCTGGAGAGGTAGACAATAGTCATTTTTGGTAGAGTTAGCATATGTGATGTGTACAGGTGCCAAAGCCTGTGTATGTGATGTGCAGGTAGCAGAACCTGCGTGTGAAGTACAGGTGACCAAACTTGGGTACATTAACTGCAAATGGCAGCTGGGGACAAGGAGTGTGTGGTGCAGGTGGAAGAGCCTGGGTATGTAAGCTGCAGATGGTGGTGGGGGACATAAAGTGTTTGGTGCAGGCAGGAGATTCTTGGTATGTAAACTGTAGATTACGGCTTAGGATGTGCCTCTGCACATGGAGTGTCTGAGTGATGGGACAGATAGTCATTTGAAAGTCTCAGAGCTGAGTGGTAGTTTTATGTGGAAACCGAAATGTATGTCAAAACCGTGGGTCTAGTAATGACTGGTGCCAAGCCCCGTGGCTTTTGGAAGAGGGTGTCATGTAAGATGGTGATTAACTACTCTGGTGTCTGTAGTGGTATAAGATTGATTAAGACATTACAGTGTCTAGGTTTGCAGGTTGCAGGAGAGATGGGTGTCTCTGCATATAATGTGGCTGTTTATTTGGCACATGGACTGATAGAGAGAGAGCGAGACAGTCTCAGAGGAAGACAGCCCCTGGAGGAGGGTCAGCATCTTTGGGGGAGGGGCTCTCTGGACCCTGTGTGTGGACATGCTGGTGCAGACAGGAAGCCTACAACCATTCCCATGTGCGCCCCTGTTAGTGTCAGATAGAGCTATGATGCATTAGTTAGGGCCTAGGTAGGAAAGTCTTTTATGTGTTTATCATATGATGAAATATGATGTAATGTGTGGGATACGGTGGCTGAAAATAAGTCTTATCTTCCCTGTATATGGATTGCTTGGGGTCTATGTCACTGCTATGCAGCACTATAACGCCCAGTGAGTTACATATTGTGGAGAAAATCCCCATATTTCATGCTAGAATGTGCACAGAAGGCATGGAAGCATGGTTGCTAGGGTCCTCAGCATGATACATATAGAGAAGGATGCTGGAGAATGCAGTGTTTAATTTGCTGTGCATAGGTGGATCTACAAAGATTTGTTCATGCAATGACCTGTGTCTGTGGATCAGGAGTCCACAAAACGTTTTTCAAGGAGCATTGTACGTGGATCGGTGGGTCCAAAAAGACTCCTGGAGACATGAGAGCAGCTGTCAGTGTGAAGTCGCTGAATACTGTGTGGACTGTAGATGTCCCGGACTACAGACTGTGCCACCAGAGTGAAGGGTGTCTTTAGAGACCACAAGGTGTATTCTGTGGTCCTCTCAAAAATGGGGGCCTCACTTGGGATACTGTTATATGAAGTGGGGGTGTTAAAAGTCTTATGTTAAAGGTGTGAATGGAAAAAATAATCCCTTTTGGTAGAGTGACCCCTTTGTTTGCCTATGAGGTGTTTGCAGATGCCAAAACCTGGGTACTTGAGTATATGATGTAACATAGTAACATAGTAACATAGTTTTTAAGGTTGAAGGAAGACTTTAAGTCCATCTAGTTCAACCCATAGCCTAACATGTTGATCCAGAGGAAGGCAAAAAAAACCATGTGGCAACACTAAGCTCCACATTGGGGGAAAAAATTCCTTCCTGACTCCAGGTACGGCAATCAGACTAGTTCCCTGGATCAACGCCCTATCAAAGAATCTAGTATGTATAACTGGTAATATTATAGTTTTCAAGAAAGGCATCCAGGCCCTTCTTAAATGTTAGTAGTGACTCAATCATTACAACATCATGTGGCAGTGAGTTCCATAGTCTCACTGCTCTTACAGTAAAGAATCCGCGTCTGTGATTATGATTAAACCTTCTTTCCTCCAGACGTAGAGGATGCCCCCTTGTCCCAGTCTCAGGCCTAAGAGTAAAGAGATCATTAGAAAGGTCTCTGTACTGTCCCCTCATATATTTATACATTATTATAAGATCACCCCTAAGCCTTCGTTTTTCCAAGCTAAATAACCCCAAGTTTAATAACCTGTCTTGGTATTGCAGACCCCTTAGTCCTCTAATGACTTTTGTCGCTCTTCTCTGGACCCGCTCTAGTTCAGCTATGTCTTTCTTATACACCGGAGACCAGAATTGTACACAGTATTCTAAGTGTGGTCGCACTAGTGACTTGTATAGAGGTAAAATTATGTTCTCCTCATGAGCATCTATGCCTCTTTTAATGCATCCCATTATTTTATTTGCCTTTGCAGCAGCTGCCTGACACTGGCCACTAAATGTGAGTTTGTCATCAACCTATACACCCAGGTCTTTTTCAGTGACAGTTTTGCCCAGTGTTTTACAATTAAGCACATAATTATACCTTTTGTTTCCTCTGCCCAAGTGCATGACTTTACATTTATCCCCATTAAAGCTCATTTGCCATTTAGCAGCCCAAGCTTCTAGTTTACATAAATCCTCCTGTAATATAAAATTGTCCTCCTCTGTATTGATTTCCCTGCAGAGTTTAGTGTCATCCGCAAATATTGAGATTCTACTCTGTATGCCCCCTACAAGGTCATTAATAAATATATTTAATAGAAGCGGGCCCAACACTGACCCCTGTGGTACCCCACTGTTAACTGTGACCCATTCTGAGTGTGTTCCATTAATAACCACCCTTTGTTTCCTATCACTAAGCCAGTTCTTAACCCACTTACACATATTTTCCCCTATCCCCATTGCCCTCATTTTATGTATCAACCTTTTGTGTGGCATCGTATCAAAAGCTTTTGAAAAGTCCATATACACCACATCCACTGCATTTCCTTGGTCCAGTCCAGAACTTACTTCTTCATAGAAGCTTATTAGATTAGTTTGGCAGGAACGGTCCCTCGTTTAACCATGTTGATAATGGGTCATGAGGTTATTTTTCTTCAGATACTCCAGTATAGCATCTCTTAGAAAACCCTCTAGGATTTTACCCACAGTAGAGGTTAAGCTTACTGGCCTATAATTTCCAAGTTCAGTTTTTGTCCCCTTTTTGAATATTGGCACCACATTTGCTATACGCCAGTCCTGTGGTACAGACCCTGTTATTATGGAATCTTTAAATATTAAAAATAATTGTCTATCTATGACAGTACTTAATTCCTGCAGCACTCTGGGGTGTATCCCATCCGGGCCCGGGGATTTGTCAATTTTAGTGATTTTTAGACGATGCCGTACTTCCTCTTGGGTTAAGCAGGTGACATTTAATTGAGAATTTTTGTTATCACTGATCATATTGTCTGTCATGGGATTTTCTTGTGTAAATACTGTTGAAAAAAAGTCATTTAGCATATTGGCTTTTTCCTCATCCTCATCCACCATTTCACCCAGACTATTTTTAAAGGGGCCAACACCACCAATTTTTCGTTTCTTACTATTTATGTAGTTAAAAAATATTTTGGGATTCTTTTTACTTTCTCTGGCAATGAGTCTCTCTGTCTCAATCTTTGCTGCCTTGATTTGCTTTATACAAATGTTATTTAATTTTCTGTATTTATTTAATGCCTCATCACTACCTACTTGCTTTAATTCCCTAAATGCTTTCTTTTTGTCACATATTGCACCTCTTACCGCTTTATTTAGCCATAGTGGTTTCCTCCTATTTCTAGCATGCTTATTCCCATAGGGTATATATTGTGCACAGGTCCTATTCAGGATGCTAATAAACATCTCCCATTTGTGTTGTGTACTTTTTTGTCTCAGGACATCGTCCCAGTTTATTGCACTAAGATCATCTCTCAACCGTTGGAAATTTGCCTTCCTGAAGTTTAGTGTCCTTGTAGCCCCTCTACTACACATCTTAGTAAAGGATACTTGAAAGCTTATTAAGTTATGATCACTATTACCCAAGTGCAGGTGTCTGAACCTGTGTGTGAAGTATAGATGACAGAGTCTAGGTACATGAGATTCAGATGATAGCTGGAACATGGAGTTTCCAGTGCAGGTGGAAAAGCTGTGGTACGTGAGCTGCAGATGATGGCTGGGGACGTGGAGTTTTTGGTGCAGGTGGAAAAGCCTTGGTACTTGAAGTGCAGATGGTGGCTTGGGACATGAAGTGTGTGGTTAAGTTAGGAGATCCTTGGTATGTGAACCGAAGATTGTAACTGGGGACATGGAGTGTCCAGTGCAGGCAGCAGAGCATGCGTACGTTAGCTGCAGGAGGAGGCTGAGAACATGTAGTGTCTCAGTGATGGGACAGTGTCTGCCCATTTGAATAATGTCACAGAGCAAGTTTTTAAGTGGTAGTTGCATGTGGAAACTGAGATGTATGGTCAGACCACAGGTCTGTTAATAACTGGTGCCAAGCCCCACAGCTTTAAGTGGGGGGGATGTAAATTGGTGACCAGCTACACTGGTATCTGTAGTGCCATGAGATTGATTAAGGCATTACAAGAACCAGAATTGCAGGTTGCTGGAGAGATGGGTGTATCTGGCTGTACACATAATCCCAACCATGGCTGTGGCTCATAGCACATAATGTGGCCTTTTCTTTAGCACATTTAGCACATTAGCTGACATGCTGACAACTTTATAAATTGTCCACAAATGTACCAAAATGCATCTGTTGGGTGCAAACAACCTCTTGATGCCATCTAAAACAAATAATTGCTCTTTAATTACAATTCGTTATTCTCATACTCAGCAATAACAAACAGAAATGTTGGTTCGAGTCACCTGTGCTTTTATATTTGTATGACTACTATTGAACAGTATGAGAATGTTCTAGAAAGTTCTAAAAGTTTCTAGAAACTTCAAAACTTCTAGATAATTCTGGAAAATTGTAGGAACTTCTGCACAATTCTAGCAGTTCAAGAATATTCTAAAAGACTACTCAGTATTGAATACGAATCGAGAATTTTCCCAAAAACAGACAAATTTCAAAATGTCATTGTCCTGATCACAGAAGCAAGGTTTTTGTGGAACAACTATTTTCTATTTGTTTTAGGCATAACAGGTTAGGAAAACACACTTTGTACCCAGGAACAAAATATAAATAAAAATTTGTTACATAGTGTTATCTAAGGCTGGTTTCACATGGCGATTTTTTCCTGTCCGTGGAGATCCTGTTTTTGGCAGGACCCCACGGACAGGAAAGGGCAGCATTGAATGTGTGTCCATGGATCCCAATTCTGTGTCACGGATCCGGACTCAGAAGGGCACTTTCACTTTTGCAATGTGTAATATACATTGCAGAAGTGAAGCAAGGGTTAAAAAAAAAAAAAAAAAAAAGATCCTCACCTTTCTGGCATGTGTCCCAGCGATGTAAGGCATCAACCGTAGCTCGAGGACCTGGGAATCAGCTGACCGAGTGGGGAAACCTGATTAGCTGATTGGTCACATGACCGAATCAGCTGATCGGTTTAAATCGCATGCCTGCCAAAACCGATCGGCGGGCGGGGAGATTTAAACCGCGCTGATGCGGTCATGTGATGTTGTCTGCAATGTTTTCTGTGCGCTCAGCTAAAGCGCAGTCCACACAGCTTTGTGTGTGGCTGGGTAACCATGGTACACATCAGGTTACCAAGGGCAGCATTCTTCCGAACCGCATAGTGTTACTGCTATGCGCTTCTGGAAAATCTGCTAAGGCCCCTTTCACATCTAATGCAGGGTTGCGTTTGCTTCATTTGCGTTTCTATGCATTTTTACAGCTAAAAACGCATCAAAACGCATGCGTTTTTGCCCAAATTGATTTTAATGGAAAAACATGTTAAAACACATGCAAAAACACATGTGCATTTTCAAAAACCTCTGGGGCTGCGTGTATACTACCACTGGGGTTGCTGTATATACCTCTGGGGCTGCGTGTTTACTACCACTGGGGCTGCTGTATATACCTCTGGGCTGCTGTATACTACCACTGGGGCTGCTGTATATACCTCTGGGGCTGCTGTATACTACCACTGGGGTTGCTGCTGTATATACCTCTGGGGCTGCTGTATACTACCACTGGGGCTGCTGCTGTATATACCTCTGGGGCTGCTGTATACTACCACTGGGGCTGCTGCTGTATATACCTCTGGGGCTGCTGTATACTACCACTGGGGCTGCTGCTGTATATACCTCTGGGGCTACTGTATACTACCACTGGGGCTGCTGCTGTATATACCTCTGGGGCTGCTGTATACTACCACTGGGGCTGCTGTATATACCTCTGGGGCTGCTGTATACTACCACTGGGGCTGCTGCTGTATATACAGTGTTGGCCAAAAGTATTGACACCCCTGCCATTCTGTCAGATAATACTCAGTTTCTTCCTGAAAATGACTGCAATCACAAATTCTTTGGTATTATTATCTTCATTTAATTTGTCTTTAATGAAAAAACACAAAAGAGAATGAAGCAAAAAGCAAAACATTGATCATTTCACACAAAACTCCAAAAATGGGCCGGACAAAAGTATTGGCACCCTCAGCTTAATACTTGGTTGCACAACCTTTAGCCAAAATAACTGCAATCAACCGCTTCCGGTAACCATCAATGAGTTTTTTACAATGCTCTGCTGGAATTTTAGACCATTCTTCTTTGGCAAACTGCTCCAGGTCCCTGATATTTGAAGGGTGCCTTCTCCAAACTGCCATTTTTAGATCTCTCCACAGGTGTTCTAAAGGATTCAGGTCTGGACTCCTTGCTGGCCACCTTAGAAGTCTCCAGTGCTTTCTCTGCTTTATGAAGTGTGTTTTGGGTTATTGTCCTGCTGGAAGACACATGACCTCTGAGGGAGACCCAGCTTTCTCACACTGGGCCTTACATTATGCTGCAAAATTTCTTGGTAGTCTTCAGACTTCATAATGCCATGCACACGGTCAAGCAGTCCAGTGCCAGAGGCAGCAAAGCAACCCCAAAACATCAGGGAACCTCCGCCATGATTGACTGTAGGGACCGTGTTCTTTTCTTTGAATGCCTCTTTTTTTCTCCTGTAAACTCTATGTTGATGCCTTTGCCCAAAAAGAGAGAACATTCTTCCAAAACATTTTTTGGCTTTCTCAGGTAAGTTTTGGAAAACTCCAGCCGGGCTTTTTTATGTCTCGGGGTAAGAAGTGAGGTCTTCCTGGGTCTCCTACTATACAGTCCCTTTTCTTTCAGACACCAACAGATAGTACAGGTTGACACTGTTGTACCCTCGGACTGTAGGGCAGCTTGAACTTGTTTGGATGTTAGTTGAAGTTCATTATCCACCATCCGCACAATCTTGCGTTGAAATCTCTTGTTAATTTTTCTTTTCCATCCACATCTAGAGAAGTTAGTAACAGTGCCATGGGCTTTAAACTTCTTGATGACACTGTGCACGGTAGACACAGGAACATTCAGGTCTTTGGAGATGGACTTGTAGCCTTGAGATTGCTCATGCTTCCTCACAATTTGGTTTCTCAAGTCCTCAGACAGGTCTTTGATCTTCTTTCTTTTCTCCATGCTCAATGTGGTACACACAAGGACACAGGACAAAGGTTGAGTCAACTTTAATCCATGTCAACTGGCTGCAAGTGTGATTTAGTTATTGCCAACACCTGTTACGTGCCACATGTAAGTTACAGGTGCTGTTAATTACACAAATTAGAGAAGCATCACAAGATTTTTCTAAGGGTGCCAATACTTTTGTCCACCCCCTTTTTTATGTTTGGTGTGGAATTATATCCAATTTGGCTTTAGGACAAATCTTTTTGTGTTTTTTTCATTGAAGACAAATTAAATGAAGATACCAAATTTGTGATTGCAATCATTTTCAGGAAGAAACTGAGTTTTATCTGACAGAATTGCAGGGGTGTCAATACTTTTGGCCATGACTGTACCACTGGGAAGGCTGCTGTAACACTGCTGGGGCCTGTATATAGCACTGGGGAGGCTGCTGTATACCACACTGCTGGGGGCTGTATACTACCACTGGGGAGGCCTGTATACCACTGGGGGGGCCTGTATACCACACTGCTGGGGCTGTATACCTGTGTTGGGGTCCACCCTCGGCTTATACACGAGTCAATAGGTTTTCCCAGATTTTGGGGGCAAAAGTAGGGGGGTCGACTTATACACGGGTCAGCTTATACACGAGTATACACGGTACATATACATCTCAATGAATTATAATATCATCGAAAAGCTCATTTCAGTAATTCAATACAAAAAGTGAAACACATACGTATATTATATAGAGTCATTACAAACAGAATTATCTATTTTAGGTGTTTATTTCTGTAAATGTTGATGATTATGGCTTACAGCCAATGAAAATCCAAAGGTCATTATCTCAGAAAATGAAAATAGTGAGGATAAAGGATCTGAGAGATAAAATGTTACCTACATAGGTATCAGAGTCTTCACCTTGTGTGGCTGTGAGAGTCACAACCACTATAATAGCATATCATGGCAACTCCAGTGTGGTGTATATAGAGAAGGGAGGATGAAGGGTCTGAGAGATAAAATATTACCTACATAGGTATCAGAGGCTTCACCTTGTGTGGCTGTGAGAGTCACAACCACTATAATAGTATATCATGGCTGCTGCAGTGTGGTGTATATAGAGTAGGGATAATGAAGGGTCTGAGAGATAAAATATTACCTAAATAGGTATCAGAGGCTTCACCTTGTGTGGCTGTGAGAGTCACAACCACTATAAAAGCATATCATGGCAGCTGCAGTCCTTAGCAGGGGCTGGCTGGGCCTCCAGCCCCGGGCGGCAGTTCTGGTCTGCCAGCCCTGAGTTGAGAAGCGGGGGAGGGGGGTGCTATCAGGAATTTTTGATGACTGGGGGGGTGCTATCAGGCCACCGCAGCTCACTTACCATGTCCGACGCCGTCTGCTGCTGTATCACCGCGCCGGCCGCAAAGCGCCGCGGGCGGGCCCATTTCTGTGGGGGGGCAGCCCTAGATGTGGGCTACACCACCAGCCCAGAGGGCACTTGCCCCCCTGCCACCTGGGCCAGTCCGCCCCTGGTCATTAGCATGGTGCATATAGAGTAGGGAGGACAAAGGGTTAAAAACTGTGCTGCCGTATTTCATGAGACATCAAAGGGTGAATATAGTATTGATTTGTTAATCAAGGCCTCTTTCTCAGGACAAATCAATATCATATTGCAATGTTTCAGGGCATTTCAGGGAGACCTGAAACATGTTGACTAATAAATCAATACTATATTCGCCCTTTGATGTCTCGTGGAATATGGCAAAATGGTTTTTAACCCTTCATCATCCTTACTTTAATTTTCTGAGATAACGACCTTTGGCTTTTCATTGGCTGTAAGTCATAATCATCAACATTTACAGAAATAGACACTTGAAATAGATCACTCTGTTTGTAATGACTCTATATAAAATGTGTTTCACTTTATGTTTTGCATTACTGAAATAAATTAACTTTTTGATGATGTTCTAATTCACCTGTGTATAATAATTAATTGTATTATAATACACTTGCTTTTTTATTTTCAATGTCCCATAGCTGCTATCATTTCTCAGAACAAAGTATGATGTGTCAGATGGGGTTGGGAGAAAAACTTACTGTCACTTTCTCAGCTCATTAACCCAACAGCCTGTCAACTAGGTTGAATGTCTTAACATTATAAATGTTAACCTTTTAGACAAGAACATTGACCTAAATCCGTTGAATGGCAATCTCTAATAGTGATTGTTCTTTACTACAGATTTAGATACTCTTGCATATCTTAATATCTTCTTGAAAATGCAATATCTCCTTGGAAGGTTTTTAAATGAAGCATTCAATGAGAAAAAGAAAGTGAGGGAGATAACACATGAGAAGACAGGTAATAAGAATATTAGAACAAGTGTATTGGAAGAAATGTAATCCAACTGTGTACTCTCTGGATATAAAACTATACTAAAGTTAAAGAAACCACCTTACAATCACATGAATAGCAATTAAAGGGAACCTGTCACCCCAAATCACCCTTGTAAGCTCTAAATACATGTCCCTGAAGCATTACAATACAGTCCTACACATCCCTTTGTGAGGTTTTAGTGAAATATGAAAGTGCAATAAAGTCGTTTGTAAACTTACTAAATCCATGGCAGTGGGGCGTTCCCAAGCCTCCTTGTCTACTAGGCGGTTCCCCTGTGCCGCTGTATTACGCCCTAATGGGCGTTTTTTCAAACTTTCTAGCGCGGGCACGATTCAGATTCTCGCGCCCGCGACGTCACGGTCATGTGATGCCGTGACGCGTCATTTCCGGGCGGCCGGGGCACTGTTGTCTGACGCGCACCGGCCGACTTCAGCATGCGATCTGCGCATGCGCTGAAGTTGGCCAGTGCGCGTTCACAGAGAGAGGCAGGTGCGCGTCAGACAACAGCGCCCCGGCCGCCCGGAAATGACGCGTCACGGCATCACATGACCGTGACGTCGCGGGCGCGAGAATCTGAATCGTGCCCGCGCTAGAAAGTTTGAAAAAACGCCCATTAGGGCGTAATACAGCGGCACAGGGGAACAGCCTAGCAGACAAGGAGGCTTGGGAACGCCCCACTGCCATGGATTAGTAAGTTTACAAACGACTTTATTGCACTTTCATATTTCACTAAAACCTCACAAAGGGATGTGTAGGACTGTATTGTAATGCTTCAGGGACATGTATATAGAGCTTACAAGGGTGATTTGGGTGTGACAGGTTCCCTTTAAGCACCATCTACTGAAAGCAAAAAAAAAGTAACCTGCTGGGCAATACAGCTGACAGTGGCCAAGAATTGAACACTAATATGTGAAGGTCACCTTTTCGCATGTTATCTTACTATTCAATTTTGTCAGTGGAGTGGTGAAACCAAAAATAAAACCCACCTGGTTGAGTCACAAAACCAAGCCTGATAAAGTATATTTAGGCCAGTAGCATCAAGTTCCTTAATCAGGTATTATGGCAAACCTCATTTATCTGTAGCCCTGTTGGAAGGAAAGTTAATGGACACTTTGCACGTCCCAACGTCGGTCCGATATTGGATCCGACGTCACGGGAGCGCGCTTTTTCTGGCCAGATTTCCAAGTTCGCATCGGAGATTTACACAGCGCGATATCGGCAGACAACTCCACTACGATGTGTACGCCCCCTTGTACGGCCGACCCAGGAACGACCATTTAACATGGGACAGTATAGGGGAAGTTGTACTCCACATCGTAGTTGGGCTTTTACACAGCACGATCCTGCCACAACGCCCATCCAATATCAGCCCGTTGGAGAGCAGGCTCATTTGATCCCCGATATAGTTTTGGCATCGTTCGTGCATCGTATTGGACATTTACACCATACAACGCACGAATGATATCGGGGACAACGCACGACCCACGTGACTTTTGGTCGGAGTTGGACGCCGATATCGCAACATGTAAACCCACCATAAGTGTTTTATATTCTATTATTATCATTTCAGGACAGATGTCTTGACATTTGAACAATCTCTACAATTCTGTATTTGAATTCTAGTCCACATTTAACTATCCCAAGCAAGCAGGGAATATAGTGGGTTTAGAGGTTGCAATCAATCAGGCCCTGCAAGCCTTTGGGAAGTTCAAAAGGTGCATTTGATACACAAAAAAGACCAACAATAAAACCAATAGTATTCAAATTTTGAGATGGTTATGGGCACTCTTGAAGATTTTTCACTGTGGCTCACAGGTTTCAATTTAAGAAAAATTCTCCATCTGACATGCGTAAATGCAGTATTGTGTATAATTTAAGCCCACTACCATAAGGTTAAGGTCCCGTTACACTTAGCGACGCTCCAGCGATCCCGACAACGATACTACCTAGTAAAGATCGCTGGAGCGTCGCTACATGGTCGCTGGTGAGATGTCAAACAGTCAGATCTCACCAGCGACGCAACAACGATACAGAGGTCATTGGGACCCAGTCACTCAGACCTGTAGTATTGAGGTCATTGTCCCCATCGAACACACCGATGCATGCTGCCCAGCGGGAGCCCAACAAGCAAAAAATGGTCCAGAACATTACAACACGATCGTCGATCTCACAGCAGGGGCCTGGTCGCTGCTACTTGTCACACATAGCGAGGTCGCTGGCGAGGTCGCTGTTGCATCACAAAACCTGTGACATATCAGCTATCTCGCTAGCGATCTCGCTTAGTGTGAAGTACCCCTTAGCCTCCATAACCATGAGACTTCTCACCTTCTGTTTGTTGAACATTCAATATGTAGGACGATTCTAAAGTATGGCTTAAACAATGCGGTCTTGATGAATCGATACTTATGTCTTTATAGTAACATTTGTCTGCAGCAACAGTGATTTACAAAATTAGAAAATGCCATATAAAACAAAGAGGAAAAACATCACTCATATATATATATATATATATATATATATATATATATATATTTTAATGCAAATTTCTTTTGCGCGCATATTTTTGTCCTTTACCTTTTTTACATCTTTCTACAGCAAACAGTTACAATAAAGCACTCCAGGAGTGGACTGGAGTACATTTGTGGGAAAAGTTTCTAACTATTCACAAATCGTGAATTTGCCGCAAAGATCTTGATTTAAAAAAAACAAACAAAAAAAAAAACACGCATAACAGGTGAACTAAGAAAAACAGACAATTATAAAATAGAATTGAAACAAGGTTCAACTTAAAAGAGGATCTACAGCAAAAATAAAAACAGCATTAAAACAGAAAAAAATAGACAAAATTAAGTCAGATGCAATAATATGTATGTAGTGTATGTCTCCGGATCCAAACCCAACTGAAACACCTATGGGAAATTATGAAGCTACAAGTTGAGTATTATGTTGATGCAGGGTAATGATATTGGGTATAACCCATGCTATAGCTATATGGTTTTTTCAACTTCAATTTTTTACTTTTAACAGGGCAAGAAAATTAAATGGATCACAAAATTTGTTTGGCAATTTGTCCTGAGTATGCTCATACCTCATATGTGGAGGAAAACCACTGGTTGGGCACATGACAGGGTTCTGAAGAAAGAGAGTGATATTTTGGAATGCAGATTTTGATGGAATGGTCCGTGGGTGTTATGTCACGTTTGGAGAGCCCCTGATGTGCCTAAACAGGGGAAATTCCCCACAAGTGACGCTATTTTGGAATATCACAGCTCGATACCTGTTACTGTGCCCAAGATGCTGCATTTGCACAGTGATGAACCCGTATGTTGCTGGTCGGGAACAACTTGGCTTTTTTAACATACCGGTTCATCGCTTTTCAGGAAGGGGACTTCATAATATACTTATAATATACTTCATAAAAGAAATCTGGAAGAAAATCTTTCAAAAACCTTCTAAAGAGTCCACCCTAGGTTTTTCTAAACCTGACATATAAGGGTAATGGAGCAGGGTCTACACAGTGTGACTGCTACAGGAGATCAGTGTATAGTCAGTTTACCTCAAATAAAGAGAGCTCATCAGGCTGTCAGCAGTGCACATGCTAATAGCTAATGGCCCCACACAGCTCTTCAGCTTACAGTGACCCTCCCCCAGGGCCATGAGGTACTCGGTTCTGGGCGTTGATTCATGGGGGATGTCACTATGGCCTGTGCCTGGTCCTGTGGCCTTGGTGGTCACTGAAGAGAGTCAGTAAAAATAATAAAAATAAAAGAGATTTGTGATGCCACCTATGGTTCTGGTATGGCTGCCAGTGCTGTGGGTCAGCACTTGGGGTGATGGTAGGGCAGCCAGATGGTTACGCTCCCCTAGGTGGAGCGGGATCCCCGGGGCAGTTGTAGTAGCTGGTTTCACAGGGAGAAAGCTTACCACACAGCACATTCAATTGTTCTTTACACACAGCAAGTATGCGGCTCTTCAGGTGAGAGAAATAAAGTATGTCACACAGTCTTTAACTCTGAACGATTTACTTGCAGTACTTCAAGCAAAGTCACAGATGTTACAGTCACTCGGGTCTCTCTCTGGCCTGGGTAGTCACCAAGAAACCGAGATGACTCACTCAGGATCCTCGGTGGTATGCCTGCCGTTCCTTGCACAGAGGATCCTGTTCCTTGCAACAAAGGGATATGTTGTCTGCAACATTTTCCTGTGCACTCTGCTAAAACGCAGTTCCTGGGGCTTTCTGTGTGGCCGCATCCAAGGTAAACATTGGGTTAGTATTGAACGGCGTTGCCTGTCAGCACTCAATGTTAACACTAGCTGTTACAGCAGATCAAGCTCAGCATTTAGCGGATCCAGTAAATGTGGGTCACCCTCCAGGTGTGACCCTAGCCTAAAGGCCCAGTCTCACATAGCGACGCATCAGCGATCCCGATAACGATCTGCAGAGATCGCCGATGTGTCATTTACACATCGCTGGTAAGATGTCAAACAGGCATCTTACCAGCGATGTGAAAAACGACGCACTAGCGATCCAGAATTATAATGAGTTCGTTGTGAATTTTCTCTCCATAGCGTAGCATTGAGATTGTTGCTCATTATCTTTGTCAAACACAACGATGTAGCGTTCCCAGTGGGAGCACAGCGATGCAGGAATGACCCAGAGCAGTGTGTAACGATCAACGATCTTACAGCAGGGGCCAGATCGTTGGTGCGTGTCACACATAACGACATCGCTGTTTTTCTTGACGCAACAGCGATCCCAATAGTGATCTCGTTAGCGATCTCTGTATGTGTGACAGGGCCTTAAGAGTGTTTATGAAAATTAGCGGTTTGTGGAGGAACTTTAAAAATATAGGCTATGTGGGTCAACAGTGAAAATAGACTATGTTGATTTTTTTGTTAGTTTTTTATTGCTCTGTTGGGGAACTATGGCATTTTTTGCTGTAAGGCTCAATGGCAAAATTGTTGGCTGTGTGGGGGTACTCTGTCAATCTTGCTTATGTGGGCAAGCTAACATTCATTACAATGAACCACGATAACACAGTACCTGTCTGGTGGCGCAGCATTCTAGGACTTCAAGGCTGATATGCCATCTGGGATTGTTGTGCATGTAACATGATGCCGTCAGGTTAGCAGCTTAGTTCCATGTTCAGCTCCTTTTATTGTTGTCAGCTAATGCTCTCTGTATGCCGATGCACCGCTATACTGATATATTTTTTTCCTTAAGGTTTTATCTTCCTGGTGAGGTTACAAAGTTTTTTTTATGAAGTGTATATAAAAAGCAAACATCTAATGCTGATAAGCAATACATATCTTCCTTTTTAAGTTAATTAATTAATAAACCTTTTCAACTTTATTGTCTCAGTCACGATGCTATCATGTTTTTTTTTTGTTTACATATCTGCTATCACTAGGCTCAAATGTGACTAAAATATACTATTTTTCCGCCTACAGATTTACATCTTTAAACTGTCACCTACTCATTTGTAATGGAAATTGTGTGACTGTCTATAATTTTCCTGTTATCGTTATCGCTGATTACATTTCCAAATTGCCAAGGGTGATAATGAAATCCATTAAGTTTAGGAAACACATGATTTATCAATGCCATTAAAATATAAAACTGTGAACTTCAAATGTCACTCATTTAGCTTCCAGTCTTATAAACAGATCTACCGTAATCAAAATGTCAAATAGTACTCAGTGTCTGTGCTTGTCTGTTTTCTGATGGTCATTGGCAAAAGCATGGGAAGAGTTTATAAAAATGTAGACAGTGGGGGATTTTTACAATATGTATATTTTTTTAAATTAAGGAAACTTGAAACAGGTGGGACAAAATGTATATTTTGTGAAGCAGTGATATGAAAAATGCTTATGAAGTGAATGCATCATTGTGTGCTTTGCTCATATGTTTGTGCGAGATGCCAGTGGTGATCAACAGATCAAAATGATTTATAATGCAATTCTTCCGAATGTACTAATTTGACCTTCAAATAATTGTGTTATGTGAAACACAGACTCCAAATAAAATACTTTTTGAGGGTCATTGTAAAGAAATAATGCAAAAAAGCCCTTTGGACAAAAAAAACGGGAGAAGAGACTTCTGGCAATATTCATGGTAGACAATCGGCACACCATTTTATACTCTTCCGATTGTCCTTCAATGATGGTCATCCACAATAAATTGGATACTTGGGATGTCATGTCTTTGTGACAGTTGTCGTACAGAAAACTATGAGCCTTTTGCTTTACTGCTGGGGAATGTGCTTTTGGTCATACAGGTGTTTGTCACACAGTTACAAACTGTCTGACATGCACTGATCCAAAAAATGGCTTTCCTTAACTACAAAGGAAATCTCTTCTTGGTTACTGCTGTGTCCATTGTTAATGAACACTAGGGATGAACAAATCAATACAGATTTGCATTGAAGTTTATACAAAAAAATCAGATTCAACCAAATCTGTTTTTTTTAGATTTGCTATGGACATAGTTGTCAGAGAGCATCATCAGGTCACATGACCGCAGTGATCAGTGATAACAAAAAGTCTCAATTAAATGTCACCTGCTTAACCCAAGAGGAAGTACGGCATCGTCTAAAAATCACTAAAATTGACAAATCCCCGGGCCCGGATGGGATACACCCCAGAGTGCTGCAGGAATTAAGTACTGTCATAGATAGACCATTATTTTTAATATTTAAAGATTCCATAATAACAGGGTCTGTACCACAGGACTGGCGTATAGCAAATGTGGTGCCAATATTCAAAAAGGGGACAAAAACTGAACTTGGAAATTATAGGCCAGTAATGATCTCTTTACTCTTAGGTCTGAGACTGGGATAAGGGGGCATCCTCTACGTCTGGAGGAAAGAAGGTTTAATCATAATCACAGACGCAGATTCTTTACTGTAAGAGCAGTGAGACTATGGAACTCTCTGCCACATGCTGTTGTAATGAGTGAGTCACTACTAACATTTAAGAAGGGCCTGGATGCCTTTCTTGAAAACTATAATATTACCAGTTATACATACTAGATTCTTTGATCGGGCGTTGATCCAGGGAATTAGTCTGATTGCCGTATCTGGAGTCAGGAAGGAATTTTTTCCCCCCAATATGGAGCTTAGTGTTGCCACATGGTTTTTTTTTGCCTTCCTCTGGATCAACATGTTAGGCTATGGGTTGAACTAGATGGACTTAAAGTCTTCCTTCAACCTTAAAAACTATGTTACTATGTTACTATGTTACTATGTGACCCGATGATGCTTTGTGGGGGTGTCCCGGGAGGGACTTGCAATGCCCCTCGGTTGATTTTTTTTTCCTCTCCTCCCCATACAGCTCTGATAGCCTTTTGATGAGCTGGGGAGCTAGGGGGAGCATATGGAAATAATCGCTGTTGTGCTTGCCAATGGGTTGAAACATCATAAATTGGTTGAGACGAGAGGAAAGAGAGGGAAGATGTCACATATCCCTCTTTGTATCCATTCTCTTCCTTCCCCGTCGTTTCTTTTGCAGACGGCCACGTGATGAGGGGAGCAAGAACGTGAATCTCTGAGGACTACATTAGTATTATGGAAGATAAAGACATATGGTTGGGGAAGGGGGGGGGAGAATAAGGAGCAGTTTTTTGTGGTTACATTGTTTGGGATGATTTCTACTCTCAGGCAGCGGTGGAGTAGATTAAGTTCGCTATTAGAGGATAGATTGGTGAAGTGTAACAATATACCTCTCTTGGGTGGGAACATGGGCCCTGAATCTGACGTCTCTGGAGTAACAAGCCATATAATTGGGGACAATGGTTAGAGTGATATCGTGGAATGTCAAGGGGTTGACATCTTCAGGGAAAAGATCTATAATCTTGAGGCACCTATAAGAAATTGAAAGGGGACATTGTCCTTTTACAGGAAACGCATTTACAAAAAGAGGAACTGTTCAGAATGCAGAAACTATGGGTGGGGGCAATATATGGATCAGGGGCCATTGGACGAAAGGCAGGGGTTATGATATTGATCAATAAAAGTCTCCCCCATAAGGTAATAGCCAGTGACCATGACGAGGCAGGACGATATGTCCTGGTGACTATGGAATGTCAAGGGGAATTACTAACCATACACAACGTTTATGCCCCAAATACGCAGTTATGTACACATAGGAAGACAGAATGATGGGGGGAAATTCCAGAATGCCAACTAAACCAACAACCACAGCTTTACAATCCTTTGCAGAGGGTTTGGGAGTACATGACTTATGGAGGCTACATGATCCACTGGAAAGGGATTTTACTCACTTTTCCCACCCTCACAATGTGTGGTCTAAAATTGACATATTTTTGGTGGGGGACAAAGTGACTCATAAAGTCAGAGTGGTGGACATATTACCCATGGTGATATTGGATCATTGCCCGGTAATGCTACACTTGTCAGACACACACCCCAGATTTCATATGGCGTTTTCCCTCATATTTAAATGAAGACTTTAATTTTAAATTACTATTGGGAAAATGGTGGTCTGACTATCAACACACCAATGGAGCTCACATAGATAACCCGGATTGTTCTGGGAAACGGCCAAAGTGGTTATGCGAGGGAAAATACTAGCTTATACTACAACAAAGAAAAAACAGATAAATGAAAAGTTCCACAAGCATAGTGAAGAGATGAGAGGGGCATACTCAATATTCAAGGCGTGTCCCACTCCACAAAATAAAGACAGCTGGATGACCCAGAAGCAGTCTTTTGAGGAATGGGCGAAAGTAAAAGAGAACATGTCACGAGCTGACTGGGAGGCAAAAATGTATAAATTTGGGGACAATGCGGGGAAAATCATGGCAGATTTAGTAAAGGTTAGAATACCATCCACATTGATAACGACAATAAGGGGAGGGAATAGTCTGATCACTCGGAGATTGCCAAGGTTTTGGGCAACTACTTTTCCACAATTTATGGCTCCCTGATGAATTCTGACAAGGGGGAAGAGAGTGGCTTAAAGGAATTGGACTACCAATACTGTCAGAAGAAAGTCTGCAGCTATTCAATGAGAAAATTAATCTGATTGAGGTAAAAGATGCTATAGGAAACCTCAATTCAAACAAGGCCACGGACCCGGATAGCTTTAGATAAGGCTTTTACAAAAAATTGAAGGATCAGGTGACACTGCATTTAATGGCTCTGTTCAATAATTTTTTGGAGGGAGACAGAATCCCAGAGCAGATGAATACTGCTCACATTAAGTTAATACCAAAAGGTAATAAAAATTTGGATGACCCGGGGAATTACCGCCTTATTTCTTTAATTAACCTAGACTTGAAACTGATTTAGAAAATTTTGGCAAACAGGTTGGCAACGCTGCTGCCCTCTTTAATTGACAGTCAACAGGCGGGATTCGTGAAGGGGAGATCAGCATTGGGGAATATTCGGAAGCCTATGTTGGTGGTGAATGTGGTTAGATCAGGAGGGAATGACCGCTTTGGGGATCCAGCCATGGTCACGCTAGATGCTGAAAAAGCCTTTGATAATGTAAGGTGGTCATGGCTGGATCTAGTACTGGACACAATTGGTTTACAGGGGCCGTTTAGAACCTATCTCCGTAGGCTATACTCCAATCCCAGAGCAAGAGTCAGCATACCGGGATTTCTGTCAACCGTATTTACCCTGGGCTTGGAAGGGGAATGAGGCAACGATGCCCCTTGTTTCTGCTTCTTTTCAACTTGGCAATTGAGCCATTATCTAGATTTTTAAACAAAGGGGGAGGTTGCTCAGGAATAAAAATAGGAGATACGGAACAGAGAGTCAACCTGTTTGCAGATGATATTGTGCTGTATCTTGATAACCCACAGAGGGATCTACCTACAGTACTAAAAAATATTGAACAATTTGGGAAGTTCTCGGGCTTCAAATTGAACAGGGGAAAATGTGATATACTCTTTTTGAGGAATGGTCATCGAGGGGTCACAAGTAGAGGTTCCACACTGAATTACTGTGGTATCCCGATAGCTCCAAAGTCCCTGAAATATTTGGGAATAGAAATAGCAAGAACAACAGACAAGACATACCATCTAAATTACGACCCTCTGATGGAGAAAATAAAATTAGAACTAGAAAGGTGGAGAACTCTACCTTTGTCATTACTAGGTCGCTGCCACCTGATTAAAAAGATCAGCTTCCCGAAGCTGCTGTACCCATTACAAACCTTGCCACTACTATTGAGGTGCAAGGACGTGGACAGATTAAATAAGTCATTCTCTAATTTCATATGGAGAAACAAACGTCCAAGAATCAGGCTTAGTATATTGAAGTCTCCCAAGGAGTGGGGAGGGCTGGGTTTTCCTAATGTCAGGGGCTACAATCTTGCTTGTTTAGTCAGGTACATAATGGACTGCATGAAGGGCTCCAGCAAATTCTCAGATTACAATATACAGTTGTGGCCAAAAGTATTGACACCCCTGCAATTCTGTCAGATAATACTCAGTTTCTTCCTGAAAATTATTGCAATCACAAATTCTTTGGTATTATTATCTTCATTTAATTTGTCTTCAATGAAAAAACACAAAAAGAATTGTCCTAAAGCTAAATTGGATACTTCTTGTTGCCGCAAGTGAGTCGCCCTGCTATAGATTTTCGGCATGTGCCGAAATGTCCTTGCATTGCTGCCAACTAGCCTTATTCAACATTCCAGATGAATTGGTGGTGAGTTGAATTAACTTTTTTATTTTTATTTTTTCTGCTCCAAATAAGTCAGATTTTATTAATCATTCCAATTACAGGTGTGACCTGTGTCATGGGGAATGGATTTGTAATGTAACTCAGGAGCCTTCTGCAGTCCCCCCCTCATAGAGGGGTTAGGCCTTGTTCACACACAACAGTTTTTTTTTTGCATTTTCTGAGATTTTTTGCTGTTAAAAAAAACGCACATGCGTTAACGCACGGTGCGCTTAAGTGTACATGCATTTTTTAACACATGCGTCTTTTTCCCCCATTTAAAAAAACGCTGCATGCAGTGGTTTTGGGTGCTGTAAAAAAATGCATGTGTTTTTTCTAACATGAGGCCCTATGGGAAACGCATGCGTTTATAAATGGCACATATAGGCACCATGCGTTAACGCATGCGTTTTTACATGCCTTTTTGGTGAAAAAATTACTAAGTCCAAAAACTTCACATACACTTTCAGACCCACAGGGGACACTATTTGGCACCCTTAGAAAAACGCATCTGTTTTCTAAATGCTAAAAAAAACGCATGGTATGTGAGAACAAGGCCATAATGAGGAACTAGGCAAAAAGATAGTGCAAAAAATAATATCCTGTAAGTGATTGTGTCCTAGCACTGTAAGAGGAGGTGCCCTAGGCAAAGCAAAGAGGCGTCACCATGAAGCCCAGTGTGCCCTTGGTAGAACAACTACACTCTGCTGCACTTTACTACCATGTGCCTGCAGTACGCAGTGATATTAATTATGAATCTACCATAAGATATGCCGTCTCTGGAGCTGCTGGATCATCAAATCCAGGACCAAGAGCATGATGAGGAGGATGAAAAGGCTGAGGAGGACAAGGCAGAGGAGGAGGTAGTGGAGGCAGAAGGCCCTGTTTCTCAGCCTTGTGTAGGACCCCCACTTGAGGCCTTCGACTGGGAGGATGTGATGTGAGGTCCCTTACCCCCTCCAATCAACTATCCAATGCAGCATGAACCACCCTATCCTGTCACCTTTCATGAGGAGATTCTGCTCACGAATGCCATCTCCCAAGAGTGGGTGCTAGTGCCCAAGGCCAATGACTGTGATGACCAACGTACCAGAGGCATGGTGGTGGCATTCATCCAGCAGAGAGGATTTGGTTTCATAGACAAACAAGGTACGAGTCATCAGGTGATGGGCAGCAAGTAGTGGTTCATGGTTGGCATAAGTCAGGTAGCAACTGTGACAACATTGAAAAGTGGCAGCAGTAGGCTGACCAGGAGAGACTGATGCATTGGATGGAGGCCAATCCTCTCTTGGTTAGCAAGCCAGCTGCACCCAAACCCACAGGGGTCATCAACACTGAAGGGCCTGTCTGTGTTGCCCAAGTTGGTCAAGTCTCTCCGAGAGGTGGTGGTCATCTTCTAATTCCTCCATCACTTTCTCCAGGGGTTGCCATGAAGGGTTGTGTTGGGGGCAGGAGATTTTGGAGAACATCCCTGGAGGAGTAGCCCCTGCGACCTCTGAGACTGACCGGCAGCAGAGTACCATCAGCAAGGTCGACAGCCCGGACAGCAATGAGAAAGCTGCAAGACAGTTTTTACTCAAATTAAAGTAGATTATCCTAAAAAAGGTCTGTTTTCAAGTAACTATCCCACACTTTAGTTGGCACTTTGTCTGGAGAAGGACTTATTTCAGTTGTTTTTGAGTATTTCCAAGATTAAGGAATTTTTTTTGTTAATTTTATTTTTTCCTCTCCCAAGTTTAGCACCAGTTGCGCTTCCCCCTGCTGGATTAGCGGGATTGCAGACCTTAAGGTCCTTAATGGACTCTGCCCTTAATGGACTTTTCACCATGGTAATGGAGACTGCTGATCCCTGTGGGTCTTTCCATATACATACTGTGCATATTCATATATATATATATATGTGTTTGAGACTTATTATAGTCTCTGCTATGGTAAAGTTATTTTTACTTCACTCATTGTGTGCTGGACTGTTTCTGCAAAGAGGTGGTTTGATACTGACCTACATAGACTGGCAAACGAGCCACAGACCTCTGGCTTGAAGGTCTGAGGTATAGTAATGCAATATACTACACACACCCCTGTAGAACATAGACAAGTGCATTTCTTAAGGGCCACAAATAGAGATGAGCGAGTCCGAAAAGACTCGGAATCGCAAGACCCCAACGAGTCCGAGTCAAGGACTCGGAACTCGTTGCGAGTCCAGCGAGTCCAATGTTAATGAATAGGGACCCGAGTAATAGCGAATAATGACATTTACAACTCGCTGATGTGTCTCTGAAAGTGTGCGAGTCCAAACTCGCTGGTTTTTCTCTTATTTTGAGGCTTGTAGCCGATGATGCGAGGGAAGGGATTCTCCAGCACACACCATGCTTTAAGGAAACAGGAAGCGAGTCGCGCTGACAGGCGCACACACCGAGCGATCCATTCATCAGTGCAATCATGGCAGCAGGACGTGGCACGGTGAACACACTGCGTCTTATTGCACTTGTGGAGGCTCGTCCATTTCTATGGCTCCCTACAGATCCTGACTATGGGGATACGACCCAAATTAATACAGCCTGGAGAGAGATCGCCCAAGAGATGTTCCCTGCGTTCCATCGGAGTGACCATGAGGAACAGAGCAATCTAAGTAAGTTAAATGAGTTTACACGTTATATATTGCATTTACTGTATATATACTCGTGTATAAGCCGACCCGTGTATAAGCCGACCCCCCTATTTTTGCCCCGAAAAACTATGAAAACATATTCACCGCCATCCTGGTATACAGCGGCTATCACTGGTAGACAGCCCCCCAGCAGAGTATACACCTCCCCCTGCAGAGTATACAGGCCCCCAGATGGGTATACATCCCCCCATATTGTGGTATACAGGCAGGGGCGGACTGGCCCAGGTGCCACGGGTCATGCGGCTGCAGGAGCATGAATAATCCGCATGTCCTTGAAGCAGCAGGCGGAAACGGAAGCTCCTGGGCGCGCGATGACGTCATCAGCACGCGGCTGCGTCCGGGAGTGAGCGTCTGTGAGTGGCGTGCGGCTGCGACTGTTAGCGAGCGGCTGTGAGGAGCGCGAGGCTGCGGCTGGGAGCGAGCCATAGGAGAATGTGGGAGCTGCGGTGACTGTGAGGCGGCCGCCAGTCATCACCCCCCCCCCCCACCCCCCGTCCTCACCTGTGTCGGGCTGGTGAGGGAGGGTTGCGACCCAAACTGTAGGGTGCCAGTCAGTCCCTGTATACAGGGCCCTCAGTGTGTGTACAGGCCCCCCCAGCAGTGGGTATACAGGGCCCCCAGCAGTGGGTAGACAGTGGCCCAGTGGGTTTACAGGGCCCCCAGCAGTGGGAATACAGGGCCCCCATAGCAGGGTATACAGGACCCTGAATGTGTTATCATGCTCCACCGCATAGTTGCCTATATTTGGATGGGGTCACAACAGTACAATGAGTTTAATGTCTGATCCTCCTGGCTCTTTCGGCCAAGGGGTTGGGTGTATATAAATACCACTAATGACCAGAGTCTGGTGCCCGCACTATTACATTCTCTATGCGTTGACATGTGTCCTGCCTCATTTGTGATTGTGGCCACGTGAGCTCAATGTCCGTAATGCTGTTGATGATGTTCCACACTGTCGTGTCACTGTGCCTTGTATACACATTACACACACAAAATGAATAAAATGTTATTGTTGATTTGTACACATACTTTTGTTGTTTCAAATATTACACATCTCTAAACCCGGTTTCAAATCATTTCACAGTTGACCATCTTAAAAAACGGTGGAGGAGCTGCCGGGACCAGCATAAGAAGCAGTACCGGCAGTACTCAGAGAGACAACCGGGAGCCGCTCCATTGCTCAACCACTACCACTTTTATGACCGGCTGTCCTTCCTTCACCCGGTGGCCCGTATGCCAAGGTATGTGTCTGCAGCACTGTTGTGTACATTTAGTATTATTTATTAATATATACATTAGGTTCCATTTCGGCTCTGTGGGTAGCAGAGTATACACGTGGCTCTGTGGGTAGCAGAGTATACAGGCGGGTCTGTGGGTAGCAGAGTATACAGGCGGGTCTGTGGGTAGCAGAGTATACAGGCGGGTCTGAGGTAGCAGAGTATACAGGCGGGTCTGAGGTAGCAGAGTATACAGGCGGGTCTGTGGGTAGCAGAGTATACAGGCGGGTCTGAGGTAGCAGAGTATAAAGACGGCTCTGTGGGTAGCAGAGTATACAGGCGGGTCTGTGGGTAGCAGAGTATACAGGCGGGTCTGAGGTAGCAGAGTATACAGGCGTCTCTGTGGGTAGCAGAGTATACAGGCGGGTCTGAGGTAGCAGAGTATAAAGACGGCTCTGTGGGTAGCAGAGTATACAGGCGGGTCTGTGGGTAGCAGAGTATACAGGCGGGTCTGAGGTAGCAGAGTATAAAGACGGCTCTGTGGGTAGCAGAGTATACAGGCGGGTCTGTGGGTAGCAGAGTATACAGGCGGGTCTGTGGGTAGCAGAGTATACAGGCGGGTCTGTGGGTAGCAGAGTATACAGGCGGGTCTGAGGTAGCAGAGTATACAGGCGGGTCTGTGGGTAGCAGAGTATACAGGCGGGTCTGTGGGTAGCAGAGTATACAGGCGGCTCAGTGGGTAGCAGAGTATATAGGTGATGAGAATAGGGTTAATAGATGGTGCTACAGTGTTGGGGCGTGCTAGAGGGAGCAGAGATCCGATTACTGCCATCATTACTGACCTTATTAAAGATAGCGGCCGCAGCTAAATGACATCATGGCAAAGGTAAACATGGGGTGTGGTTAGCTGCAGGAGGTTAGTGAGAGGTGTGGGTTGTTTGGCAGAGGGCGTGGTGTGGGCGTGGTGAGCGCGGCTCCCGCGTCAGATACGCTGCGACGCGGAACCGCGGCACATCTCCAGGAGCAGAGGACGTGTCCGGTACGTCCGTAGCCCCCGGCCTCCCCGTTGTCCGCACACACAGCCCCGCTGTGACCTCTGCAGTGTCACAGGCCCCGGCGGGCGGCTGTCATCTCCTCCTGACACTGACCTCCTCCTGATTTGATTGTCTGTGTTGTCCCCCCCCCGCTGTCAGCATCAGTGATCTGCTAAGACCTGTGGGTGCACAGACGGGGGAAGTACAAATGCCAGCATGCCGGGGCGGATTGGGCGCTGTGAGGGGCGCAGGTCTTGCTGTGAGCGGAGGGCACGAGGCCGCTCGAGAAAACGCTATAGCGGCTGTGTGAGTTAAGCGTCTGCGGCTCGCGAAGGCGCATACGCGTCTCCGCTCGCAGTGACGCTAAGGAGTTTGGGATTCGGCTACAGTGCCGGAATTTTAAACTCCCGATTATATAAATACTAGTAAAAAGGCCCGATGCAATTGCATCGGGAGCGCGGTGAAATGAATTGTGTGTATAGACGCGGGTGAGTGGGTATCAGAGTATAGAGGTGAGTCTGTGGGTAGCAGAGTGTGGAGGCGGGTCTGCGGGTAGCAGAGTGTGGAGGCGGGTCTGCGGGTAGCAGAGTGTGGAGGCGGCTCTGCGGGTAGCAGAGTGTGGAGGCGGCTCTGCGGGTAGCAGAGTGTGGAGGCGGCTCTGCGGGTAGCAGAGTGTGGAGGCGGCTCTGCGGGTAGCAGAGTGTGGAGGCGGCTCTGCGGGTAGCAGAGTGTGGAGGCGGCTCTGCGGGTAGCAGAGTGTGGAGGCGGCTCTGCGGGTAGCAGAGTGTGGAGGCGGCTCTGCGGGTAGCAGAGTGTGGAGGCGGCTCTGCGGGTAGCAGAGTGTGGAGGCGGCTCTGCGGGTAGCAGAGTGTGGAGGCGGCTCTGCGGTGGAGGGGTGAGGAGAGAAACACACAGTATATACATACATGAGACATTGTATAGACACAGTATGCAGAGATTAGACACATTATACACACACATTACAGACAGTATAGAGACATTACACACAGTATAGAGACATTACACACAGTATAGAGACAGTATAGAGACATTACACACAGTATAGAGACATTACACACAGTATAGAGACAGTATAGAGACATTACACACAGTATAGAGACATTACAGACAGTATAGAGACGTTACACACAGTATAGAGACAGTATAGAGACATTACACACAGTATAGACAGACTACAGACAGTCTACAGACATTAGAGACAGTATAGACACATTACACACAGTATAGACACACTACAGACAGTCTACAGACATTAGAGACAGTATAGACACATTACACACAGTATAGAGACACTACACACAGTATACACACAGTATAGAGACATTACACACAGTATAGACACACTACAGACAGTATACAGACATTAGACACAGTATAGACACACTACAGACAGTATAGAGACATTAGACACTGTATAGACACACTACACACAGTATAGAGA
The DNA here is from genome assembly GCA_033576535.1 of Allobates femoralis. Taxonomy (NCBI): domain Eukaryota; kingdom Metazoa; phylum Chordata; class Amphibia; order Anura; family Aromobatidae; genus Allobates; species Allobates femoralis. The sequence goes on from JARQOC010000001.1 coordinate 275,347,520, forward strand.
CATTACACAGAGTATACAGAGACATTACACAGAGTATACAGAGACATTACAGTAGACTGTGTGTAATGTCTCTGTATAGACTGTGTAATGTCTCTGTATACACTGTGTAATGTCTCTGTGTAATGTCTGTGTAATGTAATGTATACAGAGACATTACACAGAGTATACAGAGACATTACACAGAGACATTACACAGAGTATACAGAGACATTACACAGAGTAGACAGAGACATTACACAGAGTAGACAGAGACATTACACAGAGTATACAGAGACATTACAGTATATTGTGTGTAATGTCTCTGTATACTCTGTGTAATGTCTCTGTATATTCTGTGTAATGTCTCTGTATACTCTGTGTAATGTCTCTGTATACTCTGTGTAATGTCTCTGTATACACTGTGTAATGTCTCGGTATACACTGTGTAATATCTCTGTGTAATGTCTGTGTAATGTAATGTATACAGAGACATTACACAGAGTATACAGAGACATGACACACAGCAGACAGAGACATGACACACAGCAGACAGAGACATGACACACAGCAGACAGAGACATGACACACAGCAGACAGAGACATGACACAGAGCATACAGAGACATGACACAGAGCAGACAGAGACATGACACACAGCAGACAGAGACATGACACACAGCAGACAGAGACATGACACAGAGCAGACAGAGACATGACACACAGCAGACAGAGACATGACACACAGCAGACAGAGACATGACACAGAGCAGACAGAGACATGACACAGAGCAGACAGAGACATGACACAGAGCAGACAGAGACATGACACAGAGCAGACAGAGACATGACACAGAGCAGACAGAGACATGACACACAGCAGACAGAGACATGACACACAGCAGACAGAGACATGACACACAGCAGACAGAGACATGACACAGAGCAGACAGAGACATGACACAGAGCAGACAGAGACATGACACAGAGCAGACAGAGACATGACACACAGCAGACAGAGACATGACACAGAGCAGACAGAGACATGACACACAGCAGAGACATGACACAGAGCAGACAGAGACATGACACACAGCAGAGACATGACACACAGCAGACAGAGACATGACACACAGCAGACAGAGACATGACACAGAGCAGACAGAGACATGACACAGAGCAGACAGAGACATGACACAGAGCAGACAGAGACATGACACAGAGCAGACAGAGACATGACACAGAGCAGACAGAGACATGACACACAGCAGACAGAGACATGACACACAGCAGACAGAGACATGACACACAGCAGAGACATGACACAGAGCAGACAGAGACATGACACAGAGCAGACAGAGACATGACACAGAGCAGACAGAGACATGACACACAGCAGACAGAGACATGACACACAGCAGAGACATGACACAGAGCAGAGACATGACACAGAGACATGACACACAGCAGACAGAGACATGACACACAGCAGACAGAGACATGACACACAGCAGACAGAGACATGACACACAGCAGACAGAGACATGACACAGAGCAGACAGAGACATGACACAGAGCAGACAGAGACATGACACACAGCAGACAGAGACATGACACAGAGCAGACAGAGACATGACACACAGCAGAGACATGACACAGAGCAGACAGAGACATGACACACAGCAGACAGAGACATGACACACAGCAGACAGACATGACGCACAGCAGACAGAGACATGACGCACAGCAGACAGAGACATGACACACAGCAGACAGAGACATGACACAGAGCAGACAGAGACATGACACACAGCAGAGACATGACACACAGCAGAGAGAGACATGACACACAGCAGACAGAGACATGACACACAGCAGACAGAGACATGACACACAGCAGACAGAGACATGACACACAGCAGACAGATACATGACACACAGCAGACAGAGACATGACACACAGCAGACAGAGACATGACACACAGCAGACAGAGACATGACACACCCCAGCAGCAGGCACACTTATGACACTAACACACACCTGCAGCATGCACACTTATTAAACACTCACACACACACAGACACAGCATCTATTACCATATCATGAAGGTCCTGATCGATATGCAGCAGGAGAGGAGCCACTGCGACCTGCAGAAACGCAGTAAGCATCTGCAGGACCTTTGAATGTAGATCACATGACAGTGAGGAAAGTGTTTGAGTTGCCGGGCTCCTACAGGCTTTCTCCTGCTTTGTACGTAGTAAATCAGTGCACAGAGCAGGAGAGAGAGGGAGAGAGGGCAGCTTGTGTGTGAGCGTCTCCTCACTGCTTCCCTCGGACACAGCAGTGGGCCGTGTCACTTGTTAAGGGCCCGGCATGTGGGCTGGTATGTCGGGTGCTGAGGCCGGGGCAGGGTAGCGCGGCTGCGGCTCGTGATGACGCTGCGCGTCATCACTCGCAGTCGCGCAAAGCATGTTGGGATTCGGCTACAGTGCCCGAATTCCCAACTGCGGATTATATAAGTAGATATTATATATATATATATTGTATACCTTTCAACCCCTTCCCTGCTTTATATAGATGATATAAGCTAAAAGTTTTGTGAATTAAGTATGTCAAGTTAAAAGTGAAGTCAGGGGGACTTTTTTTTTTCATGTGAACCATTGGTGTTATTGATCGTCTAGATTAGATGGGATGGGGGGGGGGGGTGGTGTAATCAGGGGGTGAAAAATTATGTATTAGTATGGAATTAGCAAAGAAAGTCACGTATTCCTTTATGTTATGTACAGTTGGTTATTATTTCATAATAATAACAAATATCTGATTAAGAATACACAGATACACAGAGTCTAAAAAGCGTGCAACTTAATGTTTGACCTATGTTTTTGTTTCCAAATGCAATGCATTCACCAAATTTTTTTTTACTTTACCCACAGAGAAGCTTACTACAGAGGGCGGCGTGCTGCTAATCCTCCACCTCCAAACAGAAGGCGGCGTGGAGTAAACCCACCACCACCACCACGGCCGGCGCCACCACCACCACCAGCATCGCCGCCAGCAGCGCCAGGGCCAGCACCACCACCGCCGCCACCAGCGGCCGTGCCAGCACCACCACCGCCGGCACCAGCGGCAGGGCCATCAACACCACCACCGCCGTCCCCGCCACCACCACCGCCACCAGCGGCAGGGTCCGCACCACCACCGCCCCCACCAGCAGCAGGGCCATCAACACCACCACCGCCGTCCCCGCCACCACCACCACCACCACCACCGCCACCAGCGGCAGGGTCCGCACCACCACCGCCCCCACCAGCGGCAGGGCCAGCACCACCACCGCCACCACCAGCGGCATGGCCAGCACCACCACCGCCACCACCAGCGGCAGGGCCAGCACCACCACCGACGCCACCAGCGGCAGGCCCAGCTTATGGTCCGATCCCGGGGTCAGCACATTTAAGTGTGCAACAGAGTAATGCTGACTTTGCCCGCAGTATTATACCATTCATGGATAATATTCCATTTGACAGGCTACTGCGGGCAAGGTCAGCATTACAGATAGTGCTGGAAGCCTGTCAGCCAAATAACGACCCCGGTGATGTGTTCCAATATTTGGATGGGTGGAAAATAAACTCTAACAGGCTAGGCAGGCCCACAACACGGGACAGCCATGTCCCACCCCACAGGGCTTTGCCTCACTGCCAGTGGCCAGCTAACAGGGACCTACCACCGTTCCCTACACCTGTTCAGAGGATCCACCCTGAAGGGTTCGGCCAGGCCATACGTGGGGCCCTTGACCTTTTGCAGGACGGACAGCCCACCTACCAGGACCTGTAGGGCTCCATTTGTTGTTGTTCTTGTTGTTACTACAATTTTAAAAGGTAGTATTTTTTGGAATGTCCAAACAGTGCTGCCATTTTTTTTTTTTAAACACAGTTTTAAAAACCAGCTTTGTGTCTGTATTTTTTCAAGGAATGAATGTGGAGTTATTTTTGTGGTTGGGCTTCAAGTCATCATAATTATTATAATTATTTATTTATATAGCGCCCATAGGTTCCATGGCGCTTTACATGAGGAAAAGGTAGAGAAGGACAAGTACAATAAACATAGACAATAAGGTCATATAGGTACAATAGTAGAGGACCCTGTACGCGTGGGCTCACATTCTACGAGGGGTGGGTGGGGATACAATAGGGTGGGGAAGGTGTCGGTCGTGGGGCGTGTAGCGGAGTCTCATGGCAGGTTGTAGGCCTGTCGGAAGAGGTGAGTCTTTAGAAGTATCTTTAAGGTTCAGAGGGTAGGCGACTGACTGATGAGGTGGGGCAGGGAGTTCCATAGCATGGCGGATTACCGGGAGAAATCCTGTATGCGGTTGTGGGAAGAGGAGATGAGGGTGGACTGTAGGACAAGTTCTTGGAATGAACGCAGGTTGCGTGAGGGATGGTATCGGGAGATCAGGTCGGAGATGTATGGTGGGGATAGGTTGTGTAAGGCTTTGAATGTCATGGTCAGTGTTTTAAAGTGAGCTCTCTGTGGGCCGGAGGGGCCAGTGAACGGCTTGGCAGAGGGGGTAGGCAGGGAGTAGCGTGAGGACAGATGTATTAGTCGGGCAGCAGAGTTTAGTATAGATTGGAGAGGTGCAAGAGAGTTGGCAGGGAGACCTATGCGAAGGAGGTTGCAGTAGTCAAGGCGGGAGATGATGAGGGCATTTATGAGTGTTTCAGCAGTGTCAGGATTGAGGAACGACCGAATTGGTTAAATATTTTTGAGTTGTAGTCACAGGGACTTGGTTAGGGACTACAGGTGGGGCTTGAAGGAGAGGGAGGAGTCAAGGATTACCCCGAGACATTTGGCGTGGGGGACAGGGGAGAGAGCATCATTAGCAAGTACTTTACGGCCCGCATGGCGCATGAAGTCACCTTGGTTACTAAGTGTCAAATCATGACTCCACATACAACTGTTGCTGACAAACAGTGCCTGTGTTTGGGGGGTTACTTTCTGCCTCGCTATGGCAACAAGACTATGAACACACATGTGAGAGGCTGGGACGTCTACATGCTACACATCGCGTCTACGCGTTTTGTATGGAGCGTACAGTGGGACCCTTCAACAGGCTCCAGCAGGATGATAGTCCAAGCAACGCCCACGATGCAGGCATAGGATTGGTGCCTGGAAAAATTAGCCCAATGGGCTGTTTCCCATTTTTGGTATAAATGTAGGCCTAAGGGCCATAAAAAGCTTGTTAGCCAGGGTGTCTCCCAAAGCATGATAAGCTTGTTAGGCTGGGTGTTTCCAAAATTTAGCCCAAGGGGCTGTTTGGCATTTTTAGTGTAAATGCAGGCCTAAGGGCCATGATAAGCCTCTTAGGCTGGGTGGCTCCAAAAATTAGCCCAAGGGGCTGTATCCCATTTTTGGTATAAATGTAGGCCTAAGGGCCATAAAAAGCTTGTTAGCCAGGGTGTCTCCCAAAGCATGATAAGCTTGTTAGGCTGGGTGTTTCCAAAATTTAGCCCAAGGGGCTGTTTGGCATTTTTAGTGTAAATGCAGGCCTAAGGGCCATGATAAGCCTCTTAGGCTGGGTGTTTCCAAAAATTAGCCCAAGGGGCTGTTTTGCATTTTGGGTATAAATGCAGGCCTAAGGGCCATGATAAGCTTGTTAGCCTGGGTGGCTCCAAAAATTAGCCCAAGGGGCTGTTTGGCATTTTTCGTGTAAATGCAGGCCTAAGGGCCATGATCAGCTTGTTAGGCTGGGTGTTTCCAAAATTTAGCCCAAGGGGCTGTTTGGCATTTTTAGTGTAAATGCAGGCCTAAGGGCCATGATAAGCCTCTTAGGCTGGGTGTTTCCAAAAATTAGCCCAAGGGGCTGTTTTGCATTTTGGGTATAAATGCAGGCCTAAGGGCCATGATAAGCTTGTTAGCCTGGGTGGCTCCAAAAATTAGCCCAAGGGGCTGTTTGGCATTTTGAGTGTAAATGCAGGCCTAAGGGCCATGATAAGCTTGTTAGCCTGGGTGGCTCCAAAAATTAGCCCAAGGGGCTGTTTGGCATTTTTCGTGTAAATGCAGGCCTAAGGGCCATGATCAGCTTGTTAGGCTGGGTGTTTCCAAAATTTAGCCCAAGGGGCTGTTTGGCATTTTTAGTGTAAATGCAGGCCTAAGGGCCATGATAAGCCTCTTAGGCTGGGTGTTTCCAAAAATTAGCCCAAGGGGCTGTTTTGCATTTTGGGTATAAATGCAGGCCTAAGGCCCATGATAAGCTTGTTAGCCTGGGTGGCTCCAAAAATTAGCCCAAGGGGCTGTTTGGCATTTTTCGTGTAAATGCAGGCCTAAGGGCCATGATCAGCTTGTTAGGCTGGGTGTTTCCAAAAATTAGCCCAAGGGGCTGTTTGGCATTTTTAGTGTAAATGCAGGCCTAAGGGCCATGATAAGCCTCTTAGGCTGGGTGTTTCCAAAAATTAGCCCAAGGGGCTGTTTTGCATTTTGGGTATAAATGCAGGCCTAAGGGCCATGATCAGCTTGTTAGCCATGGTGGCTCTAAAAATTTGCCCAAGGGGGCTGTTTGGCAATTTGGGTATAAGTGCAGGCCTAAGGGCCATGATAAGCCTCTTAGGCTGGGTGTCTCCAAAAATTAGCCCAAGGGGCTGTTTTGCATTTTGGGTATAAATGCAGGCCTAAGGGCCATGATCAGCTTGTTAGCCAGGGTGGCTCAAAAAATTAGCCCAAGGGGCTTTTAAATGTTTGCTAACAGAAAATAAAGGTTGATTCCTTGTGAAAAGGTGTTGTGATGGTTAATGAAACCGAAGTTAAGGTGTAGTGTTGGTTTAAGATGAAGCAGCCTCATTACCAGGTTGCAGGAACATGGTTACGCAAATCGTTACTGGTCTTGTACATACTGCTTGTACCAAAAAGACACAATATAATACAATGATTAATTATATCATATTGATGTTGAACGTGGCACTTCAGCTCTGAGTACTGTCGTCTTCAGGGCTCAAGAAGTCTTGTGAAATCCAGTTCCTATTAAACTTAATTAGAGTAAGCCTGTCTGCATTCTCTGGAGTAAGACGTGTCCTGGTATCAGTTATGATACCCCCAGCGGCACTGAAAACCCGCTCTGATGTCACACTAGCTGCAGGGCATGCCAGCACCTCCAAGGCATACAACGAGAGCTCGGTCCAAGTGTGGAGCTTGGAGACCCAGTAATTAAACGGGACTGCGGCATCAGTCAGGAAGCAGGTACTGTCACTTAAGTATTCTTGTACCATGTTGGTAAGTTTCTGTCTCCGAGAGATGGTTACTGGAGCAACATGGCGCTGCAGGTTCGATGGCTTATTGAACATAGCCCACTTTGCGGACATCTTTCCAGCATCTCTTCTGGACAGCGTGGATGATTGTGCCCCGACCAAAGGCTGCTGTTGCACAGAGTTGCTAACTATGGGCAGAGTGTTGTCTGACGGTGATATTCGAAGCATATTATCCACAAGAACCCTCTTGAAATAGTCAATTGTCAAGCCACGTGGTGACTGAAACAGCAGCGAGGTGAATTTATCTTTATAACGTGGGTCCAGAAAGGTGGCCAACCAGTAGAGGTCGTTGTGCAATATGTTAATCACTCGTGGGTCTTCTAGCAGACAAGTCAACATGAAGTGAGCCATGTGTCCTAAGCTGCATAGACTCATGTCTTCAGTGTCCTCAGAACGATGTTCAATACCCATTGTATCCGGAAAGTCTGTCTCCGCCTCCTCCTCTCCAGGCCACCCATGGTGGACAGACACAAAGCTGGGGTTGTGAGTACCATCTGGGTTGACATCGGCACCAACAAAAAATAAATCCTCTTCATCGTCTTGCTCCTGTTCCTCCTCAGGAGCCATTGTGGCCTGGTCATACTGGCTTTGCTGGCTAGGTACTGCGCTGTTTAAATCTGGCTCCATAGCCATCTGCTGGGCTCTCAATGCTTCATTTTTCTGATTAATGAGGGATTCTTTCAGCAGACACAGCATGGGTACAGTGACACTGATGATGGACTGATCACCGCTCACCAGTTTTGTGCAGTAGTCAAAATTATCAAGAACCTCAGATGTGTCAGCGATCCACACCCACTCCATTGTACTAATATGTCGTGGCTGACTGCCGGTCTGACGGGCATGTTGCAACTGATACTCGGATATTGCCCTCTGCTGCTCATTGATCCTCGATAACATATGGAATGTAGAGTTCCATCGTGTCGGCATGTCACAAATGAGTCTGTGGTTGGGCAAATTCAATTGCTTTTGAAGCAATGAAAGTTTTCCAACCGCTGTTGACGAATGACGAAAATGTGCACAAACTCGACGCACCTTCTCCAGTAGGTCACATAGCTCTGGGTATGTACGCAGGAATTTCTGCACTACTAGATTCAGCACGTGAGCCATGCAAGGCACGTGCACAAGGTTTCCGAGCTTAAGTGCAGCCACTAGGTTACGACCATTGTCGCTCACCACGAGACCGGTCTGGAGTTGGAGTGGGGATAGCCACTCATCTGTCTGTTGCTTCAGACCTTTCAACAGCTCTACTGCAGTGTGCGGTGTGTGACCTAAACAGATCAGCTTCAGCAGAGCCTGTTGGCGTCTTGCTGAAGCACTGCAGCAAACCTCCCAACTTGGCCGTGATGTTGAGGGCAATTGAGGATTGGTCGAGGAAGCGGAAGATGGGGTAGTGGACATATAGGATGATGCAGAGACCCTGAATGAGGTTGTGCCAGCTATCCGTGGCGTGGGTAGGATGTTTGATGTAACACTAACATCGTTTGGCACACTCTCCACAACGTTGATCCAATGCGCGGTGAGCGAGATGTACCGGCCCTGTCCTGAACTGCTTGTCCACGTGTCCGTAGTAAGGTGTACTTTCCCGGTTACAGCGTTGGTGAGGGCACGCTTGAGGTTGTTAATGACATGCTCATGTAACGCGGGGACGGCACAACGTGAAAAGTAGTGGCGGCTTGGAACCGAGTAGCGTGGTACTGCCACAGCCAAAAGCTCACGGAAAGAGTCGGTACCCACAAGCCTAAACGGCAACATCTCGACTGCTAACAACTTAGCTATCTGGGCATTTATTTTTTTGGCTAATGGGTGGGAAGAGTGGTATTTCTGCTTCCTTTCGTACAGCTGTGTCACTGATAACTGTAAGGATGTTGCTGACCGAGAACTGTCTGCACTCGTGTTCAGTCTCTCTGCAACCGCTGCTTGTGATGAGTACATATCAGCTGGACCAGCTTCAGCAACACTTGATTGTGACGGACGTATCTGAGTTACCGTCGCAGTCTTTGGGTCAGATGACACTGTTGTGGAAGGCTGCACTTTTGACCACTGAATAGGGTGCTGACCAGCCATGTGCTTCCGCATACTGCTGGTGCTCTGGTTTCCTTTCCCGTGGCCTCTGCTTAGCCTTGCATGGCAGATGGTACAGATGACCACATTTTCTTGAGAAGGCCCATCTTTAAAAAATTTCCACACAGTGGCTGACCGACCTCTAGGCTTGACTGTACTCCCTGAGGGATTACTGAGGCCCACATTTGAGACATTTTGTCCAACAGTTGACAAATTTTGAGCCACAGTGGACACATTTTGGGCAACAGTGGTGGCTCTTTCAGTTCTGGTGGGAGGAGTAGGCCTTGGTGCCTTTGTTGGTGGGACATACACACTTTCTTCCTCCGTGCTGCTCTGCTGGCTCTGCATCGCAACATTCCACGTGGGATCAGTTGTCTCATCATCAACCCCTTCCTCTTCTAAATCTTCCCGATAACAAGATAGATTTGCTCCCCAGATGACAAGTGTGTCACTGTCTCATCATCATCATCCTCCAACTCCTGAGACGGTCTAAGACTTTGCTGAAAGACACGTTCATGTGGCCGGGGTGTCTCTAAAACTTGTCCATGATTGGACAATTCTTCATCAAGTATCTCATCTACTACGGAGTCTGGCAAACCGGATTCATGTAAAGGATTATATGTACCAAATAAGTCATCTGAGTGACCCATGTCTGTGTCAACATTTTCATGGGGCTGCTGTTGGTCTGAGGAACTGTGAAGAGGTTGTGGATTAGATGACCCAGCATGGTATGTACCAACAGTAGACACAGTGCTCAAGGAACCTTGAGTTCTGCAAGAACCTGTTGTTGAGGTCTTGTCTGCCAGCCAAGACGTTAGATGCTGTTCGTCTTCCGGCCTCAATACTCGTTTACTTTCCTGACGGGGAAAGTTAGACAGGAGGAACGATCGATCAATCCTCGTCTGTCTGCCCGAACTGGTGGATAGTTGGCCACGACTACCAATGCCTGTACCTCGTCCCTGTCCCTTAGCAAGACTTTTTTTGGGATTTGGTTTTTTGTGTGACATTTTATAATTTCTGGTGGCTTTCTGGGGGCTTGTAAAACAAGTAGCAGGTACTATTTCGTGAAAGGTACACACTAGAGGCTAAGATATTTAAAGACAGATGGAAGGTACCGTGCGAGCTGCAGGCAGGACACCGTACAGCAACGCACTGGCACAGGAAAAAATTGTTTAGTACGCAGAACCAGGCACTGTTAGGCTGCGGTGCTGGCTGCGTGCAAGTTTACAAGTACCGTGCGAGCTGCAGGCAGGACACCGTACAGCAACGCACTGGCACAGGAAAAAATTGTTTAGTACGCAGAACCAGGCACTGTTAGGCTGCGGTGCTGGCTGCGTGCAAGTTTACAAGTACCGTGCGAGCTGCAGGCAGGACACCGTACAGCAACGCACTGGCACAGGAAAAAATTGTTTAGTACGCAGAACCAGGCACTGTTAGGCTGCGGTGCTGGCTGCGTGCAAGTTTACAAGTACCGTGCGAGCTGCAGGGACACCGTACAGCAACGCACTGGCACAGGAAAAAATTGTTTAGTACGCAGAACCAGGCACTGTTAGGCTGCGCTGCTGGCTGCGTGCAAGTTTACAAGTACCGTGCGAGCTGTAGGCAGGACACCGTACAGCAACGCACTGGCACAGGAAAAAATTGTTTAGTACGCAGAACCAGGCACTGTTAGGCTGCGGTGCTGGCTGCGTGCAAGTTTACAAGTACCGTGCGAGCTGCAGGCAGGACACCGTACAGCAACGCACTGGCACAGGAAAAAATTGTTTAGTACGCAGAACCAGGCACTGTTAGGCTGCGGTGCTGGCTGCGTGCAAGTTTACAAGTACCGTGCGAGCTGCAGGCAGGACACCGTACAGCAACGCACTGGCACAGGAAAAAAATTGTTTAGTACGCAGAACCAGGCACTGTTAGGCTGCGGTGCTGGCTGCGTGCAAGTTTACAAGTACCGTGCGAGCTGCAGGCAGGACACCGTACAGCAACGCACTGGCACAGGAAAAAATTGTTTAGTACGCAGAACCAGGCACTGTTAGGCTGCGGTGCTGGCTGCGTGCAAGTTTACAAGTACCGTGCGAGCTGCAGGCAGGACACCGTACAGCAACGCACTGGCACAGGAAAAAATTGTTTAGTACGCAGAACCAGGCACTGTTAGGCTGCGGTGCTGGCTGCGTGCAAGTTTACAAGTACCGTGCGAGCTGCAGGCAGGACACCGTACAGCAACGCACTGGCACAGGAAAAAATTGTTTAGTACGCAGAACCAGGCACTGTTAGGCTGCGGTGCTGGCTGCGTGCAAGTTTACAAGTACCGTGCGAGCTGCAGGCAGGACACCGTACAGCAACGCACTGGCACAGGAAAAAATTGTTTAGTACGCAGAACCAGGCACTGTTAGGCTGCGCTGCTGGCTGCGTGCAAGTTTACAAGTACCGTGCGAGCTGCAGGCAGGACACCGTACAGCAACGCACTGGCACAGGAAAAAATTGTTTAGTACGCAGAACCAGGCACTGTTAGGCTGCGGTGCTGGCTGCGTGCAAGTTTACAAGTACCGTGCGAGCTGCAGGCAGGACACCGTACAGCAACGCACTGGCACAGGAAAAAATTGTTTAGTACGCAGAACCAGGCACTGTTAGGCTGCGGTGCTGGCTGCGTGCAAGTTTACAAGTACCGTGCGAGCTGCAGGCAGGACACCGTACAGCAACGCACTGGCACAGGAAAAAATTGTTTAGTACGCAGAACCAGGCACTGTTAGGCTGCGGTGCTGGCTGCGTGCAAGTTTACAAGTACCGTGCGAGCTGCAGGCAGGACACCGTACAGCAACGCACTGGCACAGGAAAAAATTGTTTAGTACGCAGAACCAGGCACTGTTAGGCTGCGGTGCTGGCTGCGTGCAAGTTTACAAGTACCGTGCGAGCTGCAGGCAGGACACCGTACAGCAACGCACTGGCACAGGAAAAAATTGTTTAGTACGCAGAACCAGGCACTGTTAGGCTGCGGTGCTGGCTGCGTGCAAGTTTACAAGTACCGTGCGAGCTGCAGGCAGGACACCGTACAGCAACGCACTGGCACAGGAAAAAATTGTTTAGTACGCAGAACCAGGCACTGTTAGGCTGCGCTGCTGGCTGCGTGCAAGTTTACAAGTACCGTGCGAGCTGCAGGCAGGACACCGTACAGCAACGCACTGGCACAGGAAAAAATTGTTTAGTACGCAGAACCAGGCACTGTTAGGCTGCGGTGCTGGCTGCGTGCAAGTTTACAAGTACCGTGCGAGCTGCAGGCAGGACACCGTACAGCAACGCACTGGCACAGGAAAAAATTGTTTAGTACGCAGAACCAGGCACTGTTAGGCTGCGGTGCTGGCTGCGTGCAAGTTTACAAGTACCGTGCGAGCTGCAGGCAGGACACCGTACAGCAACGCACTGGCACAGGAAATTTTTTGTGGAAAAATGGCACCAAAATTATTTGGTAGACTAGTGCCAAAAATAAGAAAAAGCTTAGGATTACAGCTCTGCGGAAAGCTGGGTGAACTAAGCTCTGAGGATGGTGGGTGGATTCACTGTAAGGCTGCTCCTATCTCCCCTTCCTTACAGTCCTGTACAGCAATCCTCCGTCCTGGTAGTTCTGAAAAGAACTTTTGGGTTATGTGTGAGGAATCTTGACTCCTACACTCCGTCCTGTTAGTTCTGAAAAGAACTTTTGGGTTATATGTGACTCCTACACTGCCTAACTGTCCCTAGATCTGCTCCAAGTCTCCCTGCACTAGGTCAGCTCTTCTCAGGAATGTGCCCAAAATGGCGGGGGCAAGCCTTATATACTGCCTTGCCTGTCATAGATGACATAGGCATCACGATGGACAGCAGCCAATCATAGTCCTGACACAACCAAAGCTGCTATGGCATTACTGACTATGATTGGCTGTCTTCACAAGTTTTCTGACCTAACACGCAATGCTGACTAGTAACATAAAAGATTCTGGATTCGCGAGTCCCGAATAGAGAATACAGGACTCGGAATCGCAGACTCGCTAGGATTCGGACTCGTAGACTCGCTCAGACTCGCTGCTGTTTGGGGAGATTCAAGCTATATAGCGATGTGATAGAGCGAGTCTAGCGAGTCTAGCGAGTGAGATAAAGTAAACTCTGACAAAACTAAGATTGCCATTGACTTGCATTGGACTCGTTACTGAGCGAGTATTCGCTAAAAGACTCGCCGATTACCGAGTCCAGCGAGTCCCTTAAGAATCGCCGAGTAACAAGTCCTAGCGAGTAGACTCGCTCATCCCTAGCCACAAACTGTATATGTTTTCAGGATTTATTAAGCATTGCTTAACCTCCCTGGCGGTATGATTATGTCAGGAATTTTGTGCTAAAAGTGGTACCATTTTTTTGCATGGAAATTTGGTGTTATGTACAGTAGGCCTGCAATTCTTAGTAATTACCTGATCAAAGAAGACTCTAGTAGACCTCTCAGATGTGATAAAGTTTGAAACATAAAATCATGAATTATAATTAAATAAATAATATAATTTTATTCAATAATCAATAATCTTATACCTGGCTGTATGATTATGTCAGGAATTTTGTACTAAGGGTACTTTCACACTAGCGTTTTTTTTTAAATCGCGGCAGATTCGTTTTTTTCACCGCATCTGCCGCGATTTAAAAAAAACGCTGATGTGAAAGCAGCCTAAATGCGGTACCATTTTTTTTCATAAAAAATTTCTTTTATGGGCCGAAATTTTATACTTTTTTTTTTTCCCACCCAGTTCCGCCTCCAATGAGCCGCTGCGGCTCACAGAGACGGAACCAGGAAGTCATATGGAGGCATCCGAAGGGGCTGTCACCGGCGATCACAGCGGGGACATCGCTGGATGTCCCTGTGACAGAGGAGAGGAGGGTAACTGAGAGAAGCATCCAGCTTTCCTTGGTGTTCCCGCCCCTCTTCTCGTCTGCAGCCCAGGCTCTACCCTAACAGCCTAGCCCTAACGGCCCCGTCATACGGGGCGACGGGGCTGGAGATGTCGGCGGTGAATGGCGGGGCCGCGCACGCTCTCGCTGCCCCCGCCACCAGCGCCTTCCCCCATTTAGACGGGGCGACTCCTCCAGCCCCGTGTCGGCAACCTGTAGGGCGACAACCCCGGTGGCGATGCAGGACAATGGGAGCCTATGGCTCCCATCGCCTGACAGGTTACTGCCGCCCGGTTACATGGGGCGATGTGTGCACATCGCCCCATGATGGTCGCCAGGTTTCACAGCACTGCTGTGAAACCAGGCGACCGGCCGGGACCGGCAACATCGCCCCTTTACATGTGGCGACGTAGGGGCGATAACGCCCCCACGTCTCCACATGAATGGGCAGCGATATCGCTCCCTTACCCTAATGGTGCCATCACACAGCACGATCTGGCCAGCGATGTCGGAAGCAATGCGCGGGTGCCCGCTCGCTTCCGACATCGCTGGCCAGCTGTCACACAGCATCGCTGCGGCCGGGGAAGCCGCAGCGATGCGGGCAGTGACATCGCTCGCTGGGCTGGGCTCAGCCAAGCGAGCGATCCGCAGCAACGCTGCGGTATAGGCTGGATCGCCGCCGACATCGCTCTGGCGATGTCACACGGCGCGATCCAGCCTTATCGCAGGTCGCCGGTTGACAGGTTTACGGTTCTTCCCGTAAACCTGACAACCTGCGACCAGCGATAAAACGCGGTCGCGCCGCTCGTTTACACAGCGTGACGTCGCTAGCGACATCGCTGAAACATCACTTTTTCGGCGATGTCGCTAGCGACGTCGCCAGGTGTGACAGCACCATAACAATAGCCCTAACCCTAGCCCTAACCCTAACCCTAGCCCTAACCCTAGCCCTAACCCTAGCCCTAACCCTAACCCTAGCCCTAACCCTAACCCTAGCCCTAGCCCTAGCCCTAATCCTAACCCTAGCCCTAACCCTAACCCTAACCCTAGCCCTAACCCTAACCCTAACCCTAACCTTAGCCCTAACCCTAACCCTAGCCCTAGCCCTAACCCTAACCCTAGCTCTGGAGAAGGGGGCGGTGCCATATCACTCACATGGCCGGCGGCAAATGGCAGGTAAGACCCGATGCCCCAGCCCCCTCCCCCCGGCTCTGACAGCACCCCGGCCCCCGGTCCTCAGCACCGGGAGCAGGGGCGGGCGGCGGTGCTCCCCGCCTCCACAGCACCGGGAGCAGGGGCGGGCGGCGGTGCTCACCGCCTCCACAGCACCGGGAGCAGGGGCGGGCGGCGGTGCTCCCCGCCTCCACAGCATCGGGAGCAGGGGCAGGCGGCGGTGCTCCCCGCCTCCACAGCAGCGGGAGCAGGGGCGGGCGGCGGTGCTCCCCGCCTCCACAGCACCGGGAGCAGGGGCGGGCGGCGGTGCTCCCCGCCTCCACAGCACCGGGAGCAGGGGCGGGCGGCGGTGCTCCCCACCGGCACAGCAGCAGGAGCAGGGGCAGGCGGCGGTGCTCCCCGCCGGCACAGCCCCGGGAGCAGGGGCGGGCGGTGGTGCTCCCCGCCTCCACAGCACCGGGAGCAGGGGCGGGCGTCGGTGCTCCCCGCTTCCACAGCACCGGGAGCAGGGGCGGGCGGCCGTGCTCCCCGCCTCCACAGCACCGGGAGCAGGGGCGGGCGGCGGTGCTCCCCGCCGGCACAGCAGCGGGAGCAGGGGCAGGCGGCGGTGCTCCTCGCCGGCACAGCAGCGGGAGCAGGGGCGGGCGGCGGTGCTCCCCGCCGGCACAGCAGCGGGAGCAGGGGCAGGCGGCGGTGCTCCCCGCCGGCACAGCCCCGGGAGCAGGGGCGGGCGGCGGTGCTCCCCGCCTCCACAGCACCGGGAGCAGGGGCGGGCGGCGGTGCTCCCCGCTTCCACAGCACCGGGAGCAGGGGCGGGCGGCGGTGCTCCCCGCCGGCACAGCAGTAGGAGCAGGGGCAGGCGGCGGTGCTCCCCGCCGGCACAGCAGCGGGAGCAGGGGCGGGCGGCGGTGCTCCCCGCCGGCACAGCACCGGGAGCAGGGGCGGGCGGCGGTGCTCCCCGCCGGCACAGCACCGGGAGCAGGGGCGGCCGGCGGTGCTCCTCGCCGGCACAGCAGCGGGAGCAGGGGCGGGCGGCGGTGCTCCCCGCCGGCACAGCAGCGGGAGCAGGGGCAGGCGGCGGTGCTCCCCGCCGGCACAGCCCCGGGAGCAGGGGCGGGCGGCGGTGCTCCCCGCCTCCACAGCACCGGGAGCAGGGGCGGGCGGCGGTGCTCCCCGCTTCCACAGCACCGGGAGCAGGGGCGGGCGGCGGTGCTCCCCGCCGGCACAGCAGTAGGAGCAGGGGCAGGCGGCGGTGCTCCCCGCCGGCACAGCAGCGGGAGCAGGGGCGGGCGGCGGTGCTCCCCGCCTCCACAGCACCGGGAGCAGGGGCGGGCGGCGGTGCTCCCTGCCTCCACAGCACCGGGAGCAGGGGCGGGCGGCGGTGCTCCCCGCCGGCACAGCAGCGGGAGCAGGGGCAGGCGGCGGTGCTCCCCGCCGGCACAGCAGCGGGAGCAGGGGCGGGCGGCGGTGCTCCCCGCCTCCACAGCACCGGGAGCAGGGGCGGGCGGCGGTGCTCCCCGCCTCCACAGCACCGGGAGCAGGGGAGGGCGGCGGTGCTCCCCGCCTCCACAGCACCGGGAGCAGGGGCGGGCAGCGGTGCTCCCCGCCTCCACAGCACCGAGAGCAGGGGCGAGCGGTGGTGCTCCCCGCCTCCACAGCACCGAGTGCAGGGGCAGCTAAAGTAGGGAGAAGTGGCGGTGGTGCTGCTCTGACAGCACCAGCCACGGGTAAACCCAAGTGTGACTCGGGGTTACCGCTTCTGGCAGTATAAGTTAACCCCGAGTCACACTCGGGAATACCGCTAGGCAGGTTAAGGTGCAATGAACTCTGTATGTGATAAAATTAGCACCTGGGCAATGCTAAGGAAATCCTGAAACCTTGCACTGTTTTCAGACATTGAAGACTGTAATTGGCCACTCCTGCCTTAGAAGTCTCTGTGGATGTAGTCAGGACACAGGAGGAATCCTCAAGCCCTTTCACCACAACTGCAGCTATTCATCAACCCTCTTAGGCCCTGTGCACACGGTGTGTTTTTTGATGCTTTTTTTCATGCAGATTTTGATAATATGCATCAAAATCTGCATGTCTGTCCTGAGGCCAGCAAAGTCTATGACAGGTGAAAACTGCCATGACCATGTAGCTTTTTTTTTTCCTTGTACATGTGGTTCAGATTTCTTTTTCTGTTGCAAAAACTGCACCAAATCTGCAAGGAAAAAAAACACATTGGCAAAGCACTTCTGAATTCTCATAGACTTTGCTAGCTTCAGGACAGACATGCAGATTTTGATCCAGATCCTTAAAATCTGCTTCAAAAGAAGCAGCAAACAACACACTGTGGGCATGGGACATTACAATATGGTAGTCTCCCTCCCTTACCTGTTCCTTCCCTTGTCACCAAGATTAATCAAAAGATAAAAGCGAAGGGCACAGCATTCATCCTCATAGCCTCAGATTGGCCATGGAAGTCATCAACCTTCTCTTGGCTACCCCATGGTAGCTCCCAGATCTTCTAGACCTTTTCTTGCCGGGCTCTATTTTTCACCAGAATTCACAGTCACTGAATACAACAGCATGGCCATTGAGGCCGCACTATTAAGGGCATAAGAGCTCTCTGAGCAGGTCATACGAACAATGATGAAGGAATGGAAACCAATATCTACACAGATTTATCACCACACATGGTAGGCCTTTTTTTCGTATGTGTGAAACCAATCAGACTTCTCCAATGTATTTATGCCTTCTAGCTTTCCTGCAATTAGGACTCTATTTTGGTTTGTCTTTCAGCTCTCTCAAGGGCCAGGTCTCTGCCCCATCTATCCTCTTTCAGAGACAACTAGCTTCTCGCTCTCAGGTGAAGACATTCCTTCAAAGGGTCACCCATTTGGCTCTCCCTTCAGACCTGCGATAGAATCTTGGGAGCTGAACCTGGTACTTAATGTTCTTCAGTTTTCTCTCTTTGAGCCTCTTCAGGAGATTGCTCTATCTCTGCTTTCCTGGAAAGTCACCTTCCTTATGGCAATTATGTCAATCAGAAGAGTGTCGGAACTTGCAGCTCTTTCTTGCCGCTCTTCTTATCTAATCTGTCATGATGATAAGGTAGTTCTATGTCCTACTCCAAATTTTTGTCTAAGGTGGTCTCTTCCTATCACCTCAATGAGGACATTGTCCTACCCTCTTTCTTCCCTTGAGAGAGATTGCTAAACAAATTGGATCTTGTCAGGGCACTTTTGCCTCTACCTTTCCAGAGACATGTCCTTCAGATGCACAGAGGTTTTGTTTGTGAACCCAGATGGCCACGGCAGAAGCCTTGCCACCTCAAGGCTGCCATTGCACAGTAGATTCAATTTGCCATCCTGGAAGCTTACCCTATAAGGAAGAGACTGGTCCCTTCCACTTAGTGGTAGCCTCTTGGTCCATTCATCATCAGGCCTCCACTTCACAGCTCTGTAAGACCGCAACTTGGTCATCGATACATACCTTCATCAAGTTCTACAGGGTTCACACATACACTTCGTCCAATGCAAACCTTGGAAGAAATGTACTGTAAGTCACAGTGGCATGAGCTCCAACCAAGAGTTATTTACCTTTGCCCTCCCTTGGGACTTCTTTATGATGTCTCATGGTTTTCTGTGTTCCCTTATGAAGCAGTAAGAAAAGAAGATTTTGGGTACTAACAGTAAAATCTCTCTCTTGGAGCCTTCATTCGGGGACACAGCACCCACCATTCTGTATAGTTAATGTTGTTCCATAATATTTTTTTTTATGGTGCTTTACCTTGTGGTTGTTTTCTCCAATTCCTTTCTCACTAACTGATTTAATTGTTTTGCCAGTTCATGGGTGCACACTGCTGGGGAGGAGCTGTCTTTTTATTTTGCAAAAGTGTCAGCCTCCTAGTGGCAGCAACATACACCCATGTTTCCTGTGTCTTCAAATGATGGCTTCAAGAAAGAGATTTTTGGGTGAGTATCCAAAATCTTCTTTTTTTGGTTACCACAACATTGAAATGAAATGCGTTAAGTGATCGAAACATCGTATGTACCCCAGAAAGTTATCAGTAAAAAAACATCAGATCAGGGTGCAAACAATATATCCTCACACAGCCACAGCTAAAAAAAAATGAAACAGTTAAAGGGAACCTGTCACCCAAAATCACCCTTGTTAGCTGTAAATACATGTCCCTGAAGCATAACACCACAGTCCTACACATCCCTTTGTGGTGTTTTAGTTCAATATGAAAGTGCACTTTAGTCGTTTCAAAACTTACAAAATCCGTGGCAGTGGGGCGTTCCCAAGCCTTCTTGTCTATGAGGCGGTTCCCCTGTGCCGCTGTATTACGCCCTAATGGGCGTTGTTTCAAACTTTGTAGCGCGGGCACGATTCATAATATCGCGGCCGCGACGTCACGGTCATGTGATGCCGTGACGCGTAATTTCCGGGCGGACGGGGCGCTGTTGTCTGACGCGCACCGGCCGACTTCATAAAGCGATCTGCGCATGCGCTGAAGTTGGCCAGTGCATGCGCAGATCGCTTTATGAAGTCGGCCGGTGCGCGTCAGACAACAGCGCCCCGTCCGCCCGGAAATTACGCGTCACGGCATCACATGACCGTGACGTCGCGGCCGCGATATTATGAATCGTGCCCGCGCTACAAAGTTTGAAACAACGCCCATTAGGGCGTAATACAGCGGCACAGGGGAACCGCCTCATAGACAAGAAGGCTTGGGAACGCCCCACTGCCACGGATTTTGTAAGTTTTTGAAACGACTAAAGTGCACTTTCATATTGAACTAAAACACCACAAAGGGATGTGTAGGACTGTGGTGTTATGCTTCAGGGACATGTATTTACAGCTAACAAGGGTGATTTTGGGTGACAGGTTCCCTTTAAGGATCTTTCAAATTGGCGAGACAAGCTACATTTTTTTACAAATTTCCCAAATTTTTTTCACTGCTTAAATAATAAAAAACTATTCAAGTTTGGCATCTACGTATGTGTACTAACCTGGGAAATCATACTGCTAGATGAGATTTACCATATAATGAACATGGAAAATAAAAAAATGAAAAAACAATTGTAGAATTACAATTTTTTTGCAATTTCAGTGTACATTCCAGCACACTATTTGGTAGAATAAATTTTGCCAATCTCTTCTTGCAAAAAGCAAGGCCTTATATGGCAATATTGTTGGAAAGATAAGCGTTATGGCTCTTCAAAAAGGGGAGGAAAAAAGATGCAAAAACAAGAAATTGCCCAGGGATGAAGGGGTTAAACAATACTATTGAGGAAATACCAATAGTAAAGTCTCATTATTTGAGTCTCATTATACTTTTAGCCTCCTATTGCAAAATAAATACCACTCATAGGTTATTCATATTAGTACAACTGATTAGGCTAGGGTCACATTAGTGCTATTGCTTCCATTCAGGGGGGTTCCATTAAAAAGATAGAATCTGGCACCATTAACACAGTGTTACTGTAAAGTTAACTATGTGCCGCCTGTGTATAGTATCACTATGGTAATCTGAGTAATTGTGCAGCCACCGGATCCACACAGATCTCCCGGATATGCGCTTGTGGAGAGCAAACAGGAAACGCGGTTTGCAGGTAGCGTAACGTAGTCAGTCATGTACGCAAGACTGGTAACAGGCAATACTTCCGTGTCCTCACCAAGAGGATGACTGACCATGCTGTCCTCCTCCTCCTGCTCCTCTCTTTCTGTCCTCTGGCCATCCACGCTGATGTACAGTCTATAGCGCATGAAACTAGCTTCTGTTTTTCTTCTTCCTCCTCTTCCTCCTCATTATCCCCCAATTCACATTGGGATGAGATGAAGCTGGGCTGTGTGTAATCACCCTGTATGGTTCCTTGCTCCATCTTATCATGCTCTGCCTGCAATGCATCTTCTTTGATTTTGAGCAGAGAGCGTTTTAGTAGACAGAGAAGTGGGATGGTGACGCTAATGATGGTGTCATCGCCGCTCACCATCTTGGTGGAGTCCTCAAAGTTTTGGAAGACTATACATATGTCGGACATCCATGTCCATTCCTGAGGTCTTATGTGTGGAGTCTGAACCGAATACCGATGACCTTGTTGATGCTGGTAGTCATCAACTGCCCTCTTCTGCTCACAAATCTTGACCAACATCTGAAGTGTGGAATTCCAACGCGTGGGGATATCACACACCAGTCTGTGAGCCGGAGGCTGCAAACACTGCTGTAACCTGGCAAGGGTGGCCAAATTAGTAGGTGACTTTTTAAAATGGGCACACAGGCGGCGTACTTTGAAGAGCAGATCCGACAGCTCTGAGTAGGATTTAAGAAACCGCTGAACCACGAGGTTGAGCACATGGGCCAGGCATGGGACATGCGTGAGCTCACCTCGCCTCACCAGGTTCCGGCCATTGTCACACACGACCATGCCTGGCTGTATGTTCAGTGGTGTGAGCCACAGATCTGCCTGCTCTTTCAGAGCTGTCCACAACTCTTCAGCATTGTGGGGTTTGTCACCTATGCATATTAGCTTCAGCACAGCCTGTTGCCGCTTGGCCGAGGCAGTGCTGCAGTGCTTCCAGCTTCTGACTGATGTGGAGGGTGAAGAGGAGGAGGCGGCTGAGGAGGATGATGTGCAGAGCTATAGACTGCGGGGGCAACCCTGATTGAGTTAGAGCCCGCAATCCTTGGCGTTGGGAGGACGTGTTCCGTCACGAAGTCCAATGGGTTCCCGCTTCCACTATATAAACGCAGTGTGCCGTCAGCGAGCTGTACCGTCCCTGCCCACAAGCACTTATCCACATGTCTGTGGTTAGGTGGACATTGCCGGAAACTGCATTGTAAAGGGTAGGGCTAATGTTTTGGGACACGTGCTTGTGTAATGCGGAGACGGCACACCGGGAGAAATAGTGACGTCTGGAGACCGAGTAACGAGGCACGGCTGCCGCCATCAGGTTGTGGAATGCTTCCGTCTACACTAGCCTAAAAAGCAACATTTTGAGCACAAGCAGTCATGAAATGTGCAAATTGAGTAGTGTTGGGCCTGTGGGGCGTTGGCTGCATATTTATGCTTGCATTCCAAGGACTGGAGTTTAGACAACTGACGCTGCACTGGGACAAGGACGTGGGGATTGCCTTGCACGTACAACAGTGGAAGAAGCAGTGGTGTCATCCGCAGACACTGCTCCTGGACCCTTGGGTTGGCCTACAATGTCGGGTGCTTTGCTGCCATGTGACTGATTATGATAGTGGTGGTCAAGCTGGAAGGTTTGCTACCCGTGCTGATGCTGGCATGGCAGGTGGTGCAAATGGCCTTTTTGGAATTATCAGCAGACTCCTTAAAAACAGCCAGACTCGAGAAGACCTAAGAGTTGTACTGGCAACTTCCACTATGTTGGTGTTCCTGGAAACGGTTGCCCGCCTTCTGTCTGCAGCCACCACACTGCTTATTCGTGCCTGTTAGGGTGCTATGACTCCCTCCCCTGTGCCCAGCTGTCCTTGCTCTACATGTCCTCCTACCAGGTTGGGTCATTTACTAGATCATCCAACATGTGTTCTACTTCCACACCCTGGTCCTCCTCCTGACTTCTGGCAATTATGTCTCATCATCGTCCACCTCTTGTAACACTCTCCCTCCGTCGCCTTCATGTGACCATGGCTGCTCAAATATTTGGGCATCGCAGCATACGATCTCCTCATGTCCCACTTCAAGTGGAGCGGACGAGAGGCCCAAATCTATGAATGGAAAAGTAACAGCTCTTCAGAATGTCCAAGTGTGGAATCATTTTTGTCCGGACACTCGGCATAGGGTGAGGAATATGCGGTCTAGACTCACTGCCACTGAGACTTGACCGTGTAGAAGACGGGTGGTTGTGGTGGTGGCAAATTAACAACCTTTTGACACTGCTCTGGGTGTAATAGTGGTGTGCTGCTGTCCCCTAGGAATTGGGACAGGGAGGTCGAGCGAAAAGATGTGGGAGTTTGTTGTGGCACAATTCTAGCTTTTGAGGCAATTCAGCCTCAAGATAGATAGATAGATAGAAAGATAGATAAAAAAAATAGAAAAAAAAGGGGGGGGGGGCAGCACAGACACTGGTATTCCCGATGCAAAGCAATATAAATTGTCCAGCAACAATTTCCAATACATACAGTCTTAGTAGAAACTCGCAGCACTCCAAGGGTAGTATTTATGTGCTCTTTATTCCCAGCTTCTATAGCGGCAATGTTTCGGACACATGCGTCCTTGGTCCAGATAAGACTAGATAGATAGATAGATAGATAGATAGATAGATAGATAGATAGATAGATAGATAGATTGATTGATATTAGAAGCCTGTACACCAGCCCCAAATAAGCTGACTGGTATACAGCCACTTGTGGTACACCGTAGTGTGCTATATAGCTTGCCTGCCTGTATACAGCTAGATTAGTCCTCAAAACAACTCTTGTTTTGATGGATTTTGTATCCCGCCTCCATTACCTAAAAGACCCAAAATCTGTCCCTCACTCAGCAGCACCTCTTCCAACACTAGCTGACAATGTGGAGCAGAGTGACGAGCACAGCGCAGCAGGTCTTATATAGTCCTGATGACGCTGCTGTGTAGCCAGCCAATCACTGTAATTCCTCAACCAAAATGGCTGTGGCATTACAGTGTGTGGCAGCCAATCCCTGCATGTGGGCTGGCTCTGTAAAGAGCGCCAACATGCAGGGAGGTGGACCCGAGCATGAGAACGAGCATCTTGCCGGTACTCGGTGCTTGCCAAGCATCGTGAGTACTGTGAGGCTCGGGCGAGCACCGAGTATCAGTGAACATGCTTGTTAATCCCTATAAGGGATGTACTAGGAAGCCACAGAGACAGATAGAGATGGCTTTGGGGGCATAAACTAGGTGATAGGTTCCCTTTAAGGATTTGCAGTCTTTATAGCACTACAATCCCCAGATGTATTGGACATCACATTACATGAACAATCAAATTTTGCCCACTAAATTATGAGATTAAAAATTTGCATCACGTATAGCTGAGGTTGATGGTATGACTGATTAACATTTCATAAAACTGTTTTGGCAAACCACTGTAAAACCTGTTTTCACTGATCAGATTTTAGCTATAGCTTTTACTTGTTAAACAACCTTCATCTTCCAACCGTGCATAAATTGTGTACAAGTCTGATTAAAACAGAAGAGGAGCAATTATGTCAGATTATTCTGAATTGTAAAATCAATAAATTACAGGTGCAATACAGGAAGGAAAAGAAAATTAGAAACTGTGGGTGTGACAATTAATTTTTACCTGACAAGTTCTCATGCTGAGCTGCTATATTCAAAACCCAAAATGAAGGCAATAACAAACATAAAATAACAAAATGCAAGTTCTTCAAACGAGTTCATTGAATTTTAAACATTTATTTGACTTTTTTTCCACATCAATGTAATACAGATTGCACTTTGCATTTACTCTCTCTAATAGCACTGCTCATCAGTCTCACATTAGCTTAGTTTATGCTATGTAGATAGCATATTCAACAAATGTTTTATATTATGCATGCAATCTGCAAACAGCAAATCTCTGGGAATATGCTGCACATATAAGCAATTGAAAAAGTCTAGTAAAACACTAAAACTTTACCAGACAAGATGATCTATCGGAAAAATATAACATTCCACATCTGCAGAGGAGGGAAAACTGAAACTATAAAGTGGCGTAATAAAACTTATTATTTTACAGTAGTTGTAGACTTGGTCTTCTTTCCAAATCAAAGGAGCTGTATTACAATATTGTGAAACAGAGCCATTACTTTGTAAGAAATTACGGCTGGCTATAGTATGTATGATCAGTTTACATTCAGCTCCTTGCTTTGTTTTCGCGATAATGATTGATGACTTCCATCTTTGACGAACACATACGTAATCAATCTGATTCTTATACGCCCCATGGACAGTTAATTGGATGCACAAAAGACAATGAATCTTCTTAAATCCTTGTTTTGTTCACCAGTCCAAAGTTTCCAACAACAGTCCCATGTTTGCCATGACCCTCTTTGATATTAATGCCTCCCATATTAATACGTAGTAAGGTGATTCCCTGTAGGGTATATATTAAAAAACCAAACATGCGGCGCCAATCTAAGCGCGTTACCAATGTAACTCTCTGGTGCCCTTTTAATGAAGTTTTATGCACTCACCTCTTGCCATAAAACTTCAAGCATATGGTTTTTCCAAAGCCTCCTCACGCTTTGGATGTTTATCCGGGTCTGCTGCTCGCCTCGAATTGATCCTGTGTTGGGTCCTGCCACGGATTCCCACAGGCATAAAGGTTCAATAGGAGGTAATCCAATTCTATGGTGGCCGCGCTCCCCGTGGTAATGATTTTAAGAACTTCTTGTCTACAAAAAATTTTTATTACTCAAAACATGCGAGAATTTAAAAAACGGATACAACGCGTTTCGGCAGAGACAACCGCCTTTCTCAGGTATCTAAATAAAAATACATATGACACTTTGCTTTATAGGTAAAGGATAATTACAGCTTGCTAGGTATTGACATGAGGGTGTGGGTATAACCACACCTGTCCAATCAGTCTCATTGTCCACTTCAGCTATAGTGCTTCATTACATAGTAAAAACAAACACCCACAAACAGCAATCACTACGCTAAAAATACCTAAAAACCACTAAGAACATTTATCAATAAAATTACTAACCACAAAAAATCTTAAATTACATAAAAGTTAACAAAAAAAAGTAAAATGCTTTAATATGTGTCATGTCCATTTGTACTTTAACTATAATGGCTAAGGGTACCGTCACACCTGGCGATGTCGGCGGCGATTTTATAGGCGATGCTGGGGCATAGCCTATCGCCGCCGACATCGCCGATGCATCGCCTAATGTGAATGGGGAGGGCAACACATTTGAGTGGTCCTTTGGTTTCACAGCAGCACTCTGAAACCAGGCGAGCACTCTGGGGCGATGTATACACATCGCCCCATGTTAACGGGGGATGTCGATCTCGTAGGCGATGGGAGCCATAGGCTCCCATGTTACGGCATTGCTGCTGGGGTTTTTAGACACCACAGCGGCGACGATGCCTGTAAGATCGCCGGTGCATCGCCGGAGGTGTCGCCACATGCAAACATGCGACGGTGACGCTGGCGGGGAGCCAAAAACGTGCGCGCTACCGCCCGTCGCCGCCGACATCTCCGCGACGTCACCTGGTGTGAGGGCCCCTTACAGATTCCCAGCACCTTAACCATCCTCAAATTTGTGATACCACAAACAGTATCTCTCATTTTTTAAGTTTTTTTATTTTTTATTTTCAATAGGGGAAATTGAATTAATTAGAATTTTTATGTTTTTAATTTTTTCTAAAACTTTTTTTACTTTTTATTGTATTGTCAGTTTCTTAGTGAATTTACCTGTGATCATTGAAATTGCTTGTACAATATAAACAAATACTTCTGTATTGCTGAATATAGTAAATATTACGGTCTCCCGTTCACACACGCAGACATAAATGGATAAAAGTGATAGTAAGAGCTTTTGTTGTTTCAAATGTGAAAAAAGGTTAGATTCTGAAGATGTTTTTAAGAAACAGATGGCATGAGTGAGTGATTGATTGTATATGAGGAAAGAAAAGCTCTGTTTCAAATATGACCTAAAGACCATGAGTGTGCTGCTTGGGAGTAGATATTAGCAAACCTTTGGAAGTTCGAATTCCATTGAGTTCATTGAACAAGCAACATTCTGAACTCAATTCAAATCCATGAGAGGCAAAATCAAGACCTAGAAAAAACCTTAAAAGTGTCCCAAAAGCTGTCAAACACAGCTCAACCCGTTTTACAGTGGAGACCCGCAGTTTTAGCACAGGCATTAGCATCCTACACTAGTACTTAGCAAGTATCAGTGATGCTGTCAAACTCAGCATGCATGTGGGCCCTCTCATGAACCTCAGACATCTTCATCATAACTTCTCTTAGGTTGTGTCAGGTTAAACAGCGGGCATCACACAGCAGGGAATCCCACAGCAGGGAATCCCACTGTGGCCCTGAAATGTTGTTTGATGCTTTTTTAAGCAGATTTTGAGAATCTGCATGTACATCCTGAACCAGCAGAGTCTTTAAGAGTTCATAAGTGCTGTGCCAACATGTTTTTTTTTTCCTTGTAGATTTGGGGTAATTTTGGAGCAGAAAAAAGAAATCTGAACCACATTGTGCAAAAAAGCAATATGGGCAAAGCACAGCACTTTTGACCTGCCATAGACTTTGCTGGCCTCAGGATAACATGCAGATTTTGATGCATATTCTCTAAATATGTCTGAAAAAAGCATCAAATAACACACTATGGTCACAGGGCCTGAGAGGTTCCAGGGAGAACCACAGTTGTGATGAAATGCCTTGGGGATTCCTCCAGCCCTCTGGCTACTCCTTCAGAGACTTCTAGAGCAGAAGTGGCCCACTACAGTCCTCAAGGTCTGAAAACAGCGCAAGGTTTCAGTATTTTCCTAGCATTGCACTGCAGAGGTGATGATTCCAGCAACTTGTGCAATGCTAAGGAAATCTTGAAAAGATGCACTCCTTGTGTCCCTTGAGAACAGCACCTGACCAGCATTGTTTACAGGAGTAAGTGTAGTGTCTTGCATTTCCTTACCTTAGCCCATTAGGCCAGAGACCTGAGCTTGTTCTTCAGTCTCTGTAGGGCAGTATCAAAACACCTGTTTGCTGAAGGATTACTTAATCACAAGCTACAGGTCAAACAGAGCGTTTTTAGGAATAACTGTGGGATTTGAGAATCACAAAATACAGGCCCAAGCTTTTTTAGGGAAAACTGAAGGATTTGATAATCACTGGTTACATGCCAAACAGAGCCTTTTTAGAGAAACTGAAGGATTTAATATTCACAAGTTAGGGGACAAATAGATCCTTTTTAGGGGAAATATAAGGATTACAGAAATATAGGTTGCAGGCCAAACAGACCCTTTTTAGGGGAAAGTGAAGTATTTTAGACTCACAGGTTAGAGGCCAAACAGAGCCTTTTTGAAGGAAATTCGAAATATTTAGATTCATAGGTTACAGGGCAAACAGAGCCTTTTTAGGGGAAACTGAAGGATTTGAGATTTACAGGTTGCATGCAAAAAAATGCCTTTTCAGGGGAAACTGAAGGATTACAGAATCATATGTTCCAGGCCAAACACAGCCTTTTTAGGGGAAAGTGAAAGATTTGGCAATTCCTTCTGTATGCAAAACAACATGACTTTGGCAACACAGGTTTAGGAATTACTTTTGCTAATAGTTAGAATTGACTGGGACACCTATATGTGAAAGGTGCTAGGTAGAAAAAAACATTATATATGAGGAGATCACTTTCATTTAGTGACAGAGTGCAGCACAACTAGCATACTGGCTAATGAATTATTGGCAAAATTATTGGTATCTCTTACATATGACGGGATTTTTTCCAAAAGAAGGTGCAAAAACCAGTCGACGTATTTGGAAAGTGGTTCTGTCAGGGAACCTCACCCTGACACTATAGGTGTACCAGGTGGCTCAAACTCGGACTTATGGACTTTTGGTAAGTAATACCAGTGAGGTTTCACTGGAAACTCAGGAAAAAGTTTTTCCACTTCTGCCTTAGAAACTACATTGAGTTCCACAAAATGTCTCACTAGAGAACGTAATTTATTTGATAGACTAGTGTAGGGTTAGAAGTCAACAGTTTATATATGGTGGTGTTGTTTAATTTGTCTGAGTGCTTCATTGCCATAAGATTCTCTAGTGAGCAAAACCACACTCCCACCCTTGTCTGCTTTCCTGACAATAGTATCCTGCCACTGGCTCATAGTATTTAATGTTGCAATTTCGGCATCTGAAAGATTTTTAGTTGGAGCAGGATAAATAATGGCCTGAATATCTCTGTCTACTAGTTCCTGAAACAGATCTATATTATTACCAGGTGCTATTGGAGGCATAAATGTGGATTTTATACCCCCTGTGAAGGGGAGCCTGGTTACGGAAGTGTCCCCAGAACTGTAAGACAGAGGATCGTTAATGCCCAATAACTCTTAAATATCTGACTGTAAATAACCTGTCAAAACATCTTTAGTAAAAAAGCCCAAAGGACCTATATTCATAGAATCATCAGAAATTTTGGTGGATACATTTTTTATAGTTTTGTAAAGCACTGCTGAATATGTTAGCGTTATATTAATAAAGATTTATTATTATTATAGTTTTCTGATTGGCATAATATTTGTGAAGATGAGTTTTCCTAACTGACTTAAACAAATCAGCTTTAATCTGGGTGTTATCAAAGTGTTCGAGAATACAAAAATGAAGTCCTTTTTGCAAGACAGACTCAATTTCAGGGGTCAAGATTCTCTGAGACAAATTAAAAATTTTCAGATTGGAAACAACTAATCCCTCCAGGACCCTTGTATTCGCTTTCCCCGGTATGGGGACGGTTACATCCTCCTTTTCCCCTGCGCGTTCTGCACCTAAAGGGATCCCTGAATCCACTAAATGTTGTTCAGGAGGTTTTTTTGTTTGAGGTTCCTCTGGATTACTTGAATCAGATTCATCTTCAGAACCGGCTGATGACGACAAAGCCGGAGACGGTATTATAGGTTTTTTCAGATTTGTTGGTGTCATTGGTGTCTTCAGTGTGTTTGGTTTGGGGTTACGTTTTTTCTTTTTCTTCTTTGGAGTATCGGTAGATTTTCCCCTTGTGAAGACTTTGCCCTCTTCATAATCAGTCTGGTCTCTAATAAATTCTTCCTTTTTCTTATTGTTGATATCGATTTGTAACGGGATCAGTTTCTCATCCAGCTTTTTCATGAATTTATCCCAATGACTTTTCTGGATTCTTGACTCAAGTTCATGTCTTAAAGTCAAAAGGTCATTCATTATTTTTGCATGTTCTTGCTCATTTTGTTGTAGGACTATCTCCAGAAATTTCATGGAAAAGTCCATTTGTACCTGTTCTCATTTTTGAGAAAAAGGGATTATCACAATTATTAATAGCAATATTCTTAATGACCCGTAAGCCTCTCAGCACACGTTTAAATAACACATAAGATCTCAAGGATTGCACTGTCCAGAAAAGATGCACTTCATTTTCTGCTAAACTGGTGACTTTTGATTCAATATTCTTCTCAGTTAGGAAATTGATGGTATCTTTTGTGTTGCATTAAGCAAAGAAAACCTCTGCGTCCTCCCTCTTTGCAAGCATCCCTTTTGGTGAGTGAGGGCACTGCGTTCCACTGATAGAAGCCATATGCTCCATATAAATCAGCTGTGGCTTAATGTACAAAGTTGCCTCGGAGTAGCTGTGCACAACGGTATAAGGCAAAGAAAAGCCAATTACATTCAATGGTAGAAGGAATCCGAGCATCAAGCACTTATAACAGGCTTGCTGTCACATGACCTCAGCAATCTACCAGTTTGAAGCTGGCGTTGCTCTGCTGCAAGTAATAAAGTATCAAATGATTCATAAAGATAAGCTGCATTCACCAGGTCTTCTAATGCAGTGTTAGAACTTTATTCCAATTAAAACAGGGTTACAAAGTGCAGGGAGGGGAGATTGGCAGGGTGGGACTACGGATGGACCGTTTTGCACGTCAGTGCTTCAACGGGTCTTGTACAAGGTAGTGACGTGTGTTCCCCTCCTCAAATAGGCGGAACTACCTACGTCACTACCCATGAATTAAAACAATGTAACATTACTACATTGAATTACGGAAAAACAATACAATAATAGGAAATATGTACAGTTGTGGCCAAAAGTATTGACACCCCTGCAATTCTGTCAGATAATACTCAGTTTCTTCCTGAAAATGATTGCAATCACAAATTCTTTGGTATTATTGCCTTCATTTAATTTGTCTTCAATGAAAAAACACAAAAAGAATTGTCCTAAAGCCAAATTGGATATAATTCCACACCAAACATAAAAAGGGGGTGGAAAAAAGTATTGGCACTGTTAGAAAAATCATGTGATGCTTCTCTAATTTGCATAATTAACAGCACCTGTAAATTACCTGTGGCATCTAAGAGGTGTTGGCAATAACTAAATCACACTTGAAGTCAGTTGACATGGATTAAAGTTGACTCATCCTCTGTCCTGTGTCCTTGTGTGTACCACATTGAGCATGGAGAAAAGAAAGAAGACCAAAGAACTGTCTGATGACTTGAGAAACCAAATTGTGAGGAAGCATGAGCAATCTCAAGGCTACAAGTCCATCTCCAAAGACCTGAACGTTCCTGTGTCTACCGTGCGCAGTGTCATCAAGAAGTTTAAAGCCCATGGCACTGTGTCTAACCTCCCTACATGTGGACGGAAAAGAAAAATTGACGAGACATTTCAACGCAAGATTGTGCGGATGGTGGATAAAGAACCTCGACTAACAACCAAACAAGTTCAAGCTGCCCTGCAGTCCGAGGGTACAACAGTGTCAACCCGTACTATCTGTCGGCATCTGAATGAAAAGGGACTGTATGGTAGGATACCCAGGAAGACCCCACTTCTTACCCCGAGACATAAAAAAGCTAGGCTGGAGTTTGCCAAAAACTTACCTGAGAAAGCTTAAAACTAGTGATGAGCGAGTACTAAAATGCTTGGGTGCTCGAAGCTCGGGCCGAGCATCCCGAGATACTCGTGTACTCGGCCCGAGTACCGAGCCTAATGTTATCCTATGGGAGACCCGAGTATTTTTATCAAATGACTGCCGGCAGCATGTAGAAACCCTAAAAATGTCACAAAAGTCTCAGAAGAGTTCTCAAATGACATGGCAACACCATGGGGAAGACCCCTGGAAGCATTTCTCACTCAAAAGTCACAGCTGTGAACAATCTTGTCCGAGTTTCATGCCAATTTTACGGAGTCACCAGAAAACCTTCCAAAATGATACCAAAATGAATATTTAGGGTGGAAATGTTAAGGGCACATACCCAATAGTGAGATACAGCTGGTGTATGTTACTTTTTGTGATTACATGAAAGATTTTACGTGAAAACATTGTGCGGCACTCCGATGTCCCTGAGAAGAGACGTACATGAAGGCCTCTTGACATAATGTGCCATTTTGAGGAACTGGGTCTATTGTAGTATTTTCCTTTGCCAGGGCAGTCCAAAATTTGGAGGTTCACCAATACCCCTGGATAGAGACGTGCATGAGGGCCTGTAAACCTGAAGTGGGTGTATTGTAGTATAGCCCTTTGGCAGGGCAGCCAAAAATTGGGAGGTTCAACAATGACCCATGCATACAAACATGCAGTAGGGCCTGTAAACCTCAAGTGGGTGTATTGTAGTATAGCCCTTTGGCCAGGGCAGCCAAAAATTGGCAGGCTCCACATTGTACCAGGATAGAGACGTGCAGGAGGGCCTGTAAACCTCAAGTGGGTGTATAGTAGTATAGCTCTTTGGCCAGGGCAGCCAAAAATTGGGAGGTTCAACAATGACCCATGCATACAAACATGCAGTAGGGCCTGTAAACCTCAAGTGGGTGTATTGTAGTATAGCCCTTTGGCCAGGGCAGCCAAAAATTGGCAGGCTCCACATTGTACCAGGATAGAGACGTGCAGGAGGGCCTGTAAACCTCAAGTGGGTGTATAGTAGTATAGCTCTTTGGCCAGGGCAGCCAAAAATTGGGAGGCTCCACATTGTCCCAGGATAGAGACATGCAGTAGGGCCTGTAAACCTCAAGTGGGTGTATTGTAGTATAGCCCTTTGGCCAGGGCAGCCAAAATTGGCAGGCTCCACATTGTACCAGGATAGAGACGTGCAGGAGGGCCTGTAAACCTCAAGTGGGTGTATAGTAGTATAGCTCTTTGGCCAGGGCAGCCAAAAATTGGGAGGTTCAACAATGACCCATGCATACAAACATGCAGTAGGGCCTGTAAACCTCAAGTGGGTGTATTGTAGTATAGCCCTTTGGCCAGGGCAGCCAAAAATTGGCAGGCTCCACATTGTACCAGGATAGAGACGTGCAGGAGGGCCTGTAAACCTCAAGTGGGTGTATAGTAGTATAGCTCTTTGGCCAGGGCAGCCAAAAATTGGGAGGCTCCACATTATCCCAGGATAGAGACATGCAGGAGGGCCTGTAAACCTTAAGTGGGTGTATTGTAGTATAGCCCTTTGGCCAGGGCAGCCAAAAATTGGGAGGCTCCACATTGTCCCTGGATAGAGACGTGCATGAGGGCCTCAAAACATTTTTCCCATTGAAAAAGAGGGGGTATCCTGTCGTTGTAATGCCCATTCAAAAGAATGGGTGTAAAAATTTACCACTGGGGGTATACCTGAAACAACAGCCTAACTATTGTAACGGTCATCATGGTGGCACATGAGGAGAAGGAGGAGCAGTCCAGCGATTAGCCAAGGAAGAGGAAGACAACGTGGTGGATGATCCAGTAGTTGACCCAACCTGGCAAGAGGATATGCAGAGCGAGGACAGCAGTGCACAGGGGGAGGGAGGTGTAGCATCCCAACAGGCAGTACGAAGCAGGGTCGCGTCCGCAGGCAGAAGGCAGACAACCGTTCCCCGGAACAACAACACGACTCAAGGTGCCTGTGCAAATGTTCGGTCTTCCCGAGTCTGGGAGTTTTTTAAGTTGGCTCCAGAAGACTCTAAAAAGGCCATTTGCCACACCTGCCATGCCAGCAGCAGCAGGGGTACGAAAACTAGCAGCCTGACCACCACCAGCATGATCAGGCACAGGTCAGCCAAGCACCCGACTTTGTGGGAAGTACAACAGAGTCGAGGAGCGGTGCTTGCTGATGTCACTGCTACGTCTTCGCGTGTTGTGCGTGCGAGCCAATCCCCTGTACATGCTGGCCGCGAACAAGCCTCCGGCCCTGCACCTGAAGTTGCCCACGCACAAATAACCCCACCATCAAGCACGTCCTTGTCCCAGCGCAGCGTTCAATTATCCATTCAGCAAACCTTTGAACGCAGGCGCAAATACGCTGCCAATGCTCCACATGCCACAGTCCTGAATTATCACATTTCGCGACTCATAGCGCTAGAAATGTTGCCTTTCCGGCTGGTGGAGATGGAAGCATTCCGCGACCTGATGGCGGCTGCTGTCCCACGTTACTCGGTCCCCAGCCGCCACTATTTCTCCAGATGTGCCGTCCCCGCATTGCATAACCACGTGTCCAACAGCATCACACGTGCCCTGAACAACGCTGTTTCAGCCAAAGTCCACCTAACCACAGACACGTGGACAAGTGCTTGTGGGCAAGGCCGCTACATCTCCTTGACAAAACACTGGGTTAATATTGTGGAGGCTGGGACACAGTCTGAGCGAGGGACAGAACACGCCCTTCCCACAGCAAGGATAGCAGGCCCTACCTCTGTCAGGGTTTCACCGACACTCTACAGCTCCGGAATGTCATGCTCTTCAGCCTCCTCCTCCTCCTGCGCATCCTCATCCACTGTACCCTCCACACCAGTCCCAAGCTGGAAGCACTGCAGCACTGCCTCTGCGAAGCGGCAACAGGCTGTGCTGAAGCTAGTCTGCATAGGTGTCAAACCCCACAATGCAGAAGTGGTGTGGACAGCTCTGAAACAGCAGGCAGATCACTGGCTCACACCTCTGAACCTAAAGCCAGGAAAGGTCGTGTGTGACAATGTCCGGAACCTGGTGGCAGCTTTGAGGTGAGGCCAGCTGACGCATGTTCCATGCGTGGGCCATGTGCTCAACCTGGTGGTTCAGAGGTTTCTAAAGTCATACCCAGAGCTGTCTGAACAGCTGGTAAAAGTTCACAGTCTGTCTGCACATTTTCGCAAGTCACCTGCTGCTTCAGCCGGCCTTGCCGGCTTTCAGCGCCGTTTGCGTCTTCCGGCCCACAGACTAGTGTGTGATGTCCCCACGCGTTGGAATTCAACTCTGCACATGTTGGTCAGGATATGTGAGCAGAAGAGGGCAGTTGTGGACTACCTGCATCACCTAAGCCGTCGGGAAATGGGTAAAACTCCACAGATAACACCTGAGGAGTGGAGATGGATGTCCGACCTATGTACCGTCCTCCAAAACTTTGAGGACTCCACCAAGATGGTGAGCGGCGATGATGCCATTATTAGCATCACCATACCACTTCTAAAACGGTCTCGCTGAAAAACAAAGAGGATGCATTGCAGGCCGAGCGCGATGACTTGGAGCAAGAAACAGTAGTGGGTGTGGGTGAAAACACACAGCCCAGCCTCATCTCATCACAACGTGCAGTGGAGGACTATGACGAGGAGGAGGAGGAGGATGAAGACATGGAGCAACTCTCTGGCCAAATTGAGGATATGACATGCACACCAGTCATACCCTCGATTCTGCGTGGCTGGCCAGAGGAAAGTGGAGAGGAGGAGGAGGAGGACAGCATGTTCAATCATCGTGTTGGTCTGGATACTGAAGGCTGTTAAGAATCTGGCGCACATGGCTGACTTTATGGTAAGCTGCCTGGCTCGTGACCCTCGCGTTCACAACATCTTGGCCGACAATCAGTACTGGTTGGCAACACTGTTAGACCCACGCTACAAGGAGAACTTTATGTCTCTCATTCCTGAGGCGGAGAGGTCAGCCAAAATGCAGCATTTCCAGAAGGCCATAGTCACGGAAGTAGGCAAATCATTCCCCTCACAAAACGCTAGCGGCATAGGTCAGGAATCGGTGGACAACCAAGGCGTACAGCCGAGAGGGGCACAAGTCCAATCCGCCAGAGGTAGGGGAACAGTCTTTACGATGTGGGACAGTTTTCTCAGCCCCTCACGTACCACAGCCCCTGAGGTGCGGGGTAGTGCCACAAGAAATGCTAAGTTTGGCCAGATGCTGAAGGAGTACCTTGCAGATCAAACAACTGTACTGCTAGATTCCTCTGTGCCTTACAATTATTGTGTCTCCAAGCTGGACACGTGGCATGAATTGGCTCTCTACGCCTTGGAAGTCCTGGCCTGCCCTGCCGCTAGCGTTTTGTCAGAGCGTGTTTTCAGAGCCGCAGGTGGAATCATTACTGATAAACGCACCCGCCTGTCAACTGAAAATGCTGACAGGCTGACTCTGATCAAGATGAACAAGGGTTGGATTGGGCCAGACTTCACCACACCACCAACAAATGACAACTGACTTTAAATTTTGTTATGGGAATTTGCCATGTACCTCCACTCACCCATGGGTACACACTTCTGGACTTCCGAGTGTCCAAGTGTGGGATCAGTAATGTCCGTGGACGTGTACTCGGCCTGGTGGTAGGAAGGAGGATCAGGTTGGGAAATGTGCGGTGCAGTATCACGGCTACTGACACTTGACCGTGTGGAAGACAGGGTGTTTGTGGAGGTGCCAATCTGACTTGAAGCATTATCCGCTATCCAAGTAACAACCTGTTGACACTGGTGTTGGTTCAAGAGCGGTGTACTGCAGCGGGCCCCAAGAATTTGGGACAGGACGTGTGAGCGAGTAGATGTGCCCCTTTCTTGTTACGAAATTAGTGCTCGCAGACGACCTCGGCCTCTGCCTGCACCACCATCACGTTCACTTCCTTGTTCCTTGCCAACGCCCTTACGCATTTTGCTTGTATACAGCGACACCAGTCTGGTGACTGTATAGTCACAGGATAGTAGGATTTTAGTCCCTAACCTGTATTAAGGTAGTAAGTACACCAGTCTGGTGACTGTAATGGTCACAGATTATTAGGATTTTAGTCCCTAACCTGTATCAGTAGTAAATACACCAGTCTGGTGACTGTAATGGTCACAGAAGAGTAGGATTTTAGTCCCTAACCTGTATTAAGGTAGTAAGTACACCAGTCTGGTGACTGTAATGGTCACAGATTATTAGGATTTTAGTCCCTAACCTGTATCAAGGTAGTAAGTACACCAGTCTGGTGACTGTAATGGTCACAGGAGAGTAGGATTTTAGTCCCTAACCTGTATCAAGGTAGTAAGTACATCAGTATGGTGACTGTAATGGTCACAGGAGATTAGGATTTTAGTCCCTAACCTGTATCAAGGTAGTAAGTACACCAGTCTGGTGACTGTAATGGTCACAGAAGAGTAGGATTTTAGTCCCTAACCTGTATTAAGGTAGTAAGTACACCTGTCTGGTGACTGTAATGGTCACAGATTATTAGGATTTTAGTCCCTAACCTGTATCAAGGTAGTAAGTACACCAGTCTGGTAACTGTAATGGTCACAGGAGAGTAGGATTTTAGTCCCTAACCTGTATCAAGGTAGTAAGTACACCAGTCTGGTGACTGTAATAGTCACAGGAGAGTAGGATTTTAGTCCCTAACCTGTATTAAGGTAGTAAGTCCATCAGTCTGGTGACTGTAATGGTCACAGGAGAGTAGGATTTTAGTCCCTAACCTGTATTAAGGTAGTAAGTACACCAGTCTGGTGACTGTAATGGTCACAGATTATTAGGATTTTAGTCCCTAACCTGTATCAAGGTAGTAAGTACACCAGTCTGGTGACTGTAATGGTCACAGAAAAGCTTGGATTCTGATCTGTATCACCTGCCTATATCCTCCTAGATTAGTCCTGAGAAGGACTGTTGTGGTCAGCAGCAGTTTGCAGCCCTGCTCCGGATCTACCTATGAGGGCCGCAAATCTGTCCCTAAGCAGCAGCAGACACTGTCCCTACACTCACTGTCTGGATGCCTGTGTGCAGAGCACAGCGCGGCCGGGTCTTATAAAGGCTCGGTCACGCTGTGCAGGCCGGCCAATCACTGCAATGCCACAACTAACAGGGCTGTGGCATTGCAGTGGTCTGCCAGCCAATCCCTGCATGTGGGCTGGCTCTCAAAAGAGCGCCAACATGCAGAGATTACGACCACGAGCACAGCACGAGTATCGCGAGATTACTCGGTGCTCGCCGAGTAGCCCGAGTACAGTGATACTCGTGCGAGTACCGAGTAGTGGCGAGCATGCTCGCTCATCACTACTTAAAATGTTTTGGAAGAATATTCTCTGGTCAGATGAGACAAAAGTAGAGCTTTTTGGGCAAAGGCATCAACATAGAGTTTACAGGAGAAAAAAAGAGGCATTCAAAGAATAGAGCACGGTCCCTACAGTCAAATATGGTGGAGGTTCCCTGATGTTTTGGGGTTGCTTTGCTGCCTCTGCACTGGACTGCTTGACCATGTGCATGGCATTATGAAGTCTGAAGACTACCAACAAATTTTGCAGCATAATGTAGGGCCCAGTGTGAGAAAGCTGGGTCTCCCTCAGAGGTCATGGGTCTTCCAGCAGACAATGACCCAAAACACACTTCAAAAAGCATTAGAAATGGTTTGAGAGAAAGCACTGGAGACTTCTAAGGTGGCTAGCAATGAGTCCAGACCTGAATCCCATAGAACACCTGTGGAGAGATCTACAAAATGGCAGTTTGGAGAAGGCACCCTTCAAATATCAGAGACCTGAGCAGTTTGCCAAAGAAGAATGGTCTAAAATTCCAGCAGAGCATTGTAAGAAACTCATTGATGGTTACTGGAAGCGGTATATCACAGTTATTTTGGCTAAAGGTTGTGCAACCAAGTATTTAGGCTGAGGGTGCCAATACTTTTGTCTGGCCCATTTTTGGAGTTTTGTGTGAAATGATCAATGTTTTGCTTTTTGCTTCATTCTCTTTTGTGTTTTTTCATTGGAGACAAATTAAATGAAGATAATAATACCAAAGAATTTGTGATTGCAATCATTTTCAGGAAGAAACTGAGTATTATCTGACAGAATTGCAGGGGTGTCAATACTTTTGGCCACAACTGTATACCCAAAGTATTAGAGATAAGGATTACTTTAAAATATCTTAAATCTTCCAAAATACCAGATTGAAATAAAGGCAACATGCCATGTATCAGTTACTTAACCCCTTCCCGACCTATGACGTAGGAGGACGTCATGGGCCAGTAAGGGGTGTTTGATGAGAGCTCCGGTGCGGAGCTCACATCAAAGCCCCAACATCTCAGCTGATCTCATCAGCTGAGATGTAAGGGTAACAGTGCCGATCGGATCCCGGATCCAATCGCATTGTTAACTCCTTGAATCCCGCTGTCAATTACTGACAGCGGGATCTAAGGCGACTGCAGTGGGGAACGCGCTGTTCCCCGCCTGCTCCGGAGATCCCGAGATAGTATCGCGGGATCTCGCACCGCGCGGGTCCTGCATGACCCGCATGCTGTCACAGAGCAGTTTCCTGCTGTGGTTGGCAGGCGCTGCCAACCACAGCTAGGTCCGCGATTCTGGGAGATGCAGATGAGCTGCAGCTCATCTGTATCTTCCAGAAGCAATCGGACTGTGCAGCAGAGTGCCTCTTTCTGGGGATGTGTAAAAATAAGAATGAGTTAGAAAACAAATCACCCCCTTTACCCCCAATCACAATAAAAGTATAAGAGAAAAAAAAATACACATGTTTAGTATCACCGCGTTCAGAATCGCCCGATCTATCATCCTATTAAATCCGTTAATGAGAGCCGTGAACTCTGTAACGGAAAAAATGGTCTAAACGGCAAAATTCAGTTTTTTTGGTCGCCACGTTATAGCTATAAAATGCAATAACGAGCGATCAAAACTGCGGATCCCCCCAAAAATGGTATCATTAGAAACGTTAGCTCAAGACGTAAAAAATAAGCCGTCACCCAGCCTAGATCCCGAACGCTACGGGTCGCAGAACATGGCGCAAAAAGTCCATTTTGTTTTTATTTCAAACTTCTGAATTTTTTTCACCACCTAGATACCAGTTAAGGTATACATGTTGGGTGTCTACAAACTCATACCGAAGTGAGGCATCCCCTGTCATGTTGGTTTTACCATATAGTGAACATGGCGACTAAAATACCCAAAAAACAAACGTGTCATTGCACTTTTTTTGCAATTTCACTGCATTTAGAATTTTTTTGCAATTTCCCTGTACGCTATATGGTAAAATAAATTATTGCATCTGAAAGTACAACTCATCCCTCAAAAAACAAGCCGTCATATGTCTATATTGACGGAAAAATAAAAAAGTTATGGCTCTTGGAAGCAGGGGAGCAAAAAACGAAAATGAAAAACGAAAAATTCCCGAGTCATGAAGGGGTTAATAACGGCATGATAACCTTGTTAACCATAACAAATATCTAGAAGACTGGTATAGAATCACTTGTTGGCACCAGAGGACCAGAAGCAACAAAGCTGCCTACCAGTGAAGTCTGCAAGGAAACAACAGGAGTGCTGCAGTGCGTTTAATGGAACGCTGTGCCGCCAGTGGAAATACCGGTCTGAGAGTTGCTGAAATAAGAAGTGAGTATCTGGAAGGCGCATGCAAACATTAATATTTTATAGATGTAAATCTCAATTGAGAACTACTTATCTGACCTACAATATAACACCAGTATAGATATATACATCTTAAAAAAGATTTTTAAAAGACACATCCAATCAAGATACCAGATTAACATGAATGCAATGGCACAGAAGATCAATTACTTAACAACAGTATGACAACCTTATTAAATGTCTCGAAGGCTAAGGCAAAGTCACTAGATGGCAATGGAAAACCAAAAGCTCCAATGCTGTCCCCCAACAGTGCCCCAAAGGGGACAACTGGGGTGCCACTTCGGGCATAATGGAGCAGTGCGCCAACAGTGAAGTTGCCAACTGAGGAGTTGCAGAAGCAGAAAAAGGGTGACCAGGAAGTGTAAGCAGACAAAGAGTTCATACTGGTCAAAACCTGCTTGTAATAACCCGCATTATGAAACCTTTTTTAGATTGCCTGCTTAAAGAAACACAACCATATCTAATTTATCGTTTAAGCCCAAAGCTCCTGGGGCATTAGTAGTAATAATCCACCATGCTTCAATCTGTGCAAGTAATTTATGAGTATCTCCTCCTCTAGTTAGAGGGGGGATTTTTTCAATATCTGCAAAAGACAAAACTTCAGGATTACTGTCAAGACATTCTCTAACGTGTTGCATCAATCTAGATGAACATTTGCCTGTCCCTATAGAATTGTAATGTTCCCTGAATCTGATGAACAATGACCAAATTGTTTTGCCCTTGTAAAATCTATTACACGGACAAAAAATTAATATAGGATTTTACATGATGGAACTTATCACCTATTTGTAGAGTATTACCTCCTTCATGGTAATTACACCAGGGACAATTTTGGCATTTGAAATTACCACGTCGCATGGGTGGTGGAATAAAGGGAGGATTTGACAGCAATGCCAACCCGTGAGGCGCTGTTTCTTTCTTTTTTATTGATTCTGTCATCCCGAAGAAGGACTCCATGGACTAACATGCACCCCAACCAAGGGTGATTATCACAACCCTGCTTAAACCTTACGGTGCTGGCTGTGAACCAGTCTTACATTACTCGACTTGGAGAATGTCATCTTCCTAACCAGTCCAAGAACAGAAGGTGGTCAGACTTAGCAGAACCCAGAGCGGCATCATACAGAGGAGATGGAGACATATGTAAGCTGTAGCTCCACCTCACTACCGACTTTGGACCACATCTACAATGAGGTGCGGACCCAATTGTGGGCTCTGATGCCAGATGCGGATTTGCAAGTCACAGGAGTCAGGTGACACTTTCCTTATGGCATCTGGGACAGGGAGCACCTCATGTCAAACTGCACATGATCTTGCAGCATGTCAGGCTAGATTCCACCTCCAGCCAGTGTTGCAGCTTCTAGATCCCATTCTCCAATACCACCAGGACTAGGACCTTTATGAGGAGGACCTATAAGACACTGTTTCCCACCTGTGTGGATCACCCTCACCACCTCCAGGGGCATTCTACTGGGACAATGCCATGTGGAGACCCCTACCTCCTCTAAGAAACTATCCAACAAAACATCAACCCCTCTACTCCCTGTGTCCTTTGTTAAGGAGATTCAACATGAAGATGCCATAGCAGTGACTGGTTGCATGGGCCTAAGGCTAATGCCTTCCTTAACCAATGCACCCAAGGCAAGGTAGTGGCATTCCATCAAGATAAAGGGTATGGGTTCCTAGCGGAACATCGCACTAAGCAACGGCAATACGTCAACTTCCCCACCTTGCTGCATGACAATCTTTCCCAAAGACTATGGGCTGTTTCACATCTGCACTGTGGTGCGTTTGGCTGTATTGCACTAGCGCAGAAGGTAGTGAAGTGCAAGCGCAGCCTAACGCAGATGAGCGCAAATGAAACTATGTGTGTTAATGCCGCCATTACCTTGTATGGCTTAGCGCATCCCAGCGCAACCCAGAAGCACAAGTGTGAAGAGGGGTTGTGTCACAGCGAATGTGCTAGTCCGGAGACTCCGGAAACACGTCATGTGATGTTTACGGTGTGTTCCGACTAGCGCATGCACTGTGACACAACCCCTCTTCAGATTTGCGCTTCTGGGTTGCGTTGGGATGCACTTGCCCATACAAGGTAATGGCGGCATTAACGCACATCGTTTCATTTGCACTCAGCTGTGTTAGGCTGCGCTTGCACTGCGCTACCTCCTGCCCTAGCGCAATGCAGCCAAACGCACCAGAGTGCAGGTGTGCACTAGGCCTATGTATCATCTTTGTAAGGGAAGAGGTTACTTTTATGAAGTTGTGAGGCAGGAAAGGGTGGTTTGCTGTTGGCGTATGTCAGGATGCCAGTGCCGACCAATTTAAGAAGTTGTAGGGGAAGGCCGACCTGGAGAGAAGTTGGCATTGGCGTTGTGTGTGGCCCAGGTGTTTCTTGGTTGGCCAGACAGATGCCCCTTACCCCAGAGGGATTGGCGTTGTTCCCCAAGCTGGTCCTGTCTTTTCCTATATGGTGTGGTCATCCTCTAGTTTCTCTGTCATTCTCACCAATGATATCCATGATGGAGTGGGCTAAGGGGCAGGCAGTGCCCCTACAGGAGTAGCCTTTGTGACCCTCCAAAACCGTCCAGCACAACAGTACCACTTACAACTGCGATAACCATTCAGGGCATGGCTAAAAATGGCAAGAGCCAATGTCAGTGGACCTTCTTAAATGCATGTTGGTGGGTTGGTGAAATAATGACCTATCCCTTAGTCTCCATTTTGGCTACAGAAGGACTTGTTGGAGTTGTTTTTTCAGTTTTTTTTTTTTTATTGAACCATCGTTTTTATTGAGAATAAATCATTACAAGAGAAAAAATTCAAAAAGCAATATGCAATTATTGACAGTTGTAGCAACAGTAAATAGATATAGGTATGACCGTATCTCAATTATCTCACAAATTTTAACATACAAAGAAAATAAGAATCCCTTTCATCCCTCCCCCCTATTGTTTAATTGTCATTTGTTACTATTTGATTGATTATGCCTAGCTAAAACATGTATTTATTATAAAAATCTCTTGCGAGAGTTAAATGCTACCTCTCAATTTGCCTAGTGTACCTTTCAAATCCTCTAAAGCAGGGGTCTCAAACTCGGCTGGGTTGGTGGGCCGCACATAGAGAAACATTTATAGCGGGGGGCAGCATCCCTTGTAGGACTAAGTGATATTTTTAGTAATACCAGAATTTTTTTTTTGCTCAATGTAGTAAAGTACAAATCCTGATCCCCTTCTTGTAGTAATGTCCCCATCCTGTAGTAATGTCCTCTTCTACTGATGTCCCCCATCCTGATCCCCTTTTCTAGTGATGTCCCCCATCCTGATCCCTTTTTCTAGTGATGATCCCTATCCTGATTCCTTTTTATAGTGATGTCCACTATCCTGATCCCTTTTTCCAGTGATGTCCCCCATCGATCATGATCCCCTTTTGTAGTGATGTCCCCTTACTGATCTCCTTTTTTAGTGATGTCCCCCATCCTGATCCCCTTTTCTAGTGATGTTCCCCTTCCTGATTTTCTTTTCTAGTGATGTCCCCCAT
Source organism: Allobates femoralis (assembly GCA_033576535.1). Lineage (NCBI taxonomy): Eukaryota > Metazoa > Chordata > Amphibia > Anura > Aromobatidae > Allobates > Allobates femoralis. Next base: position 275,391,738 of record JARQOC010000001.1, read on the forward strand.
GTCATTCCCCCTTAGTAGTGATATCCCCATCTTGATCCCCTTTAGTGATGATGTCCCCATCCTGATCCCCTTTTATAGTGATGTCCCCCATCTTGATCTACTATTATAGTGATTCCCCCCATTCTGTTTTACCTTCTTTTTGCACACTCAAATACACATTCTATCACACTCACACACAAACCCACATACAACCCCCCACACACACACACACATACTCTCACACACACTCACACACATCCTCATACACACTCTTACACTCACACTCATACACACACTGAAACTCGCACACACTTATACACATATCCTCACTCACCCTCACACACACACCCTCTCACACACACTCACACTTTTCTCACTTTAATGATGCATCGCTCCAGTGCAGGGGCAGCCACGGTCCCCGCTGTGCTGGCTTCCGGCTCCGCTGTGCTATGACTTCCTCCAGTCGCCGCTCAGACAAGCTCTGTTGCTCATCAAGATCAATGCAATCTACCAGTCAGAAGCCCGCAGGTGACGTCATATTCTGCCGTCAGCTGCGGGCCTCTCATTGGCTGGCAGCTTGTATTGATCTTGCTGAGTGGCAGAGCTTGTTAGTGCTGCGAACAGAAGTCATCACACAGCAGGGACTGCAGTGGCCCCCTGCACTGGAGCAATGCATCATTAAGTTGTCCAAGGTGCCGCGGGCCGCATAGGGAAGCCCCAGGGGCCACATGCGGCCCCCGGGCCGCGAGTTTGAGACCCCTGCTCTAAAGCATACAACTCTGTGTTTTTGTAAGGTGTCATAAATCTTTCTATCTCTACATCTGATAATGTTTTCAAAATAAATGGTTTCCATTTGTCAAAAAATGTATGGGTCATTTTGGTAGGATTTCTAAGTGTCTCCATGGATTCAAGCTCCAAGGATCTCCTGAGCATATTTCGTACTATTTCAATTGAAGGGACAGCGTCCTGGAGCCAGTGTAATAGGAGTTGTCTCTTGGCCACAAGTGATATTGTGTGAAATAGGACATGTATCTGCCCACTCGTTGTGGTAGCAGCTGAGTGGTGGAACAGCCATAACCTCGGATCATCTCTACATTCCGCCGGAAATAATCCCGAGGCAAGGATTCCCACCTCCCTCAAACTTGTGTTTCCGCGCAAGACCAAATTCCATGTTCAAGATCAGTCATGGGGGTTTTACATTTAGGGCACTCAACCCATCTTTCACTATTGGCCGGAGAAGGTGGGATATTGAAGCCTTTGATAGTACCATGTATTAGTCTGTACTGAGTATCCCTCCATTTTTCGTTTATAATATGTTTCCTTACTAAGTCCCAGCCGTTTAGTATATTTTGAGTTAGGTCTGGTTCAGTTTAGTGTTTCCTCCATAAGGAGAATAGTTTATGGGACATCAGGGGTTTGAGGTTTTTTTGTAGCTTACTATACAGGGTGGTTATAGATATGTCATTGGGGTAATTCTCATTAATTCTCCCCACTCATCTCCTTCTATTTCTGCCTTAATATTACTTAAACGAGACAGGAGATGTAGCTGAATTTGTAAACACGGTAACCAATGGGACCCTGGGAGGTTAAATTTGTTTAGAATTTCAGTACTCGTCAACCATCTCTTCTCCCCCATGTGCATAAGGTCTCCCAGAGTTTTTACACCCCTCTCCCTCCATGTACGAAATAACAGATTGTCCGTCCCTTGCAGAAAGGATGGTGCGGCCCAGGGGTTCAAAATTTTACAAATCTGCCATGAAAGATTCATTTTTTTTCTCACTGCCTTCCAAGTCATCACTGTGTCTCTATAAATAGATGTGCACTTGATTCTTGGGGGCAGTGTTTTCAGTGAGGAATGCAGCAGGGCCGATAGATCCCAGGGTTTGGAGAACTCTCCCTCTAGGGCCAAATCAGAGAACCTGGAGGTATTGTTGATCCAGTCTAGGACATTTCTCATGACGCATGCCAAATTATAACCCCTAATATCTGGGACTCTCAGTCCTCCCTCTTCTCTTGCCTGCATTAGGGTAGTTTAATTCTGGCTCTCTTGCCTCCCCACAGGAATTTGGAAAATGCTGTATTCACTCGCCTCACGTCTGTGTGTTTTAGTAACATTGGAATCATCTGGAGTGGGTAGAGCAGTCTTGCGAAGCTAACCATTTTGATCAAGTGAGATCGCCCTAGCAGCGACAGGGGAAGATTTTTCCAGCATTCCAATTCTCTTTCTATTTTTTCTATTATTGGAAGAAAATTCAATTTGTATATCAGATCAGGTGTTCTAGCCAGCTGAACTCCTAGATATTTCAAGTTATTTTTGGCAACAGGGATACCACATAGTGTATTTACAGGTCTATTAGGTTTTCCATTTTTGAGGAAGAGAATTTCACATTTGTCTCTATTTAATATGAATCCTGATAGTGTCCCTATTTTTTCTATGGTGTCTAGGATTGTTTTAAGGTCTCTTAGTGGGTGTTGCACAAATAGAATAATATCATCGGCAAAAAGGGACAACTTAACTTCCTTTTCTCCTACTTTAATGCCTTCATGGGTGTTCTGAGCGGATAGATATAATGCCAGTGGCTCTATCGCTAAGTTAAAAAGAAGAGGCGACAGCGGGCAGCCCTGGCGAGTTCCCTTCTCCAGTGAAAACGTTTCCGACAGGAATCCCGGAATGCTAACACATGCCTTCGGGTTACTGTATAAAGATCTTAAAAATTGGTGAAAGTGCCCCTCTAAGCCGATAGCGTCCAGGACCCAATCCAGCCATGGCCACCTCACATTGTCGAACGCTTTATCCGCATCAAGGGTGACCATGGCTGGATGTCCCACCCCGTCTCTCCCACTATGTCTTGTTACATCAATAAGTAACATAGCTCTCCTAATGTTGGTAATTGTCGACCTACCTCTTACAAAACCAGATTGATGAGGTTGAATCAATCTCGGTAAAATCGATGCCAACCTATCAGCTAAAATTTTTGACAGAAGTTTTAAATCTTGGTTTATCAGAGAGATAGGTCTGTAACTAAATGGGTCCGATGGAGGTTTGCCAGTCTTAAGAATCAATTTTATATGGGCCATATTCATTCTCTCTGGAATCGGAGAACCTCTCAATATGGAATTGTATAGTTCCATCAAAACAGGAGAAATCTGATCTTTTAGAACTTTAAAAAAGGCCCCATTGAAGCCATCAGGTCCCGGTGCTTTACCAGGATTTAGTAGATTAATTGCCATTTTTATTTCATCTGTTGAGACGGGACTATTTAAATAGAGTTTGTCATCTTCTGTCAGGCTAGGCATATTGATGGAGTTCAGCCATGAAACATCTGTCATATTACTAGTGTTACTGTCCCTATATAACGTTGCATAATGTTTTCCTAGGATCTGGGTAATTTTTTGGGGATCAGACCAAAGTTTGCCGCGCTTATCAGCAATTGTTAATATAGATGTGGTTGGTCTCCTACCCCTTGCTAGTCTCGCCAGTAGTCGCCCCCGACCTTATCACCATATCTATTCAATTCTATTTTCAGATGGTTTCTATATAATTCTTCCCTTCTAGCTGCCCAAGTATCAAACGACTTCTTTGCCAATAACCAATTATCTCTATCTGTCTCGCCCATAGTCTCTTTATATGTGAGATACATCTCTCTCACTTTGGTGCTGGCTAAAATATATTTTTCTTTGACTTGTTTTTTCAATTTAGCGCTGTGAGCCATGATATGTCCCCGCAAGACCTTCTTTGCAGTTTCCCAGAACAGACCTGGAGTAGACACATGAGCTGCATTGTTTGTATAAAAATCAGACCACCATTCTTTAAGCAGTTTACCAAAATTCTCCTCTCTTGTCAAAGTATCAGGGAACCTCCACAAATAATCTGTTCCCTTGGGGAAGCCATCTTTGGTCTCAAGTATCATCGGACTGTGGTTGGATATGACCCCATGTGTCTCCCATCTCCACCTCCATCACTCTTTGAAACAACAGGGTCGAGGTGAAAAACATATCCAGTCTCGACCATGTTTTATGAGCATGAGAAAAGTGGGTAAACTCCCTTTCAAGGGGATGTAATGTGCGCCATGTATCAACCAGACTGCAATTGGTGAGCAGATTTTCTAGCAGACTTGGTCTTGAAGAAGGTCTATCATCACCTCCCGAAAAACCTATCACATCTTCCCTCTTTCTATCTTCCGTCTCATTGAGCACCCAGTTATAATATTTCCCTAGTATTTTGTTACTTTCTTGGTCTATCAGGATTTGGTCGGTCAAGTTTTGAAATAAGCGTTTTTGCAATGTATTCGGGGCATAAATATTATACAGACTATAGGTGACATTTTGGATCTGAATACACATATGGTATAATCGCCCCTTATCATCTGATCATGAGGATAGTATTCTGTGGGCAAGGTTTTTACTAATAAGGATCATGACCCCAGCTTTCCTGTCATCAGCCCATGAGCCGTATACCTCCCTCACCCATAGTTTTTTGAGTCTAAAGAAGTCGGTTGGAGCGAGGTGTGTTTCCTGTAGCAACGCCACATCAGCTCCAAGTCTCTTGAGGTGGCGAAGAACCATCATACGTTTGGCCGGGGATCGTAGGCCCTTAACGTTCCACGAAACCCATTTCACCATCTTTGCTGTGTGGGAGCGATTTCAAATGATAGGTGTGTGGTATATTTCTTGAATGTAGAGTAGTAATGCATCTGAACATATTTACTTAGGCAGATGGTAGCATAAGAGGACATTAAACATATCAGTGTTAGCAAGGCTGTTTTTTCTCCCCTGTTATTAAAACTTCCCCCCAACTTTTCATCCCCTCCCATTCTCTCCATCTCCATCCTTAAGTCTTGTTGACTTCGCTTTTTTCCTCCTGGCTGAAGCAAGAAGTTCTGCCCTCCTCCTTCACTTAAATATCTGATAATACTATCTATAATACAGTCCCAGACCCCAAGAACATAAACATGAAGTTATTAACGTCCTGCGTTGTAAAGTGAAATATTATCCCCACTCATAGCAGGTAGAAAAACTTCACAGAACCTCTCATAAATAGTAGGTATGTAACTAACACAGCTTTTAACATTTCCCATCCTCCCCTCCCCCTTCCCCCCCGTCCTCAAATTGTCTGGAAAAAAAGAAAGACAAAAAAAAAAGAAAGGGGGGAAGAAAAAAAAGGGGGAGCGTCTCGGCATCGTAGATCTCCTTCTCAATCCTCTTGAAAAGGCGGATCCGTATCAGATTATACGCAGGTGGTCGCCACTCAGGTTTGATCAAAGGAAGAAGTATCTTCATGTCCCTGTCTCATTCCAATCAAGTGGGTTGACCCGTTTTTCTCCTGCTCCATCTAGACGCGGGTTGGCGTTGTTGTCTAGGAGACTGCATCTTCTCCTGGGAGCTTTGTGGCAAAGATTCTGACCGCAGTCTGTATGTCCGTGATGATACAGTTCCACTATCTAATCCTCTTTCCGGTGCATGAGTTTCTCCCACTCCTCTTGGGCTACTCGAATTCGACTAATTTCTGTCTGGCGTGGTGTTTTTTTCATTAATTGACTTCATAGCCTCTGCAGGGTCTGTGAAAGAGACCATGTCGCCTGCTGGTGATCTGAATCGCAGGGTGGCCGGGTAGTTAAGTTGGAACATGACGTTTCTTTTAACCAATATTGTACAGGCATCGCTGAAGGCTCTTCTCCTCCTAGTCACCTCAACTAAATAGTCAGCAAATAGTAAGACTCTGTGACCTAGGATCAGGAATGGATGTCTTTTAGCCTTATATGCACGCAGTATCTCCTCTTTATCTCTGTGGTTGAGATATTTGGCAATGGCGTGTCTCGGTTTATCAGAGTCTCTATCACGTGTGGAGCCGTTATTTTCATTTTCCCTGGGGGTATCTCTTGGGGGTCCTATTCTGTGGGTACATTCGGTTCTGCACTTATGGAAAAGACGCAGTTCTTTAGGTAGTTCAGTCTCAAATACCTCTACAAGCTGTCCTGGGGAAATGGATTCAGGGAGACCCACGATTTTAAGATTGCTACGACGAGTTCTATTTTCAATATCATCAAGTTTGTTCAAAGTGTATAGTGACTGTTTCTGTAGATCATGCACCTGTTGTTCTAAATCCAACACTCTCTCCTCTGCTGCAGCAATCCTGTCCTCAGCTTCCTGCAGTTGTTGGTCATGGTGCTTGATTTTAGTATGCAAATCCTTTGTAGTTGTTGCCACCAAGTCTTTGACTGTCTGTCTGAATTCTTCTGCTAAATGAATTGCCATTTCCTTGGCCAGCAGCTTGTAGTCTATCCCTTGCAGCCCTGGTGCAGTAATAGCTGGTCTTCCCTGCAGCCATGCTTCCCCCTGATACTGGGACCCCTGTGCCCCTTCAGTATTTGTTTCTGGGGAAACTTCTCCCTCCAGATCTTCAGGTACCTTCCCCTCCTTCATGGCATTCTCGCTCCCCGCTGCTGTGGGAGCAGTCTGGATCGGCTGGGCCAGCTGGCCCTCCGCCGCCATTGTGCGCTTCCCGCGCTTTGCCTCCGGTCCCTGCGCCACCCCGCTTGTCTCCGTCTCACCTCCTCTTGTCACATACCGATCCATGGTGACCGGTGTACTGCATCTTCCGCCACTCATTTCGGTGGGTTAGGTGTCCCGGGGTCTGGGGATTGCTGTGGATTGTGAGGAGGGCACTGGAGCTTCCTTAACTGCTGCTGCACATGGCGGCGCCGGAACAGGAAGTCTTTTCAGTTTTAACTTGACCAATGCCAACATTTTGCACCATTTGCTGGGCATGCATGCAGCCTTTGGGGTCCAACTGAAAGACCTTAATGGACTCTGCCCTCCAGTTTAACAGTTTGTGTGCTACTGCTGAACCTGTGGGACTTTTTTCATATTTACACACGTGGTCAAAATTGTTGGAACCCCTCGGTTAATGAAAGAAAATCCCACAATGGTCACAGAAATAACTTGAATCTGACAAAAGTAATAATAAATAAAAAATCTATGAAAATAAAGAAATGAAAGTTAGACATTGCTTTTAAACTCTTCTTCCACAGAATTTAAAAAAAAAAATTAAACTCATGAAATAGACCTGGACAGAAATTATGGTACCCGTAACCTAATATCTTGTTGCGCAACCTTTTGAGGTAATTACTGCAATCAAATGATTCTTGTAACTTTTAATGAGAATTCTGCACCTCTGGACAGGTATTTTGGTCCACTTCTCAAGAGCAAACTGCTCCTGTTGTTTCGGGTTTGAAGGTCGCCTTTTCCGGACAGCATTTTTCAGCTCTTTCCAAAGATGCTCAAAAGGATTTAGGTCAGGGCTCATAGAAGGCCACTTCAGAATATTCCAATGCTTTCCCCTTAGCCATTCCTGGGTGTTTTTAGCTGTGTGTTTTGGGTCATTCTCCTGTTTCAAGACACATGACCTACAACTGAGACCAAGCTTTCTGACAATGGGCAGCAAATTTCTATTTAGAATCCCTTGATAGTCCTGAGATATCATTGTACCCTGCACAGATTCAAGACACCCTGTGCCATGCAGCAAAGCAGCCCTAGAACATAACAGAGATTCCTCCATGTTTCACAGTGGGGACAGTGTTTTTTCAGGATATGATTCAATTTTCCGTCTGTGAATACAGAGCTGATGTGTCTTGCCAAAAAGTTCTATTTTTGTCTCACCTGTCCATAGGGCATTGTCCCCAAAGCTTTCTGGCTTGTCAACATGTAGTTTGTCAAATTCCAGTCTGGCTTTTTATGATTTTTTTTTCAATAATTGTCCTTCTTGGTCGTCTCCCATGAAGTCCACTTTGGCTCAAACAATTATGGATGGTACCATCTCACACTCTCTCTCTTTGCAAGTTTTCTGAGCTCTTTTGTTACCATTTGTATTATCCGTCTCTTTGATTTCATTTTCCTCCTGCATCCATGTTCAGGGAGGTTGGTTACAGTCCCATGGATCTTAAATTTCTGAATAATATGTGCAACTGTAGTCACAAGAACATCAAGCTGTTAGGAGATTGTCTTATAACATTTACCTTTAACATGCTTGTCTATTATTTTCTTTCTATGATCCTGCGACAACTCTTTCCTTGCTTCCTTGGTCTATGTTAAGTGTGGAACACACCATGTCACCAAACAGCATTGTGAGTATCCATAGCCCTATATACAGACCCACCAACTGATTACATGATTGTAGATACGTGTGAAGCTAATTAGTGGACACACCTTGATTTAACATGTCCTTTTGTCACAGTATTTTCAGGGGTACCATCATTTCTGTCCAGGCCTATTTCATGAGTTTAATTTTTTTTTAAATTCTGTGGAAGCAGGGTTGAAAAACAATGTCTGACTTTCATTTGTTCATTTTCATAGATTTTTTTAGTTATTATTACTTTTGTCAGATTCAAGTTATTTCTGCGACCATTGTGGTTTTTCTCTCATTAAACGAGGTGTACCAACAATTTTGACCACGTTGTATATACAGTACTTTGCATATTAACATGTTTGTATTTGAGTTAGTCTGTGTGTTTCAGTAAAGTTTTTTTTTAGTTCACTCCTTGTGTGCTGGACTGTTTCTTCAAACAGATGCTTTGATACTGCCCTACAGAGACTGGTGACCAAGTCGCAAGCCTCCAGCCTGACAGTTTGAGGTATGGTAATGCAAGACACTACACACACCAGTAGAGAAGGCTGGCTAGGTGCAGTTCTTAAGGGCCGCAAAAGATACATGTTTTCAAGATTTCCTTAGCATTGCACAAGGTGCTGGAAAACCTGATAACCTGAAAACCTGCACTGTTTTCAGACCTGGAGGACTGTAATTGGCCACCACTGCTTTAAAAGTCTCTGTGGAAGTAGCCAAGGGCTAGAGTAATCCTTGAGCCCTTTCACCATAACTGCATGCTCTCCCTTGACCCTTTTAGGCCTTGTGACCACAGTATGTTGTTTGATGCTTTTTTTTTCACACAGATTTAGAGAATCTGCATCAAAATCTGCATGTCTATCCTGAGGCCAACAAAGTCTGTGACAGGGTAGAAGTGCTGTGCCCATGTTGCTTTTTTGTTTCCTTGCACATGTGGTTCAGATTTCCTTTTCTGCCACAAAATCTGCATCTGCAAGAAAAAAAACACATGACACAGCACTTCTGAATGCGCAAAGACTTTGCTGGTGTCAGGATAGACATGCAGATTTTCAAAATTTGCTTTAAAAAAGCATCAAACAACAAGCTGGGGCCACAGCCAGATTCCCTGCTGCGTGATGACCACTATGTAACCTGACAAAATCTCAGAGAAGTCATGATGAGGATGTCGAGGCTCATGAATGTGTCCGCAAGCCTGCTAAGTGTGACAGTGGCACTGAAGCTTGCTAAGTGATTGTGCAGGAAGCTAATGTCTGCACCAAAACAGCTGGGCTCCACTGTAAAACAATTTGAGCAGTGTTTTTCAGCTTTTGGGCCCCTTATAAGGTGTTTTCTAGGACTTAATTTTGCCTCCCATTGATTTGAATGGGGTTTGGAATGAAGTATGTTCAATTAACCAAACGAATTCGAACTTCGAAAGGTTCGCTCATCTCTATTCATCAATTTATTTATAATGTTAAATAAGGCTAGTGGGCAGTAATGCAAAGACAACTTCAGTCTGAGTAATTCATATAACGCACTCATACATGACAAAAATCTGTACTATAAACATATGTGATTAACATTTCCATGAAGCAATATCCATAGTATGGTGTTTTATTAGTGTGAACAGACCATAAGACCATGTATGTGAAGCATACAATGGCCATATGCTATTATTATATATAAAAATTGCTATCACGTAGCTGTTGAACAGATGGTCTCGCTCACTGCTGACCCACTGCAATAATAAAGGGTTGCTCTTCCAAAAAACAGTAATAAAATAATAATTAATAACAATAATAATAATACAATATTAATAATATTAAACATTTAAACATTACTAAAAAATATTAGCTCCTTAAACAGATCTTTTAAGGACATTGTAAGCTTCCTAGACTTCCCCGTTGCTGCCATATCTGGCAATATTTCCAATATGCACACCCTGCAGGTGTAAAAACACCTGCAAACTCCAGGAAGTTTAAAAACATTAATTTAAATCCAGTAGTAGAATAAATGTAGCCGCACTCACCAGAAGTTGATCTTCAATCTTTTATTTCACGTTCATCCAGACTGGCATGAACAACAGCAAGGGAGGGGTGCAGGGACGGAGAACAACGGCCTGCCGTTTCGCGGTCGTGTACCGCTTCGACGGGTAATTAATTTACAGCTCAAAAAAACTCTACAGGTTGATACAAGCCAGTAGACTCAATGGCGTGAACACTCCTAACCATAAGGTTAGGTGTTGTTTGTGGCCAACGTATCTTCATTTTGGCCCCAAACAAACAGGGAAATATCGGCCATCACTAATTGTCACAATAAAATAAGTGAACATGTCCATTCCAATGGACCACTGAATGCTGATTGCCTATTATCATATTTTTTCTTGCAGCGCCACTGCCAAGTTGCATTATTTACTAGTCATGAAAGAAGTGTAAAAAAACAAATTAGGAACTTAACGAAAATAATCACTGTGAAACAGGCTAAACATGATTAAGAAATTCATAGAACTCTTTTAAAAGCATTAATACAATTTTGTAAAGAATTATAATATGGATGTTTAAACTCTCCTAATAACCTCATGAGCTAGATTACGGCTGGTTACATCCCAAGTCTACATTTCAGTGCATAAGCACTGACTAGTTGTGACTTGTTCAGAGGAAAAAATGCCTCTTTAGCTTAAGCAAGTGTGAAATGAATCCATCAAAAATAGATAAGGGCAGCACACAGGGAGCTCACATAATTCTTGCTCCAACTGACTGTAATACTCAATGTACCCGAAAGCTTCAAAAAACCAGTGCAGCAATAAATATACAAAGACAGGTAATATGGAAAATTGTGATAAGAGAGAAATATGCAGCCATCTGTAATAACATAGGATAAGGTAACAGCAAACATGTCTGGCTGCAAAGATACGGAAATCAGACTTCTAGTATACAATATTCTATCCAAGTGTATCCTCTATTAGGAAACACCTTGTAATCAAGATAGCTTAATGCTACGGTAAAAACCAATTAGCGTGTAACTGGTATTTCTAGACAGAAGGCAGAAACAAAGGTTTTTATACTATAATATCAAATCCTTTAGATGTCTGTTTATTATGAGCGTATTTAATTAATAACCTTTTATGTTTTTATCTATTTACATAGTTTAAAAACAGAAAAGGGATTCAGCACAAACGTAAAAAAAATCAACAAGGGGTGCAATACTTCCTAAATACAGTGTTCAAATGTAATATAGTCCAAAAACCAGGCAGGACATCCAAAAAATTAGAAAAATGGACACTTATTAATTCAGTGGTGCAACATTTCGACCACCCCAAGTCTTTATCAGGCATAGTGTGACATGTGAATGGTGGGCTTCTTATACATACAATCACTGATATCAATTAAACAATACATTTTTAAAAAATCATCTTCCAGAATCAGGTTTACAATCTATATGTATCATAAGTTATAAATATAATATGAAGTGCATTAGTAGTGCAGTACATATACAGTGCTATAACCCAGTATCATAGATACAGTATATTTAGTGTTGATTAAAATGTACATCACCTGTAAAGTGATTAAAAGTATGATGGCATTAATGGACGCTGGACTTCCGCCAACTCCTCTTCTTGCTGCATGAATGCCGCTACTGCCGTTTTCCTGGTTCGACTGCACATGCCCAGACATACGCATCACCAAAGGCGTCATTGCGCCGACGTGCGCATCATACGGCTGTCACTGCGCATGTGCACAGAATCAGATTACAAAAACTACCACATTAACTAGTGGCAGACATTACTGAAATGCCCATACCGCGAAAAGCGGTGTATATGAACCCATCAAGTAGCACAAAAGGGAGATATGCCCCCAAACTATAATCTTATAATGAGACAAGGACAACACATACATTGACATTGATACCACACAGAGAAAACCACAGCTATCTCCAACCATGGACATAATGGAGTAGTCAGTGACGGCAGAGCAGGAACCAAAGGGGTTAACCAAGGATGCCTGCTCAAGCGGCCACATACACTGGGGAAAGCATCTACTCATCTTATACACATCCTGGTCTTATATTCTCAATTAAGGGCAAATTCAGCAGGATGAAATTTAATGCAAAAAAAGTAGATACATTTTTTATACATCTCAGGTATGTCTAAACACAATTATAATAAGGCAGATGTTTCATACAGCAAGGTTAACATAGCGGAATGGGTTTCAGGCCAGTGTTCCATCTAAAAATACAAGATAATTTTTTTTTTATATTATTTCTCTCAAATATCAATTCATGTACATGCATACAATATAAAATATAAAGGGAACCTGTCCCCTAAAAATCAGCCCCCAGCCTATTAATACCTGTCACTGCACCCTCATTAATGTATTCTAGCCATCCCTTTGTATAAAAAATGTGTATCTATAAAGTTTATAAAAGTGATTTTAGTACCGCCTGAACTGCGGCTTCGTAGTGCTTGAGAAGTCACACAAGGCATTCCCTGTGGCTTCTCATCGCCGTCTGTAATTCAATAATTCACACCCTGATGGGCGTGCTAATCAATAGTGATCCTCCTCGTCCTCGCACATGGGCGGTGTAGCCGGTATGACGCTAATCGCATCATATCCGGCTATACTGACATCAGTACACCCATTTGGGTGTAAAGGACTGCGCGCTGCACATTGCGCATGCGCGAGGTTGCTTTACAGCAGCTCATCTGATCACACGTCAATTTTTTACATACACAGTCTATCCCATAAGTTTGCTCTATTGATGTATAAAGGCTCACCACGTCAGAAGGTACTAACCAGAATTCACCCTCCAACTCCAAGTTATCGATTTTCTTCAGAAAATCAGTAGTGTCCTTAATGTATTATACAAATTTAGTCGCAATAGGATTTAACATCCTATCAAAAAATATCCCAACTTGACTGAGCACGGAATCTGTGCCCTCAAGGGAATGTGTACAATTGGCAAAGAGATGGGGGCAGTGGGTGGAAGATAAAAGGTCATTGTTGCTCACCTAGTGTGGGAGTAGACAGTATAATACATTCTGTTAATGCTAACGATTTTTCTTCTCACCCAAATAGGCGCCAACCTCACAAAACCAAAGGGAACAGGCCAAGGAGAGGGGGCTGGAGACAACACAGATGCCAAAAAAAAAAGAGAGAGAAAAAGAACAAAGGAAAGCCACAAGCACCCCAGAGACAAACGGGAAAATGGAACAGAGAGATGAACTAGTAGTGAATATCTCCAGAAAGGTATTAACAGAGCCACGGAAACAGTTATTACATATGGGCCTAAATTTTAGTCCCTCAGCACATACTGACTGCTTTCAATTAACCATCAATTTGAATCATTTCTGTAGGCAGATTAATCTGCAGGAATGGTTCAAAGGTGGTTCTAATTAGTGATCTGCGAATCCTAAATTACTCGGAATCGCTTGACTCTAGCGAGTCCGAGCACAGGACTCGCTACTCGTTGTTAATGAATGGGGAAGCGAGTAATAGCGAGTAGTGTGAGATTTACAAATCGCAGATGTGTCTCGGAAGCTTCAGCCTGAAGCAATCCTAGTGTTGTCATTTATTTGCATTGGACTCGTTTACTTTGTAAGTAATTGCTGGGAAACTCGCACAGATAAGAGTCCTGTCTCCTCTGTGCTGGCTGCCAGCTCCAGGATCCTAGAGCCTGCCTGCTGCCTGATGTAGCGGAGCTGAGATTGTTCTCAGTCTGCTCATTCCCTGTGTACAGACATGAATGTCTGTGCACAGAGATGATGTAGCAGAGCTGAGATTGTTCTCAGTCTGCTCATTCCCTGTGCATAGACATCTATATTTATGCACAGGGGATGTAGCAGAGAGGACATCGCGTTTTGGACTGCGTCGGACGGAAGAGGATTTTTTTAATTAAAGATGGAGTCCCTAATGGCTTTTTTTTTTATTTCTAATAAAAAATTTTCTTTGTGTTGTGTTTTTTTTAAAACAATTTAATAGAAATTCATGGCGGTCATGTCTAATATTGGCGTGACCGCCATAAATTTCGGGCTTAGGGCCAGCTGATAATACAAAGCTGGCCCTAACCTCTTTATTACCCAGCGTGCCACCGCTACCAGGGCCGCTGGAAGAGCGGGGTTCAGCGCCAGAGGATGGCGCTTCAATGAACGCGCCATCTTCTGGGGCGGCTGCGGGCTGCAATTTGCAGCGGGGGGTGCCCAGAAAGCTTGGGCATCCCTGCGCTGCGGATTCCAGCCCCCAGCTGCTTAGCTGTACCTGGCTAGACATAGAAATTGCGCGGAGCCCCACGCATTTTTTTTAAATTATTTCATGAAATTCTGAGATTCTGACTCTGACTCTGACTCTGAGACTCTGACTCTGAAATTCATGAAATAATAAAAAAAATGCGTGGGGCTCCGCGCAATTTCTATGTCTAGCCAGGTACAGCTAAGCAGCTGGGGGCTGGAATCCGCAGCGCAGGGATGCCCAAGCTTTCTGGGCACCCCCCGCTGCAAATTGCAGCCCGCAGCCACCCAGAAGATGGCGCGTTCATTGAAGCGCCATCCTCTGGCGCTGAACCCCGCTCTTCCAGCGGCCCTGGTGGCGGTAGCACGCTGGGTAATAAAGGGGTTAATACCAGCTTTGTTATACAAGCTGGTATTAAGCCCGAGATTCTTAATGTCAGGCCATGTTTACCCAGCCACTAAGAATCTCCAATAAAGGGTTAAAAAAACACAGAGAAAAATTTTTATTTGAAATAAAAAAAAAGCCATTAGGGACTCCATCTTTAATTAAAAAATCCTCTTCCGTCCGATGTAGTCCAAAACGCGATGTCCTCTCTGCTACATCCCCTGTGCATAGATAGATGTCTATGCACAGGGAATGAGCAGACTGAGAACAATCTCAGCACTGCTACATCATCTCTGTGAGCAGGCGGGCTCTAGGACCCTGGAGCTGGCAGTCTGCACACAGAGAAGACAGCTGGACTCGGCTCGCAATGTAACAGCAGTTATTTACGAGTTTCCCTGCTATCACTGGCACAGTAGCCGAGTCTAATGCAAACAATGGCAATCCTAGTTTTGTCAGCGTTTCTGACAAAACTAGGATTGATATTGATTTGCATTGGACTCGTGCGAGTAATCACTGGGAAACTCGCAGAGTACCGAGTCCTGCGAGTCCCTTACTACTCGCCGAGTAACGAGTCCTAGCGAGTAGATTCGCCCATCCCTAGTTCTAATGCATCCAGGGAGGTACATAGTGAAAGTGATTTAAGAGAGTTAAATATGTAAGTCTTTGACAAACCCTCCAGGACATCCCATCGTGGCAGACACAGATTCCATGCTCAGTCACGTTGAGATATTTTTGGATAGGGTGTCAAATCCTATTGCGACTAAATTTGTGTCATACATTAATGACACTATTGATTTTCTAAAGAAAGTCGATAACTTGGAGTTGGAGGGTGATTTCTGGTTAGTGTCTTTTGACGTCGTGAGCCTTTATACTTCAATAGAGCACACTTACGGGATAGACTGTGTACGAAAGAAATGAACTTGTTTGGATTTCTCTGAAGAAGTAAAAAAATGAATACTTGAGTTATTGACTTTGGTGTTGAGATGGAGTTACTATTTGTATGGTGATGACTTCTATTTGCAACGAAGGGGTACGGCAATGGGTGCCAATATGGCACCAGCATACTCAAACATCACCATGGGTGTTATGGAGGAGGATCTTATCTCTGCATCCCACCACTTCATCTATGTTAGGGGGTTGTGGAGATACATTGATGACATTTTCCTCATTTAGAAAGGTACTGAGAAGCTGCTCACAGATTTTTTTTGCTGTTCCTTAATGGTGCGAACCAAACAATCAAGCTCACTATGGTACACTCTACTATGAGTGTGCAGTTTTTGGATGTTTTGGTGGAAAGGACTAGTGATAATCTCATTACTAAAATGTATGTGAAACCCACTGATAAAAATAACACCTTGCATTTTACAAGCCATCACACTCGAAGTACGGTTTGAGCGATCCCCTATTGCCAATATATAAGGGCAAACAGGTTTCGAGAATGATGAGGCTCACGTTGAGGAGACGCTAATTCTATGACAAAAAAATTTAGACAGCGAGGCTATCCCCATAGATTGTTGGAGACCCATAGGGATACAGTTAAGAAGGCAAAGAGGAAAACTCTACTAGATTAAAGGAAAAAAGAGAATTTGGAAAGAATACCTTTTGTCTCTGCATACAGTGAAGAAAGTGGTGCTGTGGCTAGGATAATTAAAACTCATTGGCGTACTCTTTTGAATGGATTGCCTGAGGTTATGAATTCTCCAATCCCCCTCTTTTTCATACAGAAGGAGAAGAAATTTAAAGGACCACTAGGTGCACTCAGACTTGGGAACTTTCAAAAAACAAAAAACAGACTTCTCTGACAGGGACGAAAAAAGGCTGTTTCCATTGTCTGAGTTGCATTGCTATGTTAAAGAGTCCGAATTTATCGATCATTTGAACGATTCCCGGAAACATTAAGAAACTTCTTTCTGACATGCGAGTCTGATCATATTGTGTTCCTGCTGGAATGACCATGTCGTCTCTGGTACATAGGGGAGGCGACATGTCACTTTAAAACGAGGTTCAGCCAGCATAATTATTCTGTGCACAAGAAGTTGGATTTGCCAGCAGCAAAACATTGTATAGAAAAAGGTCACCAAGACAGATCTAAAGTTTAGGATCATTGATCATGTGCCCCCTTTGAGAAGGGGTGGTAACAGAATTGCTCTATTGAAGAGAAAGGAGATGGAATGGATTTACAGACTAAATACGTTAAAACCAAACTGTCTGAATGTGGACTTTAAGATCTACACTTTGATATAAGCGAGATATATGTATGGGGTAGTGATTGTTTAGTATACCTATAGTTGTTTGGTAGCCAACATAATTAACTCCCCTCTGAAAGCAACCTGTTATATTCGGTGTAAAGCAAGTATTTTTTATAAATAAAATTGTTCATGTATATATTGCCAGTTCATCAATTATAAAAGGTGACGAGAGAGTGCACTCTCACTGTGCACTGAGAAGAACAATGCACAATGAAAAGATCCAACTGAGCATAATTTGGAATTGACAACAGACATATGCTCAGTAGAGCAGAGACTATTTTAGCCACTGAAACGGGACATCACTGATGATATTTCATTTCAGGTGGGGACAGAGCCTGCGGCAGTGACCACAGTCTGTCCTTAGATGACAACATGTACTGGGATTCTCAAACATCATCATAAAGGATGTAGTAAAAAAGTAAAATAAACAGATAGAGGTGAGCGAATGATAGGGAATTTTTAATAATTTCTTTTTTTAAACAAGATTAGATTATGACATTATATAGAGATTTAGTTTGAAAATACAGTTTTATTTTGGACCACCCCTTTTATCCTTTGATGACTTTTGATGTATCCATACGTCAGGGTTCCCGACCTACACTGACAATCAAAATTAGAGAACAATCTATGATCAATTAATTTTTTCAGATAGAATGTAATCTACATTAATCAACATTTGAAGGTTTTTGTGTACATCATGCCACTAGAAAAGTGTTTTCCAGAATAACAAAAGTTTATCATTTGTAAAAGTTTATTGTCCACAAAATGTGATGATTATAATTAGACAACCGGAATGACTGTAGCACAAAAATGATTGAAACTAAATTTTGTGAGGGTTACAACAGTCACCAATCAGTAGGAAGTGTGGATGCCATTGTTTTGAACAATTTAAGCACCTATACAGCCACAGGATAGCACTAGTCTGTCACACTGCTCTGGTATTTTTGGGCTACTCTTCTTCCAGTCTCTTCCACAGATCTGTGACTGTTGGTGGTTTCTTGGCCATACCTTTATCACCATGGATTTTCCAGGGGTTTTCTATTGGATTTAGTTAGGACTCTGGGCTGGCCATTTCATTATTATAATGTTTTCTGTTTCAAGGAACTGTTTTAAAAGTTTTCCTGTGTAACAAGGGGCATTGTCCTGCATGAAAACTGCTGGCTGATTGAGTCCTGAATGCAAGTAAGGAACCATGAGTCATTGAACAAGGTTCTGATACACACTTGCATTCACTCTGTCATGTAGCTGTATGAGAGATTCAACCCCTGCAGAAGAAAACGTTACTCAAACCATGACACTTTCTCCACCACCTTTCACTGACATCTTTACCCACTTTACCCATATTGGTTAAGTCTTTCCCCAATTTGTCAACAAACATATGTTTCCCACCAGACCCCAAAAATTAAACTTTCTTTCATCACTAAAATGAACTGTGGACCACTTCTCCTCTGTCCACACAACATACTTCTCACCAAAGGTAAGTCTAGCCTTTTGATTCTTTTTTCTTTCCTTTTCATTTTTGCACCAATTTGTCTTAATCTTCCTTTTTGATGTTTTAATCTTCTCTGACATATTACAGGAGCATCATCTTTATATCAAGCCTAATAAATGTGAGTTCCATCATTCTGAGATTCAATATTTAGGTTATGTCATCTCTCCTCAGGGTCTGAACATGGAATCTGGTAAGATTCAGGTGATCCTTAATTGGCCAATACCCAAGAATGTTAAGGAAGTTCAATGTTTTTTCTGTTTCACCAATTTCTATAGTCATGTCATCCAATTTTTTTACTATCACACCCTTGACTAAGAAGGAAAAGACTTTTAAGTGGTCATCGCAAGCTCAGGAAGCGTTTGATCATCTGAACAACTGTTTCACCTCGGCACCAGTATTGATCCATCTGGATCTGGAACATCCTTTCATAGTGGGAATGGATGCTTCAGATGCGTTGGGGGCCATCTTCTCGCAAAGAACTGTAGAAAAAGGTCTGTTACATCCATGTGCTTTTTTTTTTCTTCTGCAGAGAAGAACTACAATGTGGGAGATAAGGAGCTTGTTATACAGGGTGGTATAATGGTAAGCGGATAAGGAAGCAAGATAGTAAGATCAGAGGAACTAGTATGACCCTAAGACTGGGTGCCCTAGCTCTCACTGTTCACTTTTAAGGTAACAAAGTAAAAAAATAGGGGGGGAACAAGAGGCGCAATAGTGCCTTATCACTAGTGACACTAATGTATGCGGTGGTATGAATTCACTCACCTAGCACAGTTGTGAGACCCACAACTGGTGTAAAAGCATTTAGCATTAATGCAGCTGCTGCAGGACTTCCACCTTCCACATGCACGTGGGAATCATCCAGAAGTTACCTCAGGGAAATGGTGTATCAGTGTCCGCGCTGCTGAAATCCCAAGAAAACGATCCGGAAACCATATGTAGGTTGCATCAATCATCCATTTATACCTTTCCTACGCGTTCAACACTGTCCTAGTGTCTTCCTGAGGAAGACACTAGGACAGTGTTGAAACGCGTAGAAAGGAATAAATGGATGATTGATGCAACCTACATATGGTTTCCGGATCGTTTCTTGGGATTTCAGCAGCGCGGACACTGATACACCATTTCCCCTGAGGTAACACTTTTAAGGTAAGGACATCCAAGTAACCACCTTTGCCTTCTGCTCCTGATCAGCCCTAGGCAAATATCCCACTCACCTCCACCAATGTACTGGGAAGCACAACAACTCCCATAAAAGCAAAACTCCATTAAAGCTTCAGCACAAAGCACACTTGTCTTCTCAGCTCTAGGTATTTCAGAGGCTAAAACTCTATTAGTGACATGTGCTGGTCGAAGAGGGAACTGTTTAAAGGTTGGCGGAGTGGACTAATGCATTATATGACACATCCAGCAGCAGCTCACCTGTGCCTGGAGAGCCGTAATACCATAGACCAGTGATGGCGAACCTTTAAGGGGCCGAGTGCCCAAACTGCAACCCAAAACCTAATTATTTATTGCGAAGTACCAATAGGGCAATTTAACCTAACTTACAGGAGTGGTCGTTACAAGCGCTGCACAGGGGAGAAGCAGCAGATGCAACTCTCTCCCCTGTACAGTACTTGCAGTCCTGACACCCTGATGATCAATTCTATTATTTTAACAATTACTTGATTTTAAATTTACCTTTGCAGTCTTCTCTTCTCTTCAGCAGTGGTCATTCAGCTCATGTGCACTTAATGTACATTGAAGCTGAGCCGCTCCCACTGCTCTTTCCAGACACAGCAGGTGGATTGATCTGTATGGAACAAAATGCATTAGATAGATAGGAGATAGATTTTATCATGGAATGCAAGCAGATTCCACACTGAAATCCTGGTCCCTATCATGTAGCTATGTGCTCCATCCTATCCCTTTCCTTGTGGCTATGTGCTCCATCCTGTCCCTTTCCTTGAGGTTATGTGCTCCATCCTGACTCTCTGCTCGTAGTTATGTGTTCCATTCTGACCCTCTCCTTGTAGTTATGTGCTCCATTCTAACCGTCTCCTTTCAGTCATGTGCTCCATCCTGAACTTCTCCTTGTAGCTATGTGCTCCATCCTGACCCTCTCTTTGCAACAATGTCCAACTCTTGACCCTCTCCTTGTAGTTATGTGCTCCATCCTGACACTTTCCTTGTTGTTATGTGCTCCATCTTGACCCCCTCCTTGTAGTAATGTCCAACTCCTTACCCTCTCCTTGTAGTTATGTGCTTCATTCTGACCCTCTCCTTCTAGTTATGTGCTCCATCCTGTCCCTTTCCTTCAGGTTATGTGCTACATCCTGACCTTCTCCTTGTAGTTATGTGCTCCATCCTGACCTTCTACTGTCAGTTATGTGCTCCATCCTGACCCTCTCCTTGTAGTTATGTGCTCCATTGTGACCCTCTCCTTGTAGTTATGTCCTACATCCCGACTCTCTCCTTGTAGTTATGTGCTCCATCCTAACCATATACCTTTCAGTTATGTGCTCCATCCTGACCTTCTCCTTGTAGTTATATGCTCCATCCTGACCCTCTCCATGTAGTTATGTGCTCCAACTTGACCACCTCCTTGTAGTAATGTCTCAACTCCTTACCCTCTCCTTGTAGTTATAGTCTCCATCCTATCCATTTCCTTGAGGTTATGTACTCCATCCTGACCCTCTCCTTGTAGTTATAGTGCCTTCCAACCCTTTCTTGCAGTTATGTGCTCCATCCTGTCCCTTTCTCTTGTCCCCATTCTGGCCCCTTCTTGTAGCAATGTGCCCAATCCTTGATCCCCTTGTATAATGCTCCATCCTGACCCTCTTTCAGTATGTCCATCCTGACCCTCTCCTTGTAGTAATGTCTACAATCCTGACCCTCTCCTTGTAGTTATGTGCTCCATCCTGACCCTCTCCTTGTAGTTATGTCTCCATCCTGTCCATTTCCTTGAGTTATGTTGCTCCATCCTGACCTTCTCCTTGTAGTATGTGCTCCATCCTGACCCTCTCCTTGTAGTTATGTGCTCCTCCTGACTTCCTTCTTCAGTTATGTGCTCCTCCTGACCTCTCCTTGTAGTTATATGCTCCATCCTGACCCTCTCCATGTAGTTAATGTGCTCCAACCTGACCACCTCATTGTAGTAATGCTCCGAACTCCTGACCCTCTCCTTGTAGTTATGTGCTCCATCCTGACCCTCTCCTTGTAGCTATATGCTCCATCCTGTCCCTCTCCTTGTAGTTATGTGCTCCATCTTGACCTTCTCCTTGTAGTTATGTGCTCCATCCTGCCCTTTCTTAAGTTATAGTGCTCCATCCTGACCTCTTCTCCATGTAGTATGTGCTTCATCCTGACCCTCTCCTTGTAGTTATGTGCTCCATCCTGACTTTCTTCTTGTCAGTTATGTGCTCCATCCTGACCTTCTCTTGTAGTTATGTGCTCCATCCTGACCCTTCCTTGTAGCTTATGTGCTCCATCCTGACCCTCTCCTTGAGTAATGTCAACTCCTGACCCTCTCCTTGTAGTTATGTGCTCCTTCCTAACCCTCTCCTTGAGTATATGTCTCCATCCTGTCCCTCTCCTTGTAGTTATGTGCTCCATCCTGACCTCTCCTTGTAGCTATGTGCTCCATCCCTGTCCATTTCCTTGAGGTTATGTGCTCCATCCTGACCTTCTCCTTGTAGTTAGTATTCTCCATCCTGACCCTCTCCTTGTAGTTATGTGCTCCATCTTGACCCCTCCTTGTAGTAATGTCCAATCCTTACCTCTCCTTGTAGTTTTGTGCTCCACACCTCCTTAGTAGCCCATTGACCTCTCCTGGTAGTATGTCTACTCCTGACCCTCTCCTTGTAGTTATATGCTCCTACCTAACCTTTCACTTGCAGTTATGTGCTCCATCCTGCCCTTTCCTTGTGTAGCCTCCATTCTGCCACCCTTTCTTGTAGCAATGTGCCCATCGTCCTTGTCCATCCTTGTACGTATTGCCCATCCTGACCCTCTTGTCAGTATGTCCCATCCTGACCCTCTCCTTGTAGTATGTCTCAATCCTTGACCCTCTCCTTGTAGTTATGTGCTCCATCCTGACCTCTCCTTGTAGTTATGTGCTCCATCCTGCTCCATCTTCCTTGTAGCTATGTGCTCCATCCTGACCCTCTCCTTGGAGTTATGTGCTCCATCCTGACTTTCTCCTTGTAGTTAAGTGCTCCATCCTGACCTTCTCCTTCCAGTTATGTGCTCAATCCTGACAACCTACTTGTAGCTATATGCTCCATCCTGACCCTCTCCTTGCAGTAATGTACAACTCCTGATCCTCTCCTTGTAGTTATGTGCTCCTTCCTAACCCTCTCATTGCAGTTATGTGCTCCATCCTGTCCCTATCCTTGTAGTAATGTCTCCACCCTGACCCTCTCCTTGTAGTTATGTGCTCCAATTTGACCTTCTCCTTGTAGGCATGTGCTCCATCCTGACCCTCTTATAATTATGTGCTCCAACTTGACCCTCTTCTTGTAGTTATGTGCTCCATCCTGACCCTCTCTTTGGAGTTATGTGCTCCATCCTGTCTTTCTCCTTATAGTTAAGTGCTCCATCCTGACTTTCTCCTTTCAGTTATGTGCTCAATCCTGACAACCTCCTTGTAGCTATATGCTCCATCCTGACCCTCTCCTTGCAGTAATGTACAACTCCTGACCCTCTCCTTGTAGTTATGTGCTCCTTCCTAACTCTCTCATTGCAATTATGTGCTCCATCGTGTCCCTATCCTTGTAGTAATGTCTCCATCCTGACCCTCTCCTTGTAGTTATGTGCTCCATCCTGACTTTCTCCTTGTAGTTAAGTGCTCCACCCTGACCTTCTCCTTCCAGTTATGTGCTCAATCCTGACAACCTCCTTGTAGCTTTATGCTACATCCTGACCCTCTCCTTGCAGTAATGTACAACTCCTGACCCTCTCCTTGTAGTTATGTGCTCCTTCCTAACCCTCTCATTGCAGTTATGTGCTCCATCCTGTCCCTATCCTTGTAGTAATGTCTCCACCCTGACCCTCTCCTTGTAGTTATGTGCTCCAATTTGACCTTCTCCTTGTAGGCATGTGCTCCATCCTGACCCTCTTCTTATAATTATGTGCTCCAACTTGACCCTCTTCTTGTAGTTATGTGCTCCATCCTGACCCTCTCTTTGGAGTTATGTGCTCCATCCTGACTTTCTCCTTATAGTTAAGTGCTCCATCCTGACTTTCTCCTTTCAGTTATGTGCTCAATCCTGACAACCTCCTTGTAGCTATATGCTCCATCCTGACCCTCTCCTTGCAGTAATGTACAACTCCTGACCCTCTCCTTGTAGTTATGTGCTCCTTCCTAACTCTCTCATTGCAATTATGTGCTCCATCGTGTCCCTATCCTTGTAGTAATGTCTCCATCCTGACCCTCTCCTTGTAGTTATGTGCTCCATCCTGACTTTCTCCTTGTAGTTAAGTGCTCCACCCTGACCTTCTCCTTCCAGTTATGTGCTCAATCCTGACAACCTCCTTGTAGCTATATGCTACATCCTGACCCTCTCCTTGCAGTAATGTACAACTCCTGACCCTCTCCTTGTAGTTATGTGCTCCTTCCTAACCCTCTCATTGCAGTTATGTGCTCCATCCTGTCCCTATCCTTGTAGTAATGTCTCCACCCTGACCCTCTCCTTGTAGTTCTGTGCTCCAATTTGACCTTCTCCTTGTAGGTATGTGCTCCATCCTGACCCTCTTCTTATAATTATGTGCTCCAACTTGACCCTCTTCTTGTAGTTATGTGCTCCATCCTAACCCTCTCTTTGGAGTTATGTGCTCCATCCTGACTTTCTCCTTATAGTTAAGTGCTCCATCCTGACCTTCTCCTTTCAGTTATGTGCTCAATCGTGACAACCTCCTTGTAGCTATATGCTCCATCCTGACCCTCTCCTTGCAGTAATGTACAACTCCTGACCCTCTCCTTGTAGTTATGTGCTCCTTCCTAACTCTCTCATTGCAATTATGTGCTCCATCCTGTCCATTTCCTTGAGGTTATGTGCTCCATCCTGACCCTCTCTTTGTAGTTATGTGCTCCATCCTGACCTCCTTTCAGTTATGTGCTCCATCCTGACCTTCTCCTTGTAGTTGTATGCGCCATCCTGACCCTCTCCATGTAGTTATGTGCTCCAACTTGACCACCTCCTTGTAGTAATGTCCAACTCCTTACCCTCTCCTTGTAGTTATGTGCTCCATCCTATCCATTTCCTTGAGGTTATGTACTCCATCCTGACCCTCTCCTTGTAGTTATGTGCTCCAACTTAACCTTCTCCTTGTAGCTATGTGCTCCATCCCGGCCCTCTTCTTGTAATTATGTGCTCCATCCTGACCCTCTTCTTGTAGTTATGTGCTTCATCCTGACCCTCCCCTTGGAGTTATGTGTTCCATCCTGACTTTCTCTTTGTAGTTAAGTGCTCCATCCTGACCTTCTCCTTTCAGTTATGTGCTCAATCCTGACAACCTCCTTGTAGCTATATGGTCCATCCTGACCCTCTCCTTGCAGTAATGTACAACTCCTGACCCTCTTCTTGTAGTTATGTGCTCCTTCCTAACCCTCTCATTGCAGTTATGTGCTCCATCCTGTCCCTATCCTTGTAGTAATGTCTCCACCCTGACCCTCTCCTTGTAGTTATGTGCTCCAATTTGACCTTCTCCTTGTAGGCATGTGCTCCATCCTGACCCTCTTCTTATAATTATGTGCTCCAACTTGACCCTCTTCTTGTAGTTATGTGCTCCATCCTGACCCTCTCCTTGTAGTTATGTGCTCCATCCTGTCCATGTCCTTGAGGTTATGTGTTCCATCCTGACCTTCTCCATGTAGCTTTGTGCTCCATCCTGACCCTCTCTTTGTAGTTATGTGCTCCATCCTGACCTCCTTTCAGTTATGTGCTCCATTCTTTTCAATTAAAGGTTATTCTATAGCGAGCGCAGGGGCACAGATAAGGCAGGTAGTTATGGATCAAGAATCCTCTTTATTCACCACAACATGTTTCCACGAAGGCTTATCGTCTTCCTCAGGTCTGAGGAAGACGATAAGCCTTCGTGGAAACATGTTGTGGTGAATAAAGAGGATTCTTGATCCATAACTACCTGCCTTATCTGTGCCCCTGCGCTCGCTATAGAATAACCTTTAATTGAACTGTTGGATCTCACCTCTGTGTGAGTTATTCAGAAGCTGCGGGGCACATTGCTGAAAATCCTTCACTGCCTGTGGAGCACAGGACCTGTGGGAACGTCGACACCTGTGATTGGTGATAAATCGTGACTGCAGATACCACGTGACTGACAGGCGGCTGGCCCTTGGACGGCTCCTCCGGCCCAGGTGGCCTTAAGAATACACTGGGGTTGTGCGGAGGCGGCACAACCCGAAAAGGTGAGAGCCCCCCCTGTCACAACCTTTCCTTCCCCTTCAAAGTGCATGTGGGTTCTCCCTATGGGAGCGCTTTTCTCTCTCTTTTTGTATTATATGTGCTCCATTCTGACCTTCTCCTTGTAGTTATATGCTCCATCCTGACCCTCTCCATGTAGTTATGTGCTCCAACTTGACCCCATCTTTGTCCCCTTGTACTAATGCCCCATCCTGACCCTTCCTAGCAGTTATGTCCACTTCCTGCCCCCTTTTTGTAGTAATGCTCCATCCTGCCCCCTCCTTACAGAAATGCCCCATCATGTCTATTCCTTGCAGTAATGACCCATCATGCCCTCTAGTGATAGTATTGCTCCATTAGGCCCCTTCCTGGTAGTATTGTTCCATCATTCTCCAACTTGGTACTATTGCCCCTTCATGCCCCCTCCTGGTACTATTGCCCCATAATACCCCCTCCTGGTAGTATTGCCCCATCATGCCCTCTCCTTGTAGAATTGTCCCATCATGCCCCCTCCTGTAATATTGCCTCCATCATGCCCCCTTCTGTAGTATTGCCTCCACCGTTTCCCCTCCTGCAGTATTGCCCCCATCGTGCCCCCTCCTGTACTATTGCCCCCATCTTTCCCCCTCCTGGTACTATTGCCCCATCATGTCTCCTCCAGGTAGTATTGTCCCATCATGCCCCCTCATATAGTATTGCCCCATGATGCTCCCTCCTATAGTATTGCCACCATCATGCCCCCTCCTGTAGCAGTGCCTCCATCTTGCCCCCTCCTGTAGAATTGCCCCATCATGCCCTCTCCTGTAGTATTGCCCCATCATGCCCCCTCCTTTAGTATTGCCCCATCATGCCCCTCCTGTAGCATTGCCCCCATCATGCCCCCTCCTGTAGCATTGTCTCCACCATGCCTCCTCCTGCAGTATTGTCTCCATCATGCCCCCTCCTGTAGCAGTGCCTCCATCATGCCCCCTCCTTCAGTATTGCCTCCAACATGCCCCCTCTTGTAGTATTGCCTCCATCATGACCCTCCTGTAGTATTGCCCTATCATTCCACCTGCAGTAGTATTGCCCCCATCATGCCCCCTCCTGTAGTATTGCCCCCATCATTCCCCCCTCCTGTTTTAATGCCTCCATCATGCCCCCTCCTGTAGTATTGCCCCCATCATTCCCCCCTCCTGTTTTAATGCCTCCATCATGCCCCCTTCTGTAGTATTGCCCCCATCATGCCCCCCTCCTGTTTTATTGCCTCCATCATGGCCCCTCCTGTAGTATTGCCACCATCATGCCCCTTCTTGGTTGTGACCTATACCTTAGAAAAAAAATCATACTCACTTACCGTAGTACTCCCGCTTCCACCGCTGCTCTTCTCTCCTCAAGTCTTATCTCATCTCCCACGATCAAATGACGCAATTGAGCTATCGCATCACATGACCGCGATCATGTCACATGACCGCAATCGTGTCACATGACTGCAATGGTGTCACATGACGCTGGGTGAGTGGGGCTAAGAGAGAGTGTCTGAGAGAGGAGAAATGGCTCCTCCGATCCGACACGACTGCTTTGAACTGCCGGTGCCATAGTGCCTGCAGTTCAAAGCGTTAGTACAGAGACGAGGCCGTGTGCCAACAAAGACGGGTCTGCGTGCCTTCTCTGGCACATGTGCCATAGGTTCGCCATCACTTTCATAGACAATATCAGCTTCTGACATTAACACTATGAAATTAACTTCCATTTAACTATAGCAGAGCATTTCACATGGACTGCAGAGTAGTGAAATGAGTGATAATGGCTCTCAGTGTACTGTAGTCTGCTGGAGTCCCAAAGCTTCAGACTGATAGATCTCAATTACTTTGCATTGTATGTTAACGACGTATGTCATATTGCTATAACGTCACAGCATGCTACTTATTAGCAGATCTTGAGGGAACGTAATGGCCGAGGTCTTATTGCACCCAGAAATCATGGCCTAGAGTGAAGAGGTTCAAAGGACCAGATGGCAGACAATTAAATGATGTGAAGCAAGCTGATTGGACAAGTGAGTGATAAGGTAATTATTAATCTTTTTAAAGCTTTTGTCGCCCCACCTAATGGTTCCGCAAGTTTGATAAATTCATGCAAAGCATAATACAAAAAAGGAATATTTTAGAGAAGACAAATTTTTGAAAACTTCATGGAGAATTTAATTTCTCTTGCATAAACGTGCGCAACCTTAGATAAAATTTTTAGACCCACTTGTTCCATTAGCATCTTTATCTTCCAGGTGGATTGTCTGGTGATTCTCATTTCTTCAGCTCCCTTCTTCAGATCTATGATCTATGTCTGCGGGCCAAGAATCATACTGATCCAGTCAAATTCAGCCTGTCACTGCTCTGGCCAAGCAAATTAAATGAGACGCTTTACTACATTACAAATAACAGCTAATCCACATCATGCTCACATGACCACTTCTCCGATTAAATGCCTTTTTAGTATCAATCAAGATTGGGCATACTATAGTCTATCACATTTATGGTCCTAGTGGTATTATCATAGGGTTCTTTAAAGGTACCTTCCTTTGACAAACAATAATGTTAAATAGTATTGGTGACTACCTTGTATGGTAATATAGGGTCCACACAGGAAGTGGAAAGGGTTGATGTAGGGTTGATAATAGGTCATCTCATAGATACCTTAAACTGAGATATGACATAAAACATACAATAACCAGTTCCGGCTCAGTAGATCCAAAATAAAATTCCTGGTATCTAATGGACAGAAAGAAAGAAATACCTGCACAGGTGTTCATAGATAGTATGCAGTCTATATGTGTTGGAGGGGATTTGGTAAAGCTATATTGACCTTGTATACAATAGTACAGGATGAGTGTCAATTCCTCTGTAATTTATGCTGTTGTGGAGCCCACTGGGACGGGATACTCGGTGTCGGACCGGGGTACTGCTGGGGGATGTCACGGCGGTCCTGGTCCGGACCGTGTCCCGGGTTCGCACAATTAAATGGGGTGTATTTACAAGGGATTAGGTTTGTCGTGACGCCACCCACAGGTTGTGGTCAGGGAGACCACCGCTGCTGCAGAACCTCCGGGGATGATGTTTTGGCAGCTTTAGATGGAATGGCTCTCCGCAGGTAGAGCCTGGTTCCCCAGGGCAGTGGTAATTAAAGTCTGTGATGGTTGTTACAGATGTTACAGGATAATAGGGGTTGTAGTAGAGATGATGAGAGTGGAGGCAATGGCAGTCTATGAGGGAAAGTAGGGTTTCAGCACAAGGATGACACACACTCACATTTGTTGTCGTTTTCCAAGTCTTTACTGTGCAGATGGTAAAGCAGAGTATTGTCCACAGAGTCTGTACCAGGGCCGGGTTGCTCCCACCCTGACCGGGTCTTTGGCTTCCTACTTCTGCGCTTTGTGTGTGGTCCAGCTGCCGCTTTTAGCTGAACTGCTGGCTCTGTCTCCACTCACGGGTACCAATCTGCTAGGCAACTTGAGTCCTCTGTGTCACTAACCCCTCCGTGTTGCTTTGCTATGGTACAGTGAAGATGGTGGACCTTCACTTACCCAGTATTCACTGTCCTGTCCGTCTCAGGCACAGCATCGGATCCGGTATCCTCTGTTTCTTTGTCTCCTTCCCTCAGACCTCTCAGGACCTCCACCCCAACTCGACTCCACTCAGACTCTCACTCAAAACTAAACTCAACTCCAAACTCAAACTAACTGTCACTCCTGCTCTGAGGTAAAACAACCTTAGCTCCTCCCACTCTTGCAGGTGCCACATAAGCTCCTCCCACTTTCTAGTGTAGTGTTGTGTGGGGAGCAAACCTGTGTTGCTGTTTCTGTGGCACATTAACCCTTGGGGTGCCACACTGTCATGTAGAGGTCCCCAACTCCAGTCCTCAAGGCCCACCAACGGTCCAGGTTTTCATTATTTCCTTAGAAATTTGACAGTTGGTAATTCAATCTCCTGCACAGGTGGTGATTACAACTGTCAAATGCCAAGGAAATCCTGAAAACATGCACTGTTGGTGGGCCTTGAGGCCTGAAGTTGGGGACCTCTGATGTAGACAACCACTATGAAGAAACCATAAATAGCTAAAAAATTATTTAGCACAACATAAAGATAAATAGTGGTCATTAACTAGAAGAATGTCCCCAGTGTCTTCAATAGCTGTAATACTGATGTTTGAGCTACTGTGACCTCTGTATGAGCCACATTTTGTAACAGATCTTCAACTGCTTAAAAAAACATAGAGGGAAAAAAACACCCAAAGACCCGCACTTGTGAGTGTCCTAATGCATTAATTTAAAAGAAGTAAATGGAGGAAGAATCTCAGTGAAAATTACTTGTTAAAATGTATAAAATTTGTCATCTAGCAGGAAACTGCTTATCGTTTGCTGTGACTTAGTGATCAAGGATTTGTCAAAAATAAGCAATTAGAGTTGGCTATGAAAGCTTCGCTTAAGGCCCTTTAACACTACAGTAGTCTAGAAGATCTCCTTGCATTATATGATTGGACAGAAATTGCTTTTTATTTGATGTGGCATTGTTTCAACAAGAAATCATTTCATTTCAATTTCTAGTTCTAGTTTACTTGTTTTTAATTAAAGATGTGTGTAAACATTTAACAAAACAGAATATTTACCTAAGGGCATCTCTGTATTTTAGATTATATCATTATTTCAATTTTCAAGTTCATATTCTTGCCTTGTTGTTAAGTGGCTGCAAAGAAACAAAAGAAAAATGACAATGAATAGAAACAAAAAGAAAGGATGTACAGTCAGATAAGGCCAATTTGCACAATTGGTTTTATCTTTCTTCATTAGATGTTATGCTATTTCTTATATGAGATCATAAATCCCCTCCTCCTCCATAAATACTTACCGGTAATACTTATTAAGCAAGTTAGAATAAAATGGACTTTAATGATACCTCATCAGACATGTGACTAATGGTGGGTTTACACACACCAATTTATCTGTTCAATATCTGAACCAATCTCTGGTTGCAGTAAAATCATGGATACATTGCTCCATGTTGTACACAGCCACAAAATGGAGCAATGTATCCATGATTTCACTGCAACCAGAGATCTGTTCAGATATTGAACAGATAAATTGGTGTGTGTAAACCCACCATTACATTAGATTTATTGAGGTCTGTAAGTATAACCGCTCACTAATTCAGAATGTCCTGAAATTGTCTTACATTGAGATCTCTGTAGCTGCTATTAATGCAATGAAGAGTAACATTATGGGCCAGGACTCTGTGTCCATTGCTGAAATTTGTTGCTGGAACAAGGATCTTTTCAACTGTCTTAATTTATATGGAAAAGTAGATAATGCATTTGTTCTAAAAATTAACCCTCAGAAAAATACACTTTTTACCCTGCAGAGAAAACAAGCACAGCGGGCAAAGGATTTCTGTGCATCCAATCCACTGCTTGTATTATACAATGTAGCGGTTTAGGCTAGGGTCACAGTTGCATTTTTCACAAGCGTTTTTGGAGACCTGCGCATGTAAAAAACGCACCCATAGGCCCCCATGTTAAAAAACACATGCCCTAATAGCAAAAACGCATGTGTGACAGTACCATGCGTTTTAGGTGCATTTCCAATAACGCATGCGTTTTTTAATATGGGGCCCTATGGGAAACGCATGCAAAAACGCATGTAGAATTAGTACCATTCAAAAACGCATGCGTTTTCCATAGGAGCCCATGTTAAAAAAACGCAAGCGTTTTAGAAAATGCATGCGTTTTTTTAACATGGGCTCCTATGGGAAACGCATGTGTTTTTGAATGGCACTAAAAGGTACTAATTGTACATGTGTTATTGCATGCGTTTTCTATAGGAGCCCATGTTATAAAAACGCATGCGTTTTCTACAAAAACGCATGCGTTTTTCAAAACACACCAAAAAATAGTACATGCACTATTTTTTGGTGCGGATTTCAAAACGCACACAAAAACGCAGGGTGCCATCACACGCCTTTAAACACTCATGGTGACTTGAAAAACGCATGTAAAAATGCATGCGTTTTTTAAAGACACTACAAAAACGCATGCCAACTGTGACCCCAGCCTTAGACATAGTGATAACATGCTGCATCCAAACCGCTGCAAACACTGATTGAGTAAGCATACCCTTGGGCTATGTGCTGGCTTGAAAATGGTGCAAATTTTGTGCTTCCAGAAAACCACACATGCAGAAAAAAAGCAGCAGAGAAATGGTTGTACGTTTTTGCCACTCTTAGGCAGGGGTCACACATAGAAGTCCGTTTTTGGAAGTGATTTTCATCACCAATCCGTTTTTTATAGGGTGCTTTTTGAGCCTCCTGCACCCCTGAACGTTTTTGGACTTAGTCATTTTTTCATTAAAAACGCATGTGCGTTAACGCAAGTGCCTACATGTGCCATGCGTTAACGCATGCGTTTCCCATAGGGCCCCATGTTAAAAAAACGCATGCGTTTTTTAACTGATGCCAAAAACATTGCTAGCAACGTTTTTGGCTCAAAAACGGACAGAGCAATGTTTTGAGGTCCAGAAAAAAACGGACAGGGTGTTTATTACATCCAATCCGTTTTTCTGTCAGTTTTTGGACTTAGAAAAAAAAAATTACAAAAATGAAGCCAAAAACGGACCAAGGGCTTATGTGTGGCCCTAGCCTTATGTGAATTTTGCTGTGTTTCTTTGAGTAATTGTTCACTGCTGTGACTGTGAATAAAGCTAGGTTGGGCTGTGTAAAAAAAGAGTTTCAAGATGTCATAATGTGATGTGGGGTTCCGCTGTAATTTTTGTCACCAGCACAGGCACAGCAGACAGGTATGGGCTGCCACCCACCCATACCTGCATAGTGTTACCTGGTTGGGAATCAAAAATAATATTTTTAATAATTTTTTTATTACATTTTTAAAACAAACGACGAAGGGCTTCACCAGATTTTTGTTGCCAGCCAGGTACAGCAGACAGCTACGGTCTGCCACCAACCCCAGCTGCCTAGTTTTACCTGGATGGAAACTAAAAACAATTTTAAGAAAATGACGTTGAGCTTTGCCAAATGTTTGGTCCAGCTAGGTACTACTAGTCATTTGGGAGCTGGAATCCTCAGCATAGGGAGGCCCAAGGTTTCTGGGCCTCCCCCCAGTGCAAGTTAGAGCCCGCAGATGCCCCAGAAAAAAGTGCATTCATAGGAGCTCCATTTTCTGGTGCTGTATCCGAGTCTTCCAGCTGCCCAGAAATTAGCAATGTCAAGACATCAATTAGATATCTGACATTACTAACCAAATCAGTAAGGACACAAATAAACACACAAAAAAATATTTATTTGAAAAAACACTCACCAACAACCCTCTTTCCCCAATTTATTGGAAAAAAAATCTGATATAGTCCAGTGAGAAGGTCTGACGTAGTCCAGTGGGAGGTCCCTCTATGATTTCCAGTCTTTTACAGCATATAGAAGAATCCCCCATATGCTATAAAAGCAGACATCCTCCAAGGAGAATGACAGGTCATGACCTCATTGAGTTCATGGCAGGTCAAGATCCTTGGTTCACAACGGGTGAATTGTGATTCCATGATGGGATCACAATTGACTCCTGTGTGAACCAAGGATTGTGACATGCCATGGTCTCACTGAAATCATAAGCTATCATTCTGTCAGCAGACAGAGCAGTCTCCAACCAGCCTCCAGGTTGTTTGTGTTGTAAAGCAGTGGTAAATGGGGCTACATCCTTTCACTCACAGACGACAGGAGAATTGTTTAATATAAGTTGTAATACAAGCTGCAGTCGAGTTATGTGACATATTTGCTTCAGTGTTCCTGTGGACTTTAGTATGTAGGCAGAACAATCAAAAAAATGCACGCAAGACTTAACAAGCACCGATCCAACATACGGAACAATTATTTCTTGCATAGTGTATCAAAACACATTAGTGCTGTACATTCAAAAGATCCAAAGGAATTAAAATTGATTATTATTGATCAGATTCCGGAGACGTGAGCAACTGGTTCAATACTTTAATAAAGAAGGAAAGTTACTGGATTTTCAGATTAGGAATGCTGAGTCCTGAAGGATTGAATCTTATGATTGATAATATAATGTATGTAAATAGTCCTGCTCTGTAATGAGTCCTTCATCCCTTATTTAAATGATTGAGGAGTTCGCCTTTTAGTTCCATCTTGTTATTTTTAGTGATTGATGAGTTCACCCCTAGTTCATTCTGGTTATTTTATCTTTTTATTGATAACTCCACTCTCTCTTTTTGGTCACTTATTGATTTTAGTATGAGTATATTATTTTATTTCATGCTCCCGCTCTATATTTTTAATGAGGGTTTTATAATATGCAATTTTGAGCATCGGGTGCATCAGCACCATTTTATTGATGGGTATGGTATGTACATTGTTTGAACATGGGTATGAATGAAAAGCGTGGCTCTGTTCCTGGAATGTGCATGCATATTAATATATGTGGTGGTTTATACACACATAAATTTTATAGCATGCTTTTATGGTTTTACACAGAAATATGCTTCTTGTGTTAGTTTAGTTTAATGGCACGTATTATATGTGAATATTGTATGTTTTATATGCCACATAATTTTATTTTTATCAGTAATTTCCACTGAGTGCTTCCGTACCTCTGGATATATGGGATGGATGTGGTTAATAGAGTGACATCATTAAGTGTTAATTCCTGATTTGCTTGTGATACTATGTAATGTGTCCTTTCTCACCATTTAATGAAAATCCTCCTGAGGAAGACAACAATCTGATATGGAAATGTGTTGTGGTAAATAAATGTGTTTAACCCATAAATGATCTCCTTATTTGTTCCCCCAGCGCTCTTAGCCAGTAACCCTTTCTTTCCTCAATTCTGCACAACCAACCTTCTGAGTGAGCTGGGGAGAGGCACAGATAATCCTAGCTAAGCGTCCCTGGACTGATAGGAGCTGTGGTGATGTCAGACACTGTGACCAGAGACTCTTGAGTCATGTGACCTAGTGATGGGCGAGTCCTAAATTACTCGGAATCGCTTGACTCTAGCGAGTCCGAGCCCGGGACTCGCTACTCGTTGCGAGTCTAGCGAGTCCAATGTTAATGAATGGGGAAGCGAGTAATAGCGAGTAATGTGCGATTTACAAATCGCAGATGTGTCTCGGAAGCTTCAGGCTCTATCTGCTAGGACTCGTTACTCTGCGAGTTTCCCAGCGTTTACTCGCACAGTAAAGAGTCCAATGCAAATCAATGGCAATTCTAGTTTTGTCAGAGACTCTGACAAAACTAGGATTGCCATTGACTTGCATTGGACTCGTTACTGTGCAAGTAATCGCAGGGAAACTCTCACAGTAAGGAGTCCAGCTGTCTGCTCTGTGTCAGGCTGCAGGCTGCCGCAGCTCCAGGGTCCTAGAGCCCGCCTGCTGCCTGATGTAGCAGAGCTGAGATTGTTCTCAGTCTGCTCATTCCCTGTGCATAGACATCTATATCTATGCACAGGGGATGTAGCAGAGAGGACATCGCGTTTTGGACTACGTCGGACAGAAGAGGATTTTTTTAATTAAAGATGGAGTCCCTAATGGCTTTTTTTTTTTTTTTAATAAAAAATTTTCTCTGTGTTGTGTTTTTTTTAACCCTTTATTGGAGATTCTTAGTGGCCGGGTCAAACATGGCCTGACATTAAGAATCTCGGGCTTAATACCAGCTTGTATAACAAAGCTGGTATTAACCCCTTTATTACCCAGCGTGCCACCGCCACCAGGGCCTCTGGAAGAGCGGGGTTCAGCGCCAAAGGATGGCGCTTCAATGAACGCGCCATCTTCTATGGCGGCTGCGGGCTGCAATTTGCAGCGGGGGGTGCCCAGAAAGCTTGGGCCTCCCTGCGCTGCGGATTCCAGCCCCAGCTGCTTAGCTGTACCTGGCTAGACATAGAAATTGCGCAGAGCCCCACGCATTTTTTTTTTATTATTTCATGAAATTCATGAAATAATAAAAAGAGGGCTCGCCTATATTCTTGTGTCCGGTCAGGTACAAATAGGCACCTGGGAGTTGGGGGCAGCCCGTCGTTGTCTGCTGGATCCGGCTGGTTCCAGAAATACGGCGAAGCCCACGTAATTTTTTTTCTGAAAAATCAATAAAACAATCCTAAAAAAGGGACTGCATCTTTATTAACCCCTCGCCCATGGTCCAGGGGTTAATAAAGATGCAGTCCCTTTTATTTACATTGTTTTATGGATTTGTCAGAAAAAAATTTGACGTGGGCTTCGCCGTATTTCTGGAACCAGCCGGATCCAGCAGGCAGCGACGGGCTGCCCCCAACCCCCAGGTGCCTATTTGTACCTGGCCAGACACAAGAATATATTGGAGCCCTTTTTTTTTATTATTTCATGAAATAATAAAAAAAAAATGCGTGGGGCTCCGCGGCCCTGGTGGCGGTGGCACGCTGGGTAATTAAGGGGTTAATACCACCTTTGTTATACAAGCTGGTATTAAGCCCGGGATTCTTAATGTCAGGCCAGGTTTGACCCGGCCACTAAGAATCTCCAATAAAGGGTTAAAAAAAGCACAACACAGAGAAATTTTTTTATTAGAAATAAAAAAAAAAGCCATTAGGGACTCCATCTTTAATTAAAAAATCCTCTTCCGTCCGACGCGATGTCCTCTCTGCTACATCCCCTGTGCATAGATATAGATGTCTATGCACAGGGAATGAGCAGACTGAGAACAATCTCAGCTCTGCTACATCATCTCTGTGCACAGGGAGAGCAGGCGAGCTCTAGGACCCTGGAGCTGCGGCAGCCTGCAGGCTGAGAGCAGACGCAGAGCAGACAGCTGGACTCCTTACTGTGCGAGTTTCCCTGCGATTACTTGCACAGTAACGAGTCCAATGCAAGTTAATGGCAATCCTAGTTTTGTCAGAGTCTCTGACAAAACTAGGATTGCCATTGATTTGCATTGGACTCTTTACTGTGCGAGTAATCCCTGGGAAACTCGCAGAGTACCGAGTCCTGCGAGTCCCTTACTACTTGCAGAGTAACGAGTCCTAGCGAGTAGATTCGCCCATCCCTAATGTGACCGCATTCCATCCAATCAGAGCAAGCCGGGACAGGTCAGGAAGCCGGCACAAGCTGTGACAGAGTGGAGCCGGTGCCCAGAGTTCCTTTGAGCCATACGCTACACTGAGGTTGTGCGGAGGCACGCAACCATCATAGGTGAGAGGCGACCCCTCATTCACCCTTTAAATTGCCCCATAAGACCACCAGGTTCTCCCTATGGGAGCACTTTTATTTTTTGTGTAATGTCACCATCCTGGGCCATATTCTGATAAATATGTCCCCCATCCTTATAAAATATCTCCTATCATGTTATATATGTCCCCCATCGCGTGCCCCTTCCTGGTAAATATGCCCTACATCCTGGTCTATATCCCTCTATCATTGTCTATATGTCTTCCAGTCTGTCCCCTTTTTAGTAAATATGTATATCTAATATATAAAAGCCCAAGCTCACTTCCGTCACTTTGCACAGGACTTCCGTAACTTTGTCCTCGGCTACGTGACGTCACTGGAGCCCTACACCCATTCAGGGTGAACCAAGATGGTGGCCGTAAACGGGAGTGGGACTCATAGAGCCAGCTACGCTTACGGCCGCCCCTACAGTGCACACACACACACAGTCCCGCACATACCCCGGTGTGCCCCTCGCCGCGGCCCCGCACATACCCCGGTGTGCCCCTCGCCGCGGCTCCGGCCCCGCACATACCCCGCTGTGCCTCCTCCACCATCCGGGAGCTGGCCCCGCCTACACTCCGGTCCGGGGGGCGCCCTCCGCCATCACCGGCACCGCCGCCATCCCTCCCACTCACCGCCCAAAGCCGCTCATTTTTCTCCTCCATCCGAGAGCCGACCCAACCCACACTCCGGTCCGGTGGGCGGGCTCCGGCATCGCCGCTCACCGCACACAGCCCGGTAAGTGTCCTCTGTGCTCTCCGGTCTCTGTGCCCTCCAGCTTCTGTGCCCTCCGGTCTCTGTGCCCTCCCCTGGCCTCCCCTGTGCACTCCAGCCTCCACTCGCCTCCCCTGTGCCCTCCAGCCTCCCTGGCCTACCCTGTGCCCTCCAGCCTCCCCTGGCCTCCCCTGTGCCCTCCAGCCTCCCCTGGCCGCCCCTGTGCCCTCCAGCCTCCCAAGGCCGCCCCTGTGCCCTCCAGCGTCCCCTGGCCGGCCCTGTGCCCTCCAGCCTCCCCTGG
The DNA here is from genome assembly GCA_033576535.1 of Allobates femoralis. Classification (NCBI taxonomy): domain Eukaryota; kingdom Metazoa; phylum Chordata; class Amphibia; order Anura; family Aromobatidae; genus Allobates; species Allobates femoralis. The sequence goes on from JARQOC010000001.1 coordinate 275,429,806, forward strand.
CCGGCCCTGTGCCCCCCAGCCTCCCCTGTGCCCTTCAGCCTCCCCTGGCCGCCCCTGTGCCCTCCAGCCTCCCCTGGCCGCCCCTGTACCCTCCAGCCTCCCCTGGCCGCCCTTGTGCCCTCCAGCCTCCCCTGCCCGCCCCTGTGCCCTCCAGCCTCCCTGGCGGCCTCCGTGCCCTCCAGCCTCCCCTGGCAGCCTCCGTGCCCTCCAGCCTCCCCTGGCGGCCTCCGTGCCCTCCAGCCTCCCCTGGCGGCCTCCGTGCCCTTCACCCTCCCCTGGCCTCCGTGCACTCCACCCTCCCCTGGCCTCCGTGCCCTTCACCCTCCCCTGGCCTCCGTGCCCTTCAGCCTCCCTGGCCTCCGTGCCCTCCACCCTCCCCTGGCCTTCCTGCCCTCCACCCTCCCCTAGCCTCCCTGCCCTCCAGCCTCCCCTGTCCTCCCTGCCCTCCAGCCTCCCCTGTCCTCCCTGCCCTCCATCCTCCCCTGTCCTCTCTGCCCTCCAGCTCCCCTGTCCTCTCTGCCCTCCAGCCTCCCCTGTCCTCTCTGCCCTCCAGCCTCCCCTGTCCTCTCTGCCCTCCAGCCTCCCCTGTCCTCCCTGCCCTCCAGCCTCCCCTGTCCTCCATGCCCTCCAGCCTCCCCTGTCCTCCCTGCCCTTGGGCCTCCCCTGTCCTCCCTGCCCTCCAGCCTCAGCTTTCCTCACCCCTCCCCATCCCTTCAGCCTCCCCTCTCCTCACCCCCGCAGCCTCCGCTCTCCTCACCCCTCCAGCCTCCGCTCTCCTCACCCCTCTAGCCTCCGCTCTCCTCACCCCTCCAGCCTCCGCTCTCCTCACCCCTCCTTACCCCTCCAGCCTCCGCTCTCCTCACCCCTCCATATGCAATGTACAGTATGTGTATGTATGTGTGTATGTAATATAATTTGTGAATGATGTGTGTGTATGCATATATATATTTCTACATCTTTATAGATTTGCATGTGTGTACATATAATGTGTGTTGTATCTAATATATAAAAGAGCAAGGCACTTACGTCACTTTGTCCGCACTTCCGTCACTTTGTCCACACTTCCGTCACTTTGTCCACACTCACACACTCCACTATACTTACCACCAGCCCAACCTCCGCCGCCTGGATCCTCAGTTGACATGTCGCCGCCCCCCCACTACTGGATCCAATATAGCATCCAGGAAAGCTCGCCAAACTTCCTGGACGCCATATTGGATGCAGTCGTCCGGGGCTGGCGACATACTTTGTTCCGGGAAGTCTCGGCAGACTTCTCAGACGCCATATTGGATCCAGTCGTCTGGGGGCGGCGACATGTCGACTCAGGATCCAGGCGGTGGGGAACACGCAGAGCTGGTGGTAATATACCGGAGTGTGTGTATGTGTGCGTGACACTTGCCATGGCGCTGCGTGACCACTCTGCCCACGGCGCTGCGCTGACCACTCTGCCCACGGCGCTGCACTGACCACGCTGCCCACGCCGCTGCGCTGACCACTCTGCCCACGGCGCTGCGCTGATCACTCTGCCCACGCGTTGCGCTGACCACGGTGCTGCACTGACAGCTGCCCACGCCGCTGCGCTGACCACGCTGCCCACGGCGATGCGCTGACCACGCTGCTCACGGCGCTGGCTGACCACTCTGCCCACGCCGCTGCGCTGACCACTCTGCCCACAGCGCATGCGCTGACACACCCTGCCCACGGCGCTGCGCTGACCACCTGCCACGGTGCTGCGCTGACCACTTGCCACGGCGCTGCGCTGACCACTTGCCCACGGCGCTGCACGACCATGTGCCCACGCCGCTGCGCTGACCACTCTGCCCACGGCGCTGCGCTGCCCACTCTGCCCAGACGCTGCGCTGACACGGTGCTGCACTGACCACGCGGCCCACGCCGCTGCGCTGACCACGCTGCCATGGTGCTGCGCTGACCACTCTGCTCACGGCGTTGCGCTGACCACTCTGCCCATGTCGCTGCGCTGACCACTCTGCCACCGATGCCCTGACCACACCCTGCCACGGCGCTGCGCTGACCACTCTGCCCACGGTGCTGCGCTGACCACTCTGCCCACGCGCTGCGCTGACCACTCTCACCGCACTCACTGATAACCACTGAGCCACCACACTCACTGCTAACCACTGAGCCACTGCACTCACTGCTAACCACTGAGCCACTGCACTCACTGCTAACCACTGAGCCATCGCACTCACTGCTAACCACTGAGCCACGTGCAGTGCTAACCACTGAGCCACCGCGTAGTGCTAACCACTGAGCCGCCGCGCAGTGCTAACCACTGAGCCTCCGCGCAGTGCTACCATGAGCCACGTGCAGTGCTAACCTGAGCCACCGCGCAGTGCTAACCACTAAGCCACCGTGCAGTGCTAACCACTGAGCCACCGTATACTCTGCTACCCACTGAGCCACCTGTATGCACACAATTCGTTTCACCGCACTCACCTAACTATTACTAAATAAACTATATATGGATTCTAGACTACCCGATTCTTTAGAATCGGGCCGCCATCTAGTATATATATATGGGAATTTAGAATTAAAACACCACTCTAGTGCTGAAATTAAAAAAAGACTAGGGTGGTGCTTTAAATGAACTGACAGTATGAATAAAACTGAAATGAAATAGATGATTGAGCACTAGGCAAGGTGATCTATGTTTTGATTTTTTCCAGTTGCCTTATTATTTTGTGAGTTATTTGGAGCCAAGCTGCTAGGTGTTTGCTTGCCAACAGGTGCAAAAGGATCCAGGACAAGTAATGGTATATACTGGTGCATCTCAATGAATTAGAATATCATCAAATAGTTCATTTATTTCAGTAATTCAATACATACAGTGAAACACATACAGTTGTGGCCAAAAGTATTGACACCCCTGCAATTCTGTCAGATAATACTCAGTTTCTTCCTGGAAATGATTGCAATCACAAATTCTTTGGTATTATTATCTTCATTAAATTTGCCTTCAATGAAAAAACACAAAAAGAATTGCCCTAAAGCCAAAGTGGATCTAATTCCACACCAAACATAAAAAAGGGGGTGGACTAAAGTATTGGCACTGTTAGAAAAATCATGTGATGCTTCTCTAATTTGCGTAATTAACAGCACCTGTAACTTACCTGTGGCACCTAACAGGTGTTGGCAATAACTAAATCACACTTGCAGCCAGTTGACATGGAGGAAGCATGGCAATCTCAAGGCTACAAGTCCATCTCCAAAGACCTGAATGTTCCTGTGTCTACCGTGCGCAGTGTCATCAAGAAGATTAAATCCCATGGCGCTGTGGCTAACCTCCCTAGATATGGACAGAAAAGAAAAATTGACAATAGATTTCAACGCAAGATTGTGCGGATGGTGGATAAAGAACCTCGACTAACATCTAAACAAGTTCAAGCTGCCCTTCAGTCCGAGGGTACAACAGTGTCAACCCATACTATCCGTCGGCGTCTGAATGAAAAGGGACTGTATGGTAGGATACCCAAGAAGACCCCACTTTTACCCCGAGACATAAAAAAGCCAGGCTGGAGTTTGCCAAAACTTACCTGAGGAAGCCTGAAACGTTTTGGAAGAATGTTCTCTGGTCAGATGAGACAAAAGTAGAGCTTTTTGGGCAAAGGTATCAACATAGAGTTTACAGGAGAAAAAAAGAGGCATTCAAAGAAAAGAACACGGTTCCTACAGTCAAGCATGGCGGAGGTTCCCTGATGTTTTGGGGTTGCTTTGCTGCCTCTGGCACTGGACTGTTTGACCGTGTGCATGGCATTATGAAGTCTGAAGACTACCAACAAATTTTGCAGCATAATGTAGGGCCCAGTGTGAGAAAGCTGGGTCTCCCTCAGAGGTCATGGGTCTTCCAGCAGAACAATGACCCAATATACACTTCAAAAAGCACTAGAAAATGGTTTGAGAGAAAGCACTGAAGACTTCTAAGGTGGCCAGCAATGAGTCCAGACCTGAATCCCATAGAACACCAGTGGAGAGATCTAAAAATGGCAGTTTGGAGAAGGCACCCTTCAAATATCAGGGACCTGGAGCAGTTTGCCAAAGAAGAATGGTCTAAAATTCTAGCAGAGCATTGTAAGAAATTCATTGATGGTTACCGGAAGCGGTTGATTGCAGTTATTTTGGCTAAAGGTTGTGCAACCAAGTATTAGGCTGAGGGTGCCAATACTTTTGTCCGGCCCATTTTTGGAGTTTTGTGTGAAATTATCAATGTTTTGCTTTTTGCTTAATTCTCTTTTTTGTTTTTTTCATTGAAGACAAATTAAATGAAGATAATAATACCAAAGAATTTGTGATTGCAATCATTTTCAGGAAGAAACTGAGTATTATCTGACAGAATTGCAGGGGTGTCAATACTTTTGGCCACAACTGTATATTGTATAGAGTCATTACAAACAGAGTGATTTATTTCAAGTGATTATTTATGTTAATGTTGATGATTATGGCTTACATCCAATGAAAACCCAAAGGTCATTATCTCAGAATGTTAAAGTAGGGAGGATGAAGGGTAGGAGAGATAAAATATTACCTAAATAAGTATCAGAGGCTTCCCCTTGTGGAGTTCTGAGAGTCAAAACCACTATAAAAGCATATCACGGTTGCTGCAGTCCCCAGCGTGGTGTATGTAGAGCAGGGAGGATGAAGGGTTAAAACCCATGCTGCCGTATTCCACGAGATATCAAAGGGTGAATATAATATTGATTTATTAGTCAACGTGTTTCAGGCCTGCATAGCCCCTTCCTCAGGACAAACCAATATCATATTGCCATGTTTCAGAGAGTTTCTGATTGCCCTTAAACACGTTGACTAATAAATCAATATTATATTTAGCCTTTGATGTCTCGTGGAATATGGCAGTGCACCTTTTAACCCTTCATCCTTTCATTTTAATGACCTTTGGGCTTTCATTGACTGTAAGACATCAACAACATTTACAGAAATAGATCACTTGAAATAGATCACTCTGTTTGTAATGACGATATATGGGTTATAACTTTATGTATTGAATTACTGGAAAACTAACTTGTTGGTGATATTCTAATTCATTGAGATGCACCTGTATTTGTGGATATGTTCTTTACTCTCATCCCAGAAGATGAGTCCCCTTCCAATTGTGTGTAACGCCTCTAAGGTGTCAGATACCGTTGAAGATTTTTGTCCCCTTTTATTTTAAGGTTTCTGCTATTTGGGTTGGGTTACTTTTTTCTAGTCTCCAACAATGACACTGTAACATCTAAATAAACTTTAGAAATGTAAAATGGTGTTATAAATGCATGACATGTAGCAATAGAAACTAATGGAAGCTTAAAACCAGTCTCAGTGTTATTCTCTTTATGTCTAGAATATCTCTTATTTTTGACATTTCCTTACTGTTTCTCATTTGGATTATAGAGAACTGATAGGGCACAGTGTGCCCTCATTATCTCCTGACACCTGAGCAAGAGCGACAGAGAGAACATCTATTGGAAGAGAGATAATGTGCATAAAGAACATTTAAAATTACCATTATAGCTTAGTGATTTAGAATGAAGACTTCCTCTTGAAAAAGAGATTTTTTATTATAATAAAAAGATTTTTTTAATGATATCTCAGTACCTACAGATAATTAGTGTTTAAATGTTAATGTGATTATTTCATTTCTATATTTGAAGATGTATTAGATGTAAAATATTTGTACAGAATATCTTTTTGGCTTAAATTTCGCTAGTACTTTTGAGAGTTTCGAAATTACTATAATATCATAAGGTTGTAAGAAAGGAAACATAAAAGAGGCTCGTACAAATGTTTGGTGAGGGATAAGTGAGTGCCAACTTTGTAGTCTAAGGTGCCAGATGTAAGTTATACGGTCTCTTGTTTTGACACCTCAACTTATGGTGAACTCTTTAGCGCTGAAATAATTCAATTGTAAAGTCTACAAACAACTTTTTTAAGGGTACATATCCTACAAATTTGATCTGCGCTGCCCTGCCATTTCTGACACTCCCATATTTAAGGTCTTACTTCAGTCTGGCATCTACCTGTTATAAACATAAAAAATCTCACACATGGATAATAGAAAAGGAGAGGACCACTACATTGAATAGATGCACCCATACCCAACTGGTCCTTGTACACACTAGAAAGACCCTGAGGCTAGGGTCACATTACCGTTTTTAGCTGTGCTGCGTGGGGCCGCACTAAAAACTGAGACTTTGTCAGCAATAAAGTGGTGCTAACGACATGTTACCACCGCATTACCACTGTCAATACTTACCTATGGAGATCCCCTAACGCGACGTCAATGCCGGCCTAAGAATGAAATCTCGCGGTGCTTCCTAACGCCAGCAAAGACGCTGCAGAGCACGTCTTTGATCGCGTTAGGAAATAAAGCGAGACTTCACTAAGATGTCGGCATGGGAGCCACCTTACCGGTGGGATCCCCATAGGTAAGTATTGACAGCGGTAACGCAGCGCTAAAATGGTGTTAGCACCGCATTATTGCTGTCAAAGACTAAGTTTTTAAGGCGACCCTACAGAACACAGCTAAAAATGGTATTGTGACCCTAGCCAAACTGCACAATTAAAGACACCACTTTGCATCTGACTTCCTAAAAGAAAGTCAAAGATTTTCTTGCACCTTCTGAATGACCAGAGGGCATGTTGCAACACACTGCCTACAAGGGCAGAGGACGGTGTGCATGAAAACAAAAAACCCAGAGTGAGAAAATTAAAAAAGTTCACATAAAGTGAAAGGTATAGGTGCTTGGAAAGGAAACAAACCAACACAGCAGCATCTAAACTGGTGTCAAAGGTAAACCTATAAGTTGAAAGGCTGGAACTGCTTCAAATAAGTTCACCAAGAGGTATAGACAGCAAGGAAGTGCAGTGAAAGGTAAACATACATAACCCAACCCAAAATGAGATATGACAGACCAAAACTGGAAAATGACAAACACTTGGTTAGGAACAAACCAATAAGTGAGAACAATGACAATATATAGGAACTTTCAGCACTTGGACAGAGAGGAAAGCAGAAAGACAATTGACCATTGAACAAAAGGTAGGCAAATTAAATCTCCAAACTGAGAAATGACAGTGCCAGACAGAAATAAGTTGATATGCAGAGTTGTATCTTTCTCAATTGTAGATTATTTTAGAAGCAAAAAAACTCTTCCTCTAGATCAGGGGTCTCAAACTCGGCTGGGTTGGTGGGCCGCACATAGAGAAACATTTATAGCGGGGGGCCGCATACCTTGTAGGACTAAGTGATATTTTTAGTAATACAAGAATTTTTTTTTGCTCAATGTAGTAAAGTACAAATCCTGATCCCTTTCTTGTAGTAATGTCCCCATCCTGTAGTAATGTCCTTTTCTACTGATGTCCCCCATCCTGATCCCTTTTTCTAGTGATGATCCCTATCCTGATTCCTTTTTATAGTAATGTCCACTATCCTGATCCCTTTTTCCAGTGATGTCCCCCATCGATCATGATCCCCTTTTGTAGTGATGTCCCCTTACTGATCTCCTTTTCTAGTGATGTCCCCCATCCTGATAGCCTTTTCTAGTGATGTTCCCCTTCCTGATTTTCTTTTCTAGTGATGTCCCCCATGTCATACCCCCTTAGTAGTGATGTCCCCATCTTGATCCCCTTTTATAGTGATGTCCCCCATCTTGATCTACTATTATAGTGATTCCCCCCATCCTGTTTTACCTTCTTTTTACACACTCAAATACACATTCTATCACACTCACACACAAACCCACACACAACCCCCCCCCACACACACACACATACTCTCACACACACTCACACACATCCTCATACACACTCTTACACTCACACTCATACACACACTGAAACTCGCACACACTTATACACATATCCTCACTCACCCTCACACACACACCCTCTCACACACACTCACACTTTTCTCACTTTAATGATGCATCGCTCCAGTGCAGGGGGCCGCCACGGTCCCCCCGCTGTGCTGGCTTCCGGCTCCGCTGTGCTGATTTCCTCCAGTCGCCGCTCAGACAAGCTCTGTTGCTCATCAAGATCAATGCAATCTGCCAGTCAGAAGCCCGCAGGTGACGTCATATTCTGCCGTCAGCTGCGGGCCTCTCATAGGCTGGCAGCTTGCATTGATCTTGCTGAGTGGCAGAGCTTGTTAGTGCTGCGAACAGAAGTCATCACACAGCAGGGACTGCAGTGGCCCCCTGCACTGGAGCAATGCATCATTAAGTTGTCCAAGGTGCCGCGGGTCGCATAGTGAAGCCCCAGGGGCCGCATGCGGCCCCCGGGCCGCAAGTTTGAGACCCCTGCTCTAGATTATGTTTCGCTACCTTCTTCTTTTTGGAATGCTAAATTAAATATTAGGCAATGCCCAACCTCCTGATAAATTTCCCAGAAATTAAGCCTTTACCTAAATATGCCTCTGATAGGAATTTTTATTATTGTGGTTTTTGCAATCAGACAATATTGTCATAATGGGGGTTGCAAAATTACTTAGGTGTAGTACTGTTCACTCTTGTAAAAACAATTATTAGTGATGCACGAGCATACTCACCACAGCTTGATACCCAATTAAGCATCGAGGTGCTCAGGCATGCTTGTTACTCAATTGACTATCACGGGTGCATAATCACTAAGCTCAAGTCTCCACCCCATATGTTTTGCATCTGTTAGTCAACCAACAAGCAGAGATTGCCTGTCATACATGGTAATGCCATTGATTACTGGCATTATGGTGATTGGCAGGCCGCATCACATCGTCAGATCTTATATAAGATCTGAGGGTGTGATGCTTGGAGGTCAGGGACAGTTGATCAAGGAGGGAGAGTTTATTGTAGAGCAGGTATATTACAGGGTTATTGCCTTACAGTCTTTCTATGGCTGCCTTCAGACTTGCAGATGCCTCCGCAGCGTTTTGCAGAGGCATCTGCAAGTATCTGCATGCAGACCGCGGCCCCTATGTTTATAATGGAGTGCACGGCGGTCTGCAGATGCTTGCAGACCGCCGTGCGCTCTCATTGCCCGCCATTAGTGATCTGTGCGCAGGCTGATGCCTGCGCACAAATCACACACTCTCGCCCGCACCAGGGACGCAACATCTCGCGTCCCTGGTGCGGACGAGAGTGTGTGATCTGTACGCAGGCATCCGCCTGCGCACAGATCACTAATGGCGGGCAATGAGAACGCACGGCGGTCTGCAAGCATCTGCAGACCGCCGTGCGCTCCATTATAAACATAGGGGCCGCGGTCTGCATGCAGATACTTGCAGATGCCTCTGCAAAACGCTGTGGAGGCATCTGCATGTCTGAAGGCAGCCTTAATTTATACTGCTGCTGCAACTGAACACCAAAAGTCCTTTTCAGGGCTAATTATTATCCTTTCTTCTAGTAAAACTACTGTTACCTGCATTCACTGCAGGGATGGCTGCTAAAAGAGTGATAGTTTGGGATTATAGCAGGCATATAGGTCTGGTTAATTGCCTTACAGTCCTTTACTTATACTGCTGCTGCAACCTAAAATCAAAAGTTCTTTTGAGAAATGCATATTTTCTTTTCTCAAACAATATCAAAACATTTTCAGGCAAATATAGTATCCATCTAATTAAAATACACAAGGTGTGTAGTAAGGAACGGGGAACTGGACATACAACTGATAGTGCATGCAGAGGCCAAGACCGTGGCCCAGGTGAAACAGTGCCTGCTGCTGAAGAATAATTAACATGCTAATCCACAAAATTTAGTTTAATGACCCAGTTTTCTGAGGGGCAAAGGACAGCAAACTTGAAGCCAGGACAAACCAAATAGGTGGTTAGTTGGATGGCTGATAATGATTCCAGAGAAAAGTTGGGATTGAAGAGGTGTATAACAGTCCGCACTGCTATACCCAAAGAAACACTCACATGGAAGGCAGGCTGAGGAAGGTGCCAGGTTGTGCACTGAAACGCGTTGGAATAAAGGAAAGAAACTGCTTTTGAAATCCTGCCTTCCATGTGAGTGTTTCTTTGGGTATAGCAGCACGGACCGTGATACACCTCTTCAATTCCAACTTTTCTCTGGACGTTTTTACACGTGGAGTGATCGGTGGAGTTCCTGCAGGAGCTTATTTGTTGATGCCTTCAAACCAGTTGTGGATCACACAACTGAACCAGGTGAGTGGATCCATAGCACCACCTTTACACTTTAGTGTCACTAGTGATAGGGCACTATTGAGCCTCTTGTCCCCCAGCCCTTTTGTTTTTACATGATAATGATTCCAGTATGTTTCCCAGAACCACCCTGTCTTCCACATGGTCCAGTCTTACTAGCTAAGACTACATAATCTTCACCCTGATCCTCCTTCCTTCGACCATGGTGAGTCCCAGAAGACTAGTGATCCCACACTCAAACACTCAGCAGAGCTTTTTCACTTCCATTTATTGATTCTGACCTCTCACCATGCATGTTTTTAGAGTACCATGAGAAAATGGGGTGTAGTGATTCACAAATATTTAAGCAGTCATAATCAGAAGAAGACTACAGTGGAGAAAGGCAATTAGTGTCACAAGAGGAAGATGATGATAAGACACAGTTCCCAGTGCTGTTGTAAGGTCAACAAGTCAGGAGGATCAGAGTGTGGAAGTGGAAGCCAAGGTGGTGAACAATGAAGTAATTGACCCAATCTGTGAATATACCATGCAGGCTGAAAACAGCAGTGCTGAGGGGGAGGAATGTGAGATAGATGCAGTGAGATGGCCAGAGGAAGAAGGCAAAGAACTGCTTTCTTTAGCACCCACATGCAGCAAGTTCCCAGGCAAAGGTTTAGATGTTCCCCCGACTAGCGCTTTTTTGTAAAAAAATTGCGGATCATACTAGAATGGTCATTTGCAACCTTTGCCACACAAAGATCAGCAATAGGCCTCACTGGTACCAGCCTAACTACTACCAACATGCTGAGGCACATGTCATCAAAGCACCCGATTAGGTAGTCGAAATGCCTGGGACCACAATCAGTGTCTGCAGATGACACCACTTTCTCTTCCATTATGCTACATGACTGCCAGTCCCCTATCCAGGATGACTCATACCTTCCACCTGCCGATGCACATTTGCAAGTACCATCAGCAACCATGACCAGTCCTTTGTTCCATTGGAGTTTTTAGCTGTCCCAACCCTAGTTCTTGCAGGAATACAGAAAAAAGAAAATACCCAGCCACGCACTCAAAGGCCCAAACACTAAAATGGCATATTTCCAAATTGCTAGCTCTGCAAATGTTGTCGTTTAGGCTTGTGGATACTGAGTCTTTCTGCAATTTCATGGATAAACCAAACCTGGAGGAGGAAGGTATTAAACACTACTCTGCCGTAAACAAGGATTCAGCGAAAGTGTTGAGAATAAGTACACACAAAAAATCCCATATCCATGAGTAGACATGAGCGAACCTTTTCAAGTTCGGGTTCAGTTTGCCGAACGGGCATATGTTCGCCAAATAGATCAGCGAAGAGTTTGCCTAACTTCCGAAACCCATTTAAATCAATGGGAGGCAAAATCTAGGACCTAGAAAACATTTCAAAGGGGCACAAAAGCTGCCAAACACAGATCAAACCATTTTACAGTGAAACCCGTTGTGTTTGCATACATATTATCTTCCTACACTATTATATAGCAAGCTTCGGTGCCACTGTCACCACGCTTCGGGGCCCGCTCATGAACATCACACATACTCATGACTTCCCTGAGGTTGTCTCACACAGCAGGGAATCCAGCTCTTATACCATTACTGTTTAGTATATTGGACACATTTGCAATAGTCTTAGAAATGTTATGCAGCACTTATGGGTTGAGCAGGAATTTACCCAGTAGACCCAAAGTAGTGAAACCATTGCGCTAAGTAGAATTGTCCTCTTTTTATGCTAACAGTACTATGGAGGTATAAGTAGAGTGAATATAGGCAATTTAGCAAAAAAGGTAGCACATATCATTCTATTAAATATTATAAAATAGCAAGAGTGTTGTACTTGAAAAAAGTATCATAGATCGTGCCAAATCCTGGTGTATCCTCCTTTGCATTGGAAGTGCTTATATAGAAAAAAAACTCACCACATTTGGCCACTTATAAATATCCATATGATAAATATCCAGTGATACCACTAGTCTCCTCCTTGTTGCATGGCTGGTCTCAGATGCCACAATCGCCCCCATGTCAGGGTTGCAGGAGATTGAGCACCGGTGTTGGGTGACATGAGTTGCCTCTTAGAGTGGCTGGCAGCGTCCTGCTAAATGCAATGGATATTTTAAGTGGCCAAATGTGGTGAGTTTTTTTTTCTCTATTAAAAAATGTAACCTATTCAGTGAATTTTCTGAAGTGCTTATATAATAATTTTTTCTATATTTTGAATACAATACAATCATTTTAATTGAACAAAGGTGTATATGTTGCTCTGTCAGCAATAGTTAACACTGTGGGGATTTACAGGTGTATAACGTGTTGAGAATGTGATGTTATTTTTCTACGCACTTCAGCGATGAATCCCCTTCTTCAGGAAAAAAAATCACTGATGTACATTAGGCCCAAACAAAGCAATAAAATATATAGGTACAGAAAATTAAAAAAATGGCATGAAAGTCACAATTGGATCACATGATGTACAGAACCTCGGTGAAAAGACTAAACAAATATCCAAACAGACACAAACAATTGAATATAAATAGTACAGTTAAGGCCCCTTTTGCATCAGCGGTAAGTGCTGATCACGGCAGCTGCGGTGAAAAAAACGCATCTGCCGCAGTTACCGCATAATGGCCACACTTGCGGTTCACCTGCGGCAAGCCCCATACAATGTCTTTGGGGCTTGCGGCAGGTGCAGCAATTTTGCGGTTTTGGCACTTGTGGCAGATGCGGCCACGAAAAAACCACGGTCAGCCGCTTTTTTTTCGGGGCCACATCTGCCACAAGTGCCGAAACCACACTTGGCGCACCTGCTGCACACTTACCGCAAGCCCCACAGACATTGCATGGGGCTTGCCGCAAGTGAACCGCTAGTGTAGCCATTATGCGGTAACTGCAGCAGATGCGGTTTTTTTCACCGCATCTGCCGCGATCAGCGCTGACTGCTGATGCGAAAAGGCCCTAAGAATAATAAGAATAATATTAAGAAAAAGCAATAATGACCAATACAATTTGTTGCTTAATAAAAATATATCAATAAACTGAATAAAATAAAATGGGGTCCTTTTTATTATCAGATGATAAATGTGGGAACAATATGTGTAGTGATTTGTAGGAGAAACCTAACAAGAAAGAAAAAAGGAAGAAAGAAAGATGAAGGACTTAAAAAGAAGGAAAGCAAAAAGGATAAGAGGAATCAAACTTATGGTTGGAGCCACATGTAGGAATAGGGTGTACACCAGAAAGCAAATTATAATATTTTATATACATGAATAGTCATATTACTCATGAAATCCTAAAATGTATTACATTGGTGTATAGGTGATAAATCAAAAATGCTATTAAAAGAATTGTGCTTAATTAAATTAATTTAAAAATGACAGACCAAAATTGATGATGGACAACATGATCATTAAAGACAATGAAGTAGAATCGTACATCTAATATATAAAGCTGAATGTGTATGTGTATATCCGGAATTGGCATCTACACCGTCGCAACTACAGCCACAAAATTTTGCACAGTCACACGTCTGGACCCCGGGAGTGTCATAGGCTATGTTGTGAGGCGAAATTTTAACCCCGCGCATTCCAATTCATCAAACAATTTTGCCCCTATCTACATAAAGGGGAAAAAGTGACAGTTACCAGTTGACAGTTGTGAGTGAGAGGGACTTAATGACAGCGCCAAAGACTAACAGCACATACCAGCATATAGTCACTAAGGTGGAGCCCCAACATGAGATATTCACCATGCACGGGGACATGTATACACACCACACACACACAAAGAGTAACAGCAAGTGTATAGTCGCTAAGGTGCAGCCCCAACATTGGATACTCACCACGCACCCGAACAAACACACACACCACAAAGAGACACACACAACACAGACACACACACCACACAGACCCCCCCCACAGGGACACACACACATAGCCACCCTATAGGGACACATGCACTCACCCCACAGGGACACACACACACCACAAAGAGACACACACACCACACAAACCCCCCCCACAGGGACACACACACACATACACACCCTATAGGGACACATGCACTCACCCCACAGGGACACACACACCACAAAGAGACACACACAACACAGAGACACACACACCACACACAGACAGCCCCCACAGGGACACACACACATACACACCCTATAGGGACACATGCACTCACCCCACAGACACACACACACACACCACAAAAAGACACATACAACACAGATACACACACACACACACCACAGACCTCCCCACAGGGACACACACACATACACACCCTATAGGGACACATACACTCACCCCACAGGGACACACACACACACACACACCACAAAGAGACACACACAACAGAGACACACACACCACAAAGACCCCCCCCCACAGGGACATACACACATACACACCCTATAGGGACACATTCACTCAACCCACAGGGACACACACATACACACACCCCAGGGACACACACACCACACAGACACAGATGTGCACAAATCACCTCACACAACTCGCCTCATATGTGTGCTATCTTTAATTTCCAAACATAAACATCTGATTAAAAACAGCCAATGTGCAACACATGTGCCATATAGGGAATTAAGGCAGATGTCAGTCACATGAGCTGTCTATTATGTGTATGTGTGAGGTAACATATACTGCCCGGCCAGGGGAGGGTTTGCTGTTGGCTGGAGATTTTTTAGGCTGCCTATAGCAATCAATCACAGTTCAGCTTCTATTTTCCTACAGGTCATTAATATGACATATTCAAATTCTATTTTGTTATAGCTAACATCAGTTATTTATTAACCCGGGCATAGCCGGGTACTACAGCTAGTATTACATAAAATTCATGTACTTGGTGAATAGTGACAATGTTTTAAGAACAGATATTTGACGAGCGTATAAATTGGTAAGTAAATGATGGCTAGAAGTTAACATCACTACTAGAGATGAGCGAGTACTAAAATGCTCGGGTGCTCGAAGCTCGGGCCGAGCATCCCAAGATACTTGTGTACTCGGCCCGAGCACCGAGCCCAATGTTATCCTATGGGAGCCCCGAGTATTTTTGTGGCATGACCCCGGCAGCATGGACAAACCCTAAAAATGTCACAAAAATATCAGAACAGTGCTGAAATGACATGGGAACAGCATGGGGAGGACCCTTGTAAGCATTTCAGACTCCAGGGGCACTGCTGTGAACAATGTTGTCAGAGTATTACTCCACTTTTATGGACTGTCAAGAAAACGTTACAAAATGAAATCAAAATGGATTTTCCTGGAGAAAATATTAAGGGCTCATACCCACTTGTGAGACAGAGTTGGTGTATGTTAGTTATTTGGATTACATGAAAGATTTTTTTTTTAAAACTTGTGTGGCACTCCGATGCCCTGGGAAGAGACGTACATAAAGGCCTCTTTAAATAATGTGCCCATTTTAAGGAAATTGGTCTTTTGTAGTATTGCCCTTTGGCAGGGCAGCCAAAAATTGGGAGGCACCCCAATGCCCCTGGAAAGAGACGTGCATGAGCGCCTCTTTAAATTTTGTGCCCATTTTAAGGACATTTTTCTTTTGTAGTATTGCCCTTTGTCAAGGCAGCCAAAAATTGTGTGGCACTCTGATGCCCCTGGATAGAGACGTGCATGAGGGCCTCTTTAAAAAATGTGCCCTTTATAAAGAAGTGGGTCTTTTGTAGTATTGCCCTAGGCAGGGCTGCCAAAATTTGTGTGGCACTCTGTACCACAGAGAAAGATTAAAGCTAAATTTTGTGAAGGTTACAACAGTCACCAATCAGTAGGAAGTGTGCAGGCCTTTGCTTTGAATGACTTCAGCACATTTTCTCCCACAGGACATCACTAGTCTTTCACACTGCTCTGGTAACCATAACCAGGTTACCAAGGATTTTCTAGAGAATTGCTTTTGGGTTTTGATCAGGACTCTGGTCCGACCATTTCATTATTTCAATGTTTTCTGTTTTAAGGAACTGCTTTAGCCATTTTGCTATTTGACATGGGACATTGTCCTGCATGAAAAATGCTGGCTGATTGAGTACTGAACGTACAGGGTGGAGGAATAAGTATTTGATCCCTTACTGAATTTGTAAGTTTAGCCACTGACAAAGACATGAACAGTCTATGATGTTAATGGTAGGTTAATTTTAACAATGAAACATAGAATATCAAAAATGAAATCCAAAAAATCACATTGTCTAAATTATCTGGTAGAAGGAAAGGAAAGGAAGAAAGTGCACCGATCTAAATGTAAAAGTATAATCAGATAGTAGGTGGATGTGGATGGCACTCACCTTTTTTAGGTCTTGTTCACTTGCGTATCGGTCACTAGGGACCATTAAGTATCCAGGCGTAGATTTCCTCAGTAGTCGGTATGCTGCAAATCCCTGGTAGCTAGTAAGTAGCTCAGACCGAGTTACCATAGGAATATAGATCCAATAGAGTTTTTTACCAGGCTATTTGCGCTCCCAGAGGTCTATGATCCAAAACATCTTGTAATTTATAAAGAGTTTTTATTATTTCTTAAGAAAAGCACATACAACGCGTTTCGACAATAAAAAATGTCTTCCTCAGGTATATTGTTAAAAGTGTTCCAAAGTTGTGGATAGCTTTATAGAAAATAGTATTATGCTATATACTATGCTCTATACATGTAATGTGTTTGTTTTTTTTATTATTAGTATGTGCTTCTGAATATACCAAACTTGTATAGCAGCTATATAGCAGGTGTGTCAGTAACTAACCTTAGTGGTCCACACCCTATTTAGCATAATACTATTTCCTATAAAGCTATCCACAACTTTGGAACACTTTTAACAAAATAATCTGAGGAAGACATTTTTTACTGTCGAAACGCGTTGTATGTGCTTTTCTTAAGAAATAATAAAAACTCTTTATAAATTACAAGACGTTTTGGATCATAGACCTTTGGGAGCGCAAATAGCCTGGTAAAAACTCTATTGTCTAAATTATATAAAGTTATTTACATTTTGCAGAGAGAAATAAGTATTTGATTCCTCTGACAAACAAAACTTACTACTTGGGGGCAAAAACCTTGTGGGTGAGCACAGCAGTCAGACATTTTGTGGAGATGATGATGAGGTTTGCTCACATGTCAGGAGAAATTTTGGTCCACTCCTCTTTGCAGATCATCTCTAAATCATTAAGATTATGATGCTGTTGCTTGGCAACTCGGAGCTTCATCTCTCTCCTTACATTTTCTATGGGATTAAGGTCTGGAGACTGGCTAGGGCACTCCATGACCTTAATGTGCTTCTTATTGAGTCACTCCTATGTTGCCTTGGCTGTATGTATTGGGTGATTTTCGTGCTGGGAGACCCAGACACGACCCATCTTTAATGTCCTGGTGGAAGGAAGGAGGTTATCACTAGGGATTTTACAGTACTTGGCTTCATCCATTGTCCCATTTATGCAGTGAAGTAGTCTTGGTCCCTTAGCAGAGAAACGCCCCCAAAACATTATTTTCCAATGCCTTGCTTGACTGTGGGGACAGTATTTTTTAGGTCATAATAAGCATTTCTCTCCCTCCAAACATGGCAAGTTGATTTAATGCCAAAGAGCTCAATTTGTGTCTCATCTGACCACAGCATCTTCTCTCAATCACTATCAGAATCACCAAGTTGTTCATTGGCAAACTTCAGACGGGCATGCACATGTGCATCCTTGAGCAGTAGGACTTTGCAGGCACTACAGGATTTTAATCCGTTACGGCGTAATGTGAGACCAATAGTTTTCTTGGTAGCAGTGGTGCCAGCTGCCTTTAGATCATTAACAAGTTTCCCCTGTGTACTTTTAGGTTGATCTCTCACCTTTCTCATGATCCTGGATACCCCACGAGGTGACATTATGCATGGAGCCCCAGATCAATGTCGATTACCACTCATTTTGTATTTCTTCCATTTTCTTACTATTGAACCAACAGTTGTCTCCTTCTCACCCAGCATCTTACTTATGGTTTTGTAGCCCATTCCAGCCTTGCGCAGGCCTATCTTTTCCCTGACAACCTTAGAAATCAGTTTGGTTTTGTCCATGTTGTAGAGGTTAGAGTCTGACTGATTAATTGAGTGTGTGGACAAGAGTATATTATACAGGTGATAATTTAACACAGCTGTCTTTAATGCAGGTAACGAGTTGAGCTTGCTGCAGTGCTGAGAGCCTGGCCGTGTCATGAAAGGGGCGGGGCTAAAATCACATCATACAGGTAGCCCCTTTCATGACGCGCCCAGGCGCTCAGCACTGCAGCAAGCTGAGAGGGGGCGTGCATAATTACAAAGTGGGCGGAAGGAGCAGCAGACAGGCCTGCCTGTGAGAACTTTTTCAGAAACAGAGCACTCACACTGGACGAGGTAAATATAACCTCTGTTCTCTACTTTACAAAATCGTTTTGTTCTGCAAAAGGGATGGCTAGAAATGATAAGAGGGGGTGCAGGGACAGGTATAAAGATGCGGGGGGTCAGTTTGTGGGTGTACAATAGCTGACAGGAGTCAGCTGTTGTACATAACACATTACAGCAGTATAAGCCCACCTGAGTGGGTGTAAGGTCTCTAAGGGGACTGGACACCCCCTAGAGACATTGAACAAACATTTATTTATTAAATTTTACAGAACACAGTACACTTTGCTTATCCCGGCGGCAGCCGGGATAAGCAAAGTATATGCGGGAACCGCATTGCTCAGGATTACATATCCTGATCAATCCGGTTCCCGCATTGCAGATTACAGAACCGCTCCGGAAACTGCAGCCTACATGATTTTTCACGCAGGCTGCAGAGCCGGAGACGGAAATCGGATTGCTTGTGAAGCAATTCGGTTTTTATCATTGGCTCCTATGAGGAGCGTTTCCTGATCCGGTTTTGAGTTTTTTGAAAGCTCAAAACCGGATCAGGTTTAAAAAAAAACAACGCAGATGTGACCCTAGCCTAAGTTAAACTTGCTTTAATCTCTAAAATGAACTATAGACCACTTCTCCTCTGTCCACACAACATGCTCCTCACTAAAGGTGAGTCTATCCTTTTGCTAAAGGATCCTTTGCAGAAAGTAATAGAAATGCCTTAAAACATTCTCTCTCTCATTATTCTGGCATTAGGAAAATATTAATAATTGACCTAAAATGAGAAAGGTTTATTTTGATTTCATGTTAGGTAGCGAGATAAACATGCATATGTGTCTTTTTATAAAGTGTATGGGAACTTCTGGTTTTAACTGTATATTACAATTAATGAAGTTGCTAATGCTGAAAACTTGGCCATTTTGTATAGATGTAAAAGTATTACACTTGTATGCAAATCTGCATCATTTACATTTGTTGGCGCCTCATTTAAAGAATCCCTTGAGATCTAACCAAGCATTACTTTTTTTCTTTTAAAAATAGACTAGGGGACATGATTTTTTTGTATAATGGGTGCTTTCTTTTTGCCACAGAATTAATTTTGTTATTTTTCATTATTTCTTTTAGCAAAGGATCCTGATCAAGCATAGGTAAGTACTTCTTAATAATTCCTATTATATTATTATATTGCGTACTAAATTCTGTTGAAAAAGTGATCCTAGATACCGTATATACTCGTGTATAAGCCGACCCGTGTATAAGCCGACCCCCCTACTTTTGCCCCCAAAGCCTGGGAAAACCTATTGACTCGTGTATAAGCCGAGGGTGGACCCCAGCACAAGTATACAGCCCCCAGCAGTGTGGTATACAGCAGCCTCCCCAGTGATAGTATACAGCAGCAGCCCCAGTGGTATATACAGCAGCAGCCCCAGTGGTAGTATACAGCAGCCCCAGAGGTATATAGAGCAGTCCCCGTGGTATTATACAGCAGCAGCCCCAGTGGTATATACAGCAGCAGCCCCAGTGGTAGTATACAGCAGCCCCAGAGGTATATACAGCAGCCCCAGCAGTATATACAGCAGCAGCCCCAGTGGTAGTATACAGAAGTCCCAGAGGTATATACAGCAGCCCCAGTGGTAGTATACAGAAGCCCCAGAGGTATATACAGCAGCCCCAGTGGTAGTATACAGCAGCCCCAGAGGTATATACAGCAGCCCCAGTGGTAGTATACAGCAGCAGCCCCATTGGTAGTATACAGCAGCAGCCCCAGTGGTATATACAGGCCCCCCCATCAGTATACAGGCCCCCCCTTACTGCCTCAATCCTGTAAAAGAATACATTAGTATACTTATCCCTGCCACTGTCCCGCTGCCACTGTCCCGCCGTCGCCATCGCGCTCCTCCGGCTTCATCCAGCATCTTCTGGCTTCCTCCTCTGGCGCGCAGACAATGACGTCATTGCCTGCGCCCACCGGAGGAAGCCGGAAGAAGCCGGAGGAGCGCGATGGCGGCGGCGGGACAGCAGCAGCGGGACAGCGGCAAGGATAAGTATACTAATGTATTCTTTTACAGGATTGCGGCAGTAAGGGGGAGGGGGCCTGTATACTGATGGGGGCAGGCGGCCTGTATACTGTATACAGTGTATACAGTATACAGTGACTCGCGTATAAGCCGAGGGGGGGACTTTTCAGCCCAAATGTTGGGCTGAAAAACTCGGCTTATACACGAGTATATACGGTAGTTGTTTTGTATTCTTTAGAAGTTTCTTTTTAAGTAAATCTTCACTACTGGTTTGTTTATTTACCATAAATTCCTCTGTGTTGCTCTACTCCACCATGACATGCCACCTGGCTGTGTGATGAGAGTCCGGACCTTTGAGATATTGATATTCTTTGTGCATCCTCTTCTTCTTCCTCCTCTTCCTGTAGTATCATCACCTCATCCCACAGACTTTTCAAAGTTTGCTCCAGCATATAGATGTCCAGAATAGTGATGCTGATAATGGCATCGTCAACACTAACCATCTTTGTAGCCATTTAGAAACTGTACAAAAGGGTGCAGAGGTCCTTGATCTGTGTCCACTCTTCTACCATTATTTGCACCACATTCGGCTCACTTTGAGTCACTGTATTCATCATTACATACTGCACCAGGGGTTGTCATTGCTGCCTCAGTCATTGCAACGTGTGCAAAGTGGAATTCCACTGTGTTGGCACATTGTATATCAAAGAATTAACTGGTTGTCCAAAAGGCTTCTGTAGCAATGCTATTTGATGAGCAATGTGTGAGAATGGCTGAAGTGAGCACACAGCAACTGTGCCTTGTGCAACAGCTCATCCATGCTGGATAGAGCATAGGAATTGCTGGACAACCAGATTGAGGACATGGGCCACGCAAGGCACTTGTGTAAGTTTGCCCTGGCGTATGACCGCCACTAGGATTGCACCATTATCGTACACGGCCTTCCATGGCTCCAGATTTAGTGGAGGCAGCCATTGGTGAAAATTTGCCTACATAGCTGTCCACAACTCTTCAGCTGTTTGACTCACATCTCCAAGGCTTTTTAATTTAAAAACTGCCTGATTGTGGAGAGCCCTGGCAGATTCTGTCTGGAGTATGTGAATCTTTGGAGCAGACCCCAGTTGTACAATTGGAGAGTTGTAACACCGGGTGACACATGGGTAATTAGGGCGCCACTGTGGAGCCCACTGGGACGGGGTACTCGGTACCGGACCGGGGTATCACAGGGGGTATCACGGTAGTCTTGGTCCAGACCGTGTCCCAAGCCCACAAGTAATGGGGGTTATTTACAGGGGAGAAAGTTATGATGCAACCCGTGATATGTGGTCAGGGTGACCACCGCCGCTGCAGGACCTCCGGGGATGATGTTTGGAAGCTGGTGATGTAACGGCTCTCCACGGGCAGAGCCTGGTTCCCCAGGGCAGTGGTAATAATAGTCTATGGGTGATGCAGAGTAGAGGTAGTGGTAGAGATGATACCAGTTTGTGAGGGAGAGTAGGGCTTGAGTGCAAAGATTATACAGACTCACGGTTTTGTAGTTTTCCAAGTCTTTACTGTAGGTGTTGTTCAGCAGAGTACTGTCCACAGAGTCTGTATCAGGGCCAAGTTGCTCCTACCCGGACCAGGTCCTCGGCTTCCCACTCCTGCGCTTTGTGTGTGGCCCTGCTGCCGCTTTAGCTAGGCTGCCGGCCCTGTCTCCTCTCACGGGTACCCACTTGCTAGGCAACTTGAGTCTTAACTTTGTGTTTCTGACCCCGCCGTGTTGCTTCCCTGTGGCACAGTGAAGATATATAACCTCCACTAGTCCGGTGTTTACTGTGCTACTTGTGTCAGGCACAATTTCGAATCCGGTATCCGGTCTTTGCGCTCCTCCGGGGTAAGTTATAGGGTAACCCAGTCTCCCAGATGTATTCCTCTGTTTCTCTTAACTCCTTTTCTCAGACCTTGGCCGGCTTGGAACTGGACAGTGGACTGTGGGGTGAGACTAACGTAGCACCTTTACACCCAGGTCCTTTTCCTCAGTCCTCTCAGGAACTGAACTCTTTACAGTACTGCTACGTACTGAACTGCCCACTTCCTCTCCACACCAGAATATGTAGGGAAGCAGCTTTAGCTCCCCCTTCTGGCCTGGAGGCGCTAGTGTAGTGTCGTGGGTTGTGTGGGGAGTTAACCCTCTGTGATGTTACAGTGGCACATGAACCCTGAGGTACCACACCACCTCTGAGAACTGTACTGTTTGTGATGTTAAGGGGGAGGAACAGGAGGACAAGCCACTTGATGCAGTGGTTTCCATTAACTGTAGCACAAGCTGGGCCTCATCCACAACTCATATCGTTCTGCTTTTGGCAAACAAAGAGACTGGAGCACGCTGTCCTGCAACAGAAGTTATCACTTTGCTTGGGATACAACAACAAGCCAATCTTTGGTTACTACATCTTTCAGTAACATTAGCAGTAGCACCAACCCCACATATACCTCCAACACCAAGCCTATTCCCCTTTCCAACAACCTTTTTCCCCTTTCTATTTCCCACCATGATCTTGAGATTTCCCACTCATCTTTTATGCACACAGATTTGGAAAGCACTTGTTTGAGGCCAGCTGAGTCTTTTTTGGGAAAACTGAAGGATTTGAGAATCACAGGTTACAAGCAAAAAAAAATGTCTTTTTAGGGAAAACTGAAGGATTTGAGAATCACAGGTTAGAGGCAAAACACAGTCTTTTTAGAGGAAACCTAAGGATTTGGCCATCCCTTCCTGCATGCAAAAAATATGGCTTTGTCAACGCACACAGACTTAGGAATCACACTTGTTGTCAGCACAAAATGCCTATGTCCAGATAAACACTGTCGCCCTCCTATGCTGTCTAATACGTTCTTAAGTATCTAGCTAACTTTTTGGGCAATACAGATGGAGCAGCATGGAGCGGTAGTAGCACTGACCCTAAGCAGTAACACTCTTAAATTTGTGCCAATGCCAAATGGCTGCTTTTTATATCCCTAGGGACATGTGACTTTGGCAGTCAATGAAACAAGCCAGCCAATGACACAAGCCCTTGTGTCTTCAACTTGTGTATGTTTTATCCTCCATTATTGGCTTCTGGCCCAAAACATCCTCACAGAAAGTGCGGGAAAAAATAAAGGAGTCCAATGCTCTTCTGATCTCTCCATACCCCCACCCCTCATCAAAGACATCCCACCTCTGTCCTACACTCTCAGATGGTAGGAGAAAAGCATAATTTAAATGCAGTATGCTTTTTTAATCTGATAACTCACCAAACAAATCCGCATTCGCCAATTTTTGGGGAAATTGCTTGGGTGTACCAAACCTGAAATTAGCAAACAGTTTCAAGAAAGGTTCACTCGTCTCTCCTTATGGTCTATTATATACTATCAGAGGGCATGAAAGCACTTACAGTATGAACTACACACTGGCCTGTGACTCAACCATGCACCAACTCTACAGAGCCCATGTTACATAGGTTGAAAAAGACCTATGTCCATCAAGTTAAACTGTCGTCTAATTATACATTTTTGTAACTACATCTATAACCGACAATGTTATGTGTACTGTCCTTAGAAGACACAACACCAAACCATCACTCCTAATGAGGAGTATGTGGCGCCCCACTATGTAGGTGCCACAGAGGGGTACTGCACCCGTAAAAGAGGTGTAGTCACCCCAGCTGCAAGTGGATTTCAGGATGATAGGCGGAACCCTAAACCCACACCCCACATTAGGTCACACAGTGGGAGGGAACCCGGGAGGGTATTTAGTCACCTCCAGGGGGAACTAGAGAAGTCCGGAGGCCTGTCTGAGGTCGAGAGTTAGTTAGCCAGGCGGATGGCCTGAGGGAGCGAGGAGGGTCTCCCGGCTGAGGGACTCAGGAATGAAGGACAGATCCCAGGAACAGAGAGCGAGAGGGGGATAGAGGAACTGGAGAGTTCACCCCAGGAAAGAAACCGGGTACCGGAGCCTGCACCTGTGGAAACCTTCACGGCCCACAGAAAATCTGATGCATGGGAGTATATTTACAGTGCCTACAAGTAGTATTCAACCCCCTGCAGATTTAGGTGGTTTGATAAGATGCAAATAAGTTAGAGCCTTCAAACTGCAAACGAGAGTAGGATTTATTAACAGAAGCATAAATCTTACAAACCAAAAAGTTATGTTGCTCAGTTGAATTTTAATAAATTTTAAACATAAAAGTGTGGGTCAATTATTATTCAACCCCTATGTTTAATATTTTGTGGAATAACCCTTGTTTGCAATTACAGCTAATAATCGTCTTTTATAAGACCTGATCAGGCCGGCACATGTCTCTGGAGTTATCTTGGCCCACTCCTCCATGCAGATCTTCTCCAAGTTATCTAGGTTCTTTGGGTGTCTCATGTGGACTTTAATCTTGAGCTCCTTCCACAAGTTTTCAATTGGGTTAAGGTCAGGAGACTGACTAGGCCACTCCATCACCTTGATTTTTTCCCTCTTGAACCAGGCCTCGGTTTTCTTGGCTGTGTGCTTTGGGTCGTTGTCTTGTTGGAAGATGAAATTACGACCCATCTTAAGATCCTTGATGGAGGAGCGGAGGTTCTTGGCCAAAATCTCCAGGTAGGCCGTGCTATCCATCTTCCCATGGATGCGGACCAGATGGCCAGGCCCCTTGGCTGAGAAACAGCCCCACAGCATGATGCTGCCACCACCATGCTTGACTGTAGGGATGGTATTCTTGGGGTCGTATGCAGTGCCATCCAGTCTCCAAACGTCACGTGTGTGTTTGGCACCAAAGATCTCGATCTTGGTCTCATCAGACCATAGAACCTTGAACCAGTCTGTCTCAGAGTCCTCCAAGTGATCATGAGCAAACTGTAGACGAGCCTTGACATGACGCTTTGAAAGTAAAGGTACCTTACGGGCTCGTCTGGAACGGAGACCATTGCGGTGGAGTACGTTACTTATGGTATTGACTGAAACCAATGTCCCCACTGCCATGAGATCTTCCCGGAGCTCCTTCCTTGTTGTCCTTGGGTTAGCCTTGACTCTTCGGACAAGCCTGGCCACGGCACGGGAGGAAACTTTCAAAGGCTGTCCAGGCCGTGGAAGGCTAACAGTAGTTCCATGAGCCTTCCACTTCCGGATGATGCTCCCAACAGTGGAGACAGGTAGGCCCAACTCCTTGGAAAGGGTTTTGTACCCCTTGCCAGCCTTGTGACCCTCCACGATCTTGTCTCTGATGGCCTTGGAATGCTCCTTTGTCTTTCCCATGTTGACCATGTATGAGTGCTGTTCACAAGTTTGGGGAGGGTCTTAAATAGTCAGAAAAGGCTGGCAAAAGAGATAATTAATCCACACATGTGAAGCTCATTGTTCTTTGTGCCTGAACTACTTCTTAATCCTTTAGGGGGACCAAACAGAATGCTGGTGGTTTGAGGGGTTGAATAATAATTGACCCACACTTTTATGTTTAAAATTTATTAAAATTCAACTGAGCAACATAACTTTTTGGTTTGTAAGATTTATGCTTCTGTTAATAAATCCTACTCTCGTTTGCAGTTTGAAGGCTCTAACTTATTTGCATCTTATCAAACCACCTAAATTTGCAGGGGGTTGAATACTACTTGTAGGCACTGTATATATGGCCCTGATTCTCGACCAACCAATAGAGGGGACCAGACACAGCCAAGCAAAGCTGCAATATTCAACAGAGGGTTACCCGACGGGAGCAAGAGAAGGAAAGAGAAAAACGGCAGGAGGTCAGATCTACTCTCTGAGGTCAGACTTTACACCAGCTACTGGGAAGAAGGAAAGAGTTGGAATAAGAAAGGCACACGCTGGGGGTTCCGTCCAGCTACCAGAGATCTGCTGCAGCCACCCGTAGCCACTGGTCATTTAACATCGAACTGCACTGAGTTATGAATTTATTTTAAAACTTAGCACAAAATGGTATGAAAATATACTACTATACCTATCCTCAGCATAGCCTTTGCAGTATGATGGACCCATTTTTAAAATAGGGTTAGGAGGTGATCATGCCTTATGGGCTTATGGGGTTGAGGGAACCATTACACGACGCAATATTACATGCAATTTCACTCAAATCCGAAGAGAAAATTATTTTTTCTGACTCTGACAATTTGAACAAAAGTACGTTGTCTAGTTTCAGTACAAGACTAAAGGCCACGTCACACACACAGATATCTGAGTCCAATATCTGAACAGATCTCTGGCTGCAGTGAAATCATGGATACATTGCTCCATGTTGTACACAGCCACAAAATGGAGCAATGTATCCATGATTTCACTGCAGCCAGAGATCTGTTCAGATATTGGACTCAGATATCTGTGTGTGTGACGTGGCCTAGAAGGTACCGTTACACGCAGAGATATATTGCTTGCAACTCACTGGTTGCAGTGAAATCATGGACACATTGTTCTATTTTGTTGCTGTGTACACATGGAACAATGTGTCCATGATTTCTCTGCAACCAGCAAATTGCCAGTGAAATTGCAAGCAATATTGCGTTGTGTAACGGTACCCTTAAGATACCGTTACACACAGAGATATATTGCTTGCAACTCACTGGTTGCAGTGAAATCATGGACACATTGTTCGATTTTCTTGTCTTGTACAAAATAGAACAATGTATCCATGATTTCACTGGAACCAGTGAGTTGCAAGCAATATATCTCTGTGTGTAACGGTACCTTTAGTCTTGTACTGAAACTAGACAACGTAGTTTTGTTCAAATTGTCAGAGTCGGAAAAAATAATTTTCTCTTCCCATTTCAAAAACAATGGAATTGTCTGATGAACATTGTTCTTTATTCCTATTTTTATATAAATATACACATGAATATACATATATAAAAAATGTTTTATTTTTTTGCTAAAGTTTTAAACACTTTTCAGTCATATTTCCAATTTTAGGGGCGAAAAATTTTAGAAGCACAATACTTTGACTTCTTTAGTAAAAGACATAAAGGGTTCTGCAGATAATGAAGCTTTCTTTCCAGAGACAAAATCGACCATGTAATGCAAAATAATGGCAGATAATATAGTATTGATTAAAGTTATTCAAAAGCTTGCATGAGGTGAATCCAGTGTGAGCCATTAGCCTGACGTGATAATTGGGGCGATGCAGGGGTCCAGTCTTAGCAGAGATGTTAATAAGGTTTCTAGGCCTTTGTTTGCAAGAAACCAAAGGTACTTTTTTCTAATAATTAGCATGGGTTTGTGAGCTTATGTGCTTTTAGGAGCATAGTCAGGGCTAGCATCCATCCTTATTAGTGCTGCAAAGTGGCAGACAGGAATTGTCGCTCACTACAAATGTCAAATATATTTCTGACTTCTTGTTTTCTGATTTATATTTCCATCAGTAATCTAATTAATTCTGTTTTCATTCAAGACTAATAGAGAAAATGTTTAAAAATTGTTTTCCTACATCCAAGTTTCCAAACTGGCATTTATTCAAGTTTCCATGGTTTCATTAAAATGGACATTTGAATTCTTATATCTGTTCCTGTACTTAATTGGATTAATGCAAAACCGAGAAGCTATAAAATAGACAATGTTTAATTGTATTTCTCTTTTTGTTAAGAATAAAGTTTAGTTCCCATGATGCGCATTTGGTAAGTTTTGGATGATGCAGATTTTTTGCAACAACTCTGTAATTTTTAACTTAATTACATTGCGTGCATTTTTTTATTGGATTTTTACATGCATTTTTTTTTTGTTTTTAAAACATTTTTTTCTTTTTTTGGTTTGCCATGTTTTATATTAGGTTGTTTCACTTTGTAGCTGACTATTCACTTCCATGACACCACCTCAATGACTGATGTAAAAGTGGCAAAACATAAAAATCTCAATATAAATGTGGTATCACTGTAATTGTACTGACCTGAAAAATAAAGCTGTCTATCACTTTTAAGACACAATGAATGGAACAAAAAATAAATAAAAATAATTCCTTAATTGCTGTTTCTTGATTCTGCTTCATAAAAATAGAAAGCAATCAACCCTCACCCTGTCTGACCACAATATGCTGACCTTCTCCGCCCTCTCCTCCCCTACTACATCAACTCCTCTCCGCAAACTTGATCATCCCCGCAGAAACCTAAAACACATTGATCTACACTCACTCTCAGAATCCCTTCTCCCTCTCGCCAACATAACATCTATACGTGACACAGACACTGCCACCACCCTCTACAACACCACATTAACCAAGGCACTCGACCTAGCAGCCCCCCTCACACACCACGCTCCACGCACTAATAGGCAACCCTGGCACACCACCCTCACTAAATCACCTTCCACTAAGCATTTTGCACTGTTCAAACAGTCCCTCATCGCCTTCAAGACTGCACTTGCCACCGCCAAACAAACCTTCTTCTTATCCCTAATAACCTCCCTGTCCCACAATCCCAAGCAACTTTTCAAAACCTTCAATTCCTTGCTCCGCCCGCCTGCTTCCCCTCCCTCTCCCCTTATCTCTGCAGAAGACTTTGCCTCCTTCTTCAAAGAAAAGATTGACAGAATCAGAGACAGCTTTGATCCACTGTCCTCACAGCCTCCCCTTTCACCTATACTGCCCTCTACTTCCATCAACTGCTTCTCCCCTATAACTGAAGACCAGCTCTCCTCCCTCCTGTCAAAATCACACCTCACCACCAGCGCCCACGACCCGCTCCCATCCCACTTCATTCCCAACCTCATCTCCGTTATCATCCCAGCCCTAACTCATCTTTTCAACCTATCACTCACCACCGGCACCTTCCCTTCAGCCTTCAAACACGCCTTGATCACACTCATCCTCAAAAACCCTCCCTCGATCCCACAACTGTCTCCAACTACCGCCCTATATCTCTCCTCCCTTTTGCCTCTAAACTAATTGAACAGCATGTCCACTCTGAGCTGTCCTCTCACCTCTCCTCCTGCTCCCTCTTTGACCGCCTGCAATCTGGCTTCCGACCCCTCCACTCCACTGAAACAGCCCTGACCAAAGTCACAAATGACCTACTGACTGCCAAAAGCAAGCACCACTACTCTGTTCTCCTCCTCCTCGACCTGTCAGCTGCCTTCGACACTGTTGACCACTCCCTTCTACTACAGATCCTGGAATCTCTTGGCATCACGGACCTTGCCCTCTCTTGGATCTCCTCATACTTAACGGACCGCACCTTCAGCGTCACCCACTCCCACACATCTTCCTCGCCCTACCCCCTATCTGCCGGGGTCCCCCAGGGCTCGGTTCTTGGACCATTACTGTTCTCAATCTACACTCTCGGTCTAGGGCAACTCATTGAGTCCCACGGCCTCCAATATCACCTCTACGCCGACGACACCCAAATCTACCTGTCTGGTCCTGACATCGCCTCCCTTCTATCCAAAATTCCACACTGCCTGTCCGCCATCTCATCCTTCTTCTCTGCTCGCTTCCTTAAGCTGAACATGGACAAAACCGAGTTCATAGTCTTCCCTCCAAGACGCTCCCCCTCACTACCTGACCTATCCATCATCGTCAACGACTGCTCTCTCTCTCCAGTCCACCATGCCAAGTGCCTCGGGGTTATCCTTGACTCTTCCCTCTCCTTCAAGCCCCACATCCAGGCCCTCGCCACCTCCTGCCGACTCCAGCTCAAAAACATCTATAGGATCCGCACTTTCCTTGACCACGACACCGCTAAAACCCTTATTCACGCTCTCATCATCTCCCGCCTCGATTACTGCAACCTCCTGCTCACCGGCCTCCCTAATACCTCCCTTGCACCTCTCCAATCTATCCTGAACTCTGCTGCTTGCCTAATCCATCTGTCTCCCCGCTACTCCCCTGTCTCCCCCCTCTGCCAAGCCCTTCATTGGCTCCCTGCTTCCCAGAGATCCCGGTTTAAAACATTAACCATGACATACAAAGCCATTCACAACCTGTCTCCTCCATACATCTCTGACATGGTCTCCCGTTACCTATCCTCACGCAACCTGCGATCCTCCCAAGAGCTTCTCATCTACTCCCCCTCATCTCCTCTTCGCACAACCGCATACATGATTTCTCCCGTGCTTCACCCAGACTCTGGAACTCACTGCCCCAACACATCAGACATTCTCCTACCCTGGGAACTTTCAAAAGAAGCCTGAAGACCCACCTGTTCCGCCAAGCCTACCACCTACAATAAGACCCGATCCACCACACCACCTGATGACTGGAATTTCCCCCTCCTACTGTATCCCCACCCGCCCCTCGTAGACTGTGAGCCTTTGTGGACAGGATTTCTCCCCTCTTGTTTCTGTACAACTGAATTGTCAACATTTATTGTTAGTTGTATTGTTACTATGTTACTTGTCCTAGTCTGCCCTTTTTAACATGTAAAGCGCCATGGAATATAATGGCGCTATATAAACTAATAATAATAATAATATTATTTTATGTAAGCAGGGATGGGACGCTTGTTCCATTGTTACCCTCTCTGGATGGAGAAGAGCCAAGATCATGTGCTTAGTGGAACATCATTGTGGATTAACGGCGGAGGGTATATTTGGGATTAATAAATGGGAAAATGAGGGTTGCCCATGTGTTTTATTTCAAACTAGCTGTACTACCCGGCTTCGCCCGGGTTAATAACTGCTGTTAACAAAATAGAATGTGTTAACAAAAATTTATTCAGCACACAAAAAACACAAAACAAATCGATAGAAATGTAATTATTAAAAGGCAAAAACTAAGCTAATAGAAGCATTTCACAACATATATTTCAACACCACAGATATTCCACAGTTTCTATTTCCTCTCACATAGAGGTAATGTGACTGACATCAGCCTTTCCACCAACACACCCTAGCTATCATCCTATTACCTCACAGACATCCTATTACCTCACACAAGCTTTACTGAGAATGTCCTTTGTTGTCTATATTAACCAATCAGAGCTCAGATTAACAGTTGCAAAATAGAAGCTGAGCTGTGATTGGTTGCTATTGCCAGCCTGATACATCCCCAGGCAACAGGAAACCCTCCCCCTGACAGTATATATTAGCTCACACATACACATAATAGACAGCTCATGTGACTGACAGCTGCCGTATTTCCTATATGGTACATTTGTTTCTCTTGTAGTTTTGCTGCTTATTAATCAGATTTTTATTGTTGAAGGATAATACCAGACTTGTGTGTGTTTTAGGGCGATTATGTGGCGAGCTTGGTGTATGTGTGGTGAAATGTGTGCTATGGGTGGTATATGTGTTCAAGCACGTGGTAGTGTGAGGCGCATTTTGTGTGTGTGTTCACATCCCCGTGTGTGGTAAGTATCCTATGTCAGGGCCCCACCTTAGCAACTGTATGGTATATACTCTTTGGCGGCATCACTCTCATTCTTTAAGTCCCCCTTGTTCACATCTGGTAGCTGTCAATTTGCCTACAACACATTTCCTTTCACTTTTTCCCCATTATGTAGATAGGGCCAAAATTGTTTGGTGAACTGGAACGCTCAGGGTTAAAATTTCGCCTCACAACATAGCCTATGATGCTCTCGGGGTCCAGACGTGTGACTGTGCAAACTTTTGTGGCTATAGCTGACAGCTGTCGATTTTCCTCCAACACTTTTCCATTCACTTTTTCCCCATTATGTAGATAGGGGCAAAATTGTTTGGTGAACTGGAATGTGCGGGGTTAAAATTTCTCCTCACAACATAGCCTATGACGCTCTCGGGCTCCAGACATGTGACTGTGCAAAATTTTGTGGCTGTAGTTGCGACGGTGTAAATGCCAATCCCGGACATACATACATACACACATACATACATACACACACACATTCAGCTTTATATATTAGATAAATGATTTTTCTCTGCGTGTGTTTTTTAACAATTTATTCACAGAATTGATAATGGGTAGGTCTCATAGAGACCTAAACATTATCAATCTGGGCTTAACGACAAGTTGTCAATAATAAGCTGTCATTAAGCCCTTCTATCACGGCACCAGGAAGAGCCGGGTAAAGCACCAAGTATTGGCGCTTCTAATGAATGCACCACTATCTGAGAGCCTCATTACGCTGAGATTGCCAACCCCTAGCTGCTTGTTTTTCACCTTGTCTGGCAATCAAAAATAGGGAGAAACCCACACATTTTCTTTTTAATAATTTATTCAAATATTTAAAAAAAATAATGGGCTCCTCTGCATTTTTGATTGCCAGCTAAGACAAAGCTAGGCAGGTCAGGATGGCAGCCCATATCTGTCCACTTTAACTGTACTAAGAAGCCCTACATACATTTTTTTTTATTATCTATTTTTTTTTTGCAACCCTATGATGGGGTTCATTGCCAATGACAACCAATCTTAGACACCAGGACAATGGGTGAGAGACACAACAGCCAATCACAGGTGAGCTCACAGAGAGTAGGCATCTGTCATTGAGGGAGAAATTAACCTCCTCCATTGCCAGCCTTGGCATATATTGCACTGCACTCATATGTCTACTGAGTGCATGTGAGTGTAGTCCAATGTTTCACTTGCACCCATAGATTTGTATGGGTGTGAGTGATGCAAAACTTGCAGACAATTGCAACATGCTGCAATTTTTTTCCTACGTCCATATAAGGCTCTGGAAACTCACATTTCTGAGCTACATGATTGTGTAACAAGGTCCTGAGTGACACGCTAATGTGACTCTACTCAAGGTGCTGAAATCCTAATTATATTCACACTGAGCCAGAGGTTCCTGCTTTGACAAGGCCCAGGACGGTTCTGCACATGCACTCACAAGACCATGGTGAGACTAAAGGTACCATTACATGGCACAACGTCGGATCGATGTCTGCAACGATCTCGTGGGCGCACGGTCGTTGCAGACATCGTTTTGACATTGTTGGTGAGATGTCACAGGTCTAGATATCGTGGACAACTCGCCAACGATGTTGTGGGCAGGGATCGTTCACAAACCCCACGAACGATCCCTGCTCATTGGTGTGAATAGGTGAAGTCGTCCACGACATCGTTATCGCGGTGTCAGACACCACAATATGCCTGGTTGGCTGATCGTTGATCATCAGGTTTTAGAACATGTTCTGAAACCTGCGATCAGCGACCCAATGATTTATCGTTTCAACTTGGCACAGTCACACGCAACGAGGTCGTAAGGATGTCGCTGGTATGCCTCCAAACCCGTGACGTATCAGCGACATCGTTAACAATGTTGTGTCATGTAACGGTACCTTTAAGTTACCGTTGCACGGCACGACATCGTCAACGACATCGCTGATACGTCAAGGGTTTGGAAGCATACCAGCGACGTCGTTGTGACCTCGTTGTGTGTGACTCTGGCAAGCTGCTACGATAAATCTTTGGATCAGAGTTGACATGTTTACCAACATGTTGGAAAACCTGACGATCTCATCTCCAGCAAACTGCCGCGATAACAATGTAGTGGATGACTTGGCCCATTCACAGCAATGAGCAGGGATCGTTCGCGGGATTTGTGATTGATACCTGCTCACAACATCGTTGGTGAGTTGTCCAAGATATCTAGACATGTGACATCTCACCAGCGATGTTGAATTGATGTCAAAAACGACCGGTCACCCCCGTGATCATTGCCGACATCGTTTCAACGTTGTGCCGTCTGACGGCACCTTAAAGGAAGTAAAAAATTGGTTTAAAAGTAAAAAAAAAGTTTCAAACACGTTTAGAAATAAAAAAAATATGAAAATCTGAATGACTAGTATTTCATAGTTAAAAATAAAAAGATATACCTATTGGTATCAAGGCATCCATGAAAGTCTGATCTATGAAGATCTAAAATTAATTAACCAGATGGGTAGAGACTGTGAACAGGTAAAAGTTCAAAACGCCACACAAAAAATACAATTGGAAGGGATCAAAACACTGTACCTTTCCCAAAATGGAACCAACAGAAACAGTAGCTCTACATACACAAAATAAGGCTGTGTGCTTACGGTCCAAAGGCACTACATCTTGGATGCAATGCCTTCAAACCTGTAGGAACCTGTGGGTGCACCAGATGGTGATCTCTTCCAACTCCGCAGCATGAAATGAACATGCTGCGGAGATGCAGAAGTCCAGAAACCCGCACCACAGCTGAAAACACGCTGCGGTCAGATGAAGTATAGTGGGCATGGGATTTCTACAAATCCCATCCACTATGCTTGTACTATACCACCCAGCGTTTTGGATGCAGCGGCAATACGCTGCATCCAAAACACTTCCAATTCCTGACTATGAGCACACATCTTAAGTCGTCAAATAGCCCCCTGATGGGAAAAAAAGTTTTCTCAAACACTGATGGTACAAAGCAAAGAGAAAAATGCAATTCCTGTAAAAATCTAAAAAGCAGGCAACATTGAAACAAAAATGTTAATAGTCGTTATTTCTCGTACTTAATAGTTTATGTGCAATCAGAGTTGAAAAATATATTGATACCGGAAAAAACATCAGGATACATGCACATGTGAAATTTCTGCTGTGAACTTGAAGTAGCACAAAAATCCTGCTGAGAAAAAAAATCACAGAGGTTAATAAACGACAGAAATGACTGCAAAAATGGAAATACATGGTGACATTCCTTATTTTTTGGATTATAAAATGCACTTTTGCTTCCCAAAATTTTTGGGGAAAGTGGGGGGTACGTCTTATTATACGACTCTACTGGTAGGGGACAGGAGGCTGCTATGCAGCGGTGTCCAGGCATTGGAGGAGGCAGGTGCGGGTTGCAGCATGTGGGCCTGATCATTAGGCTGATGTAATAAGCACTGCATCCCCCTGTCCATCACTGGCAGGGCAAGCGACGCATATTATTGTAATCTATTGAGCAAGCCCGTAAGATCAGCAGCTGCATCTGCAGCAGTGTGTGATCCTGTTTGATTAGTCACTGCTTCCAACGCTTTCATTGCATGAAAAACAGTGACTATCCCGGTAATATGGTATTCACTTTTTGCCATCACTCCCGGCAGACTGCACCATCCCTCCATTCGTCTGTGCTGCCAACAAGTCATTTGAGCAGCACAGCACAGTGATGTCATTACTTCACACGCTGCTCACATCACTGTATGCTGGCACAAGCAGATGGATGTGTGGCACCCCTGCGGGGGATTGCCACAGGTTCCACCGGTGCAAGGAGGGAATTACACCTTGGTTAACACAGCACACACCACCTTCCACCCCAGACCTGAAGGGGGAGCCCTACTGGCTGCCTTAAGTCAGTTACCCTTTAAGAACATCCAGGCCTGAGGGGAGACGTTAGTCAGTCCCTGTAGTTTCAGTTCGAGTCTGCAGTGAGAGAGAAGAGAGAGGAGACGAAGGAGCTGGTCGCTGGGAGAGATCCAGGACCAGGAACCACTGACCGCTGTGAGCACCCTAGGGAAAGAGTCGGAGGTAAGTGGAGAAAGCAGGGAACTAAGAAAGGGAACCAGGAGCTATAGCCGTTTAGTACACCAGGACACCGGAGTCAGATGCTGCCAGCATTCAGAGCTACAGCAAAAGCCTGGAAGACTCAGGAGGAGTTCAGCCCTGAGGAGAGCCAGTAAGAGACACTAAACTGACCAAGTATAGGACCAGGGGCCATATGAGAAACAGGGACTCCGCAGAAGGACCTCATTGCCAGTTTAGGACAAAACCCAGAGAGGGAGAAGAAGCGGTGGGTTCAGGCTCAGGCAGGACTCATCCCACACCAGAGAGCACAAAGACAGAGGAGGCCTCATAACTTTCTAAGGTGGAAGTCCCAAGTTGCACCGGGGACCTGCTTATTTCTCTGGACTATACCTGTTACCTTGTCACCAGTAAAAGGTACGAAACAACGATCACTGTGTGTGTGCCTGCTTAACCGTCGCAATTCACCGCCTTGTCTGCAGAGACGCAACTACTACTCCCCTCATCCATCCCCGCTGCCCTGAGGTAAAGCTCCACCTGTGTGGAGCTGTTCCACACTCTGCTGCACCCACCATCACCTCAGCAGTCGGCTGCAGCGCTGGTATACCCGACACCAGGTACCATAGGTGGCGTCACGTTAACAATACCCTTATTCCCCCCCTTCACCGTTTCCTGCCATTGAGGGTCCAGGGCACGGGACTGGGGACAGACAAGCCGTGTTTCCCCATCAAAGCCGCCATCAGCCCTGGTACCGGAGTACCCCATACCCTGTCGACCGCCTCAGATGGATGGCACCAGCTGCAGGGAGTGATGGAGAGAGGTGAGTATGATCGTTTATTATTTTTAACTGTGCGGCAGCCTTGGGGGGCTATGTGGCAGCCTTGGCAGGCTATGTGGCAGCCTTAGGGGGCTACATGGCAGCTTTGGGGGGCTATGTGGCAGCCTTGGGAACTATGTATACCAGGATAGGGGAAATATTTACTGATTATGAGATGGACACTGGTATTATAAGACTGACATAATTTAACATTAAATTTTTACTCTCATAATCCGTGATGTCTTATAAAGGGAAAAATACAGTAAAACCCATAAACACATATCTATACTAAGATAAAATAATGAAATCAAACATGTGTGAAAGCAATGGCCATGATGCTTTAGGGTGGGTTACCTTAAAGGGATCCTGTCACCTCCAAAACGCCTCCTAAGCTATCAAAACATGTCCCTGCAGCCTCCTATCACTAATCTCACACTTCTTTTGTCTCCTAAAAGCATTCTGTGAAAGTGCATAAAAACGTTTTAATACTCACTCATTAGTGATTATAATTAGCAGGGGCCATATTCTTTAGTCACCAGGGTGTGTTGTTTAGCAGCTCCAGAATCCAGCCCTCTCTCTGTCTGTGATTAAGTGAAACTGAAACTGAAGGCAGGACTAATGATATGCATTCTGTGAGTGATAGAGAGGGGGGAGGGCAATGCCTGCACAAGCAGAGCAGAACACACAGAGACAGGGTGGATCCTGGAGTTGCACAACAGCCCGCCTTGGTGACTAAAGAATATAGCCCCTGCTAATTATAATCACTAATGAGTAAGTATTAAAACGTTTTTATGCACTTTCGCAGGATGCTTTTATGAGACAAAGGAAGTGTGAGATTAGTGATGGGATGCTGCAGGGACATGTTTTGCTAGCTTAGGAGGCATTTTGGAGGTGACAGGATCCCTTTAAAATGCATAAAAATCCTAATAATCATGAAAAATCTCTTTAGTAAATACGGTTTAAAATACCAAGTAAACGCACACTCCAAAATAACCAGAATTCGCTCACAAATAATGAGCAATCTTACCCACACTAATAAAGCTGCATGACAAAGAAAAATAATAGCAAGGATAACTTCTGTCACCTCAGGGACTGACCACTGGCCAGCTGGTCCAAGCGTTTTATACTCCACTTTCCCGCACTTTTTTCTTCCCAATAATAGGCAGTTACTATGCCACGTGCAGCAGGTAAACAAACTCCTCTGACCTGCTCCGTATCTATGGTAATACATTTACCTCTTCTTTCCAAGCAGCAACCATAAATGCTATAATTAAACCATAACACTTAAAATTACAAGCTCAAAGGAAGTGTTAGTGAGCACAAATTGATTATATTACATAGGGGGTTCATGTCACCATGAAATCCCCAGATGAAGGTCCTGTGATTTATCATTACAAATTGTAAAAACTGCAGTAGCATCATCAGCATGAATAGATATGCTGATCAGGGGTTGACACAGACAGAAGAGACCCATGTTCCAGAACTGTAAATTAGCTCTTTAACCCCTTCTCCCCAGGTGATTTTCCAATTTCCATTTTTCATCTTTTTCCTCCCCTTCTTCCAAGAGCCATGGTTGCTGCTATAATTAATTAATTGTCTCCTGACGAAGTCCACCCGGACGAAACATGCGTCGATGTACTGGATAACATGTGTCTTCATTCCAGACCTCCTGCCGGGCAGTGCAATATGGCTTTGTTCAAGAAAATGCAGCACTTTATGACTAGGTGGGTAGATCACAGGTAGCCACTTTAGATTAGCCCATAGCATCTGCAGCTAGTTAGCCTAGTATCAGCCTTACTGCAGGCTCAGCATTACTTAGCATTGTCTTAGCAGCAGGAGACAGTTTAAAGCAAACCTGTCACCCCCTCCAGACATCTAAAAATACCATAGCCACCTTCTGCAGCACTAAGGCTGCAGTCTGACAAGGTGTCTATAGCATTTATGCTCCCTTGATTCACTGAAATAAAGACTTATATAAAATCTGTTTCAAACCAGATCCAAGACCGGGAGGCGGGTTTTCAAGTGTCTATCTCCCTCCTCTGTGGTGTCAGTCATCCCTCTCTGCTCTCTGTGCACCACCTCCAGGGCCACCTCCCTGCACTACAGAGCTTTGTCAGCTCTGCTACATCATAGAGCTGCTGTTATAGGAGACCCCACAGTAGTAAATCTAGCAGGAGGATCCTGAGCAGAGAAAGCCTTGCCTGCTACATAGCAGCCTTGAGCTGTCAGCAGTGCAGCAGAGTTGAGTTTGTGCTTTAGATCATAGGCTGAGGAGCAATGCTGCTGTTTACAAGAAACTGAAAGTGAAAACTGCTCAGCTCAAGGGCTGCTACATAGCAGGCAGTGCTTTGTCTGCTCAGGGTCCTCCTGCTAGATTTACTACTGTGAGGTCTCCTATAACAGCAGCTCTGTGTTGTAGCAGAGCTGACAAAGCTCTGTAATGCAGGGAGATGGCCCTGGAGGCGGTGCACAGAGAGCAGAGAGGGATGACTGACACCACAGAGGAGGGAGACAGGCACTTGAAAACCCGCCTCCCGGTCTTGGATCAGGTTTGAAACAGATCTTACAAAAGTCTTTTATTTCAGTGAATCAAGGGAGCATAAATGCTATAGACACCTTGTCAGAATGCAGCCTTAGTGCTGCAGAAGGTGGCTATGGTATTTTTAGATGCCTGGAGGGGGTGACAGGTTCGCTTTAATGCAGCCTTGTAATTGGCTGTGACATTACAATTTGTTACGCTGGAGGTGTGCAGTTATATGATTATATTTTGAATGGTCTGGGATTTTTGCTGACACTACTCCTTGTCCTCTCTCCCTGATGGAGTAAATATCTTGCCATCCTTTTCTATTATTTACTCCCCAATTGACCTGTATTATTTTAATACCCACCGCTTTTTGTATTATATTCAAATAAACTTTAAAATCATTACCTAAAAAAATCATTGTAGTGGATGGTGTCTGTACTGATCGTGGTTTATATACTTCCACAATAGTGTTTGGGGTTTATGTATATTCTATCCACTTGAGATTACGGGGTTCCTTTTATCAGTTCTGTCAATAATTAAGCCATAACACCTGCTATCTCAAACTAAAAGGAAGTGTTAGTAAAGACAAATTGATTATATTACATAGGCGGTTCATGTCACCATGAAATCCTCAGATGAGTGTTCGTGATTCATCCCATAAACCATACCTACACTAAGATAAATTAATGAGACCAGACGTGTGTTGAAGCAATGACTATGAAGCTCTATTATGGGTTACATTTAAATCCATAAATATACCAATAATCATTAAAATTCTCTTTGATAAATACAGTGTAAAATACCAAGTAAACTCATACTCCAAAATAACTGGAATTTGATCAAAGGTCAAGAGCAAACTTACCCAAACGGACATATATTCTTAATGTATGCCCCCCCCAAGCCCTATTGCCATCGCTCCACCACAGTCTGAAGGCTGAAGTTAAAGACATCAAATCCCACCTCCCCTAAAAGAACCCCATCCCTCCTATAAAACCCCGGCAGAAATCCTTTCAGATCTGAATGTTGGTAGGAAAAGAAGTCCAAAGAGTCCATCTTCCTATTTATCTGCTTCCTAATCCCTTACATGATCTCGGAAAAAACTAAAAGCACCCCAGAGAACATTGAAGTAATCAAAGTAAGATCCTGCTTCATAACCCAAAGAAAATCGAGAGTGCAAATCTTACCAAGATCATTTCCCACAAGGTGTATAATTATGAGATCAGGAAGCGGACAAGAAGATGAAAGCTTTTTTAAACATAAACACCAGTTTTCCCACCGCATACCTCTATAACTATGCCAAAAGATCAGCACTTGGGAATTATCAAAAGATTCCCCGAATAAGTTCTCAATGACACTCTCATCTTCACCCAGTGTACAAAGGAGTGTTCAATTACCCAGACAATCTTTGTGCCTAAAATGAAAATTAAATATTAGACAATACATCAGGTCTGATATACAAATTCACCATGTTTGACTCCCAATGACCTAGCCTTTGAACTTCACTGAAGGACAGACTCAGTCATGCCACCTGCATGGCTGCACCGATTCGAAAAGAATGAAGTGTTAACTTCAAGAGATCAAATCTCAATCTATCTAAGCATTTGTTAAGCAAGACACTAAATTGAAATAAGGTTGCAGGCTCAAAAATGAGCCAGTGAAAAGGGGAGGTGAAACGACAAACACCTTTTAACCTTTCCACAGAGGCACAAGCAAGAGTCGTTTATTGCATTAATTTATTGGATACCGCTCTACCCAACTGATCCATTTTGGATCTCCTGATTTGAATGATGACGTAGGACTTGAAAAACATATTGATAGGATGTTTAGATTTTGAGCCCCAGTGGGGACAGTGTTGCAAACGTATGTAAAGTGCTATGGAATTAATAGCGATATATAAATGAATAAATATTATATACAGTATTATAATATAAATAAGTAATATCATCGATCATTAACC
Organism: Allobates femoralis; assembly: GCA_033576535.1. Classification (NCBI taxonomy): domain Eukaryota; kingdom Metazoa; phylum Chordata; class Amphibia; order Anura; family Aromobatidae; genus Allobates; species Allobates femoralis. The sequence goes on from JARQOC010000001.1 coordinate 275,471,020, forward strand.
CCGACACCCTAAGTTTGCTATATGAGAGTAAAGGCCACTTTACACACACCAACTTATCTGTCCAACTTCTGACCAACTTACTGGTTGCAGTGAAATCATGGACACATTGCTTCCTTTTGTGGCTGTGTACAATGGAACAATGTGTCCATGATTTCACTGCAACCAGCAAGTTGTTCAGAAGTTGGACAGATAAGTTGGTGTGTGTAAAGTGGCCCTAATTACCCTATTCTAAAAGCCCCAAAGAATTCTAAAACGAAACAAGTTCGAAATAAAGTTTCAAATTTATTAAAACAAATATTAGCAAGTGCGCACCATAACCTGTACAACAAATTTATCGAAATTGGTCTCCTATCATCTGGCTTGAATTAGCATTTCTTTAAATGTTTTAAACTGACAACCTAAGAAAAGGCCAGTTAAGGACTTACAACCATAATGTTTCAAAAAAGAAAAAGGAAATGTCTGCTAATAACTTGCTAATATTAGAAAACCTAGCCCCTAACAGGAACTTCTGTTGCATAAATTCTACAGTCAGTGCATTGTCCACTACTAAAAAATATTGATTTCTGCCTGCACAAAATCTGTTCCACTTTTCCCATGCGGCCGAATTGGCAGCCCATGTAAATTGGGCCAATGAGTTCTTAATCAGTGATGGGGTTAAATCCCTATCATCCCCCACAGGATATAATTCTCTCCAGTGCTGCTGTGAAATAAAATCACCAGCAACATTACTCCTACCCTGTGTAAAAGAAATTTATAACTATATATTGAAGGACAGACAGACGTACTAATTCACGTAAGGCCAGCTTCACACCACAGTTTTTGCCTGTCAGGTTCGTTCTGGTGTGAACCGGACCAAACCTGATCAGGTTTAGCCCCCATGTATCCCTATGGTGCCAGAGAGCTGCTATTTGGTCTTCAGGTTTGTGCTTTTCTGGCTGGATCCGGTTGTGTTCTTTTTTATTCCTGGACACAAAATCAAAGTCTGCATAATTTTTTGTGTCCGGGGCAAAAAATGAACAAAACTGGATCCTCCTGGTTCCGTGGCAATCCGGTGCCCATAACATGCGACTCTGGGTCCGGCAAAAATATTTGGAGGTTGAAGGTGCATTGCCTGGTTGGGGTAGTGAGGGTGCAGCAGCACAGAAGCTGGGAAACTGACGAAAGGGCGTTGGCTGCTTTCCACACACCAGGTCACTGACCTCCCTGCGCAGGATATAATTTGGGGCCCGGTGCCCTCCCAAGGGTCACTATAGACATCTGGGGCCTTATCACTGCCTATATGTTATTTAAGCCTATGTTACACCTTGATGTATACTTGATATTTCCCAGTTCATAGGTGGTTTGAACCTGTTTATACCCTATACTGATGCATTATTACTATACTGGCTTTCTTTGGTAATATTGTGGACTTCAGTAGTTCCAACCCAAAGAACTACTGATACCTGGAGGTTATATTCCCGTTGACTTTTATCATAAGCCCACATTATGCTTTGTTGACATTTCATAATTCCTGGTCTAGTGGTGGTATAATTGTATTGATGCACTATTGATCTCTGGTGGTATATTAGTTGCTACAGCGCGACCAAACTTGAATTACTGTCCTATTGTTAGTACCTTGCAACTAATACCTTCAATGCTACTGGGTATCACTAATTTATACATACTGCAGCACCTTATTACCACCTTAGAACACTGGGTTTATCATTTCTAAATGGACCGGCTACCGGGTTACCTCAATGGATATAACTTCCCTAATACTCACAGATTGTAGGGAACACTGGTTGTTATACTCAGAAAGAGCATTGTTTCTTTGGGGAGGCTTTTTTTCCTGTCTCTTCCACTCATGGGTTCAGTATGCCTACCTATACAAACTTAGCCATACTTTATATGTTGCGTTGCGTACTGCCTATGATCATTTTGTGGACATTGATAATAATAATGCATTGTTGATCATACAGTGCCTACAAGTAGTCTTCAACCCCCTGCAGATTTAGCTGGTTGACACATGCGGAATTAACTTGGCATTATGACATTTGGACTGTAGATCAGCCTGGAAGTGGGAAATGCACTGCAGCTAAAAACATTGTTTAAATTTTTTTTTTTTTTTTTTTTTTTTTTAAAGCGTTAAAAGTTAATTCAGAGGGTCATTTATTATTCAACCCCCCAAACCACCAGCATTCTGTTTGGTCCCCCTAAAGTATTAAGAAGTAGTTTAGGCACAAAGAACAATGAGCTTCACATGTGTGGATTAATTATCTCTTTTGCCAGCCTTTTCTGACTATTTAAGACCCTCTCCAAACTTGTGAACAGCACTCATACATGGTCAACATGGGAAAGACAAAGGAGCATTCCAAGGCCATCAGAGACAAGATCATGGAGGGTCACAAGGCTGGCAAGGGGTACAAAACCCTTTCCAAGGAATTGGGCCTACCTGTCTCCACTGTTGGGAGCATCATCCGGAAGTGGAAGGCTTATGAAACTACTATTAGCCTTCCACGGCCTGGACAGCCTTTGAAAGTTTCCTCCCCTGCCGAGGCCAGGCTTGTCCGAAGAGTCAAGGCTAACCCAAGGACAACAAGGAAGGAGCTCCGGGAAGATCTCATGGCAGTGGGGACATTGGTTTCAGTCAATACCATAAGTAACGGACTCCACCGCAATGGTCTCCGTTCCAGACGAGCCCGTAAGGTACCTTTACTTTCAAAGCGTCATGTCAAGGCTCGTCTACAGTTTTCTCATGATCACTTGGAGGACTCTGAGACAGACTGGTTCAAGGTTCTATGGTCTAATGAGACCAAGATCGAGATCTTTGGTGCCAACCACACACGTGACGTTTGGAGACTGGATGGCACTGCATACGACCCCAAGAATACCATCCCTACAGTCAAGCATGGTGGTGGCAGCATCATGCTGTGGGGCTGTTTCTCAGCCAAGGGGCCTGGCCATCTGGTCCGCATCCATGGGAAGATGGATAGCACGGCCTACCTGGTGATTTTGGCCAAGAACCTCCGCTCCTCCATCAAGGATCTTAAGATGGGTCGTAATTTCATCTTCCAACAAGACAACGACCCAAAGCACACAGCCAAGAAAACCAAGGCCTGGTTCAAGAGGGAAAATATCAAGGTGATGGAGTGGCCTAGTCAGTCTCCTGACCTTAACCCAATTGAAAACTTGTGGAAGGAGCTCAAGATTAAAGTCCACATGAGACACCCAAAGAACCTAGATAACTTGGAAAAGATCTGCATGGAGGAGTGGGCCAAGATAACTCCAGAGACCTGTGCCGGCCTGATCAGGTCTTATAAAAGACGATTATTAGCTGTAATTGCAAACAAGGGTTATTCCACAAAATATTAAACCTAGGGGTTGAATAAAAATTGACCCACACTTTTATGTTTAAAATTTATTAAAATTCAACTGAGCAACATAACTTTTTGGTTTGCAAGATTTATGCTTCTGTTAATAAATCCTACTCTCGTTTGCAGTTTGAAGGCTCTAACTTATTTGCATCTTATCAAACCACCTAAATCTGCAGGGGGTTGAAGACTACTTGTAGGCACTGTATATCTGTACTGATCTGCATTGTTTGCTCTATGCTTAATTAATATTATTGTCGCGTGCCTCTTTTGCTACCCAGACCCTGGTTACACTGCTCATTAACTGTGTGGTATACAGCACTTGTTTTTAATTGTTTTTAGTTTTGTCATGGCTTCCTGTTTTTCACTTTATGTAATAAATTTATGATATTCACTAGCATTATAGTTGTGCGCGCATATATGCAGAGACTCTTTTTTTCCCCTTTCATCTGGATCCGGCAAAAAATCGACCAGTTCAGGGAAGCCATTTAGAGAACAGCGCTGGCTCTGACAGAGCAGCATTTCAGAGTCGGCGCTGAAGTACAGCACCATGGAGAGCTCCATGGCTGAAATTTCAGCACTGCAGGCAGCTCCCCTGCACATGTGATGCTAAAATTGCAGCACTGGACAGCAGCAGAGGCGTGCACAAACGTATCCTGTACAAAACAGAATCAGAGGGCATATTTGCCCTTAGTTTGGGCTTATCCGGGGCTTTCAGGTTCTGTCCGGTGCATCCTGCAAAACACCGGACAGAACCTGACAGCTCCAAACCATGGTGGCATAAAAGTTTGGACACTAAGTCACATTTAGAAGATAATGTGTTGATTACAAACACAATACCCATATTATTCAAGTGCAAAAAATCCTCTTGTTAGCTAGTTTATAACCCCATAAATGGATAGTTACCAGCACTGAATAAAATCTTCAAAAAGCCTGGCTTTCCAGTGACCTTGCTATGTACCCAGGCTGTAGGCCAATTCTCCGCCAAAATGGCTGACAAATCACCCCATAACTAGACTGGGAAACCAAACCGACAAACATACCTAAACTATCAGAAATCAAAAAGTCATCTTGCACACATCAAATTCCATTAAAGGAAATAAGAATTGACACCACACTGACAAGTCTTCCTTCAATGGACCTGTTATTCTAATGTGAGCTTCCACTGAAGTCGCTCCTTTAATCCCATCATATAACTGACAGTAAAATGCTCTAGCCATGGGCAAGATTCTGAGAGCAAAATTTAAGCTACCAAGCAATGACTGGATTTCTTTCAGAGTAGCTTTTTCTTTACATAACACGGAACCTATCAAACAATACAATTTCAGTACTTTGTCCAGCGGCAATCTCAATTCCATTTTCGACGAATCAAAAAAAACACCTAAAAATGCAAGGCAGACACAAGGCTGAACAGCCTTATCTGACGCAAGGGGGATGCCAAAAGAATCCATTAACTGAATAAACACATCTAACAACCTGTTACAATTGTTCATACCATGGACACCCTAAAACAAAAATCATCTAAGTAATGCAAAGCATTACTTAGCAATAAAAAGAAAGGGCGGCACTCACCGGAGTAGACGGGATATATCTTTATTCCAGAAGTTCATGGAAAGACAGGGTGCAGGGAGGGGGCACGAAGGGCCATTGGACGGACTACGACGCCGTTTCGCGGACCCGTAGAAGCGACATAAGTCGCGAAACGGCGTCGTAGTCTGTCCAATGGCCCTTCGTGCCCCTCCCTGCACCCTGTCTTTCCATGAACTTCTGGAATAAAGAAATATCCCGTCTACTCCGGTGAGTGCCGCCCTTTCTTTTTATTGCTGTTGAAATGCTGGTGCTTTGGCTGTGCACCGCCGCCTGAGAGTACTCCAATACTGGAAGACTGTCCAGGACCTGACTGTGGTAACGTCTAGTGCCCCGTTTGCTTCTCCTTACAAAGCATTACTTACTTTTGCCTCGGTAAGAGTTGCCCATTCCAAAAATGTTGACAATGACTCAAAATAAAAACACGAAAGGGAGAATCCCATTGGGAGATATTTTTCAAATTAAAATTGGTCTTCGAGCTAAAAACTCAAAGAATTGAAGCCTGTGGTGTGAACTGGCAAGAGCCGAAATGCAGCTGTAGCCTCCCTGGCGGTCTGTTTAGGTCTTGAATTTTTTGCTAAAAGCGGGCTTACCCGCGTTGGCGGCAGATGCGGTAAAAAAAAACGCATCTGCCGCACTTGCCGCACTTGCCGCACTTGCCGCATAGCTGCCGCACTTGTGCCGCACTTGCGGCGCGGTTGCGGTAATCTGCATAGTAAAGGGAACCAACCACCTCGGATGACCCTCATACACTGTTAATATGTGCCCCTGCAGCCTAGTAAACCATTTGCAGCACTGTTTTTGTAAGAAAAGTGGCTGCAGTAGAAGTGAGATAATGATTTTAGAAACTTACATGCCTGCGTACATGAGGGCGTCTCCCTGTGTGTGCTGGCACTTGTGGGCTGTGCTCATCATGTCTGCTCTCCCCTCCCTTATGCACGCCCCCTCTCAGCCTGCTATAGTGATGTGAGGCTGATTGCGTCATAAAGGGGGTGGGGCTACCGGGATGCCGCGATTTAGCCCCGCCCCTTTATGACGCAATCAGCCTCACACAGTATAGCAGGCTGAGAGGGGGCGTGCATAAGGGAGGGGAGAGCAGACATGATGAGCCCAGCCCACAAGTGCCAGCACACACAGGGAGACGCCCTCATGTACGCAGGCATGTAAGTTTCTAAAATCATTATCTCACTTCTACTGCAGCCACTTTTCTTACAAAAACAGTGCTGCAAATGGTTTACTAGGCTGCAGGGGCACATATTAACAGTGTATGAGGGTCATCCGAGGTGGTTGGTTCCCTTTACTATGCAGATTACCGCAACCGCGCCGCAAGTGCGGCACAAGTGCGGCAGCTATGCGGCAAGTGCGGCAAGTGCGGCAGATGCGTTTTTTTTACCGCATCTGCCGCGAACGCGGGTAAGCCCGAGCCTGACTCGGGGTTAACGCTTCTGGTAGTGAATGTTAACCCCGAGTCAGGCTCGGGAATAACGCTAGGAAGGTTAATATCAGTTTGCGCCAATAACAAATTTCTCTCGCACCTACGTAGCATAGCAACATCGACATCAAGCAAGGTATAAGACACTGAACATAAGGAGTGAGCCGCCTCATTGTTCAGTGAGCCTTTTTTGGATAAGAATGGTGGTGAATAACCCTGACAGACTTCATATAGTTTTTGGGGACGACACCCAGGGGAGAAAGTCTAAAATTAGGAAAGGGGACCTGGAGAATGGCCCAGCAATCCTATCCAATAACTCCTTTTTAATATGCTCCCTAAACTTATCAATGAAAAGCTTAACCAAAGACAAATTGCCCAATAGCCTTCAACCTTCACCCAAGAACCATGGAACCAAAACCCCTACAAAAATCCTTCAAATATTAACTTGGCCCTTGCTTTGTCATGAAAACGCTTGATCCATGGTACCATGTTTTGGAGTCTCACCTGAGTCCTAGCCTTTAAGAACAAGCACTTAGGAACATGACTGTTGCTGAGCAAGGAGATTGGATTTCTTAAAACACTTTGTTGCTGCATGTATTCCTTCGCAGAAAGAACATTCTACAATTCACCTGCCATTTGCATACTGTTCCATTAAAAGCGAAACAAACTCCTTTTTTAGGCTTGGTAAATACTACGTTTTTGGCGATCTGTGTGTATCCGTTTTGAAATGGATAGACAGGGATCCGTTTATGGCCTCCTATGTATCCCTATGGGCACAGATTGGGCCTATATGGCAATCCGTTTGTGTCAATTCAGTCAGGCATCCATTTGTCTTGTTTTTTCCTGTACCCAGAATTGGAGACTGACCATTTTTTGCTGCAGCGGACAAAAATGGACAGAAACTAATCCGACGTGGTCCGTTTTACATACCATGGGGGTCTATAGAGACGGATTCGGGAAAAAAAAAGGATAATTTCCTGGATCCGGTTTGAGGTACTGAGCATGCTCAGAAGCACTGCACAGCTCTTCATAGTCCTATTTCTGCTCAGGAAACTCTCTCTCTCTCTCTCTCTGTCTCTCGCTTCCCAACCAGAATTGACATTGCCATTATTTCCTATGGCTGCAGCAATTCCCAATGCTTTTATATGCACAAAACGGACAGGCAAAAAATGTAGTGTGAAGAGGGCCTTACTTAAAGTATTTCCTTGCTGTTTCTGTGGGACATTCCTGTGCGGCAACATAAATTAGAGCTAGAGCCCTACTTCTTTAGTACCCCAGCTCAGAGTACGATGAACATCTATTTTCTGATTAAATGACTTGTCATAATTAAGCCTTGCAATCCCCCAAAATTTTTATAAGCCTCCAGGAGTGTATCCAGGTGATGGAATAGGCCACCATACATCTGAAGGTGCTTCTAACCTAAGACTTCAGCAAATATATCGAATGCTTGCAGCCAAGTAAGAAAGGACTTATAACTTTTCTCTTATCATTCTCACTGTCCTGTTTGTCATCCTTTTTGTAAAATTGACTCCCGTTATCTCAACCGCTTGGCAACGAGAAAATGTTAACATATTCTTGGTTCCATATTTTGTCTTTATCAGTGGTACTTAAGTGGAACCCAAATGGTGAAATTTCACAAGCAGTATTTTCCTTATGGCTCAGACACATCGGCAAGAAACTCGGACGACTGCAATGCGAGTAAAAATCGCATTGCAGTCGGACCAATATCAGTCCGAGAGCACATTTCCGAGGTCAGACATTTTTTTCTCGTACGATTCACGGATGACGAGTCAGTCGCAACATGCTGCGATTGTATGCGAGTGTCGGACGAGACTCGCCAATGCAAGTCTATGGGTCAGACAAAAAATAAGTACCACACTCGGATGGCACACGGACCATCTGAGTCAGATGCAATTTTTAATTGATACATTATATATATTATCATTCTGTAGCTTAGACAACTATAAAAAATGCTCCTGTAAATGCTAATACAGAAAATAGCTACTAAGTAAAAAAACGGATTGCACTGGGACAACACACGGAAGTCACACTGACCAAATGTTTGATGACACTCGTCCGACTCTCGGATCCGTCAATCGGACCGTTTTTGCACTCACCAGTGTGTTTCCAGCCTTATATAGTGACACAGTTACACCAGGAACTCTAATTGTAGCCCACTAGACCCTGGGATCTGACTGCAGAAGACCTCAGCTTTCTTAAGTACCTCAGCTACAGCTTTACATACAACCTCCTGAATCAAGTCAACTGAACAATAATCAGAAAAGGAAAAATGAGGAGAAGGGTCCTCACCACTGGCATTCTCTCTCTCCTCTGGTAGTCCACAGCTAGTAGAAGACAGCGGAAAGCACTCATCGTCCACACTAAGAGACTGATCCTGGGAATGCCAGGCATGGTTTAAATTGAATGAACCCTGCCAAGCCAAGAGCTCTGAATGCCATGCTGTGGTCTTGGGCTGTGCTGTGCTGGGGGCCTGCCTACCTCCTCGCCTTCTGCCCTTTTAATGTCTTAAGCTGGCCCAAAAATCCCACACCGCAGATGCATTCACTGCCCGTAGCCAAGCTCTCTAATTACTGCCACTCTGACATCTCGCAATGCTCCTGGCAAGTCTTGCGAGAACAACCAGGAACCTCAGGGGCCCTCGACAACATCTCTCAATCGAGTCTCACTACTTCACAATGTGGGCGTATTCTTCTGATTCATACTGCGGGACTTCCATGTCCATTGCGAGGACAGTGACTAAGCTTCCTTGGTTCTCTGTTTTCTCCTTAAGCTTCATCCTTCTGCAACTGCAGTGTAAAGATGAGCCACCACCCTAGTGTTCGAATTCAATTTATCGAATTGGGCATGTGTTCGGCGAATGTTCGTCAAACACCATTGAAAACAATGGCATTCAAACACAAACACATACAAACACTTAGAAAACACATTGAAAACACCTTCTAAGGTTTCCAAAGAGTGACAAACTACTCAGAAGACACAACAAACAGATGGAAAAGTGACAAGTACATATAAAAATGTGAAAAGAAAAGAGCTGGACAAGTTAAAGGAGGAGGAGACACAGATATAGGCATGTCATGCCCTTCTAAAATCATGTAAAACACAGCAAGGGGACTCCAACAAGAGTCTCCATTTTTTCCAAACTTTTGGGCACAGACACCACTTAAGTGCATCAATTGCCCCAGAGTTGCAAGCTTAAATTGGTTGGTGAGGTGACCTTCATGTAGCACATTCAAAATTCACAAGCCTTTAGTCTTCCCATGTTATCTGTAAGATTTGTCACCAAAATCTAAGTAGAGGCTGAAAAATCAATAGTTTGAGTACTTCATGCATGAACCGTCTCATGGATATGAAGCAAAAGTCGCAGTGGGAAGCTCACTGTGCTACAATGCGGTCTAGCGGGCCGGGACAACCACCGTCTGCCCCATCAAGTACATCCGCGCCTCTTCATCCTCTGTGATTGTGGGGACAGCAGTCACACATGCTTTTGGACGCAGACCTTACACCTCTTTACCCGCAACAGCCAGTGTGATTGGCAGGTCATCAGTTCTTTTGGAAGTGGAAACACCTGCTGGTGTTGAGCGCTGTCAGACATCGAGAGCATCACTTTTGGATGAAGGCAACATAATATCTATAAATCTGCACCTTTCTAACAGACCAGCAGTTTCTGGGCACACCCTACTCAACCCCGTTTCAGCACAGCAGTCAGCCCTCGGTCCCTCAGATGTGGACAAGTAAAAACCATTTCCTCCTAGCCATGAGGAAGCTAAGAGGTTGAATTTCACCATCTGCAAGCTGCTGGCTACAGAAATGCTGCCTTTCCACCAGGTGGACAGAAAGGATTTTTGAGACCTTATGTCTGTCACAGTGCCCCAGTACCAGATGCCCAGTTGCCAGTACTTCTCAAAGAAAGCTGTGCCTGCGCTACACCAGCATGTTGCACACAACATCACCGCTTCCTTGAGAAACTCTGTGTGTGACAGGGTGCATTTCACCACAGACACTTGAACGAGTAAGCATGGACAGGGGCATTACATGTCGCTGACTAGGCAACCGGGTAACTATGGAGACAGCAGGAGAAGGGGCTACAGTCCAAGTCTTGCAGTCCCCACAAGTTGTGCATTAATCCTCTGTATGTAGAAGTTCCTCCACTACTTCTGCCTCCTCAACCTTGTCTGGGTCCTCCACCTGCACCCAAAGCCTGTCTGGTAATGCCACTCCATTCTAACTACGCAGAAGGAATCCTGCACACTTCCTTACTATGCTGGCAGCAGGGTTCAACAGCATCAGGCGGTGTTTACCTTGAAATGTCTGGGGAGTGTGAGTCACGTAGCTGAGGAGTTGTGGTCAGCTGTGGAGACCAGTTTCATCAATGGTTGTCTCTACTGAACCTGCAGCCAGGGAAGGCAGTGCGTGACAATACTGCAATGTTGGGTAGCAACCCTTCGCCGGGGCAATGTGACACACGTGCCTTGTATGTCTCATTCTTGAAACTGGTTGTTCAGCAATTTTTAGCCCACTATCCCGGCCTAGATGGGCTTCTGCAGAGGGCACGGTCGCTGTGTGCTCACTTCCGCCATTCGCATCCCACAGCTCAACGACTTGCATCTCTACAGAAGTCGTTCAGCCTGCTAGTTCACCAGCTGAAATACGATGTGCCGACATGATGGAATACAATTATGACGTATAACCTGGGCCAACGAGATCCAGAGGTGGGGCAAATCACACTGCTGGAGTGGTCTCAGATCAAGGACCTATGCACCCTTCTGCACAATTTTGAAATGGCGACGAAGATGTTTAGTGCTGATGATGCCATTATCATCATGACTATTTCGGTCATTTACATGCTGGAGCACACTTTAAACAGTATTTGGAGTCAGGTGGTGGGACAAGAGGAAGGGGAGGAAGTACAGGAGGAGTCGTATTTGGAAGGGATAACAATATCTCCAAGGTCCAGACGGTTGGCAGAACCAAGGCGTCAGGCATGGGAGGGTGGGGGAGAGGGATTAACGAGGGCGCATGGTAGCAGCCAAACTATTGAGGAAGATGCAGGAGCCAAGGAACAAATGGAGGATGAACTGGTGATGGGCATGAAAGATTCAGCAGATGAGGGAGACCTTGATCACATTTCTGTTGTGTGAGGTTGGGGGGAGAGGGCAGAGGAAGAAAGCATGATTCTTACCTCGCCGCCACCAACACAACAAGGACTTGGGCTCCTGGATGCGCAAGACTCATGAGTTCCTTCTTCTGCACTACCTGCAACATGACCCTCAGATTGTCAGAATTTGAAGTAATGCCAACTACTGGGTTGCCACACTCTTAGATCCCCGGTACAAGAGTAAATTTGGCGAATAATTCCAGCCATGAAAAAGGGATTCACGCATGCAGGAGTATCAGTAGATGCTGTTACAGAATCTTAGATCTGCTTTTCCACAAAACACCAGTGGTGCACATAGGGAATCTCACAGGAGTATCTCCAAGTGAACATAGATACCATGACTGTGGAACTGGACCCTTGCTAATTTTGGGCTTCCAATCTAGAAAAATGGCCTGAGCTCGCCATTCACTCCTTGGAGATCATGTCGTGCCCCACAGCCAGCGTTCTCACTGAACGTGTCTTCAGCACTGCTGGTGGTGTGCTGACAGATAAGTGCACGCGGCACAGTGACAATGTAGACAGACTAACGTTCATCAAGATGAACAAGTCATGAATCCGCAAGGACTTTTCTACCCCTGTGTCATCCTGAGTTGGGTCTTCCTTTGCGATCTCAAAAAAGGCCCAGGCTAGGCAAGGCTTAGAGCCCATGAGACCTGAAGAAAAGCCACCACGACTTCTGCTCAGAGGCAGAGTTGTGGTTGAGGATGCAGTTGTTGATGTGCTTCCAGTACTCCGCCTCTGTCCAGGAAGGCGCAACCTAACCGCGTCATCACTAGTATCCTCCTCCACCTCCTCTGCTGACTCTTATCGACTGGCTGACTGTGGGTTGACAGTAAGTGGGATCTCCAACCTCATCATCATCCTGTGTGCTCTCACACCTGTCGTCCTCAGAGTCAACCTCCTCTGCCCTGACCGAAAAGTCAAGTTGTCGTTCCAATCAGGTATCTCAGTCTCATCAGCATTTTCCTCATTGTCTCCACCAACAGGACTTACAGTTTGGGAATGAGAGTCTGTGGCACCCTGTGCCAGGTCACCACAGATTCCCTTGGGACATGGAAGGATGGTATCCAGCAAGCAAACCCCACTAACAAACAACACCTTTCACCCCAGACCTGTAGGGGGAGCTCCACAGGTTGCCTTAAGCCAGTTCCCCTATAAATATGGGTTCTGGAGGGAGAAACACGAGAGTGTGCAGTCACTACAGAACTGTGAAGAGCTGAGTGAGCTGACCTGGTACTGGAGCCGTGTTAGGCCCATACCAGAGACACCTGAAACAGTGGTAGACCCTCAGAGTAGGGGTCACAGGAAAAGGAGAGAGAAAAGAGTACAAGAAGGGCAGAGGAGTCATACCGACTCACCCTAGCAGAGTTCCAGTCACGGGGTCCGAGCTACAGGGACACAGTATAGACCCTGCAGAGAAACCAGAACTACAAATAGGGGGTTTAGCTCCCCGGACACCCGAAGCACCACCAAATGAGAGCCCGGAGTCTAGGTCAGACAGGAATCCCATAGAGTACCCTCAGTGCAGCAAATCCGGGTGTAAAGAGTCACACACAGAGTGAAGTAACAGTCTGGTCGGGTTTCATGCCTGCCAGACTCCAGCAGAGTAACAGACACAAGGAAGCCTAAAACCCTGCTTGCTGTGGAAAATCCTGAAGTGTTTACCTCATCTCCGGTCAAGTGTACCCACCAACAACATCAGTAAAGGTACCACAATACTTCATGTGTGCGTGCCCTCCTTCCAACTACACCACACCGACCGCGCTACCCTATGCCCCTCAACTCCATTAAATGCCCCACTCGTCTTGTAGGGAGCGGTTCCATCTAGCTGCCGCACATCACCCCAGAGGCTAAAGTAGCGCCGGTGCCATCACCGGACCCCTACAGGTGGTGTCACGACAGACATTTTATTATTTTATTGCCATCTTCACCCTTTTCATCTGCATCCCCAGTCCCACAGCCTCAGGCACCGCTACCCGTGACTACCCCCAGATACCTACGCCTGAGTGACCGAGTACCCCAGGGCCTGGGCTGGACAGGTCTACATTATGCTTGCTCAGAACATTCTTCATCTGGGCCTGTATCCGACTCACAAAGCTTCTGGGCATCAGTGCAGATCATTTCCTCATCTGAACTCAAAGAAGCTTTGGAGCAGACCTCTAATTCCCAGGCTATAGTATGAGTGAACATCTCTGCATACTCAACCATCTGTCTTACCTCATACTCAGACGGGCGGCTGGAGACTTGGGAGCTGTGAGAAAGCAAGTGCGATTGGGGTGACACCTCTGAGGACTGGTGTATTTGTGATGTTGAAGTTGAGGTGGAGGAGAGCCCACTTGAAGAAGTGCTTGCTATCCATTCTAGCGCCTGCTCTTTTTGTGCCTCATCTACAATTGGTAGCAAACGTCGTGTGACTCGTGTGTGACTAAATGGACCCCTTCAATGTAGAACATATGATGATTTCTTATGTAACCCAGACAGCATTGTATTTTGGTTTGCAAACTTGTAATGGCCAAGGAGAATTTCCTACAGTATTTCATAGATTACTGTGGTTTTAGCTAGCATGGTAATGTAATTTTCTAACTTGTTTGTCATAGAAGGCCAGAGAAATTAATTATGCTAATTGTCCATTGTATGTTACCCTGTGAATGTTGACTTTATGTAAATTGCCCCAGCCACTATTGTTTTAATGTCATGGTTTGCAGACTGAATGTCTCCTACTGACATTCCATTGGAAGGACTATATCAATCAGTATGTCGCTCTACCCTGCAAGGATTGCAATACTACTAAAAATATGTTAAATGAGGCTGGGCCTGCGGACGAGACCACCCACTGACCCCAGGGTCTCCACATCGTGTCTGTAAGAAATGTATCATATCAGATTGTCCGCGGAAAGAAGTAGACACATCTTACTTTGGCTGGCTTATGGTCTTTCTTCAGCAGATGTTACTGTTGCTTTACCACCTACCCCATGGACACAAACTTTTTTTCCCTTTCCACCATGCCTATTCCCCTTTCCACCAGCAGCAGGCCTTTTGCCACTCATTTTGTATGTGAACATATTGGCTACTGGATAGACAGGCGGTGTAGCTTACTTTACAGCTGGGCTACACCACTGACTACCAGACACTGCTATAGCCAAGATTGACTGGCTAGCTGCAGTAAAATATTGTCTACTGGACAGACAGGCGTGTAGCTTACTTTACAGCTGGGCTCACTGCTGACTAGCAGACACTGCTCCTAGCCAAAAGGATTGACTGGGCTAGCTGCAGTAAAAAAAATGGCTACTTGGGACAGGTGGTGTAGCTTTCTTCACAGCAGTGCTACACTACCTGCCCAAAATGATTGCCTGAACTAGATTTGGCCAGATGCTGTGAAAAACAATTGCAAAGCACTGGCACACACCTGCCTGGCAAAAACTAATAGGAACTGCTCTAAACTAGCCCTCAAAAGGGGTGAAATTACAACTAGTCCTTACTGCTATGAAGTAGCCCTCAAAAGGGATGATATTCCAAGTCCAACTAGTCCCTACTCCCTACTCGTTTGAAGTAGCACTCAAAAAGGCTGATATTCAAATTAGTCCCTACTCCCTAAACCTATCTATGTATCTAACTTGATATTCGCTCACTATCTGTCTAAGTCACAATTTATAGCGCCCACAGCAGCAGTAGCGGTACCTGACTGACACACAACTGCAGCACTGAGGTAATGGTGGCGATGGGGAAAATGGCCGCGTCTTATAGGGCAAGGACATGTGACATACAAAGCCAATGACACATGCCCTTGCTTTTGTGCAAAAAATGCACTTTGGTGTGTGTGTGCGTGATTGGCTGACAGCCTGCACCGCCCCACTGTATATGCGGTTAGGAGAAAAAAAAATGGAGCACGGCATTATTTCAGCAGCACTAATCTAAACCCTGCCGCCCTCCCCCGTACACTTTACACTGAAACTGGATATAAATATTCAATAACAGTATTACTGTAAAAAGCCAGTTACACTTTTGGTGAATGAACCGTTATCGAACATAACCTCGAACTGCCGAATTTGAAGCAAATTGTTCGTATTCGTCGAATGACTTGAACACCGCTCAAAACAGCTCGAATTTGAAATTGGTGAACATTTCAAATCAAATATCGCTCACCTCTACTGCAGTGGTGCCAGCGGTGATATCAACATCTTCTGTTACTTGAACAGGAACATCAGATCCACACTCTACAACTGCCAATGACCACTGCTGAAACAGACAACTCCGTAGCCAGGCTTCTCCACCATCCTCACAGACTCTGGCAAGCAGCTGGATCAGCAGGTCCTTAATTTCTCTCTTCTGTCACCTCAGGGACTTAACACTTACCAGCTGATTCAGGCTTTTTATCATTCTCTTTCCCGCACTTTTTTTCTGCCCAATAACAGGCAGTTACTATGCCACGGGAGCAGGTAAACAAACTCCTCCGACCTGCTCCGTATCTATGGTAATACATTTACCTCTTCTTTCCAAGCAGCAACCATAAATGCTTATATCATAATATCATTACAAACTGTAAAAACTGCAATAGCAACATGAGCATGAATAGATATGCTGAGCAGGGGTGGACACAGACAGAAGAGGCCCCTGTTCCAGAATTGTATATAACCCCTTCTCCCCTGGTGCTTTTCCAACTTCCCTTTTTCATTTTTTTTCTCCCCTTCTTCCAAGAGCCATAACTTTTCTATTTATACATCAATATAGACATACAAGGGCTTATTTTTGTACTCTTGAATGACATAATTTATTTTACCATATAGTATACTGGAAAATGGGAAAAAATTTCAAGTGCGGTGAAATTGCAAAAATAACTGCAATAGCACAATTGTTTTTATGCAGCATGCTAACTGTATGAATAAAAATTACATGTATGATACCTCAGGTCAGTATGAGTTAGTAGATACCAAGCATGTATACTTTTACTGTTATTTATGTGGTGGAAAAAAATCAGAAGTTTGTAAAGAAAAAGAATTGCGCTTTTAGTGCCATTTTCCACAACCTGTAGCATTATCACTATTCGTGATCTGGGGCTGTGTGATGGCTTATTTTTTTCGGGTTGAGCTGACAAAGATACCATTTTTGGGTAGAATTGATATTTTGATCATCTGTAATTGCATTTTATTGCAAAAAAACAAATTTGGGCTTTTTGACTTATGATTACGTAATTTATTTTATATTCTAATAGATCAGGCATTTCTGAATGTGGCGATCCCGAGTATATGTTTTTGTTGTTTTTTAAGAGTTTTATTTTCAATAGGGCAAAAGGGGGGGGTGACTAGCACTTTTTTTTCCCATATTTTTTAAAACCTTTTTTTTTTTTTAACTTTTACTTTATGTTACTTGGCCCCTTAGGGCACCTCATCACTGCAGATCACTTCGTCTGTTTACATCCATGATGTTCCAGAGCTCTGGACAGGGGAAATCATCCCTTTTTTTTGTGAGCGATGCTGCGGTAATGACAGCATCTGGGGTCATTAGTTGACTCCATGCTTTCAAGGCAACAAATCAAAGCCCTGTGATTGTATCATGGGGCTGCAGATGCCAGTAGGGAATAGAGTGATCTCTGTCACGGTGCTTTAGATTACGCTGTAAGTGATTGACAGCACAATCTAAGGGATTAACAGTGTTAGGTGGATTGCTGATCTAATTGGTCTTGTTAGCTGCACATGTCAATTGATCAGATCAGCCAATATGTGCAGGGAATGGTGTGAGCTCAGTGTGTGAACTCACATCAAAGGGTGGAACAAGGCCAAAGACGCACTACTATGCCCTTGGTCTAAAGAGGTTAAAATTCAGTAGATCACCATGATAATTTTTTTTTAATTATTTTGGACACACACTAAATCCAAAAACTGGGTTTTAGGCCTAGTGCAAGCTGATCAAACACTGCACGTAGCTCAAACTAGGCCAAGCACAAACTGTGCCCAACCACAGCAATGTTCGCTCTAGTGCTTCACAAATGTAAATCATCTGAACTCAAACAGGTTTGCTCAACACCGGGAAGTTTGGCGAAAGTGAACCAAACCTTGAAATGTTTGCTCATCTCTAATGTCCAACCCAATTACCCCTGAAGAGATAGGTTTTCAAGTTCTGCCTGAAGGATTTGAGCGTGGTGGATAATTGGACGTGTTGGGGTGCAAAATTCCAGAGGAAGGAGATATTCGGGAGAAATCTTGGAGGCGGTTGTGTTAGTGTGTTAGGAACGAATAAGTGTGGAGGAAAGTAGGAGGTCTTCAGAGAATCGAAGATTACGTGAGGGAAGATATTTGGAGATTAGTTCAGAGATATATGGAGGTGACAAGTTGTGGACGGTTTTGTCAGTCAGTGTTAGTAGCTTGAACTGGATTTGTTGTGGAATTGGGAGCCAGTGAAGAAATTTACAGTGGAGAGAAACAGGGGAGTAGCGTGAGGACAGACTGGAGTGGTGCAAGAGAGTTAGGGGGAAGCCACAGAGGAGGAGGTTGCAGTAATTGAGGCGGAGATGATAAGGGCATGCACAAGAGGTTTAGTAGATTGAGGGATGAGGAAAGGACAAATTCTGGAATAATATTTGAGCTGGAGGTGGCGAGAGTTTGCATATGCTGTTTGAAGAATAGGGCAGAGTCGAGAGTTATTCCGAGGCACTGAATTTCAGGTATGGGAGAGAGCGTTATGCTGTTTACCACAATAGATAGATTGGGTAGGGAAGATACATGATACGGAGGAAAGATGATGAGTTCAGTTTTGTCTACATTGAGTTTTAGGAAGCAAGAGGTGAAGAAGGAGGATATGACTGACAGACACTTGGGGATTCTGGACAGTAGAGAGGTGACATCTGGGCCAGAGATGTAGATCTGAGTGTCGTCAGTGTACAGGTGGTACTGAAAGCCATGGGACTTTATGAGTTGTCCTAGGCCAAGGGTATCGATTTAGAAAAGTAGGGGCCCCAGGTCAGAACCTTGTGGGACTCCAACAGAAAAAGGGTGGGATGAGGAGGTAGTGTGGGAGTGGGAAACACTAAATAGGCAGTTGGAAAGGTATGAGGCGATCCAGGAGAGGGCAAGGTCTTTGATGCCAAGGGAAGAAAGAATGTGTAGCAGTAGGCAGTTGTTGACTGTGTCGAAGGCAGAGGACGGTCTAAAAGGTGAAGGATGGAGAAATGTCTGTTAGCTTTGGCTGTGAGTAAGTCGTTAGTAATTTTGGTAAGGGCATTTTTGGTGGAGTGATGGGGGGCGGAAGCTAGATTGGAGGTTATCAAGGAGAAAGTTAGATGAAAGATGAGAGGAACGTTGAGCATGAACATGCTGCTTAAGGAGTTTTAAAGCAAATGGGAGCAGCGATAAGGGGTGATAGTTGGGCATAGCAGTCGGGTAAAGGTTTGGCTTTTTGAGGATGGGTGTGATGGTGGCATGCTTGAAAGCAGAGGGGAAGGTACCAGAAGACAGCAATAGACTGAAGAGATGGGTTAGGGCTGAAATGAGCATGTTAGTGAGATTGGGGGAAAGGTGGGAAGGGATTAGGTCAAGTGCACAGGTGGTTAGGTGTGATTTGGAGAGGAGATGAGTAAGCTCACCTTCAGTGATGTTGGAGAGGGTGGTTGTGAGGGAAGTGCAGAGGTCTGGTATATGGAGTGGTTGGGGTGGTGGAAAAGTAAAGGTTTGCCTTGTTAGGGCGATCTTACTTTTGAAGTACTCGGTAGAGATGAGAGAGGTTGGAGAGGGCATTTGTGGGTGGAGGCTAGAGTTAAATATGCTGAACAGTTGTTTGTGGTTGTAGAATAAGGAAGATACAAGGTTTGTGAAGTAGGTCTATTTAGCAGAGGTGAGGGCTGATTTGAAGGCAAGTGTAGCTTGTTTGAAGGCAGTGCAGTCGTCTGGAAAGTATGTTTTCTTCCAGCGCTGCTCCCCAACCCTGGACACTTGTTGAAGTTCTTTGGTGAGATTGTTGTGCCAGGGTTGCCTGTTGCTTTGTCACATTTTGCCATGTATGAGAGGGGCGACCAAGTCAATGGCTGATGTGAGGGTGGCATTATAGAAAGTAGTGGCACTGTCTGTGTCATGAAGTGAAGATATGGAGGGCAGTGATAGAAAAGAGTCTGTGAATGTCTAGGTGTGCGAGGTTTCTGCGAGGATGTGCTAGTGGCTGGACTTGAGGGGCAGGTAAGGAGGACAAGTATGAGAAAGTGAGTAGGTGGTGGTCAGATAAGGAGAGAGGGGAGGATGTGAGATTAGATAGGGAGCAGTGGCAGGTGAAGATGAGGTCTAGTATATGTGCAAACCTTACATCTGCCAGGACGTGTCTGCTGTGTGCCTCACTCAATAACCTCACATAAGTGCATAGAAATGAATTTGACTTGAATTCATAGATTAATATGATATACCTCATCATTTCATACCACTGCTGTCTGACAATCATCTAATCATTGTCTCCATGTTCCATAGGTATGTTCATGTTCCTTGCTGATATTTTGCCGCATACTGCCTGAATTCTATATCCTACTACAAGTCTATCTATAGTGCGGTATGTTCATGTTCCTTGCTGAAATTGTGTTGTATAATGCCTGAATTCTATGTCCTGCTACATTTCTATTTTTAGTGCGGTATGTTCATGTTCCATGCTGAAATTTTGCATCTAATTATGCTTGCAACTTCTCATTCTATTTCTGTTGTTACTTACCTAAATGTATGACCCTTTGTTTAACTCTGCCTGTCCTCCATCATTTGCTTCACCTCTGACTCTAAATAGCTATTGTACTCCAGTCCCCTCCTCTCTCAGCTGAAATCACTTGTATAATTATATATGTGCAAACCTCACGTCTGCCAGGACGTGTCTGCCATGTGCCTCACCCAAGTGCCTCACATAAGTGCGTAGAAATGAATTTGACTCGAATTCGACTGGAATTGACTGAAAGTAGAAGGTTTTAGAATTCTGCTTACTATGATATCATTTTACTGAACTCACATCCTATTGCAACTCCTCTCATGGTTCAATATCTGCATTTGATGTAAACTATATGTCACCTGTTGCACCATATTCAACTGTCAGCAGTTTAATTGTGTATTCAATTTAGTCAGGGCAGGAGTCAGGTAACCCATCCCCTTTCACTCTTGCTTTAAATTCTGTCCTTTATTTCCATATCTATTTTCCTATATGCTTTTGCCATTCACTTTCACCACCCCATCCCCTTCTATTACCCCTTATCCACATCAGCTCCTCTCTCTTTCCCTCTACTATGTACAGCTACCATACTTTTCTTCAACATACTGAATAATCTCAGTCATATTCCAGCATGTTGCACCATAAACAATGTCATAAATCCAAAACCTATTTGCTCTTTCTCTTTTTACTACTGCTCCTGTCAGGTGATATCTCTCCCAATCATGGTCCACCCTCTACCTACTTTAAACCCTCCCCCATATCACTTAGAAATCCTATTAACCTCATTAACATTACTTGTACACCTTCATCTCCCTCTTTTAATTGTGCTCTCTGGAATCCATGGTCTGTATGCAACAAGCTCCCCTTTATCCACAACTACTTTCTCACTAATGCTCTTAATCTGCTGCCCCTCACAGAAACCGGATACAAGACTCGGACATGGTTTCCCCTGCCACTATTTCTCATGGCAGCTTACATTTCTCCCATTCCCCAAGACCTGGGAACAGACATGGTAGTGGAGTCAGCCTACTCCTGTCCCTACAATGTACTTTCCAGGTCATCTGCCATCTCCTTCACTCTCATTCCCTTCTTTTGAGGTCCACACCATTAGGCTCTTCCATCCCCTCCCCCCCTCGAAGTATCAGTTGTATACCGTCCACCAGGGTCACGCACCCAGTTCCTTGATCATTTTGCTGCGTGGCTGACACACTTCATGTCCGCAGAATTTCTATTTCTTATTCTGGGAGACTTTAACATCCCCATAAACAGACCCACTTCCCCATCTGCATCCCAGCTTCTGTCTCTAACTACTTCTCTTGCCCTCTCACAGCTTTCAACCTCTGAGACACACAAAGACATTAACACTTTTACCTGGTCTTTGTCCGGCACTGTTCAACTTACTCCTTAGATAACTTACCTCTTCTTCTCTCTGACCACAACATTCTCTCACAAATCCTCGTCCACCCCATCACACTCCTATCACACATTCAGAAATCCAATGTCCCCAATCTCCACTTCTCCTGTCCCGATCTAGCTGTGAATCACTACAATGTCTCTTCAGAAGCACCCTGAACCAAGTAGCGCCCCTCACCATCAAAACTTCAAAACACAGAGTAAAACAGCCCTGGTTCACATCACAAATTCAATTCTTCCAGCGATACCCTAGGAGTGCTGAACATCTATGGAGGAAAACTTGCACACCTGAAAATTTAATTCATTATAAATTTATGCTGAGAATTTACAACTCTGCCCTACACCTCGCCAAACAGGCTTACTTTAACCAACCTGATCTCCTCACTATCCAACAATCCAAAGTAACTCTTTGACACCTTTCATTCTCTTTTCAATTCTAAAGTGCAGGCCCCTATCACTGACCTCTCTGCTGATGATCTGGCCTCTTGCTTCATTAAGAAAATAGAAAACATCCATCAGGAAATCAGCTCCCAACCTCAAAGCGCTGTTACTCCCATCCTTCCACACATCTCCTCTGGCTCACTCTCCACATTTCAACCAGTCACAAAAGAAGAAGCCCTCCAATCTCCTCTCCTCCTCTCATCCTACTACATGCACCACTGACCCCATTCCCTCAGACCTACTCCAGTCTCTCTCTGCAGTGGTCACCACTCACCTAACCTTCCTAATCAAAGTCATTCAGACATAAGTTATCCACTATTTCCCTGAACATAACAGTCTAACTCCATCAGACCCAAAAGCTCTACACAGACTGGCCAGTGGCCACTTATTCTGCTCTCATGTATTCTACACTTCCTTAAAATAGCTAGACCATGATTGTAAATAAGCCCCTGTACTTTGTGTCACCCCCACCTTATTATAGACTGTAAGCTCTTGCGAGCAGGGCCGTCATTATTTTTTGCTTTTGAATTATTGTGTTTTCCAAAACTGTTTCTTATGACTATTTGTTTGTATATGAATCTGATTTGTTAAGCGCAGCGGAATATGTTGGCGCTTTATTATTTATTATTCATTTATATAGCGCTATAAAGATTATTATTTTTATGTCCATCTGTGTGGGTGGCTGTGGAGGACCACTTTGTAAGTCCAAAGGATGAGGTAAGTGAAAGGAGTTTGGAGGCTGCTGGCTGGTGGGTGTCAGTAGGGATATTAAAGTCACCCATGATGATGGTGGTGATGTCAGCAGAGAGAAAGTGAAGAAGCCAGGTGAGAATTGGTCAATGAAGGCAGTGGCTCAGCCCGATGGTCCATGTATGAAGGCCATTTGGAGATTAGAGGGAGAGTAGATGCTGACAGAGTAAACTATGAAAAGGGAGGATAAGGGATTGAAATAATTATAATAACAATAATAATAGTAATCTTGTAGTTCTGATACCTTTTAATGGCTAACAAAAATAAAGTAATTGATGTTTCAAGGCAAGATTTTGGGACTTTTCACATCTTCTCATCAGGCATGGTATGACAAAATCCTAGAAGAAAGAGAAATATATACACACCCAGAGCAGATGTAAGGTTATAATAAATGGACATTTAAATAAACAAACAGAGCCTAGAGAGGATCCTTAATTAGCCAAGCTTTGTGGTGTGAAAGTTTTTATAGTTCTAATTTATATGTAAACCTGGTGCCCTCACTGTCTCTGGAACAAATTCTTCAGATCTTGTAATGAATTATAAATTATTCTGATATTATTATTATGTTTTATCTTGTCATATTATACCTGCTAACTTAAAACCAATAAAAATCATTGGAATATATAAATTATTCTGATAGATTTAAACCTGATCGGATAGAATCAAAGGTTGTAATGAGTTTAGATTCACAAACCCGTCTATGTTCTGTGATATAAAATGGCCTTTTGATATGGCAATTTTCATATTTTCAATATTATGTCCTGGACCATAGAAATGTTTGGCTACTGGTAAATGGATTTTTTTGTAATTGTGTGCCAATGACACCTCATCTTTGCGTCTCTGTCCTGTCTCCCCAACATAAAAGGCCCACACATGATATATAGTGCACAGAATTAAATGCACAACTTTGGAAGAGCAGCATGTGAATGTCCCAGGAATTTTATAGTCCTGCTGTGCTTTGGGGATCTGTATCCTGTCTTTGGTCTCTATATGAGCACAGGTTTTACAGCTCTTTACATTGCATGGATATGTTCCTCTTGGTGTATGTGAGGGTATTGAACTTCGGATCATGATCTTTCTTAAAGTGGGAGGTTGTCTGTAGCATAGCAAGGGAAGGTCTTTAAATATTATTTTTAGTCTGTGAAGTTAAATAGGGTATGATGAAGTTTATTAGCAGTATTTCTCAGTACCTCAAGCTGTGAGTTGTAGGTCACCACCAGAGATACATGATGGTTTTTCTCTGTAATTAATTGCTTGACTTCTAGGGATCCTTGTGGCTCTAATGATCTGATCATCAATGGAGGTTGGGTGTTAGCTTTGGTTTAAAAATGTCTTTTTTAGATGGTTTAAGTATTCATCCCTGTCTGTAAGGTTGGAACAGATACGTTATATCTGAAGGCCTGATCGTAGACAATGGACTTTTTAATGTGTTTTGAGTGGAAACTGTCCCATCTTAGGAATGTGGGACTGTAACGACCGGAATGCCAGTCGTATGTGTATGAGGGATACTGTGCTGCTATGAATGACTGACCACAAAATTATATCAAGTCAACTTTGTTTATAACCTGTCAAGAAAATAACAGGATTACATTTTACCGCAAAATATGCGCCACAACATCCATGAAATACAGAGTACAAATTATGCAGCCTGAGAAATCCCAAGTGCCAACTTCATGGAGAGGAGAAGGACTACCCCAAGGCTATGACACTGTAATGAGGTGTGCAATTCAGACTGTATCATAGAAATGGATATAGAAATGAACTGTGCACAGTCCGCACTTGTCCACCAGGGGGCATCAGTGGACTGTACAATCACAGAGCTGGGAAACTCCCAGCCATCTCTGTTGTTTAACCAGGAAGTGAAAGCAGAGGATCAGTGCAGTATAAATCCAGAGCTGAGAAGATCTACCTGCGGATGTCTGTTTAAAGTGGACTATTTTGCTACACCTTGCCGGAAAAATCACCCCGCAGAAGCCCCTGTGACTGATCCTGGGCCACTGGACTTTGGTGCTGTGACTCTGGCCGCTCTGCAAAACCTTGCCCGCCGAGCACCCGGATTACATGTGCAGGGGCCGTGACCGACATAAGGGAGCCATTTGTGCTGCTGTGATCTCCCTTCTGCTGTTGCTCTGTGTGCCCTGAGACTGGGAGAGACAGACTGTTACCTGCAGAAGGAGACCAAAGAAGAAGAGTGAGGAGATCCCCAGGCCTGCTACGTGGGAGCGACATCTTCTTCTGTGATAGACTGGTACGTGATTTTAGGGAAAGTTAGGGAAAGATACCTTCATTGTTGTGTTTTTTTCTTGCTGCGTACCCGGCAGAAGTGAAGATTCAGAGACTCTAATATATACAAGTGCGCATATAGTTCGGTTGACTGTGATATAAATATGTTTTACAGTAAAGAGATGTTACTACCGGTTAAATCTGAGTATGGGGATTCTGTTGTGAAAGATCATACACACACACCCGCGGCCTTACCACCAGTCGCTACATCTGGCGTAGTCGGCAGGATGTGTGATCAACAGAATCTCCTCCCGGTAGTAGCTTATAACCAGACTTATACTACGGCCTGCAGGTCCATATCCGGTGCCAGCAGTCCGAGCAGTGACATGGAAGAATTGAAGCAGATAGTAGCAGAGTTGCAGAAACAGATACTACAGCTGCAGCTCATGCTAGACCAACAGGCGGACAGGCAAGCGAGACAGCAACCCAGTCGGCCTATGGGAAGGTGCTGGACATGCGGCGACCCCCGCCATAGGGCAAACCGTTGTCCGCATCCTCCACCCGTGGTCCGATATACCAGAACCAGCAAGTCATGTCCCACAACAGCAGCCACCTTTAAACTAGACGCCCCAGCCAAAGCGGCTCGCTCGGCAGGGGAGATCAGGGAAAAGGGTGTGAAGAGACAGAGCCAGACCGATAAGCAAGTACTGGCCACTCGGGTCCAGGGGACGGTGAAGTGGTTTAATGTCCGCGATGGGTATGGCTTCATCAATAGGAATGACACAAAGGATGACGTGTTTGTACATCAGACTGCCATAAAGCGTAACAATCCTCGCAAGTGCCTCCGCAGCGTTGGTGATGGGGAGGTGGTACAGTTTGATGTTGTGAAGGGAGAGAGGGGTACAGAGGCCGCCGACGTCACCGGTCCTGGGGGTGTTCCCGTCAAAGGAAGCAGATTTGCCCCCAACCGGCGCCGCTACCGCCGGCGATCCTACTCTCCCCGGGTAGAAAACGTGACTGAGTTTATTGGAGATATTGTGAACCCTGAACAAGGGAGCGAAGGTGAACGGGCGATGACGGTTTCCCCCAACAGAGGTCCCTACTCCGCCGGAGATCAATCCCTGTGATATCAACGGCCATCACTGCCTTGGAGCCGATGGTTGTTGACAGGGACTGTCAACCTTTAAGTGGGGGGGTATGTAATGAGGTGTGCAATTCAGACTGTATCATAGAAATGGATATAGAAATGAACTGTGCACAGTCCGCACTTGTCCACCAGGGGGCATCAGTGGACTGTACAATCACAGAGCTGGGAAACTCCCAGCCATCTCTGTTGTTTAACCAGGAAGTGAAAGCAGAGGATCAGTGCAGTATAAATCCAGAGCTGAGAAGATCTACCTGCGGATGTCTGTTTAAAGTGGACTATTTTGCTACACCTTGCCGGAAAAATCACCCCGCAGAAGCCCTGTGACTGATCCTGGGCCACTGGACTTTGGTGCTGTGACTCTGGCCGCTCTGCAAAACCTTGCCCGCCGAGCACCCGGATTACATGTGCAGGGGCCGTGACCGACATAAGGGAGCCATTTGTGCTGCTGTGATCTCCCTTCTGCTGTTGCTCTGTGTGCCCTGAGACTGGGAGAGACAGACTGTTACCTGCAGAAGGAGACCAAAGAAGAAGAGTGAGGAGATCCCCAGGCCTGCTACGTGGGAGCGACATCTTCTTCTGTGATAGACTGGTACGTGATTTTAGGGAAAGTTAGGGAAAGATACCTTCATTGTTGTGTTTTTTTCTTGCTGCGTACCCGGCAGAAGTGAAGATTCAGAGACTCTAATATTATACAAGTGCGCATATAGTTCGGTTGACTGTGATATAAATATGTTTTACAGTAAAGAGATGTTACTACCGTGTTAAATCTGAGTATGGGGATTCTGTTGTGAAAGATCATACACACACACCCGCGGCCTTACCACCGGTCGCTACAACACCCCCACCCTTATCCGGTACAGGGCAAACCTGGGATTCTGCCGGGACCGTGACATATGGTTCTCTCAGGAATACAGTCTTACACCCCCGTCCCAAACTAATTTAATAGATTCTGGGTACCATATTTTCCCCTTGGTATGGACTTATATGTTTACATCACTAATCATTTGAACCAACACCTTGTTTGTACAGGGCACTGTCTCTCTTTCTGTGAGAGGAAAAAGCGGTCTCTCTGACTTGGTACCCGTAAACAGATAACAAACTGAACCTTTTACTTTACTGTGATCTCTGGCCACTAGGGTTGATTAGCTTATTCTGTCACCAAGTTCTCTGATGTATCCCGGTGCAAGAGTAGATTCAGTCTCACTGTGTAGTCCACAATGGATCTCCCTTATAATATCCATGTTCACAGAGTCACAGTATAGAGGAGCTTTCACAATCTCTTGATCAGTCCATTAGTAATCCTATCCACAGAAATGTTCTCAGCGCTGCTGTAGATTCTACCTAGCTCTCCCTAAGTGACTACACAGTAGGTGAATGGTCACACATCCAATTTACTCACAAAAACAGCAACCTCTTGATCACACCATCCAGTATGAGTCTATCAAGGCTCCAAGCATTCCTAGATCTCCGACAAGTCTCATTTCCTCAGACATTTACCTCATGAGTTTCTCAGTTTGCTTCTTCCTGTTTCCAGTGCTTTCTTCTCTTGTTTAATGATGACCTCGAGTGGCCAAACTAAGTTATTGCATCATTATATCTTATAACAGAAAACATTAATATGCTACAGGACGGACAATCGGTTTCTGATATACTGATGTCTGGAATGAACCATTTAGAATTTTTATGGTGGTGTCCAGGAAGTTGATTTCTGTTTTTGAGTGGTCCAGTTTCAAGTTTATGGTGGGATGAAATTTGTTGAAATTGTCATGGAATTTTAGAAGTTCTTGTTCAGACTCAGTTCAGATTATTAAGATGTCATCAATGTAACGGAAGTAGGCCAAAGGTTTGATGGAGCAGGATCCGAAAAAGTAATTTTCCAGTTTAGCAATGAAAAGGTTGACATACTGGGGTGCAATTTTGCTTCCCATATTGGTTCAGTGCATTGTAAATATAGTTCCTCACCAAAAGAAAAAATGTTGTGTATGAGGATAAATCTAGTGGGTCTTAGTACTGATTCAGAAGGAATCCCATTGACTTAAAAAAAATATTTGGCAGGCGGTAAGTCCATCTTCATGTGGGATGTTACAATTTAGGGATTCCACATCCATGGTGGCTAAATTGGCACTCTTAGGGACCTATTGTAGATAGCTTATTTAAAAGGTATGTAGTGTCCTGTATACAACTGGGTGCCTTCCTCACCAATGGATTAAGGACATTTTCCACCTACCCTGACATTTTTTCAGTGAGTGTTTCCACCCCTGAGATGATTGGCCTCCCTTGGTTACCTGGCTTATGAATTTTGGGAAGCATATAGAAAACTCCCATCCTTGGAACCTCAGGTATTACATCCAGAAGGTTTGTGGAATCTGTACCCAAACATTTGACGACTCTTCTAAACTCCCTCATATATTTTGGAGTTGGATCCTTATCCAGTTTGGTGTTGTACTGGTTATCTATCAGCTGTCTGTGTGCTCGTTTAATGTAGTCCATTGTATTCAGGAGAACTATGGCACCACATTTATCTGCAGGTTTAATAGTGATCTCCTTGTTGTTCTTCAGGCTGTGAATTGCCTTTCCCTCTTGCACACTGATGTTTCTTTTCTTTTTTTTATCTGATATCGTGAATTGTACCAAATGTCTGAATGAGTCAGAAACAGCCATTACACAGTACATAGCAGGGATTATCTCAACACAGGAACATTTTTTCTAAACACATCCAATTGTGGAAAGTATTATTATTCCTAGTTCTATTAATTAGAAGCTTTTCCATTGTTCGTGGAAAAAACCCTTTAAGCTATGGATGTTTTATAACATCACCAACACAGCACTGGTCCTGTAAACTACAGTGTATTTTTGTTCAGAAAATCTGTGTGCAAAATCTTCTGTATTTAAGCTATAGATGCACATGCCTTTTAAATTGTATTCACTTGTTTGGAATTATCTCCTATCCATGTAACAGAGAATAACTTCCCGATTATTGGGTGTCCAACTGATGGAACTCCCACTGATCCCAAAAACTGGGTTCTGAAGAGCTACCAAAGTTTCAAGTGGGAAAAGATTACAAAAACATTTAGTTTAAACAACCCAACTGCAAAGATTAGTATTTTGTCTCTATGCAGTGAACATGTAAGTGGGTGGACATATTGTCACCTTCCCCCTTTAAGACATCAATAGTGTTGATATAGTGTATAATGTGGTAAGTGTTGATAATGTGAATGTGCATGTTGATATGTGTTATGTTGAATTATTATGCCGACAGTAGGGCAAGGAAAGTTAATTTTTGGGACTAGCCCTATTGGGAAGGGCTTGAGTGCAGGGGCAGTGACAATTTCCTGTTAGAATCCCATCTAGGCTCAGCCTGAGACAGATCAAACCTAAGTCATTTATTATGGGGGTCCTTAGAAGGTACAGAGGAGTCCGAGATGGAGATAGTAAGATTCTGAGTAGATGAGACCAAGACAGAAGGAATTGAGTTTCTGAAAAGAGAGAAAGACTTGACTGTAGTGCAAAGTGAATAACTGAAGATAGCGCCAAAGAGAGGACACTAGCAGGACCGCCCAGAATTTATAACTCAAAAATGTAATGGGTCATGAACAGAATGTGTGATGAAGTTAGTGCCAAAGTCGGTAGTTCCCTAAAGCATCAGGAAGCTTGAAGCTAAGTTTGGCAATATAGGCCAAATTGGTGGAAAATATGACTTTCATGGACTGTACTGTGTTGCTAAGCTGGTTGTGGTTAAACAAGTGAGGCTATTGAAGGCTGTAACAAATGAGGTGGAAGAAGGGAAAAGATTGTTTGTAGAGATACTGGGTGTTAATGAAGAAACGTACTAGAAGTCATGTGCCCACTATCTCTAGTATATAGCTGCCGTCAAGTGGTTGTACAGTAAAGTACTATTTATTAAGAAGAGGTTGTCTCGCTCATTGATCTGGTTAACATTAATTAAGTGCATCATGTGGCCTGCAAAGGCATACAGCCTCTGTAGTCAAGGTCCACACACCCATCCAGGACAGTTTCTTTCAA
This sequence comes from Allobates femoralis, assembly GCA_033576535.1. Taxonomy (NCBI): domain Eukaryota; kingdom Metazoa; phylum Chordata; class Amphibia; order Anura; family Aromobatidae; genus Allobates; species Allobates femoralis. Next base: position 275,501,223 of record JARQOC010000001.1, read on the forward strand.
ATAATGTGCCAGGATTGCAGGACAAGCAAACATCATCCACAGATACTGCTCATGCTGCAAATATACTATAATAGATGTAACAATTGGCAGTGGAATGAGTAAAAGTTCAGATGCCGTATGGCAATGTTTAAACATCTATTTCAGTGCAATAATCCATCTAATTTGTTGGGAATTAGCCACTTACTTTGTGAGAGTTTTGTGAGAGTCCCTTTGTGCTTTCATGACAATAAATATAATAATAGGCTAGTGCTTGCAGTTGGATGAGAAAACAAATAGTTTGATTGAATAGCAGCCTATAATGGTTGCAGACTAATCTTTTGTTGTAAATGTTGTTTGCCTGCATTTTGCAAAGATGTTGCATTGCTATTTCGGGTTTTTTTTCAGCTTTGACTTTGTTTGAAGGTTAATGTTTTGATGAATAAAGCAAAGCATATGATAATGGCCTTGAAAGGGAATTATGTTGTTTCATGGTTATAAAAAAAGCTTAACACTCTCCTAGAATCTCTGTGACAGGAATGTAAGGTTAGTGGAAAAATAAACAATTTGGTACATAACTGCTGAAGTCCAAGGAGAAAAGACAAAAGGGGAAGGATAAAATGTCATGTTTGTGCTGGAACTTACAATTTAGAAAATGTAGTAAACTTAGAATGCATGATCTGGAAAACAACAATACATACAAACTTAAAGTGGACTTGTCATATAAAAAGTGCTACTAACCTAAAAATATTGGGTTAATATGCAGGTTAATAGCATCTGATGCTGAGCATTTGCCACACTGAGTGCCCCGCTGCACTGAGGAAATGATCTTTATTTTTCCCGGCGGCTTTGGGCTTATAGCTATAGGGGCACAGCTGGCGCTCTTTCAGTCACTGCTCTATGCATTGTGCGTGATGTCTGTAAACACACCCCAGCAATGACTGACAACTGGCTCAACATTTCATCAGTACAGATCTGGCTGTCAGTCAGTGCCGATGCTGTGGCTATAGCTGCCATTCACTATACACTGAACAGTGACTTAAAGCCATGCCCCTAAAACTGAAAGCCTGAGGCTACAGGGAGGAGAAGGCTAGAAACACACTGGCATGAGACTTGCGAGAGTGCAATGCGAGAAAAACTCGCATTGCACTCCGAACAGTGGTGCCCTATCAGGCAGGGCACACTAGTGTGAGTCGCACTCCGCACTAAACTATCGCATTGCGAGTTGAAAGCGAGTGCAGTCGCAGTATGCTACGATTGCACGCGACTTTCACATGCGAGAGGGCAATAGAAGTGTATGGGTGCGAGAAAATCTGTGCGCTAGTCACATGAGTGTGCTGACAAAATCGTTTCAAACTTAGCGGCTGTCAAATCCCTCAAGTTTGAATGTGCCGGTTTGCCAGTACAGTAAGCAATAATGTTTCAGCGCTGTCACAGCAGTGCTGAAACATCATTATAAAAAACTCAGCCGCTATCACAAGATTAAAGCTATATGGCTTAATCATCACTTTAACCCTCTTTGCAGGCTAATAAAAGCTGGTGTATGAAGGGTTAACATGCTGTTGGTGTGTTGCCATCATGTGTACTCAGAGTGTGTACACTCTGTGTACAAATGGTGACATCCCACCCTGGCAGTGGAGGGGTTAGTAGCAGGATTTATCTGATGCCAGCATTTGTTGGGTTATAGTTTCATTTTTATCAAAGACGCTCAGCTCCAGCATTCAGCGTGCTGTCCATGGTCCTGTAGTTAAATTGAACATAGGAGGAGTGGCAGTGCTGTAGAACTGGGGAGCTGTTCCTGGTACTTATGCCAATAGTGTACTCAAACAGCGTAGCACTGCTACAGGACCATGGACAGCACCCTGAGTGCTGAAGCTTAGCGGCTTTAATAAAAATGAAACTATAACCCGACAAATGCCGTGATCAGATAAATACTGCTATTAACCCCTCCACTGCCAGGGTGGGATGTCACCATGTGTACAAAGAGTGTACACACTCTGTGGCAACACACCAACAGCACATAAACCTTTCATACACCGGCTTTTATTAGCCATATCTGCACGGCTCTGTGCTGACATGCAACGCAGAGCTTGCAGAGGGGGTAAAAATGATGAATAAGCCCTGTAACTTTAATCTTTTGTTACCACCTGAGTTTTCAACTATGATGTGTCAGCGCTACTATGACAGCGCTGACACATTATTGATTTCTGTACCTACAAACCGGCAAATTTAAGCTCAGCGGCTTTGACAGCCGCTGAGTTTAAAATCACTGGTACATGCTGTCCACGGACCTGAAGTTTGCTTCAGGACCGTAGACAGCATCATGGCGCTGAAGTGAAATCATGGAGACATAGTTCCATTTGTACACAAGATAGAACCATGTCTCCATGATTTCACTGCAGCCAGTAAGTTACCTGTGGAAAACCTGTTACCTGTAGCTGCGTGTAAAGGGGCCATCACACTCACATGCATGACACATGCACACACACCTCACACTCGCAGCACACTCACATGCATACAGCCATGCACACTCACCGACACGCACCACACTCGCACCACAAAAAATAAAAAAATGCATATAACTCGCATCACTATCATGCATCAAACACGCTAAGAATTCAGTTAAATAGATAATGCCAGTGGTGTTACAGTTGATGAAGTCATTGATAGGATAAGATATACCCATGCTCATGGAAAAAAATTCCTTAAATTTTTTAGCATATGTAATTGATGCATATATTCTGACCACATTTAAAAATGCCGGTTCATTTTAGCCAGTTACCTTCTGATGTTGTTTTATTCCTTATAAAAAGGTGATGTGGAAACCCTTCTTTAGGGAGAGCTTTGGAGTAGACAGCAAAGGGTCTTCACATTGCCAGTGAGATTCAAATTAGTGTAATTCATCGATGAATGGAGGGAGACAAAATAACATGCGACATGCAGTTGTCAACAGGTAGAGTCTTGTCTGTTTGAGGCGGCTAAGACTAACCAATTTATTACAAAGAAAAGCGGAAGTACATCCATTACATGTAACTGAGAAAGGTGACTCACCGTGGCCGGCTGACTCCGGTTGATACAGGCGATTCTTCTCCTTCCTTGTCACCGCGCCTGCCGGTAGTGGGGCCCGGTGTAGTGCAGATCAAAATTGAAGACGTCATAGTGGGAACAGATTAAAGGGGTTTTAATTTGTTTTTCTTCGTGACGCCACCTATGAGTAGATTCGGTAAGGGCTACCGACGCTGCGGAACCTCCGGGGTGATGGACAGCAGCAAGATGTTACGCTCCCCACAGGCTGAGCGGTGATCCCCGGGGGCTGGAGCTGCTCAAGATGTTGTGCGGCAGCTGCGGTTACCTTTAGTTAATGACGGACAGTTCATAAGGAGACACAGACACAGATAGTCTCTGCAACGGGTCTTTACTGTCACCAGCAGGCAGTACATGGCTTACAGTGGTTGAGTAGAAGACCGGGTGGACTCAGCAGTGATAGTGCTCCTCAGAGATCCGCAGTGTTCCTCCATTCTACCTACTTAGCTTCCCTCTTCTTGTGCCAGCGTCGCCCAGGAATACCAGATCGGGTACGGGGAGGCTGCTTCAATGCCCTATCCATGATGTACGTTCTGGATGCTTTGGGGAGCCTTGGATCCCTCAGTGGGTACACCGCTGGTTAGACGACTGGAAACTGGCTGGTGGTGGGGTGCTCCTGTAAAGCTGATCCTCCACGGGGCTGGTTCGCGTGACAGAGGTGAACTGCTGCCAGCTTCGGTACCAGTGAACCGGCTGTGAGTTGTGGGCACGGGAGTCTTTTGGGAACCCGTGTAGAAATGCCCAATCCCGGTAGTTAAGGCCTCAGGTGCGGACACCCGACCGGTGACGGCCCAGGGGCCCGCACGGGGTGCGGAGCCCCCGCTCCTCTCCAAGTTCTGTGTTCTAGGTTCTGCTCCAGATTCCAGACTGTCTAGATTATTCTGTGTTCTCTTACACTACCCTAACACTCCACCCACCAGGACCTATGATTGGTCCCCTGTTCTAGGTGTTGTATGTTGGGTTGGATCTCAGAGTTAACTATTGCACTGCTTTGTCAGAGAATATTGCGGCTGCAATACTCCCTTGTGACGCACTCGTTGCGGGGCGCCACACTCCCCTTGGTTAAATCAGCTTGTCCCCAAGCGTCAAACTACTCACATTACAGAGGTTTTTGCATTTTTATACACATATATGACACACTTTTATTAAAATAGAAAACAGGTAAAGGCATGCTTTGGTGATATAAGCAAAGAAAAAGGTAATCACTTTGTGCGGACCCGGCGGGCGGTCGGCTGTACTTTAACTAGAGTCCAGGCTGTAGCCGCGAGATCACACGGTCAGTGATTAACGGGAACAGAGTCATTGATGAAGTTCAAGTTTTAAAGTCACTGGCTCTGAGAACGATGGCGCGCCCGGATAGCAAACCACCCATCTGCACAAGCATAGCGCTCGTAGGTGATTATATCGCCCCGGTATAGGTCGCGATCGGGATGTCCTCTTGGCAAGTTTGACTCAACGTCCCGGCGCCCCACAAACACCTCCTCATTCAAACCCACCTCCCAAGCGAACCCCCACCCGGTATTTAAATTAAAGGTGGAAATTCTACCTTCACGGCGGAGTTCATCAGGCAGCGGCGGCTGGCGGCGAGCCTCGGCACGGGCCTGCATGTTGGCGCGTTCTCGGGCTTGCCACTCCTCTCGTCGTCTCTGGCGTACATCTCCGTCGTTACGGCTCGGGGTGTAAAGATGAGTAACGGAGCTGGTGGTTTGGCGGGAAGCTTGAACTTGGCGGGCTGTCTGTATCGGAACCCGGTGGAACGGCACAGGGGAAGGTGTCGGCGTTGCACCCGACCAGTGTACCCGAGCTGTGTGCCCGGAAGGAAGTTCCTTGTTGTCTCCCCAAGCGAACCCGGTGTCGAAATCCTCAGCGGTGCTGTGGGTCTCGTCGTCATCCTCTCCGACCTCTTCCTCGATGACCACATCAGGCTGCTCGATGATGAGAGATATTGAAGCTTGTTCCGTTGTACAACAGGGCGGTGGTGCTGCGGATCCTTCCGTAGGGACGTCCTGCAGGGCTTCCAGGCTGCCTGCTTCTTCATCTGTTTCCGCAGGTAAAGGTGTTTCAATCCCGGTTACCCGGTAGGCCTCGGCAATGGTAAGGGAAGCCTCCGGTACGGGGATAAAACAGGCGACTGTCTCTGTAGTGGTGAAACATGTCGCGGGTTCCTCAGTGGGAACCTGGTAAAGATCGAGTTCTTCAATGGAGCGTGTTATGAGCTCCGGCTCAAGAACGGAATCGGTTACGATGTTGGTCGCTGGAACGGGTCGAGTTGCGGCCTCCACCGGAATGACACAGTCTATTGGCTCAGGTGACGGAGCAGGACAGGTGGCAGGCGACAATGAGGCGGTCGAGAAGCTGGTGACGTCGTCTGGGCTTGGAGAAGCTGTACCCGGTCGGCTCTGCTGCATCGCATGGTGTAGTCGTCTGCCTAGGGTCGCGCTCCAGCTACGGATCGTCCATTCCACTGTCTCTAGTAACCGCACCCGGAGGTCTTGTAGAGCCTCTAGCCAGAAGTCGGGGCTGCCATCTATAGTAAGGGCAGGATCCGGACCCGGTTGGCTGACGGCTGCTCTGGCCTCCGCCTCGACCTCCCGCACCAGGTCTTGGAGTCTCATGCTGGCCATTCTTCTTGGAGGGGAACCACACCCGTAGAACCGGTAAGACGTCCTGGTAGAGCTGGTGAAGAAGTCTTCTCTTTCTGTCGGTGTGTCTATGACACTCCCATTTCCTTTGGGCTTTTGTAGTCCGATCGTGGGAAAAGTCTTTGGGGTCCGCCCCCATGGTTGATTCGAGCAATCAGGGCGGACAAAGAGTTTGGCGCCTTTTGTCTTTAGCCCTCCCACAGTGAGGGGGGGGTTGACTCACTCCTGGGCTTCACGTGGCGGCTTATTGTGGCGGGAACGCCATCTTGGGCGCCATCTTGACCCAATGGTGTAAAGGCGGGAAAGTTCTTTTTAGGACGAACAAAGTCCAATTGTAGACAATAAAGTCCAGTTTAAGCACAATATACCCGTTGGATAACGGGCCTGCTCGTATCCTGTTCGTGACGCCAAATTCTGACTCACCGTGGCCGGCTGACTCCGGTTGATACAGGCGATTCTTCTCCTTCCTTGTCACGGGTGGACCGCGCCTGCCGGTAGTGGGGCCCGGTGTAGTGCAGATCAAAATTGAAGACGTCATAGTGGGAACAGATTAAAGGGGTTTTAATTTGTTTTTCTTCGTGACGCCACCTATGAGTAGATTCGGTAAGGGCTACCGACGCTGCGGAACCTCCGGGGTGATGGACAGCAGCAAGATGTTACGCTCCCCACAGGCTGAGCGGTGATCCCCGGGGGCTGGAGCTGCTCAAGATGTTGTGCGGCAGCTGCGGTTACCTTTAGTTAATGACGGACAGTTCATAAGGAGACACGGACACAGATAGTCTCTGCAACGGGTCTTTACTGTCACCAGCAGGCAGTACATGGCTTACAGTGGTTGAGTAGAAGACCGGGTGGACTCAGCAGTGATAGTGCTCCTCAGAGATCCGCAGTGTTCCTCCATTCTACCTACTTAGCTTCCCTCTTCTTGTGCCAGCGTCGCCCAGGAATACCAGATCGGGTACGGGGAGGCTGCTTCAATGCCCTATCCATGATGTACGTTCTGGATGCTTTGGGGAGCCTTGGATCCCTCAGTGGGTACACCGCTGGTTAGACGACTGGAAACTGGCTGGTGGTGGGGTGCTCCTGTAAAGCTGATCCTCCACGGGGCTGGTTCGCGTGACAGAGGTGAACTGCTGCCAGCTTCGGTACCAGTGAACCGGCTGTGAGTTGTGGGCACGGGAGTCTTTTGGGAACCCGTGTAGAAATGCCCAATCCCGGTAGTTAAGGCCTCAGGTGCGGACACCCGACCGGTGACGGCCCAGGGGCCCGCACGGGGTGCGGAGCCCCCGCTCCTCTCCAAGTTCTGTGTTCTAGGTTCTGCTCTAGATTCCAGACTGTCTAGATTATTCTGTGTTCTCTTACACTACCCTAACACTCCACCCACCAGGACCTATGATTGGTCCCCTGTTCTAGGTGTTGTATGTTGGGTTGGATCTCAGAGTTAACTATTGCACTGCTTTGTCAGAGAATATTGCGGCTGCAATACTCCCTTGTGACGCACTCGTTGCGGGGCGCCACAAAGGAAACCAACATAGATATCAGTTATAACACACTTCCGGTGGCCCAACGTAAAACCTTCTTGACAGGAAACTCACAGGAAACCAGTATTCCTTAGTCAGACATTCAATGATGCAAGGTTTGAACAAAAGCTAGACATAGAAAAGCATACAATCATATACTGCAATTGTTTCTAAATAATAATGAAGCCAGTATATAAAATATTAGCCATAACAACTCCTCCCTTTTTATTATTTTACAAAACAATTTATTTATCAGCTACTTCCCCATGCTATAAAAGCCTGGAGGGGACGAATCCCGTTCACCGATAAATATCTTGCTTGTAAATCTTATCATATATGTGTATAGGAGAAGTGGTATCATACTTTGCAGGTCTGTGATACTTAACCTTGCGTGTTTTTTTGCATAGTTTCTGAATAGCAAATATACTGATCTTAACAACTATATACACTAGTAATATCAAAATTCCTATTTGTAAAATACCTTGTAGGATGCCCATTAGCCATCCACCTATACCCTTGAACCAATTGGCAGGATTAAGAAATGAGAAAGTATCGCTCCACCAGGAATCTTTGTTGATATGATGTTCTTGGAGCCACGCATCCCTCATTTCTTTAACTATCTCTATCTTGGTCCTTACCTGGAAATTCCCTACAGGGTCTATGAAATGACAACAGGTAGGGCCTATTACCTGACACATCCCACCCTCTTTAGCAGTCAAGTAGTCTAGTACTATGGTGTGTTGGTTAGTAGCTACAATTAGTTGTTTCTGTACAATATTAGATGCATTGAGAACGTCAAGAATCTGGAAAATCTGGTCATCTAGATAATCAGTCGCTTCTACCAACTTATCCCACATTTGCATTATAAATGGGTAAATGAACAAGACACTAAAAAATTTGTTAGCCACCCCCATTTCTACAAGATGCGGTTTACCATTTGGTCGTGGTTTGTCGTCTGCAGCTCGTCTGTACAGTGTGTGTAGAGGTATTGCTTTAATATCTACTCTTGTGTGTGGTACTATAAAAGTAGAAGGGGTCAGAAAGGCCAGTGTGCAGACTCCTGTAAAATTATTGGGTAACCACTTATAAGCCTGATTTCCACATACAATATATAAACTCTCTGGCACTCCAACAACAGTGTTGTTGAACAAACTAGCAATCCATTTAGATAACAAGGTGGTGCTTAACTTTTCCATAATTTTTCCTTGATACTGAGTGTCATTTGAGGTAAAACCCAATATTAGATTTTGCAAGGTCTCATTTACACAATGAAGCTTAGGATTGAGAGTGGCATCGACTGCTATACACTGTGTAGTAGTGGTAGCAGATCCATTACACTCTGAATAGTCAGCTGTAGAGAAAGGAAACCCTCTGGATTTTATCTGAATACAGCTGCAAGAGGTAAAATTCGGGTAACAGGAGAGGTCAACACGACTGGTTGCCCAAGGCATTTCAGTCTGACTTAGAGGCGGACCGCTCCTGTTAAACAACAACCATGGCTCAGTCACCCAAGCAGCTACAGTTAGACCTATAGTTTTCTCTTTTTTCGTTGTTCTTAGTCTAATAGGTAAAGTGTAGTTACTTAAGTGAAACATTTCTTTCAAAGTCACTGGAATGGCTAAATAAGGCATAGTATTGGAGGATATTGGACTATGAGTGCATATCCAACAGTTCTTAGGACGCTCATTAGAGTTCATATCTCGTAGCAATACTTGGTGATGCTTTATCAGTTTATTATCCCAGTCCTCTTTTAGTACTTCATGGAGAGTTAGGGCAAGGGGTACGGTTGCTATTACCAGAGTCCAAACAAACAGGGTCATCATCTTTGCTGCTGCTGGGTTTCAAAACCTTTTTACAATGGCTGGCGTGGATCCAAGTGTCCTTGCCTTGAAGCTTGACAGAAGTGGCAGTGGTTAACAGCACTTGGAATGGCTCACTGTATCTGGGCTCAAGTGGTCTCCTCATATGCCTCTTTACCACGACCCAATCTCCTGGTACCAAAGTATGAGTGCCGCTGAGGCAATTGGGGTCTGGGATAGAAGAAAGAACACGATTATGAGTAACAGTCAAATGTTTATGCAACTCCATAACATATTCAGTGAGAGAACCATAGGAGGCCTGCAAAAGCTGTGGGAAATACAACCCTGTCTTAGGGACACTACCAAACAGTATTTCATATGGGGACAGCTTCTCCCTCCCCCTTGGGGCCGTTCTCACTGAATACAATGCAATGGGCAAACAATCTACCCAGGACAAATGTGTTTCTTCCATGCATTTTTGGATTTTTAGTTTCAAGGTACCAGTGAGGCGTTCCACCTTCCCACTACTTTGTGGATGGTAGGGAACATGGAAAGCCTGTTCTATCCCAAGAGTGACCATGATTTGTTTCATTAGTTCCCCAGTAAAGTGGGTACCTCTGTCGCTTTCAATTGTTTCGGGCACCCCATATCTACAAACCACCTCACTAATCAATTTCTTAGCAGTAGTTTTGGTGTTTGCTTTAGTTACTGGCCAAGCTTCTGGCCACCCAGAGAAAAGGTCAATGCAAACCAGAGCGTATTCATAATTACCCACCTTAGGTATGTATGTAGTCCACCTGCAGTCTCTGAAATGGGTAATCTGGTTTTGGTGTGCATTTCCGTGGGACTCGAATAGGCCTACCGGGGTTATGTTTTGCACAAATTAGACATTCTTGAACATACTTTGCAGCCATATTCGGGAACCCTGGGGCACACCAGTTTTGTAGCACCACTGCACACATAACACCCTTTGAATTATGCACCGGAGAATGTGCAAGGGCAGCCATCATGGAGAACAGACTGCGTGGGAGGCAAATACGTTTATTTAACTGCCATACCCCTGACACTGACTGTACGGCACCCGCTTTGACCCATGCATTCTGCTCGTGGGGGGAGCCTGGGTCTGGAAGACCTGCAGTAGTTCGAGGTCCACGGCCACTGGGACCGGTGCAGGGCATGTCTCCTTATGTGAAGGGGAGTTCCCTGCACTCCCTGACTCTGAGTCTCCTGGGGTTCCCATACCTGCTATAGCCAGTATCTCTGTCAGAGGTAGTCGTGCTGCTTCCTTAGCCGCCTGGTCGGCCAAGGCATTCCCTATTGCAAGGGGAGTTTGTTCTCGTGTGTGTGCTGACACTTTGACTATGGCTGCCCTTCGGGAAGGGTGAGTGCTGTGAGTAGCTGCTCTACCGCTTGTGCATTCCTTATAGGTTTGCCAGCAGGGGTCAAGAAATGACGGCTTTGCCAAATGGCGCCAAAGTCATGTGCAACACCATAAGCATATTGCGAGTCAGAAAATACATTAATTTCCTTACCTTTTCCCAGATTACATGCTGCAGTGAGTGCTTTAAGCTCCGCCTCTTGCGCAGAGCAACTGGAGGGGAGTGGTTCTTGTATTACTGCCTTACCATTGTGGACTACTGCATACCTGGTGATGAATCGTCCTTGTTCACTGTCCCAAGCTCTGGAACCATCTACAAAATACTCAGCAGAGGGGTTAGTGAGTGGTACATCAGTAATATTTGCCAAGCCCTTTATTTCAGCTTCCATCAATGCCTGACAATCATGTTCATGTGCCATATCAAACTGAGCTTCCTCATCTGCTAATTTGAAAAACAGGGGCAGGTCTCGTCTCATTGTCCCTCCCTCTTCCCCATTCTGATACTTTCCTCCCTTTTCTAAATCCACTGGAAGTAGTGTAGCTGGATTTAGAACATTACAGCGTTTGATAGTTATATGGGGGGGTGTAAGGAGTGAGACTTCATATTTTGTCAACCTTGACGCTGAGAGGTGGCGAGTCTGAGCCTGTTGAAGTATTTCAGATACAGCATGAGGAACTTGAAGTGTGAGGGGGCTTCCTAACACTATGTCCTCTGTCTTTTTAACGAGCTCTGAAGCAGCTGCCACAGCTCTAACACAAGTAGGGGACCCCATAATGACTGCATCTAGGGATACCGAGTAATACCCTAGAGGGCGCTGTCTCCCACCATGTTCTTGGGTAAGGACACCAGATGCATGACCAGCCTGTTCGTGGCAGTACAAAGTAAAAAACTTGTCATAATTCGGGATACCTAGAGCTGGTGAGGCAGAAAGAGTGAGCTTGAGAGTGTGAAATGCATCAATAGCCTCAGAATCAATGGTGAAAGGCTCAGTTTTGAGACAGCGAAACAATGGGGCCATAATACTAGAGGCATTTCGTATCCAGAGACGGCAGTACTGGACTAGGCCCAAAAATGCCCGAAGGGACTTGGTAGATCTTGGAAGGGGTATTTTTAGTATAGCCTCAATCCTCCCTGGGCTGAGATGCTTAATGCCTGGAGACAGGCAATGCCCAAGGAAAGTGACTGTGGACTTACACAACTGGAGTTTGTTTCTAGTAGCTTTGTATCCATGTTCTGCTAAGAATATCAGCAAAGATTGGGATTCATTGTGGCATGTCTGGTCAGTGGCACAGCAAAGGAGAAGGTCATCCACATATTGTAAAAGTATGGTGGATGAATCAAGGGGGCACCAGTTATCGAGTACAGTCTTTAGGGATGTGGAAAATAAGGAAGGGGAGTTAGCAGCTCCCTGAGGAAGGACTGCCCATGCATACTGGGCACCTCTGTGGGTGAAGGCAAAATAAGAGATGCACTCTGAGGACAAGGAGACAGAGAAAAAGGCGTTGGCCAGATCAATCACTGTGAAACAGGTGGCTGTGTAGGGGACCTGATTCAAGAGAGTATGGGGGTTAGGTACCAGTGGAGTATCCACTACAGTTACTGCATTAACTGCCCTAAGATCATGTACCATACGATAGGCTACTGGCTGTCCTGGTGGGGTTTTCTTTTTGACTGGGTAAAGGGGAGTGTTAAATGGGGAGGTTATAGGAATAATTAGATCTCTTATCAAGAGCTCTTGGACATTCTCATGTATTGCAGCATCCTGGGCAGCATTTAAAGGATACTGCTTTATACAGGGAGGTTGGACACCTGGTTTAAGTTTTACAGTCACTGGAGGGATGGGTAGTTTTCCCACATCAAGCTTGCTACATGCCCACAATTGACTGGGTATATTCTCAAGCCAAACAGGTTGGGAATGAGGTTTAGAGTCTGTATTTTCTGGAACTGTGGGAATTGTCAGGGATAGAAGACTACACAATGTGTCCTCATCCAGGGCGGTGGTCATCTTGGGGCCATTCGGAGTGAATTCTATACAGGCCCCAATTTTCTGCAACACATCTGTTCCCAACAAATTAAAAGGTACATCAGGGAAAACTAAAACCTGGGTTACAATTGAAATTGAGTCATGCAAATTTAATCGGAGAGGATGGGTCATTTGTAATTTAGTAAGTCGTCCCTCTACCCCTTCACAAGTCACATAGTCGGAGGACAAAATGTCCTCTGGAACATGTTCTTGCATTAATACTGTACGGGCTGCTCCAGTGTCTACCATGAATGAAACAGTTTGTCCCTCCCCCAAGGACACGGGGACAGTGAGTGTGGGTCCCTGGGGGTGACAACGGGGCAGAGGGAGACATCTGGATTGCCAATTTCCTATGGCGGGGTCTGGGCAGTGGCTGTTAATTTTGCTGGACATTTAGTGGATAAATGTCCTTTTTGTCGGCAAGACCAACATTCTACATTGCTGTAATCTCTATTTCCTCCTTGGTGGTTACTTCCTCCTCTCCCCCTCCATCTTCCCTTTCTAGGCTGTACAGGGGCCAAGTTAACCTTTTTCTTTGACATGCTTTCTAGTTCAGCACCTCGGGCTATTTCCTTTAAATCAACCCATTGCATATTGCGCCACTCGGGCGACTAGTGCGTACTGCAGTCTGAACCGTAGGTCTAAGGCCATTCATAAAACACTGCAACAATAATCTGCGATCCTTATCATCATTATGCTCATATCCAAAATCCAACCATGTTTGTTCTAATACAGAGGCATATTCTGAGACTGACTGAGCCTTATCCTGTACTACAGTTTGTAACAGGTCTTGTTTTTTATCCTGCTCTGCCCGTGCCCAATTTTGCATCCTTTGTATAAACACCCGACCTGAGTCTGATGTATTTTTAATGGCTGGTTCCTGGCCTGGCAGCATCTGAGTAATTTCCATAAGTAAGGGGTCACTACCTTTCTGCAGAATGACAGAAACTAGATCATCCCATGTGGCCTGATATGCCTCCTGAACACCCTGAAGGCGCATTCTAAATGTTTAGGGGGTTTTTCGGGGATCTGGGAGCTGAGTAGCGAGGGCAATAAGTTCGCTGGGGGACCAAGGCCGATATGTTTCTATTGGCCATACGTGGGGTTGATCTTGTACCTGAACACCATCAACCATCCTAGGAGGTTGAAACTGTACATGACTAGTGGTCCTCATAGGGAACAGAGGCACCCTGGGTGTTGTCCCTGGGTGTAGAGACCCACAGGACTCGCAACAATTAACCCCAGGGGGATTCTGATGACCACAATGTCTGCAAGTCCATCCCATTGACCCAGCATAAGGCGGGGGCGCTGAAGGGGAAGAAGAATTTACATCAGGTACAGAGACTACAGGGGTCTGAGAGTTTTTCAAACTATCATAGATTACATAGACAGTTCCATGCCTGGTTTCCTCTGATTTATGTTCACTCATTGAGAGACGTTTTGCTACTTCTAACCACATCCTAGCCTGCTCTAGTTTGCTTTTATCTTTCAACCATCCTTCCCAATTGCAGATATATTTTTCCCATTCCTTCTCCTCCAGATTTCCCCACTTTCCCATACCAAATTTCCTCAGAATTATTTCACATCCCTCTACTGCTTCTTTCCCTTTAAGTCTCTCCACTATCTCACATGCTGGAACTCGGGCCTCGCCCTTTGGGTCAGTCAATTCCTTACTATTGCTAGTCCCCATGACTGCAACCACTGTGCCAGAGTTACCTTAGAACTCTTTTCAGCACTCCTAGAGCCCCTCAGACTCTAAAGTTGATCCTGTCCCAGTCTCCTCTGAGCCTCGAAAGACGGATCTTTAAGGAAGTACTAACACCGATTTTCCAGCCCTGTGAGCTAGGAAGATTCTTACACACAACCAAACAAATAACAATACAAAGCCTACTGCTCCAACTAGTATTGCAATTATTTCTGAGTGATCATATAACATTTCCTGAGGTAATCTGCAAGTTCTAAATTACTGACTCTGCAGGTTCTCTATCAACTGGGTTAATTCCGGGACAAAGAAAGGAAGTCACCCAGGTGGGGGCGTAGTGGTGTGTATTTACTACCCAGTTCAAAGGTTTTCCCTCTGCACCCTGTAAAGGCACTGCGTGACAATTATATCTGCAATAAGTTTTACTTTTTATGCTATATGTTTCCCGGTCTGGATATACAGGCTGGGCAAGAACTTCAACTACTATAATTTTCCCTCTCTTGAGTTTACACAAAACAGAACAGAGACACTGAGGACAATTCTGATTCATCAAAAACGATTTAACAATACGTCAGTCATTCACTGCACACTGCACAATCGCTGGTATCAACCCCCACTGCTGTATTCGGGCTAAAAACTGCTTTCAGCTACCCCTTTCTTTGAGGGTGCCCTTATCAATTTACAGGGGAATTTAATACCCTCAGAGTACTACCTTACCATGAAGGGTTCCTCTGTTATAGGCAATCACACTTCCCTGATCCTCTCACGGACCGATTTTTCTCTTCACCACATGTGAAGGAACACACCTAACGGGATCCCTCATCAAGCAGAGACCGTAGTCCCTTATTGGTCAATCAAAAATCAGTCACTCCCACAATCAAGGATCCTCATAGTTTACAATATCATACCAGACATTTATGACATAGACAAAACAAACGACATAAAACAATCCCCCGACTCCTGAAATATACAAGAGAACTGCGAGGGTTCCTAATCCCGAAACACTGGGCAAGATTGGGTACTCGTCACTTCATTCAATTATCATTCAACCGTCATTCAATCGTCAATTATACAACTAAAGACACATTGAAACATATAAGACAACAAATTTTGTACATAAAAATTCAATCACTGGCAAGGGTTCAAAAATAATTGTCTTGTTAGGACTACCAATTACCCGTCCTGGAGCCCTCTAGATAACACTGAATTATTAGTAACACAAGGGGTTACTTACCGCGGATTTATTCAGTGGTTCCCAGAGAGATCCTTGTTGACGGGTCCAGAGGAGGTCCGGTTGACAATCCCAGGTTCCAGGCACCATGTACTGATGTGGAAACCCTTCTTTAGGGAGAGCTTTGGAGTAGACAGCAAAGGGTCTTCACATTGCCAGTGAGATTCAAATTAGTGTAATTCATCGATGAATGGAGGGAGACAAAATAACATGCGACATGCAGTTGTCAGCAGGTAGAGTCTTGTCTGTTTGAGGCGGCTAAGACTCACCAATTTATTACAAAGAAAAGCGGAAGTACATCCATTACATGTAACTGAGAAAGGAAACCAACATAGATATCAGTTATAACACACTTCCCGTGGCCCAACGTAAAACCTTCTTGACAGGAAACTCACAGGAAACCAGTATTCCTTAGTCAGACATTCAATGATGCAAGGTTTGAACAAAAGCTAGACATAGAAAAGCATACAATCATATACTGCAATTGTTTCTAAATAATAATGAAGCCAGTATATAAAATATTAGCCATAACAAAGGCTATGGCTAGGGTCAGACTTGCATCTGGCCCTGAGCCTGGAGGATCTGACAGAAACTTAGTTTCTGCATGGAGTAGTGCATAGTGTTATCGTCAGGTAACACTATGCGCCACCTGTGTATTGATCCCTATGGCAACCGGACGCTTACCGCAGCCGTCGGCTCCACAGGATATGCGCTTTTGTAGAGCGCACAGGAAACGCTGTTTGCAGCGTTTTCATGTGTGCTCTGCAAAAGTGCATATCCTAGAGATCTCTGTGGAGTCGGCGGCTGCGGTAAGCGTCCGGTTACCAATAGACAGGCAGCTCAAAGCGTTACCTGCTAGTAACGCTATGCGCTTCTCTGTGCAGAAACTTTCTGCCGGATCCTGCAGGCTCATGGGCAGATGCAAATCTGACCCTAACCTATGGGAAACGATAGGAGTGGTTTTTAAGATGCATTTCAAGAATAATTATTTAGGAAGTGGTGCACAAGTGTCAGGAGTAGGTATTCTCTGGATATTCTCTGGGTATTTTTTGGATCCTGATGTAGGATTTGTGTGTATTTTTTATGATTTTAATGATGCTGCCATACAGGGCCGTATTTATACTAAGGCACTCGTGATCCAGTGCCTTGGGCGGCAGATCCAGGGGGCGGCACCAAGGGAGTTTTATTATTTATTTCTTTTTTTACTTCCCTTCCCCAGACTCCATATGAAAACCGGAGTCTTTGGGGGGGGGGGGGTTGCCGCTGGTGCAGAGCGCAGTAACGCTGGCATTGCATTGCCTCCCGCATGTGCTGTGCTCCGGCCCCTAGCGCTGAGAGTGATCACGCTGACATCAAGCCGCTGGGAGCTGTATGGAGCTCGGAAGTGCGGGTTCCATACAGCTTCCAGCGGCTTTCTATCAGCGGCAATAACTCTCAGTGCTGGGGGCCTGGGAACAGCACATGTGAGCGGCAATGCCCATCGCACAATGGCAGGAGGGAAAAGAACCCGCCAGCAGGGGGGTTAGCCAGGGTGCCAGGGTGCGTTGGTGCCAGGAGCCAGGGTGCCTGATGCCGGGCACCTTGTGCCAGAGTGGTTAGGCCCCTGGTGCCGGGCACCTGGGTGTCTGGTGCCGGGGTGCCTGGTGCCAGGGTGCCTTGGTGCCAGGGTGCCAGGTGCCTTGGTGCCAGGGTGCCTTGGTACCTGGGTGCCTTGGTGCCAGGATGCCTGGTGCCGGGTGCCAGGGTACCTGGTGCCGGGTGCCTGGTGGTGCTGGGTTCGAGAGCCGGAAATGAAGAAGCTGCCGGGTGACAGGATGCCGGGTGCCAGAATGCCGGTGCCTGGTACTGTCTGGTGCTGAGTGCAGGGTACCAGAGACCAGGAGCCATAGAGAAGAAGGTGTCGGGTACCTGGTGCCAGAGACTGGGACCCACAGAGGAAGCAGCTGCTGGGCGCCTGGTGCTACCGGATTTCTGGTGCTGCCTGGTGCTACCGGATTTCTGGTGCTGCCTGGTGCTGGGTTTAGGGTACCAGAGATGGGAGCCGAAGAGGAAGAAGCTGCTGGATTCTGGGTACCTAGTGCCAGAGACTGGGAACTGCAGAGGAAGAAGCTGCCTGGTGCCAGGTACCTGGTGCCGGGTTCCTGTTGCCACAGGGGAAGAAGCTGCCGGGATCCGAGATCAGGAGCATGGAGTCAGGTAAGGCGCTGTTACAGCCGAAGATAGCAGCCTGGGGGGGACAGAGTGCTAAAAGCCTTGTGCTAAAAACCTACTCTTGTCTGCACTAATTTTGCATCTAAGTGCTGCTACTGTAGGTTGCAGCGTTAATTAGGGTACACCAAAAGCCTCATGCTAAAAACCTACTCTTGTCTGCACTAATTTTGCATCTAAGTGCTGCTACTGTATGTTGCAGTGTAAATTAGGATACGCCAAAAGACTCGCTATTGTAGTCAGCGTTTGTGTCTGACTAGTCCACCTGCAAGGCCTTAATTTCAAAACTTAGGGTCGTACTAAAAACCTACTCTTGTCTGCACTAATTTAGCTGTATACAGTCAGCACCACATTGAAAATGCACAAGTCCGGTGGCAAGGGACAAAGAACTGGATGTGATGGTGGTGCAGGCAGAGGGCGAGCCCGTGTGCAAGCTCGAATTGCGACACGACAAACGCCCACATCATCTCGCTCGACTTTCTTGTCCCAATTTCTAGGCGAACGCAGCAGTACTCCCCTATTAAACCAAGACCAGCGTCAACAGGTTGTTAGTTGGATAGAGGATAATGCTTTCAGTCAGTTTGGCACCACCACAAATACCCTGTCTTCCACACGGTCAAGTGTCAGTAGCCGTGAGACTGGACTGCACATTCCACACCCTGATCCTCCTTCCTCCCACCATGCCGAGTGCCCGGACCCGGACATAACTGATCCCACACTTGGACACTCTGAAGAGCTGTTCACTTATCCATTCATAGATTATGCCTCTCGCCAGCTCCAGTTGAAGTGGGTCATGAGGAGATCATATGTACCGATGAACAAATATTTGAGCAGCCACTGTCTCACGAAGGCAACGGTGGAACGTGTCTCAACAAGAGGTGGACGATGATGAGACACAATTGCCATAAAGTCAGGAGGAGGGCCAGGGTGCTGAAGTGGAAGACGATGTGGTGGATGATCCAGTAACTGACCCAACCTGGCAGGAGGACATGCAGAGCGAGGACAGCAGTGCACAGAAGAGTTAGGTGTAGCATCACAACAGGCCGGAAGAAGCAGGGTGGTGTCCGCAGGCAGAAGGCAGGCAACCGTTCCCCGAACAACAACACGAGTGATGTTGCCAGTACAACTGCTAGGTCTTCCAGAGTCTGGCTGTTTTTTAAGGTGTCTGCAGATAATTCGAAAAAGGCCATTTGCAACACCTGCCATGCCAGCATCATCAGGGGTAGCAAAACTAGCAGCCTGACGACCACCAGCATGATCAGGCACATGGCAGCAAAGCACCCGACTTTGAGAGATGTTCAGCAGAGTACAGGAGCATTTTCTGCGGATGACACAGCTGCGTCTTCCACTGTTGTGCGTGCAAGCCAATCCCCTGTCCATACTGCAGGCGAAGATGCCTCCTGTCCTTCACCTGTACTTGCACAAGCAGAAGTAGTACCATCATCAGCCACGTCCTTGTCCCAGCGCAGCGTTCAGTTATCCATACCCCAATCTTTGGAATGCAGGCGCAAATACGCTGCCAACGCCTCACATGCCACAGTTCTAAATGCACACATTTCACGACTGCTTGCGCTGGAAATGTTGCCTTTTAGGCTGGTGGAGACGGAAGCATTCTGCAACCTGATGGCGGCGGCTGTCCCACGTTACTCGGTCCCCAGCCAACCCTATTTTTCCCGGTGTGCCGTCCCCGCATTACATAAACACGTGTCACAAAACATCATACGTGCCCTTAACAACGCAGTTTCAGGCAAAGTCCACCTAACCACGGACACGTGGACAAGTGCTTGCGGGCAGGGCCGGTACATCTCTCTGGCGGCACACTGGGTTAATATTCTGGAAGCCGGGACCCAGTCTGACCTTGGGACGGAACACGTCCTTCCAACACCGGGGACTGCAGGCCCTAACTCAGTCAGGGTTTCACCCACAGGTACAGCTCTGGCACGTCATGCTCCTCAGCCTCCTCCTCTTCCTCCACTTCACCCTCCACACAAGTCCCAAGCTGGAAGCACTGCAGCACTGCCTCGGCTAAGCGGCAACAGGCTGTGCTGAAGCTAAAATGCATAGGTGACAAACCCCACAATGCTGAAGAGTTGTGGACAGCTCTGAAACAGCAGGCAGATCACTGGCTCACACCGCTGAACCTACAGCCAGGCATGGTCGTGTGTGACAATGGCCAGAACCTTGTGGCGGCTCTGAGGCGAGGCGAGCTGACACATGCTCCATGCGTGGCACATGTGCTCAACCTCGTGGTTCAGCGGTTTATTAAATCCTACCCGGAGCTGTCTGATCTGCTCGTCAAAGTACGCCGCCTGTGTGCCCATTTCAGAAAGTCACCTACTGCTTCTGCCGGCCTTGCCGGCTTTCAGCGGCATTTGCAGCTTCCAGCTCACAGACTGGTGTGTGATGTCCCCATGCGTTGGAATTCCACACTGCACATGTTGGTCAGGATTTTTGAGCAGAAGAGGGCAGTTGTTGAGTACCAGCATCAACTAGGCCGTCGGCATACGGTTCAAACTCCACACATAAGACCTCAGGAGTGGACATGCTCGAGCTTGATAAAGACCACAGGAGTGGTCCAAACGTCGCTTCTCTTGACCATGGAATAAAAAGACACACGGATTTTTCACCATCAAAGGTCTGTGGCGCTGTCTTTTTCAACTTTATTATTCATAATGATCCGGATGTGAACTCTCCGGGGTGGACGTGTGTCCAGGTGCGGGCTTGAAGTTGGAAAGGCCTAGCAAGTAACCCGTGTTGCTGTGACCAATTAACCCTTTTTTACCCATGTGTGATTGGAGTGATGTACACTCCTGTTCTATTCATTTTTAATGAGAGCGCAAGAAATCACATTACTCTATATTCAGCTGGTAATCAGTACTCTCATAAGAATGAATAGTGCAAATGATCGACCACCACTCCAAACACTCACAGCTATTTAGGACCACGGTTCTCGGGTTGGTGGTGCTTCCAGCAGTTGAATAACAGATAGTCCTTCAGAGGCCAGCTAACTTTCAAAATTTGAAATAGCGTACTTTTCTTAATGAACAGTTAGAGGAAGAAATTCCAGCAGGACGGTTCCAGTATTTTTCTTCTTTACTTATTAAATGATAAATAACATCCATATAATAGGCAAGTACAAGTGTACAAAGAGGCCAACGCATTTCGACGCACTCAGGTCTTAATCATGGCTCATTTTTGATGATACGGAAGTATACTTATATACACTCCCCCATGTTCATCACAAGTCTAAAAAATCTGCCCCATAATATACAATGGGTTCAAAGTAAATTGAACAATGAAAAACTTAATACAATCATAGTAAAAAATAAAAATATATTTTCTATTAATCTGCTTAAATCATATTACAAGATATATATATTAGTATTGAAGAATAACGTCATGTCTAATATTTAAACCTAGTGGGATGTAATTGGGGCAGAAACATTATATGCTTGTTTAGATTTACTTTGGAGTGTCTATCCATATTTCTAGTAATGTTATCTGCTCTTTTCAATGTACCATGTGTATATCCACGATGTCTCAATCTGATTATTACTTTGGCAGATTCCCTCTCATATGTTTCCACAGAGGAGCAGTTTCGTTTGGTTCTTATTAGTTCACCTACCGGAATATTTCTCGTTACATGTTTGGGGTGACATGAAGTTGCTCTCAGGATGGAATTGCAGGCAGTGGGTTTTCTATAGGGTTTGATATTAACCCTTTCTCTTTCTTAATCTATCAGAGTAATATCTAAAAAGTTAAACTTGCAGAGCCGCTTGTGTGAGTAAATTGGAGGTTGTAGTCATTCAGATTCAGATAGTTAATGAAATCTTGTATTTCAAGAGGGGACACCCCCCCCCTCCCATACCAGCAGGGTATCATCGATATATATAGCGTACCACACAATGCTGGCATGGAAGGGGTTATTTGAGTTGAACATGAATTCCTCCTCCCAAATACCCATGACTAAATTTGCTAGAGTTGGGGAGAATTTTGCTCCCATACTCACACCGCGTTTCTGCAAGTAACATTTTTTATCAAATGAGAAAAAATTGTGTTTCAGTAAATAATCCACCGCCATAAAATCTTGTGTATTTTGGGTGTAATTGCTGTGTTTCTCCAAACTCAATGATAAGAATTTTAGTGCTACTTCATGTGGAATAGAGGGGTAAAGTCCAATTACATCACAAGGTAACCAAGTATAGCCAGATTTCCATTTGAAATCTGAGAAGCTGGCTATAACAGATGTTGTATCTCTGCTGAATCCTGGCAAGCGTCTGACCAGAGGTTGAAGTTGCTGGTCGACCCACGCACATAGCCTCTCACCCAAGGACCCAATACTTGCAATGATGGGACGACATGGGGGTGGAAAATTGTCTTTATGTACTTTGGGAAGAGAATGGTATATAGGTATCACCGGACAATCTACCAGAAGAAATTCTGCAGTTTTCTTATGCAGCACATTTAAGCTTAACCCTTCCTCAAGGAGTTTAGCGAGTTCCTCTTTATATTTTCTGGTAGGATTGCCCGGCAACCATACATATACATTAGTATCTGACAGGTCATTCATCACTATGTTATTGTATAAACCTGAATTCAGAAGCACAATTGCACCCCCCTTGTCTGACATTCTAATAGTAAGATCCTCATTATCCTTCAGATTTTTTAAAGCCACACGTTCTTCAGTTGTTAAGTTATCATGGCAATAGATAGGATTTAAGTTCAAATGAACTAGTTCCTTTTCTACCAAATCCTGGAACACATCCAATATATCTGGGCGAGATGTTATTGGATAGAATCCAGGATTATTTAAGTGGATATGAATACTATTACTTGTTGTAAAATCAGTAGTCAAATCTCTGAGTGCTGCTAGTGTGTTTTCTTAATGAACAAACACATTAAAAAACTACATTTACAAATATGCGTGGTTCAAGACCAACGTTTTTATAAAATAAAAAAATACATGATTTCTATTAGGAGAAATGTAAGCAATATGTCTTTATATGGTCATCCAGTGATTGTAATGTTGTTTGCAGCTTTTTAAGGGTTTTGCTAGTATGTAACCCGGCACACCCAACCAATGATTGCAAAGGTTCTGTGAATTGCTGGTGTACACAATATATTGAACCAGAAAAGCATTGCTTTATACACTGCATCGTCGCCATTCCTAAATACTGCATATTCACTTCAATAAGGCTAGGGTCAGACTTACATCATACATTTGCTAAATGCACAAGCTATTTTCCATGTGCAAATCTTGAAAAACGCACCCATAGACACCAATGCAAAAAACGCAATGCAAAAGTGCAATGCATTTAACGCTATGCGTTTTTGCAAGTGCACCAAAATACATGACATGCAGCGTTTTTTGATGCTTTTGCAAAAACGCATGCTTTTTTTAACATGGGAATCTATGGGAAATGCATGCGTTAACGCATGGTACATGTATGTACCATGCGTTAATGCATGCGCTAAAAATGAACTTATATGCCATGAAAATAGCAAGGGAAAAAAAGGATCCTTTTATGCATCCCTCTAACGGATGCAAGCTCCCAAATGTGACCCTAGCCTAGAAGTTGATCTGCAGTTTCCAAGAACATTTAATACAGAGAATGTAGATCAGTGGTCCTTAACCTTGTTAGAGGTACCCAACCCACCAGCTTCATATGCACATTCACCGAACCCTTCTTTAGTGATAAATCTACATGCAGACGTCGGGTGTGTGTTGACCTCCGTGGCGGAAGCTCCGCCGAAACCCTGAGACAGACACACCATACCCCTGGGGTTAAGAACCCCTGATGTAGATATATCTGTAGTTGATGAACGAGTGTAATCGATACTATTCGTTACGCGTGTAAATAGTATGGTATTTGTCATATTCGGTACTCGGTAAGTAATGCTGGTGTTTGTGAGTGATGTGTCGATCGTTATCGATCTGACACATATTGCCAGATCTATTCAGTACACAAAGTGAGCTGGCACCTCAGTGAGAGCAGATTGAATGTTAGTCTCTCTCTGGGAGGCACAGCAAGGTGTTTTATGTAGTAGAAATGTCCACCCTCCCGCCTTGTCCCGGAAATGCAGGTTTTATTGCCTGATGTGTGTGGGCGGAACTTATCACTAATTGAGTAACATTGGACTCGCTGTTCAGACAAATATGCTAGTATTAAAAAGTACTCATTACGAGTATAACGAGTGTGAATATTACGCCACTCGCTCATCACTATATATCAGTCGTGTTCTATTACTTTTCCTTCATTTTTTGATTCAGTTTTGTGTTTGGCTAAAAGAAAAATGCAGTTCAAACTGCTACAAAATCTCATTAGAGATGTGTCCCAGGTGAGAATTCTGAGGCTGGCTTCACACTGCAGTTTTTCACTGATCAGTGTCCATCAGTGTTTGTGTGCCAAACCCAGGAGTGTCTCCAAAACCTAGAACAGGTGTCAATCTTTCAATTATACTTTTTCTCTGCAAGTTCCTCTCCTGGTTCCTCTCTGGGTTTTGGGACACAAACTGGATGGACACTGATCAGTGAAAAACTGCAGTGTGAATGGGGCCTTAGCGAAAGCTCCATAAAATTCAATTGTGCAGCAGCTCTTTATCTTCATTTTTGACCATCACCACCTAAACCACTTAAGCCAGTGTTCTGATTACAAATGGTCATATAAAAATCAGGACATACTTTAATATTGTCCTGAAAGCAGCTGCATATATTTTAATTCATCATCACATGCAATAATGGCGCACGGTATCATTGCAGATGAAACTGACACAGATTGACTATGACATATTTCATTATTATTCATATGAAGCAAAGACATTATATACATAAAATATTCAATATTTCTCAAGTGATTCTTTTTGTTACACTGTCATTGCAGGAAAATTCAGATTGATACAAATACTCATAGCATTTGATAGGTTACAAATGATGCAAATAACATATATTAATATAAACAAGGACACTTAACAGGAAAAATGTTCAGTATGCGTATACAGATGTAGCGATACAGAGTATGTCAGCACAACAAAGCAGGATTTGTGATTTGACAATTGCCACAATATGCAGGGCCGGATTTAGACAATGGGTAGGGTCACATTAAAAACAAGAATTGCATTCACCGCATCCGGATCCGGATGCGGTGAACGCAATGCTGGGCACACACATTTTTGTTCAAAAATGTGTGCAGAATACCGCACTGCGGTGACCGGATGGCTCAGGATGTGTAATCCTGAGCCATCCGGTAACTGCATAGGTTGCTGATCCCGGCTATTGCCGGGATCAGCAAACTGTCCTATGAGTATTAAATAGTTAAAATAACTAACCAAAGTAATGTTTCAGGTCTATAGGGGGTCTTAGACCCCCCTATAGACCGGCCGCCCACTCCGGTGGGCTGCTACTACAATATCCCCGATGGCACGGGCTCCTTGGAGCTCCATGCAAGTTCCCACAACTCCCGCCCCCCGTATCTGTACAGAGGGGTGCCTGCACCCCTCTGTTAGAATTATCCCTAAATGTGGCATACACAGATTAGTTATAGTAATAAAGGTCGATAGTTACGTCATTCTTCATAGTTTTTCAGCATCCATCTATGGGCGGGGCTTTGTTCTTCTGCCGCCGCCCATGGAATGATGATGGCCGCCTCCTGTGGCCTTCTCCCTGTCTTTTCAGGGCGGCCGCGTCATGAAAGGGGCGGGGCTACGGTATGACGCGACCGTAGCCCCGCCCCTTTCATGACGCGGCCGCCCTGAAAAGACAGGGAGAAGGCCACAGGAGGCGGCCATCATCATTCCATGGGCGGCGGCAGAAGAACAAAGCCCCGCCCATAGATGGATGCTGAAAAACTATGAAGAATGACGTAACTATCGACCTTTATTACTATAACTAATCTGTGTATGCCACATTTAGGGATAATTCTAACAGAGGGGTGCAGGCACCCCTCTGTACAGATACGGGGGCGGGAAGTTCTGGGATATTGTAGTAGCAGCCCACCGGAGTGGGCGGCCGGTCTATAGGGGGGTCTAAGACCCCCCTATAGACCTGAAACATTACTTTGGTTAGTTATTTTAACTATTTAATACTCACAGGACAGTTTGCTGATCCCGGCAATAGCCGGGATCAGCAACCTATGCAGTTACCGGATGGCTCAGGATTACACATCCTGAGCCATCCGGTTACTGCACAGCGGTACAGGGAACCGCTGCGAAAACTGCTGCCTGCATGATTTTTAACGCAGGCAGCAGTGCCGGATACGGCCACCGGATGGCTTGTGAAGCTATTCGGTGTTTTGCATTGGCTCCTATGAGGAGCGTTTCCTGGTCCGGTTTTGAGCTTTTTGAAAGCTCAAAACCGGATCAGGATTTTGTAAAAAAAACGGGAATGTGACCCTACCCTATGTGAGCCAAATGTTAACATAATGCACCATCACAAACTAACTTTTAGATTGAATTTACAAGCTGATTTTAGACTGTTTAACGACCTGTGATCAACTATATTTACATTATTTTTCATATTAGAAAACACACTAGACCATAAGACATACCTAAGTTTTAAAGGAGGAAAATAGGGGAGAGGAAACCAAATTTTTAAACCAAAAAATGTGGTCATGATGCACTGTTATGGGGAAATCTGCTGCTGACACTGTTATGGGAGTAATGCCCCCCAATTTTACACTTATGTCCCCCATTCTGGGCTCCGTCCATTAAAATATGTCCCTATCCTGGTATATATAACCCCCTTCTCCTATGTCTTTAACATTTTCTTCTGATGCTGGCAACTGACTTTAGCATGAAGGCGGGGGCAGCTTATGACATCAATGCTATGTGCTTCCAGTTACATGCCAACGTCAGCTGCCGGCTAATCCAAAATGAATATTCACTGCTCCCCATTCCTCCTACACCCCCTTCCACAGCAAGCGAGATAAATCTGGGCTACAACTCTTTGACTTTCACTCCCACTTTTCTTGGGTATGGAGGGGAGGGGAATGAGTTTCTAGTCTGAAAAATGTGAACAGGGTAAAGAGTGACCTGGTACCAAAATGGAGACGCAGCAATGTAGTATAAGGGTGCGTTCACACATTGCGTATTTGCTGTGTATCTTTACGCGAGTGGTGCTGCAGTTTTTGTAGCCAAAACCAGGAGTGGCTGATTAAAACCAGCAGTGGGTGATCAAATATGGAAGTGGAGCACTTTTTTCTACTAGGCTAGGGTCACACTTGGGAGCCTGCATCCAGTAACTGGATGCATTACTGGATCCAGTTTTTTCCCCTTGTCTATTTGGAGGCATTTTTACTGGAACAGGTACCTGATCAGGTACCCTGATGGTACCTATATGTACCATCAGGTACTGGATCAGGTTCCCATAGGGTCCCATGTTAAAAAACTGATCAGGTTTTGCTAAAAGGCCAAAAAATGTTGCAGACCCTATTAAAACCTGACATCTCAAAAACTGGATCAAGTAGACAGATTGCTCTTTGGCAAACAATTGTTAACATTGGAGTCTATTTGTCAGATACCTGATCAGGTTTTGAGGATGAAAAACTGCATCCAGTATCTGGATTGCAAACGCAAGTGTGATCCTAGCCTTATGGCCACTTTACACACACCAACTTATCTGTCCAACTTCTGACCAACTTACTGGTTGCAGTGAAATCATGGACACATTGTTCCATTTGTACACAGCCACAAAATGGAGCAATGTGTCCATGATTTCACTGCAACCAGTAAGTTGGTCAGAAATTGGACAGATAAGTTGGTGTGTGTAAAGTGGCCCTTAGACTTTTCCTCTGATTGTACCATTGCTGGCTTTGGCTAAAAAAATTGCAACAGCACTCGCGTAAAAATACGCAGCGTGTGAAAGCACCCTTAATGCAGAGCTCAGTGAAGTGGGGAGGGGGTGCACTCCCTGTCCTTGTACTAAAACGAGAGACTGAAAACAACAAAAAAGATTGAGCTGAAACAAACATTAGTATACATGCAGATTACAAGCATGTTTACACTAGCCACTAAACAACAAAACCTAAGAAAAAACTGTATGCAAAATATGTTTTCAGTTTCACAAGATAAATCTTATTATGGCCCCTTTCACATCTCTGTGTTGAATTACCTGCATTTGCCTGCCCTGAGTTAGCGCAAAAGCAAGCGCAGGTGCCGTTTAATGCAAACGCAGGCAACTGCATTAGCGCAGAGATGCAGTTCTCCTGTGCTCGGTGCCTCCATTACCTTCTATGGCTGAGCGCAGCCGAGCGCAGGGGCCAACATCCCCGTAGCGCAAGTGCGAAGTGTCTGACGTCATCGCGCATGCGCTTAGTCAGATGCACCCGGAAATGTGGAAAGCGGCGTTTCCGGGTGCGTCTGACTGATGAGTATTTTGATCACATGATACTTTTTATACATGTTGTCCTACTCCAAGCTGTATGGGCTTGAGAACCAACTACCAATTAAGTATTTCAAGGTGATGTGCATCTCTGTAATGAGGAGGGGTGTGGTGTCATGACATCAATACCCTATATAAAGTGTGCTTAATTATTAGGCAACTTCCTTTCCTTTGGCAAAATGGGTCAGAAGAGAGATTTGACAGGCTCTGAAAAGTCCAAAATTGTGAGATGTCTTGCAGACGGATGCAGCAGTCTTGAAATTGCCAAACTTTTGAAGCGTGATCACTGAACAATCAAGCGTTTCATGGCAAATAGCCAACAGGGTCGCAAGAAGCGTGTTGGGCAAAAAAGGCGCAAAATAACTGCCCATGAATTGAAGAAAATCAAGCGTGAAGCTTCCAAGATGCCATTTGCCACCAGGTTTTCAATATTTCAGAGCTACTTACCATCGATGCCAAAAACAAAAACCAACAATGCACTTGCAGGATGCACAGTCACAAAATGGAGCAATGTGTCCATGATTTCACTGCAACCAGTAAGTTGGTCAGAAGTTGGACAGATAAGTTGGTGTGTGTAAAAAAAATGATTGCATGCTACAGAAATCTTAGTTGTCATTAAACATAAATGCACAAACATGATTTTAGTAATTGGCCCTGTAGTGGCCTAGCCTGTCCCGAGATCCCCAGATCTGAGCCCAACAGACAATCTTTACATGGAGCTGGAGCTCAATGTTGCCCAGCAACAGTCCTGAAAGATCTGAAGAAGATCCGTATGGAGGAGTGGTCCAAAATCCCTGCTGCAGTGTGCAAACTTGGTCAAGATTTATAGGAAACATTTGGTCTCTGTAATTGAAAACAAGGATTTCAGTATCAAATATTAAGTTCTGTTTTTTTAACGTATCAAATATTTATTTCCTGCAATATAATGCAAGTTAATTATGTAAAAATCAAATGTAGCTAGAATAAAACTTATAGATCTCGCCATTCTTTGAAGGTGGAAAACTTGCAAAATGGCAGTGTATCAAATAGTTATTTCCCCCACTGTATTATAATAATAATAATAATAATAATAATAATATATGCTGTATTTACATATAGTGAAGATAAAAAAAATTACATGCTACGGAAAGCTTAATGAACGTTATAATTTCTATGTAAACTGGTCTAATTTCTAAAGCAAGATCTGCAATGAACATATATAATTGATGTTGCTGAACTGCTTGATAGAATAATAATTGCTTCTGTTCTGTATTCCGTTTTTAATTTGTACCTGGTCATGTAGCTGCTTTGGGTAATTATTGAAAGGGCAGTTTGTTGATAAAGTGAACAGAAAATCAGGTCAGACATGCAATACCCAGTGCACCACCTGCGTACAATGTACCCCCTGTAATCAGACATAATATCTGAGAGAATAAGAGAGGATGTATCAGCAGCAGTATCTCCCAGACATGAGTGATTCTTCAGTCTGCCAGCCACAAACAAAGGAATCCACCCACGCAAATATGCTGCTTTGCCTAAGGCCTCTGCAATTTCATATGGGCACATAAAAATCCTTCCTGCTAACAGTGACAATAAAATAAGTACCGTAATACATGTCATGTTTTGTAGTCCTACTTTACAAAATTCTGCTAAATGCTGAGCTTTTAATCATAAAATAATGCATTTTATGAAATATGTGAACTTCAGAACCGGAAACCAAATAGTTTTGCCTCTGCCCTAAAGCACGTTCACTAGTAGCAAAAACTCTTCAAAGATGCCTTTGAACTGTGTGACTTAATAAGAAAGAGGGTATGCTTAATTACACCAAGACGTAAAAGGCCAACGCTACATATAAGATTACTCCCTGGGAAAGAGGAGAAAAAATTGCTTAGAAATGCTAGTAACCTTTCTGTAATTTCTTCATTTAGTAATGAGCCTGTAGACTCATACAGTATGCATGTGCTGTTTAATTGATACCTGTAACTAATTACCATTGCCATTTCCATTTACAGCATGCTGAATCTCATATCATTTTGTATTCATGACAGATGATGCACTAAATTAATATGTTCCAATCAATTGATCATTACAGGTTGCTAAATATTAATTATTATAAAACATTTCAATTAATTTTTACAGTTGGATAAACTTTGGAGGTTTACATCAGTTGTCGCCAAGAATGAAATTTATGAGGGAAATATTTGATGTCCGAAAGACAGTTTCAAATTCACATAACCTACAAATTACCTATAGGGGCCTTGGACAATAAGAAAGCATTGACCAGTGGATCTTTCTGGCCCATCTACAACTTGCTTATCGCTGGCCACTGCAATTTAACAAGCTTTAAAAATAACTGTCTGGTACATAGACACAGGAACAGAATGGAGTATATTACCTAGCTATGGAAACAGAACTAAGCTTATTACAAAGATGTAGGAGCAAAAGCAAGCTTTCTGTGTGGCATCCATGCGGTCTGGCTGACACAAATGGTATTTCTTTAATGTCTATTGTAATACCATGTCTGAGAAGAATTGGAGCTCCCTCTGCTGGAAGTCTGAAGCATCCAATCGAACCTGATCTCTAACCAGGAAGCTGAGCACTGAAAGGCCTGGGTTGGGCTGTGACTTAGTTTCTGGTTGGAGGGAGGGGTTAGGCTGGTAAGGCTAAGTAGGAAAAGGAGAAGGCTCAGAGAGGAGAAAGCTGGGAACCTGCTCTGAAGGAACCAGCTGCAAATCAGGGCACCAGTACCTAGGCTACTCAAGCTCACAGGGTCTGGTAGCAGAAACTGGAGGCTAGTGACTTTTATGCTCACTAGCCAATCTAGTGGAATATCATGGGGTGGTCATAGTATATAGGATCAGGGAACAGCACTGAGCAGAGCAAGGATACCCACGGGATCTGCATTACTAGCCTGGCTGGGTGTCAGCCATAGAAACAAGAGGGAGGACAGCTAAATGAGCACCTAAAAATCTACTAAGAACTACAGGAGTAAGCAGGAAGGCCAATATTACTCACCCAGCTGAGTGGTCTGCAGTTCTCCTCAGACTGACTGGATCATGTGACTGTAGGTGTTTGTAATTCCTGGACTTGCTTGGGCAACCTGTAGTATAAGGTAAAGCAAAGACACTGACTTGTGTGTGTTCTTCTATACCTCACTACTACTTTCCCTCACCATCATTATTCCCTGGGAGCAAGCCCTGATTGAGAGGGTATAAACAGCTGCACTGCCACACCACCTATCTCCCAGCGATCCCCTGCCACAGGCTGAACAACCCAACTGGTGTCACAAACTATTTTTTTTTTTTTTTTTTATTTCTCCACTTTTTTTATCTCCCCTTTCAATGTGAGTCAGGGCCACAACACTGGGCATTGCCACCATGAACCTGACTACTAGCCCAGTCACTGAGTCCCCTAGCCCTCAGCGCTCCACATTTTTAGTGTCGCAAACAGAATAAGATGCTCTGCTAAACAGGGCACCTTCCAGCCAGTAAAATTCTGCATATTGAACTGTGGACTTAAAATTGTAAAATGACAGCTAGTTTTATTGTTGTGACTTCCTGTGGCACAGTGGAGAAGAAAACACTATCCCATTGTGGACGTTCCCCAACAAACAGTACCAAAGCATAGCCCCTACTGTGTCCCTATTGCCTGCATACAGTATCGCCGCCCCTAAAGACTGTTGCGTAATCCAAAAACTGTGACTGCCTCCAAGTAGTTGAGACTGCTGTAAAAACCCACACTACAACACCGGAACGTTGCCATCTTGCCTGTTGCTTGTGTGGCACCCCAGGGCTCGGTTGCCACTGATGTACCTGGGGCAGAGAAGGATCTCCACATCAGGTAAGCCCACAAACAACACCTTCCACTCCAGACCTGAAGGGGGAGCTCTACAAGCCAAGTTCAGGCGAGGTTCCCTATAAAATTCAGGCCTAGAGACGAAGTCAGGAGTTCAGCTCAGTTCCAGAGAGGACTGTGAAGACATCATGATGACGGAGCTGCGCTAAGCCCATACCAGTGAGAGCTGTTAGCCAGCATGAGGGATCCAAGAGTGAGGGTCAGAGACAAGGAATAGTTGCCAGGGGGGAGTGGAGCCATCCAGAGGAACATTGCTAAACCTGAACACCGGCATCCGAGACTGTGAGGGAACTAACTGCCCAGCAGTAAAGACCGCAGGCCAGGGAGACTCCAGATCTCCTGGTCACAGCAGCGCCTGAAGGCACAGCCGCTTAGTAGAGCTCAGGGACCACAGCGGATACAGGGGTGCCCAGCAACAGGGCTCCTGCCGCCTGCCATACAGGTGAAGACAGCAGGAGAGGGTCAGGGCCTAGCTTCAGTCAGCCTAGGACCAAAACAGACACAGCACCACAGGGAGGCCTCACAACTCACCGGGTGTGGAGATCCCAAACTGCATCCAGACCACCCCGGCCTGTAACATCAGAGATGGTACCCTGAACTATATCTGCAACATCAGTAAAGGTATGGAAACATCAACCCTGTGTGTGACTGTTATTGCGGCCCCTGATCCTGCTCCCTTCATAGACTGTCCTGCAACTTTTGGTTTCTACCACTGCCCCGGGAATCCCGCTCCACCTATGGGGAGTGCAACCATCTGGCTGCCCTACCATCACCCCGGAGGTCTGACCCGCAGCTCCGGTAACCATTCCGAAATCATTGGTGGCATCACAAACTACTTTTATTATTATTATTTTTACTGACTTTCAGCGACTGCCAGGGCCACGGGACCGGGCACAGGCCCCCGTGACATCCCCCGTGAATCAACGCCCGAAACTGAGTACCCCTCAGCCCTGGGGCGGGTCAGCTTCTGGCGTCACAAACAGGATCTTGTGCCCATCACCGACGGGTACTGTGTGCCGTGTATTGACTGTGTTGAACTGTAAATTGGGCCACCATAACTGCGCCACACGGTGAGTGAGAAGAAGAGGGGCGTTACTGCCAAAAAGGCGAGAAGAAAAAATTAACTAGGAGGAAGCAAGGATGGAGGCACAAGAGGAGTCAGATGCAGCAGTCCCAGACCTAGACTTATTCGGAAATGCAGCCCCGGCCAGGACCTCAGCCACTGGAGTATTTCACTTGCTCTCCCGTACATCCCGAGAGCGGCATAGTTACCGCAATATGCTGGGGAACCAGATACCGTGGCTGAATTTAGAGAAAAGATGCGCAATGTCCTGGATATGTACTCTATGACTGACAAGCAAAAAGTGTCTGTTTTGCTGGGGCAGCTGACGGGTGCAGCCAAGCGTGAGGTCAAGTCCCGGCTGGACTCAGATAAAAGGACTGAAACCAAGATATTTGCCAGGTTAAAAACTGCTTCTGAAACCCGTACCGTAGCTCAGTTAAGAATGAGGTCCTACAGCTGCAAGCAAAGACCGCAGGACAGCATACAGGACTATGTCTTGAGCCTCCAGGAGGCACTGCGGGCCATAAAACAGGTAGACCCTAAAAGTGTGTGGAAAATGTTGATTGAACAGTTTATCGAGGGGCTACATTCACCAATCCATCACACGCAGCTGCGTCAATGAGCTATGGAGAACCAGCATCTAGACTTTGTAACCCTGAAGGATAGAGCCATTAAAGCGCAGCGAGCCCCTGTAACCAAAGACACCGCACCACAGCTGCGGCAAGCAGTCACCTATCCCTCAGAGGTGGTGTCCCCTTCCTCAACCACAGCAAAAACCAGTGGACAGACTATAACACCTGGTGCCTCTGATGCCTTGTGTTCCCAGGTGCAGCATGTGACAAGGGATGTGGCCATGCTCCTGAGGGCCATGCAACTCCAGCAGGAACCCAAGTTATCAGGGAGAATCCAGTTGGCTGACAGCCCCGAGGACATCCCGTGGATGCGAGGTAGGAAGAACCCATCATCCAAAGGAAGACCCAGTGACTGCTACGACTCGTCAGGACAGCCTATCTGCTGCCATTGCAATGAGGCAGGCTAGGTGCGAAGCTAGTGCACTGGAGCAGTGATGGATGGCCTGGTTGTCAAATTATGACTTCACCATCAAATACCGGGCAGGCCGCAAGAACGGCAATGCTGATGCACTGTCAAGATTGCCCCACTTACCAGAAGCGGAAGAAGACTCGGATGAGCTAGAAGAGATAGAGCTGCTGGCTTTTCACTACAACAGTAGTAACCAAGGTGCTAAAGATAAGCACCAAGAGGCCACGCTGAACCCGTTACCTCACCACGGGTGGGAGGAAACGCAAGACAGCGATCCGGCTGTTCGCCTAATTAAAGAGCTGTTAACCCAACTGGACTCATGTCTCAGCCCAGATGCCCCACCTGAGGGGCAGCACCTGTGGAAAGAAAAGAGCAGGTTGTTTATCTTCGGGGTAGGCTGTGCAGAAGATAAATCAACCTCCGAACCTCTTGAGATGATGGTGTGGCAGAGAGATGTTCAGATGGTGCTAGAAGCATATCACGATGGAGCAGGACACTTCAGGTGGAAGAAGCTTGAGGTACTGTTACGCGAGAGATTCTATTGGGTTGGTATGAGAACCACCATTGAGAATTGGTGCAGAAACTGTGGCCCATGCAACCTAAGAAGAAAGGACCGTGACAGTCAGAGAGCTCCACTACAGCCAATTGTCACCAAGCAGCCACTGGAACTTGTAGCTTTGGATCATGTGAAGTTAACACCGAGCAGGTCAGGCTATACGTATGCCCTCACTATGGAGGATCATTATTCTCGGTTTCTGGTGGTAGTGCCCGTAAAGGACTTGACAGCGAGAACCTTTTAAGCCTACTTCTGTAGACCACATGGGTACCCAATATAGTAAAAACCCATCACTTAACAATGAGAGTCTGCTCCCATGGTACTCATGGGGAAACCAGCATCCTCGTATTAAACTTAGAAACAAACCAAAAAACGAGGATTCAAATGCATATACAAGTTTATTAATAACTGGACTTACAACAGGAAGACACCAAGGGAGACAAAACAATTGCACAGCCCCGGATTCTCACAGATTAATTAGGTCCTAAGTAGTGTTACCAGCACATAAGATTATTGCACATATCCCAGAGGGTCTCAAGAAACCACCTCCAAACCAAGGATTCACTAGGAGTATCAGGTTTGTTAGTTTCTATGTACCACAGAAAGTGCATATATATAGTGCAGTGTCTCAAATTACCTGCCTTAGGGTGAGTCCAGGAGCTGCTGTGGGAAGGAACCCTACAGCCGTAAAGGACTTGACAGCGAGAACCTTTTAAGCCTACTTCTGTAGACCACATGGGTACCCAGAGCAGGTGTTGACGGATCAAGGTCCTGCATTCGAAGCTGAAGTGTTCCAGAAGTTTTGTAACTTGTATGGGTGTAAGAAACTCCGAACCACACCGTACCACCCACAGACCAATGGCATGTGTGAGAAAATGAACCAAGTGGTCATAGACATGTTAAAAATCTTGCCCTTGGAAGAAAGAAGCATGTGGCCGGAGACGTTGCCTGACTTAGTGGACATGTAGAACAACATCCCTGTAAGTTCCACCAATTGCACACCAGCATACTTGAAGAGAGCGAGACCTGGGAAACTACCAATTGATCTAGAGATGGGAATAGTTATTCCTTAAGCCAGTTCACCTGATGCTGATTGGGACACCAAGCTCCAAGAGCAGTACAAAAAGGTACAATAATGTGTAGAAAGAAACTTAAACCAAATTAGAGAAAAGCAAGAGAAAGATAACAACAGTGCACAAGCTGCTCCCTCAATACCTGGAGAGATGGTTCTAAAAAGAAAAAGAAGGATCCATAAACTTGACTACCAGTGGGAGGCAGAACCCTATACAGTATTGCCCTCTAACTTTGATAACAAGAAAGTCTGCTTAATCAGTAAAGACAAGGAAGAGTTATAGGCGGCAGTTTCTAGAGACCATCTTAAGAAATGTCCCGAACAGTTGAAGGCAAAGGAAGTCATCTCCTGTAAACCCCAACTTAAAGATGAATAGAAAGAGAAGATGATAAGAATTGTACTTGATGATTTTCCTGAAAGTTGGCCTAGTATAATGGAGCCATAATTGTACAACTAATGACTTTCACTCAACCAGTAGAAAGCCGAGAAAGACCAAAAGAACCTGTAGAAGCTCCGGAAGAACCACCAGTCGCAGCAGAATCGGGAGAACCATGCTATCGGTAAAACCTGCTAGTCCTATGGTAAGGCTAAGATAATACTATGGTAAACCAGAATTACGTAGGTCAACATGCAGATGAGTGGATAGTGCACGCACAGCACCAGACGTAGACACTAGTATGCAATCCCAACCAGTTGAAACACCAGTGTTGCGTAGATACAGCCATAGCCCCCGTCCCATTATAGGGAATAGGAGAATGTTAAATAGAGAGTAGTGTCTGAAATGTCAATATGTTTTTTTGGTGGGGGGTTGGTTATTGCAACCAAGTGAACTAGTAACCACCAAGCATATAGTGCCTGCAGGACTTATTGCATGAACTGTTACATTTTTCTTGAATGTTTATTTAAATATGGACAAGTGGACCACAGGGCTGGTAGTGGTCAAAAAACTTTCTTGTAGGGGGGGCAAGATGGCCGCGGTCCAGGAAGGACGTACATGAAGCAGCTCCTGCCATCAGCTGCACAATCCACGGCATCCTGCCTTGATTACATGAGCAATATCATCCATAGGACATTGTTGCTGGGGCCACTTCACCCCTGATCACAGATCAGGGTCTATTTTTGCACCAAGACTTAATCCGGACCTGATCGGGGCACATAAGGAGACCCTCCCCCCGCCATCCACGAGGCTGTATTGCTGAACGGGCCTGGCTGACTGCCTGGTGAAGTTGGACTGTCCCATCGACTAGTAACCGGCGTGTAACCGGAGACTGACGGGACCTCCGGAGCCTAAAGGGTGCCATACCTGCTGGCACTGAGAGGAGAAATACGCGGCGGGCGGGAAGAGAAGCGCCGGAGCTAAAGAGGCGCCACACGTGCGACTCTGGAGGAGCCTGCCGCAGAAACTCCTGTGGACTGCTGTGCCCCGTCGGCGCCTGCCGGAACCCGTCACCGGTGAGTTCGGGCGACCTCGCTGCTTCCCCGGGTGTGTAGTTAGTTCCCGCTGGGGAAAAGGCTGCCTTTGCCACATCAAGCAGCTCCCCGCCGCACACAGGGGCAGAGGAGAGGCGGGAGGTTATCCGGCGGGTTGGCCTGATACACGGGAGAGAGAGGGAGAGAAGCGGCTACAGCAGTAACGAACAGAGAGGGTAAAGAACTATTCTGGGCCTCCCATCTTTCCCCCTCTCCTTGGATTGCGATCCTGTATGGGACACTTTATTGGGGCACCGTATTGAAGTACTGTATTGATGAACAGTGTACTGAAGCAACCTAAATAGACGGCCCAGAGAGAAAACACTGGCTCTGAGCTGCAGATCACCAACAAAGACAACACTATTGCTGGCACACAAAAGTCTGCATTCACTAACAGCTCTACTCAGGAAGTGCCTCATTCCAGCAACCCCCTATCAGTACTATCTAGCTTGGGGAGTCTAAGCTTTAGAGTGCCATCTGGTGACTATTCAGAGTTATTGCACCCAACTATCCCTCTCCCCATCCAGGAAAGATAAAATACAACTCGATTGCACCATCTAGTGATCCTCAGAAGTAACTACCAGTAAAAAATCTCAACAATCTGACAAATGCTCTTTTTCCCTATGGAAGGGAACCAAACAATCATTATGCTGTAATAATAAACCGTTGAATCTCAAGTGGTGGAAATTTGATGCCTGATCAATACTCTAACAAAATGGTGCGCACACAAATGGATCGGGCAAAAAGCTTAACGAGGCAAAACACAGCAACGGGAGATAATAACACCCAAGGGAACTCGATAAATATTTAACAAAAAAGAAAGACTCTACATCATCCCAACCCAAAATAAAACTGCAAAATACACAACCTGCCCAGGCCATGGGACACTCAGATTTAAGTATGGAGGATTCAGATTGCGACTCCACAGTAGAAGAGCCTTTAACTCGCTCATTCATGAGACAACTAATGACAGACACTACAAAACAACTATCAAAAGAGATCAACGCCCTACGCACGGATCTACAACACATGGGCCATAGGGTAGAAGCATTGGAGAGTAATCAGACAAATATTATAGACGCGTCACATACTTTGAAAGATCATGTCCTAGTTCACCAAAACATCTCAACTCCATCTTTCTATCAATAGAGGACCAAGAAAATAGGAGCAGACGCAAAAATGTTCGCCTGAGGGGTATCCCAGAGACTTATGCCCCTGAAGCTCTTCATAAAGTTACGATGGAAATCTTTTCGAACATCCTAGGCTCCGACAGAGCTAAGGTCATAATAATCGAACGAGTACACAGAGCATTAAGACCAAAACCAGCTGCCGGAGACTCGCCGCGAGATGTAATATGCGGGCTGCTCAGCTATCTTGATACAGCTGCTATCCTCAAAGAAGCAAGAGGAAATTCCTCACTAAGCTACGATGGAGCAACAATCCAGATATATCAGGATATTTCCCCAATTACGCTTGCAAAACGCAGAATTCTTAAACCTCTGACTGACGCTCTAGTGGCTAAAGGCCTTAGGTTCCGATGGCTCTTTCCGTTTGGATTGGGAATTTCTAAAGGAGGACGACAAATTACTATAAGAACCCCGGAAGACTTATCAGAATCCTGGGAACCACTCAGATTGATCCTCTCAACATTCCATCTTGGCTACCCGTAGACATGGGTATGGATTTCCCAACATTAACCAGGCCGGCGGAATGGTCCATCAAGAAGAAGTCATCCTCCCCGAAACCAAAGAAGAACTCAAACAAAAGGGATCTCACTTGATTGTAAACGCGAGCCTGAGCCCAGAAGGGATGCTATACTTCATTGTCTATTCTTTTACTTTTTATTTCTTGTAGATACTGGGACTGATGCCGACCGTTTCTTTTTGGGAAGCTCCAGTGCTACAGAATAGAATATCTTTAAGACTGATTGACGCAGGATATATAAAATTACGGATCCTCATACACCTACGGTCTGAGAATTCCCTTCTCACCTTTACCTTAGTTCTTTCTCCTTCCCTCCCCATGCCATGCTCCTTCCTCTGCTCCCTCTCTGTGAAGTCTGACATTTTTCATCTATACCCCTCTTCTTTCTAAACTCCCAAAATCACCCCCCCCTTCTTCCCCCCCCCCCCCTTATTACTCTCTTCTCTCTTTTTTCTCTCTCTATTTTATTCTTTATCACTCAGAGACAGGAGTTCCAAATGCAACAATAAAATCGTTATGAGAAATGATGCGATTGGAGATGATAGTCTCCTATCTGATATTTTAGATATCTTGTGTTACCTCTATAGTACTGTAATTTCCTCCACCACTTGAGGTTAAATTAGTTATACTCATCTTCATAAATTGGGAGTTATACCCCCCCCCTGCAAAAGATGAGTTTGAATTACTTATATGTAAATAGTTCAATATATGTTCTGATGGTTTTCTCTTACAGATGTATGACACAGACGTTACTTTTCAACAACTCCCATGGCGGCGACTGACGGAGGAACGGGGGTGACGGTCGTTGTGGCTTCCTACAATGTGAAAGGTTTGAACTCACCGGCCAAACGTAGTCAGATTCTACATTTATTAAGTAAAAAAAACGCACAAATTCTATTCCTCCAAGAAACTCACTTTAAAAAAGGACGAACACCTAACACCGCTTATTCTAGATACCCAACTTGGATTCATAGCTGCTCTACTTCGGCGTCAAAGGGGGTCAGTATCGCTTTTAAGAAAAATTGCCCATTTGAAGTAAAAGACCACCTGTCTGACGCAGAAGGCAGATATATTTTTGTGAAAGGAGTCTTAGCCAATACGACACTAACACTAGCCAATATATATGCACCAAATCAAGGACAAGTTCAATGGCTCTCCAAAACATTAGACACACTAAACCTGTTCACGGAGGGTGTACTGGTGGTGGGAGGTGATTTTAATATGACAATGCACCCACTGTTAGACGCTTCCAACGGGAAATCCTCAATATCCTCAAAACTAAGGAGTAGTTTCCTAAATAGGCTGAGAGACCTCCACCTGGTGGATCCATGGAGAATAGAACACCCTACAACAAAGGATTATACATATTTTTCGATCCCACATAATACATACCACAGACTTGACTACCTCTTACTGCAAGAAAAGTTTATCAAACTAGTCCGCAACACCTCGATAGACAATATTACGATTTCCGACCATGCACCTATACTACTAGAGATTGAGATACCCACCATACCTAGGCGAACCCTGTCCTGGAGGCTGAACGAATCTTTACTAGGGGTCCCCGATCATTTGGCCCAGATAGAGTTTTCCCTGGGTAGATATTTCAGAGAAAACATATTAAATGACACGATCACACCAATAATCTGGGAAGCGCACAAGGCGGTGCTAAGAGGAGAGCTGATAGCCCTTGGCTCTCATGTCAAAAGACAGAGAGAAAGGAAATCTCATCCGTGCTACATCAGATCAGTGCGACGGAGAGAATACATAAGAGCAAACAAAGCAGTACCACACTCTCAGATCTGACGATGCTTCGCAATAGACTGAAGGATTTGCTGAACCTCAACTCAGCCAAAATATTTGCCCGCTGTAGACATAGGATATACATGCACGGCAATAAAGGTAGCAAACTAACCTCAAACATGCTTAAAAAACAAAAAGAGAGTTGTTTTGTTCGGCGAATCCGGAAGGTCGGCGAAGGAGATCTAGTTGAATCGGAAGAGATTGCGGAAGCATTTAGACAATATTATCACTCCCTATACAACTTACACCCTTCAGACTCAATGTCAGATCCTGTCACTGCTAATGACAAAATTCAAACTTTTATCAATACGCTCAAATTACCTGAGATTTCTCTCGAGGGCCAAATACTACTTCAGGCCAAAATAACAAGAAAAGAGATAGAGGAGACTCTGGCATCAATACCAAACGGGAAAACGCCGGTCCTGACGGTTTTTCTATAATATATTATAAGAAATTTGCAGACACATTAATACCGCACATGGAAAAACTATTCAACAGTTTACTGACGGGCTCCATTCCACCGCCACAGGCTCTTGAAGCTTACATCACTGTAATACCAAAAGAGGGGAGAGATGACACCCTATGCAAGAATTACAGACCAATTTCATTACTGAATACAGATATGAAACTATGGGCAAAACTCTTAGCTAATAGAATTAACTTGGTTCTGGGAGACCTTATTCACCCTGACCAAGCTGGGTTTGTAAGGGGAAGAGAGGGAAAGGACAATTCAACTAAAGCCTTACAAGCCGTTTCGTATGCTAAGCGTACGGGGAAGCCTCTTGTCGTCCTCTCTACGGACGCCGAGAAGGCTTTCGACCGTGTAAGCTGGCAATTCATGGACAGCGCACTACGCAAATTTGCCTTCCCTCCTCCCTTTATAGAAGCGATTCTAGGTTTATACGCCTTCCCCACGGCGAGGGTCAGGGTGAATGGCCTTTTATCCAACAAATTTAAAATCAATAACGGAACCAGACAGGGCTGTCCTCTCTCCCCGACCTTGTTTGTGGTGGTTATGGAAATGTTAATGCAAGCGATACGTCAGAACGATAAAATACAAGGAATTGACATCGGCTCCATCCAAATCAAGACAGCAGCTTTCGCTGACGACTTGTTATTGATGATATCTAACCCGTTGGTGGCGGTGCCGGAGCTCCTTGGTCTTCTAGACACTTTTGGGGAATTGTCTAATTTTAAAATCAATTTAGATAA
Source organism: Allobates femoralis (assembly GCA_033576535.1). Lineage (NCBI taxonomy): Eukaryota > Metazoa > Chordata > Amphibia > Anura > Aromobatidae > Allobates > Allobates femoralis. Next base: position 275,542,914 of record JARQOC010000001.1, read on the forward strand.
AACGGAAGCTCTAAACATAACAGCCTCCAGGACGGAGATACAGGTCCTCCGGGATTCCACACCCTTCAAATGGCCTAAAGATAAACTTAAATATTTAGGTATACAAATCACGAATGACCCTCATTCACTATACACACATAACTTCATACCACTTATCGGTAATATTAAAAACATATTGCGGACATATGACATACCACTGCTTTCGTGGTTAGGAAGAATTAATATAATAAAATCATATATTCTCCCCAAAATATTCTATGTTATGAATATGGTCCCAATTTCCTTACCCAGCCTCTACTTTCGCTCCCTAAATCGTATGATCTCTAAATTCGTATGGAGAAATAAGAGAGCTAGGATTTCACTTAAAATTCTCATGCTTCCTAAGAGGCGGGGGGGCTCAGGGCTACCGGATCTCATTTCCTATTATAGAGCCATTCACTTAGCTAGATGGTTGAAACTCACTCATATGGCTGCTCAAGACAACAAACAATACATTGACCTTCAACTATTACATTCAGAGACGCAAAATCTATTATGGACAGATAGCATACCAGACAGAAACAACTTCGATGAGATTCTAGCCACTACATTAGCTGTAAGACGTACGATGGTCCCGATTCGCTTCCCTGCATGCGGATTTCTGGACAAAATCCCGATGAGGCTAATACCTTTTCTGATAGATTCTGAATTTTCAGACCCATATGATCTATGGAAGACTCTACCGAATAAACCCATATCTAGGTTATTACGAGGAGACATCCATGTAGAAATATGTGGCCGATAGAAGCCAAAAAGCAACCACAGACATTCCTACAAGAACTACACGTGGCCCATTACATGAAAAAGATCAGAAGCCCAATGATGGTATCAACTCGGTGGAAATGGCTAGAAATACTGGTAAATGTGAAACCACCAATCCCTAAAATTATTTCCAAGATCTATAATAATCTACTCGACAACACACTAACTGATTTTCCACTCTCCGTACATTCATGGGAGATCGAACTCGGTGTCACGCTCTCTAGAGATGATAAAATAAAACTCTGCCAGAATTCACATGGATTCTCCAGATGTGTACTACTACAGGAAATGTCCTACAAACTTTTCTCGAGATGGTATTACACTCCTGAGAGATTGTTTCATTTGGGGTTAACAGAGTCCCCGAATTGCTGGAGATGCGGGATATCGAGGGGCAATCTGACCCATATATTCTGGACATGCCAGAAGCTAGACGAGTTCTGGACAGGAGTAAATGCAATATTAAAATCCATGAATCTGATAGACTCTGATCTAACTGCAGTTGAGGCTCTCTTATCGCTCCCATCAGATAAATATAAACCCAAAAAACATGGGCTAGCCCCAGTGATGATAGGAGCTGCAAAACATTTAATTGCCCAGAAATGGAAACAACAACAACGCACCCACAGTGAAAGAATGGCTAACCAAAGTCTTAGAATTACATAGACTGGAAGAACTCTCTAGCTGGGAAATGTGTTCCCATGACTCCTTTCTTAAGACATGGCAGCCATGGAATGATAGAATAGGGAAGGGAGAAATGAGTAACTAGATGGAGAGCCGCGGCGGTCCCCACCATCCCCCCCCCCCCCCCCCCCACACTTGCTCTAACATCTACACGCTACCTGAGGATTTATGGGAGGATCCTCGGAGGAGAGGATAACAAACCGCCGGTCGCTTGCCATGGGAGTTCTACAATTCTACAATTCTACAAACCCACAACGTTAAAATTTTACTATCATACAACTCTACGATTTGGAAACCGTCTAACTTTCTAGTAAGAAATACAAATACTGTACCGTCTAAACATTTATGTATAAAAACAGAGAAACCATTTGTTTAAGTTCTAGAACATGTTTATTTTGTCAAAGTGCTATATAAGGAAGACATAGGTACCAACAGATATATGTAACACGTTCGGTAATATATTGTACTGTACCATGTTTTGTTGTCTTCAAAAAATTAAATAAAGAATTGGAAAAAAAAAAAAAACTTTCTTGTATATATTCATCTGCAGCGTGCAGAGGAAGGACTAGCACCGTATGGACTGCTTACCAGTTGAGCCCTTGGACTCGTCCTGTTTTCCCTTTTTGGTTGCTTTTTGAAATTTTTGATTTTTAAGGCTTTGTACTATTCTTTATTGTTTTATTGTTGTTAATGTTTGAAAATTTTGTGTTTCCTCCGTCCAGGAGTACTGAATTTAACTAAGGGGGAATGTGGCACCCCAGGGTTCGGTTGCCATAGATACACCTAGGGGAGAGAAGGATCTCCACATCAAGTAAGCCCGCAAACAACACCTTCCACTCAAGACCTGATGGGAGAGCTCTACACAAGTTCAGGCGAGGTGGCCTATAAAATTTATGCCTGGAGGCGGAGTCAGGAGTTTAGTTCCAGAGAGGACTGTGAAGACGTCGTGGTGACAGAGCTGCGTTAAGCCCGTACCAGTGAGAACTGTTAGCCAGCATGAGGGACCCAAGAGCGAGGGTCAGAGGCAAGGAGTAGTTGCCAGGGGAGTGGAGACATACCAGTTCACCCCAGAGGAAAAGTGCTAAACCCAGACATTGGCTGCCTGCCATACAGGTGAAGACAGCAGGAGAGGTTCAGGGCCTAGCTTCAGTCAGCCTAGGACCAAAACAGACACAGCACCACAGGGAGGCCTCACAACTCACAAGGTGTGGAGATCCCGAACTGCATTCAGACCACAAGGGCCTGTAACATCAGAGATGGTACCCTGGACTATACCTGCAACATCAGTAAAGGTACAGAAACATCAACCCTGTGTGTGACTGTTATTGCGGCCCCTGATCCTGCTCCCTTCATAGACTGTCCTGTAACTTTCAGTTTCTACCACTGCCCCGGGGATCCCGCTCCACCTACAGGGAGCGTAACCATCTGGCTGCCTTACCATCACCCCGGAGGTCTGACCCGCAGCTCTGGTAACCATACTGGAACCGTGAGAGGCATCACAAACTACTTTGATTTTTATTATTTTTACTGACTTTCAGCGACTGCCAGGGCCACGGGAACGGGCACAGGCCCCTGTGACATTCCCCGTGGAGCAACACCCGGAGCTGAGTACCCCACGGCCCCTTTGTTTTATTGGTCCACACCTTGAAGAAGGGCCCTCCCCACTGACAATTCCCCAGGCCAGGGAAGAGGGTGAATCAAGAGTGGAGATGAGTAAACTTTGCTCGAACATGTTCGCCAATTTCAAATACAGCAAGAACATGGCTGATTTGGTTCAGTGATCGGAACTTTTCCTCAAAAGTCGGCAAATCCACCTAAGTTCAGGAAAAAGTTTGAAATTTAAACTGTCCCTAAAAACTTTACCTGTTTATCTGGGGCCAAAAATGCTCAATGGTAGACCCCTTGGCTGGCAACTACACCTAACTTAGAAGTGTCCCCAGCCATCAGGTCTACAAGATTTTTTTAAGCTGTAGAATTTTTTAAAATTTTTGGGAATTTTTTTAAGCTTCCTGGAGTTCGCTGGTGTTTTGACACCAGCAGGATCTGAGTTTTGGAAACTGTGCCAGATGTGGCAGCAGCAGGGAAGTCCAGGAAGCTTACAATGTCCATCAGTTTAAGAGAGCTTTATATTGTTAGGGATTTTTTTGTGAATTTTTTATTATTATTATTATTATTATTATAACAGTTACAACAGTTACACACAGCAAGTAAGATCATTATGGTGGATTTTGTATTAAATCACTAGTCGGACACTTCCCAAGCATCTATGACTGTGTGCTATATCGGCGAATGAGGTGCGCAGAGCCCAGTAGGGTGGCCTTTTGCAGCTGATAGATTGTTATTTTGTCAATTCCAATTGTTTTCAAGTGATAGCCCTGGTTTTTAGGCACAGTACCCAGTGTGCCGATTACCATTGGGACCACCTTCACTGGCTTGTGTCAGAATCTTTGCAGTTCGATCTTTAAGTTCTCATATCGTGTAAGTGTTTCAAGTTGCTTCTCCTCAATCCTGCTGTTGCCTGGTATTGCCACATCGACGATCCACACTTCCTTTTTTGTTACAAAGGTAAGGTCCGGAGTATTGTGTTCCAAGTCTTTATCAGTCTGACTTTGGAAGTCCCATAGTAGTTTTGCATGTTCTTTTTCAATAACCTTTTTAGGTTTATGATCCCACCAGTTCTTTGTGACGGGAAGATGATAATTGTGGCACAAGTTCCAGTGAATCATCTCAGCAACTGTGGTATGCCTTTGCTTGTAGTCTATCTGCGTGATCTTCTTGCAGTAGCTCAGTATATGATCCATTGTTTCATCTGCTTCCTTGTACAGTCGACATTTTGGGTCGGTAGTTGATTTTTCAATTCTGGCTTTAATTGCATTTGTGCGGATTGCATGCTCTTGAGCTGCTAGAATTAATCGCTCTGTTTCCTTTTTAATTTTCCATTAGTAAGCCGCATCCAGGTCTTTTCCTTGTCTTAACCCTCAATTTTCTCTATGAATTTACGAATTGTCCATGCAGAGCTTTCTTTTGCCAGTTTTCTCTTCTGCTTTGTACTGCATTTTTACCGTATCCCTTTTTTGTCTGCTGTACTTTAAGCAGTTTTCTGTTAATTTCCATCAAGGCTAGTTCTCCAGTGCATGTTTCTCTTCTTCTACAGTTTGCTTCACTTGCAAAAGCCTCTGGCTCATGATTTTCTTGGCAGCTAAAGTCTGTCAACATCACTACATGGATGCTATGAGTAGTGGAGTGTCATCAGTTTTCTGTTTTTCTGCCAGATCATCCAGCTCTATCTGTGTCCAGTTGGCAATTCCAGCAGTATGTCTAATGACAGGAACGACCCAGGTGTATATGGCCTTGATGGTATTCCCACCATTCAATTTGCGCTTCAAAATTTTCCTGATTCTTTGGACATATTCTTTACTAACCACATTTTTCACATGTCTGTGCTTGATGTTATCCAGCTGTAATATGCTCAGGTATTTGTAGACTTCAGGCTGGTGGCATTTTATGGTTTGTCCATTAGGCTTTTCTATGCCTGTACTGTAAATTATTTTCCCTTTCTTCAGTGCCACTGTGGCACATTTGTCAAGGCCAAAATCCATACTGATCAAAGGGGTAAATAGTAGAAGTTAGCAGATTCTGTGGGCGCTTTAGGAAGGATAGGCAGGAAAAGCAGGATTGCAAATGTCATTTCCAATCCTGCTTTTCCTGCCTATCCTTTTCTAAAGCTCCCATACAATAGGCTAACTTCTACTATTTACCCCTTTGATCTACACCTTCCTGGTGAGCGGAGCGGTGCGCGCTTCAAACTGGAAAGTGTCTGATGGTAAGACCTGACGGGAGCAATTGGGAGAGGGCCTGCAGTGATGATGACGCCTCGTGACTCATCACGTAACCGGCCGGAGCCTGAACCCGAAAGCTGGAGCGGCGTCTGGTGCACAAGACGCAACTAAGGCCTCTTCACCAAGGTTATGCCGGTGGCATAACCACATAAGGTGAGTTAAAACACCCAAATTAGCTCCTTCACTAGACTACTGGGTAACACACCAGGAGCGCTCCCTCCTTCTCTTTTCTTTTAAACTCCATACTGATGTCATTACTAAAAATTCAAACAGTGTTGGTCAGAGACTGGATCTCGGTTTCAGACTTTCCATGCAACTTTAAATCATCCATGTACAACAGGTGAGACATTTTTAGTGAATTCCTGGCAGTTTGATAGCCCAAGCTTGTTTTTTGCAGAATTAATGGCAGTGGAATTATTGCAATGATAAACAACAGTGGTGACAACAAATCCCCCTTGAAAATTCCTCTATTGATGTTGACTATTCCATAGCTTTGGTTGCCCACAAACAGCTCAGTTTCCAGTGTTCCATTGCATTTTCAATGAATCTGTCAATATTTCCACAAACCCCGATAACATCCAGACACTTAATGATCCAACTGTGTGGCAGTTATTATTATTTATTATTTTTTTTTTTTTTTAAGCAAACCTTTATTATTGCAGAGGGTCACCAGCATGGATGACTGACCTCGACTCAGAGGATGATATAATCTACTTAACCCCCGGGGGGCAGAAAGTGGGTCAGCAGAACCAGACTCAGAGTGGCATCAAGGAGAATGAGAGCTATGTCATCTAGCACTCCTCCGCACTTCCCAATTTGGGCATTATCTGTAATGAGGTATGGGTCCAGCCCTGGGTTCTGATGCGAGCTGTGGACCTGAGGAGTGAGTCCCATGAGTCAAGTGACTTTACCCTATGGCATCCAGGACAGAGAGCAGCACATCAGACTGCAGAGGATCTGGCAGCATGTCTGGCTAGATTTCAGCTTCAGTTGGAGTCACAGTCTCAGCTACTGGATCCCATTCCCTAAGGCCACCAGTACCAGGACCAGGACCTTTATGGGGAGCTCGAGAAAGAGAAGCACCTAGAAGGCAATGTGTGGATCACCCTCATCACCTTTGGAGGCATTCAACTGGGGCAAAGCCATGTGGGGACCTATCCTAGCACCTATCCAAGAAGGCATCAACCACCTCATTCTCCTATGTCATATGTTGAGGAGATTCAACATGCAAATGCCATCGAATGGGACTGGTTACATGGGCCAAAGGCTAATGACTTCCTTGACCAATGCACAAGGATGGATCTTTCAGCAGACAATAATCCAAAACACTGCTTCAAATCTACTCAGGCATTCATGCAGAGGAACAATTACAATGTTCTGGAATGGCCATCCCAGTCCCCAGACCTGTATATCATTGAACATCTGTGGGATGTTTTGAAGCGGGCTGTCCATGCTCGGCGATCATCAAACTTAACTGAACTGGAATTGTTTTGTAAAGAAGAATGGTCAAAAATACCTTCATCCAGGATCCAGGAACTCATTAACAGCTACAGGAAGCAACTAGAGGCTGTTATTTTTGCAAAAGGTGGATCTACTAAATATTAATGTCACTTTTCTGTTGAGGTGCCCATACTTTGGCACCTGTCAATTTTTGAAATAATGCATATTTCACATTTTTGGTTAGTACAATAAACCTCATTTCAAACCTGAAATATTACTGTGTCCATCAGTTATTACATATATCACACTGAAATAGATGTTGCAAAAAAACAATTTTAAACAAAAAAAAAGAGTAAGATTAAGAGGTGTGCCCAAACTTTTTTATATGACTGTACATGCTGTGATCTTTTGCTGTACAATGATATGATGGCGCATAATGTGTGTTGTCATGTATCAGGCTAGACGTAGAGGCAAATCACTATCTTGGTTGATTCAGTGTCACGCCACCATAGGCGTAGCTGAATAGTGAAGCCACTGGATATACCGTAGAAGCTGATACCAGAAATGAGCCAGACAAGGATGTTAGATAAATGAACAGGGTTTATTGAAACAATAGCACAAATTCTCCAAGGGTGGTCCACAGGGCCAGAGCACCGAAGTTCCGCTAAGGGAGCAACTAGAAGCGGAACATCATAGACAGGGATTGTCCTAGCGCAGCCAGAGAGGATCCGATGAACCAGTCCAACCCAAGACAGAACAAAACACAGTAACCAGAGAACCAGAGGAAAGGCTAGGACGGAACTTGGACCCTGATGTAACAGAATGGATCCAGAAGGTTTCCAGGGACGAGCGAGGACGGTACGGATCTGCGGGTGAGTCAGGCACGAGAAGGTTAAAAACACAGAACACGCAAGAGCCTTGATGGGACCTGAGCTGGCAATCAAACTAACAAATGAAGTTGCCCAGGCACCTCCCTTAGAAAGTGACAGAAAAAGGATGTACTGGCCTTTAAATTTACTAAGTGCGGCACGCGCATGTCCTATGCGCATTCCCCCCCGCCACCAAGAAGTGAGGAGGCGGGGGAGAAGCGCGAGGGACCTGCCACGACTGGAGAAGACACTGTGGAAGCACGGACCCGGTAAGTATGTCTGCCGTGCACAGGATGCCAACAGCCGGATGAGACCCGATCCCCCTGCGCCCCAGGGAGGGGTGCCACCAGCCGCACGGTTGCATTCAGCACTGCCATAGTCTCCCCACCCCCTTGTCAACTTAGTTGCTTCCTTTCACCTGAAACCTCAGCGGTATACATAACTAAATTTCTCTTTCCCTGAAAGGAGGTGTGAGAGCTGAGGAGCAGATATGATTATTTTGATTTATACAGCGATCTATAGATCCTAGAACTGTAGAGGACAGCTCCACTTCATCATGTTGGACAGGGGCAGTACAAACATTTGTTATCTCCCCTGAGTTCCCCTATAAGTAAAAGGAGGAGGAGTAAAAGGAGGAGGAGTGAAAGGTGTAGGCATATCATTTAGAGAGTCCTGCTGAAGTAATGCACCACACCGCAAAGAGACCCTAACAAGAGTTTCCACTTTTCCACAAATTAGTGTCACACCACAGCAAAGTGGCATCCATTCAATTTTTATGTATAGGGCCACAATAGCAGCAAGGCTGGAGGCCTGGACCCAGCATTTCAAGGGTGAGTATTTAGAAAGTCCCCACTTTTCCAAAAATAGGCACAGCCATCAAAAAAGTGGCAACAATTGTCCCAGAGTTGAAATATTGTAATGTGGAGCTTAATGCAGCACACTGAAAAATACATTAGCGTCTAGTCATCCCATTCTGACACTGGGATGGAAAAGTCATTGGAGATCCATGACTTGTTCATCTTGATAAACTTTAGCAATCTACACTGTTGGTGGACAGCTGTATGCACTTACCTGTCAGGACACCACCAGCAGTACTGAAGGCACGTTGTGAGAAAATGCTGGCTGCCAGGCACAAGAAAATCTCCAAGGCATGAGTGGCAAGTTGAGGCCACATTTCCAGTTTTGATGCCCATAATGCACAAGGGTCCAGTTCTACAGTCATGCCATTAATATTGAGCTGTAGATACTCCTACACCATCCTCTGTAAGTGTTGACTATGTGTCAGACTTGTCCTTACTTCTGGCGTTGCAAAGGATGGTCTAAACAAGTGGTCAAATGACTCCAGAAATTGTTGGTAACAAATATACTGCTGCTGGTAACGTTTCTTTGATGATGACTCAATGTTCCCGGTGTTGGAAGCGTACAACTGCGATGTACATTATGTTCACCACTGGTGTTTGGGGAAAGCAGTCCTCAGCTCGTCTAAAAGGTTCTTTTGATACCTCGCATGCGTGCTTTCCTTTACAGGGTTGTAAGCATTTGACCAAATTTACGTTTGTATCGATGATCTAACAGTGTGGCAACCCAGTAGTCTGCATTACTTCGAATCCTAACAATCTGTGGATTAAGTTGCAGATACTGCAACAAGAAGGTGCTCATGTGTCTTGCACATCCAGGAGGTCGAAGTCCTTGTTATGTTGGTGGTGGAGGGGTAACATTCCTGCTTGTTTGGATCGTCCTCTCCCGCCAACCTTGCAAAACAGAAACGTGACCGAAATCTCCCTCATCTGCTGAGTCTTCAGTCAACATTGCCTCTTCCTCCTCCGCTTCTTCCTTGCCTCCTGAACCTTCATCAACAATTTGGCTGCTGCCATAAGTCCTTGTTGAGCTCCTCTCCTCCACCCTACCATGCCACCTGGCTCTGTGCTGACGACAGTCCGGACTTTTCAAATATTGTTATCCCTCCTCTACTTCCTCCTCTTCCTCTTGGACCACCACTTGAGTCTGCATGCTGGTCAATGTGTGCCCCAGCATGTAGATGACCAGAATAGCCATGCTGATAACAGCATTGTCAGCACTAAACATCTTAGTCACCATTTTAATGCTGGTCAGAAGAGTGCAGAGGTCCTTGATCTGTGACAACTCCAGCAGCGTAATTTGCCCAACCTCAAGATCGCGTTGGTCCAGGCTATACGTCATGACATATTGCACCAGGGTCCGTTGCTGCTGCCACAGTTACTGCAACATATGCAAAGTGGAATTCCATTGTGTCGGCACATCGCATTTCAGGCAGTTAACTGGGAGGCCGAAAGACTTCTGTAGCGATACAAGTCGTTGAGCAGTGGGGCGCAAATGGTGGAAGTGGTGGGCAGCTGGAGACTTCTGACATGTGAGGAAACAAGTATGATTGGGGTGACATCTGTGACGACTGGACTGTGTGTGCTGTTTAACTTGAAGTGGAAAAGAGGCCATTTGATGGAGCGCTGGATATCCATTGTAGCACTGGTTCTTTCTGGCCCTCATCTACATGCCATAGCAATGTGCTGCTGCCTAAGAAAAGGATGATACCAGACTGTCCACTAAAAGGAGTTGACATTTTTCTTTGCCTAGAAGTTGGTCACCAATAATTTTCCCTTTACCACCACGCCTATTCCCCTTTATACCATGACCATGGCTTTTACCACTCATATTTGATGGTAACAGATTTGCAAGTCAGTTGTTGTCACGCTGAACAGATGGGGTGTCTGACTACCGTGCGTGACAGCGATGCACAGCCCAACGATGTCTGGCGCACTACTCAAAACAACAGACAGGGAGTAGCCGTAGGGGACAAATACAGCGGAGGGCTCTGCTCATAGAGAATGGGGAAGAGGTGACCTCCTGCATTCACCTGCATCTGTACCCTGACCTCCCTACCATTCCTATATGGGTTCTTTCAACCCTTCATCGAGCAGGATACCTAGTCCCTCATGGGCCCTGATGTTAGCCCTCAATAGGGAAATGGCCGGTGAGAGCACTAGTTCCAACCACTGCAATAACAACAACAAGAGGGAAGGGGAGACAAACAGGAGAACAACAAATAACTTTACTTCTGCTGCCATGCTCCTTGGCAGCAGACGGTTTGGTAGTAGACAGCTCTCCAGAGAACCTCCTTTACCTAAGAAAGTTTGGCCAGGAATAAGTTCAATCATTAGCAAAAAATTCTAAAACCATGTGACCATATAAAGGGAATAAGAGTGATCACAGAATAGCCACACTGGACAAGAACTAACTAGCTTGCTTACAACATAAACTGACATTAACCCCTCAACTGCCAAATGAAAGAAACATGCTTAAAGTGATCCTAAACCCAGAAACTGACCCCCCCGTATCTTTAGACCTGTCCCTGCACCCCCTCGTATAATTTCTAGCCATCCCTTTTGCAGAATAAATCGCTTTTGTAAAGTAAGAGAAAAAGTTATATTACTTTGTCCTGTGTGAGTTCTCTGTTTCTGAGCAAGCCGCAATGGGCGAGGCTTGTCTGCTGCTGCCTTGTAATTATGCACGCCCCGCTCTGCTTCTAAGAGCCTGGCCACGTCATGAAAGGGGCGGGGCTAAATCGCTTCATGCCAGAACCCCGCCCCCTTTCATGACGCGGCCAGGCTCTTAGAAGCAGAGAGGGGCGTGCATAATTACAAGGCAGCAGCAGACAGGCCCCTCCTATTGCGGCTTGCTCAGAAACAAGAGAACTCACACAGGACAAAGTAATATAACTTTTTCTCTACTTTACAAAAGCGATTTTTTCTGCAAAAGGGATGGCTAGAAATTGTAAGAGGGGGTGCAGGGACAGGTCTAAAGATAAGGGGGGGGTCAGTTTCTGGGATTAGGATCACTTTAATGTGAAGTCCCAATACAGGAGTGAGACACAGGTCCCAACACTGTCACAAGTCTCCAAGGTAAGGGAAACCATCGTGACAGTTGTAGGCTCAAAAAATCTGGAGATGTGAATCCAACAGACCAGATTTGCCAAACACTGGTACTAGGCAAAAACGTTTGAGTGCCTGGATGTTGGTAGATGTGGCACAAAATGCTTTTCAACATAGGATTTGTGTATATGATCTCAGACCACTGTACCACAGCTGATTTGCCAAACACTGGTACAAAGGCCTAAAAAGGACTGTTTAGGAAGGAGTTAATAAACCTAAATATCTCTGTATCTAAAAAGAAATAGAATTGCTAGTTATCTAAATAGCGCACACAGTAGCAGCAGTGTTGGCACTGCAGTAGCAAGACTCTTAAGACCCAGTTACACACACAGATATCTGTGCAGAGATTGTTGGCAGATCTCTGGTTGCAGTGAAATCATGGACATTTGTACACAGACACAAAATGGAACAATGTGTCCATGATTTCACTGCAACCAGAGATCTGCCAACAATCTCTGCACAGATATCTGTGTGTGTAACTGGGACTTAACTGAGCTTCAACACTGAGAAAATGTTGATAACGGGAAATGGCCAGTTCTTAAATGCCAAGGACATGTGACATACCAAACCAATGACACAAGCCCTAGTGTGCAAAAAAGTGCAATTTGCTTTATGGGTACAGAATGGCTGCCAGACCGGACCAACCACAGTAAGTGCCGGAAAGAAAAAAAATTAAGACCTGCGCTTACTTCAGATAAGTTATCTGACCTGAGACCCTGAGACCTCTCTGCCCTCCACTCCTGCCCGCTACCCTAGACACTGACACTGTGTTAATGTAGAGCAGAAGCATTATTGCAAATGCACTAATTGTTTTTGTCATTCGAACACTTAACAAACAAATCTAGAATTTCTGACTTTTCAGCAAAACATTCTGGTTCGAGGGGCCAAGCAAATATTACAAAATTCAGTCCAGATTTGAAATTGATGAACATGCCCAATACCATCCAACTTATAGTTTTTGATCCTCCCTCCTCCTTCTTTACACTTGTACGTTCCTCATCTAACCGCTGTGAGGTAGCAACCGGGGAACCCGCTTGCATAACGACAAAACACGTGTTTATAAGTTTAACCAATGTGTACCCGTTTATTTTTCACATATAATAACATAACCCGGGTAGCATGTTGGACACATATCACATTGATTATAAACACTTTACATAAATACATCATACATTACATAGAACATTGCACATATACATTCACAATAACCCGGGACTAGGGATGGGCGAATCTACTCGCTAGGACTCGTTACTCGGCGAGTAGTAAGGGACTCGCAGGACTCGGTACTCTGCGAGTTTCCCAGTGATTACTCGCACGAGTCCAATGCAAATCAATATCAATCCTAGTTTTGTCAGAAACGCTGATAAAACTAGGATTGCCATTGTTTGCATTAGACTCGGCTACTGTGCCAGTGATAGCAGGGAAACTCGCAGATAACTGCTGTTACATTGCGAGCCGAGTCCAGCTGTCTTCTCTGTGCAGCTCCAGGGTCCTAGAGCCCGCCTGCTCACAGACATGATGTAGCAGTGTTGAGATTGTTCTCAGTCTGCTCATCCCTGTGCATAGACATCTATATCTATTCACAGGGATGAGCAGAGAGGACATCGCGTTTTGGACTACGTCGGACGGAAGAGGATTTTTTTAATTAAAGATGGAGTGCCTAATGGCTTTTTTTTTATTTCAAATAAAAAATTTTCTCTGTGTTTTTTTAACCCTTTATTGGAGATTCTTAGTGGCTGGGTCAAATGTGGCCTGACATTAAGAATCTCGGGCTTAATACCAGCTTGTATAACAAAGCTGGTATTAACCCCTTTATTACCCAGCGTGCTACCGCCACCAGGGCCGCTGGAAGAGCGGGGTTCAGCGCCAGAGGATGGCGCTTCAATGAACGCACCATCTTCTGGGGCGGCTGCGGGCTGCAATTTGCAGTGGGGGGTGCCCAGAAAGCTTGGGCATCCCTGCGCTGCGGATTCCAGCCCCCAGCTGCTTAGCTGTACCTGGCTAGACATAGAAATTGCGCGGAGCCCCACGCATTTTTTTAAAATTATTTCATGAATTTCAGAGTCAGAGTTTCAGAGTCAGAGTCAGAGTCAGAATCTCAGAATTTCATGAAATAATTTAAAAAAAATGCGTGGGGCTCCGCGCAATTTCTATGTCTAGCCAGGTACAGCTAAGCAGCTGGGGGCTGGAATCCGCAGCGCAGGGATGCCCAAGCTTTCTGGGCACCCCCCGCTGCAAATTGCAGCCCGCAGCCGCCCCAGAAGATGGCGCGTTCATTGAAGCGCCATCTTCTGGCGCTGAACCCCGCTCTTCCAGCGGCCCTGGTAGCAGTGGCACGCTGGGTAATAAAGGGGTTAAGGCCAGCTTTGTATTATCAGCTGGCCCTAAGCCCGAAATTTATGGCGGTCACGCCAATATTAGACATGACCGCCATGAATTTCTATTAAATTGTTTTAAAAAAACACAACACAAAGAAAATTTTTTATTAGAAATAAAAAAAAAAGCCATTAGGGACTCCATCTTTAATTTAAAAAATCCTCTTCCGTCCGACGCAATCCAAAACGCGATGTCCTCTCTGCTACATCCCTGTGCATATATATAGATCTCTATGCACAGGGAATGAGCAGACTGAGAACAATCTCAGCTCTGCTACATCATCTCTGTGCACAGACATTCATGTCTGTACACAGGGAATGAGCAGACTGAGAACAATCTCAGCACTGCTACATCAGGCAGCAGGCAGGCTCTAGGACCCTGGAGCTGGGGCAGCCAGAACACAGTGAAGACAGGATCTTATCTGTGCGAGTCAGCGATTACTTACAAAGTAAACGAGCAATGCAAATAAATGACAAAACTAGGATTGCTTCAGGCTGAAGCTTCCGAGACACATCTGTGATTTGTAAATCTCACACTACTCGCTATTACTCGCTTCCCCATTCATTAACATTGGACTCGCTAGACTCGCAACGAGTAGCGAGTCCTGGGCTCGGACTCGCTAGAGTCAAGCGATTCCGAGTAATTTAGGATTCGCCCATCACTACCCGGGACCTGTAACCACGACTCTCTCCCCATTGGAGCTCTAACACCTGCTCCCGTGGTAGCTACGGCCTCCGGCCTACTTACACATCTTACAGTACATTTATAATAAATACATTTGATATACTTCGACGATGACCCCTCCGGGTTCATCACAGGGATTGAGCAACCTGAGTACCGGGTATGTCATGTATCCCCAAGGGGCTGCTTCCTGGACGTATCTCCGCCTACATCCCGGTCAGAGTCCACCTGGTTCAACCATGGTGTCCCCACTCTAGGAGCCCTTTTAACCCCTGCTTCTGACCTTCGTTACATACGCCTCAACGGGCCCTGTGGGTCCCAATGGCGGTACCTGCCGCCCGGCTTTAGTCACCCAGCTTGATGACATAACATTACCCCGTAGTCAGGATTCCTGCCTGACCGGGCCTTACATACCATGTGTGATCCATCATTCAAACGTCCATGGATCACATACATTTCTTCCACACGCTCACAGCCCATCATCCATGGACTGTGGCTCCTCCATGGCCCATTACAGGGACTGGCAAACCATAGTACACGGGAACCTCATCCGTTACCTACTAGGAGCCCTATTACCCCTGTATCTGGCACCACAGGCACACCCACACCATTAGAGGCCGTGGTTGAGGGACGGGTACCCTCTGCAAGCAGCAGGGCAAGCCTCCCTCTCGTCCCACAGGGACGGAACGCCTCCAACATCATCCATACTGGCTGGGTCACTTTCTCCCCACATTATTATACAATGTTCTTACATAGGTCATCATCTTACATTCAGGGCAATTGCCTAAGCCCCTACATACATCAACGGGTCCTTTACCGACTGCCTAGTCGGACCCAATAGCGGTTATGCCTGCCTGGCATTACTCACACACAGCTCACTCCGTTACACGGGAACCGCTGTCTTACCGGGCACGGATCCGGGTCTCGCTACCTGTGTAACAGGTCCACCAAGCGTCCCCCAAGGCTCCTTTCCCGGACGTGGTTCACCCCACGCCCGGACCAGTCTCCACCGGGTTCAGCCACGGCTTCCCCACCAGGTGCTATCACAACCGTGGACCTTGGCACCGGCCTGGAGCTAGCATGCTCCCTTCATTCACACAGAGCCTCTAGACTGCTCTGCACTTGGCTGGTCTCAGCTTCCATCTGCATCTGAAACTGAATGAATCTCTCAATCACTCAGCTGGCTGCCTCTTATCGTGCCAGCCACTCCCACCTGGACACACCCCTTAGCTGCCGGTAATCAGCCTTTCACACAGCTCAGGTTAACTCCCTGTGTTCCGGGTTGTCAGCACTCAGCCCTTATTCCTTAGGGACTCCTCGATCTCATCCCACTCTCACTGCCGCTCATTAGTAACATGAAACCTTGTGTTCACAGTTGGTTCACACAGCATTATAACCGTCAAACCGGCCAGTGTGCACAGGATCATACCTTGATCCTGCATGTGATGCGCCCCGGCCATGAGGATCATGCCGGCGGTGCCTCACACCGCCTACAAGACTTCGCCTGAGCATCCCTCATCATCTGGAATTCTGTACCCCAACACGTCCGACTATACCCAATGCTCATAACTTTCAAACCCAACCTGAAAACCCATCTCTTCAGAACAGCTTACAGCCTGCAATGACCCTACCACCACCGGACTGGGTGCTCCATCACCACAGAAGCCGGCATTCCACCGGAGCTGACCCAACCTACCATCTCCCTCCCTATTACCCTATAGAATGTAAGCCCATAAGGGCAGGGTCCCCTCTTCTCTCTCTACCAGTCTGACACTGTTTGTTCATTGTATTTTAACTTATTTTGTACGTATTTCTTTCTCATGTACAGCACCATGGAATCATGGAATCTCTTTATATAATTGCCTTAAATCCACTTCCGTATTGTTGTAATGGTGTACATTACTTCCGTCGCATATACACCCTAATGGGTGTAAGAATATGGCCGCCCACCCCCACCACACACCACTAGTGCTCCCCCGCCTGTTCCCAGCAGTCCATACGGTCTCCCCCCCGGCTCGGTCTCTACACCCCCTGCTCCGTCTCCCCAACACTCGGTCTCCACCTCCCTCACACGTCCCCCCCGCTACCACAGCCTCCAGCTCATCTCTCTGCACCTCGGTGACTTTAGGACCTCTGGTGATGTCATAGCCACGTGACTGATCACATGACGGTGACATCACCACACGTCTGTGACAGCCCCAGACTGCAACAACGCGGTACAGGGTAATAAGAGGGAGCGGGGGAAGAGGCAGCCAGAGCGGTGGAAGGGGATGACAGTGGGACATACCGCCAGACTCCTCTCCTCAGTTCTCTTCCTCATGCCACTGCCACATGAGTAACTGATTGAAAATGGGGGAGGGGGCAAAAAGCGACCATAGGGGAGAAGGGCAGTGAGTGACCAGAGAGGGGGCACAGAGTGACCCCAGTAGTGGGCAGAGAGTGACCACAGGGGACAGAGAGTGACCACAGGGGGGCACAGAGCCACCACAGATGGGGGCCAGAGAGTGACCACAGTGGGAGCAGAGAGTGGCTACAGATGGGGCAGAGAGTGACCACAGGGGGGGCACAGAGCTACCACAGTGGGGAGCAGAGAGTGACCACAAAGGGGGGAAGAGAGTGACCACAGATGGGGGTCAGAGAGTGACCACAGATGGGGGGCAGAGAGTGACCATGGGTGGGCAGAGAATGACCACAGTGGGGGGCAGAGAGTGACCACAGTGGGGGGCAGAGAGTGACCACAGATGGGGAAGAGTAACCACAGCGGTAGCAGAGAGTGACCACAGGGGGGACAGAGAGTGACCACAGTGGGGGGCAGAGAGTGACCACAGTGGGAGCAGAGAGTGACCACAGATGGGGGGTAGAGAGTGACCATAGGGGATGCAGAGAATGACCACACATGTGGGGTAGAGGTTGACCACAGGGGGCAGAGAGTGACCACAGGGGGCAAAGAGTGACCACACGGGGGGGCAAAGAGTGAATACAGGATGGGGCAGAGGGACCATGGGTTGGCAGAGAGGGACCACAGAGGGAGCAGAGAGTTTGAGGGAATAAACAGCTGACAGGGGAGGGACGGCCGCCGACCCAGCGCCACAAAGCTCGCCCCCATCAAGTCACCACCCACCTGATGCGATAACATCGGGCTACCATCTAGTACAGTGATGGGCAACCTTTTGAGCTTGGTGTGTCAAAATTCGCCAAAAAACCGCGCATAAATCGGGAGGTGTGTCACCTTGAGAAAAAAAACCCTAATTTTACGATATTTATAGTTTAAATAACAAATATGTTTAATATTTAACTTACCTGCTTAGTGACTTCTTTGTTAATCTGTCAGTTGGTTTCTTTTGTTGGTCTTGCTGTTATTTAACTTGTGTGGGGTGCCATGAACTAAGTCAGATAAGTGAGGGGGAGGGGGAATTCTTCCAGTGATGGCGAACCTGTGGCAGTCCAGCAACAGCTGG
The DNA here is from genome assembly GCA_033576535.1 of Allobates femoralis. NCBI lineage: Eukaryota > Metazoa > Chordata > Amphibia > Anura > Aromobatidae > Allobates > Allobates femoralis. The sequence goes on from JARQOC010000001.1 coordinate 275,561,024, forward strand.
ACTGCCACAGGTTCGCCATCACTGATTTAGTGACTTTTTTGTTGCTGAATTTCTGCTTACTACCGTTTCACTACATAGAACGCAAAATGATCTGCCATTTTTTTCTATAATGCCATACATCTCAGTCCATGTCTCTTGAAAGGGTCGGCTACTACCACTTCCTTTACTTAACCTTGTTTTTTTTGGCTTCTCCATCAGAGGGGCAGTGACAGAAGATTTATAGATAGCCCTGCAGGCAATTAGGGGTTAACTGTCTTTTAGGAAAGGTCAGAAATAGGGATTAATGGGTGCGCAACAATAATATAGTGGTGAAATGGAGTCTGTACTATGCTGCAAGATGGCGTTCCTTATGTAAATTAATGGCGGGAAACGGCACCCATAGCACAGGCTTCTTCCAGCCTCCCCCTCACTTATCTCAGTAATGGCCAATCACACATTCATGACACCCAGATTCTGCCCAGAACCTTTCACTGGAGGATGGTTGCTGTAGTAATCACTGGACCTCCAGACAGACCTCCAGACAGCGATCACAGGGCCTCAGATATGCGTCCCCCACAGCGTTCCGCTGCTCCCTGCTGCGCCAGCCAACCAGCAAGTTCCGCCTGCCCTACCGGAAGTCCCAGGACTAGACGCTCTGTGCCGGAGCTCTGCTGTTCTGGCCTACAGACCTCCAGCACAATTTTTTTTCCTCAGCTACTGCACCTGGCCTTGTAGTTAGTGATGGGCGAGTCCTAAATTACTCGGAATCGCTTGACTCTAGTCTAGCGAGTCCGAGCCCGGGACTCGCTACTCGTTGTCTAGCGAGTCCAATGTTAATGAATGGGGAAGCGAGTAATAGCAAGTAATGTGTGATTTACAAATTGCAGATGTCTCGGAAAGCGCTCGCATTGCCGTGTCGGAAGCCCCACTCGCAACAGTTTTTTGCTGCCGTGTCTGTGGTTTTTATCCAAATAGCGAGTCTAGCGAGTGAGAAAAAGTAAACTCTGACAAAACTAGGATCGCAGAGTTACCGAATCCTACTTGTAGTTTCTCCGGCGGCCGCGTGTCAGTGAAAATGGCTACGCGTGTCAGTGCTGACACGCGTGTCATAGGTTCGCCATCACTGATCTAGTAAATAATAATTATAATAATGGGTTTTCCCAAATTGTTTAAAGTTTATTTAAAGTTGTTTAAAATCTAAGTCTATGTAAATTTGTGACTTTGCAGAAAATAATGCCTTAAAACATTCTCTCTTTCATTATTCTGGCATTTAGCAAATATTAATAATTATGGTAATTCTATTTGACCTAAAGCGGGAAAGGTTTATTCTGATTTCATGTCAGATAGTGAGAAAACATGCATGTGTGTCTTTTTATAAAGCGTGTGAAAACTTCTGGTTTCAACTGTATTATGTATGCATATGTGATATAATAATTTTCCTTATATTTATTCATGCATTTAATTATTAGTATGCTAAGAAGGGGGTAAGAAGTATTGAGGGAATAGTGTAGAAAATCAGCTTAAACATAATTTTTTCCTTCCTTTTCATATTATATCACTATGGTTTCTATGTTTCTGTGCTAAGACATTTGAATTTATTCATGATTGTATACTATCATGTGTATCTAATTGTACCATAAGCGTTTTTGGTTGATAGCTGGTGTTCATTTAACACAACTTAGCTAAAATACCCTACATTTCCTATGACTAAGGGCATTTATGACACACCAGGTATTAAGCATGCTCCAGCTTTTTTTTTTTTTTTTTTTTTTTTAAGGTTTCACCAATAAATATTTTAATTTTATCTTTCTTTTTTCATATGGATATCCTGATCAGTTTTGCTTTCTTTGCTAAACAGTATGTCTGGTGATTGCTATGTCAGCGGATCAGGCACCCAGCTTCCCTGTTTTGGACTGAAATTGCATACTACAACATACAAGTTGTGACAGAGTGAAAAACTCTAATGCCTCCCAATAGGGTAGCAATCCTTAAAGTCATAATCGACTCTTTAACAAGCCTTTTAATGTGACCTAGGATTTGTGCCAGATCAGAACCCCAAACTGCAGACACTGCATTTCGGGGTGATTGCCCCTCAGTGCAGTGTGTGGGAATTCTGATCTGGCTGTATGAGAGACTAAGACAAGGTCTGGGGGAACTAGCTATTCCACTCATGGAGAGGAATCTGCCTGCCAACATAAGGAGACAGATAAGCTGATAAGAAGACTTATAGCTGCTATGCTCCTCTGGGAAATATACAAATTGTCACTTCAGTAAGGAAGTGAAAAACTTTAATGCCACCCAATAAGGGTAGCAATCCTTGTGGTTATAATCGACTCTTTAACAAACTGTTTAATGTGACCTAGGATTTGTGCCAGATCACCAAACTACAAGGATTGCTACCCTTTTTGGGTGGCATTAGAGATTTTCACTTCCTCACCGAAGTGACAATTTGCATATTTCACAGAGGAGCATTGCGGCTATAAGTCTCCTTATCAGCTTATCTGTCTCCTTATGTCAGCAGGCTGATTCCTCTCCATAAGGAGAATAGCTAGTCCCGCAGACATCATCTTAGCCTCTCATATAGCCAGATCAGAATTCCCATTCACTGACCTGATGAGGGGCAGACACCCCGAAACGCAGCATCTGCAGTTTGGAGTTCTTATCTGGCACAAATCGTAAGTCATATTAAAAGGCTCGTTAAAGAGTCAACAATGACTTTAAGGATTGCTACCCTTATTGGGTGGTATTAGAGTTTCTCACTTCCTCACTGAAGTGACAATTTGTATATTTCCCAGAAGAGCATTTGCGGCTATAAGTCTCCTTAACAGCTTATCTGTCTCCTTATGGCGGCAGACAGATTCCTCTCCATGACGAGAACAGCTAGTACTAGAACAAGGTAAGCTTCCTTTTTCTTCTTTATTTACTTTATTATAGGGTGTATGATCACTGTGTTTTTTTCTCTTGGGTTTTTACATAAAAATGGAGCAGATTTGTAATAAACTACTGCAATGGAAATTACAGTATATATTGCATGGTAGTAATTTCACACTTCAGTGGAACATAAAAATGGAAAAAAAAGTATGCACTTTTTATTTATAAACTGTATGCTACAATAGTTAAAGCAAATAAAACCAATGTGCATTTTTTTATTACAATATTGTAAAATTATTGTGTTTTTGTCATAGTAATATGGATTGTAAATAGCAGATAAGAAAAGTGCTTGTTAACTGGTCACCTTATGTTTACGATTCTTTTTAATCTATTGCTATTTAACATAAAGAATCCCTTTATTTATGAAATATAAAAGCTCTTTTCTACTCAGTGGTGCAATAAGGAGCAACAGGTGGTACACAGAGTTCTTGTAGCTATGTGATTTGGAGTCATAGGGTAACTTTACACACCGCAACCGCAGCGGGGAATATTGACGGCGATATGCCGCCCTGGCACCATCGCTGTCAAATTACCTTCCAGTTGCGGCGTGTAATTGGGGAATTTGGTGGCGATAATTTCGCCTGTCGCCTGGTTCCGATTACAGAGCACTGCTCCAAATTCAGAGGCAGTCGTGAAAGCGAGATTCCCTATTTTTGCCGTGTGAACAGGCGATAGTGATGGAATCTGCATCGCCTATTGATTTCCCGTAGGCATGCCTCAGCATGCTGGAGTCCGCGCCCCGTCAACGATGATTGGTGGTGGCTACTGTGTTCCCATTAGCTGTCACTTCACAGGGCGCCATATTTGAAGAGCTGTCACTTCAGCACCACACACATCTTCACCTACACAACCATCCACTACATTAGTCCAATTACGTGCGCATTGAATAGAGCACGCTATGTTGGCCGCTTGTATTGGAAGTTGCACTGTGTCCACTATACTGCCACACATGACAGCTCAGATGTTGCCATGGGCAACGCACTGCAATTGGCTGGGAATTTGGTGACGCTGATGGGTACGTTAACCTGCTCCCGCTCCGCAGACGGCTATCTTGTTAGCGTCCTCAACTTTGTTTGGCGGCGCCAATGTGCGTGGTGACATCATCACATTTATTTTCAATACTCCCTGCCTGCCCCTCCCATGCATATAGGAGAACAGTCATGGCCACCTCACAGCGCGCTGCCATATGGGGTCTTGCAGAGCTAATGGTGCTAATAGACCTGTATGACCACCATGACTATTGGTGTCAACAGTGTCACCGGCACCCACGGCTGTGCCAGCGCAGCATACTCAGGCAGCTCCAGCGGGCCCTGCTCCAGAAACTGGGGGTGGAGAGGACTCGCATCCAAAAAAAAATAGCCGACATGAAACACAAGTCCCCAGGCCGCGTTGTGGATATTCGTGCCAGGATTGGCAGCTGCGTGATGAGTATGTGGCAATGGCAAACACACACATGGCAAGCATTCTACTCCAAACACTACACAAACATCATGTGTTATAGGGCCATGCCACATAGTGTGACATTAAGCAGCAGGTTGAATTAGCAACAATGTGCATATGCATGGGTTCACACTACTACATTAAGGTGCTGAATACAACCATATGTGTTTGGACTGGCAAAGCCTAGAGTGTGGATTGACCTGTGTGTTGGGCAACATAGCTGTGTAATGGCACCAAAGTAGTGGTCAACATATGATATGCACTTTAGAAAGGCCCCATCACACCTGGCTGCACATATGTGCACACTCTGACACACAGCATTGCACAACACATTCATCACAAATGGCCAAAGGGACTACAAGCTGAGTGCTATGTTTCGTACCCCATGGTGGCACCACCAATACCCACTGTCTGGTGTTGTGTTTGGAGGCATAATCCATCCTCTTGTAAGGCAAGGGTCTTGGTAATCAAAAATATGTGCTCACTTGTTTTTTAAATTTAGAAAAAAACAGAGTAGCTCCTAACCATAGTGTCAGTGTAGACAAAACCCTTTTCGCCTAGCGTTGACGCACTCATTACATTGATACCAAAACAGTACGTATTTGCTGTATGTTGTGTTCTTCTAATCCGTGTGTTCTCAATTTAGACATTACAGATGACGACGACTCCTCGGCAGAAGAGGTAGAACGCGCCCCAACACCACCTGCAATTGTAGGCCCAGCGAGGCTGCCTCCCCCCATGACCCCACCATCACCGGCCACTGCCCCGGGACACCATCATCCTCAGACCTAGCGGGCCAACAAAGTACCAACAACACTGGGACCCCACCATCACCAGACCCGCGGGCACATCAAGTCCCCCAAACACCGGGCCACCACCATCACCATTTGAGGAGAGACCTGGAAGTCCACACCCCCCTGGAACCATACCATCCCCGTCCAGGGAGGGATCACAAAGGCAATTGCCTTGGGTGGTGAACCCAACCTCAGGAAATACCCCACCCACTGCCTCTCCTCCTCCCGTGGGCCACAACATCAGCTGCATGCTGCAGTGGGTGTTATTGCGGATAAGTGCTGTCAAAGGCCTATAAACTTGCACAGATAAATCTTGTTATGTGTCCCTGACATCACTATGTGACCTCATGATGTTTTGTTTTCTCCCTTTCTACTGAAGATGCAAGAGCTGGTGGTGATGGGTGGGATGTGAGGCCATCCCCAGCACCACAACATGGAAACATGGATGGGGCTTTGCCACGTAAGTCAACACCACACCAAATACCTCAACCACCCACCCACCACAACACAGGTCCCTGAGTAATGTCCTTTTTTTCCAATACAGGCCTTCCAACAGTGGCAGACATGCTGCAAGCCCACAATCAAGCCCAGCAGCACCTGGCCCGCTTGCGGGAAATGATAGTGGCAATCCAGGCAGCCCACCATTGGCCCTACTCCCCAATTTCCACCCCAATGACATATGCCCTTTGTTTGTTGTATGTCCATGTTGGACAATTTTTTAAATAATTTTGCCATGGTGGCACCCTTATTTATTAGGCCACGTTGGCCTCTTTTCTTATAGTGTCCCACATTGGGAAAGTGGGTAATAAAGTTGTGGTAAGCTAAATCCTGTGTCATCCCTTGTTGCAACACACACAGGGTAACGTTTGTAAGGTTACATTTTAACAACAACACTGGGCTACGGATTTCAATGCCAAACATATGACCATACTGGGCCATTTCAACCGCCATGAACCCCTATATGACATCAAAGTCTAGTATCTGACACCCACAGTACTGTACACACACACAAACATACTGGTGAACGTGACACAGATGTGGACATAGGTCTTGCAAAGCAAAATGTGGTTTATTTTGTCACTTTTTTTTAACAGGAAAAGAAATTAGGCCACAGCTAGCTTTAAACAAAGTAATTGAGCCAATATTGTGCATTGGCTAGTAGCGTTCGTCTTCTTCCTCCTCCTCTGCTGGCTCAGACAATGGCTCCTCCCCCTTATCCACGTAAACCCACCGACTGGTGGAAGGTCCTGCTCTGTGGGGCTGTCTTCGGGGAGAGGTGGAGTATCACGATTTTGCAGACTCCTCACCATGCGTCTTGGGGGCACAGTGGGCCTGGGGGTGGTCTTCCTGGGAAGGCCCAAGAGGCCCCCCATCACAGGGACCCATCCACACCCGCCTCCAGGACACGAAAGATGGCCCTCTCGGCGATGTCCCATTGCTCTTGCTCCATGCGGCCCAGCATCTCCCTGGCGACTTGCCCGATTCCAGAGGCAAGGGTCCTCTCCTGATCTAAGAAGACCTGTTTTACCCAGGTACTCAGCTCCGTGTTTGGTGGGGCAGGTGGTCTTCGTCGTTGTATGCCAGAGCTGGGCCCTGGGTCCGGCCCCCCACCACTGGTCTCAGGCACCGGCTCTCCTGCAGATGTTGATGCGAGAGCCTTGCCTGCTGCTGGGTCCTCATCACTGGAGCCAGGCTCCCGAGGGGCATGAAAATGAAACAGAAAAAAAAAAAAATCAGCCACATGTTGTTATGTAATTAAAGCTATTACTACAACCACACAGCCACCACAACATACAGCCAATCTGACCATGGCTAACACCAAAAGGCACAAGAGCAGGGTTTAGAAAAAACAAGGACAAAGAAGTAGACCAGTGCAGTATACTCACTTGAGGCTAAACATTGATATGGCAAGTGAACACACATAACACAACACAATCTGTGATAATAGCCACAAGAAAACAGATAGAAAAGAACACTGAAGAAGATTTGTGCCAGAAAACCACAATGGTGCCTTCTACATGTGATGCAAACCCCACATCAGTGGTAACAACAAGCTGTGTACATAGCTCACACAAACACAATTACCCACCTCCTGTGACGGGGCAGGGTCTTGGGCTGCGGCGACAGCTGGTTGCGGGCGGCGCCTGCTGCACCGTGTTCCCCGAGGCCCTGCCTGGCCCAGGGTGAAGGTGAGGAGGTCATAGTACCACAGATGTGGCCTAGGGACCTCCTCAGCTCCAGTCCCGGACCGGGCATCCATCCACTTATTGTGGCTCTTCGTAAACACGGTGCGTAGGTGCTTGATCTTCTCCGCAACCAGGGCCTGTGTCCAGCTGGTAGTGGCTTAGAGCTGGTAGGCTAGCTCCACCAGCGGCCTGTGGGCCGCAACCCTCGCTGCCTTGTCCTGATATTCCGGAAGCGACACCTGCCACAGGCATTCATGTGTGTCACAAAATCATGATACGCAGCCATCTGCAAATAAAACATATAATTGCGTCATGCAAACACATACATGACCATCACAGGTGACACCCTACTCTGTGTGGGCAACCCATGTTCAGCAAGACTAATAACATGTGTTCTGGTAGTCAGCTTGGGTATGCAGAATCAGTATTGCCCTTTACATCTGTACATACATGGGGCATGCAGGACAGGCCTGGGGCTATATATATTTTGGCCGCGTACAGGGAAATATGGCAAGGTCTGTAGTTGACAAATGCCACACATGGGCTTACCACCTACATTAAAACACACACTCAGGAGATACACACATATTTATGTCTAACCTTAGTGGTGTAGGACACATTGTCCTGGCAAGGATCTCTCGGAACATTATGTGTGCTACAGGACACGGAGTGTAGTTCTGATGCATACACATCGCAATACACTTCTACAGGATGCTACATGAAGCTGTACAGAAGGCGCCCAAACATCTGCCAACATATGGGTCTGCAGCACACAGAAAATAACGTACAGGAGTGCCCAATAGCATGTCCCCCCACTTACCGTCTGTCCAACAGAGTTCTTGTGATGAGACGTTGCTAACACAATGCACATTGAAGTAGGAGCATGGGTTGCACCCCAGCACGTCCTTATTTAAACACAACATGACCAATCATAAAAGCGCACTGGCGCATAATCATTGGTTGCACATGCGTACGCCCAGGTGGCTACGTCGATTACAAGACGCCGCTGCTGTCTGATTGGTTGGTTACCATATAAAAAGCGATCATGACTGAGATAGGGCATGCTAGCTGCGCAGAGTCATTAAGTAAGTACTGATGTGCAAACATGAACTGTGATATGGCTGTGTTGCGTTGAAAGCACCTTACCATTACGTATAGTTATTGTGTAGTGTAGCTGACGCCCAAGTGGTGGTGTATGTAGTTAGTCTTGATGTTGTGTTTGCTAGCTCAATTGTGTACTGGCAAATGAATGCATGAGTGTTTTTTCTAAGAAAACACAATCCTCATTGACATGCCTTTTTGCCTTTGCCACACAAGATCATGTTTGAAGGATGCGTGTGTCTTTAGTTGCATGGATCATCTGAATTGTGGCCACATAGTACTGTCGTTTACCACACACAATGGGACTATTCTTGGCAAACTGAGATGTGAAGTGGGCATGTGGCTTCAGCTAATGTCTGCCTCTGAAGATCCGGCGTTCCCAACACATAAGGGATGTCTCTTGGACATGATGAGTATTCAATAATCTGCTGTGTGGCCTGATATTTTGTCAATAACACACAATGGCTGGGGTACGTGTATAATGTAATTGTGTAGACTTGGTAACAACCATGATTTGCTAAATGTGACCTATCTCTTTGGCCACGCCTTGTGGTGATACGTCAACATTATGCCCACGGATATATATATAGTAACATAGTAACATAGTTTTTAAGGTTGAAGGAAGACTTTAAGTCCATCTAGTTCAACCCATAGCCTAACATGTTGATCCAGAGGAAGGCAAAAAAAAACATGTGGCAACACTAAGCTCCACATTGGGGAAAAAAATTCCTTCCTGACTCCTGATACGGCAATCAGACTAATTCCCTGGATCAACACCCTATCAAACAATCTAGTATATATAACTGGTAATATTATAGTTTTCAAGAAAGGCATCCAGGCCCTTCTTAAATGTTAGTAGTGAGTCACTCATTACAACATCATGTGGCAGAGAGTTCCATAGTCTCACTGCTCTTACAGTAAAGAATTCACGTCTGTGATTATGATTAAACTTTCTTTCCTCCAGACGTGGAGGATGCCCCCTTGTCCCCGTCTCAGGCCTAAGAGTAAAGAGATCATTAAAAAGGTCTTTACTGTCCCCTCATATATTTATTCATTATTATAAGATCACCCCTAAGCCTTCGTTTTTCCAAGCTAAATAACCCCAAGTTTAATAACCTGTCTTGGTATTGCAGACCCCTTAGTCCTCTAATGACTTTGGTCGCTCTTCTCTGGACCCGCTCTAGTTCAGCTATGTCTTTCTTATAACCCGGAGACCAAAATTGTATACAGTATTCTAAGTGTGATCGCACTAGTGACTTGTATAGAGGTAAAATGACGTTTTCCTCATGAGTATCTATGCCTCTTTTAATGCATCCCATTATTTTATTTGCCTTTGCCGCAGCTGCCTGACACTGGCCACTAAATGTGAGCTTGTCATCTACCCACACACCCAGGTCTTTTTCAGTGATAGTTTTGCCCTGTGTTTTACAATTAAGCACATAATTATACCTTTTGTTTCTTCTGCCCAAGTGCATGACCTTACATTTATCCCCATTAAAGCTCATTTGCCATTTATCAGCCCAAGCTTCTAGTGTAAATAAATCCTCCTGTAATATTAAATTGTACTCCTCTGTATTGATTACCCTGCAGAGTTTAGTGTCATCTGCAAATATTGAGATTCTATTCTGTATGCCGCCTACTAGGTCATTAATAAATATATAAAAAAAGAAGTGGGCCCAACACTGGCCCCTGCGGTACCCCACTGTTAACTGTGACCCATTCTGAGTGTGTTCCATTAATGACCACCCTTTGTTTCCTATCACTAAGCCAGTTCTTAACCCACTTACACATATTTTCCCCTATCCCCATTGCTCTCATTTTATGTATCAACTTTTTGTGTGGCACCGTATCAAAAGCTTTTGAAAAGCCCATATAGACCACGTCCACTGCATTTGTTTGGTCCAGTCCAGAACTTACTTCTTCATAGAAGCTTATCAGATTAGTTTGACAGGAACGGTCCCTCACAAACCCATGTTGATATTGGGTCATGTGGTTATTTTTTTTCAGATACTCCAGTATAGCATTTCTTAGAAAACCTTCTAGGATTTTACCCACAGTAGAGGTCAAGCTTACTGGCCTATAATTTCCAAGTTCAGTTTTTGTCCCCTTTTGAATATTGGCACCACATTTGCTATACACCAGTCCTGTGGTACAGACCCTGTTATTATGGAATCTTTAAATATTAAAAATAATGGTTTATCTATGACAGTACTTACCGTATATACTCGTGTATAAGCCGAGTTTTTCAGTACAAAAAATGTGCTGAAAAGTCCCCCCCTCGGCTTATACACAAGTCCCCCCCCTTCGGTATACAGGCGCACCCCCCCATCAGTGGTATACAGGGCCCCCCCTTGCTGCCGCACACCTGTAAAGTAACACATCATTATACTTGTCGCTGTCGCCGCTCTGACACCGTGCTCCTCCGGGTCTTCATGCTTCTTCCTCCGGCGCACAGGCAATGACGTCATTGCCTGCGCCCTCCGGTCACAAGCAGGAAGAAGCAAAAAGACCCAGAGGAGCGCGGTGTCAGAACTGCGACAGCGACAGGGATAAGTATAATGATGTATTACTTTACAGGTGTGCGGCAGCAAGGGGGGGGCCTGTATACCACCTGTATACCACTTCTGAGGGGGCCTGTATACGCTGGGCCTGTATACCGCTGGGGCCTGAATACCACTGGGGCCTGTATACCACTGGGGCTGCTGTATATACTGCTGGGGCCTGTATATACCACTGGGGATGCTGCTGTAATACTGCTGGGGCCTGTATATACCACTGGGGAGGCTGCTGTATACCACTGGGGCTGCTGTATATACTGCTGGGGCCTGTATATACCACTGGGAGGCTGCTGTAATACTGCTGGGGCCTGTATATACCACTGGGGAGGCTGCTGTATACCACTGGGGCTGCTGTATATACTGCTGGGGCTGTATATACCACTGGGGAGGCTGCTGTATACTACCACTGGGGAGGCTGCTGTATACTACCACTGGGGAGGCTGCTGTATACTACCACTGGGGAGGCCTGTATACCACACTGCTGGGGGCTGTATACCTGTGCTAGGGTTCACCCTCGGCTTATACACGAGTCAATAGGTTTTTCCAGGTTTTGGGGGCAAAAGTAGGGGGGTCGGCTTATACACGGGTCGGCTTACACACGAGTATATACGGTAATTCCTGCAGCACTCTGGGGAGTATCCCATCCGGGCCCGGGGATTTGTCAATATTAGAGATTTTTAGACGGTGCCATACTTCCTGCTGGGTTAAGCAGGTGACATTTAATGGAGAGTTTTTGTTATCACTGATCATATTGTCTCTCATGGGATTTTCTGGGGTAAATACTGTTGAAAAAAAGTTATTTAGCATATTGGCTTTTTCCTCATCCACCATTTCACCCAGATTATTTTTAAAGGGGCCAACACAATCATTTTTTAGTTTCTAACTATTTATGTAGTTAAGAAATATTTTGGAATTATTTTTACTTTCTCTGGCAATGAGTCTCTCTGTCTCAATCTTTGCTGCCTTGATTTGCTTTTTACAGATGTTATTTAATTGTCTGTATTTATTTAACGCTAGCTACTTTCACTACCTACTTGCTTTAATTCCCTAAATGCTTTCTTTGTCACGTATTGCGCCTCTTACCGCTTTATTTAGCCATAGTGGTTTCCTCCTATTTCTAGCATGTTTATTCCCATAGGGTATATATTGTGCACAGGTCCTATTCAGGATGCTAATAAACGTCTCCCATTTGCTTTGTGTACTTTTATGTCTCAGGACATTGTCCCAGTTTATTGCACTAAGATCATCTCTGAACCTTTGGAAATTTGCCTTCCTGAAGTTTAGTGTCCTTGTAGCCCCTCTACTACACACCTTATTAAAGGATACTTGAAAACTTATTATTTTATGATCACTATTACCCAAGTGATCTCCAACCCGTAAATGTGATATGCGGTCCGGCCTGTTGGTTAATATTAGGTCCTGCAGTGCCCCCTTCTTATTGGGTCTTGAACCAGTTGTGAAAGACAATTGTCTCTCAGAGTTGTCAAAAACCTATTACTTTTGCTGGAACTGCAGGTTTCTGTTCCCCAATGTATTTCAGGGTAGTTGAAGTCCTCCATAATAATGACTTCTCCCTGAGTCGCTGCTTCATCTATTTGCTTTATGAGGATATTCTCCTCCACTTCTATTATTTTTGGAGACTTATAACAAACCCCTATCAGTAATTTATTATTTTTTCCCCCTCCCCTTATCTCCACCCACAGAGACTCTACATTGTCATTAGATTCACCTATATTATCACGCAGGATGGGTTTTAAGGATGATTTTACGTATAAACAGACACCCCCCCTCGCTTATTTGTACGGTCTTTTCTGAACAGACTATAGCCCTGTAAATTAACAGTCCAGTCATGGCTCTCATCCAGCCAAGTCTCCGAATTCCCCACCAAATCATAATTATTTTCCAACAACATCAATTCTAATTCCTCCATTTTGCTGGTGAGGCTTCTGGCATTAGTGTACATGCACTTTATGCATCTCTCTTTACCTCTATTCCTTCCTACTATATTGACTGTTCTAACCCCACCTCCCATGCCACCCCCAATTTTATTACTTGTGCCCAGGTTACTATTTACACTATCTTCCCCTCCTGTACAATGAATACCCTCCCCCCAAATCCCTAGTTTAAACACTCCTCCAACCTTCTAGCCATTTTCACCCCCAGCACAGCTGCACTCTCCCCATTGAGGTGCAGCCCATCCCTAGCATAGAACCTGTAGCCAACAGAGAAGTCGGCCCAGTTATCCAGGAACCCAAACCCCTCCTTCCTACACCAATTCCTGAGCTACTTATTTCTTTCCCAAAACTCCCGTTGCCTCTCTGGTGTGGCACGTGGTACTCGCAGTATTTCAGAGAATACTACCTTGGAGGTCCTTGCCTTAAGCTTGCAGCCTAACCCTGAAATCATCTTTAAGGACTTTCCACCTACCTCTAACTTTGTCATTTGTGCCAATGTGTACCATGATCGCTGGGTCCTCACCAGCCCCTCCCAGTAATCTGTCAACTCGATCAGCGATGTGCCGGACTCGAGCGCCAGGTAGGCAGTACACTGTTCGACGATCCCTGTCTTTGTGACAGATTGCCCTATTTGTTCCCCTAACAATTGAGTCCCCCACTACCAGCACCTGCCTGGCCTGCCCTGCTCTCCTGTTTTCCCCCTTACTGGAGCTGACACTCCTCCAGCTTTCAGAGGACATGCCCTGCTGCAGCAGTGCTATACCTGAACTCACACCCCCTCATCTGCGAACTGCAAATTTATTGGGGTGTTCCAGATCAGGGCTAGCCTCTCTGGCACTCTTCCCTCTACCCAGCCTTCTAACCGTCACCCAGCTAGCTACCTCACTGTCCTGCAGCTCCATGCTACCATCTTCCCCACATCTATCCCATTGAGCAGCTGTTCAGTGAGCAGCAGACTCCTTTCCATATTGTCTATGGATCTCAGCGTTGCCAGTTGTTCATTTAGATCCAGTATCTGGGCTTCCAAATGCACAACGTACTCACATCTCACACAGCAGTATGCACCCTCGACCGGCTGTTCAAGGATTGCATACATGTGGAAAGATGTACACTGGATGGCATTGTCAATTATGGAGCTCATTTCCTAATGGGGATTGCACCAGACAGAAATGATAAGTAAAAAGAATGTAAGTATTAATAAAATACAACCAGCAATTCAGTAAGTCCTCCCTTCCAAACTCCCTGAATCCAAAGTCATTGAATTACAAGTCCCACACTTACTTCCGTCCGCACTTGCGCTCCCAATCACACTCAGCTCGTCACACTCGCTAAGAAAGAAGATTTAAAGTTTTTTTTTTGTTGTTGTTTATTTCCCTTAGCAGAAAATCAGCCTACAGCTCAGTGTACTTCCAAAGGACTGAAGCCCCAACAAGCTGCTACTTATAAACCCTTAATTATGCACCCCCACCCTTAATTAACCCCTTGTAAGTATAGCTACACCACAGGTTTTAAGTGCAAAGTAGTTAACATTTTAACTTACAGGTAGTAAAATAAGAGACTATAAACTTGTAGAGAGAAAAGAAAGTTAAGAAAACCCAATAAAATTAAAAAGGTAAAAAAAAAGCAGTCAGCAATTCACACTGGTATTTGTTGCAGGATTCCTAAATACCTCCTCACTGAATCACAAGTCACACACTTAGGCTGGGGTTCCACATAAGCCCTCAGTCCGTTTTTGGTTTCAGTTTTCTCATTTTTTTTTCTAAGTCCAAAAACTGACAGAAAAACGGATTGGGTGTAATAAACACCCTGTCCGTTTTTCTATGGAGCTCCAAACATTGCCCTGACCGTTTTTGAGTCAAAAACGTTGCATGCAACGTTTTTGGCATCAGTTAAAAAACGCATGCGTTTTCATGCGTTTTTTTTTAACATGGGGCCCTATGGGAAACGCATGCGCGAACGCATGCAAACGCGCACTTGCGTTTGCGCATGCGTTCGCGCATGCGTTTTTTTCATGAAAATTCCAAAAACGTTCAGGAGTGCAGGAGGCTCAAAAAGCACCCAGAAAAAAAACGGATTGGTGATGAAAATCACTTCCAAAAACGGATTTCTATGTGTGACCACAGCCTTACTTCCGTCCGCACTTGCACTCCCAATCACACTCAGCTGCCCTCACTGTCTCTGCAAGACAAAGACAAAGGCAGAAACAGTGCACACTATGAAATATACATGTATTTAGGCAGCAAATAGATAAGTGTAATCAGAATAGTCAAAGAAAAAAATCCACACACCAAAGGGACTAAAACCAGAGGGCTAACAATGGCTAGGGTCACATTTAAAACTTGAATTGCATTCACCGCATCCAGATCCGGATGCGGTGAACGCAATACTGGTCACACACACTTTTTTTCAAAAATGTGTGCAGAATACCGCACTGCAGTAACCGGATTGCTCAGGCTTAGTGGGCGTCCGGTCTCTAGGGGGACTAAGCCCCCCCTAGAGGCCTCAAGCATTCTTTTATTCATTAAATTTTACACTTTACAATTGATAGTACAGTTTGCTCACCTCGGCAATAGCCGGGATCAGCAAACTATGGAGTAGCCGCATTGCTCAGGATTACACATACTGAGCAATCCGGTTACTGCAGTGCGGATCAGAGAACCGCTCCAAAAACTGCAGCCTGCATGATTTTTAACGCAGGCTGCAGTGCCGGAGACGGACACCGGATTGCTTGTGAAGCAATCCGGTGTTTAGCATAGGCTCCTATGAGGAGCATTTCCTGGTCCGGTTTTGAGCTTTTTGAAAGCTCAAAACCGGATCAGGATTTTTAATAAAAAAACGGAGATGTGACCCTAGCCAATCCCTTGGAACTGTACCTTACCTGACAGCATGGGTTAGCACCCTATAATCTCCTGATGATATGGACTGAGAAATGTATCTGTGGCTTAAAACCCTGTTGGATCTTATCTTGGAATATCTTTTGTAGTGTTTTGCATATGCACTTTAGTAAGTCACAGTGTAAAAGATAGGGCCCATTTAGAAGACAGTCTATGGGAGTGGGGGTTCCATTTCACTATTTTAGGGCATTGACCCCCACTGTCAGGTAAAGTACAGCTCCAAGGGATTGTTAGGGTGTGTGCACAGGATCCGGAGGAGCTGCGTGTTGGATGCAGCTCCTCCAGACCTGAGGGAAGCCGTTGCCGCAAGGAGACCGCAGCCGCCCTGTACTCAACATGTGCGGCGGGTGCAGGGTGGCTTCTCCCTGCAGTCACCCGATGGAAGCCGCTTCCGACTCCACAGCATGGAATGAACATGCTGCGGAGGAGCGGACTCCCGGCAACCCGCACCACAGCTCCAAAGATGCTGTGGGTGGGTTAAGCATAGTGAGGATGGGATTTCTTGAAATCCCATCCTCTATGCTTATACTGTACTACGCAGCGTTTTGGACACAGCAGCAGGACGCTGCGTCCAAAACGCTGCGTACACTGATTGTGTGCACGCACCCTTAGGCTGAGTTCACATTTGTGCACCATTTGCGCTGTGAATGCAGCGTCCCTGACAGCAGCAAAATGCAGGAACTATGCTGTCCTATGTTTAACATGGAAACGCATAGTGCCTGTGTGTGGCTGCATTCAGGTGCGTTTGCATTCGGTTGTGCATAATTTATGCTCATGCCGAACACAAATTGTTGGATTTTTTGTGTGTGGCTGTGTGCTTGTTTTATAGGCAAGCAGACAGCCGCGCACAAATGATGAATTGGAGGGAATCTGTGCTGACAAGCAGAGAGACGCAGCTGAAGATGACGTCATCCAAGGTCATTCCCAGGTAAATCCTGTCCTGGCGTTCTCTCATCTTCTTCTTTCCTCTTCTTTCCTCTTCTTTCCTCTTCTTTCCTCTTCTTTCCTCTTCTTTCTTCTTTTTCCTTCTTTTTCCTTCTTTATTCTTTCTTCTTCATCTTCATCCTGGCCACTGCCGCTGAGCTCCTTCCTCGCTGCTACTGATCTCCTCGTCATGGCTGCCGCTGATCTCCAGTGGCGACGGCCAGGAGGATGACATCAGCAGCTGCAAAGAAGGAGATGAGTGGCGGCCGGGAGGAGGAGATTTCCGCCGCTAAGACCACTGATTGGGTGGTCGGGTGACTCACAAACACATTTTGATGTAAACGCATGCAGATAATCACCGCTGCGTTCACATGAAAATGTCTTCGTTTGGCACCGCGTATGCGTATGCGCTCCATCCGCTGCGGTGCCAAACACAAATGTGAACCTAGCCTTAGCCCTTTGGTTTTCATCACTTTGGTGTGTGGAATTTTGACTATTCTATTTACAAATATCTATTGGTTGCCTAAATCTTTCCTGTATCTTTCCTAGTGTGCACTGTTTCTGCCTTCATCTTGCAGGGACAGTGAGGGTGGAAAGTCCATGGTGAGTGGGGGCACCATATCATTTGCTTAGGGTGCTGACTTCCACTGTTAGGTAGGGGTCAGGAGAGAGTGTAATAGACAGGGCTTACCACTACTATCTCCCTACTATCTTTGCACCTTAGTTTTTAACAACATATGTTTTCATGTTAGTGAGTTTGCAGTTGATAAATAAACAATTGTTTTGAGGGTTATTATATTAATGCCCAATTTTTTTATAAATTGCATATGATTAACATGTCTGTTGTTCTATAGATTTCCATAAGTCTATGATTATTCCTTCTTAGTATTAAAATTTCAATGTAAAAGTCTATATAAACAATTGAGTAGTGGTTATTGTAAATGTGACGTAAAACATAAATATCAATAGAATATATATATACTTACATGTCATCATAAAGTGACATAAAATCAGATTCACTCTTTTAATTAATTAATAAACAAATGTAGATAATATGCATTTTAAACCAGTGCCCTTGGTATCTTCAGCATGTCTTAATTCACATTCTGAAATGCTGAATATATTCTAATTTACGCATGCACTATTGAGATCATGATCCCGGGAATCAAAATGCAGAAAAATAATTTGATTTGCATATATAACTTTGACTAATAATCAGTTTTAGATTATTTTCTAAGTGCTTTTTCCTAGCAAAGCTTTCCCAGGCTGGCTGTGACTTCTGGAAGTGATTTCATAGGCAATTTTACATCTAGAAGAGTGTGATTGTGGAATTGTCTCATTTGCATGCAACGTTGTGTAATCACTCCTATTTGAATACAAGAGCAAAATTGTATCAAAGTACCAGTATTTCCATTTTGACATATCAAATCAAATGTTAGACTTAAAACTCAAAAAGAAGTACATAGTCGAAAAAAATAAATATATACATAGCAAAAGGCTGACTATATGAATATGCAGTGTTAATAACCATACTGATATAGCATAATGTCCTACGTTTTCAAAATTCTGAGCTACAAAACTATTTGTATCAGATTGTCTTACTACCTTCAAGTGATGGGCAACACATTAGGGGGGTGGAGATCTCAGATCAGACATTTTTACTGATTTTTACAGGTCATTCATGTTTTACCCCATTAATCTGTGTGCTCCAGAATATTTCACTGAAAAGGAGATTAAAACCATAACACATTTCTGAGAAAACCCCAACCCCAAAACACTGTCTGTGGATGGATACCTGGCTTTGGTAATTCCCTTGTCATATCTTTAAACTCATAAAGAGTTGGATATTGACTGAAAGGGCCACTTAATATGGTGGCTATGGTGGTCTCCGCAAGGATTCCACCCCAGGGGTAGGTCCTTCCCTGGAGGGATATCTGGCTAGTTCCATGTTTGAGACTCCTAAACAAGGCTCCACGGACTCTATTTGCATATTCGCAACTCATGGTTAAGGCACCAGTTCACAGCAGTTTGCAAAATGCTGCCGTGCAGCCACTCACACCTAATTTCTAACGACCAAATTTTCCTCAAAAATTTGATAGGAGATGAATAAACTTATGTGAATCTCAATCATGGAAAGCTTTTAATTGTAGCACAGGATCAAGGACATTACTACATAATAATGGGAGAGAGGGAAACACGTATGTCTTCATAGGATTTATAATGAAACAAGGGCCCATACATCTGACCAACATCTGTGAAGGAGGGGATAACGGGACGCATTGGACTCTAGTTACACCACTGCTGCAGATCAATATTGGTAAGCTTGGAATGCAAAATGACATTAGCCCACCCTGATGCTTCAGTACTATGTGCCCATAGATCTACTGTAAATGGCTTCAGGACCTCGGACAGCGGCGCACATACTATAGCAATAGCAATAGTATGCGCGCCGCTCTCAGAGGAGCCCGGCGCTTTCATTCATAAAACTGTACAGCAGCTGTCAGGAGACAGCTGCTGTACATAAGTGATTCTACCATTATATGCCCACCTGAGTGAGTGGAAGGTCTCTAGGGGGAGTGGGCACCCCCTAGTGACAAAATACAAACATTTATTAATAAAATAAATAGTTTACACAATGCACAGAACACTTTGCTCATCCCTGCGGCAGAAGGGATGACCAAACTATCCAGTAACCGGATTGCTCAGGATTACACATCCTGAACAATCCGATTACCGCATTGCGGATGTTAAAACCGCTCTGAAAACTGCAGCCTGCATGATTTTTCACGCAGGCTGCAGAGCCAGGAGACGGAAACCAGATTGCTTGTGAAGCAATACGGTTTTTATCATAGGCTCCTTTGAGGAGCGTTTCCTGATCCAGTTTTAAGCTTTTTAAATGCTCAAAACCGGATCAGGTTTTGTATACCGTATATACTCGTGTATAAGCCGACCCGTGTATAAGCCGACCCCCCTACTTTTGCCCCCAAAACCTGGGAAAATTTATTGACTCGTGTATAAGCAGGGTGGACCCCAGCACAGGTATACAGCCCCCAGCAGTGTGGTATACAGCAGCCTCCCCAGTGGTATATACAGGCCCCAGCAGTGTTACAGCAGCAGCCCCAGTGGTATATACAGCAGCAGCCCCAGTGGTAGTATACAGAGCCCCAGAGGTATATACAGCAGCCCCAGTGGTAGTATACAGCAGCAGCCCCAGTGGTAGTATACACGCAGCCCCAGTAGTATATACGCCCATGTAGTATACAGCCCCAGTGGTAGTATACAGCAGCCCCAGTGGTATATTCAGCCCCAGTGGTAGTATACAGCAGCCCCAGTGGTATATACAGCCCCAGTGGTAGTATACACGCAGCCCCAGTAGTATATACAGCCCCAGTGGTAGTATACAGCCCCAGTGGTAGTATACAGCAGCCCCAGTGGTATATTCAGCCCCAGTGGTAGTATACAGCAGCCCCAGTAGTAGTATACAGCCCCAGTGGTAGTATACAGCCCCAGTGGTAGTATATAGCCCCAGTGGTAGTACACATACAGCCCCAGTAGTAGTATACAGCCCCAGTGGTAGTATACAGCCCCAGTGGTAGTATATAGCCCCAGTGGTAGTATACAGGGCCCCAGCAGGGCCCCCCTCATAATTTGGCCCCCCACCTCACTTTCTGGGCCCCCCCGCATGCAGCGCTGCGCATATATATTACCTGCTAGCAGCTGTCACCCTCCATGGCGGATCGCGCTCCGGCTCGCTCATCTTCCTCGCTGTCTTCCTGCCTTGTGACGGGGCTCATCGCGATGACGTCATCGCGACGCCGGCCGGTCACCTGACAAGCAGGAAGTCAGCGAGGAAGATGGAGCCCGGAGCCGGGAGCCGCGATCCGCCATCGGAGGGTGACAGCTGCTAGACAGGTAATGTATATGCGCAGCGCTGCATGCGGGGGGGCCCAGAAAGTGAGGTGGGGGCGCCAAACTTTGAGGGGGCCGTATTGACTCGCGTATAAGCCGAGGGGGGGACTTTTCAGCCCAATTTTTGGGCTGAAAAACTCGGCTTATACGCGAGTATATACGGTAAATAAACTGAAGTGTGACCCTAGCCTTACAGTTATTTGGCCACAGGGGAGACTTATGCCTCCTTCACTACCAGTTCCGGATTGGCCGGTCGACCATCAGCACCATTGTCCCGGAGACGTGTGATGTTTTATGGTCCAAACTCCAGCCCCTGGTGATGCCAGCTCCCACTGCATAAACATGTTCTCAATCTGCATCGGAGCCTTGGACGGAAAGCATATAAAGATCTGGAAACCACCGCATAGTGGTTCAAACTTTTTCAATTACAAAAAATTATACTCGATCGTCCTAATGGCAATGGTAGATGCCGAGGGCAGGTTCATTGCGGTGGACATAGGAGCACATGGCCGTACAAACGACTCCAGAAGTGTTCAAGGACCATGCCATGGGGCTATCACTTTATAATGGCCGGTTTCATATCCCCCCACTGTGCCCATTGCCTGGCACCACTGCCCCCACTGTACCATTTGTTTTGGTGGATGATGAGGCCTTTCAGCTTCATGTAAACCTAATGAAGCTATATGCCAGCCATGCACTCACGCCTGCCCGGAGTAACTTTAACACGCGGTTAAGCCAGGCACGGCAGTACATCGAGTGTGTATTTGGCATATTGGCTGCAAAGCAGCGGGTGTTGCTGAGCACCATACAGTTGCACCCTCACAATGTTGACAGCGTGGTCAAGGCCTGTGTGTGTCTTCATAATTATGTGTGTAGACAAGAACCGATAGTCTTTGACCAATGAGTGGGACTCCAGTTTAGTAGGTCTCCAACAAGCAAATTCCGCTCAATGGTTGCAGCAATGGAGGTACGCAACCAATATGCAGACAACTTTATGTCTCATGTGGGTCGTTGACAACATTTGTGTTTCAGCTGTTGCTTTGTGTTGCCTAAGTAGCTCCTTATTAATGTAATTATGTCTTTAATTTGTTACCACATGTAACACACCAGTTGGGTGTCTTTTACTTTTCTATTAAATCCGTTTTGATGCCATTCTTGTTGTATTTCTCATGTCATACACTCACATTTCACACCTACACATGTTTGTAGGCCTTTGCCCACAAGGACGCTGGTTTGCCAAACTACAGTATCCATAACCAATCTTCTAGCAAAGATGTGTCCACCATAACTTTCATGGATGTGACAGCTTGATTACATGTTGTTTTTTTGGGTTCTTCAGCCTCATGTGGTCATGAGTGTCATCAACATGTCACATCCACCCACAATGTCTCCACATGTACTTTCAAATGTGCTTTGCTTGAACAGACACAAATGTTCCATGTTGTGAACACACAATGTGGTTACGGACAGTAACTCAAACACCACACCATTAATTATTATGTAAAGGTATGTTGTGTGTTTATAATGTTCTCAGGCAATTAGGATTATGCAGGCATATTAATTTCAATGTGAACCCGTACCGTCATATTCTTCATGGTCATTTTGGAAGGCCGGAGTCACCAAGTCTCAAAATGATGGCAGACACATACTGTTGTTGTTTTTGAACCAACATAATTTCACTTTCCAATCATCACTTGGAGCATCAAAAAACATGCTCAACATGAGCAACAAGGAAACATAAACAATATCCACATGGGATGAAAACATGTGGAAGCAATTTTAAATTGCCAAACAAATGGCTATAGCCAAGGCAAAACAATGTCTGATCAAACAGGCACCTATTCATCATGAACCACATTTGCAGGGAAAATGACCACTAATCTTGGTCTGCTGACTCATCATCGCAGACCGCAGTGACATATAATGGTATTTTTACACAATACTTGGCCACCAAAGTATTCATGTCGCCCCTGAATGCATATTTATCATGGGCGTTGAGGGTCATGAGGTCAGGGATATATGTCACCCATGAACTGTTGCCACTCATTGAGGTTGTTAATTGTTTCCCTGTGTCTCAAGTCCTCAATATTACTTGAGTGCATTGTCTCTTGTATGCGATGGAGGTCATCTATAATAAGTGTGTCCTCTTCATCTCGCACAACATTCCTCCTGGTGACTCTGGATTGTTGTTGTGCTGCTGGCTGTGGTGGGATGGGGATCCGGTGGCTCAGGTTGGGAATCAGTGAGGTCAATGTCGGTGGCCTCACATGGTGTTGTGTCAATCCCGGCCTCAATGTTGGGTGGCCCATTACCACTGCTGTCCCCCATGTCTTGCTCTACCAGTGGTGTACTGCAGAAAGTCCTGTAGAGTAAAAAAAGGACACACATAACTAACATGCATTTGTTAAGTAAAGGTGTTACACATTGTAGCGTTCCTACTTCACCTTCTTCACCACCCTGATCTCCTCACTATCCAACAACTCAAAGAAACTCTTTGACACCTTTCACTCTCTTCTCAGTCCTAAAGTGCAGGCCCCTATCACTGACCTCTGTGCTGATGATCTAGCTTTTTACTTCACAGAGAAAATAGAAAACATCCGTCATGAAATCAGCTCCCAACCTTCAAGCACTGTTACTCCCATCTGTCCCCACATCCCCTCTGGCTCACTCTCCACTTTTGACCCAGTCACAGAAGAAGTCTCCAGGCTCCTCACGTCCCACTACATGCACCACTGACCCCATTCCTTCACACCTACTCCAGTCCCTCTCTTCAGTGGTCACCACTCACTTAACCACAATCTTCAATCTCTCCCTCTCTTCTGGCATCTTCCCCACCTCCTTCAAACACTCTATTATTACTCCATTACTAAAGAAAACGTCCCTTGACACATCCTGCACAAATTACTACAGATCAGTCTCCAATCTCCCCACCTAAACTCCTGGAGCGCCTGTTCTACACCCGCCTCACCCATTACCGCTCCACTCACTCTCTTTTAGATCCATTGCAGTCTGGCGTCCGCCCCTTACACTCTACAGAAACTGCCCTTATCAAAGTGACCAATGACCTTCTGACAGCATAACGTAATGGTGACCACTCTCTGCTTATCCTTCTTGACCTTTCTGTAGCTTTTGACACAGTTGACCACCATCTCCTACTCTCTATGCTGCACTCCATCAGCATCAAGGACACGGCTCTCTCCTGGTTCTCTTCCTATCTCTCTGATCGCTCTTTCAGTGTATTATTTGCTGGATCCCCTTCCCTTCCCTCTTCCTCTCACTATTGGGGTCCCTCAGGGTTCAGTCCTTGGCCCTCCTCTCTTCTCTCTCTACACTGCCCCAATAGGACACACCATCAGCAGATTTGGCTTCCAGTACCATCTTTATGCTGATGACACACAACTATACACTTCCACCCCCTGACCTTACCCCCGCATTATTATAGAACACCAATGACTGTCTAATCACAGTTTCCACTATCATGTCCGCTCTCTCCTGAAATTTAACCTTTCCAAAACTGAACTTCTTTGGATCCCGCCCTCTACCAACCTCCCTAAACCTGACATTTCCCTCTCGGTGTATGGCACCATGATAACGCCCAGACAGCAGGCTCGCTATCTGGGTGTTATATTTGACGCTGATCTCTCCTTCACCCCATATATACAATCTCTCACCCGCTCCTGTCGCTTGCACCTGAAAAATATCTCCAGAATTCGCCCTTTCCTCACCATGGAAACAACTAAAACCCTCACCGTGGCCCTGATCCATTCCCGCCTTGACTACTGTAATTCTCTATTAGCTGGCCTGCCCGCAGTAAGTTTCCCCTCTCCAGTCTATCCTCAGTGCAGCAGCCAGGATCACCTATCTAGCTAACCGTTACTCAGATGTTTCCGCTCTGTGCCAGTCACTGCACTGGCTGCCCATACACTATAGGATCCTATTCAAATTGCTTGTTGTCACCCACAAAGCTATTCATGGTGCGGCACCTCCTTACCTCTCTACCCTCATCTCTGTCTACCACCCCACCCATCTCCTTCGCACTGGAAGGTACTTTAGACTAACATCGGCATTAATCCGAACCTCCCATTCCCGACTTCAAGACTTCTCTCGAGCTGCACCAATCCTCTGGAATGCTTTACCCCAAGAAATTAGGACTATCCACAACTTGCATAGCTTCAAACGCTCCCTAAAAACACATCTTTTCAGGGCGGCCTATCATTCTCCCTCATAGTAGTAATTTAGACATAAGATATTCATTGTTATAAGCCCCTGTACTTTGTATCACCCCCATCCCGTCGTAGATTGTAAGCTCCTTCAAGCAGGGTCACCTTTATATTTTGCCTTATTGATTGTATTCCTACATTGATTCTATGAAGTAAGGTGATTCCCTGTAGGGTATATATAAAAAACAAACATGCGGGCCAATCTCAGCGCGTTACCAATGTAACTCTCTGGTGCCCTTTTAAAGAAGTTTTATGCACTCACCTCTTGCCATAAAACTTCAAGCATATGGTTTTTCCAAAGCCTCTTTACGCTTTGGATATTTATCCGGGTCTGCTGCTCGCCTTGAATTGATCCTGTATTGGGTCCTGCCACGGATTCCCACAGGCATAAAGGTTCAATAGGAAGTGATCCAATTCTATAGTGGCCGCGCTCCCCGTGGTAATGATTTTAAGAACTTCTTGTCCACAAAAAATTTTATTCCTCAAAACATGCGAGAATATAAAAAACGGATACAACGCGTTTCGGCGGAGACAACCGCCTTCCTCAGGAGATACCTGAGGAAGGCGGTTGTCTCTGCCAAAACGCGTTGTATCGTTTTTTATATTCTCGCATGTTTTGAGGAATAAAATTTTTTGTGGACAAGAAGTTCTTAAAATCATTACCACGGGGAGCGCGGCTACATTGATTCTATGTTTATTGTCTGTAACTACTGTTCTGTTTACTTACCATTCTGTATTGTATATTTTTCTTATACGAACCATTGTACTGTAAAGCGCTGCGGAATATGTTGGCGCTATACAAATAGTTTTATTATTATTATTATTATAATGTATTTGCCAACATACGGTCGCCCTTCAATAGTCTTCTGAAGGAAACCCAGCTGGTCATGGTGCTTGTAGAGTGTTGGTGGATGAGCAGCAGCACTACTGCGAAATTTATAGCTTTCTCGGACATCACGCACGTATCTATCGCACATGGACCTCCACCGCATGTGCACTTTCTTGGCTACATGGTGGAAAAGGGTAAAGGACAAAATTATGTCTTAATGTTTGAACAAAGATGAGCAAAAACATGTTATTGTGGGCACACATATATTTGGTGTGAAGCATGAGGACATACCAATGTACTGTTGTTCCCCCAGGCTCATGTTCTTGTAATTTGGGAACATGTCTGTAAAAATACTTGTCCAAAGCTTTCTGTTTTGGACAGCATTTTGGTGGCCAAGATGGCCCTGGTCCCAGATGGAGCCATGTGGTTAAACTAAATTAATTAGGACCTCATTGTCAATGTTGGGTTTTGGAAAACCTTTCGGATCTCTATGACGGCCATGTTTGCCAGTGGGCTAGGGGAAGGAAAAAGAGAAATGTAAATTACATCACGGAAGGCAGACACATGTGTTTGCAGACAGAGGTAACAAGTTAAAAATGCGGTAAAGATGCGGCACTCACCCGGATGCTGGTTTCAATGCAGCTTTATTTAATACATGTGGTTACAAACAGAGGAGGTGCACGGGATTACGCACCGGTTGGTGCTTTTACGGGTCCAGATATGGGTATCTGGACTCGTAGAAGCACCAAGTGGTGCGAAACGGTTACCGTAGTCCCGTGCACCTTCTCCCTCCTCTGTTTGTAACCGCATGGATTAAATAAAGCCGCATTGAAAACAGCATCCGGGTGAGTGGCGCATCTTTACCGCATTTTTACCGCATTCGGCAGTCTTCAACTCTGCAGAGCAACCCCGGTTTTCTGGACGCTATTTCTGATCTCCCTTTCGGATTACCACCAGCCTCAGAGAGGTCAGTGCCCATTTTTCCGTCTTATGACTGTTATATCCATTTATACTATACCGTGATGCACACACCAGAGGTGGTTTAAAACATAAGGAGCAATAATTATGGAGCAAACAAGTTCCAATGACGAACAAGTGGCTTCCACCTCAAGCGGTTTGGAAGCAGGGAGGGAGGATGCTCATGTGTTTTTCTTGGAGTTTAACAACAAGGACATTTTACAAGTACTTACCAACAACAGCTTGCAGCAGAAAATTTCAACCCTAGCCGAAAAAGAGATTCAGCTGTTCTGGTCGTTTCAGTCTCTAAAATCCTATGTGGCATGCCAACGGGTCCCTCGTGGTTTGAGGGTAATAAAAGCTCCCGCCTTCAACAGCAGTAATCCTACTTTTTTAAAAGAATGGGAGACCATCCAAGCAGAATCATCAATGCGGTTTTTGGAGCTTGTCCTAAAACAAAATTAGTCCAATCATAAAAAAGTTACAACAGAATTAATAGCTTTACATAAAGTTCTAGAAGCTCAGCTTAGTAAATCTCATTGGCAAAAATTTACGAGTAAGCTGAACAAAAAATTAATACAGTTACAAATTGATATTAAAAATCAAAAGAAAGAAAAGTTCTTAAGGGACAAAATGGATTATGAGGATTCTAAGGTCTTTACATGGAGAAAAAACCCAGACACTCCACGTAATAAGAAGAAAGCACAGACCCCCAAGCCACATAATTCTTAACCGAATGTGACACCTAAGACCCCAAAGACAACAGATTCATGGAAAAAAAACGAAGAAATCTAAGAACTTTTCTGGCAGAAAATCTGCATTAAGGAAATCTTCCACTGAATCGGATACAAGCTCAAGTGAGGAAGGAGATTCTGCACAAAAGACATTTTTCTCTTCAGCCCCTTTAGGTGTAAGACTCACCGAGGACGAGGCCGAAACAGAGGAAGATTTTGTGACCCCACCACCAGAAAAGAGAACGCAAGTCTCTTGGAGGGATTAACACCCTCACCATTGAAGATCTTTAATTTGTTCAATAGGGGGTTATTCACAGACATGCAGACAGCCTTACAAAAAGGCTTTAACTTTTGCATCGCAGAACCTTTTGATTATGCGGAGTTCATTGTGGATTTGTTTAAGTCTATTAGAAAGATCCATCTATACAGATATTTTGAAAATTTGAAAAATGCACAAAAATCAGCTCTGGTGGTGGAATCAGTTCAAAAAATTAGTAAGGATGCTTTGGTTATTGTCCCACTGGGTTTTTTTCCTAAAGAAAATTCAGCAGGGATTTTACAGTCAGACATTGAGACAATACTCAGCATTAATGACTCTGTCACCAGTGGCGGAACGGTCGGCACTGTTCATAGACCCCCCATTTACAGGGAGAGTAAAATCTAGTTATATGCCTCCAATAAGTCCTGGCAACAGTGTTGACCTTTTTGCAGAACTGGTAGACAGAGATATTAAGGCTTTGGTGTATCCAAAACCGGGTAAGAACCTGAGTAATAGTGAATGGCAGGCCCTGTCTGAAATGAGTAGATGGGACGACGTGGTATTTAGAAAAGCAGACAAAGGTATAGTTTTATTGACACGCAAATCATATATAAAAGAAGCATTGAGGCAATTAAAAGACACTGTCACTTACTTACCACTCCCTACCAACCCCACTCATGGCCATCAATTAAAACTTAGGTCTTTACTGCATAAATATGTTGAGCTCAATGTGATCTCAAAAAATGAGGCGGAAAAACTTTTTCCAACTTTCCCAGTGAAGTCCCATTGGTACTGTATACCAAAGATGCACAAAAATGAGGAGAACCCCCCGGGGAGACCCATTGTATCTGGGGTAGGGTCTCTTACAGAGCCCCTTTCCAGATACATTGATTGGTTCCTACACCCATTTCTAGCTGGGGTGGCCTCTTATGTCCGTGACACGAAAATTGACAAGTCCCTGGGCCCAGATGGGATACACCCCAGAGTGCTTCAGGAATTAAGTACTGTCATAGATAGACCATTATTTTTAATCTTTAAAGATTCCATAATAACAGGGTCTGTACCACAGGACTGGCATATAGCAAATGTGGTGCCAATATTCAAAAAGGGAACAAAAACTGAACTTGGAAATTATAGGCCAGCTTCACCTCTACTGTGGGTAAAATCCTAGAGGGTTTTCTAAGAGATGCTATACTGGAGTATCTGTAGAAAAATAACCTCATGACCCATTATCAACATGGTTTTACGAGGGACCGTTCCTGTCAAACTAATCTGATAAGCTTCTATGAAAAAGTAAGTTCTGGACTGGACCAAAGAAATGCAGTGGATGTGGTGTATATGGACTTTTCAAAAGCTTTTGATACGGTGCCACACAAAAGGTTGATACATAAAATGAGAGCAATGGGGATAGGAGAAAATATGTGGGTGGTCTTTAATGGAACACACTCAGAATGGGTCACAGTTAACAGTGGGGTACCACAGGGATCAGTGTTGGGCCTGCTTCTTTTTAATGTATTTATTAATGACCTTGTAGGGGGCATACAGAGTAGAATCTCAATATTTGCAGATGACACTAAACTCTGCAGGGTAATCAATACAGAGGAGGACAATTTTATATTACAGGAGGATTTATGTAAACTAGATGCTTGGGCTGATAAATGGCAATGAGCTTTAATGGGGATAAATGTAAGGTCATGCACTTGGACAGAGGAAACATAAGGTATAATTACCGTATATACCCGTGTATAAGCCGACCTGTGTATAAGCTGACCCCCCTACTTTTGCCCCCAAAACCTGGGGAAACCTATTGACTCGTGTATAAGCCAAGGGTGGACCCCAGCACAGGTATACAGCCCCCAGCAGTGTGGTATACATGCCCCCCAGTGGCATACAGGTCTCCCCAGTGGTAGTATACAGCAGCCTCCCCAGTGGTAGTATACAGCAGCCTCCCCAGTGGTAGTATACAGCAGCCTCCCCAGTGGTATATACAGGCCCCAGCAGTATATACAGCAGCCCCAGTGGTATACAGGCCCCAGTGGTATACAGGCCCCAACAGTATATACAGCATCCCCAGTGGTATACAGGCCCCAGCAGTATATACAGCAGCCCCAGTGGTATACAGGCCCCAGTGGTATATAGGTCCCAGTGGTATACAGGCCCCAGCAGTATATACAGCAGCCCCAGGGATATACAGGCCCCAGTGGTATACAGGACCCAGCAGTATATACAGCAGCCCCAGTGGTATACAGGCCCCAGTGGTATACAGGCCCCAGCAGTAAATACAGCAGCCCCAGTGGTATACAGGCCCCAGTGGTATACAGGCCCCAGCAGTATATACAGCAGCCCCAGTGGTATACAGGCCCCAGTGGTATACAGGCCCCAGCAGTATATACAGCAGCCCCAGTGGTATACAGGCCCCAGTGGTATACAAGCCCCAGCAGTATATACAGCAGCCCCAGTGGTATAAAGGCCCCAATGGTATACAGGCCCCAGTGGTATACAGGCCCCAGCAGTGCGTCATATATGGCCCCCAAATGCTGGCACTCGCCCCCCTCCATTGTAAGCCCCCCCCCTGCTGCTTAACTTACCATCCCTGGTCTTCTGCACCGCGTCGGTCCTCTGTGCTCCGTCCTCCGTGCTCCCGTCCTCGGCTGCATGCAGTATATACAGCAGCCCCAGTGGTATACAGGCCCCAGCAGTATATACAGCAGCCCCAGCGGTATACAGGCCCCAGTGGTATACAGGCCCCAGTGGTATACAGGTCCTAGCAGTATATACAGCAGCCCCAGTGGTATACAGACCCCTCCCTCCTCTGTTTGTAACCGCATGGGGTGAGTGCCGCATCTTTACCGCATCTTTACTGCATTTTTACTGCATTCGTTAGTCTTCAACTCTGCAGAGCAACCCCGGTTTTCTGGACGCTATTTCTGATCTCCCATCCAGATTACCACCAGCCTCAGAAAGGTCAGTGCCCGGTTTTTCCTTCTTATAACTGTTAGAGGTAACAAGTTAGCTGACAGCCTTGGCCAAAAAATGCTACCCAATGCCCTTTTCAGATGTTCCAAAGAAACACTCTTTAACAAAAAATAGGTTTGGTTGAGTCATGAGTACATTCAACAACAGGTTTCTTACCACAGGAGGTGCCTTGGGCGTATCCTTCGCTATTTTGCCATGCCCTTTGGTCCAGCTATGTGACGCCTCCTTGTACTGTGTAAAAAATCCATCAACATATGTTTGTTTCAAAAACACCAACACACAAGTGACCACCCTCCCCAACCATCCCAACACATATTTCGAAGAATCACATAACTTATGCCGGATGGCTGATGTCCCCGCCTTATGTGTGTGTTTTTTTTTCTGCATGTGTTTACCACTTTTGTGGCTCTTCTTGCGCTAAAGGAGTAAATTGTTGACAAACAAAAGATTTCTGGAAAAAATAAGGTGAACATGAGGTTCATACATGTAGGCATATGTTACAAGAACATTTGACCACAGCAAGGGTCATTGGCCAGAGTATTTGGCAGAACAGTCATCTTTAAAATGTGCCCACATCAGCAAACACCATGGCTACATGCAACATGACTGTATGGTACACTTGGCCGATGGGTTGCTACCATGAACATGCGTGTGTGTGTTGGGGCATGTTAAAGGGCCATGTGGAGCACATCAGCAGACACATACACACCATGAGGAGTATGGTCAGGGAAATACAGTACATACAGTACTGTACATGCAGGCTAGGACACAGTATCACATTAATACATATATGCAAAACAGTACACATGTCCACCACATGACACAATATTTAGTAAAAACATGTGGGGCCAAGAAACACGTTGCAAACAATAATGTTCAGGCCAGTATTAAAACCACCCCATGAAAGATCCCATGCGCCAAAAAAACAGATTTGCACCAATGATGACAACAGCAACTGCGTTGAGGATGTTGGTGTCACATTCCTATCCTGCACACACATCATGTTACACGTGTGACATAACTTTATGTGACACATACAGTACAGACCAAACGTTTGGACATACTTTCTCATTCAAAGAGTTTTTCTTATTTTCATGACTAGGAAAATTGTAGATTCACACTGAAGGCATCAAAACTATGAATTAACATGTGGAATAATATACTTAACAAAAAGTGTGAATCAACTGAAAATATGTCTTATATTCTAGGTTCTCCAAGGTAGCCACCTTTTGCTTTGATTACTGCTTTGCACACTCTTGGCATTCTCTTGATGATCTTCAAGAGGTAGTCACCATAAATGGTTTTCACTTCACAGATGTGCCCTGTCAAGTTTAATAATTGGGATTTCTTGCTTTATAAATGGGACCATCAGTTGTGTTGTGCAGAAGTCTGGTGGATAGGGATGAGCAAGTATAATCGTTACTATTCGGTACTCGTCGAATAGTAACAATATTCGGGCTACTCGCTACTCACCAAGTTTCTTGTGATTACTCGGGTGTAGTGAGTAGTCCTTTTACTTTCGCAGTGTATCTATATGTACACTGCGAAAGTACACTAAAAGTGATGAAAAGTTGGTAAAAAATAAAAAAAGCATCAGATGGCTGGGAGCGATCTGGCCAATCAGATGGCCGGATGTCACAAACCATGTGATCGCTATCAGCCACCTGATTGGCCAGATTGCAAGGTCCTGGCAGTAAACCTAGGACCTTGCTATCTGGCCAATCAGGTGGCTGGTAGCGATCACGTGGTTTGTGACGTCAGGCCATCTAATTGGCCAGATCGCTCCCAGCCATCTGATTGGCTATCAGACTGGCAGGTCCTTGCCGCACATTGAAGGTGAGGTTTTCCAATCCCGACGCAGGTGTCGGAAGGTGAGTATGATGCTTTTTATTTTTTAACAACTTTTCGTCACTTTTAGTGTACTTTCGCAGTGTATATTTAGATACACTGCGAAAGTACTCGCATTTCAATAGGACTCGCTATACTTGCAACGAGTACTGGGACCTACTTGTTGCAAGTATAGCGATCCCGATTACTTCAGTACTCATTCATCCCTACTGGTGGATACACAGCTGATAGTCCTACTGAATAGACTATTAGAATTTGTATTATGGCAAGAAAAAAACAGCCAATTAAAGAAAAACGAGTGACCTTCATTACTTTAAGAAATGAAAGTCAGTCAGCCCGAAAAATTGGGAAAACTTTGAAAGTGTCCCCAAGTGCAGTTGCAAAAACCATCAAGCGCTACAAAGAAACTGGCTCACATGAGGACCGACCCAGGAATGGATGACCAAGAGTCACCTCTGCTGCGGAGGATAAGTTCATCTAAGTCACCAGCCTCATAAATCGCAGGTTAACAGCAGCTCAGATTAGAGACCAGGTCAATGCCACACACAGTTCTAGCAACAGACACATCTCCACAACAACTATTGTCAAGGTAGAAAATACACTTTTCCACTATATTTATATTTTCTTTATATACTTTTATATTATATATTTTTACTAATGCTCTAGATGAGAAACAATAAGTTTTTCCCTTAATCTAGTATCCAATAGATATATCTGTCTGCTGAAAAGAAGATACTGTTGTGTTGGGATGGATGAGAACTGAGAAGATAAGCTGTCCTTGGATGCCTGTGTCAAGGAGTACCAGGAGAAACCTGAGATGTCCCACATACCAGGAGCCCAGAGATGGCACCGTGTCAAGAAGAAGGATGGACTCAGCAGAGAAGACAAAAGAATAATTATTACTAACAGAGATAGATATATTAGCCTAACCCCACCTAACCCCCATCTAATCCCACCTTGTCCTGGCCAATTCACGCCTAGTCTCTAGAGTATAAAATGCTGTGTACCCCAAAATAAAGTTAGTTGCTGTGACCGTTGCCATTGCTTAATAAAGCAACAAACATATTATAAGTTTGAACCAGATTCTCCGTCTGATTTACTCTTATCTGGTACCCTATATTCATAGTCTAATTTGGAGTGACTGGTGAAGGAGTGTATTGTCGCAACGACCCCGACAATTTGGCGCCCAAACAACGTGGGGCGTGGCCAGCGATTCGCGACCCCCACGGACCCGTGCCCGGATGCCCCTGGATGATACCCGTATCGGCTGACCTCAAGGACTGATCACCCTTCAAGGCACGGTAAGTGGAGATCACATTCATATGTGTGTCGCCCTTACTGTGTCTCAGCCGTTATTGGTTAATCTGAAGGTGTCTTTTGGGTCCGGGGGGGTGACTGGTCGAGTGGTGAGACCAAGCGCGATCCAGCGCCACGCTCTGAACCAGCAACTGTGAGAGACGTCGCCTCCTGCGCGTCCTCGTGTGAACACCACGCCTCCTCCACCGGTCATTATTCCTCACTCATTAACCCTACCCGTGACTGATGTTTACTTGTGACTAGAGCGAGAAGTTGAAGAGATCTCAGATTTTATAGATTGGGAACGGCTTAGAGAAAGAGATAGGAGATGTATGTGGTTTTAGTACGTGGAGCAGGAGGCTCCGTGCTATAGGTTGTATTTCTGTGGAGGGCTTTCATTAGGAGACCGCCTCCCAGCAAGTTGGAATATCGTGACAGGACAGTCTGTAATCACTGGTGTCCAGGTTAGGGACAGAGTACGTTGAGCACGAGGCTCCGTATTCCGAGTACGTTGAGCACGAGGCTCCGTATTCCGAGTATGTTGAGCATGAGGCTCTATATTCATAGTACGTGGAGCAGGAGGCTCCATGCTATAGGGGCACAGTGTTGAATGTCGTTGTCAGCGGCCTGAGTTGCAGCAGGGTGTAGTATTCTGTGAGTCATGTTGCGTCTCTTAAAGCAGAAGAAGTCCGTATCTCACAGGCTAGACGAGGATGTTGTGGAAGTTAAGACATTAGTGGCGTCACGGGAGGGTAAGAGGCAGTTAAGAATGTGAATAGGTTGTACAAGTATGTAGGGTTGCCTTTGTCAGGGAGACTACAGCCATCCGTGTGGCATGATCTTATTCAGGAAGAAAAAGGCAGCAGTAAAGAAGTCAGGGACAAAGTTTCTGACTTGGAATAGTCAGGGTAAGGTGTATATAATTTTATGAAGATTATTCTGTTTCATTGAAGTCATGCCGACTGTCACTACACTCTGTTCACGGTCCGTCTATCAATATATTTTACTATTCTTTCTGTCATGAAAAGCTCTTGAAGTTATAAAAAAGTAAATGAAGAGTTAGATATTAAGCCACGGGGTCTCAGGTAATGGCTGGAGTTGTTAGTTGTATATAGCTACAAGTGTGAAACAGTTAATCAAATTTGTGAGCCCTGTTTGGGAGAGAAGGATTTCTTTCTTCTATTATGTGAGTCTCAGAATTCTTTATCTAAACAGCTGTGCGCGTGATCTTGTGAAAACCTGCTTGTGTTGGAAGGAGGGGAGGGAGAGAGCGAGAGGGTGAGAGAAAGGGGGAGTGAAGGGGGAAATTTGCAGGATGCCTGACATGCACACTGGAGTCTTACCCGTCTTTCCAGGGATTCTGAATGGCAAGGACGGATTTTTCACATTTATGGTAGTTGGGTACTAATAATAATACCTAATATTGAATGCAATAATAGTAATCAGATTTTTATTTATTTAT
The DNA here is from genome assembly GCA_033576535.1 of Allobates femoralis. Lineage (NCBI taxonomy): Eukaryota > Metazoa > Chordata > Amphibia > Anura > Aromobatidae > Allobates > Allobates femoralis. The sequence continues at coordinate 275,596,276 of JARQOC010000001.1, forward strand.
ATGAGTGAATATTGCTAATAGCCACCTACAGCACAAGGATAATTTAGCTAGAGATGTAGTTATGGCAGGGAGAAACTTTCTCTCATTTATAGTTATTGTGTGTTTCAATGTGTCCTTAGATGTGTAAGTTGAAGATGTTAGATGTGTGTGAGTAAAAAAGAGATCCTAAAGTATTCAGTTTGTATGCATGTGTACTAAAAGTAGTGCCTAGCTCGTGTGTATAGAGATATGAGGTTAGAAGACTGAGGCCCTTGCAGCCCCTCCAGTGGGGAAGACGGGTTAAACCTGAAGTTGCTTGCGATGGTGTGTTCTGGTGCAGTCGCTGTTCTGGAGGCCTGGACCTGTGATGGCAGACCTGGGAGCGGCTGGTGACCTGTAGAATACGTGCTGAGGAGTCCCTAGGAATGCCTGGCTTGCCCTGGGATTCAATTAGCTAAACCTGTGTCTGGGAATAATTTGACCAGTGTCCTAGACCAATGCTGGTGCGTGTGTGTATGACGCCAGGTAGATTTAACTGCTTTAGGGAGCTGTGACTAGTATATATAGTGTTAAATGAAGCTGTAATTAGGGCTCCCTTGTATTCAAATCATCTTACAGAGGTTTGTGTAAACTGTGATATGCTGAGATGTGAGATGTAATGTCAGGAGAACAAGAATATTCTCAAATATATTCTTATAATTCAGGCCTTTCGAAAATTGAGCCACCTAGAGGGAAGATTAATGTACTGAGCGCCGAAGGGGATGTATTGACGCTGTGGGGAGGTGGTACTAGACAGAAAAATCTAATTAAGTGACACAAAGTCGAGGGAAAAAAAAAATAAAGGGGTGGAAAGATAAGTAAGAAGAGAGGTTTACTGATGTCTGAGAATTCCTGACCCCCTCCCTGTAATTTTATTTCCCGTACTCCTGAAGCATTACAGTTAGGTCTTTTGTCAGGTTTATTGCTTGGTTCTGTGGTGTCAGGAGAGGGGGGGGGGGAGGTGAACTGATATTTCTGAGTGCATTCTTTATGGACATCTTGTAGGCACATCAAGGCCAAAGGGTTTGAAAACATGGAAGGGAGTGAACCACTCCCCCACACCTCCTTAAAATGTTTCTATCAGAGCAGTCTTTGTTCTTTGCTGTGTGAAAATATTTCTTGTAGTCCGTTATCTTTCCCCATATGGGAGAAGTGAGGAGGCTTTCTGGAGAAAATGCTGGTAGACGAGATTTTGAATTAAAGGTGATGTTACACATGTCTGCTATGATGTACAGCACCCATATATTCTGTAGTGTTCTACCATTTATTATCTAGTAATAAAAATATAATAAAACAACTAGTAGAAAATTGCTATTATATTGTTGAATAAAAATTTTCTAATCTCTGAAATTAATACAAATTTTTTTGAGTTTTTTATTGCAGATGTGTTTATAGACGAAAGAGATTTTTATGCTGGATAATGGTAGGATCCTCACATGAGGTAATCAGAATGTTTGGTTCTGATTTGCACTTTCTGAGCGAATGGAGCGATTTCCAGTTGAAGAATTCCTTAACAATACGGTAAGCCTACTAAATGCAGTATTGGTATATTACGGTGAGGTAGACACCATGTTACCAGTCTGGGATGGTATAATCATACTGACAATCACCACAGGTGTCCTGTCCTCTCGGATGTAGAAGGCAAGCTACAACAAAAGGTAGGAAAGGTAGTGGCGGGTGGTTGCCCCATCCCAGCCGGGTTGCGTCTGGCGGCCTGAGCCCTCTCTATAGTCGACTGCCTTATAGGGACTGACCGAACCACTAACAGTGTTAAACTAGGAGTCGTGAGATGGGACAGGGCAGGCCATGATGTCTTTTATCAGCAAAGGTTAGACTGGTTTCTGCTTGGCCTCACTTTACGCCTCAAAATAGGTCACGGGTGAGATCAGGTGAGTACCTCCTAGTTCGCTCCTGGTACAGGTAAGCTGTGTATACTATCCTGCATTATTCTTGTGCACAACACAACTCAGAAAGGTACGGGCTTCGAGCGACGATCGCTCCATGAGTTTTGGGAATTACAAGTAGTGAGCGGACAAAGAAACCAAGAAAACTGTATAAAATGATCCCAATATGTGTAAATCTCTTTCTCCTATCCAAGGTATTATAGAATGTCAAACATGCCCTGGTTAAAATGTTTTTAGAATAAGTAAGTACAGGAGTACATAACATGGTTCTTGTATGATTTTTGTTGTGTATTTTTCTTTTGTGGATAACTGTGCTTATTTGCAGATATTTAAGAAGTTTATATTCTTTTGTATACCCTCCATAATGATAGTGGTATATGATAAAATGTTCAAGGGAGGATGAATCTTATACCTTTAAGGTTATATGTTACTAATAGTGTAAAACTGATACACAATTCCCCAGGCCGTTTCTAATATGTTTGAGGTTTCTTTCCCCTTCAACGGATTGGACTCCGAAAACAGCCAATGAATAGCGAAATTAATTTCTTCTATACTAACTGTAGAATCATATGACACAACCTTTTTCCTTGTAGCAATGTCTGAATATGTTATGTTGACTGTTCTACAATTTCCCCCTCTTATTTTCAGATGAAGTCAATGAGATTAAGAGAGCCGATTAGGGACAATGGGAGAACTCCATGTGAGGCTAGTGTAGGGTTCGGATGCCTGGGGGCCCTTTACAAGAAAGGAGTCTCTAAGGTGTCTGGATGAAGAAATCCACTTCCCCTTCCCATCACATGGACAGTCTCAAAGGATCTTTAGGAAAAAATTTTTGTTTAGGGAGGACTGTCAAGGTAGAAAATACACTTTTCCACTATATTTATATTTTCTTTATATACTTTTATATTATATATTTTTACTAATGCTCTAGATGAGAAACAATAGGTTTTTCCCTTAATCTAGTATCCAATAGATATATCTGTCTGCTGAAAAGAAGATACTGTTGTGTTGGGATGGATGAGAACTGAGAAGATAAGGCTGCTTGAGAAAGGACACAGTCCGAAACGTCGCTTGGTGTGCTGGAATAAAGGAAGTGTGAAGGATCCCGTTGGGTATGTGGTGCTGTCTCTTTCCAATTGAGAAGATAAGCTGTCCTTGGATGCCTGTGTCAAGGAGTACCAGGAGAAACCTGAGATGTCCCACATACCAGGAGCCCAGAGATGGCACCATGTCAAGAAGAAGGATGGACTCAGCAGAGAAGACAAAAGACTAATTATTACTAACAGAGATAGATATATTAGCCTAACCCCACCTAACCCCCATCTAATCCCACCTTGTCCTGGCCAATTCACGCCTAGTCTCTAGAGTATAAAATGCTGTGTACCCGGAAATAAAGTTAGTTGCTGTGACCGTTGCCATTGCTTAATAAAGCAACAAACATATTATAAGTTTGAACCAGATTCTCCGTCTGATTTACTCTTATCTGGTACCATATGTTCATAGTCTAATTTGGAGTGACTGGTGAAGGAGTATATTGTCGCAACAACCCCGACACTATTAAGAGGAGACTTTGTGCAGCAGGCCTTCATGGTAAAATAGCTGCTAGGAAACCATTGCTAAGGACAGGCAACAACCAGAAGAGACTTGTTTGGGCTAAAGAACACAAGGAATGGACATTAGACCAGTGGAAATCTGTGCTTTGATCTGATGAGTCCAAATTTGAGATCTTTGGTTCCAACCACCGTGTCTTTGTGCAACCGTGAAGCATGGAGGAGGAGGTGTAATGGTGTGGGGGTACTTTGCTGGTAACACTGTTGGGGATTTATTCAAAATTAAAGGCATACTAAACCAGCATGGCTGCCACAGCATCTTGCAGTGCCATGCTATTTCATCCGGATTGCGTTTAGTTGGACCATCATTTATTTTTCAACAGGATAATGACCCCAAACACACCTCCAGGCTCTGTAAGGGCTATTTGACCAAGAAGGAGAGTGATGGGGTGCTACACCAGATGACCTGGCCTCCACAGTCACCAGACCTGAACCCAATCGAAGTGGTTTGGGGTAAGCTGGACCGCAGAGTGAAGGCAAAATGGCCAACAAGTGCTAAGCATCTCTGGGAACTCCTTCAAGACTGTTGGAAGACCATTTCCAGTGACTACCACTTGAAGCTCATCCAGAGAATGCCAAGAGTGTGCAAAGCAGTAATCAAAGCAAAAGGTGACTACTTTGAAGAACCTAGAATATAAGACATATTTTCAGTTGTTTCACACTTTTTTGTTAAGTAAATAATTCCACATGTGTTAATTCATAGTTGTGATGCCTTCAGTGTGAATCTACAATTTTCATAGTCATGAAAATAAAGAAAACTCTTTGAATGAGAAGGTGTGTCCAAACATTTGGTCTGTACCGTTTATTAAACCTACATGAAAGGGCATATTTTTTGCAGGGACAATGTGCAAACAATGCAACATGTCCACAGTGCCAAGGCCCCACTAATGATAAGCCACGCCAGTATGTAACGGTTACTCACAGAAGACTGTGATGAAGAAGAGTCCGATGGGGTGTCAACACCGCTCAGCTCTGAGTCATCTGTGGAGGTAACAGAAAAAGAAAGACACATTACATGTGTATAGCATGTGGTTTTCTAAGATGCATCATCAGCACATGTAACACACATGTGTACATACCTTGATGTGGCAGACTCCTGAACTTCGGAAGACACTCCTGTGGGCAAGTCCAGGCTTCCTGTGTTCCACCCTCCCCACTTTGCATGGCTTGCAGAGGTCACGTGACTTGTGCCAACATTCATTTGTGTGTTGGAAAAGCCTACCAATAAAGACGCATCCGTTCATGCATGCCTCTAAATAGCTATTGCATTAATGGATGCGTTTACCATAGGGCCCCATGTTAAAAAAAACCGATATGCATTTTTTTTTACTGCACCCAAAAATGCTGCTACCAGCTTTTTTTTTGGCTATTTCAAAAAGGCATAGCATTTTTTAAGTGCATTTTTGACTTTGCGTATTTTGCATTGGAACCTATGGAACCGTTAATGGATTTGTTTTTCAAGATTTTTAACTTTGAAAAATGGATGGTTTTAGCAGATCCAAGGCTCAAGTGTGACCCTAGCCAAAGGCATTTTTTTTTAAACTGCTTCCTTGTCTCTCCCTGTATATGTTACATAGTACTCTCTCTTTTTTAACTTAAAGGGATAATTCTGTATGACTGCAGGTTTTTTCAACCTCACACTGTGCACATTCTGGCAAGGAGTATGCATATTGAATACTTGTGGTCACGTGACCACTTTTCCCTTCACTAATACCAGAGAATCCTCACAGCGAGCAGTGCACACGATATGAGGATTCCCAAGTGTGCTGTCACATAGAGCGGATGCAGATTTGTTGTTTTAGACCAGACCAACTCTGTGACTTAAAAAAATCTTTATTTACAACCTGGTTCAACACTGGTCTTCCACCCTGTTTCTCCCCCTATTGTCCTGACATGAACAATAAAATGAGTAGTGATGGGCAAACTCAAACTGTAAAGTTCGGGGTCCATACCAAACACATAGTGTCAAGGAAGTCTGTGTTATGGCCACTTTACACGCCCCAACATCGTTTCGATATTGGATACAACAATACGGGAGCACGCACTTTTTTGGCTGAACTCCAAGATCGCATAGGAGATGTTACACAGGGCGATATCGGCAGGCAACGCAACTGCGATGTCTACACCCCCTTGTACGAGCGACCCAGGAACGACCATTTAACATTGGAGTGAATAGGGGATGTTGCTCTCCAAGTCGGTGTTGGGCTGTCACACAGCACGATCCTGCCAGATCATCCATCCAATATTGGGCAGTTGGACAGCCTGCTCATTTCTCCCCAGATATAGTTTTGGCATCGTTCTTGCATCGAATTGGTCATTTACACCATACAACGCACAAACGATATCAGGGCCAACGCACGAACCACGTGACTTTTTATCAAAGTTGGATGACGATATCGCGCCGTGTAAAGTGGCCATTACTGTTTGCATTTGGATGCCCGGATGAAGGGCTAGGAGGCTGCAAAAGGAAGCAAAATGGCGATCTTAAGGAGGATTATACTTACCGTCTTTCCATTCCCCTGTCACACTACTTCTGGGTCCACTCAGTAAACCTTATGCATATTCACTTCTTCCCCACCCACCCTCTGTGAAAGTGTCTCTGATTGGTTGCAGTCAGACTGTACCTCCACCCTCTGTGATAGCATCTGTGATTTATTGCCCTACATACATTAGTGTAAAAATAAATAAAAAATGGCATATGGTCCTCTATATTTTTATGCCCAGCAGACTCCAGCTATATGCTTTATTCTGGACTCATATCAAAATACAAGAGACCCCACACACCCTTTTTTTTAATTATTTAAATAAATAACTTTAAAAAAACAGTGTGGGGTCCACCCAATTTTGACCAGCGCAGATAAAACAGACAGTTGAGGATTAATATTCTCAGCCTGGGGAGGCCCATGATTATTGAACCCTCCCCAGATTAAAAATAGCAGCAAGCAACCACCCCATAATTGGCACATCTATTAGATCAAATACAGTAGTCAGGACACCAGAATTCACACTGGGGGCTCCCCACTGCCCTCAGTAAATCCTGATGAACCCGCTGCCAAACTTGATAGGCTGCTAGACTGCAGGACATGGCGACAGAGAAGTCTGGCAATCAGGTAGCAGTTCAACAGATTTCACAGCTGTAGGTTCCCATGGTGTGAAATAATTTGAACCTCCTGCCAGATTGCCAGTTTGTCACATTGAGGGACATGGCAGCACAGCAGTCTGGCAATCCAGCAGCAGTTCAACTGAGTTCACAGCCATAGGTTCCCATGATGTGAAATCAGTTGAACCCCCTGCCAGATTGTTGGACTGGCGGATTGCGGGACACTGTGGCAAAGCAGTATGCAAATCCGGCCGTAAAGTCCCTGGAGTTCACTCTGGAGCTCCCCTTCTGCCTTCAGTAAACTCAGTTGAACCCACTTCTGAATTGCTGGACTGCTGTGCTACTATTTCATGCAATCCGGCTGCAGGTTCAACTGAGTTCACTGACGGCACTGAGTTCAACTCTGGTGAACTCAGTGATGTCACCACTTCTCACAGCCATATGCTCCCCTGCGGCTGCCAAGTTTGTCCCAGAAACTGCAGTGTTTGATCGCACTTTCAATCAGTGCAGCTTCTGGATATAGTCAATCACCAAAAATATCTACTTGTGCTACATAATATAGGCATATAACTCATCTAAACATAATACAACACAAAAGCAGAAATCAAGTACATAAAGTATGAACATATAGTAATGTGAACAGAAAATGACTGAAAAACAGGGACACCTGATGTATACAGCTGGGCTAAAGCAAGCCGAAGTGCCAAAGAAATGGTAATCATAAAAGAGGAAAGCAGAAGAGCTAAAAAAAAATCTATATTAAAACAGTGAATGGTGTCTGTTCGAAGCCTGGATAACCACCAATTACAAGTTTCAAGAGGACATTCGCCCAGCTACTGAATGGCTTCAACAGTCTCACTCTCTAAGCACTAGCTCCTCTCCCTGGACTAATTCCAACTGTTGCTTGCCCTGCAGTCAGTTGTGGGCAACCAATCCTATCAACATCCCATGTTATAACCTTATATAACTGCCAGCACTGATACATCTATACATGTCACTGTATCTACTGCATTAGATCTCCTACAGCAACAAGAGTGCTGTTTTCTGCTTTCAGCCACTGAGGTAAAGTGAAAGCTGAGCTCTGATTGGTTGCTTTGGACAATTAGACTCTTATGAAGCATACACAGCAATCTAGCAATCTATAATATAATATTGAATGCATCCATCTGTCTTAAGCCGGCGTCAAACCATTTGATTGTCCAAAAGGTCTATTTAAAAAAAAAAGGTTAGCCAATGCAGAAGCAATTAGGGCCTTAGTAATAAAGATGAGCGAACTTTCCTCGAACATGTTCCCCAATTTCAAATTCAGCACGAACATTGCAGGTTAAGTTCGGGATGGGAAACACAAGCAATTTAATAAAAATTTGGCAAACGTGGCTTTGTTTGGGGAAAAGGTTGGAAATTTTAAAATAGTCCTACAACTTTCCTTGAAGGTTTAGGGCCAAAATACTTGCTCAAAGACCCGGTGACTGGGAACATCCCTAACTTAGGATTGTGTGTTGTCCACAGCCATCGGGTGTACCGGTTTCTTTCAACCTGTAGAATTTAATGCAGCGTTAAAAGAAAGTTTTTAAGCTTTCTTGCATTTGCAGGTGTTGGGACACCTGCAGGCAATGAATTTTTGGAACAGTGCCAGATGTAGCAACAGCTGTGAAATTCAGGAACTTTAAAATCTCCTTTAAAGAGAGAGAGCTTTTTTAATTTTTTTGTATATTTTTTTTACAGAGCAAATCTTTATTATTGAACAGTGTCAGCAGCATATGAGTTCACCTCTTCTACAGTTATCTGCAATTCAGATAAAAATAGTTTATGTCCATTATATGCATAACATACATGGTTTTATAGGTCTGTTCACAGTCATGAAACATCATAATATAGATATTGCTTTTTGAAAATGTACAAATCCCTTTACTTCATTTCATTCCATACGTTAACAATACAGATATCTTGAATTTGCACAAGTATGTTATTATAGCATCAATCTTGGAGCTATCTGTGCATTGCGCACTAACCTTAGTCAACATTCCATATAAAATGGTGGTGAGCTGAAAGAACTAATATATTTTTCGTATTTCCCCTCCAAATATATCAGGCTTCAATAATCACTCCCCACAATCGTAATCCCAGGTGTTTCCTGTGGCATGGGGAATGGGATTTCTAATTACGGTGCCTTCTGCAGCCCAACCCATGGAGGGGTTAATGAGGAGCCAGGCAACAAGATTGGGCAAACAATAATATCCTGTGATTGGGTCCTGGTGCTAGAAGAGGTATTCAAAGGAAAGATTCTTCAATGCAGAGGCTGGTGCCATCTTGGGATTATCATAAAACACAGCTACACTGTACTATCGTGTGCCTGCTGTCTGCAGCTTGGAGACATGATGGATCCACCCCAAGAGATGCCTGCTCTGAAGGATGTGATCTTCCTCACCACTCAAAGGGGCCGAGGGTGCTTCACCATAACCGAAGCAGCCCTACTTATACATATGTGACCTGGAGTACAACCATATTATGGGCATTGGGCCTAATATGCAGCGAGGTCAGAATCCAGTGCTATTCCCACATGCCTGAAGAGGTCCCAATGGAATGTAGCTCAGAGTCAGGAGGTCATCTGTTCTGTATTCCTACTGAGACAAGCAAAGGTCAGAGTCAGGATCTTGCAGCATGCCTGGTCTTATTCTACCACAGCTGGTGGATTGGCAAATCCAGGAGGAGGAGGTAGTAGTAGCCCCTGTTTCCCTGCCTTGTGTAGTACCCCCGCCAGAGGCCTTCGACTGGGAGAATTTCACATGGGTACCCCTACATCCCCCTCGCAAGTTTCCTAATGGGCATGAACCACCCTGGTCTGTTTCATTTCTGGAATAAATTAGGCTCGCGGATGCCATCATCTGAGGGTGGTTGCAGGGGCCTAAGGCTAGCGCCTTTTATGAGCGAAGCGCCTAGGGATGGATGACAAAATTCTTCCAGAAGAGTGTGTTTGGATTCCTAGCTTAAGACGTGACTGGTGACAGGTGCTATGTAAACTGGTCCACCCTGCTGTATGACCATCCCCTTTCACGACTTTGCGCCCTGTATGTTGAGGAGGTGGTCACCTTCATGAAGATGAATGGAAGCAGGGGTCAGGTGTCTCCTAGAGGGGCTGGTCATCCCCTAATTCCTCTGTTCTCTTTTACAGCAGGATCCATGATGGGGTGTTCTGGGGTCAGGTGGTGATAAAGAATGCCCTTGGAGGAGTAGCCCCTATAACCCCCCAAGACCATCTGGCAGCAGAGTACATTATGGAAAGGTGACCTTCATCCCAGGCAGCATTCAAAAAGCTGCTTCAGTCTTTTTACTCTGATTAAAGCGGATTGCACTAAAAGAGACCTGTTTTTGGGTTGCTGACACATCCTGGAGTTGCCCTGTTGGCCAGATGAAACTGTTTTAAGTCCTCAGAAGAGCGAGGCCAGATTTTTTGTTAATTTTATTTTTCCACTTCCCAAGTTTAGTGCCGGTTGCACTTAGTGGGACTGCAGCCTTTGGGCTACACCTCAAAACCCTTAAATGATTGTCCCCTTAATGGACTTTACCCCATATTACAGTCTGCTGATCCTTGTGTAACTTACTTATAAACTGTGTTTATTTATATATGTGTGTCTTTTAAACTTATTATAGTCTGTGCTAAGTGCCTATTTTAAAATGATCACTGTGGATTTTAAATGTGAAAAAATATATCATGTACCAACGTGAGCTTTTTTTAAAAGTAGCCACAGTAAAACTTTTTTACATCACTCCTTGTGTGCTGGACTATTTCTGCAAACTAAGAGGTGCTTTGATATTGCCCTACAAATGCTGGCAAACAAGCTGCAAGCCTTTGGCCTGAAGGTCTGAGGTATGGAAATTCAAAACACTACACACATTCCTGTAGTATGGGACAAGGTAACTGCAGTCCTCAAGAGCTACAAACAGCGCATGTTTTAAGGATTTCCTTAGCATTGTACAAGGTGTTGGAATCATCACATCTGCAGGTAATGAAATTACCACCTGTGCAATGCTAAGGAAATCCTGTAAACTTGCATTGTTTGCAGCCCTTGAGGACTGTAGTGGCCCACCCCTGCCCTAGAAGTCTCTGTGAAGGTAGCCAGGGGACAAGAGGAATCCTCGAGCCCTTTCACCACAACCTTGGCTCTGTCTGGGCTTTAGAATCCTGTGCCCACGGTGCATTGTTTGATGCTTTTTTTGACAAAGATTTAAAAAATCTGTATCAAAATTTACATGTCTATCCTGAGGTAGGCAAAGTTCTGTGCACACGTTTTTTTTTTTCTTTGCAGATGTGCTTCAGATTTCTATTTTCTGCTCCAAAATCTACACCAAATCTGCAAGGAAAAAAAAACAATGTTGGCACAGCACTTCTGAGCTCTTATATACTTTGCTAGCTTCGGGATAGACATGTAGCCTCAGGTAATCCATCACATGAATATTTGATTTATATTGTAATACAGTACTAGTATTTTGATTGTGGTGTGCACCTGAGGATTTACTGTGAGGGAGCCCTTAGCTATCATACTTATTTTAGGCTTGGTTCTTTTTGTGTTAGGTCTAAATAGTGACACAAATGTGCATGTATCATCTATTTGCTACAGATACTGTCTTGAGACTGGAGGCACACTGTCGTGCATCAAACACGCAGCGTGTTTGATGCACGACAGTGATGCGAGTGTACTGCGTGTTTGTGGGTGTGTGGTGTGAGTGTGGTGCGTGTGGTGAGTGTGCCTGCATGTATTGATGTGAGTGTGCTGCGAGTGTCAGGTGTAAGTGCGTGTGGGGTGCATGTGTTTGTGATACTGTCCATGGTCCTGAAGGACCACGGGTAGTATTTGTCGGGGAATTCAAACTCGCTGGCTGTCAAAAGCCGGCGAGTTTGAATGTCCCACCATGTGCATACAGTAATAATCATCCTGCCCCGCTGTGACAGCGGTGCAAGATGATTATTATAATGTGCTTTAGCACTCATGTCAGCATGTGTCCTGAGACTGTCCAAGCTCCTGGACACATGCTGAGGTCATAAATGACCAAATGTGTGTTTTGTGCCTATAAATCTGCAAAGCCGGTAATTGTCGGCTTTACAGTTTCATTTCTAAACTCCTGCTGCTCCTGTCAGTGAACAGCGGTAATGTACGCTGTCCAGCATCCTGAGTGCTGAAGCAATCAGCACAGGCAAACTACTGTGCTCATTACTTGGCTGTTCAGGACCTTGGACAGCGTACATTACCGCTGTTCACTGACAGGAACAGCAGGAGTTTAGAAATGAAACTGTAAAGCCGTCAATTACCAGCTTTGCAGATTTATAGGCACAAAACACACATTTGGTCATTTATGACCTCAGCATGTGTCCAGGAGCTTGGACAGTCTCAGGACACATGCTGACATGAGTGTTAAAGCACATTATAATAATCATCTTGCACCACTGTCACAGCGGGGCAGGATGATTATTACTGTATGCGCATGGTGGGACATTCAAACTCGCCGGCTTCTGACAGCCGGCAAGTTTGAAGCGATTTGCGCAGCACACTCGTGCAAATATCGGACAGTGTCCTGTATGGGGGGGAGATTTTCTTGCTCCCATAGACTTGCATTGCGTTCAACCACATCAGAATCACGTGCAGTCGCAGCATGCTGTGACTGCACTTGCTTCTAACTCGCAATGCGAGTTAGGTGCGGGGGACTCGCACCAGTGTGCCCTGCCTGATAGGGCAACACTGGTCCGAGTGCAATGCGAGTTTCCCTCACGTTGCACACGCGCGAGTCCCTCACCAAATGTGCCTTCAGCCTAATAGCTAGAACCTATCCATGTACATATAACTTATTGTGCATACAGGGGACCCAATTGTCAAAGTTTGTTGTTACCTCAGTTTTGCTCTTGCAATTCTGCCCTTTCTTTTTTCTGGATTACCTTAATTCTTGGAACTATTTTCCCAATTTACTTATATATTACTATGATGATTTATTGTGTGTATTTGTATATGTCCTAATAAAATTGGTATTTTTAAATTCAATTTTGGTATGCCCTCATCTTTGTAGGTTGTACTGATCTTTCCCCCATACTCCTTTAGCATTTATTTGGGTTTCTTTTTTTTCAAATTCTTTTTTACATCCTTTTTTGGAGTGGTTGGGTAGAATTAGGGAGTCTTAAAAAAATGGATCATATTATAAAAAATGGTGAAAGAGGAATGTATTGAGGTTCATTTTTGAATAGAATATTTATTGGTATGGTTATTTGTGTCCTTACTGACTTACGGTTATGGTTATCTGATTGACGCCTCAGCATTACTATCCTCTGGGCTTGCTGTCAGCTGACACTACCCAGCTGGCATCAACTGCAAATACCATGATATGGTTTACCAATGCACCATGGCAGCGAGAGAGGCGGAGCGAAGCACCAGGAGTGGCGCTTAAAATGGGGACAGCACTCTTGGGGTGGCTGCAACCTGCTATTTTTTTTAAAGATTTTAAAATCTTTTAAAATTGTAAAGATTACTCACATTTTCAGCTGTTCAAGTGGATGGATGGATGGATGGATGGATGATGGATGGATGGATGGACAGACAGACGGATGGGTGGATGGAAGGAAGGATGGAAGGAAGGATGGAAGTGGAGACAGATTTATAGATAGATGGAAAAAATAGATTTGGAGATAGATAGATGTCAAACAGCTATATAATGTCCCACCCCTTATATATTTTAAGCGTACACCCTTTAGTGCCTTTCATGTGCCTTGTATTTAGCTAAAAATAGATAATTAAGTAAAAAAAAAAGTACCCTCTATTTTTCATTGCCACCTAGAGTACAATAGACAGCTGCAGCCTGCAGACCACAGCTGGTGGCTTAACCTTGGCTGGTAATCCAAAACAGAGGTCACCTCAAGCTATTTTTTTCATTATTTATTTACAAATTATACAACAATTAGAAAAAAAATAATGTAGAGACCCACCTATTTTGGATCACCAGCCAAGGTAAGTCAGGCACACACTGACACATGGCTGTGCCATATGAGAGTTTATCTGAGAACTCTGCAAAACCGTGCATGTTCTGTCCTTAGATGAATTATCTAATGTCACCGCTCAGCTCAGAAAGTCAGCAGCCAGTGTCTGAGCACTAATCCCGGAGGGCGGACATGCCTCTGGACTCTCCACTCATTGAGATATAGCAAAGCTAAAATGGTTCATTGCTGCGGGACAACTCATGCTGGCTGTAGATTAACGTTGGAGGGTATGTTTTGTGGGTAATAATAAACATGGATGTCTGTGTGTTTTATTCCAAACAAATAATTTTTCTCTTTGTTGTGTGTTTTTACTACTTACTTTTAGATTGATAATGACCAATCTAACATAGACCTGACATTATTAATCTTTAGGTTATCATAAGTAAAAAGGTCCACTCACCTGACTTCTCTCTCCAGTCTTCCTCCTTCTCAGCACGAACTCCAGCGGGCCTGTAGCTGCATCCAAATCACTTCCAAGAATTGTCCAGCAAGTTAAGGAAAATTCCAACTTCAGTTCTTAATAAAATTTCCATTTATTGGTATGCAGGTAAAAAACTTTTTTTGCACATAAAAACACACAGATTAGTTTATCATGTCTTCAGGCAACATGTTTCGGCTAGCTGTAGTCTTACTCATGATCCGATATTATCAATCTAGGGTTTGGTGTCAAATGGCTAATCCTAAACTGACATTAAGCACTTATTATCCAGTCTGCCACTGGCACCAGTGCAACTGGAAATGGGGTAACCACCAGTTTTGGCATCTCTCATGGAGGCACCAATTTTGGGGTGGCTGCAGACTGCAATTTTTAGATTGAGGGCCTAGAATGCATGGGCCTTACTACGCTGAGAATTCCAGTCTGGGTTACCTTGACTGGCAAACAAACATACAGCAAAATGCACGCAAATATTGTTCAATTATTTATTAATTTCTACAGTAATCTGGTGTTATTTTGGCTGCAATCACAGATGCCAGCGGGTGGGCAATCACCAACACCTGTGGGTGGGGCTAAATCTGACTTTAACCAATCAAGGGGTGGGGAGCAGTCAATATTTCTGAGGTTCATGAGTGGGCTCGGGAAGCAGGGAGACAGCAGCACTGAAGCTTGGTAAGTAATAGTCTAGGAAGCTAATGGCTAGGCCAAAACAGTGAGGCTCCACTGTGAAATGTTTTGAGGTGTGTTTGACAGCTTTTGGGCCCCTTTGAAGGTGTTTTCTAGGCCCTTGTTTTTCCCTCCCAGTGATTTGAATTGTTTTTAGAAGTTCAGCAAACTGTTCGCCAATCTATCCAGTGAACATATGCCCATTCACCGAACAGAGCCAAACCCGAAATTCTAAAGGTTCGCTCATCTCTACTCATTAATGAAAATTGCCTCGCAGTAAGATCATTGTGGGTGCCTATAGCAACCAGTGCAGCTTTCAGCATTGAAGCTGTTGAGATAAAGTGAAAGCTGAGCTCTGATTGGTTGCTATGAACAACTAGACCTTTATCAATCATAACCAGTAATCTAAACCATAATTCTGAATGCATCCTTCTGTCCAACGTCATCATGGCTGGTGCATGTGCAGTGCTATGTGCATGTTGTTGTTGAATTCTTCAAAAAAATGGAGCCAGAATCAGTGCATGGGCATATCGCAAACTCTGGCACCATTTTATTGAAAACACTGTCTCTGCAAATGTCACCATTTTATGGCCAGGGTCACACATGGCCATGCGCTTTTTTAAGCCCTTAGAAAACGATCCAGTTTTCTAAGGGTGCCAATAGTGTCCCCTGAGGTCCTTGACGTTTTTGGGAAATTTTTGGACTTAGTCATTTTTTCACCAAAAACACATGCAAAAACGCATGCAGAAATACATGGTGCCTATATGTGCCATGCGTTAACGCATGTGTCTCCCATAGGGCCCCATGTTAAGAAACCGCATGCGTATTTTTACTGCACCCAAAAACGCTGCTAGCAGCGTTTTTAGGGATGCTGCAAAAAAACGCATGCGTTTTTCAAAAATGCACAGACACATGCGTTAACACATATGCGTTTTTGGACTCTGAAAAAAATATCCAAAATGTTCCCAAAAACAGATTTCAGCCGAAAACGGATGGTATGGCCAGGTTCACACATACAAATCCGTTTTTGCCTTAAATCCATTTTTGGGAACATTTTGGATTTTTTTTTTCAAAGTCCAAAAACGCATATGCGTTAACGCATGTGTGTGCATTTTTTTAAGAAACGCATGCGTTTTAATGCAGCAGCCCAAAAACGCTGCTAGCTGCGTTTTTGGGGTGCTTTCAAAAAACGCATGCTTTTTTTAACATGGGGCCCCATAGGAAACGCATGCGTTAACGCAGGCACATATAGGCACCTGCATATGCGCTTTTAATGAAAAAATGTCTAAGTCCCAAAATTTGCCAAATATGTCCAGGACCTCAGGGGACACTATTGACACCATTAGAAAAATGGATTAGTTTTTCTAAGGGCTTAAAAAACAGATTTGTATGTGTGAACCTGGCCTATGTGTGACCCTGGCCTATTTCATATGATATTCACAGAGTGTCTTTAAGACAATGGTGCTGGAGAGCGAGATATGTGCATCTCCATCACCATTTTATTGAAGGATTCAATTATAATGTGAACATAGCACTGCGGACATGCCAGCCATTTGGATAATGGTGGTGGCTGTAGCACAAAATTTAAATAAAAGGGTAGGAAAGCAGCCAGGGGAGGAATAGATAAGAACACACCCTTCTGTCCGAAGCAGAGATGGCCACCACGTGTGCAGTGCTATGTTCACATTGTAGTTAAATTCTTCAATAAAATGGCGCCAGAGTCAGTGTTGACCTCGAAAGGCAAATGCAAGAGAGGACTGAATAATTCAGAGAATTATATTGACCGGAGGTCCTATTAAGATCCAGTGAGTCACAGACTGAGACAGAGGCAGAAATAAACAACAGTATTTTTTACTGATATGGGGATCAAAGTATGGTTCAGTATAGAATGTATAAGTATCAAAATCCCCTTAAAATATTACCAATAACAGTTTCACACACTCAACGTTAGCCGACATCAATGCACCGATCTCAGAGTTCCCAGGGTATGTAAATCACACTCAGAACCAGGAGCAAATTTACCTACACATTAGACTTATCAAGGATTTTACTTAACTAAAGGTTATGTACATCAAGTGTGGGCGGTCTGATGGGACCTCTGAGATGGCACACTGAGTATAACTTATCACAGCTAATAACAATACAATACACTATATCAATGCTGGCTATACACTTAGCACAGGGATACCCGGGTATCTCAAAACTATGGTACCATAAACCTCAAATGTAGCTTTACACCAGTGTATATTCCACGTGGGCTGCAGCAAGTCCAGAAAAAGAAAAAAGAAAAAAAACTTTTGCGCAAAAGAAAAACGTATTGTAAAAACAACAGCAAAATTTGGCAGCTTACCAGCCAATGCCAGATTCACAGGTCCAGTACTTTAGTTCTGTAAGCTTGGGGTGCAATCTGTGGAGCACTCTTTTCCAGGGCTTGTCAGGAACTTGTCAGGATCCTCCCAATGTGGATGGCACCGGACGCCAACTCTCCTTTCGCTGTCACTCACGGCCTTCCTGGACGCCAATCACTCGCTCCATCAGGGGGAACATCTCCTCAACCTCCTTGTCAGGATCCTCCCAATGTGGATGGCACCGGAAGCCGTCTCTCCTTTCGCAGTCACTCACGGCCTTCCTGGACGCCAATCACTCGCTCCATCAGGGGGAACATCTCCTCAGCCTCTCCTCAGATCCTGGACACTTGCTCGTTTCGAGACAAAGTCTTTAGTCCACACAACAGGGCTTGCAAACAACTTTAAAGGCCTATATAGCTTGCACTGGCTTTGCTATAATCCTTACACTAGTAATGGCCACCGCAGAGAGAGATCAACAACCACCGGAGCAACTGACAGAGCTGTCACCAAGGCAACCAGAGATTGTGCTTTCACTTTTCTAGACACAGAGCAGTCACCATGGCAACCAGAGACTGTGTTTTATCTTTCCTGGGCCACTACAAAATGGCAGTCTGCTTGGTTTTAGCAGCTTATCAGTTTACTCTCTTACAGAATCTCCATGGCTAATCATTTCAACACAGCATCTGGGATTGCCAGTTCAGCACTGAAAAGGGTAAGGATCTGTTTCTTCATACAGTGTCTCGATGTTTAAGAGCATTTGAAATGAAAGCCCACTCTGCAGTGACGAAACCTCTCATTAGCAGAATTAAAAGGCTAGACTCACTTTTGGTGAGGAGCAAGTTGTGTAGATATAGAAGTGGTCCACAGTTCATTTTAGTAATGAAACCAAGTTTAATTTATTTGGGTCTGATGGGAAACATTACGTTCGTCAAAAAATTGGGGACAGATTGAAAATTAAGGAAAGACTGAACCTAAAATGTGTAAAGAAGTCAGTGAAAGGTGGTGGAGTAAATATCATGGCTTGGGGAATGTTTTCTGCTGCAGTGGTTAGACCTCTCTTACAGCTACATGGTAGAATGAATGCAAATGTGTATCAGAACCTTCTTCAACAACACATGGTTCCTTACAGCCATCAATTTTCTTGCAGACAATGCCCACTGTCACTCAGCAAAATTGAAAACATTGAAACTATGGCCTGTTCTAAACCCAGAGTCCTTTTCAAAACCCAATAGAAAATCCTTGGTTACCAAGGTATGGCCAAGAACCCCCCAACAGTCAAAGAACTGTGGAAAAGAACGGAAGAAGAGTGGACCAAAATCACACCACATTAGTGTTAAAGACTAGTGTACTTTTCCTACTGATTGGTGGCTGTTGTAACGTTCATAAAATTTAGTTTTAATCTTTCTCTGTGGTACAGTCATTGCTGTTCTCTAATTATGATCATCACATTATCTCAGGGTGGTATAATGGACAGGGAATAAGGCAAGATGGTAAAATGGACAAGGGCATTCAGGTCTGTGTGACCCTGGACTTGGGGTCACTGACTAGCCCTGTTCCTGAAGGTACCTCTGTAGGTGAGGAGGTTTGGGTCACCACCCTAGCCCTTTGCTCCTGATAAGCCCTAGGCTAAGAGCCCCTACCTCCACCCACGGACTGGGAAAACCCAGCAGTTTCAATGGAAGTCAATGGCAGCAATAACACAGCTCAGCACAGCACAACTTCACACCACAGGGTCCAAGTATAGTAAAAATGAGCTCATACTGCGACACCTAGTGGAGGGAAGTGGAGATATTTAAAGGTTGGGGGAATGGAGATCTGAATACTAAGACACACCCCTCCATCTCCACCTATGAGTCACCCCTCCACCTGCAGAGCTGCAGCACACAGCATTGACTGAGGAAAAAAAACTCATTTAATCACAGTAGCAGCACAAATGGACTGCAATGTGACACACGTTTTGTGTACAATAAAGGTTGTAAGTTAGTAAACTTTGGTTATTTTGGAAAACACCGTTCTAGTGGCATAGTGCACCACTTAAACAAAAACCTTCAATGTGGATTACATTCTGTCTGAAAAAAATCAAGTGATCATACATTATTCTCAAATTTTGATCGTCAGTATATATAATCATAGACAGATAAAATGAAAATATCACTACAAATAAATTCATATTCTGTGTACTCTCAGGAATAATCCTGATGAAGGATTATCAAAATGTACGTTGGAACGGTGGGGATATGGTGGCACAGTGGCTATTTGAGTAAGTTTTCAATTTGCTATTGTGGGCTCTAGTTTTTTTCATTGTTTAGTTACCATATACTGTATTTATTGTACTTACCAAGCATTTACAATACAATATTTTATATTGTCATATCATTGTGATATTTGGATATCTGTATACATACTGTCCAATATATGGGGCTACTGCTTTCTATACTTATTACAGTGCATTTTTTAGTTAATTTACATATAGCACTTTACATTTCTAATACTATTTAAATATTTGCATAATACCGATTGTTATATATTTACAATTCAATATTTAAGGTTATTTCAACATTGCGTTTTACGTTTCCAATTTATTCTGTACATTGCTTAAATACTCTGCACAATACTTGCCCCCATATATTTATATTAATATCACTTAGTTTGAACAAATATCAGGGGCCTGGAGCAGTTTGCCAAAGAAGAATGGTCTAAAATTCCAGCAGAGCATTGTAAGAAACTCATTGATGGTTACCGGAAGCGGTTGATCGCAGTTATTTTGGCTAAATGTTGTGCAACCAAGTATTAGGCTGAGGGTGCCAATACTTTTGTCTGGCCCATTTTTGGAGTTTTGTGTGAAATGATCAATGTTTTGCTTTTTGCTTCATTCTTTTTTGTGTTTTTTCATTGAAGACAAATTAAATGAAGATAATAATACCAAAGAATTTGTGATTGCAATCATTTTCAGGAAGAAACTGAGTATTATCTGACAGAATTGCAGGGGTGTCAATACTTTTGGCCAACACTGTATATACCCTTTTTTCAGGAAGATTTTCATTAACAATGTGTGAAATATATTTGATCACTAATATCTTATAATAACACTGGGGAACACAATTTTTTAGGAGTTAGGTCAGACAACTGTTCTTAATTAATTTTTGGATACTGAATCCAGAAATGATCTCAGTTTTTCTCTATCACGTCAAGTTTTTGAGCTATAGGATTTTTGTTTTCTCAAAACTATGTAAACTACTGTACCTAAAAAGTGGTATTTTTTTGTTAAATAGTACAAATATGAACAAAAAATGAAACTACAAGTTGCCACGTAGCTCTATATGATTTCGAATTGTAATCAGATAACAAGTCTTATTACAGATATCAGTGCAATTGTGCATTTCTGGCAGGTAAGTTGTGGAGGAAAAACTTGACGTGCTAGAAAAAAACTGACTACATTTTTGGAATCAGCATGCCAATTTTAGTATAAATCAGCTCAAAAACCTAACTCAACAGAAAATTTTTTTCAAATTGTTCCCCAGTGTTATTTCACTTTATAATGATTATACTTCGGCTATATATGTAAAATTGCGGATAGTAGCCATATACAGTAGCTCCGTTGTCCTTTCCACTGTCGGCTTTCTTTTAAATTAGGATAGTACATGGGGTATGTATTTATTTGTAGTGACATCTTCATTTTTTCTGTCCATGTTTATATTCAGTTTATATTCAGTCCTGCTCATTTATTGGCATCCATGAAGTGTAAGTATACAATATAGAATATCTTCTAAAAAAAATTAATCAAGTGAGATAGCTTTTTTGTGTTAAGTGTTTTAAAAAGCCACATGTTACGTCCTGTTCCTTTTCACAATGGTGAAGACAAAGGAGCTGTCTGAGGACATCAGTATCAAAGCTGCTATTATTAGCAAACACAAGACTTCCAAAGGGTATAAGGTAATCTCCAAAGACCTTGGTGTTAGAGTTTCAACAGTGCACAATGTTATTGAAAAATTTGCCAAGCATGGAACCATCAAGAACCTCCCTGGATGTAGGGGAAAAAGAAAAACAAGATATGTCTTTGAATGTTGGTGCGAATGGTGGAAAAAAAAACACATCAAACATCCAAAGACCTGAAGGCCAACTAGAACAGTCTGAGGTCATGGTTTCAACAAGTACCATACACCACACCCTAAACCAAGCAGAGCTTTATGGGCCAAGGCCAAGGAAAAAAAATTGCTAAAAAAAGACATAAAAAGGAACAACCGATCTTTGGTAAAGTGCACCTTGACAAACCACAATCCTTGTGGGAAAATGTTCTGTGGAAAGATGAAACAAAAATAAACGTTTTTGGCAATACAAAGCAATAGTTTGTTTACAGATGGCACAAAGAAGCTTATAAGGAAAAGAACACCCTACCAACAGTTAATCATGGTGGAGGATCCATAATGCTGTGGGGTTGTTTGCTACATCTGCTACTGGAGGCCCTGACCGTATCACAGGAATCATGAAAACAGAGAATTATCAAGAGACTTGAAAGTGAAAAAAAGTGAAATTTCCTACCCAGTGTAAGAAAACTTGGTTAAAGTTGAAGATCATGGGTCTTCCAGCAAGACATTGACACAAAGAACACATTGAATTGTAGACAGGAATAGTTGAAAAAGAAAAATGGACTGTTTTAAAATGTCCAGCAATGAGTGCTAGCCTCAATCCCACTGAAAATCTTTGGGGTGAGCTGAAATGCCATTAAGAAAAAGCATTGAGTCGGTTGACAGGGTAGGGGGTACTTGGATACCGGGACAGGTTGCTACTTCAGTGGGGATCACGTCTTGTCGGATCCCGGTCCCATGCCCTGGACACTCAATGGCTGAGGAGAAAATTATTTGGGATGGGGGATTATTATACGTGACTCCACCTGTGGTACCTGGTAATGTGGTTACCGCTGAGGTGATGGTAATGCAGCTTTGGTATTACAGCTCTCCACAGGCGAAGCTTTTATCTCTTGGCAGCGGGGTGGATGAGGGGAGTAGTAGCCTTTACCTCTCAGGTGTTGTTGAGACCTTTTAGGCGACGGATTAACTAGAGACAGAGTCCAGATCAGCTCAAACAGTTCTTTTTACAGGTACCAGGCAGATATTTAAGGAACATGGTACAGTCCAGTTTCCAGGGGTTAGTTGCCACAGGCTTTGAGGTTCACCACAGAGTCTGTCTGAGACACCTTTCAACACTTTCCTCAATCCTGCTCTTAAGGGCTCTTTTGGCTCTTTACTTTCCCACTCACAAGTCTAGTCTCTGGTCCTTGGGGTCTGTTGCTTAAAGTCTCTTTTCACTTGTCAGCATCTTGAACCCGGCTATGGGATAGATGTTGGATTTCTTGATGGGTGCTGTGACTCCTTCTTATGAGGATCACAGCCTGCCGGTCAGTGGTTTGGGGTAAACCTGGCAAACCACCTCGGTTCCGGTACACCAGTAGTGACCTGGACACTCCAGACAGCTGCCACTAAGTCTGGGGTGTCCCTTTTCTTGTCTGGGTACCTCTTTAGGTTTGAGGTACCTTCCTGTCAGAGCTGCTGTCTCAGCTGCGTCCGTCCTTTTTCAGTTCCACAGAACCCTGCATTCAACAGCTTGAAGAAACTGCAAAGGAAGATTGGGAGAAAATACCAGGTGAGAAGTGAAAGAAGCTTATAGATGGTTATAAGAAATGTTTGGAGGATGTCATCAATGCCAAAGGGTGTGCAACCAAGTAGTAATTAGGGGTGCCTTTATTGCTGCACATGCTGTTTTTTCTGTTTCTTCTTTGAAATTGCATCATGTAAGTTGACGAACAATGTTTTATTGTTGTATCACTTTGGACCACTAATTAAAAAATCCTGAGGATATACCTTTGGTACATTTCTCTTTATTTCTGAAGATACAAAGTCGATGAAAAATATGAAGGGGGGCAAATAATGGTGAGTAGCACTGTATGTATTTTTTGAGCCTTCCTGATTACCCTTTTATGATTTTGAAAATTAGCATTTGTTTGCCACTTCAGCTTGGTTTAGTCCAACTGTATGCATCAGGTGTCCCAGCTTTTCATTTTCTGTTCTCATTACTATATGTTCATACTTTTTGTATTCACATTTTTTATGATATGTATTTATAATGTGAAACAATATAATACATATTTAAGTGGCATGTTACTTGTTTTTCTACTTATTTGTTGTATCAGCTTCTAGATGTAGCAGAGCTGGGATTGTCATAGGACAGTGTTCTGTGGATTACTTTGGACCTGCATAGGTGTTTTTGGGGTTAAAAAGGGGTGAAAGGATGTGTGTTTTTTATTTTAAATAAATTATTTTTCGGTGTTTGTGTTTATTTATTTTAATTTACAGATTAGTATGGGGGACTGTCATGGAAAACCTCTCCCATTACTAATCCAGGTTTTAATGTCAGCTGTGATTTTTGACAAATCACATCTGTGATTAATACCTTATATTGACTTGATTTCCATCACACTAGCTCAATCGGAATGAGCCAGTTAAGCGCCAGGATTTGGGCATCTAATGGCTGCTCCAATTCTATGGCAGCTGCGGGTTGATACTTTTAGCCTGGGGAGGCCTCAATAATCATGGGCCACCCCAGGGTGAGAATATTAGCCCCCAGTTGTGGGCTTTATCATGACTGAGTATCAAAATTTGGGGGGAATAATTTATTTTTATTTTTTTTATATATTTCGAGTTAAATGGTGTGGGGTCACCCTATTTTGATACGCAGCCAAGATAATTGCACATGGCTGGGGCAGCCAGCTGCAGCTGTCTGCTTTGCCTGTGCTGGGGGAAAGTATGGGGGAATCCATACCCTTTTTTCCAATTACTTATTTATTTTTACATTAGTGTGTAAAGGGCAACCAATTACAGATACCAGCACATATGGTTGAGGCACAGTCTTACTGCAACAAATCACAGATTCTTTCACAGAGGGTGAACAGGGAACAAATGAATGTGCATAGTGTTTAATGAGTGGACCCGAAAGGAGTGTGATAGCGGTGCGGAAGCTCAATAAGTATGATTGTCCTGCTTTAATCTCTATTTTGCTTCCTTTTGTAGCCCTTAGCCCTTACTAACACAATTTTATAGCACAGATGTTCAGGTCCCCATAGACTTATAAGGGGTTCTGTATCTGGGCTTAAGTTTAGGTCAAGTTCAGTCCTGATCTGGACTTTCTTTTTTTTAGCGAATCCGAACATCTGCAGGTTCACCCATCTTTAGACATGACCACAGCAGCCCAGCAGTAACCACTGAAATATTCACATTATTCTCATGCAAAAGAAACACTGTTCTGTATGTACAAAAAGCAATTAATGAGCAGATAACCATGCAAGTAACAATACAGATATTTAGCATGAATTAGAGAGTAGAATCACGTGCACTGGTGAGTATAGTAGTGGTGAGTTCAGTTGCTTCATAATTTAGGGTGTGTGCCCACATAGTGGTTTTACGTCGGTTTAGCAGCGAAAACCGCCGGCGGTTTAGCATAGGTTTTATTTAAATTTATGTAAATCCTAAGCAGCGTTAGGACTTACAAGTAACCCTATGTAATTTAGAAACCGCTGTGCACACATAGTCGGTTTATGTGAGCGGTTTTCCAGCGGTTTAGCAGCATACAGCATGTCAATTCTTCTCAGCGGTTTTTGTTCGGTTCCATGAAAAAAATCCTCCATAGAAAACCGCCGGAAAAACCGCTGGAAAAACCGACTGAAAACCGCTGTGCACACGCTGAAAAAAACTGCCGGAAAACTGCCGGAGCACAGCTGGAGACTTCAGAGCTCAGAACTGATAATTTCCAGCGGTTTACTGACGATTTGAACGTCACTAAACCACTATGTGGGCACACAGCCTAATACTAGCATTGCTGTGTGATTCCCATGTCTTTCTTCTCTTTATTTTTCAAGCCAGCATGTCTACTTTGGTGCTAAACATGATATTGTGTGCCAGTCCCTACAACTAAACCACAGGCTGAGCTTCATAGGTTTCCAAACTGTTTACTATATCAAGCAATAGTACGGTATTGCTGTATAAGTGATTGGACACTCATGGGTTTGAGTCCCCTAAGGCTAGGGTCACACTTACGCCATGGAAGCGCTAAAAGCTAGAGTTTTTCACAGATGCAAAACGCTAGCGTTAACGCTTCCATAGGCTCCCATGCAAAAACTATATGGTCAAAATGCAACATGTTTGATGATAGGCGTATTTGCAAAAGCGCCAAAAAATGTGAAAAGCAGAATTTTTAGGGGCGCTTGCAAAAACACATGCGTTTTTTAACTTGGGAGTCTATGGGAAATGCATGCGTTAACACATGGTACATATATGTACCATGCGTTAACGCTAGCGCTAAAAAGGGAACAAATGCCATAAAAATGGCAAGGGAAAAAACTGCTTACTTTAACGCACCCTCCCAAATGTGACCCTAGCCTAAGGGGACTAAAATTTAAATGAAAAAAAGAGTTTTAAAGATATAAAAAAATAAACATTTTAATCACTTCACTAGTTTATCAAAATATAGTCTTAACTAGCTTATATGGTAAAAGCTGAAATGAAAAAAATCATAACGTCGAAACTGCATTTTTCTTGCTCACCACACTTCTGTAAAATAATTAAATAAAATATAGATCTTGCATTGCACTCAGCACCATGTCAACAGGCAGCTCAGACCTGTGCAATGTTCCTCAGCCCTATACAGGCTTAGGAGAGGATGGCAGCATGCTGCATCTGTCTGCTAGTCTCAAGGCCACGGCACACACTTCAATGTTGTGAACGATATCACTCAAGTGATCCGGAATTTTGATCGCTTGATCGATATCGTTCGTGCGTCGCTGCGTGTAACCGAGCGATCTTTCAGTAAAAAATCGCTTGATTGTTTGGATGATTTGTGAGCATGACCTCAAATCCATCGTTCATCGTTCAATTAACCTGCGTTCAACCTGCTGCATCACTGCATCATGCTGTGTGACACCTCTCAAACGATCTCATTCTCGACTTCGCCTATTCCTGACGCTAGATGGTGTCGATCGCTAAGTAGTGCGCACTATCCCTGGCGCGTTGCCAAATTTAAATCGTTAACGAGATCTATGCTTGCGACGCCGCACAAACAATATCAATAAATTCTTCTAGCGATCTCGATCATGTGACTTTTCAGGCAATATCGTTCACAAGATTGAAGCGTGTGACGTGGCCTTTAGATCACTCGCACCCATACAAGTTTATAGGTGCGAGTGAAACTTTGGACTGCACTCTGCAGACATGTGAGTGCAGCGCAATATAAGCTGAGGCCAACAATGGTGGAGATGAAGAGATTAATATCTCCCTCTTCTCCGTACCTGTGATCTGATCAGCAGAGGCTGTCATTACCATAATCACATCTGATTCGACATCTTAGGGTACCTTCACACATCGCAACATTGCATGCAATTTCACTTGCAACTTACTGGTTGCAGTGAAATCAAGGACACATTGTTACATTTGTACACAGCAACAAAATAGAACAATGTGTCCATGATTTCACTGCAACCAGTAAGTTGCCAGTGAAATTGCATGCAATGTTGCGACGTGTAAAGGTACCCTTTACTCTGGTGTGTCCTTAGCCAAAAAGTGATAAAAAACATCATGAAACCTTGTTTATGGCCACTTTAAACGTCCCAACATCGTTTCGATATTGTATACAACAGCGCGGGAGCGCACACTTTTTTGGCTGAAATCCAAGATCGCATAGGAGCTGTCACACAGGGAGATATCGGCAGGCAACACAACTGCGATGTATACGTCCCCTTGGAGGCGCGAACCAGGGAACGACCATTTAACATGGGAGTGAATAGGGGATGTTGTTTTCCAAGTTGGTGTTGGGCTGTCACACAGCACGATCCTGCCAGATCGTCTATCCAATATCAGGCAGTTGGATAGCCTGCTCAATTCTCCCCCGATATCCTTTTGGCATTGTTCTTGCATCGAATTGGACATTTACACCATACAACGCACGAACAATGTGACTTTTTATCGAAATTGGACGACGATATCGGGACGTGTAAAGTGGCCATAAAAGTTATTTTGGAAAATAGTAACTCAAACGCCCAATTTTTTTTATTTTATTTTTTTTACAAACTTCTGAATTTGTTTTGCAACACATAACAAATATCCATACAATTTGGTATCTCCATAATCACTGACATAGAAAGTCATGTTTCAGGGCCAATTTTAGCACAAAATAAATGTTGATGAAAGCAAAGCCAGGAAGTGCCAGTGGGTTAACAAAGAGAGTGACCTCCTTTTGGCAAATTCATCACTACTGATCTAGCATCATAAATGGCGTTAAAGTTCTTAGGCTGGCTTCACACAACGGTTTTGTTCCTGTCTGTGGGGATCCTGTTTTTTGCAGGACCACATGGACAGGAACGGTCAGGTCCGGATTGTAAACTCCGGATGTCATTTGTGTGTCCCGATCTGGGAGTTTGAGGGATCCGGACACAGAAAGAGTCAGACCAGGCAAGTGGTGTCGGTGCTGTTACTTTCACTTTAACAGTGTATCTACATAGACTGCTAAAGTGAAATTAAAGAAAGGAATGGTTAAAAATAAAAAAATAAATACTCACCTCTCCGCCGAGTGTCCCGCGATGCGAGGCTTTCACCTCTGATGGCTGAAGGACCTTAATCAGCTGACCGGGAAGGGGCAGCAACCTGATTAGCTGATGTGTCACATGTCAGCTGAGCGGTTTAAATCGCCCACTGATCAGTTTTGGTGGGCGATTTAAACTGCTCAACTGATACTCTCATGTGACACATCAGCTGATTGGGTTGCTGCCCCTTCCCAGTCAGCTGATTAAGGTCCTGCAGCCAGTGGAAGTGGATGCCTCACATCGCGAGATACTGGGCAGACAGGTGAGCATTTTTTTTTTTTAACCATTCCTTAATTTAATTTCATTTTAGCAGTGTATGTAGATATACTGCTAAAGTGAAATTACGAAAACAGAGCAGTTTTAGTGTACTGAGCATGCTCAGTAAACAAAAACCGGATCTGGGAAACAATCTTGTTTTTTTCCAGATACAGCGCCCATAGACTCCCATGTTATTGGTGCTGGACCACCCCTGGATTCCTTTCTGTCCAGTTTGGTCCACATTTTTCACCAGAGCCCAAAATCAGAGCAGTCTCCGATTTTGGGGCCGGGGAAAAACAAGTCAGAAACGACTTTGAGACTGAACTGGCAGAATCGGATGGCCATTTATGGCCTATCCAGCACCATAGGGTTACATGGGAGGGAAAAGCGGATCCTGGTCTGACCTTTTCAAAACAGACAGAACAGGATCCCAAAAAACATTGTGTGAAGCCAGTTGTTAAATTGACACTATATCCAGTGTCAGTACTTGCAGCAAAAATCTGGCTGTGTAACAGAAGTCTCCTGCTGTAGACATTATGGGTACAAGGCCTGAGCTTGTGCCATTTCTCTGACATAATTGTATCTCAGATTGTAGTAAAACACCTGCAATCTTAATATAGTCATTTTGCTAGAAGGCGTTAATGACAACCAAGGTTTTGCTGCTATAATCGTTAAAGATTTAGGAAAAAATTATTTCCTATTCTCTGTCCCCTGCAAGGCAGGCACATATTGTAAACCTTTATGTAAAACTAGCTTTAATCTCTGGCGTTGCCCACGATAGTAACTAATGTTTATTGGCTATAAGAAAATATAATGGGTTAGCAAAGTCTTGCTTCTCTTTGCTGAGATTAGGGATGAGCGAGTCCTAAATTACTCGGAATCGCTAGACCCGCACGAGTCCGAGCCCAGGACTCGCTACTCGTTGCGAGTCTAGCGAGTCCAATGTTAATGAATAGGGAACCGAGTAATAGCGAATAATGACATTTACAACTCGCTGATGTGTCTCTGAAAGTGTGCGAGTCCAAACTCGCTGGTTTTTCTCTTATTTTGAGGCTTGGAGCCGATGTTGCGAGGGAAGCGATTCGTCAGCACACCCCATGCTTTAAGGAAACAGGAAACGAGTCGTGCTGACAGGCGCACACACAGAGCGATCCATTCATCAGTGCAATCATGGCAGCAGGCCGTGGCACGGTGAACACACTGCGTCTTATTGCACTTGTGGAGGCTCGTCCATTTCTATGGCTCCCTACAGATCCTGACTATGGGGATACGACCCAAATTAATACAGCCTGGAGAGAGATCGCCCAAGAGATGTTCCCTGCGTTCCATCGGAGTGACCATGAGGAACAGAGCAATCTAAGTAAGTTAAATGAGTTCACACGTTATATATTGCATTTACTGTATATATACTCGTGTATAAGCCGACCCGTGTATAAGCCGACCCCCCTATTTTTGCCCCCAAAAACTGTGAAAACATATTGACCGCCATCCTGGTATACAGCGGCTATCACTGGTAGACAGCCCCCCAGCAGAGTATACACCTCCCCCTGCAGAGTATACAGGCCCCCAGAAGGGTATACATGCCCCCATATTGTGGTATACAGGCAGGGGCGGACTGGCCCAGGTGCCACGGGTCATGCGGCTGCAGGAGCCTGAATAATCCGCATGTCCCTGAAGCAGCAGGCGGAAACGGAAGCTCCTGGCCGCGCGATGACGTCATCAGCGCGCGGCTGCGTCCGGGAGTGAGCGTCTGTGAGTGGCGTGCGGCTGCGACTGTTAGCGAGCGGCTGTGAGGAGCGCGAGGCTGCGGCTGGGAGCGAGCCATAGGAGAAGGCGGGAGCTGCGGTGACTGTGAGGCGGCCGCCAGTCATCACCCCCCACCCCCCGTCCTCACCTGTGTCGGGCCGGTGAGGGAGGGTTGCGACCCAAACTGTAGGGTGCCAGTCAGTCCCTGTATACAGGGCCCTCAGTGTGTGTACAGGCCCCCCCAGCAGTGGGTATACAGGGCCCCCAGCAGTGGGTAGACAGTGGCCCAGTGGGTTTACAGGGCCCCCAGCAGTGTGAATACAGGGCCCCCATAGCAGGGTATACAGGACCCTGAATGTGTTATCATGCTCCACCGCATAGTTGCCTATATTTGGATGGGGTCACAACAGTACACTTAGTTTAAGGTCTGATCCTCCTGGCTCTTTCGGCCAAGGGTTGGGTGTATATAAATACCACTAATGACCAGAGTCTGGTGCCCGCACTATTACATTCTCTATGCGTTGACATGTGTCCTGCTTCATTTGTGATTGTGGCCACGTGAGCTCAATGTCCGTAATGCTGTTGATGATGTTCCACACTGTCGTGTCACTGTGCCTTGTATACACATTACACACACAAAATGTTATTGTTGATTTGTACACATACTTTTGTTGTTTCAAATATTACACATCTCTAAACCCGGTTTGAAATCATTTCACAGTTGACCATCTTAAAAAACGGTGGAGGAGCTGCCGGGACCAGCATAAGAAGCAGTACCGGCAGTACTCAGAGAGAGAACCGGGAGCCGCTCCATTGCTGAACCACTACCACTTTTACGACCGGCTGTCCTTCCTTCACCCGGTGGCCCGTATGCCAAGGTATGTGTCTGCAGCACTGTTGTGTACATTTAGTATTATTTATTAATATATACATTAGGTTCCAATTCGGCTCTGTGGGTAGCAGAGTATACACGTGGCTCTGTGGGTAGCAGAGTATACAGGCGGCTCTGTGGGTAGCAGAGTATACAGGCGGGTCTGAGGTAGCAGAGTATAAAGACGGCTCTGTGGGTAGCAGAGTATACAGGCGGGTCTGTGGGTAGCAGAGTATACAGGCGTCTCTGTGGGTAGCAGAGTATACAGGCGGGTCTGTGGGTAGCAGAGTATACAGGCGGGTCTGAGGTAGCAGAGTATAAAGACGGCTCTGTGGGTAGCAGAGTATACAGGCGGGTCTGTGGGTAACAGAGTATACAGACGGCTCTGTGGGTAGCAGAGTATACAGGCGGGTCTGAGGTAGCAGAGTATAAAGACGGCTCTGTGGGTAGCAGAGTATACAGGCGGCTCTGTGGGTAGCAGAGTATACAGGCGGGTCTGTCGGTAGCAGAGTATACAGGCGGGTCTGTGGGTAGCAGAGTATACAGGCGGGTCTATGGGTAGCAGAGTATACAGGCGGGTCTGAGGTAGCAGAGTATAAAGACGGCTCTGTGGGTAGCAGAGTATACAGGCGGGTCTGTGGGTAGCAGAGTATACAGGCGGCTCAGTGGGTAGCAGAGTATATAGGTGATGAGAATAGGGTTAATAGATGGTGCTACAGTGTTGGGGCGTGCTAGAGGGAGCAGAGATCCGATTACTGCCATCATTACTGACCTTATTAAAGATAGCGGCCGCAGCTAAATGACATCATGGCAAAGGTAAACATGGGGTGTGGTTAGCTGCAGGAGGTTAGTGAGAGGTGTGGGTTGTTTGGCAGAGGGCGTGGTGTGGGCGTGGTGAGCGCGGCTCCTGCGTCAGATACGCTGCGAGCGCGGACCCGCGGCACATCTCCAGGAGCAGAGGACGTGTCCGGTACGTCCGTAGCCCCCGGCCTCCCCGTTGTCCGCACACACAGCCCCGCTGTGACCTCTGCAGTGTCACAGGCCCCGGCGGGCGGCTGTCATCTCCTCCTGACACTGACCTCCTCCTGATTTGATTGTCTGTGTTGTCCCCCCCCGCTGTCAGCATCAGTGATCTGCTAAGACCTGTGGGTGCACAGACGGGGGAAGTACAAATGCCAGCATGCCGGGGCGGATGGGGCGCTGTGAGGGGCGCAGGTCTTGCTGTGAGCGGAGGGCGCGAGGCCGCTTGAGAAAACGCTATAGCGGCTGTGTGAGTTAAGCGTCTGCGGCTCGCGAAGGCGCATACGCGTCTCCGCTCGCAGTGACGCTAAGGAGTTTGGGATTCGGCTACAGTGCCGGAATTTCAAACTCCCGATTATATAAATAGATTATATATATATATATTGTATACCTTTCAACCCCTTCCCTGCTTTATATAGATGATATAACCTAAAGGTTTTGTGAATTAAGTATGTCAAGTTAAAAGTGAAGTCAGGGGGACTTTTTTTTTTCATGTGAACCATTGGTGTTATTGATCGTCTAGATTAGATGGGATGGGGGGGGGGGGTAATCAGGGGGTGAAAAATTATGTATTAGTATGGAATTAGCAAAGAAAGTCACGTATTCCTTTATGTTATGTACAGTTGGTTATTCTTTCATAATAATAACAAATATCTGATTAAGAATACACAGATACACAGAGTCTAAAAAGCGTGCAACTTAATGTTTGACCTATGTTTTTGTTTCCAAATGCAATGCATTCACCAAATTTTTTTTTTACTTTACCCACAGAGAAGCTTACTACAGAGGGCGGCGTGCTGTGTTAACCCTCCACCGCCAAACAGAAGGCGGCGTGGAGAAAAATCGACCACCACCACCACGGCCGGCGCCACCACCACCACCGCCGTCGCCGCCGCCACCACCACCACCAGCATCGCCGCCAGCAGCGCCAGGGCCAGCACCACCACCGCCGCCACCAGTGGCCGGGCCAGCACCACCACCGCCACCACCAGCGGCAGGGCCATCAACACCACCACCGCCGTCGCCGCCACCACCACCGCCACCAGCGGCAGGGTCAGCACCACCACTGCCCCCACCAGCGGCAGGGCCAGCACCACCACCGCCACCACCAGCGGCAGGGCCAGCACCACCACCGCCACCACCAGCGGCAGGGCCAGCACCACCACCGCCCCCACCAGCGGCAGGCCCAGGTTATGGTCCGATCCCGGGGTCAGCACATTTAGGTGTTCAACAGAGTAATGCTGACTTTGCCCGCAGTATTATACCATTCATGGATAATATTCCATTTGACAGGCTACTGCGGGCAAGGTCAGCATTACAGATAGTGCTGGAAGCCTGTCAGCCAAATAACGACCCAGGTGATGTGTTCCAATATTTGGATGGGTGGAAAATATCGGCCTCTAACAGGCTAGGCAGGCCCACAACACGGGACAGCCAGGTGCCACCCCACAGGGCTTTGCCTCACTGCCAGTGGCCAGCTAACAGGGACCTACCACCGTTCCCTACACCTGTTCAGAGGATCCACCCTGAAGGGTTCGGCCAGGCCATACGTGGGGCCCTTGACCTTTTGCAAGACGGACAGCCCACCTACCAGGACCTGTAGGGCTCCATTTGTTGGGTAATACCTTAATTGTAAAAGGTAGTATTTTTGGGAATGTCCAAACAGTGCTGCCATTTTGTTATTGAAACACAGTTTTAAAAACCAGCTTTGTGTCTGTTTTTTTTCAAGGAATGAATGTGTAGTTTTTTTTGTGGTTGGGCTTCAAGTCATCATAATTATTATAATTATTTATTTATATAGCGCCCATAGGTTCCATGGCGCTTTACATGAGGAAAAGGTAGACAAGGACAAGTACAATAAACATAGACAATAAGGTAATACAGGTACAATAGTAGAGGACCCTGTACGCGTGGGCTCAAATTCTACGAGGGGTGGGTGGGGATACAATAGGGTGGGGAAGGTGTCGGTCCTGGGGCGTGTAGCGGGGTCTCATGGCAGGTTGTAGGCCTGTCGGAAGAGGTGAGTCTTTAGAAGTATCTTTAAGGTTCAGAGGGTAGGCGACTGACTGATGAGGTGGGGCAGGGAGTTCCATAGCATGGCGGATGACCGGGAGAAATCCTGTATGCGGTTATGGGAAGAGGAGATGAGGGTGGACTGTAGGACAAGTTCTTGGGATGAACGCAGGTTGCGTGAGGGATGGTATCGGGAGATCATGTCGGAGATGTATGGTGGGGATAGGTTGTGTAAGGCTTTGAATGTCATGGTCAGTGTTTTAAAGTGAGCTCTCTGTGGGCCGGAGGGGCCAGTGAACGGCTTGGCAGAGGGGGTAGGCAGGGGAGTAGCGTGAGGACAGATGGATTAGTCGGGCAGCAGAGTTTAGTATAGATTGGAGAGGTGCAAGAGAGTTGGCAGGGAGACCTATGCGAAGGAGGTTGCAGTAGTCAAGGCGGGAGATGATGAGGGCATTTATGAGTGTTTCAGCAGTGTCAGGATTGAGGAACGACCGAATTGGTTAAATATTTTTGAGTTGGAGTCACAGGGACTTGGTTAGGGACTACAGGTGGGGCTTGAAGGAGAGGGAGGAGTCAAGGATTACCCCGAGACATTTGGCGTGGGGGACAGGGGAGAGAGCATCATTAGCAAGTACTTTACGGCCCGCATGGCGCATGAAGTCACCTTGGTTACTAAGTGTCAAATCATGACTCCACATACAACTGTTGCTGACAAACAGTGCCTGTGTTTGGGGGGTTACTTTATGCCTCGCTATGGCAACAAGACTATGAACACACATGTGAGAGGCTGGGACGTCTACATGCTACACATCGCGTCTACGCGTTTTGTATGGAGCGTACAGTGGGACCCTTCCACAGGCTACAGCAGGATGATAGTCCAAGCAACGCCCACGATGCAGGCATAGGATTGGTGCCTGGAAAAATTAGCCCAAGGGGCTGTTTGCCATTTTTGGTATAAATGTAGGCCTAAGGGCCATGAAAAGCTTGTTAGCCAGGGTGTCTCCCAAACCATGATAAGCTTGTTAGCCTGGGTGGCTCAAAAAATTAGCCCAAGGGGCTGTTTGCCATTTTTTGTATAAATGCAGGCCTAAGGGCCATAATAAGCTTGTTAGCCTGGGTGGCTCCAAAAATTAGCCCAAGGGGCTGTTTGGCATTTAGAGTGTAAATGCAGGCCTTAGGGCCATGATAAGCCACTTAGGCTGGGTGTCTCCAAAAATTAGCCCAAGGGGCTGTTTTGCATTTTGGGTATAAATGCAGGCCTAAGGGCCATGATCAGCTTGTTAGCCATGGTGGCTCAAAAAATTTGCCCAAGGGGCTGTTTGGAAATTTGGGTATAATTGCAGGCTTAAGGGCCATGATAAGCCTCTTAGGCTGGGTGTTTCCAAAAATTAGCCCAAGGGGCTGTTTGCCAATTTGGGTATAAATGCAGGCCTAAGGGCCATGATAAGCTTGTTAGCCTGGGTGGCTCCAAAAATTAGCCCAAGGGGCTGTTTTGCATATTGGGTATAAATGCAGGCCTAAGGGCCATGATAAGCTTGTTAGCCAGGGTGGCTCCAAAAATTAGCCCAAGGGGCTTTTAAATGTTTGATAACAGAAAATAAAGGTTGTTTCCTTGTCAAAAGGTGTTGTGATGGTTAATGAAACCGAAGTTAAGGTATAGTGTTGGTTTAAGATGAAGCAGCCTCATTACCAGGTTGCAGGAACATGGTTACGCAAATCGTTACTGGTCTTGTACATACTGCTTGTACCAAAAAGACACAATATAATACAATGATTAATTATATCATATTGATGTTGAACGTGGCACTTCAGCTCTGAGTACTGTCGTCTTCAGGGCTCAAGAAGTCTTGTGAAATCCAGTTCCTGTTAAACTTAATTAGAGTAAGCCTGTCTGCATTCTCTGGAGTAAGACGTGTCCTGGTATCAGTTATGATACCCCCAGCGGCACTGAAAACCCGCTCTGATGTCACACTAGCTGCAGGGCATGCCAGCACCTCCAAGGCATACAACGAGAGCTTTGTCCAAGTGTGGAGCTTGGAGACCCAGTAATTAAACGGGACTGCGGCATCAGTCAGGAAGCAGGTACTGTCACTTAAGTATTCTTGTACCATGTTGGTAAGTTTCTGTCTCCGAGAGATGGTTACTGGAGCAACATGGCGCTGCAGGTTCGATGGCTTATTGAACATAGCCCACTTTGCGGACATCTTTCCAGCATCTCTTCTGGACAGCGTGGATGATTGTGCCCCGACCAAAGGCTGCTGTTGCACAGAGTTGCTAACTATGGGCAGAGTGTTGTCTGACGGTGATATTAGAAGCATATTATCCACAAGAACCCTCTTGAAATAGTCAATTGTCAAGCCACGTGGTGACTGAAACAGCAGCGAGGTGAATTTATCTTTATAACGTGGGTCCAGAAAGGTGGCCAACCAGTAGAGGTCGTTGTGCAATATGTTAATCACTCGTGGGTCTTCTAGCAGACAAGTCAACATGAAGTCAGCCATGTGTCCTAAGCTGCATAGAGTCATGTCTTCAGTGTCCTCAGAACGATGTTCAATACCCATTGTATCCGCAAAGTCTGTCTCCGCCTCCTCCTCTCCAGGCCACCCATGGTGGACAGACACAAAGCTGGGGTTGTGAGTACCATCTGGGTTGACATCGGCACCAACAAAAAATAAATCCTCTTCATCGTCTTGCTCCTGTTCCTCTTCAGGAGCCAATGTTGCCTGGTCATACTGGCTTTGCTGGCTAGGTACTGCGCTGTTTAAATCTGGCTCCATAGCCATCTGCTGGGCTCTCAATGCTTCATTTTTCTGATTAATGAGGGATTCTTTCAGCAGACACAGCATGGGTATAGTGACACTGATGATGGACTGATCACCGCTCACCAGTTTTGTGCAGTAGTCAAAATTATCAAGAACCTCAGATGTGTCAGCGATCCACACCCACTCCATTGTAATAATATGTCGTGGCTGACTGCCGGTCTGACGGGCATGTTGCAACTGATACTCGGATATTGCCCTCTGCTGCTCATTGATCCTCGATAACATATGGAATGTAGAGTTCCATCGTGTCGGCATGTCACAAATGAGTCTGTGGTTGGGCAAATTCAATTGCTTTTGAAGCAATGAAAGTTTTCCAACCGCTGTTGACGAATGACGAAAATGTGCACAAACTCGACGCACCTTCTCCAGTAGGTCAGATAGCTCTGGGTATGTACGCAGGAATTTCTGCACTACTAGATTCAGCACGTGAGCCATGCAAGGCACGTGCACAAGGTTTCCGAGCTTTAGTGCAGCCACTAGGTTACGACCATTGTCGCTCACCACGAGACCGGTCTGGAGTTGGAGTGGGGATAGCCACTCATCTGTCTGTTGCTTCAGACCTTTCAACAACTCTACTGCAGTGTGCGGTGTGTGACCTAAACAGATCAGCTTCAGCAGAGCCTGTTGGCGTCTTGCTGAAGCACTGCAGCAAACCTCCCAACTTGGCCGTGATGTTGAGGGCAATTGAGGATTGGTCGAGGAAGCGGAAGATGGTGTAGTGGACATATAGGATGATGCAGAGACCCTGAATGAGGTTGTGCCAGCTATCCGTGGCGTGGGTAGGATGTTTGATGTAACACTAACATCGTTTGGCACACTCTCCACAACGTTGATCCAATGCGCGGTGAGCGAGATGTACCGGCCCTGTCCTGAACTGCTTGTCCACGTGTCCGTAGTAAGGTGTACTTTCCCGGTTACAGCGTTGGTGAGGGCACGCTTGAGGTTGTTAATGACATGCTCATGTAACGCGGGGACGGCACAACGTAGCGTGGTACTGCCACAGCCAAAAGCTCACGGAAAGAGTCTGTACCCACAAGCCTAAACGGCAACATCTCGACTGCTAACAACTTAGCTATCTGGGCATTTATTTTTTTGGCTAATGGGTGGGAAGAGTGGTATTTCTGCTTCCTTTCGTACAGCTGTGTCACTGATAACTGTAAGGATGTTGCTGACCGAGAACTGTCTGCACTCATGTTCAGTCTCTCTGCAACCGCTGCTTGTGATGAGTACATATGAGCTGGACCAGCTTCAGCAACACTTGATTGTGACGGACGGATCTGAGTTACCGTGGCAGTCTTTGGGTCAGATGACACTGTTGTGGAAGGCTGCACTTTTGACCACTGAATAGGGTGCTGACCAGCCATGTGCTTCCGCATACTGCTGGTGCTCTGGTTTCCTTTCCCGTGGCCTCTGCTTAGCCTTGCATGGCAGATGGTACAGATGACCACATTTTCTTGAGAAGGCTCATCTTTAAAAAATTTCCACACAGTGGCTGACCGACCTCTAGGCTTGACTGTACTCCCTGAGGGATTACTCAGGCCCACATTTGAGACATTTTGTCCAACAGTTGACAAATTTTGAGCCACAGTGGACACATTTTGGGCAACAGTGGTGACTCTTTCAGTTCTGGTGGGAGGAGTAGGCCTTGGTGCCTTTGTTGGTGGGACATACACACTTTCTTCCTCCGTGCTGCTCTGCTGGCTCTGCATCGCAACATTCCACGTGGGATCAGTTGTCTCATCATCAACCACTTCCTCTTCTAAATCTTCCCGATAACAAGATTGATTTTGCTCCCCAGATGACAAGTGTGTCACTGTCTCATCATCATCATCCTCCAACTCCTGAGACGGTCTAAGACTTTGCTGAAAGACACGTTCATGTGGCCGGGGTGTCTCTAAAACTTGTCCATGATTGGACAATTCTTCATCAAGTATCTCATCTACTACGGAGTCTGGCAAACCGGATTCATGTAAAGGATTATATGTACCAAATAAGTCATCTGAGTGACCCATGTCTGTGTCAACATTTTCATGGGGCTGCTGTTGGTCTGAGGAACTGTGAAGAGGTTGTGGATTAGATGACCCAGCATGGTATGTACCAACAGTAGACACAGTGCTCAAGGAACCTTGAGTGCTGCAAGAACCTGTTGTTGAGGTCTTGTCTGCCAGCCAAGACGTTAGATGGTGTTCGTCTTCCGGCCTCAATACTCGTTTACTTTCCTGACGGGGAAAGTTAGACAGGAGGAACGATCGATCAATCCTCGTCTGTCTGCCCGAACTGGTGGATAGTTGGCCACGACTACCAATGCCTGTACCTCGTCCCTGTCCCTTAGCAACACTTTTTTTGGGATTTGGTTTTTTGGGTGACATTTTATAATTTCTGGTGGCTTTCTGGGGCTTGTAAAACAAGTAGCAGGTACTATTTCGTGAAAGGTACACACTAGAGGCTAAGATATTTTAAGACAGATGGAAGGTACCGTGCGAGCTGCAGGCAGGACACCGTACAGCAACGCACTGGCACAGGAAAAAATTGTTTAGTACGCAGAACCAGGCACTGTTAGGCTGCGGTGCTGGCTGCGTGCAAGTTTACAAGTACCGTGCGAGCTGCAGGCAGGACACCGTACAGCAACGCACTGGCACAGGAAAAAATTGTTTAGTACGCAGAACCAGGCACTGTTAGGCTGCGGTGCTGGCTGCGTGCAAGTTTACAAGTACCGTGCGAGCTGCAGGCAGGACACCGTACAGCAACGCACTGGCACAGGAAAAAATTGTTTAGTACGCAGAACCAGGCACTGTTAGGCTGCGGTGCTGGCTGCGTGCAAGTTTACAAGTACCGTGCGAGCTGCAGGCAGGACACCGTACAGCAACGCACTGGCACAGGAAAAAATTGTTTAGTACGCAGAACCAGGCACTGTTAGGCTGCGGTGCTGGCTGCGTGCAAGTTTACAAGTACCGTGCGAGCTGCAGGCAGGACACCGTACAGCAACGCACTGGCACAGGAAAAAATTGTTTAGTACGCAGAACCAGGCACTGTTAGGCTGCGGTGCTGGCTGCGTGCAAGTTTACAAGTACCGTGCGAGCTGCAGGCAGGACACCGTACAGCAACGCACTGGCACAGGAAAAAATTGTTTAGTACGCAGAACCAGGCACTGTTAGGCTGCGGTGCTGGCTGCGTGCAAGTTTACAAGTACCGTGCGAGCTGCAGGCAGGACACCGTACAGCAACGCACTGGCACAGGAAAAAATTGTTTAGTACGCAGAACCAGGCACTGTTAGGCTGCGGTGCTGGCTGCGTGCAAGTTTACAAGTACCGTGCGAGCTGCAGGCAGGACACCGTACAGCAACGCACTGGCACAGGAAAAAATTGTTTAGTACGCAGAACCAGGCACTGTTAGGCTGCGGTGCTGGCTGCGTGCAAGTTTACAAGTACCGTGCGAGCTGCAGGCAGGACACCGTACAGCAACGCACTGGCACAGGAAAAAATTGTTTAGTACGCAGAACCAGGCACTGTTAGGCTGCGGTGCTGGCTGCGTGCAAGTTTACAAGTACCGTGCGAGCTGCAGGCAGGACACCGTACAGCAACGCACTGGCACAGGAAAAAATTGTTTAGTACACAGAACCAGGCACTGTTAGGCTGCGGTGCTGGCTGCGTGCAAGTTTACAAGTACCGTGCGAGCTGCAGGCAGGACACCGTACAGCAACGCACTGGCACAGGAAAAAATTGTTTAGTACGCAGAGCCAGGCACTGTTAGGCTGCGGTGCTGGCTGCGTGCAAGTTTACAAGTACCGTGCGAGCTGCAGGCAGGACACCGTACAGCAACGCATTGGCACAGGAAAAAATTGTTTAGTACGCAGAACCAGGCACTGTTAGGCTGCGGTGCTGGCTGCGTGCAAGTTTACAAGTACCGTGCGAGCTGCAGGCAGGACACCGTACAGCAACGCACTGGCACAGGAAAAAATTGTTTAGTACGCAGAACCAGGCACTGTTAGGCTGCGGTGCTGGCTGCGTGCAAGTTTACAAGTACCGTGCGAGCTGCAGGCAGGACACCGTACAGGAACGCACTGGCACAGGAAAAAATTGTTTAGTACGCAGAACCAGGCACTGTTAGGCTGCGGTGCTGGCTGCGTGCAAGTTTACAAGTACCGTGCGAGCTGCAGGCAGGACACCGTACAGCAACGCACTGGCACAGGAAAAAATTGTTTAGTACGCAGAACCAGGCACTGTTAGGCTGCGGTGCTGGCTGCGTGCAAGTTTACAAGTACCGTGCGAGCTGCAGGCAGGACACCGTACAGCAACGCACTGGCACAGGAAAAAATTGTTTAGTACGCAGAACCAGGCACTGTTAGGCTGCGGTGCTGGCTGCGTGCAAGTTTACAAGTACCGTGCGAGCTGCAGGCAGGACACCGTACAGCAACGCACTGGCACAGGAAATTTTTTGTGGAAAAATGGCACCAAAATTATTTGGTAGACTAGTGCCAAAAATAAGAAAAAGCTTAGGATTACAGCTCTGCGGAAAGCTGGGTGAACTAAGCTCTGAGGATGGTGCTGGATTCACTGTAAGGCTGCTCCTATCTCCCCTTCCTTACAGTCCTGTACAGCAATCCTCCGTCCTGGTAGTTCTGAAAAGAACTTTTGGGTTATGTGTGAGGAATCTTGACTCCTACACTCCGTCCTGTTAGTTCTGAAAAGAACTTTTGGGTTATATGTGACTCCTACACTGCCTAACTGTCCCTAGATCTGCTCCAAGTCTCCCTGCACTAGGTCAGCTCTTCTCAGGAATGTGCCCAAAATGGCGGGGGCAAGCCTTATATACTGCCTTGCTTGTCATAGATGACATAGGCATCACGATGGACAGCAGCCAATCATAGTCCTGACACAACCAAAGCTGCTATGGCATTACTGACTATGATTGGCTAAGATGCTTGTCCTTCTTCACAAGTTTTCTGACCTAACACGCAATGCTGACTAGTAACATAAAAGATTCTGGATTCGCGAGTCCCGAATAGAGAATACAGGACTCGGAATCGCAGACTCGCTAGGATTCGGACTCGTAGACTCGCTCAGACTCGCTGCTGTTTGGGGAGATTCAAGCTATATAGCGATGTGATAGAGCGAGTCTAGCGAGTCTAGCGAGTGAGAGAAAGTAAACTATGACAAAACTAAGATTGCCATTGACTTGCATTGGACTCGTTACTGAGCGAGTATTCGCTAAAAGACTCGCCGATTACCGAGTCCAGCGAGTCCCTTAAAGGGAACCTGTCACCTAATCTATGGCCCCTAAACTATCACTACCTGCCCCTACAGACCCTAACTAGCTCCCTAACCATCCCTGCCTGACCTAATATGGCTTTATATAAGGTGAAATAAACACTTTATAAACTTACATGACCAGTGCCAGTGGGGCGTTCCTGACAGTAGGGCGGGGTCCCCAGAGCCGCGCTCCCCCCGCCTCGCTCCCTTCCTAACGCCCTAATGGGCGGCATTATCGATTTGAAGAGCGGGGAAGCCCATTGGAATCTTCCCGCCCCGCTCTTCATGACGCGGCCGGAGACCGCGTCATTTCCGGGTCCGCGCATGCGTAGTGTGCCAGTTGAAGCCGACCGGAATCGCAGCGTCGCTAGGCAACGACCGGCGTCTTCGGAAGGTGAGTATCGGCGGCCCCCTCCCTCCCAAACCAGCACATATATATGTGTGTGTAATCCACATGTACATATGGATTACACACACACATATATACATTCACTTTGATTAGGCACATTTCATATGTGCATCTATCTATATATATACAGCACATATGAAATGTGCCTAATCAAAGTGAATGTATATATGTGTGTGTGTAATCCATATGTACATGTGGATTACACACACATATATATGTGCTGGTTTGGGAGGGAGGGGGCCGCCGATACTCACCTTCCGAAGACGCCGGTCGTTGCCTAGCGACGCTGCGATT
Organism: Allobates femoralis; assembly: GCA_033576535.1. NCBI lineage: Eukaryota > Metazoa > Chordata > Amphibia > Anura > Aromobatidae > Allobates > Allobates femoralis. The sequence goes on from JARQOC010000001.1 coordinate 275,638,682, forward strand.
CCGGTCGGCTTCAACTGGCACACTACGCATGCGCGGACCCGGAAATGACGCGGTCTCCGGCCGCGTCATGAAGAGCGGGGCGGGAAGATTCCAATGGGCTTCCCCGCTCTTCAAATCGATAATGCCGCCCATTAGGGCGTTAGGAAGGGAGCGAGGCGGGGGGAGCGCGGCTCTGGGGACCCCGCCCTACTGTCAGGAACGCCCCACTGGCACTGGTCATGTAAGTTTATAAAGTGTTTATTTCACCTTATATAAAGCCATATTAGGTCAGGCAGGGATGGTTAGGGAGCTAGTTAGGGTCTGTAGGGGCAGGTAGTGATAGTTTAGGGGCCATAGATTAGGTGACAGGTTCCCTTTAAGAATCGCCGAGTAACGAGTCCTAGCGAGTAGACTCGCTCATCCCTAGCTGAGATACACAGGCTGCAAGTGTAATACAGAGGCTATGTGTGGGCTTTTGGTGTAATACAGGGATTATCTGTGGGCTCTTGGTGTAATAAAGGATCTATGTGTGGGCATAGGCTGTAAAACAGGGGTTATGTGGGGTGTTGTGAATTCATTGGAGCTCCCTCCGGTGGTTGTTGCTGGTGATGCAGCTGATTGTGTGTGGGCTTCACAGGTGATGGTGATGATTGGCAATCTGGTTCTTGGAGCATATAATGGTTTGAAGTGGATCAATCCTTGCCAGTTGTCTTTGGTTGCTGGAGGAGTTAACATCTCTCTGGTTTCTTCTGCTCTGTGGAATTCTTTGCAAGCTAAGTGGATGGTTTTTTGATATTTTGTGGCAAACTTTTGTGTGCTTAAGGTTCTGCTTATGTTTTGTCTTATTCTGAGTTGTGGGTTTGCAATTTAGTCTGTACATTTGTTTATCTGCTCTCACATAGGAAGTTTTCTTCCTAGGAATTTTACCATTCACTATTATCTGTTATTTCCAGTTCTGCTGGCAGTTGTTCTGCAGGAAAGGGAGGTGCCCCAGCCCTCCCATATGATTAGTTCACACATAAGCTAGCTTCACAGGTAAGCCCTCAGAGTATGGAGTCCTGGCTGACGCCTGTATAGTTTATTTTTTGCAATAAACGTACAAACCAATAGCCCTGTTTTTGACACTTTTTTTGACAGCACTTGCTGAAAACTGGACATTTTATTATAACAGAGTGCTTTTTGTGTGACTCTTGTGCATTTTTTTGCTTTTGTCTTTGCAGTTGTTTGGTGAATGAATGCGGTTATTATTTGCATTCATCAGTGTGCACGACTCATAATTGTCGGTTCCTTTATGCAGGCCTGTGGGACTTGTGCACGGGCTAAGCCTTGTTGTTCCCGTCCTAGTGGGTTGCTTTTGCCCTTACCTGTACCTGAGCGGCCATGGACGCATATTTTTATGGATTTTGTTTCGGACCTTCCTGTTTCCCAGGGGATGACGGTTATCGGGGTTGTTTGTGACAGGTTTTCTAAGATGGTTCATTTCATCCTTTGGCTAAATTGCCTTCTTCTTCGGTCTTGGTTCCGTTGTTTTTTCAGCATGTTGTTCATTTGCATGGTATTCAAAAAAATATTGTGTCTGACAGGGGTGCCCAGTTTGTTTGTTTCTCGGTTTTGGAAGTCTTTCTATGCTAAACTGGGTGTGGCTTTGTCTTTTTCTTCTGCGTTTCATCCGCAGTCTAATGCTCAGACGGAGAGAACTAATCAGACTTTGGAGACTTATTTGAGATGCTTTGTGTCTGTGGTTTGCGCTTAATAATCGGGCGAGTTCGGCTACATTGGTTTCGCCCTTCTTTTGTAATTTTGGTTTTCATCCTCGTTTTTCTTTGGGGCAGGGTGCACTTTCTGCCTGTCCGGGTTTGGATTCTGTGATTGAGCACTTGCAGCATATTTGGGATTGTGCAGTTGCCAACTTGCATCTTTCTCAGGAAGCTGCTCAGCGTTTTGCTAACCATCATCGGTGTGTTGGTTCTTGGCTTCGTGTTGGTGAATTGGTTTGGTTGTCCTCCCGCCATGTTCCTTTGAGGGTTTCTTCTCCTAAATTTAAGCATCGGTTCATTGGTCCATACAGGATTTCTGAAGTTATTAATCCTGTCTCCTTCTAGTTGGTGCTTCCAAGCTCTTTTGCGATTCATGATGTTTTTCATAAGTCCTTGTTGAGGCGCTTTGTCGAGCCCATGGTTCCAGCTGTGGCCCCTCCGGCCCCGGGCCTGATTGATGGTTAGTTGGAGTATGAGGTTGAGAAGATTTTGGATTCTTATCTTTCGAGACGGCGGCTCCAGTACCTTGTTAAGTGGCGGGGTTATGGCCAGGAGGATAATTCTTGCATTTCGACCTCAGATGTTCATGCCCCAGACTTGGTTCAAGCTTTTCATCTGGCTCATCCTGATAGGCCTGGGGCCTCTGTTGAGAGTTCGGTGACCCCTCCTCAAGGGGAGGGGTAATGTTGTAAATTCATTTGAGCTCCCTCCGGTAGTTGTTGCTGGTGATGCAGCTGACTGTGTGGGCTTCACAGGTGATGGTGAAGATTGGCAATCTGGTTCTTGGAGCATATAATGATTTGAAGTGGATCAATCCTTGCTAGTTGTCTTTGGTTCCTGGAGGAGTTCATATCTCTCTGGTTTCTTCTGCTCTGTGGTGGAATTCATTGCAAGCTAAGTGGATAGTTTATTGATATTTGTGGCACACTTTTGGTGCCTAAGGTTGTGCTTATGTTTTGTCTTACTCTGAGCTGTGGGTTTGCAATTTACTCTGTATATTTGTTTATCTGCTCTCACATAGGAAGTTTTCTTCCTAGGAATTTTACCATTCACTATTATCTGTTATTTCCAGTTCTGCTGGCAGTTGATTTATAGAAGTCTGCAGATATAGAGGGTGCCGAGTCTTAGTGAATCAGGGTAACTTTTGTTCTATCGGCTGTTGGTAGTTTTTTTATAGTGTTTTATACTGACTGCAATAGTATTCTATCCTGTCTTTCCTATATAGCTAGTTTGGCCTCTTTTGCTAAACCTTTTACTTTGCCTGTGTTTGTTTTTCTTTCTCTGGTTTCCCAGTTAATATCTGTGGGGGCTTGCTATTCTTTTGGGGTTCTGCTCTGAGGCAAGGTAGCTTTTCCTACATCCATCTTTAGGAGCAGTTAGTTCTCCGGCTGTGCAGAGGTGTCTAGGTATGGTTAGTTACATTCCACAACTAATTCTAGTTGCGGTGTGTAGTCAGGGATTGCGGTCAGTACAGTTACCAACGACTTCTATGGAATCTGAATGTTACTCCTGAGTCATTGGTTCATAACAGTGGGGCACATGTGTTAAGACAGGGGCTATGTGAGGCACAAGCTGTAAGTATAATACAGAGGTTATGGTGTTGGCTCCTGGTATAATACAGGGCCTATATGTGGGCTTCTGGTGTAATCCAGGGGCTATGCAGGGGCTCCTCATGTAATACAGGGGCTACATAGGACTCAGACTCTAATACAGGGCCTATGTGAGGCACATGCTTCAAGTGTAATTCAGGGGCTATGTGTGGGTTGCTGGTAAAATAAAAGGGCTATGTGTGGGCTCCTGGTCTAAATTGGATACAGGCTGTAATACAGGGGCTCTGTGAAGCACTGGCAGCAAGTGTTATACAGGGACTATGTGTAGGCCCCTGGTGTAATACAGGGGCTATGTTTGGTCACTGTTTGTAATACAGGGGAAACTATGAGTGATCTCCTGGTGTATACTAGGGGCTGTGTGCGGGCTCCTGCTGTAAACAGGAAGCTAAGTGCGACTTCCTGCTGTATACTGTGGGCTATATGCAGCCTCCTGCAATATACTGGGGGCTGAGTGCGGCCTCCTGCTGTATACTGGGGGCTGAGTGTCTTTGTCTCATTAGAGTTTGTGTGGCTGCTACTTCACTGAGAATCATGTCCCAGTGTTTGCCACTTTCCCACTTTCCAGAAGTCCTTGCCTTAAGCAAGCTTCTCTGAATGTTTCACAGACATGCATAAGCTGTGTTATACTATGAATGTCCTTCATTTCCTATGACAACCAATCAGAAGCTGGGCTGTGGTTGATAGCTTGGATATTCATCAGATAGCCTATAGCAAACTGTCAAAATAGGCAAAGCAGTATTTGTTAGCTCACACATACAAGCAGTAAATACGCCCTTTTTTTTGGTGACTGACTGTAAAGCGAGGGGTTAAATTTCCCCTCAAAACATAGACTATGATGTTCCTTGAGTCAAATGAGGTGTCTGTGCAAAATTTTGTGATTGTAAATGCGACGGTGCTGATGCATTTAGTGTACATACTGTACATATATACATACATACACTCAGCTTTATATATTATAACATAAATAAGCCTGATGCTATCGCATCGGGAGTGCGGTGAAATGAACATCTGCAATCAGCTGAGCAGCGGCGGGCAGCTTTAAATTTACCGCCAACACTGCGCTGCTCAGCTGATTGGTCGCGTGATGCCCAGCGCGTGACCAATCAGCTGAGCAACACGGTATCGGCGGGAGATTTAAAGACCGCTCAGTTGATTGGTCGCTCGCCAGGCGGCGCGTGACCAATCAGCTGAGCAGTGGCGGGCAGCTTTAAATCTCCCGCCAATACCACGCTGCTCAGATGATTGGTCGCGCGCCCCAATTTAAAGCTGCCTGCCGCTCATCTCCCACCACAGGGAGGTCAGCGGCACACACTGCTGAGTTCCCGGCAGATTATCAGTAAGCGGTGGGCGCCGAACATCTCCCAGCAGAATAGCAGTGACGTGTATGTCACTTGCGGAGGCGCAGTTCGTGGCCTTGCGGCCACAAACTGCTCCTGCACATCTGCCAGTGCCTATCCCAGTGCCGCGGTGCATTCTGGGATAGGGTTACATCACCCACTGACAATTATGTATGCAGATATTTATATATTAGATGTTGAATAAAACATTGGTATGTATAAAAAGTATAGCTGAGTGAATACATTTGAATGGAATTTAATTGTATTTGAATTTTACAAAAATTTGCATTTTGTTTTTTTGTAATTACTTCCACACAGATCCAGCAAAATTGTGCCTGTTTGGCTGCCAGGTAAACAAAAATGAGAATCCAAACAACTGACACCACCTATTCCTGTCATCAGGTGTGGTTGGAAGTACTCCATAAAAACAATAGTGGCCCCAGATGGGTGTTTCAGATCCACCGCCTATTCATTTTAATCTGCAGTACCTGGCCATGGCCACTATAGACATTAGTTTCATCAGCATCCCAGATACAAGCAAAATGATTAATATTGTAGTTAGCAACCCAGTTATGTTGATTTTTTTCCCAGCATTTATTTCCCAAAAAGTGAACTTTTAGTTGAGTTTTCAAGGCCGCCTGAATTGGGAGGATTCAATCTCTTTCGTACGAGTTGTATTATATTAATTATTTTGTTGAGACAGTTCTGATTTTGTCTCCTATGTTTCTTCGACAGCAAATAAAAACAGTGATTAGCCAAGTTCATTTTTGTCATTAAATACAATCTCCTTTGATTTATATTGTTTTCCTCACTAAGCCCTATTACCCAGCACAGTTTCTATCTCAATGCAGCTGCACAATTGTCTGTTAAAACAACTCTCAAATCTGAGCAATGAGTATCCAAAATATCACACTGAATAATTATGATCAGTGTATAAACCCAGAGCTAACTCAATATACAGTATGTAAAGGTAGCATAAGCCAGTTAATACTAGAAAAATTTCAGAAATTAATCTTAAAGGGTCTCTGTCAGGTCATTTTTCAGTATGATACTGTAACCCCTTGGGGTGCAGGGGGATCGGGTTCCATCTGGCGGCCGGTATCCTTCTGTGCTCCGCAGGCATACTTACCGGGCCTGCGCTCCCATGACGTCCTCTCTGGCCGTAGCAGTTCCTCAGCCAATCATTGAGAGGCTGGTGGGTTCTTAAGGCCCTCACTTCCTATGGGGGATGCAACTTCTTTGTTAGTTTAGTTGCCAGCTCAGGTCCCTAAGAAGTCCTTGTGTGGTTTTGTGTCTTTGACTGTCTAACACATTGTATCTTTGCTTTCAGTGCTGGATCTCTACTCCTGCCTAATTCACCCGCAGATCCGTACCTTTCACACCGGTGCCTGGCAACAACCCATATCCTTCCTTCAATATCATGTCCCGTCATAGCCTTTCCTCCAGTTCCCTGGTTTCTGCGTCCTGTCCTGCCTTGGGTCAGACCCACAGGTCGCTGGTTCATTGAATCCTCTCTGGCTGCGCGCGGACAATCCCTGTCTATGGGGTTCCGCTCCTTGTTGCTCCTTTAGGGGAACCCCAGTGCTCTGGCCCTGTGGACTACCCTTGGGGATTCAGTCCTATTGTTGTTAATAAACCCTGTTCATTTATCTGACATTCTTGTCCGGCTCGTTTCTGGTATCAGCCTCCATGGTATATCCTGTTGTCCAGGAGGTTCACTATTCAGCTACGCCTGTGGTGGCGTGACAGATTTTGCCCAGGCAATGGACCCCGCTAATACCAGATTCTCTGCTCAGAGAGAGCTAGTCGGTCTTTGACAGAGTCAGGTTTAACTTGTTGCTTTTATGCAGACCCTGGATGCCTCTCTCAGCTCTCTTCAGGTGGCCGATCCCACGAATGCCACTCAACTCACAAAACTACATCAGGACTAAATTTTGAAGACAGTTAAGGCAAGTGAAGGCCTGTACTGTGGACAGTGTGTCAGGGCTGAAACCTATGTATGCTGAGAATCAGTCACCCAATACAATTGGATGAAATTTTGAATGTATTAAGCAGGGGACTGTAACATGGACACTCTGTTAAACCTGAAACACATTTGTGCTGAAAATGGATCCTAGCAGACAACTAAAACAATTCAATGAAATTTTGAATACAACAAAGGCAAGCGAAAGACTGTAATGTGAACACATTTGTCAGGCCTGAAACTCATCTCAGTAAAATTGGAGGTAAGCAAAAAATAAACCCATTTTTAACCAATATTGGAGTAAGTCAAGGGAACAAAGGGCCAGGATCGTGGCTAGTCGGGATGGAGTCAAAGTGTTGCCTTTAAAATGTAGCTTGTACGTGACAGATTGATTTTTGGCCTGGAAGAATAATGTGCATGTACACGATGTGCATTGTAAATTAAAGCAGGGTAGCTTGAACTTGTTTGGATGTTATTCGAGGTTCTTTATCCACCATCCGCACAATCTTGCGTTGAAATCTTTTGTCAATTTTTCTTTTCCGTCCACATCTAGGGAAGTTAGTCATAGGGCCATGGGCTTTAAACTTCTTGATAACACTGCGCACGGTAGACACAGGAACATTCAGGTCTTTGGAGATGGACTTGTAGCCTTGAGATTGCTCATGCTTCCTAACAATTTGGTTTCTCAAGTCCTCAGACAGTTCTATTGTCTTCTTTCTTCTCTCCATGCTCAATGTGGTACACACAAGGACACAGGACAGAGGATGAGTCAACTTTAATCCATGTGAACTGGCTGAAAGTGTGATTTAGTTATTGCCAACACCTGTTAGGTGCCACAGGTAAGTTACAGGTGTTGTTAATTACACAAATTAGAGAAGCATCACATGATTTTTCTAACAGTGCCAATACTTTTGTCCACCCCCTTTTTTATGTTTGGTGTGGAATTATATCCAATTTGGCTTTAGGACAATTCTTTTTGCGTTTTTTTCATTGAAGACAAATTAAATGAAGATAATAATACCAAAGAATTTGTGATTGCAATCATTTTCAGGAAGAAACTGAGTATTATCTGACAGAATTGCAGGGGTGTCTATACTTTTGGCCAACACTGTACATAGGGGTACTGCACCCATAAAAGAGAGTGTGGTATTTCTGTGACTAAGGAATTGGGATGTCACATAAGGGACCCTCAATTTACCCATCCACACACCTTAATGCAGGCAGGACGTTGGTGAACCCGTTGTCAGGGACACCTAGTCCCGGTGAGAGGAGCTAGGTGGGTTAGTGGAAGAGTGGGAAGATAGTTAGTCAGAGAGAAGCTGAGGAGAGCTCCTGTGGGGAGCGAGGAGCACAGGACGGCGGAGGAGCCATCAGGGAGGAAAGGGACCCTAGAGGCACCAGGTGTTGCGGTGCACTAGAATCTAGATCCAGTACTTATACCCTGGAAGGGTTCAGTCCCGGAACAGAGGACCGGCTCTGAGAGTGGTGCGGGTGTTCATCCCCGACCTGCCAAACTGGAGGCATGAGCTTCTGCAGGAAGTCGTGGCCGACACCTGGCGTAATCCCCAAAAGGTTCCATATAGGTTTCCGGAGGACCGGGAGAGGAACCCTCAAGAGAGAAGATCTGTGCGAGGTGGCTGAGGGCTCTGCGTGCGGGAGCGCTGCTAGGAAGTAGAAAAGAGAGCGCGGTGAGGGACAAGAGAAAGGAAATGGCAGGCACTGCACCGAGGGTCCCAAATAGGACGTCTTGGTCCCCTGGTAACTACCCAGGCCAGCTGAACCCATGAGAACAGTAACATCTCTAAGCTGCCGGAAGTGTTACCAGTAAAATCCGCACGGAGCTAAAGACTGTGTGACGTACTTTATTTGCCTACACCTGCGGAGCCACACACTTGTTCCTGTGTTAAGACTGTGACAGGGCCGCTGAATGAACTGCTTCCCAGTGTAAATACCTTCACCAGAACTGCCCCGGGGACCCCACTCCACCTACGGGGAGTGTTACCAACTAGCTGCATCATCATCACCCCGGAGGTCTGCAAGCAGCGCCGGTATCATTACCAGGAAGTGGTGTCACAAACACTATTTATTTTTTAATTTTCCCCTTTTTCAGCGACCGCCTGTGCCACAGAACCGGGCAACAGACCCCACGATATCCCCAACTAAACCAACGCCTGGGATCGGGTACCCACCGGCCCTGGGGCGGGTCACAGGACTTCCAGTAAAAACTATCATACTGGGGAACAACGCATCCTTTGCCTAGGATCTGGCCATGTGGGAGTGCTCTGGGGAACAGTTTCCTGCCTTCTTCCTCTGGTAAAACCACTGCATCCTCCTGCCTGTTTCAGTGCTACCAATCCCTCCCCCTCTATGCATGCTATCATGCCAGGTTGGATCAGAGACTTCATCATCCATCACTATGTCGTCCAATGTTGACCTGATGGTAGGCTAGGGTCAGATTAGCGTTTTTTTTTCCATCTGGATTTGGTTTTGAGCATTAAAAATGCTCAAAACTGGATCCGAATCCACAGCCCATACGCTGCAATACAAAAACCGGATTGCACTATTTGCAATCCGGTTACCGCATTCTGGTTTCGCTGCCTGCGTGAAAAATCATGCAGGCAGCGTTTTTGGAAGCGCTTTGTAAAACGCAGCGGGGCTGCTATAATGGGCTCCTATGGGAGCCCATCCGGTGACCGGATTGCTCAGAATGTGCAATCTGGTTGCCGGATTGTTTGTTCATCCCTGCTGCCGCAGGGATGAACAAAGAGTTAATATTAATAATAGCCATGGGCAACATGTCTGTAGGGAGTGCCCACCCTCCCCAGAGACATGCTGTCCACATAGTTAGGCATGTGAAGGGTTAATATGTCCAATTACAGTATTGCCGGCTATTGTCTGCATTTACTATTTTCTGAATGAAACCCGGCGGCTCCTCGCTGTGGAGGAGATACAGTACATAATCTGTGTACTATATCTGCAGCTATCCAGGGTCCTGAAAGCATTACCATTAGGTCTAAGGGCAGCGCACCGCCATAGAACTAATGTTTTACAGCTTCTCATATTCCTTTATGAAGTTACTGTCATTTGGCACTGCCACATCTATTATTACTGTGTCATGTCTGAGTCAGTATCTGTGACTGTGATTCCTGCCCCAGCCACTAGGCACCACCGGATTCCTTCGGCTAGTGGTGCCGGTGAAAGAGGGGCCATGTCCTCGCCGGGTCCTGCTTCTTTAGTTTCTGCCTCTCTCGCTGGTCATCACCGTGCTTGCCTGGTGGGTGATGCTGGTGATGGGGAAAGGTCCCTGCAGAGGCATCTGATAGGCGTAAGCTTCGTTCTTGTATCAGAATAGGAGTAATTGGTGCCTGTGATGCATCAAGGTCTGGCCTGAATGTAGGGGCAGTCCAGGTGAGGTCATCAGGCTCTGAGCTGCAGCCTATGAGGGAGGACCGCGCCCTTCAAATACATTGGGGCCTATCTTGCAAACCATCAGATATATTTTTGGTTTCCTCTGCTGTCTAGTTTTGTGTTCCTTTATTTTGATTCTGACTCTTGCCTGGGTTTTGGATTCTTCTACCGCCTGACGATATTGTACATTTGCTGCCATTCCGGTTTTGAAGCTGCTTTCTGGCTCCTTTTTCAGATCCTGATTTTGTGTTCCTTGATCTCCTAACCTTGGCCCTGCCTGGTGACCTCATTGCTCTGATCTGCTGCTCACCTACAGGCAGTTACCTCCTGGGCTCTGTAGTAATTCCATACTCCAACATCAATATCAGCAGCATATTTTTTGTACCATAGCATATAGACACTTATTAAGGGTCCTGTGTTAAGTATGTGAAGATTATGTGCAAACTGTAATAATAATACCACCTAAAAAGATAACAATGGTAAGGCATTTATTATGCGAATATAAAGATTTTATTACGTGATAGAAAAGGTAGTGAGGGAGAGTAAAATGCAACAAGAAAAAGACGTACCTAAAGGACTTCATATTTTCAATTTACCATAATGCATAAGTTACATACATGGCACGTATCAATGCATACAGTTTTTTACAGACTGGGAAAATAATATATATTTTTAGAAATTTTTGCAAGTATTTACACCTCCAAACATATATGTAGAGAGGTCAACAAACATCTCACACCTGCCACAATGACCAATGTATATGTAGAAAGAATTGCTACACTGATAGGGGTACAACCAAAAGGTAAAAATATACCGTATATATAGTTAGTAGCTGGCACCTTATTTGGGAAACCAGGTCATAGAATTAGTAAAAAAAAGTTTAGAGTATAAGATGATAGAAAATAGAGCATATCATAAGATCTGATACCCTATGTGGCACCCAGCCAGATCAGGGAAGTAATGAGAGAATTAGAAAAAGTTAGAATCATGGATTTATAAGATAAAGTTACCTACCAGAAGTCAGTGGGCTTACCAAGTAGTTAGGAGGGAAACCGTTGGTCTTTATCAAAGAGTTCCTGTAGGAGCGACCACCCCTATGATTGTTTCGTGCTCCTTTGTCAGGAGGTGGAGTTAACAAAGCAGGAAGCGGTTTAAATAGGCTGACTGGCCAATCGTGTTCGCTGGGGTCCTTATGATGCATGCGTCACCATGGAGGTGAGAGGAGGTTTTGAAACTAAGCTTTTTGTTTCTTTCTCCTTTTCTTGGCAAAATTTCTATATATATTTGCTGAAAGAAGTATAATTTTTTTTATAGCATTTTTATATATTTTTTACAAATGTGTTTTATGTGTAGTGGAAATTTGTGAACAATCCTGCGACTCCACGGCCGGGATCTGCAGTTTTGGACAAAAAATATATATGGCATTGTTCACACACATGCGTTTTTTTGCCCATCTCTGCGTTTTTTGGGGTGTGAAAAAGTTAACGCAGGGCACATGTGAGTATGTGAGGGCCCCTATGGGAAACGCAGGCGTTAATGCAGGGCACATGCAGACACCTGCGTTAACGGAAGCGTTTTTGTAAAGGGGTCATCAGAAAGGAAAAATTTATTTTTCCAATAGCACCCCAACCCCCCACCCCCCTATATAATCAAGTAAATAAAAACATTTTTTTTATGATAGCACCAAACACCCCCCCCCCATCCTTGGTCGGCAGGAAAACGGAAAAAAAAAAAATTCTTCAGCAAAAACACAAATTTAAATAATTAAGTGTATTTAGTCGTGAGAAGAGATGTCCAAGGAGAGGCATGATAAACCTGCACAATTACATAGGTGGCCTATGCAAGCTATATGGTCAAATTATGTTTCATGTAAAATTACTCAAAAGACAACAGGGCACTCACTCCATCTGGAGAAAGAAAGGTACAATCTCAAGAGTAGAAAGCTATTTTTTACCGTAAAAAAATTTAATTCTGTGAAATAGTCTAAATCAAGAGCTGGGACACAGCCGAAACTGCTTAAAAAATTGGATTAATTTTTAGTAGTAAATAGCATAAATTCGTATGCAAATGTGTAAAGTTCTGTTCCAAATGTTTGGTCGAGAGGTTCAGTGGTTGGGAACAGAAGGGAAAAATGAGTTATTGTGGGGCAGACTGGTTCATGCATTGGAGTTGTACATATGACCCTTCCCTTTGTTCTTTCATATCTCTGGAGTTTGATAGATATTTACATTTTTGTAAACCATAATAACTAATGTATCTATATTTTTTTAACTCTTCATAAAGTTTGTTTGTCAAATAGCAGATGAACTGTGTATTCATTTTTGCATAGGTGCCCCCAAAAATGTCGGTGTGGAGTCACTTGTGAAAAAATATTTATATTATGAAATCAGCTAGTTAATTAAGTTTCCCTTAAAGCCACGTCACACGCTAGGATCTCGTTAACGATATCGTTGAAACGTCACGGATTTGTGATAGTTCAAACGATATCGTTTGTGCGTCGTTGCGTGTAAACAAACAATGTAGGAAGGAAAAATCGTTGGAACGGTCATCAAAAATCTATCGGTCGTCGTCCAATTAACGTTCTGGGAAGCAGCAACATCATTCAGTGTGACACCTTTTTGAACAATATCGTTCATAATTATCCTATTCCTGCCGCTGTTTTACATCGTTCAAACATTCTTCTCAAAATAGCTGGCGTGTTGCCAAATTTAAGATCGTTAATGATATCCTTGCGTGTGACAACGCACTAATGATGTCGGAAGGATCGCGGTCACGTGACATAGCTAACAATATCGTTCACCTATATCCTAGCGTGTGAAGCGGCCTTTAGGGCCATCTACCAACCTGCTGCTTGAATATTTTTTCTCCCCTCTAAAATATTCAAAGACAAATGACATTTTCTTCTAGGCTCTTAATCACACACTACACTGCTTATATATTTATAAGATGTTGCCTCAAGTTACATTAAATTAAAGGCAATGCATTTACAGGCTTTTTAACTTTTTGATTAGGCAGCATTTTTAAATGCTTTCCTTGAGGTTTTTTGACTTAAATATTCATTAGGAAATCATTTTTAAAATAATCTTCATAGAAATATCCAACCGCTTATAATGTAATTTTATAAGCAACTGAAAACCATTGCTATTCACACATATAAACATTCTGCAAATATTGTTCATTTTTATGATAAAAAAAGGAAGAAAAATGGGTTTCAACTTGAAAAATTCTAAAAAGATTTGGGATCCTTTTAAATATTGACTCTGCATAGGAACAACTCTGTATTTTAAAGTAGAAAAGAGGAATTGGATCATCTTCATCTGCCTCATAGGGTAAAACTGTTTGTACTGTGTTAGGCTAGGGCCACACTTAGCAGGTGCCCCACGTTAAACAAATCTAGTTACTGCACAGCCCAGCCTGCAGTAATGGTTAGCGTTAATGTCGGGTGCTTCCTGTGGACGCTGCTCCATGGTAACCCGCTGTTTACCATGGACGCAGCCCCACAGGAAGCCCCAGGAACTGCGCTTTAGCAGACCGCACAGGAAAACGTTGCTGACAACTTTTCCTGTGCACCCGACAAAAGCGCAGTTCCTGGGGCTTCCTGTGGGGCTGCGTCCATGGTAAACAGCGGGTTACCATGGAGCAGCGTTTGCAGGCAGCCCGCGACATTAACGCTAACCATTACTGCAGGCTGGGCTCTGTGTGTGGCCCTAGCCTTAGTCCATAGACAGAAAAATATTAGAATCTAAATGTCATCAGTGGTTAATACCTTTTAATGGGTAACTGAAAAGATGGTAAATAATAGCAAGTTTTCGAGACTCTAAGGCCACGCTGAGTATTTGATGAGTTTTTTACCTCAGGATTTGTAACCAAAACCAGGAGTGGGTGATAAATACAGACGTGGTGCAGATGTTTCTATTAGACTTTTCCTCTGATTGCTCCACTCCTGGTTTTGTCTACAAATCCTGAGGTAAAAAACTCATCAAATACTCAACGTGTGCACATGGCCTAAAGCCGCTATACCAGGCTTAATTCCTTCATGACCCGGGAATTTTTTGTTTTCGTTTTTTGCTCCGCTGCTTCCAAGAGCTATAACTTTTTTATTATACATATGAGGGTGGGATGAGTTGTACTTTCAGATGCAATCATTTATTTTACCATATAGTGTACAGGAAAATGGGAAAAAAATTCCAAAAGCAGTGAAATTGCAAAAAAAAGTTCAATTACACATTTGTTTTTTTGGGTTTTTTATTCCCCATGATTACTATATGGTAAAAATGACAAGATGGTTTGATGACTTAGGTCGGTACAAGTTTTTAGATACCAAACATGTATACCTTTACTGGAATCTAAGTGGTGAAAAAAAATTCTGAAGTTTTAAAAATAAAAAGAAGCACACTTTTTGCAACCCGTAGCGTTCTCATTTTTCGGGATCTGGGGCTGTGTGATGGCTTATTTTTGCGGCTTGATGTGATCCCCACCCCAGAGCTCACATCAAACCTGTAACCGGCCCATGACGTCCTCCTACGTCATGGGTTGGTAAGGGGTTAATAATTACACAAATTCCTAACACAAATTTACAAGTGGTGTGTTGGATATTGAAGTAAATAAGACAGGTGAGGTAAAGCAGAACACAGGCCTTGTTCACACATATCAGTTTTTTTGGCATTCTCTGCGTTTTTTAGCTGTTTATAAAAAATGCACATGCGTTAACGCATGGTGCACTTAAGTGTTGTTGCGTTTTTTAACGACACATGCGTTTTTCTCCACCATTCCAAAAAACACTGCATGCAGCGTTTTTTGGGTGCTGTAAAACGCATGGGCTGTTGAAAAAACGCATGCGTTTTTTTAACATGGGGCCCTATGGGAAACGCATGCGTTAACGCATAGCACATATAGGCACCTGCGTTAACGCATGCGTTAACGCATATGCGTTTTTAATCAAAAATTGACTAAGTCCAAAAACGTCTCAAAAACGTTCAGAACCACAGGGGACACTATTTGGCACCCTTAGAAAAACTGATCAGTTATTTTAAGGGCTAAAAAAATGCATTGCTATGTGTGATCAAGGCCACAGAATGGTCAGTGTTGGGAGGGGGAAAAAGAGCAGCTCTAAATATCAGCATTCAGAGATAAGAAGTGTGATAGTTTTATTATACTAGGATTAGTGGTTGGTCCAAAATTTGAAGATTCATCAATTGATGTAGAAAGACATAAATTCATGTGACACATTCATTTCTGCTCTGAATGTGTTAAAGGTCATCATTAATTTATATTCCCATACTCTCCTGATTCTTTGCTATTGGAAATTATTTTTCAAAACTAGTATTTTCATATCCATTATGTTGTGTTCAGGGCTACAGAAATGTTTAGGCACAGGTAGATCTGTCTTTCTTTCTTTTATTGTGTGGCAATGAGAGTGCATCCTAGTTCTGAGTTGTTGTCCCGTCTCCCCTCTGTACAGATTTCCACTCCTACATTGTGTACATATACTTAAGTACACCACATTGGTTGTGTTGCAGCTAAAGGTACATTGGATCTTATAGGCCTAATGTGAGGCGGAAGCTTTATCTTGTTCATTGTCATTATAAATGAACAGGTTTTGCACTTCTGGTTGCAGTTGGTTGGGTCTGTAAATATAGATTTTAGTCAGGCATCTTTTTGTAGTAGTGGCAGGGCCGTATTTGGAGTTCCTGCTGCCCTAGGCACTTTCTGTGGTCGCACCCCTCCCTCTACTGATCAGTGAGACTAAGCGTGTGTGCACAGACACAGCACTTTATTTTTCAGGCATATCCGCAAATAAATACTAAAAACAATGAACTCATGCACAGCAGTGTAAAAATGACTTGCTGTTCATATGTTCAGTCTTTTGAGGTTTTTCTTTTTCAGACTTCTTTCACATCAGCTTTTTTTCAATCATGGCAGATCCGGCACCACTACAACCATCATTTGTACACAAGTACATTACCAAATCCATCATCAGTACATGACATTACAAGAACAATCAGTACAAGAATGCGTCACCAGAACCACAGTCACAGTTGAAGGAAGACTTTAAGTCCATCTAATTCAACCCATAGTCTAACATGTTGATCCAGAGGAAGGCAAAAAAAAATCATGTGGCAACACTAAGCTCCACATTGGGGAAACAAATTCCTTCCTGACTCCAGATACGGCAATCAGACTAATTCCCTGGATCAACGCCCTATCAAAGAATCTAGTATATATAACCGGTAATCAGTGGCGTAACTAGAGTCTGGTGGGCCCCGGTGCGAAATTCAGACCTGGGCCCCCCCCCCACGCACACACGTTGGTCGGATGCTTGAGTCCCATGTAACGTTCAAAGTTCTATAAAGACTCACAAATTGACCCCTCTATGTATTAATGTCCCTAACCCTGCTATATATGGTCCTCCTCCTGGAATATGGCCCTTATCCTGATATATATGTTCCCCTTTCTAGTATATATGGTCTTCCTCCTCCCACCATGATAGGCGTCCAATTATTATAACTCCCATATTCCTCCACTCCAAAACCCAGTGTCACCCCACATGTTAGCCTATTCCAGTGGTGGAGTCTTCTGCTCTCCTCTGTCCCCCGCTCTTCACCTCTGTGCCCCACTCTCCACCTCCTCCTGTGTCCTCCTCTGTCCCCCATTCTCCTGTGTCCCACGCTCTCCTCCTCCTCTGTCCCCCATTCTTCTTTATCTCCCGCTCTCTCCTCCTGTGTCCCCCGCTCTCTTCCTCCTGTGTCCTCCATTCTCCTGTGTCCCCTACTCTCCTTCTACTCTGTCCCCTGTTCTCCTGTGATCCCCACTCTCTTGCTCCTGTGTCCCCGCTCTCCTGTGTCCCTCGCTCTCCTCCTCCTCTTCTTTCCCCCGTTCTCCTGTGTCTCCTGCTCTCCTCCTCCTCTGTCCCCGTTCTCCTGTGTCCCCTGCTCTCTTCCTCCTCTGTCCCCTGCTCTCCTCCTCCTGTGTCCCCCGCTCTCCTCCTCCTGTGTCCCTCGCTCTCCTCCTCCTCTGTCCTCCATTCTCCTGTGTCCCCCACTCTCCTCCTCCTCTGTCCCCAGTTCTCCTGTGATCCCCACTCTCTTCCTCCTCTATCCCCCGTCCTCCTGTGTCCCCCGCTCTCCTTCTCCTCTGTCCCCTTTTTCTGTCTCCCCCGCTTTCCCCCTCCTGTGTCCCCGGCGCTTTCCTCCTCTCACTTCTCTTCTTCTCTTCTGCGAGTATTCAGCAACAGAGTGTCCTCACTTTCTGGATGAGCGGCCAGGACTAGACACACGGCGGGAGACTGAGGAGGCTGCCGCCAGACTCTCCGGACCTCCAGAAGCTCACGGCTCTGTCCTGAGATGCAGCACGTGACGAAGCAGCTGCGGGACTTTCGAAGCTGCCGCGCCACCGTGCCTCCCAATAACAGGCCAGTAGCTGAGGTCATGCGCCGACTGGCCTGTGATTGGCCAGGACAGTGACAGGGGCAGAGAGAGAACGGTGCTGCTGGACTTTATACATCTGGCGGCTGTGATCAGCCGCCTGGGGACATGGATATGCGTCCTTAGGGATGCACATCCATGTAAAGGGGATGCAGCCAGGGGTCGACGGGCCCCTGTACCTTCTGGCCTGGTCGCAGCTGCGACCGTGGATGTTACGCCACTGGGAAGGGTGCACACAGTATAGGGGGTACAGTATGTGGGGTGGGCATGCACAGTATGGGGAGGGGGCACAAAGTATATGGGGAGGGCACAGAATAGGGGGCACACAGTATAGTGGGAGGGGGCACACAATTTATGGGGGTACAGTATATGGAGAGGGAACACAGTATATGGGGCAGGGGCACAGAACACTGTGTCTGACCTGTTACAGGATCTGCAAGTTCCTCCTGGTGATCAGCTTGCAGCGGTTGGCCCCCAGCACCCGCACCTGCTCCTCTGTGCACACCACCGGGGTGATGTCCTGAAACTCCTGCGGCAGACAGATTAGCTCCTGCCTGTCTGCTCCAACATCCGGCACTCACTGCCGCCCCCGGGAGCCGGGCTGTACTTGCCCAGCAGGCAGCAGCTCTCAGCAGCACTACAGGAGGAGTGGAGGCGCGGACACGGCCCTGCTCTCGGCTGGAGGCAACAAGCAGCTGCCGCTGCTGCCTCATAGTGTCAGGGCCAGAGTGCAGAAGCAGCCGGCCACACATATCGGCGATACAAGCCTGCTTAAACGCAGGCCGGTGCCAGGACCGCCACCTCCCCTCCCCTCCAACACACTGGCCATGTAGTTACATGGATGTGCGTCCTTGGAGACGCACATCCATGTGAAGCGGGGGCCCAGCTCTGGTATCAGCGGTCGCAGGGGGCTGCGGGCGGCCCGGGCCTCTTATAGCCCGGGGCCCCGTCGCAACCGCGACCCCTGCGACCGCGATTGGTAAGCCACTGCATACACACATAAACACACACACACACATAAACACACATAAACACACACATATACACATAAACACACACACACACATAAACACACACACACAAACACACACACACACATAAACACACACACATATATATACACACACACATAAACACACATATACACAAAAACACACACACACACACATATAAACACACATATACACATAAACACACACACATAAACACACACATACACACACACATAAACACACACACACATAAACACACACACTTCCCATCTAGCAATGTCTTCCCCCTTGTGGCTTCCTCCCCCCAATGTTGTCTCACCCATGTGCTGTGGTGTCTTCTTCCTGGCGTTGAGCTGCACCGTGACAGACTTTACTGCAGGGGATCAGCACTGTCCCGCAGCTAACGTCACAGGCCTCTGCCGGCTTATACATATTCATGCTGGTAGCTGCCTGGGGAGGAGAGCACAGCACTGGCTGGGAGGTATGGTTGAGGAGCGGGGAGGGGGGGATGATTGGGGGTGCTGTCAGGAACATTCAGCCTGACAGCACAGTGGAGGTGTGGGGAGCCACCGCACTTACTTGCTTGCAGAGCCGCTGACAGGTAGGAGGAGAGGAAAGGTGAGTGGAGGGGTGGGCACAGCTACAGGAAGTGCCGCTTCACTTCCTCCACATCCTTCCTCCTTGCCTTGGACACCCGCGGTCGCGGCGGACGGCTGGAGGCACAGGCCCACCCGTGTGGAGGCGCGGGCCTCCCCAAGGGGGCGGGCCCGGTCGCAACCGCGACCGCTGCGACCGTGGTAGGTACGCCACTGTGTATACTTACAATCCATACATCAGAATCTAGCCTATCAATTTCACCAATTTTGTTCAAAAAGTCAGAACTATCCAACAAAAAGGATTGAGTTTCTTTTAACCATAGGAGTAAGTAAGCACTTAACCGCAATAGATAAAGGTGAAAGTGTTGAATTAGTTGACACCACAATAGGGCATCCAGGGGTATTAATTAGAGTTTTGTGAACCACAGATGATATACCGTATAGTACGGACACAAGTGGATCAGAATTGCATAGATACTCAGAGAGCTTTTTATCAATAACTTTATAATTTAGACATTTAATAATGAATCTAGTAATTTTGTTATGAATATCTGATAAAGGAGCCTTATTCAAGATACTGTATGTATTAACATCTGACAATTGTCTCAATACCTCATTTTTGTATGCAAAACAGTCCATGTCCACTATTGAACCTCTCTTATCTGCAGCTTATTTTTGAATAGCATTGTCACCTATGTGGGATCGCACTTATCTAGAGTTTTATTAATCACAAAATGATTCTTTCTTGAAACATCAATCTTCTGTTTCAGTAACTTTTCTATGTCCCTCAATACAAAGCTGGAAAAGGTTTCCACAGGGTGATAGGTTTTGGGAATAATAAAGTGACTTTTTGTTCTAAATTCCAAGTCCTTCAAATGAAATGTAGCACAATCACCGTCAGGAACAATAGGTGAAGCTTTAAGCCCCCATCACACATGTCAATGTCGCCAGCGATCTGATCGCTGGCGACATTGACGGCTGATCGCTGGTGAGCTGTCACACAGGCAGACTCACCAGCGATCAGTGCCAGCGAGAACGCTAGTGTCCATGTAAACAAGCGGGTAACAAAGCGCCGCGCGGCGCTTAGTTACCCGCAGTTTACCATGGACACCAGCTCCCAGCGCTTGCTGAGAGGCGCTGGGAGCTGGCTGATCGTGTGTCTCCTGGTGCCACACACACCGATGCTGCGTGTCCAACGGGGGCGACCCAGGTTTTTGGACCTGTCCGAAAACCTGGCAACTATCAACCGGCGATTTATCGCTGGTTGATTCACCATGTCACACGCATCAATATCGCTGCAAGGTCACGTGCAGTAGCGACATTGACAGCGATATTGACGCGTGTGATGGCCCTTTTAGGTATATGGTGGAAGTGGACTTTTAACCTGACATTACGTAAAAATTTATAAATATTAATGTACAACTGAAAGTATCTATTGGATATATGGTCCTAATAGAAAGCCCCTTCTGTGGGAGATTGACTTTTGTAGGATTTAGCAGTTTAGATGAGATGTTTGTTTTTTTCATCCAATAAATTTTTATTATTAACCACCAACAAATAAAGGTTACAAACCAAAGCATACAAATCATGCTTTCATAATATCTACAGGTAACATCAGTTATGACATCAGGGTAAGATCCCAACATTTAAAATAAGCAAAAGAAAAAAAGGGGGGTAAGGGCAGAAAGCTAGGTAGGGGGTAAAGAGAATATCCTTCTTCTTCTCGCCCAACCTAAATGGAGAATTATTAATCAAGTAGAAAGCATAAAAACATTTTTAGAATTAACACCTTATCTACATGTGAGTATTCAAGGTCTAATAAATGGGTTCCGCCAGGGGATGGGCGGCCCAGGAGGCCCATGTATTCAGTACTTTATCTCTGCGAGATGAATCGAGAGACAACCAAAATTCGTGCTGGAAAGTTGAATTTAGTCTGTCTGCAACCTCCCTCAAAGATCGGAGAGTGTGGGACTTCCAATGTGCTGCTATGCTCGTTCTAGCTGCTGTTAACACAATGGAGATAATGGGTTGGAAATCATGGTGAAGCTTATCTAACCCACTATTCAATACTGCCAGTTGTGGGGACAAAGTGATCTCCATACCCATACCCATGACCGATGTGAGAAGTTGAGACATCACCATCCAAAAGGGAGCCAGTTTAGGACAGGACCACCACATATGGGCGAGGGTGCCCTCCACCCCACACTGTCTCCAACATAGGGGAGAGAGATCTTTAGCAAAGCGGGCAAGTCGAGATGGGGAGTAATACCACTTAAGGTGGATTTCCTTTAACGTCTCTTGATTTTGTGGCCAACCTGGTAAGTTTCAAACCGGCCAACCATTCCTCCTCTGATGTTTGAAAGGAAAAATCCTCCTCCCATCTTGACATATACATTGGAAGACATGGGAAAGCTAGTCTATTAAGTTCCTTATGTAGTAGAGCTAAACTTTTATAGGACTGAGGATTAGATAATAAAAATCTTTGATAGGCTGAGGGGCACATGGGAGCTAGAGGCATGTTCAATTTATTTATAGACCTTAGGAAATGTTTTATTTGAAAGTGCTGGAAAGAGAATTTTCCCAGCTCTGGGTACTCCGCACATAGGGGCACAAACGAGGGAAAGGAACCCCCCCCCATCATGTTGCCCAGGACCAGGATCCCAGAGTCTAACCATGGGCGTAAATGTAAATTGGTAATATGGAATGATAATGCCCCCAGGCCAATCAGCCCAGCCGGTAGGGATATCCACTTTTTCACCGCCCATCTCCACATGGTTAAAGTGGCCATAAGAGACGGAAGAAGCGGTGATAATCCTCTAGGTTTTAATGATTCAGCCTCCAGCAAAGACCAGAGAGAAGATCCTCCCATATAGTAGGCCTCTGGGCGCATCCAGCCTGGCGTCTCAGCCAGAGGAGACCACCACTTCTTAACCGACTGATGGTGGGCTGCTTTGTAATAATTGGTGATATTTGGGACCCCCATTCCCCCCTCACAAAGGGAAAGATACATGATTGTCCCCAATACTCAAGGTTTCTTATTTGCCCGGATATACCTGTTAGTTAAAGACTGGAGTTTAGAAAGCCATCTGGCGCAGATAACAACTGGGAGGGCTCTGAAAGTATACAAAATCTTGGGTAGCAAGAATATTTTGAATGCGTGTATACAGGCTATCCATGACACATTGGAAAGGGAATGTTTTAGAATTTCCAACGCCAGAGTGGAGCACAACCTCTTTAGGTTGGAAGTCACTAACTTGTTAGAGCTTGAGAGAGATATTCCAAGATAAGGGATCCCCTGTAAAGGGAAACTTTTGTTCAAAACGCACCTGGACTCGCATTGGGACCCCAATGGGAAGAATTAAGGATTTACTTGCGTTAAGCTTATAGAATGAAACCAGGGAGAACCTGTGTAGTACCTCAATAATCTCCTTCAGTGAGGACTCTAGATCCGTGCATGTCAGCATAATGTCATCTGCATATAGCCCAATGACGTGATGTTGAGACCCCAGGTGAAGTCCCACAATGCATCCATTAGTGCGAATGGACTCTGAAGGGGCTTAATCATCAAGGAAATAATTATGGGGGACAGGGGACAAGCCTGGCGAGTCCTATTGGTAATTATAAATGGAGCAGACAGAAAGCCAGAGGACAGCACCCGCGCATTTGGATTGGAATATAATGACATCACTGCTGACAAAAAAGGACCGCCAATACCAAATTTATTTAAAACAGAGGCGAGGTATCCCCAATGCGCCCCATCAAATGCCTTTTCCGCATCCAAGGACAGGAATGCACCAGGGGCCCCCGCCTCTTACATGGCGTTCAAAATATCAATCATGCGACGAGTGCCATCCCCGACCTGCCTTCCAGAAACAAAACCCACTTGATCTGGGTAAACCAGAGAGGGGTAATGTGGATCAACCTGGCAGCCAACAATTTGGAGTATATTTTCACATCACAGTTCAAAAGAGAGATCGGACGGTAACTGCCCCGGTCATCTTTTGGCTTACCAGGGTTTGGAATGGTGATTATCGTGGCTTGCAAGGCAGAGGGTGGTATAGATCTCGAATGCTGCCAGCTTGAAAAGGTGGGAAACAGGTATGGTGCGAGAATATGGGAAAAAATTTTGTAATAAACATTAGAGAACCCATCTGGGCCAGGGGCCGAGTGTAATTTAGCATCCTTAATAGTTTGAGAGATTTCCGACAGCCCAAAGGGCGCTTTCAGAAAGTCTAGTTGTTCCTGTGTAACTGTTGGGAGGGAAATCGAGTCCAGAAAGGAAGTAATAAGATCAGGGGTCGGGAAGGAGTATTACTGTCATCTTTTAGGTTATAAAGTTTGGAGTGGAACGACGCAAAAGCATTGGCAATGGAGATCGATTGCATACTGTTGCACCGGTGTGGTCTCGTAACGCGTCAATGCATGCAAGAGCTTCCCTACGCTTCACTCTTTTAGCAAGATGTGAACCTGCTCTGTCCCCCTGTGCATAAAAAGAGATTTTGACCTTCCTCAAGTTTTTCTAATGTTGTTCAAGTAAAAACGATTGTAACCTCATACGCACTTGGAAGAGTTGACGGGATACCGAACTAGACTGGGTAGATTTATTTAGATGCTCTAATTGCTGTAAAGAATCAAGTAAAGACACTCTGGTACAATCCTTATCTTTTTTAAATTGGGCTGCCCTTTGGATAAACATGCCCCTAGCATAGGCTTTGTGGGCCTCCCACAGGGTCTCATCTCCAACTTCCCAATTATCATTAAGGGAAAAGAAGTCTGACAGATATTTTTCCATTTCCAAACCAACATCTCCTTTAGCCAATATGGCCAGATTCAACCACCACTGCCACGGAGGGCGAGGCCTACACGCCACAGAGATCTCTAAGTATACCGGAGCGTGGTCCGACCATGACAGAACACCAACCTCCCCCGACACACAATCCAGCAATTGACCACTGTCTACAAGAAAGAAGTAAATTCGCGAGTATGACTTGTGTCTGTAAGAAAACATCATGAAGGTGAAACTCTTTGCATAAGAGGCCTATGCTTTTCCTTTTCACATCTGACTTAGCCGAACAATCCAAGTCATATGATGGTAAAATATTAAAGTCTCCACACATGATTAGTCTCCCATCAGACCACCCCTCCAAACGCTGCAGGACAGATCTGATAAACTTTACAGGTGAAAGGTTCTGGGCATATAGGTTAATAATTGTATATTTAGACCTTTGTATGGAGCAGGACACCATGATAAATCTACCTGCGGGATCACAGTACTTATTAAATAATTGGAAAGCAATTGTGTTGTTCAGAAAAATGCATACCCCTGCGGATTTAGAGGAGTTATTAAATATCCGCTCCTAAGGCCCAGGCCTCCTTCCTTAACATAGATCACTTAAAAGGTGAATTCAAGGCATTTACATTCAAAGAAACAATTTTCACTGACATTGGATAAGTAAATACACATCATGTGATACATATAGGAAGTCAGATACTCTCGGAAGGTACGGGGAGGAACCTGAAAAAGAAGGTAAACAAACACTAATATGCATGTAAACAAAAAAGGTAGAGTCAGAGTCATCTCTGCTACCAGGGCAGACAGTCACGTAGATCCAAAAAAGGAAAACACTCCTGGAAGGCCTAAGGCCACAGATGGGGAAAGTGCCTAAAGACCTAACCAGAAATTAGGGGATGAAAAATTTTCCTGCAGACAGGGCCCCTAAAAAAAAACAAAGTATGGCCCGGCAGTATAGTGGGTGAGTCTTTACTCCAATTCAGTCAGGTTGCGGATCTCCAACAGGGAGATAATTTCCTTTGCGACGGGGCACGTGACTCACGTGCAACGGCTGCAGGGTCAGGAGATGACACTTTCCAATCTTGTAATTTCTCCAACTTCTTAGGGTAATGAAACACATATCTGGTACCCTCATAGATGAACTCCCTCCTCCTAGCGAGGGTGCCGACTGACAGGTCCGGAAAAACAGCAATTTTGGTATGGTTGAGGCAGAGATGGGCGAGATTTCATTGCATACCTGAAATCGTTCTTTGTTTTGTAGGAGTGCAAACATGCCAGAACATCTCTTGGTAAGTCCTGTTTAACATGTGCTGGCTTAGGGACCCTGTGGATTCTGGCAATTTCAAGAGAGGAAGCTGGGGAGTCTGGCAGGACTGCTGCTAAGAAGCCTGCAAAGATTGGTGGCAGAGCAGAGTCACTGACTGTTTCCGGGATTCCCCTGAGCCTCACCTTACATCTTCAGAACCTATCCTCCAGGTCCCACAGCTTAATTTGGTGGGAGGTCACCCTCTCTTCCATGGCTGCGAAGCTGTCAGCAAAGTCATTGTGAGCAGTGGCATATTCAGCCATCTTGCGCTTAATGTGATCCATGCGGTCCCCCAATGTATGTACTTCTCTCCTTATCTCTCCCAGAATACCTTTAAAGTCCTCATGGATGGCCTCCGCAGTGAGGACAGGAGCCCGTTCCATTGTAGCAGCTGTTAAGGGGATCCCTTCCTCCTCCACATTACTTCTCTTCCCAGCGCCTTTTGAAGAGCGTGGGGAAGCAGAGCGGGAGGACGGCACCATCTTTGTTTGCTGAGCTCCCTCCCTGCTGAAGAAGTCAGTCATCTTAGGCGGCGGATCAAGCTTTTTTGCGGGGCCCCGAGGCATTGTAGTGAGTCCCAGAGGGGTCCAACGTTGCTAGACACTGTCACAGCCTGCGTGAGCAGCTATATATCGGTGGAGAAGCCCAGGTCTGCAGGAGCTCCCCTTTCATGTGGCCGGTGCCATGAGCTGCCAGGCCACGCCCTTTTAGATGAGATGTTAATAACTAGCCATTCATTCCTACCTAGAGCCTGGTTTGCATCATCAAGGTTGGTGCAATGGAGTCTGTGGTGTTGCCCTGTCTCTCTCATTTTCTAGATGGGATATGTTTTTCCTGTTCAGGAAAAAGGGCACTATTGCTTCCATTATCCGAAATGGTCACTGTTGGAATCAGAACAATAGGGATCCCAATTAATTGTAGGTTTACAGCCTGCAGTAGTCACAAAATAAGGATCTCTCCACCTGTATACTCTGTAAGGCTGTGGTCACAGTACCATTTTTCACATGCATTTTTGGAGACCTGCGTTTTCAAAAACGCATGTAAAAAACGCACCCATAGGCCCCCATGTTAAAAAACGCATGCCCTAATAGCCAAAAAGCATGTGTGACTGTCCCATGCGTTTTTGGAGCATATCCAAAAACGCATGCGTTTTTTAATAAGGGGCCTTATGGAAAACGCATGCAAAAACGCATGTACAATTAGTGCCATTCAAAAATGCATGCGTTTCCCATAGGAGCCCATGTTAAAAAAACGCATGCGTTTTCTACAAAAACGCATGCGTTTTCAAAACGCACAAAAAAATACTACAAGCACTATTTTTATGTGCAGATTCAAAAACGCAGCCAAAAACGCAGGGAGCCATCAGAGACCTTAAAAAACTCATGCTGACATGAAAAACGCATGTAAAAAAGCATGCGTTTTTAAAAGGCACCAAAAAAACTGTGACCACAGCCTAATGGTACATTTACACACGGCCACAGGAAGGTAGGAACAGGCAGGCATCGGACACAAATTGTGCCTGTTGCCTTGAAAAGACCACGATGTGGTGGCGTGTAATTCAGGACTTTCCTTCCTGTGTCTTCCCTGAAGGAAGGAAAGTCCTGAATTACACGCAGCCACATCGAGGTCTTTTCAAGGCAACAGGCACAATTGTGTCCGATGCCTGCCTGTTCCTACCTTCCTGTGGCCACGTGTAAATATACGCTTTAGATATATAATCTTCAATGTCTCTAGTGAATCTACGTTGCTTTCTCACTTGAGTTTCCTTTTGATAATCTTCCACATAACGATCCACTATTTCTTTAAATTTAGAAAATTCCTCAACCTGGAAAAAGTATAATGTAATTGTTATTCGATACTGATAACCTTTACCTTCATTTCATCTACCATTTTTGGTAATTTATCCACAGACAGCAATATAAGTTCTAGAGAGAGTTTATTTAAAATTTGTTTGAATTCGAAATTTTTTGAATTTATCAAAAAATGCTGGATCTTTGACTAATATTGAAGGCATGAGACTAACTCAAAGACCTCTAGGAATCCTTTTAACATGATGATATTCAATTAACGTAGCCATATGTAATTCGTAAGAGATCAACCCTCTTGTCTTCTAAATTCACTGGTAGGTATTTGAAGAAAAGCTGTTGAAGTAGAAGTTAGTGTCATGATCATTTTGGATTCCTCCTTGCTGAAGTTAAAAATGTAGCTATCTGGATTCACAGGTGCACAGATCCAAATGAGACAATAGTGCTATTGTTTCTTGTGGCTTCTATGCAAAAAATGTATATTCTTTTCTTTGTATTAATTTATGTTAGGCCGGCTTCACACTTGCGGACACCTCCTCAGCGCCTTGCGGACAGTGACTTCCAAAAGTTATTGAATGCGCACAGCAATCTGCAGCCAAGCGCATCACCGTGCGTCCCCACGTATGGTGTCTACGCTCGGCTTGCGGTCGCCGTCCGCAAGATGCTGCGGAGGAGTCCGCAAGTGTGAAGACAGAATTATATAATGTTATTTCCTGGAGTTTAGTTATTAAACAAATTCTGTGTCTAGTACTTATTGAAAGCTCAGGAGGAGCTGAAATGTCCAGTGTGTAATTAAAAGTAATTGCTTGATACTACTTGTGAGTACCGGGATCAGGGGCCGGCTGGTGGCTTTGGCCCCGGGTGGCAGTTTTGGTCTGAGTTGAGGACCGGGAAGGGTGGGGGGGGATCGGTGCGCTCAAAAATTTTTGATTCCCGGGGGTGATGGGGGAAAGGGGGGGTGCTCTCAAAAATTTTTGATGTCCTGGGGGAGAAAGGTGCTAACAAGCTCGCTTACCATGTCCGCCACCGTCTGCTGCTGCTTCGCCGCGCCGGCCACAAAGCCCCGCCGGCCCATTTCTGTGGGGGGGCGGACCTAGATGTGGGCTATACCCCACCAGCCCAGGGGGCACTTGCCCCCCTGCCACCTGGGCCAGTCCGCCCCTGACCGGGATCATCTCTTGGATTCATGCTGCTATTTCTGAGCGCAAAACTAAAGTTACAGCGGGCACCACAAAATATTGACAAATAGGGATCCACCTATGCAAGTAAATACAGCGTTTGTTTGCTTTAAAACAAGCTACTTCTGAGTGCACCACACTCTTTACGATGAAGTGCTGATTGTTTGTACCACTATTTTAGGCCTGTTTAACACATGCGGCAATAAATCACATTAAATTTCTTAGTGTGCCTACAATATAGCCATATTAAATACATTTTATGCTGTAAATCAAATAATTTAATTATTGTTGTTTTTTTTAGTGAGCAGCACAACAATGTTATTCTCTATTTCGATTTTTAATAACTATTTTTCCTGCCATGATCCATTCAATAAAATATATGTTTCTGCTGGAGCGCTCTCCCTTGTCTTACGTTTATATGTAAAATCAATTCATTTTCTGCTAAACATTATATTTCTTTGCTATTCTATGGCATTATTGCATTTGTAAATCATGCTCCTTTTGACTGTTCATAAATTATTTAATTAACCTATTCTTCAATATTTGAGACGAGTACACATTACTTCTCTCTTTGTTGTCTAGATGCAGAATGGTAATTGGTATTTTTTCAGCCTTATCTCGTCCCCCCAAATAAACCATTAAAATTGCAAACAAATTCTTCTTATATCCCTTCACTCTTAGTTATAATTTCAGATTGGTCCCTCTAATCACATTTATTATGTTCTTATTTCTCTAGGATTATATTAATTTAGCAAGAACAGATGGAGAACTGCGGTATTTTCTTATTCCATCACCTTTTATTCTCTGCCAGTATGTGTTCATCAGATAACTCATCTCATTAAACGATCTATGAGAAGGAAATTCTACCCAATACATAGCATAGTAAATACAAAAACCTCAAAGAAACCAAGAACATTCTACCTATGAAATATCCTGAAATAAAAGTAAATTTGGCCCAACAACTATTGGTGATACAAAATATATACTTTTTTCTTTGAAGAAAATATGATCATATCAAAACACGTCATCTAAATATGCAATACTTAATTTGAAATGCATATAGCAGGACAGAGGAACACCTACACAGCAAGCAGAGCAGCCAGATTATAATAGGGGCAAAGTGGGCTACCGCCCGGGGCCCTTAGCCCAGAGCATTGTTGCCTCCATTATAATCTGCAGACAGGCAACGCGTCGCAGCACAGGTTGAATAATGCTGGGTCCACCCTGCCACATGATGTCAGGAAGGGTGAGCCCAGCATACAGAGCCCAGGAGTGTGTGGAAGATATGGAAGACACACCTACCTGCTGCTGTGAAGAGCGAAGATGAAGAAGCGAGGATGAATATCATTTTCTGATGGAGTCCCTGCAGCTCCTGCATGTCTGGAGACTGTGGGAGAAGGTTAGTCCCATCTTCCTCAGGTCAGTCCCATCTTACTCAGTGATGTGCTGCATTACACAGTGCCTGTCACTATCTGTATGCAATATGTGTGTGGCAGGGTGCCAGTGCAGGCTGCAGCACAGCTCTATATATAAGGACAGATGTCACACCGGGAAGGTGGAACGAGGATAGTGGACCCACTAGAGCACAGAGGCTTCTGTGGAAGCTGAACCCAAGGAACCAGCTGGACTAGAATGTCAAATAAATTGCAATACTTTATTAAAGGGAGGACCCCCTGGGCTGAGGCACTGAATTCACCCAAGGGAGCCCCGGCGAGTGAACCCCTGTACAGGGGTTGACCCGGCACAGTGATGGAGGCTCTAAGTGCAATAGCTCTGAGACTAGGGTTGGACTCAAGAGGAAAAGAATCAATGATAGGTGAGAGGTCCAGGGAATCGGATAGGACGAACTAGTGAGGAACCAGGATAGCCAGAGCAATCTAGAGTGAGCACAGAGCTGTGTCACTGAGGGATGATCCAGAGGGTCCAGAAGGAGCTGATTGAGTCCACAGGGTAGGTGGTTAGGATGGCGAGACTCCAGGCAGCCGTATGACCAGGGCAGGGACACCAGCACTAGAAGAAATCACTAGACATTAATAGAGGAACAGAGGCAAGGCTATAGCGAGCAAGCGCTGATTCGGGGACCTGAGCACAGCAACTTTAGAACACAAGCACAAAGTTGCCCAGGCAGCTCCCTTAGGAAGTGAAAGCCTTAAATACACACAAGCTTCTCAGCGATTGGCTGAGGGGTGATTACTAAAAAAGGGTGTGCTGGCCCTTTAAATGATTTCTGACAGCGGCACGTGCTCCCTAAGCACGTTCTTCCCCAACCCGAAAGTGAGAGGAAGTAGAGGAGACACGTTGAGAAGGAGCTGCAGCCTGGAGGGACATAGCGGGAGTGTGGACCAGATGAGTAAGTGTGCAGGTAGCAGGGGGATGCCTGCAGCAAGACGGGACCTAATCTCCCAGTACACTGGAGACGGGTCCCATAGGAGACATGACAACAGTGGACATTATTGAAATTATTACAGCTTGTGAATAAAATGTGTGGGATGGGAGAGCATTCAATTACATAGAAAATGTCCCTAGACACTGTGCCCCTCAACCCTACACACTGTGCTTCTATCTTGCACATTTAACTGTAGCATGTATTTATATACACAGTGTGCAGGGGGAAGGGGCACAGTGCCGCAAGGGGCATTTTCTATGTAATAGAATAATCCACTCCCATCATCCACATTTTATTCAGAAGTTGTAATAATTTCAATAATGTCTCTCGCCCTTAGATACAGAGTGTCACTACAAATTGTGCTTGTGTATATTTACACCCTTGCAATATGTGTCAGTCTGCAGGCACTATGTGACTGCAGACTAATGTTAGGTAGCCAGACAGCTTAAAACCCCTTCATGACTATGGACTTGCCTATACGTCCTTGATCGTGTCCATGTGGGTTCACACACTGAGGCCACATCTTTCCCCACACATGTGCAGTTAACAGTCACAAGTGGATCGGAGATTGGAGGTTCACTTGTGCCTTTGAACTAGTTAGGTTGCATTGTCAAACTCTGACAGCACAATCTAACACGAGCATGTAGGGATCACTCCGTTCCTCACCACAATCGGTGACAACATGACGTGAACACAGGGCACCTATGGGTTGTTATGACAGTGAGGGGTCAGATGATGACTCCTGTCATTGTCATAACGAAGGTCCTGAGAACACTCTTGGAGTGCTGGCGATCACAGGAGATGATCATTTCTGCAGTACAGAAAGTTGATGAAGTGTCTCGTCCCTATATCTCCGAACTAATCTCTCACTATCTTCCCTAACGTAATCTTCAATCCTCCTAAAACCTGCTTCTCTCCTCCACACTTATTTGATCCTCACACAACTGCCTCCAAGATTTCTCCCAAATATCCCCCATCTTCTGGAATTCTGCACCCCAACACGTCCGATTATCCACCATGCTCAGATCCCTCAGACGGAACCTGAAAACCCATCTCTTCAGCAAAGCTTACAGCCTGCAATGACCATGGTGCCACCTCACCACCACCAGAGCTTCTGCACCCTAAACTTCTGTCCCCTTCCCATTATCCTGGCAGGTTTTTAATGTAGCATCTAGGGACAGAGTTAGGACTGTCTCTACCAGGGCCTACCGTGAAGTGGGTGAGACAGCTCATTGTACGTTTTCTTGCAAAAACGTATAAACCAAAAGGCCCTGTTTTTGTCACGGCACTTGCTATTTATTTTTACAGCAGAGCGCCTTTTGTGTGATTCTTATACGGTTTTTGCATTGGTTTTTCATGTTTTTGGTGGGGATTGGTCGCAGTTCACACTGCTGCTTCCAATGTGTGCAGACTCATATTTTTTGCCTCCTTCCCATTATCCTGTAGAATGTAAGTCCTCAAGGACAGGGTCCTCTCCCCCCTGTACCAGTCTGTCATTGTTAATTTGTTTACTGTAAACTATATCTATAATTTTGTATGTAACCCCTTCTCATGTACAGCACCATGGAATTAATAGTGCTTCATAAATAAATAATAATAATAATAATAATGTGCTTCACATTCATGATCTTATAAGTCTGTTCACACTGATGAAGTACCATAGTATGGATATTGCTTCTTAAAAATGTGCAATCACTGTTTAATGTCATAATACTACCGCTAATAATAATATGTATTCATTTATACAGTGCTATTAATTGCATAGCGCTTTACATACATTTGTAACACTGTCCCCATTGAGACTCACATATCATGCCATACAAGTGCACAGCTGTGTTATATGTATAATTCATAGTACAGTTGTCCTGGCATTCCTGCAATGCCCAGTGTCCAGTAGCATTCCAGATGAATTGTACTCACAGGTATATATAAGAAACAAAAAATAAGATATACAAATGAAAACCAATTAAAAACAAGACACACCCAAGTGATCAAACATGGGCGTATATCAACACACAGAACTTTTTACAATGTAACACAGGAAAAAAATATTTAAATGTGTCTCCAAAGAGAGAGACACAATAAATAAAGAAATCATAACAAATGAGTTACAATACATTGTCATTTTATTATGGTTAGTAATAGTACAACAAATCACTTTTAAAATTAAAACCAAGTGATCGTGTATAGGTATGTGGGTCAAAGCAAGCACTGCTTTTTTAAATGTGGATCATCTAGATATGGTCTTTCTTAATATACAGGTAGGGCCATTTACATGGATGCACCTAAATAAAATGGGAATGGTTGGTGATATCAACTTCCTTTTTGGGGCACATTAGTATATGGGAGGGGGATAAAACATTTCCAGATGGGTGGTGACCATGGTGGCCATTTTGCAGTCAGCCATTTTGGATCCAACTTTATTTTTTTCAATGGGAAGAGGGTCATGTGACACATCAAACTCATTGAGAATTTCATAAGAAAAACAACTTTATTCTTTCATGAGTTATTTACAAGGTTATGACCACTTATAAAATGTGTTCAAAGTGCTGCCCATTGTGTTGGTTTGTCAATGCATCCCTCTTCTCCCACTCTTGACACACTGATAGCAACATCGCAGAAGAAATGCTAGCACAGTCTTCCAGTATCCATTGTTTCAGATGCTGCACATCTCGTATCTTCACAGCATATACAATTGCCTTCAGATAAGGCAAACTGTTTTGTGAATGATGAAGTTAACAATCAAAACCACCGCTATTGGTCTGACATTAACCCACAGTGGATAGATCTCTCCAAGACTGTTGGAACACAAACATTGATGGTATGGTGTAGAATATGGGGTACAAAGATAGTGGGGCCATTCTTCATCAATGGAAACCTCAATGCCACTGGATATCTGAAATTGCTACATGATTCAGATATCCATGATTATAATATGACAAACTTTTATTGATTTCTTGTGCTCCACGACGCGTTTTGTAGCAACTTGCTAGCCTCATCAGGTGGTACATTATAATCATTAATATTATCCTGAGTCCTCCCCTGGCCTTAGAGCTCCTACAGACCACTATGCTCTTTCTACATATCCACATCCCATCCGAGGATATGTGGCAGGAGCTGCTTTTGGTCTATCTCTTTTTAAAATGTTTTTATTAAGTATTTACAAAATTAATCATCACATCAATGCTTCATATACAAAGAATTGGCACTGGGCCTATCTTAATCATCTGAGAAGCAAGCAAAGGACCTGTGGTGGCATAATACCGGCCACACCTCACATGATCATGTTACCAGATCCAGGAAGAGCCGCATGGAGTGGCAGCAGCGAAGTCCTCGCTTCAGAGCAATCAGCTGGGGTTGTGCAGCTGTGTTCAACCTTAGGAAGTGAGTGGCCTACCAACCCCCTTTCTCTCTCTAGCCCACTGGATTACCAGGTGCCTCTCAGTTTGTGCTTCACTCTGCCCCCTTTGTTTCTCACAATTGTGACTTGTCACAAATGATTCTTTGTGGCATTGATAGTGTAAATCATCCCCAACGTGTTGGTGACTGGCTGTTTGGACTTCATGCTCGTGAGACATATTGGATACTAGCTGTCCATTTGATCTTAAATGTAAAAGTGGTTTGTTGTACTATTACTAACCAGAATAAAATGAGAAATATTATTATATACTTATGATCTTAATTTCTCCTCTGCAGCATATTTAACAAAGAGTCATGAAGAAATATACAGACATTGTTGCCAGTGCTGCAATCGTACCTGTGCTCTATTGATTGCAATGATAATGTAACAATTTGTAATTTATGATGTATTGTAATTAATTGGTTATGATTTATTTATTGTGTCTCTTTCTTTAGAGACAAATTTATATATTTTTTCCAGTGTAACATTGTAAATATTTCTGTGCCTTGATATACGCCCTTGAATTCTTCTCTCGACCCATCCTGCACAAACAACTAAGACCAGTCTCCAATCTACCCTTCATCTCTAAACTCCTGGAGCACCTGGTCTACTCCCGCCTCACTCATTATCTCTCCACTCACTCTCTTATTGACCCATTACAGTCTGGTTTTCGCGCCCTACATTGTACAGGAACTGCTCTCACCAAAGTGACCAATGACCTTCTGACAGCAAAACGTAATGGTGACCATTCTCTACTTATACTTCTTAACTTCTCTGCAGCTTTTGACACTGTTGACCACCATCTCCTACTCTCCATGCTGCACTCCATTGGCATAAAGGACACTGCTCTCTCCTGGTTCTCCTCCTATCTTTCTGACCGCTCTTTCAGTGTATCATTTACTGACTCCACTTCCTCCCCTCTTCCTCTCACTATTGGGGTCCCTCTGGGTTCAATCCTTGG
This sequence comes from Allobates femoralis, assembly GCA_033576535.1. Classification (NCBI taxonomy): domain Eukaryota; kingdom Metazoa; phylum Chordata; class Amphibia; order Anura; family Aromobatidae; genus Allobates; species Allobates femoralis. Next base: position 275,673,576 of record JARQOC010000001.1, read on the forward strand.
ACCTCTTCTCTTCTCTCTCTACACGGCCTCGATTGGACAGACCATCAGCAGATTTGGTTTTTGGTACCATCTTTATGCTGATGACACACAACTATACACTTTTTTCCCTGACCTTACTCCTGCTCAAATAAAGAACACCAATGACTGTCTAACCCCAGTTTCCAATATCATGTCCACTCTATACCTGAAACTTAACCAATCCAAAACTGAACTTCTTCTGCTCCCGCCCTCCACTAACCTCCCTAAATATGACATCTCTCTCTCACTGTGCAGCACCACAATAACGCCTAGTCAGAAGGCTCGCGGTCTGGGCTTATGTTTGACTCTGATCTTTCCTTCACCCCATATATACAATCTCTCGCCCGCTTTTGCCGCTTGCATCTGAAGAACATCTCTAGGATTCGCCCCTTTCTCTCTTTGGAAACCACAAAAACCCTCACTGTGGCCTTGATTCACTCCCACCTTGACTATTGTAATTCTCTTTTAATTGGCCTCCCCCGCACTAGACTCTCCCTTCTCCAGTCCATCCTTAATGCAGCAGCCAGGATCACCTATCTAGCTAACCGTTACTCGGATGCTTCTGCTCTATGCCAATCACTGCATTGGCTGCCTATACACTATAGGATCCATTTCAAACCGCTTGTTCTCACCCACAAAGCTCTTCACAGTGCAGCACCTCCCTACATGTCCTCCCTCATCTTTGTCTATCACACCACTCGTTCTCTTCACTCTGGAAGTGAATTTATACTCACTTCTGCATTAATACGAACCTCCCACTCCTGGCTCCAAGACTTCTCCTGAGCTGCACTAATTCTCTGGAAGGCTCTATCACCAGAAATTAGTTGTATCCACAACTTACATAGCTTCAGGCGATCCATAAAAACACATCTTTTTCGAGTGGTCTATCATGATCCCTACTCAAAGTCATCTAGACATAGCCTATCTGCTCCACCAGTCTCAAGTGGATCACAAATAATGGTTGCTGGCCACTTATACTGCTCCTATCTGTTCCCCATCTCCTCAAGTTGACTATACCATCATTGTAAATAAGCACCTGTGTGGAGCCCACTGGGACGGGGTACTTGGTACCGGACCGGGGTATCACGGTGGTCTTGGTCCGGACCGTGTCCCGAGCCCACAAGTAAAGGTTGGGGGTTATTTACAGGGAATATGGTCGTGACGCCACCCGTGGTATGTGCAGAACCTTCGGGGATGATGGATGGCAGCCTGTGATGTGACGGCTCTCCATGGGCAGAGCCTGGTCCCCAGAGCAGTAGTGATGATAACAGTTTGTGAGGGAGAAACAGGGCTCGAGCGCAAGGATTACACAGACTCACGGTTTTGTAGTTTTCCAAGTCCTTTACTGTAGATGACATTCAGCAAGTACTGTCCACGGAGTCTGTACAGGGGCCGAGTTACTCCCACCCTGGCTGGGTCCTTGGCTCCCTATTCTTGCGCTGTGTGTGTGGCCCTGCTGCCGCTTTAGCTAAGCTGCCGGCCCTGTCTCCCCTCATGGGTACCAACTTGCTAGGCAACTTGAGTCTTGTCCTGTGTTCCTGACCCCGCCGTGTTGCTTCGCTGTGGTACAGTGAAGGTGTGGAACCTTCACTAATCCGATGTTCACTGTACTGTTTGTGTCAGGCACATTCTCGGATCTTTTATCCATTCTGTGTGCTCCTCTGGGGTGAGTTCAGGGTATCTCGGTCTCCCAGGTGTGTTCCTCTGCTTCTCCTGTCTCCGTTCCTCAGACCCTGGCTTGGCCTGGAACTGGACAGCGGCCCGTGGGGTGAGCCTAATCCAGCTTTTTACACCCAGGTCCTCCTTCCTCAGTCCTCCTAGGAACTGAACTAACTGCCCACTTCCTCTTCACACCAGAATATATAGGGAAGCAGCTTTAGCTCCCCTTCTGGCCTGGAGGCGCTAGTGTAGTGTTGTAGGTTGTGGGGGAGTTAACCCTTTGTGGTGTTACTGTGGCACATGAACCCTGGGGTGCCACACCTGTATTTTGTGTCACCCCCACCTCATTGTTAGAATGTAAGCTCTTATGAGCAGGGCTGTGATTCTTTTGTATTGTATTATGCTTTGTATTGTATTGTATTATTTTTGTTTGTATTGTATTGTATTTTCTGATAACTGTTTCTTATGATTTTTTAAATATGAACCTCTGTATCCCGAATATGTTGGTGCTATATAAATAAAAATTATTATAATATTATTATTATTGGGTGTGTCCTGTTTTTAATTGGTTTGCATATGTTTTTTATTTCTTATATATACCTGTTAGTATGCCATTACAGAGACTCACAGTTTTGTAGTTTTCCAAGTCCTTTACTGTAGATGGCATTCAGCAAGTACTGTCCACGGAGTCTGTACAGGGGCCGGGTTGCTCCCACCCTGGCCAGGTCCTTGGCTCCCTATTCTTGCGCTGTGTGTGTGGCCCTGCTGCCGCTTTAGCTAAGCTGCTGGCCCTGTCTCCCCTCACGGGTACCAACTTGCTAGGCAACTTGAGTCTTGTCCTGTGTCCTGACCCCGCCGTGTTGCTTCGCTGTAGTACAGTGAAGGTGTGGGACCTTCACTAATCTGGTGTTCACTGTGCTGTTTGTGTCAGGCAGAATCTCGGATCCGGTATCTGTTCTGTCACTCCTCTGGGGTGAGTTCAGGGTAACTCGGTCTCCCAGGTATGTTCCTCTGCTTCTCCTGTCTCCGTTCCTCAGACCCTGGCTTGGCCTGGAACTGGACAGCGGACCATGGGGTGAGCCTAATCCAGCTCTTTTACACCCAGGTCCTTCTTCCTCAGTCCTCCTAGGAACTGAATTAACTGCCCACTTCCTCTCCACACCAGAATATATAGGGAAGCAGCTTTAGCTCCCCCTTCTGGCATGGAGGTGCTAGTGTAGTGTTGTAGGTTGTGTGGGGAGTTAACCCTTTGTGGTGTTACTGTGGCACATGAACCCTGGGGTGCCACATTCCCCCTTAGTAAAGAACAGTACTCCGGGACTGTAGAAAAGCAAACAAATGATTAACATATCAAAACAATTATTATATACAGAGTCTAAAAATACAAAAACCAATAAAAGCTCAAAAAGAGTCCAAAAGTTCAAAAAGCAGTCTTTCCGGGCTTTAGTCTATTGCCTCCGGGCTGATAAATATATACAATAGTTTTTACCACAACCAGTCCTGTGGTAGATATGGTCCGTAGTTAATAAAAAATAAAAGAACTTCAAACATACGTAAATAGTTCATACTGGATAGTCTCTGTAGGTACTGGGCTTTTAACGTTGCAACCTAATATAAACACGTTTCTACATCTCTAGTTTAAGTGCAGTAGGTTCCTAAGCCCTCGAGTCACCACATAAGAGGCCAAATTCTTACTCTCCGTGGCTGCCACCTAACACCATGCTGCTCTCACCCTTTTTGTACACTTACACTTTAACGGGTTCTATTTAGCTTTATAACAAACATATTTACATTTCCCATTTGATTCCACACTTTATTCCTTGTATTTAGCCGGTATCTGAACCTGGGTTCTACGCTGTGATCTGCGTAATGCTGGTGTACTGGGTGTACTTAGCCTAATGGTGTGGGTGGACGTATACCTATGTGTATTTAAAGTATCCGTTACTGTTAGATCTCCATCCGCAGTAGTAGGACTGGCAAGCTCACTGGGACCAGGAATTGGTTCTTCCTCTTCAGGCTCAATTTCCAGTTCTTCATGTCGTGGGACTTCTTGTGATACAGGTTCTGGTGTTGGTTCTACCATTGGAAGGAAAGCAATCATGGGAACTACAACTGCTCCGTAGTAATTTGGCCATGTTTTGGGGAAATCTCCTAAGACGGTATGGAACACATCCTCTTCTTTCCTGACAGGTTGGACCTGTACAGGTAAGGTTACTTCTGGTGTCTTCAGGGTTTCAGTACACGGTTTGAGATGGTCTCTTGACACAACTGCTGACGTCCTTCCTTTGTCCTTGCTGATTAGACACACTTTGGCATTGTCTAAATTTGATGCTAAGACTGTATATGGGGTGGTTTCCCAATGATTATCTAATTTGTTGGTGCGTCTCTTTCTCTTGAGAACTTGCTCACCAGGTTGTAATGGGGTTGCTAGAGCATGTTGGTTAAAGGTTCTCTCTTGTCTTTCTCTAGCTTGCTGGAGACTTTTCTCTATGCACTCTTGTACTTGGCAATACTGCTGTTGACATAGGGTATCCCAATTGGATTCTTCAACTTCTGCATCTGGCTTCAGAATTCCCATATATAAATCAATTGGCAGCTTACCGCACCTTGCTCGCATAAGGTAGGCTGGGGTGCAGTTTGTAGAACTCACCGGGACATGGTTGTACAAGTCTACCAAATCGGGTAATTTCTCTGGCCATTGATTTCTCTCTGACTCTGGTAAAGTTTTCAACAGGTCAATCATAATATGGTTCATCTTTTCGCATAAGCCATTGGTTTGGGGATAATAGGCTGTCGTGTGGATCTTCTTACAGCCGTACATATTGCAGAATTCCTGGAAAATCTCTGACTCGAAAGCTGTACCTTGATCTGCAAGGACTTGTTCCGGGTAGCCATGAGGTCTGCAGAAATGTGTCTGAAATGCTCTTGCAGCTGTCTTCTCTGTCAGGTCCTTGACGGGTACCACCACTAAGAAGCGAGAGTAATGGTCCACGATGGTTAAGGCATAGACATAGCCTGACTGACTTGGTGACAACTTGATGTGGTCTAACGCAACTAACTCAAGTGGTTGCTTGGTTACTATGGATTGGAGTGGGGCTCTCTGACTCTGTTGATTTGTTCTTCTGAGGTTGCATGGGCCACATTTTCTACACCAATCTTCAATTGATTTCCTCATGCCAACCCAGTAGAATCTCTCTCTTAAGAGCACTTCCAACTTCTTCCATCCGAAATGATCTGCACCGTCGTGGTAGGCTTCTAAGACCATTTTGACGTCTCTCTTGGGTACGATAACCTGCCAGACTAACTCGTGTGTTTTAGGGTTGGTGTGCCTTCTGCAGAGCTTCCCTTGATATAGGAACAACTTGCTTCTTTCTTTCCAGAGTTGTTGGGTCTCAGCTGGAGCATTCTGATTAAGTTACGCATCTTGTTGTGTAAGCAGTTCTTTCACTAGCTTCACAGCTGGATCGCTATCCTGGGTTGGTAGATGCCGGGTTGATACTGTTCTACCTTAAAACGGTGAAAGGCCGGTAGTTCAGTTTCTTCCAGCTCCTCCGGTTCCTCTTTCACGTCTTTCAAGTGTATCATCTGGGTTATGGCATCTGCATTCCCGTTCTTGTGGCCTGCCCTATATTTGATGCTAAAATTGTAGTTAGACAGCCGGGCTATCCATCGCTGCTCCAACGCACCTCATTTTGCTGAGTCCAGGTGGGTCAATGGGTTGTTATCAGTGTAGATGGTGAATTCTGCAGCTGCCAGGTAGTGCTTGAAACGTTCGGTTACAGCGCAAACTACTGCCAGTAGTTCTAACTTGAAGGAACTGTAATTCTCAGGGTTTCTTTCCGTAGTCCGGAGTTTCTTGCTTGCAAAGGCAATAACTCTTTCTTTGCCTCTTTGCTTCTGTGACAGTACTGCTCCCAGTCCCACGTTGCTGGCATCCGTGTACAGAATGAAGGGTTGATGGTAATCCGGATACGCCAGGATCTCCTCTCCTGTCAGCGCCCACTTTAGCTTTTTGAAGGTCTCTTCCTTCTCGTCACTCCACTGGAAAGGGGAATTACGGGTTGAAGACCTTTTTGACTCTCCTACCAGGATATCTTTTAGGGAAGCTGCTAACTTTGTGAACCCTCTGATAAATCTTCTATAATAACCCACCAGTCCCAGGAATTGTCTCACCTCTTTCACACTAGTTGGTCTTGGCCAAACCCTTATCACGGTGACTTTATCAGGATCCGGTGCTACTCCCTCTGAACTCACGACATGTCTTAGGTACTGCACCTTTGGCTTGAGAAGGTGGCACTTGGATGGTTTGGTTTTCACGCCATATCCGAACAAGGCTTCAAACACTTTTGCCAGATCTTGAAGATGATGTTCATATGTCTTGGAGTAGACTATGACCTCATCCAGGTACAGGAGGACAGTTTCACAGTTCTTTTGTCCTAGGCAGCTCTCCATCAGGCGTTGGAAGGTACCGGGTGCGTTGCAGAGTCCAAACGGCATACAATTGAACTCAAGAGGCATAGTAAATGCTGTCTTCTCCTTGTCAGCCTCTGCCACAGGAACTTGCCAATACCCACTAGTCAGATCTAGGGTAGAAACGTAGTTAGCAGATTTTAATGCGGCTAATGACTCCTCGATCCTAGGTAACAGGTATGCATCCTTATGTGTAATGCGGTTCATCTGCCGGTTGTCTACGCACATTCTCACGCTCCCGTCCTTTTTAACCAACACTAAAGGCGCTGCCCAAGGGCTACAACTGTCTCTTATTACACCTGCAGTTTTCATCTCTTTGAGCATGTCTTTAGTGATTTGATAGTGAGCGGGTGGTAATAGTCTATACCGCTCTTTTATAGGCTGATGGTTACCTGTGGGTATAGTGTGCTCTACCCCTTTAATTTGCCCAAAGTCTAACGGGTGTTTGTTGAATATCTGCTCATATTCTTTTACTATCCGGTATACTCCATGCTTTTGATGGGAAGGTGTAGAAATGGTACCCTCGTGTAGTTTTTGGCACCAATCCTCCAGATTTTCCCCTGAGCCATTGCCATCCGCCTGACTTGACGGGTTCAAGGGCTTGACGGCTGTGATGGCATTGTTATTAACCGTAAATAATTTAGCCATGGTAGCATACTTCGGTACGGTGACCTCATCTTCCCCGCAATTTAGAAGGCGTAATGGTACTCTTCCCCGGTGTACCTCAACTACTCCTCTGGCCATCAGAGTAGTGGGCCTACTGTCTGAGTACACAGGTTCTACCAGGTCTTCATAGTCTCGCCCTTTTATGCCTATTGTGGCTCTACATCAGACCAACATTTCAATTTTGGGAGGTATTACAATGGGTCACTTACCCTTACACTGCCAATTTCACCTCCTGATATTTCTACCTGTTGCTTCAGCATCAAGGCTTTTATTTCTTTTTGCAGGAGTCTCTGTGGCCCGGTTCTCGCAGTCTCTGTGATCTGCTGTAAGACAGTAATTACCTCGGAAAAACAATTTTCAATTACATTCATTCCTAGCAACATTACTGGTTCACTGTCATATATGATACAGTCTATATAGAGTCTAATGCATGGGTATAATGAGACACATGAGACATACGCTTCTTAAGCAGCTCTTGTATTGCTTCATACAAGTTAGTGCATCAGCAGGATAAAGTAAATGCAAGTTGCAGAAGGCAAACAACCAAGGACATCAGAGCATTAAAGCATAGTACAAGTCATTCAGTCTATTACTTTCCTGTCAGATGTTGCTGGCAAATAGGAAGCTTCTGTGTCCATAAATGATTCCAGGCAGAGTGAATCCAGGCTTCAGAGAGCAAGACACAAACTGGTTTCAGACCTGATTCAGGAGCACAGGTAAATCATCTGAAACTGATTAAAAGGGCAATTGGCAAGGAACAGGGCAGGGACATCAAAGCTGAGGACTCCATCTTGTTTGAGGGCAAAAGTCAATGCACAGGACAGGAAACAAGATGGCCGACGACAAGCTGAGAACTCCATATTGGATGAGGGCAAAAGTCAATGCACGACAGGAAACAAGATGGCCGACAAAATACACTAAATGCAAACATAACAACAGATATAGCAAAAAAGACTGAAAACCTTACATTACTCCCCCCTTAGGGTCAGCCTCTGGATGGCCCCAGTCCAGGCTTTCCCGGGTACCTCCGATGGAACTGGCGGAGTAACCGAGGAGCATGGAGATTGGAGGCCGGCTCCCACGAGTTGTCCTCTGAAGAATAGCCCTGCCACTTTACCAGGTATTGCGCCCCGTTTCTACGCAACCTGGAGTCCAGGATCCTTTCCACGACAAACTCCTCCTGGCCATCGATGAGTACTGGAGCAGGAGGGGAAGAAGAACGACCAGGGAATGAATTGGGAGTCACAGCCTTTAGTAGAGAAACGTGAAACACAGGGTGAATCCTCATAGATCTTGGAAGTTGAAGGCGACAGGCAACGTTACTGACGAGCTTATTAATCTTATAGGGCCCAACGTACTTATGACCCAATTTGGACGATGGTACTCTCAATTTGAGGTTCTTAGTAGACAGCCAGACCAAATCTCCTACCTTGAAGGTTGGTGCAGGTTTACGAAACCTATCTGCCGCTTTTTTATACCTGTTCTGAGCGGATTCCAGATTCTCTTTAAGCAGATCAAGATTCTGTTGTAGAGAGGTGATTCTGTCGGCCACAGCTGGGAGAGGTGTATCTATGGGAAGTCGAGGAAGGATGTTAGGATGATAACCCAAATTGGCATAAAAGGGTGACTGCTTGGTGGAAGCGCTCTGTGAGTTGTTATAAGAGAATTCAGCCAGTGGGAACAAATCCACCCAGTCATCTTGTAGGTGGCAGATAAAACAGCGGAGATACTGTTCTAGGGTCTGATTAGTCCGCTCGGTTTGTCCATTCGTCTGTGGATGAAAGGCAGAAGACAGGTTAACTTTGATGTCCAACGCAGCACAGAAATGCTGCCAAAACTTTGAAGTGAATTGCACCCCTCGATCAGATACAACCTCATCCGGTATGCCATGCAGGCGAAACACGTTTTGAATGATTAAGTCCGATGTGTGTTTCGCAGTGGGTAGACCCACACACGGAATAAAATGGGCTGCCTTAGTTAACCGATCCACCACCACCAGAACTGTGTTCTTCCTTGAGAGGTTGGCAACTCCACAATGAAGTCCATAGATATGGATCCCCATGGACGGGATGGAACGGGTAGGGGTTGTAATAGACCCGTAGGCAAAGATCGTGGAGTCTTGCATCTGGCACAGACTTCGCAAGAAGTGACGTAACCTAGAACGTCTCTTCTGTATGTGGGCCACCAAAAGAAGCAAGACAGGAATTCTTGAGTCTTCAGAACTCCTCTATGCCCCGCTATCTTAGAATCGTGGACGAGTTGCAGTACTCTCACCCTGACTGCTTCAGGAATATACAGGCATTGCCCCTGAATCCACACACTGTTCTTATATACAAGACTTACTTCACAAGATGGTTGTGCCAGCCAGGGATCCGTATGGTATGCTTCCTTGATGTCGTTAAGCAAGTCTTGATTATGAATCACTCCCAGGAACCTGGAATCAGAGATAACAGTCTTACGAGACGTGAGTGGAATGGTCTCAGTTGAGTGGAGTCTAGACAACGCATCGGCCTTTCCATTACGCGATCCTGGCCTATATGAGATAACAAAACTGAATTGGTTTAAGAAAAGACTCCAACGAGCCTGGCGAGGAGTCAAGCACTTAGCCGATCTGGTAAACTCAAGATTGCGGTGGTCAGTCAACACGATTATCTGCTGTGCAGCTCCCTGAAGGTGGTGTCTCCATTCCTTGAAGGCTGCGATGATGGCCAACAATTCTCTATTACCCACGTCATAGTTCCGTTCTGCAGGAGACAACCGCCGGGAAAAGAAAGCACAGGGATGTAAGACTTCTTTCTCACCTGTCCTCTGGGAGAGGATAGCTCCGATGGCACTGTCTGAGGCATCCACTTCTATTATGAAGGCAAGTTCAGGGTTAGGATGCACCAGAATAGGTGCCGTGGTGAATTTCTCTTTCAAACGGGAAAATGCTTCTTGAGCCTGGGGGGTCCAGGTAAAAGCAGAATTCTTGCGGGTAAGTAGCGTAATGGGACACACTACCTCAGAAAAGTTCCTGATAAAACGCCTGTAGAAATTAGCAAACCCTATAAAGCGCTGGACCTCCTTCACATTCTTGGGGACTGGCCAGTCTTTAATGGCTTGGATCTTACTCTCATCCATACTAATTCCTCGTGATGACATTACATACCCCAGAAATTGGATCTCCGTCCGATGGAATTCGCACTTTTCCAGTTTGATATACAGATGGTTTTGTCGAAGGTGTTCTAAGACCATCTTCACATGTCTGTGATGCTCCTCTGTGGAATTAGAAAAAATCAAAATATCATCCAAATAAATGACAATGAATGTATCCAGGAGGTCCCTAAAAACGTCATTCACCAAATGTTGGAAAGTTGCTGGGGCATTACATAAACGAACAGCATTACTAGGTATTCAAAGTGTCCGTAGCGTGACCTGAAAGCTGTCTTCCATTCATCCCCAGGTCTAATGCGGACCAAGTTATAGGCCCCACGGAGATCCAACTTTGTAAAGAGTTTTGCATGCCGTACTCTCTCCAATAATTCAGGGATCAACGGTAGTGGGTAACGGTTTCTGATCGTGATTTTATTGAGATCCCGATAGTCTATACAGGGCCTAAGAGATCCATCTTTCTTCTTCACAAAGAAGATTGGTGCACCAGCAGGAGATGAAGAGGGGCGTATGAAGCCCTTGGCTAGATGTTCGTCTATATAGTCTTTTAGAGCCTTTAGCTCAGGCCCTGCCATAGAGTAAATCTTGCCAAAAGGTATTCCTGCACCTGGTAACAGTCATAATCGGACAGTCATATGGACGGTGAGGGGGTAGCAGGTCTGCGTTCCTTTTGTCACACACGTCAGCATACTCACGGTATATTGCTGGTAGCTCAGAGACTGATGTTGGTCCTTTAGGAATGGAGCAGACTGAAGCTTCTGGACTTATCTGTTTCTCCGGAAAGTGCAGTTCTTTAGTTTCCCAGTTAATCGTAGGATTCTGAGCCTGCAGCCACGGCAGTCCTAGAATAATAGGGAAATGAGGAGAAGAGATGAGCATAAATGACAGACTCTCTTGATGGTCATTACCCATGAGGACCTTTAAGGGCTCCGTCTCCTGATCCACTGGTCCAGAGTTTAACAGTGAGCCATCCACGGTCTCCATCTGTACAGGAGTAGCCTTCTTTACTGAACGTACACCAAGTTTCTCGGCGAAGGAGATGTCCATAAAATTGCCGCTTGCTCCTGAATCAATCATAGCGGAGGTAGATACCCAGACAGAGTGAACCCTGAGCTTGAGGGGAATAAAGCAATGAGAATTGTTGTGCTTACAACTCAGCTGGGAAACCGCTGAAAAAACCTGAAAGACTGCTGCAGTGATGCGTGCATCGGGCTCAGAGATAACAGAGTTCAAGTCTGAGTAATCAATGTCTGTATCCTCTACTCTCTCTGGGGTCTGTGGTTCGGACCTGACAGAACCCCTCTCACAGCACTCGCAGTGTATGATGGCTGCAGTTGTCTTACGAGAACGACTGGGGCAGTTTATGATGAAATGTCCTGACTTACCGCAATAGAAACACAGATTTTCCTTTACTCGATGTTCCTTATGTGCATCACTGACCCGTCTCTGTAAAGAGTCCACCTGCATAGGCTCAGGTTCAGGTTCTCGTATAATCCTGCTCAAGGACTCCTTAGCTGGAGAGGGAGGAAATAAATGATTAGTGCGCTTTATCTCTGACCATCTCTCCTGTATGCGTTCAGTAAGCCGAGCATCGATCCGAATACAGTAGTTGATAAAATCTCCTAATGCTGTAGGTGGGTCGGCACGAGCGAGTTCGTCCTTAATCACAGAGGATAATCCTTTCCGGAAAACCGACTTTTTAGCGGAGCTATCCCAAGTGGTGTCGAGGGCCCATCTCCGGAACTCCAAAGCATACTCCGCTACCGAGCGCTTACCTTGGCTTAAAGTTAACATGGCTGATTCCGCTGTAGCACCGCGATTTGGATCATCGAATACCTGCCGCATAGCTGAAATGAAAGCATCAAGATTATTTAGACAGTCATCGTCAGTCTCAATTAGGGGGTTTGCCCATGTGAGAGCTTTGTTGTAGAGCAGTATAATTATTATCAATACTTTAGATCGCTCAGTAAGGAACTGTGGCGCATGAGCCGCAAAGAACAGTTTGCATTGATTAATGAATCCCCTGAATTTTTCCCGTTCACCGCCAAAGCGGAATGGTGGTAGCTTGGGGATTCCAATAACTGGGGTTGAAGTTGGGGTGTGGACTCGTCCCTCCAGAACCTCAATCCGGGTTCATAAGTCCTGTGTGGTTTGTCCGAACACCTGCAGATTATGATCACCGCGATCCCGCAGGCTTGCAAAGCTGGCCTTCAATGCCTGTAGGTCAGCAAGGATTGAATCCGTCACTTCGCACAAATGTTTAACGGGGTCCTCCATATTCCCAGAAGCTGTACGGCAGAGAGGCTGGAAAGGAAGAAAAGGAGCACAATAGTGTTTACCTGTGGTAACACTCCTGACTTAAAAGAAGGGAATGTGCTCACCTGGAAAGGTTGTGAGAAGCCACAACCACTATCATCACATATATCGATATCTCGGATCCACGGTCTGCAGCGGCTCCCCAATGACAAAGATCCAGAAATCTCTATGCAGGTGGCAGCAGATGCAGCACTGTCCCAGACCCAGCAGACTCTATTATGGCTCCTGAATCTGTCATATATGATACAGTCTATATAGAGTCTAATGCATGGGTATAATGAGACACATGAGACATACGCTTCTTAAGCAGCTCTTGTATTGCTTCATACAAGTTAGTGCATCAGCAGGATAAAGTAAATGCAAGTTGCAGAAGGCAAACAACCAAGGACATCAGAGCATTAAAGCATAGTACAAGTCATTCAGTCTATTACTTTCCTGTCAGATGTTGCTGGCAAATAGGAAGCTTCTGTGTCCATAAATGATTCCAGGCAGAGTGAATCCAGGCTTCAGAGAGCAAGACACAAACTGGTTTCAGACCTGATTCAGGAGCACAGGTAAATCATCTGAAACTGATTAAAAGGGCAATTGGCAAGGAACAGGGCAGGGACATCAAAGCTGAGGACTCCATCTTGTTTGAGGGCAAAAGTCAATGCACAGGACAGGAAACAAGATGGCCGACGACAAGCTGAGAACTCCATATTGGTTGAGGGCAAAAGTCAATGCACATGACAGGAAACAAGATGGCCGACAAAATACACCAAATGCAAACATAACAACAGATATAGCAAAAAAGACTGAAAACCTTAAATTCACGTTCTCGCCGGTCAACATCTAAAATAATAATACCCTGATTCTTCAATTCTACCTTCCCAATCTGAATGGTCATTTCTCTGAACCCAACTTGTGGTATTATTTCACCATTGCTAGCCCATATGTTCAATGCAACGTTAGATGGACCACTAATAATGTCTGAATCAGCCCAGTACCTCTTGTAGGGAACATGTGGAATTGATGTTATTTGGGACTCGGTATCCAACAAGACGCTGAAGGAAATGCCATCCAACACGATAGGGATGACCAGACGTCCTCCCACGAACTTGACATACCAGGCTGCAGGACCTTGAGAGTTTATACCTGAGGAGCTGCCCGCCTTCCCAGGGGATCCTCGTTTAAAGCACATTGCCGGGCAAAGTGACCTGGCTCCTTGCAACGGCGGCAAATGGGCTGTCCATCTGGCTGACAATGGTCACTGGGTCGTCCTCTCGTCGCTTCGTACTTCCTGGACCTCATCCATGGGACATCCTCCTTACTGGTTGCCAACTCGATCTTGGGTGCAGGCATTGATCCACGCAGCTCCATGATGGCTTTAGCCATGGAAACAACAGTTTCCATCAGGGCATCTAGCTTTTGGTTGAGTGCCTCATTAGAGATAGGCTCTTTGCAGTCAGCAGCAGTCCCTAATATGGCAGATGTCACTGATGCTCTCAGCTGCTGAGGTGCTGCTGTAGGGCCTTGAATAGAGTTTATATCCCAGGGCTCCTCTATCTGCTGGAAACGGATGGCTCTATCTTTTAGCTGGGCAAAAGTTATTCTGGGATTCTGGATGGTCATCATGCTCAACTGTCCATTGTGAGAAGGGGATAGGAGGCCCTCTATGAACTGATCTATCAGCATCTTATCAGCTCCTGGGGCTAAGGCAGGTTCTGCTAATTTGAGTGCTTGGAGCGCTTCCTGCAGGTTTAAGGCATAGGCTCTTGCGCTCTCTTTAGGTTTTTGTTGGCATCCAAAGAACCTCATTTTAGCCCATGTGTCAGCACTGGACTCAAATGCTGCTTTCAGTCCAGCCACAAGATGCTCTACAGTGTCTTTGTCTGTGTCCGGCCAGGACGTAACTTCCCGCTGTGCATTGCCGGTTAACTGCACAATAATCATACCGACACACTGGGCTTCTGTTAGGGGGTACATAACGTAGTACACTTTGATTTTGGTAACAAAGTCATTGAGGGTATTGGGCTCACCTGAATATTGTGGTAGCCACATTGCTCCCGGTGTGTACAGCATCAGAAGCGGCATGATGGGTGCTACTCCTTGCACCGCAGCACCACCGGGTGCTCCGCTGTAGTCCGGTGCCGCAGCATCTCCTTGTTGCGACATCTTGTACCCCCTTATTTAATGTCAACCCTCCTGGTCTTCCGCTTCCGTCCGGATGTCTATTATAGGTTCCGTGGTGGGACAGGGATTCTCTTCCCCCTCCGGATGATGTCAGAGCGCTTTGCAGAGTGCCGCCCACAATGACTCGCCCCCTTTTCTTCCTGAGCATTGCGCGCTTTGTAATGGCGGCAATTCAAAAAATACAGTTTTTGTGGCGCAGTTTAAACTCTGTTCACCGTGCGCTCTGTAATGGCTGCAGTTTCAAAACAGTTTCTCTCACAAATCATGGCACACAAGCATGGTAGATCTTGTTCATGACGCTAGATGTGGAGCCCACTGGGACGGGGTGACCACCACTGCTGCAGAACCTCCGGGGATGATGGATGGCAGCATGTGATGTGACGGCGCTCCACGGGCAGAGTCTGGTCCCCGGGGAAGTAGTGATGATAACAGTTTGTGAGGGAGAAACAGGGCTCAAGCGCAAGGATTACACAGACTCACGGCCTTGTAGTTCTCCAAGTACTTTATTGTAGATGACATTCAGCAAGGTTCTTATAGTATGTTGAGCCCGGTAATATGGGAAATCAGTTCCTTTTTCACCCTAATCTGCAACATATATTTTAGTTACGATGTTCTATGTAATGAATGGGTTAACATGAGCCAGAGTGCTCCTTTGATTCATCTAGGAGTCATATAAAGGGCTGGGGTGAAAAACACAGTTAACTAAGAGTCATGTAAGATGTTGAATAATACAGAAAAACACAGTTAATTATATCTCTTTCCCCTTAAATTACCATTTCAGAGTGGAGAAGGGCTGAATAGATGAAATGGGTTAATGATAACCTGATTTGCATTGCGCATAATAGCAGTAATAGATATGGATGCAAAGGGAACTGATATAGGCAATGCTGTGTTTCTGGGGGAGCTATTTGAGTGATACACTTAAGAAGGAAGGGAATTGTTAAACTGATGCACGATGAGTCCGGAAGGAAGTGCACATGCTGGGCTAACATAATTGAGACGCCGGAGCATGCGCAATTGGAAGAGACTCTTTGGCCAATCAGCGTCTGTGGTCCGGCGCATGCGCAGTGTAACCCGCCCCCTATTGGATGAGGAGCGGAGGGGCGATATTGTAGGACACATCAGGGGATTATCGCTATGGCATCTTACCCGACGCTGGCCCGGATTGGCTAGTGGTACACCACCAGGAAGTGACTATAAGAACTACAGTGTTATGCCACAATACGGACATTGCCTGGAGTATTAATACATGGATCATGGACATTTTGAGCATCGGTATGTGATAAGGAGTATAATGTTAAGGACAGGGTAATTTTATTCCTAGATATATTAATGTATTGTGTTAATTGTTTTGTATACGTATACTACACAATTGGTGGAATGTAATGAAGGGGAGGAGTGTTATACTATATAAAGTGAACTGTTTAGGTGTATGTTGTTGCTTGATAAAGGACATAGTCCGAAACGTCGCTTGCACTGGGGTGCTGGAATAAAGAATTTGCAAAGGATCCCGTTTGGTATGGGTGCTGTCCCTTTCTACTATATTATTCAGCAAGTACTGTCCGCAGAGTCTGTACAGGGGCCGAGTTACTCCCACCCTGGCTGGGTCCTTGGCTCCCTATTCTTGCGCTGTGTGTGTGGCCCTGCTGCCGCTTTAGCTAAGCTGCTGGCCCTGTCTCCCCTCATGGGTACAAACTTGCTAGGCAACTTGAGTCTTGTCCTGTGTTCCTGACCCCGCCACGTTGCGGATCTGTTATCCGTTCTGTGCGCTCCTCTGGGGTGAGTTCAGGGTATCTCGGTCTCCCAGGTGTGTTCCTCTGCTTCTCCTGTCTCCATTCCTCAGACCCTGGCTTGGCGTGGAACTGGACAAGGGGCCGTGGGGTGAGCCTAATGCAGCTTTTTACACCCAGGTCCTCCTTCCTCAGTCCTCCTAGGAACTGAACTAACTGCCCACTTCCTCTCCACACCAGAATATATAGGGAAGCAGCTTTAGCTTCCCCTTCTGGCCTGGAGGCGCTAGTGTAGTGTTGTAGGTTATGTGGGGAGTTAACCCTTTGTGGTGTTACTGTGGCACATGAACCCTGGGGTGCTACACCTGTACTTTGTGTCAACCCACTCATTGTTAGAATGTAAGCTCTTTTGAGCAGGGCTGTCATTGTTTTGTATTGTATTATGCTTTGTATTGTATGTTTGGTTTTGTTTGTATTGTATTGTATTGTATTTTCTGATAACTGTTTCTTATGATTTTTTAAATATGAACCTCTGTATCCTGAATATGTTGACACTATATAAATAAAGATTATTATGATATTATTATTATTGGGTGTGTCCTGTTTTTAATTGGTTTGCATATGTTTTTTATTTCTTATATATACCTGTTAGTATGCCATGAGTAAGGACTCTGTATGCCAGAAATGTGTTTTCTTTTTTAATGTTTTGCATCAATAAAGAAGGATTTTAGACTGTAAATCCTTACTCTTCATTCTTCAGTAATCACTGGACCTCACTTCCTTTCTTCATTATTTGTATTGAAAGCCCAATTAACTGCTTCCTAATTACAACCACTTTCTAAAATGCTGCGGTCACCTGCTTCATGCACTCTAAGGCATCTGTTGAATTTTACCTTCTTTAATCACACGTCAGTTTTGCTCTGAAGTATTTGACACATCCGCTAATTATTGTAGACAGCAGCGTCTCTATAATATATACAAGCCAGCAGCCCTCTATATTCAGTTGGTGTAAATAAAACTCATGAATCCCGGATACACAATAAGTATACAAGGGGCCCCCAATTTATGCAAAAATCTTGAATAGGATTAGTACCGTATATACTCGCGTATAAGGCCGAGTTTTTCAGACCAAAATCAGGCTGAAAAGTCCCCCTCGGCTTATATGCGAGTCACGTGTATAGACTCGGAATACCCGCGCTGCAGTAGCGAGTCTGAGCGATCGTTACGATTCTGAGCAGTTCTTAGCGATTCTGAGCAATTCTGGAGCGATTCTGAGCGAAGTTCTTAGCGATTCTGAGCGAATTCTTGAGGATTCTGAGCGAGTCTTAGCGATTCTGAGCGAGAGTCTTAGCGAGTTTACGAATCGAGTCCTGTATACTGTATTCGGGACTCGGCTTATACACGAGTCAATAGGTTTTCCCAGGTTTTGGGGGCAAAAGTAGGGGGGTCGGCTTATACACGGGTCGGCTTATACACGAGTATATACGGTAGTTTTCTATAGGCCAAAGGGAACTTTTGGGGCCTCCTAGGCTCCAGGGCCCGGGTGCGATTACAACCCTGCACCTATTGTAGTTACGCCCCTGTCTATTTTATATATACACAGAAAGCAGCCTCTGTATTATATATTTGCAGCCTCTATATTACATACAGGTGCATCTCAATGAACTAGAATATCATCTAAAAGTTAATTTTTTTCATTAATTCAACACAAAATGTTGAAGTGAAATGCATATATTATATATAGAGTAATTACAGAGTGACATATTTCAAGTGTTTATTTCTGTTAATGGTGGTGTGAAAAAGTCTTTGCCCTATTCTGATCTCTTATTCTTTTGCATCTTGTCACTATTAAGTGTTTCAGATCACCATACAAGTTTAAATATTATACAAAGGCGGCCGTCACACGGTGCAATATCGTGAGCGATATCGTTAGCGATCACGTGCACGCGCGATCGCTAACGATATCGCTCACATCGCTGGTGAGATGTCACACAGACAGACTCACCAGCGATGTGGAGCAGCGAGATCGCTGGTAACTATGGTACACATCGGGTTACTAGGCGCCGCGCGGCGCTTAGTAACCCGACGTTTACCATAGATACCATCTCCCAGCATAGGCTCTGCCGCTGGGAGATCGTTCATCGTGGTGTCACACACTACGATGATGCAGATTGTTAAATCGTTCATCGCTAGATATGAGCTCCGGCTCTCACATCTGCGATGTCACGATCAAGCGATTTTACATTGTAAAATCGCTTGATCGCACGCAGCGATGCACAAACGATATCGCTTAAGCAATCAAAACGCAGATCACTTAAACGATCTGCCGTGTGACGGCCGCCGAAGATAACACAGCAGCACAACATCTAGTTTGTAAATGAAAGTCTTTATTATTTTAAGGGAAAAATAAATCAAAACCTCCAAGGCTCTTTGTGAAAAAGTGACCGCCCCCTAAACCAAATAACTGGTCAAGCGATGCTTAGCGATAACTGGCAATGAGTCTTTTAAAATGCTCTGTTGAAATTTTGGCCAACTCATCTTTGCAGAATTGTTGTAATTCTCTCACATATCGGTTCCTCTTTCACAACCACCTATCTGACGAAGGTCAATTATAGACCGAAATGTTAAAAGAATCTATGGTGGTGGATTCTGGATTGCCATTATTAAAAACTCACTATATTCAAAGATCTTTTTTGAGTGCATTATTATTATTATTGTACATTAAGAATTGGAACCCTACTCGAGCACCTCCACCCATACGGAATGCTGTATATGATTGTAGTATAACCACAAGTAATTGGTTGATTTAATTTGTTTTACTTGACATTGTTATGGCACTATGATTAAGAAACTCAAGTGAGTTAGAAGTGTATCAGCCATTTTTCATTATTATGATGTCTTATTGTTACATGATTAATTAAAAGAGTGTACAATGAATATGTTGAAGCCACTTTTATGTTACACTGTCAAAGCTAAACTCTCATGGGACTATTACGTGCATGAGGTTACACAGCTGAAATTGTTTAGATAGAATATATATATATATATATATATATATATATATATATATATATATATACAGTGCGTTGTGAAAGTATTTGGCCCTCTTGAACTTTTCAAGCTTTTGCCACATTTCAGGCTTCAAACATAAAGATTTAACATTTTAATTTTTTTGTTAAGAATCAACAAGTGGGACACAAAAGTGAAGTGGAATGAAATTTATCAGATATTTTAAACTTTTTTGAAAAATAAAAAACTGAAAAGTGGCGCGTGCAATATTATTCAGCCCCTTTACATTCTGTGCAGCAAACTCACTCCAGAAGTTCAGTGTGGATCTCTGAATGATCCAATGCTGTCCTAAATGACTGGTAATGATAAATAGGATCCACCTGTGTGTAATCAAGTCTCCGTATAATTGCACCTGCTCTGTGATAGTCTAATGGTGGGTTTACACGTCGCGATATCGGGCCAATATCGTATCCAACGACGCGGGAGCACGCTTTTTGAGCACGCTTTTCCCTGCATCGCATCGCCGGTTTAGACGCTGCGATATCGGGATACAACGTCCCGACGATGTGTACGCCCACCAACCCAGGAACGACCATTTAACATGGGAGTGAATGGGTGACGTGGCAGTACACATCGGAGTTGGGCTGTCAAACAGCACGATCCGGCTCCAACCGGCATCCGATATCGGGCGGTTGAATAGCACGCTCATTCGACCCCCGATATCGGTTTACCATCGTTCCTGCATCGTATCGGATGTTCACACCGTACAACGCAGGAACGATTTCGGCTTCAACGCCCGAACCATGTGACTTTTGGTCGGAGTTGGACGCCGATATCGCAACGTGTAAACCCACCATCAGGGTTCAGTTTCAAATGCAGATGTAGAGGTGGGATTCAAAGGACCCCGGCTCTTTGCTTATCCCTTGCCAAATTAACTTATTCAAGTTGCATGCGTGAGGCCATGATACCAGACAGAGTCGGATATATGACCTCTCTTGATTAGAGAAGGCGCAGAAGTGAAGTTTATTATTAACATGGCTTTTTACACAGCACAAAGGAGGGAGGTATCAGGGGTAATCCTCTATAAGGATTCAACCAGTTAGCAATGTCCAGAATCCAAACATAGATATGAGTTCTCCAATTAGGTGTGTCTCTTTTTGGTTATCTTCCTGCTTGAACATTCCCCTCGCATTCCAGAACATGGAAAGATAATCCTTTGTTCACTGAAATTGGTTTTAGCTAACTCAATCAGGACATGGAACACAACCCAGGCACAGACATCCCCACATATATACAATACATGCAGTACACCAAAGTGCATGTATATATATATACACACATTAAGTTTTCATAAAATATAGCAGAATATAAGTATAAATGTTTGGTACAAAACACATATCAGGGCTTCATGATGTTTTTCCTGCAGATTTTAGAATCTTACCATTGACACAGAGACCATCATGAAAATCAAGGAACACACCAGGCAGGTCCGAGATATTGTTGTGGCGAAGTTTAAAGGCGGATTTGAATACAAAGATTTCCCAAGTTTTGAACATCTCAAGGAGCATTGTGCAAGTGATTGACACACCCCAGGGTTATGTGAACTTGGGTATCTGGGCCCTCAGCTGTGGTTGAGATGTCACTGGTGGCCTGCCCAGACCCGTGGCCCTGGTGATAAGCTTAAAAGAGGGGGAAAATTTAAATCGGAATAGTTTAAAAATTTGTTGTGATGCCACCTGCAGATTCTGGTTATGGGACACCAGCGTCGCTTCAGACCTCCGGAGGGAGATGGCACTGCAGCTTTGATGGAACAGCTCTCTGCAGGTGGAGCTGAGCCTCCGGGGCAGGAGTGCACCGATGATGTGGATGCAGTCTGTAAAGATAGATTATCAGCAGTGCAGTAAGAAAACAAACACACGGAGATTCTGTCACTCTACCCGGGTACTTTACTGGAGCAGTTCTGATGACAATGCAGTTCACAGTGGAAAACAGTCTTTTGCATGAGGTAGCTGGCCGGGTGGGCACAGCGGGGTGCAAGGTCTCTCGGTGTCTCCTGTGGTATGCCTTCTCTTGACTATCACAGGTCTTGCTGCTGATTCCTGTCCTTGCACTACCCCCTTACTACCAGGCCTATTGGGGTGCTGATGAGTTCCCGTGCTTCCCAGCTCTTAAGAAAGAGGGCCTCGACCTTTATGTGGGCAATCCTGGTGTGGCAGTGCTGTATGGACAGGGTGTCGGGGCTAATAGACTGACCCATGACTGCCAGTATTGGTGGCTCATGGGCTAGACTCCCTGCACCGCGTTCTCGGAGCCGACTCCTCGTGGAGGACCAAGGTTCCCCCCAGAGTATGGGTGCTTTGGTATGGGGGTTCCCTCTCTCACTTCCTGGGCTGCCTTTTCTTCTCTCAGGCCCCCTTTCTCGGAGACCCCTTTCCTCTCTCTGGGCTCCCTTTCCTTCTTTTCCTTGGGGCAATCTAGAACTCCCTGTTTTTCTACCTCCCTCCTCCCCTAACTCTTCCCCCAGGGACTGAACTCCTACCATTTGCCTAGGCTCAAGTGTGGGAGTGCCGGGGTGGGAGCCTCCTACAAACCTTGCATTCCCACTGTGACAGGGTAAACTTCACACTTTTCTATGGGTGCAGTACCCCAACTGTGATGCCTGACCAGTTGGGCACCACACGATCATATTGAAATGGAAGGAGTATCAGACCACTGCAAATCTACCAATACCTGGCCGTCCCTCTAAACTTTAATCTCGAACAAGGAGAAGACTGATCAGAGATGCAGCCAAAAGGCCCATGATCACTCTGGATGAACTGCAGAGATCTACAACTGAAGTGGGAGTGTCTGTCCATAGGACAACAATCAGTCGTACACTGCACAAATCTGGTCTTTATGGAAGAGTGGCAAGAAGAAAGCCATTTCTCAAAAATATCTATAAAAAGTCTCATTTGAAGTTTACCACAAGCCACCTGGGAGACACACCAAACGTGTGGAATAAGGTGCTCTGGTCAGATGAAACCAAAACCAAACTTTTTGGCCACAATGCAAAACGATTTGTTTGGTGTAAAAGCAACACAGCTCATCACCCTAAAACACCCATCCCCACTGTCAAACATGGTGGTGGCAACATCATGGTTTGGGCCTGCTTTTCTTCAGCAGGGACAGGGAAGATGGTTAAAATTGATGGGAAGATGGACGGAGCCAAATACAGGACCATTCTGGAAGAAAACCTGTTGGAGTCTGCAAAAGACCTGAGACTGGGACAGAGATTTATTTTCCAATAAGACAATGATCCCAAACCAAAAGCAAAATCTACAATCGAATGGTTCAAAAATAAATGTATCCAGGTCTCAGAAAAGCCAAGTCAAAGTGCAGACCTGAATCCAATCAAGAATCCGTGGAAAACTACTGTTCTCAAACGCTCTCCATCCAACCTCACTGAGCTTGAACTGTTTTGCAAGGAAGAATGGGCAAGAATTTCAGTCTCTCGATATGCAAAACTGATAGAGACATACCCCAAGTGACTTGCAGCTGTAATCGCAGCAAAAGGTGGTGCTACAAAGTATTAACTCAAGGGGGCCAAATAATATTGCACGCCCCACTTTTCAGTTTTTTATTTGTTAAAGAAGTTTAAAATATCCAATTAATTTCGTTCCACTTCACGATTGTGTCCCACTTGTTGTTGAATCTTCACAAAAAAATTAGAATTTTATATCTTTATGTTTGAAGACTGAAATGTGGCAAAAGGTTGAAAAGTTCAAGGGGGCGAAATACCTTAACAAGGCACTGTATATACAGGGTGGGCCATTTATATGGATGCACCTAAATAAAAAGAGAATGATTGGTGATATCAACTTCCTGTTTGTGGCACATTAGTATGTGAGAGGGGGAAAACATTTCCAGATGGGTGGTGACCATGGTGGCCATTTTGAAGTCAGCCATTTTGGATCAAACTTTATTTTCTTCAATGGAAAGAGAGTCATGTGACACATCAAACATATTAAGAATTTCATCAGAAAAACAATGGTGTGCTTGGTTTTAACATAACTTTATTCTTTCATGATTTATTTACAAGTTTATGACCACTTATAATGTGTTCAAAGTGCTGCCCATTGTGTTGGATTGTCAATGCAACCCTCTTGTCGCACTCTTGACACACTGATAGCAACACACCAGAAGAAATGGTAGCACAGGCTTCCAGTATCCATTGTTTCAGATGCTGCACATCTTGTATTTTCACAGCATAGACTATTGCCTTCTGATGAGTAATGAGGAAAACGTTTTTGTGAATGGTGAAGTTAACAAACAAAACCACCGCTATTGGTCTGACACTAACCCACAGTGGATAGATCTCTCCAATACTGTTGGAACAGAAAAATGGATGGTATAGTGTGATGTGGCCGCTTCGCATCCCTGGCTGCATCTCATCCCTGGCTGCATCTTATCCCTGGCGGCATCTCATCCCTGGCTGCACGTCATTCCTGGCTGCATCTCATCCCTACGGACAGCACCCGGGTATGAACTCATCAACCTGCATCTCATCCCTGACTGCATCTCATCCCTACGGCCAGCACCCTGGTATTACCTCATCAACCTGCATCTCATCTCTGGTTGCATTTCACCCCTGCTGGACCTCACTCCTGGCTGCACCTCATCCCTGATTGCACCCCACCCCTGCTGGACCTCATCCTGGCTGCATCTCATCGTTGTCTATACCTCACCCCTGGCTGCATCTCATCTCTGACTGCATCTCATCCCTGGCTGCACCCCAGCTCTCCGACTGCATCCCACCCCCTTGCTGCATCTTATCTCGATGTGCTGCATTCATAACTACTGCTCACAATGTTTCCTCTTCTTTTCACCCTCACTCTCGTACTATTTCACTTACCACTAATCCCTCTAATCCCCCATCTAGTAATGAAGTAGTGCTCTTTCCCTCCATCCTACCCAGTCATCTCTCCTCCTCCTCTGAACTATTCATTCACACACAGTCCCATGTCTCTACACACACACGACCACCACGTGCCCTCTCCTGCTCTCACCTCCTAACCCTCTCGCTGCTTCTCTTATTCGCTGGTAATATATCCCCAAATCCTGGTTCCCCATCCCATCTCCACAGTCACCTCTCACCCACATCCACTCCACAACACAAACTCTTGCAACTTCCACAACCTTACACCCATTCCTCCAGCCCCTGCTCCCCCAGTCCTTCTACCTGGAGCACTATGGAATGCTCCCTCAGTATGCAATAAACTTCCTTTCATCCACAACCTCTTCATGACTAACAAGCTCTCATTCCTTGGCATCACCGAAACCTGGCTCACCCCCTCTGACAACAGCCTCCCCCGCCACACTCTCCTACGGCGGACTCACCCTCTCCCACACCCCTCAACCTAACGACAAGCATGGTGGAGGAGTTGGCCTGCTCCTGTCCGACAGGTGCTCCCTTACCCCAATTATACTGCCTACCCCAATTATACTGCCAATTATACTGCCATTATACAAGATGAACGTGATATTGAAATTACAATGCACAGCCCCCAGCCTGCCTCGGAGCCCTGTGTGGAGTTTCGAGTATGACGCTGAACGCGTCATTTCCAGTACTCTGCAGCACAACTTCAAGCTGCACATTGTGCATGCTCTGTGGAGCACATTAGGGCAGCTCATCATCAGCTGACGTAAAGTGCTTCACAGAGCATGCGCAATGCGCAGCTTGAAGTTGAGCGATACAGTACCGGAAATGACGCGTTCAGCGTTATACCCGGAACTCCACACAGGGCTCCGAAGCAGGCTGGGGGCGCACAATGTAATTTCAATATCACGCCCATCCGGGCGTTATAAAGACTCATGGAGGTGGCGAAAGGGAGCGAAAGAGGATGTCCTGGGGTTCTAATAATGGTAGCCCTCGCTTCATTATCATAGGAGCCAGTAAGTTAAAAAAAAGGTTTTACAACACATTCACAAAGCACATTTAGGAGAGAGAGGGATAGTTAGAATAGTAATAGGTAGGTGCAGGGACAGGTAGTGATAGCCTGGGGTGATGTAACTAGGTGACAGGTATACTTTAACACTGTGTTTTAGTAGATTTTACCTTTCATGTGTTGTAGTTTTCAAAATCTGGAATATTATATATATTTTTTTTTTATCTCTGACTCTAAAAATTACTCCTTTAATATTGCTGATATTCATCAATTGAAAGCATTCCTCAGATGGAGCAGGAAAACAGCTTAAAGCTTACATTTTAAAATAAGCTGACCAGACACTTTTTTGTGGAGATTTCATTTTTCTATATGTATCATTGTTACAAATACTATAGAATATTGCTAAGGGAGCAGAATACATTGCAGTATACCCTGCAGGTGCAGCATCAGTAAATGCCTAATACACATATCCACCTATAAATCTGTAATTGGTTATAGTCACAAAGATACAGCAAAGTTGTGATGTGAAGTTACAGTATTGCTGTGGGCATTGCCTCTTTACTCCCACAATTTGGCTTTTAAGTTGGACTATGAGACTCTAACACAACTAAGTTCTACCAAAAATCGCGAACTCTAAAATTCTTATGAATATCCAGCTTCCATCCTCTCCATTGTACTTGTAAAATATGAGTTCCTCTAGTCAACACGACCAAATTTCACCAGAAAGTGATTTTTATCATTAGTAAATTGTATTTTAAAATATTTGATAAGAACATTATACTCAGAAAAATTACTAAAAAACACAATAATCAAAAAAACTCACCATGTGCAGCCACACAAATCTAAGGCCCTTTTCACATCAATGTGCTCAACGCGCTGGGTTGCTCTGTCTGCCCTGCGCCAGCGCAAATGCTGGTGCAGTTACAGGCAGCTGCAGCCTAGCGCACAGGCGCATAGATGGCGACCATCTGCGCTGCCCTGCACTTTCCTCCCCATTACTTTGTACAGGCAGCGCACGCTCCGAAACCCCGGATGCGGGAGTGAAAATCTGCCATAGTCACTGCACATGCGCTTGTTGAAGCACACCTGGAAATGTCACAATATGTGATTCCGGGTGCGCTTCAAGAAGCAATGCGCGGTGATGGCGGGAAATTTCACTTGCGCTTCCGGGGTTTTGGAGCACACGCTGCCTATACAAGGTAATGGGGAGGAAAGCGCAGGGCAGCGCAGATGGTCGCCATCTATGCGCCTGTGCGCTAGGCTGCAGCTGCCTGTAACTGCACCTGTGTCTGGCGCAGCCAAGCACATTAAGCGCATTGACGTGAAATAGGCCTAACACCAAATGCACTTAGCATGGTGTAGTCATTAAGTAGAGACAAACACGGGTGCACAGTACCGACAAACAGACATCACTCTCAACCTACCAATACATAAAGAACATTACCCTATCTTTACAGCTTTGGGTTATTTACATACTGAACCTGACGAGGAGATGATCAGGACAAGTTTTAGGCTTATGAATGTTTACAGAAACAGATCTAAAAAGTAAATGAGGAACTTAAACACTAAATGTATGAAAAAGTTTCATCCATTTTTCTTGTGCAATATATAAACATTATTTTTATTAAACCGGAAATTTTCTAAAAAGTCAACTTAATTGAATCGGATGAAAAGAAAAAGAATCTAATAATTAAGTTTAACTCTGAGGTAATTTACAGTTTAGATAATGTAAGCCAACCAGTCGATTGTAACAAGGTAAAGTAATGAAATAAATATAGAGAACTCCTTTAGCAATAATGGATGTTATAATGTGGTGCATTTGAAGATCCCTGTATGAATATTTGTTATCTTTTACTGGAATGGTAACAATTTACATTTTTCCTTTTTGACTTGGCTTTGATGTCTCAATGCTCCCATTAATGGTGGGTAGTAATGATAGACATACAGGACGACTTGACAGAAATTACTGTAGGAAGTGTAAATAACAGTAAAAGTATATAAATGTGTGCTAATGTGAAATAGCTGGCAAAGTTTCTACTTGTCATCAATTACAATTTTACTAGAAGAGTTTTATTGATTGCCAAGACACATGTGCATCAGTAACCGTAATGGCAGACCGGACACAGAAGTATGAAAAAAAAGAATACGAGCACTATTAGCACTTTATAGCTTAATATACAAATGAAGTCAGTTCATTGACAACATGCTTATACTGTTTAGTTTGTGTTGCCTTTGGGATAATCAGTTTGTTAGATTGTTGTATGGGTACGGCTTCCATCCCCCCTATATTTTGGGGGTTTTGTTCATACAAGGGGTTTCCCTGAGGAAGGAGCTCGGATAGAGGCTCCAAAACATGTGGCATAAAATAAAGAAAAATCTGCCCAGTTAACTCTTCGTTTCCTGGTGATTCCTGGTGGCAGCGCGGGCACTCCGGCATTTTGTCCCATTACAGCCTCCCTGTCTTAGTGGCATCTGACAAATGGTTTTGGCACCTTCTACAAAGTAATGCAGATACATAAGATGTGTAGGCTGTACCTAGAAACCAAAGCCTATAGAATCTAGAGAGCAACCAGTCTCAGCTCTACTAAAGGAATCTGTAGGACACAGACACATAAGGACACATAAGAAGACACTAGTATTATAGTTTCATAGTTTTTAAGGTTAAAGGGGTTGTCCGGGTTCGTCACATAATCTCAGTGCATATCCAGGCTGCCTAATGCTGACAATGTGTAATGTACTTTGTGTCAGCTTTCTGCAGGGTTTCCTAGATAACACTTGTTTTGCGTCTGAACAGAACGACCAGGGGGGGTGTTCTGTCATGATAATGAACACTGGTCGTTTCCACCTACTCTACCCCATCCCCTCCCCCATAGCAACATCCCCGCCCTCCCCATCTACATGACTCAGCCTCTCCATAGGAAGAAATCCTCGGCTGCAGCCATTGCTGTGATCAGAGCTGCCCGGTGTCTCTGC
Source organism: Allobates femoralis (assembly GCA_033576535.1). Classification (NCBI taxonomy): domain Eukaryota; kingdom Metazoa; phylum Chordata; class Amphibia; order Anura; family Aromobatidae; genus Allobates; species Allobates femoralis. Next base: position 275,701,663 of record JARQOC010000001.1, read on the forward strand.
TCCTCCCCCGGCCACACACAGTGATGTATGGAGAGTCTGCACTGAAGAGACAATGTGCTGCACTCAGGGGGGGCCGCTCCGGGATTACAGTGTGTCCCGGGCTGTGATCAGGAGCAGTGAAGGAGAATGTACAGTGTGCAGACACCAGTGATGTATGGAAAGTCTGCAGAGAAGAGACAATCGTGCTGTATTCAGGGCCGCTCCGGGATTACAATGAATAGCTCCCTGTTATCAGTGATTCCTTCCCTGCACTGTCTCGGGCTGTCAGTGATTCTTCCCTCATTGTCCTGTGATCAGGAGCAGGGAAGGAGAATGTACTGTGTGCAGACACCAGTGATGGGGGGCTGAAGCTTCTAATCTACACAAGGGACAGCAGACACTGAGGTAATCTGTGACACACAGTGTAAATCTCTGTCACTGATGTCTTCACACAGCAGATCTGGTGCATTGTATCAGGGTGAAGGATGGACAGCACTGTGTCTCTAATGACACAAATACTGACTGAAGCAGCCTCTATCCACTCAGTAACTGCAGCAGTGTGAAGTGTTGGGGGTGTATGTATGGAGATATAGATGATACTAAGGATTTTGATATTGTTGAGGAGTCCTTGCTTCCGTCGCCCCATCAGTCCACCCGTCCTTCCTTCTTTCTTTCCTTCCTTCCATCCATCCTTCCTCCCGTTCATCCTTCTGTCCTTCTTTCAGTCCGTCTTTCGTCCTTTCTTTCCATCCATCTGACCGTCCTTCCTTCTTTCCATCCGTCCTTCCCTCCTTCCTTTTTTCCGTCCGTCCTTCTTTCTGTCCTTCCTTCTTTCCATCCTTCCATCTGTCCTTCTTTCCGTCGTCCTTTCTTTCCATCTGTCCTTCCTTCTTTCCGTCCATCTATCCGTCTGTCCTTTCCGTCCTTCCTTCTTTCCATCCGTCCTTCCTTCTTTACGTCCTTCCTTCCGTCCATCTATCTGTCTGTCCTTTCCGTCCCTCCTTCTTTCCGTCCATCCGTCCTTCCTTCTTTCCGTCCTTCCTTCCATCCGTCCGTCGCCCCATCAGTCCGTCTGTCCTTCCTTCCATCCTTCTTTCCATCCTTCCTTGCGTCCTTCTTTCTGTCCATCCTTCCTTCTTTCCATCCTTCCTTATTTCCGACCGTCCTTCCTTCTTTCCGACCGTCCGTGCCGTTCTTCCTTCTTTCTGTCCTTCCTTCTTTCCGTCTGTCCATCAGTCGTTCCTACTTTCTGTCCTTCCTTCTTTTTGTCCGTCCTTCCGTCCTTTCTTCTTTCTGTCCGTCTGTCCTTTCTTCTTTCCGTACTTTCTTCTTTCCGTCTTCCTTCTTTCCATCCGTCCATCCTTCCTTCTTCCCGTCCGTCCTTCCTTCTTCCCGTCCGTCCTTCCTTCTTTCCGTCCGTCCTTCCTTCTTTCCGTCCTTCTTTCCATCCGTCCTTCCTTCTTTCAGTCCGTCCGTCCTTTATTCTTTCCGTCCATCCTTCATTCTTTCCGTCCATCCATCCGTCCTTCCTTCTTTCCGTCCATCCTTCAGTCTTTCCATCCGTCCATCCGTTCTTCCCCTCAAGCCTGTATTTTCCCTTCACCCCTGGGTGATTTCCTGTTTTCCTTCCTCTTCTTCCATAACTTTTCTATTTTTCCGTCAATACAGACATATGAAGCTTCTTGTTCTTTTTTGCAGGACGAGTTGTACTTTTGAATGACGACATTTATTTAAAAATTGCAAAAAAATAGTGCAATTATACATTTGTTTTTTGGGTTTTTTATTCACCATGTTCACTATATGGTAACACTGAGGTGTCGGTATGATGTCTGGGGTCAGTACTATATGGTAACACTGACGTGTCGGTATGATGTCTGGGGTCAGTACTATATGGTAACACTGATGTGTCGGTATGATGTCTGGGGTCAGTACTATATGGTAACACTGACGTGTCGGTATGATGTCTGGGGTCAGTACTATATGGTAACACTGATGTGTCGGTATGATGTCTGGGGTCAGTACTATATGGTGACACTGATGTGTCGGTATGATGTCTGGGGTCAGTACTATATGGTAACACTGAGGTGTCGGTGTGATGTCTGGGGTCAGTACTATATGGTGACACTGAGGTGTCGGTATGATGTCTGGGGTCAGTACTATATGGTAACACTGACGTGTCGGTATGATGTCTGGGGTCAGTACTATATGGTAACACTGAGGTGTCGGTATGATGTCTGGGGTCAGTACTATATGGTAACACTGAGGTGTTGGTATGATGTCTGGGGTCAGTACTATATGGTAACACTGATGTGTCGGTGTGATGTCTGGGGTCAGTACTATATGGTAACACTGAGGTGTCAGTATGATGTCTGGGGTCAGTACTATATGGTGACACTGAGGTGTCGGTATGATGTCTGGGGTCTGTACTATATGGTAACACTGACATGTCGGTATGATGTCTCGGGTCAGTACTATATGGTAACACTGAGGTGTCGGTGTGATGTCTGGGGTCAGTACTATATGGTAACACACTGAGGTGTCGGTATGATGTCTGGGGTCAGTACTATATGGTAACACTGAGGTGTCGGTGTGATGTCTGGGGTCAGTACTATATGGTAACACTGAGGTGTCGGTATGATGCCTCGGGTCAGTACTATATGGCAACACTGAGGTGTCGGTATGATGTCTGGGGTCAGTACTATATGGTAACACTGAGGTGTCGGTATGATGTCTGGGGTCAGTACTATATGGTAACACTGAGGTGTCGGTGTGATGTCTGGGGTCAGTACTATATGGTAACACTGAGGTGTCGGTATGATGTCTGGGGTCAGTACTATATGGTAACACTGAGGTGTCGTATGATGTCTGGGGTCAGTACTATATGGTAACACTGAGGTGTCAGTATGATGTCTGGGGTCAGTACTATATGGTAACACTGATGTGTCGGTATGATGTCTGGGGTCAGTATCTATATGGTAACACTGAGGTGTCGGTATGATGTCTGGGGTCAGTACTATATGGTAACACTGAGGTGTCTGTATGATGTCTGGGGTCAGTACTATATGGTAACACTGATGTGTCGGTATGATGTCTGGGGTCAGTACTATATGGTAACACTGAGGTGTCGGTATGATGTCTGGGGTCAGTACTATATGGTAACACTGAGGTGTCGGTATGATGTCTGGGGTCAGTACTATATGGTAACACTGAGGTGTCAGTATGATGTCTGGGGTCAGTACTATATGGTAACACTGAGGTGTCGGTATGATGTCTGGGGTCAGTACTATATGGTAACACTGAGTGTCGGTATGATGTCTGGGGTCAGTACTATATGGTAACACTGATGTGTCGGTATGATGTCTGGGGTCAGTACTATATGGTGACACTGATGTGTACGGTACGATCTGGGGTCAGTACTATATGGTAACACTGATGTGTCGGTATGATGTCTGGGGTCAGTACTATATGGTAACACTGAGGTGACGGTATGATGTCTGGGGTCAGTACTATATGGTAACAATGAGGTGTCGGTATGATGTCTGGGGTCAGTACTATATGGTGACACTGATGTGTCGGTATGATGTCTGGGGTCAGTACTATATGATAACACTGAGGTGTCGGTATGATGTCTGGGGTCAGTACTATATGGTAACACTGAGGTGTCGGTGTGATGTCTGGGGTCAGTACTATATGGTAACACTGAGGTGTCGGTATGATGTCTGGGGTCAGTTTTATATGGTAACACTGAGGTGTCGGTATGATGTCTGGGGTCAGTACTATATGGTAACACTGAGGTGTCGGTATGATGTCTGGGGTCAGTACTATATGGTGACACTGATGTGTCGGTACGATATCTGGGGTCAGTACTATATGGTAACACTGACGTGTCGGTATGATGTCTGGGGTCAGTACTATATGGTAACACTGAGGTGTCGGTATGATGTCTGGGGTCAGTACTATATGGTGACACTGATGTGTCGGTACGATATCTGGGGTCAGTACTATATGGTAACACTGACGTGTCGGTATGATGTCTGGGGTCAGTACTATATGGTAACACTGAGGTGTCGGTATGATGTCTGGGGTCAGTACTATATGGTAACACTGAGGTGTCGGTATGATGTCTGGGGTCAGTACTATATGGTAACACTGACGTGTCGGTATGATGTTTTTTGAAAAAAAACGCAAGTTTTTTACATTTTTTCTCATATATAAAGCTTGTCAGCATATGTACATCATTGGTTGTAGCTGAGTGCTGCAAGGTTTTTTTCTAGTATATTGACCCAGCGTCCCTGCTGGCACCAGTTCACATTGTCTGTGAGTGCTGTGCAGTTTTTTTCTCATATATATATATATATATATGTATACATATTCCACAAATAGGCCAGATGCAGTTGCATTGGGAGTGCGGTGAAATGAACAGGTCCCGTAGAAATAGCTGCTGAATAGTACAGTCCTCTCTTCAGAAACTACGCGGTTGTTCCGAAAATTATATGGTGTATTTGGTGGCTCAGTGGTTAGCACTGTATGGTGGCTCAGTGGTTAGCACTGTATATGGTGGCTCAGTGGTTAGCACTGTATATGGTGGCTCAGTGGTTAGCACTGTATATGGTGGCTCAGTGGTTAGCACTGTATATGGTGGCTCAGTGGTTAGCATTGTATACGGTGGCTCAGTGGTTAGCACTGTATATGTGGCTCAGTGGTTAGCACTGTATATGGTGTCTCAGTGGTTAGCACTGTATATGGTGTCTCAGTGGTTAGCACTGTATATGGTGGCTCAGTGGTTAGCACTGTAATATGGTGGCTCAGTGGTTAGCACTGTATATGGTGGCTCAGTGGTTAGCACAGTATATGGTGGCACAGTGGTTAGCACTGTATATGGTGGCTCAGTGGTTAGCACTGTATACGGTGGCTCAGTGGTTAGCGCTGTATATGGTGGCTCAGTGGTTAGCACTGTATATGGTGGCTCAGTGGTTAGCACTGTATACGGTGGCTCAGTGGTTAGCACTGTATATGATGGCTCAGTGGTTAGCACTGTATATGGTGGCTCAGTGGTTAGCACTGTATATGGTGGCTCAGTGGTTAGCACTGTATACGGTGGCTCAGTGGTTAGCACTGTATATGGTGGCTCAGTGGTTAGCACTGTATATGGTGGCTCAGTGGTTAGCACTGTATATGGTGGCTCAGTGGTTAGCACTGTATATGGTGGCTCAGTGGTTAGCACTGTATGGTGGCTCAGTGGTTAGCACTGTATATGGTGGCTCAGTGGTTAGCACTGTATATGGTGGCTCAGTGGTTAGCACTGTATATGGTGGCTCAGTGGTTAGCACTGTATGGTGGCTCAGTGGTTAGCACTGTATATGGTGGCTCAGTGGTTAGCACTGTATATGGTGTCTCAGTGGTTAGCACTGTATATGGTGGCTCAGTGGTTAGCACTGTATGGTGCTCAGTGGTTAGCACTGTATATGGGGCTCAGTGGTTAGCACTGTATATGGTGGCTCAGTGGTTAGCACTGTATGGAGGCTCAGTGGTTAGCACTGTATGGTGGCTCAGTGGTTAGCCGCTGTATATGGTGGGCTCAGTGATTAGCACTGTATGGTGGCTCAGTGGTTAGCACTGTATGGTGGCTCAGTGGTTAGCACTGTATATGGTGGCTCAGTGGTTAGCACTGTATATGGTGTCTCAGTGGTTAGCAACTGTTATAATGGTGGCTCAGTGGTTAGCACTGTATATGGTGGCTCAGTGGTTAGCACTGTATGGTGCCTCAGTGGTTAGCACTGTATATGGTGGCTCCGTGGTTATCACAGTATATGGTGGCTCAGTGGTTAGCACTGTATATGGTGTCTCAGTGGTTAGCACTGTATATGGTGGCTCCGTGGTTATCACAGTATATGGTGTCTCAGTGGTTATCACAGTATATGGTGTCTCAGTGGTTAGCACTGTATATGGTGGCTCAGTGGTTAGCACTGTATATGGTGGCTCAGTGGTTAGCACTGTATATGGTGGCTCAGTGGTTAGCACTGTATGGTGGCTCAGTGGTTAGCACTGTATACGGTTGCTCTGTGGTTAGCACTGTATATGGAGGCTCAGTGGTTAGCACTGTATGGTGGCTCAGTGGTTAGCACTGTATATGGTGGCTCCGTGGTTATCACAGTATATGGTGGCTCAGTGGTTAGCATTGTATGGTGGCTAAGTGGTTAGCACAGTATGGTGGCAGGGGATTTGAATCCCACGAGCTCCTTGTCCGCCAGCTGAGCCAATGAGCGTCGCTGGATTCAAAGCTTTGAATCTTGCGCCGCTCAACGGTCACCGTCGACTGCGTCGATTGCTAAGCGAGATTGAAATCACGCACCAACATCGCTCATTGGTCGGCGCCGATGAATAAGCGGTGTTGGCCCGTGATTTAAATCCCTCTGCGCTCATTTGTCGACGCCACAGAGACCCCTAAGTTTCCTCATGGTTGGATGACTTTCAAGTTCTTCCCGAGGAGGCGTTATCCATATCACCCAGAAGAGGGGACGGGCAGTCAAATGGCAGGATAGGCGGGATGGACGATGACGAAAAGCAGGATGGACGGCGGGAGAGCCTTGATGGACAACAGGTGAGGCAGGACTAACCAATCTGCAAGCGTGCCCATCGGACCGGAAACAGGTAATTATTATACAGAGCGGGAGATTTGTGTAAGTTATTTATTGTGTTTACGGGGCAGTCAGGGCATAATAGCCTCCTTGCTAGGCTGGGTTCACATTAGGGTTCCCCTCCGCAGCGTTCTGCGGAGGGGATCCGCAATGTGTCCGCAGCGGCCGCCAGCTCCTATGTTTATAATGGGAGCGCACGGTGCTGCGCTTAACAGCGCATGACCGTGTGCACCCATTCACTCCTATACGTGATCTGTGCGCAGCCGGACGCCTGCGCACAAATCACACAGTCTAGTCCGCACCAGGAATGCAACATGTCGCGTCTCTGGTGCGGAAGAGACTGTGTGATTTGTACGCAGGCATCCGCCTGCGCACAGATCACATATAGGAGTGAATGGGTGCGCACGGTCATGCGCTGTTAAGCGCAGCACCGTGCACTCCCATTATAAAGATAGGAGCTGGCGGCCGCTGCGGACACATTGCGGATCCCCTCTGCAGAACGCTGCGGAGGGGAACTCTAATGTGAACCCACCCTTAGAATGCAGGATAGTCCCTGATACAAAAGGGAGCTTTTATTTTAATACACAAAAATGGGTTGACGGTTCTCTTTAAAATAAAAATGGATATAGATTTTGATTGTCAGAATAAATGTTTGACTGTAACTGCGGATCGTGGAAAATGGTGCAAGAGCGCAATTCTTCTTTTTTTGTTTCTTTAATTCTTCAATTATTCATACCAACACGTCATTGATACCATATAGTACTGACCCCAGACATTAGACAGACACCTCAGTGTTACCATATAGTACTGACCCCAGACATCATACTGACACCTCAGTGTTACCATATAGCACTGACCCCAGGCATCATACCGACACCTCAGTGTTACCATATAGTACTGACCCCAGACATCATACCGACACCTCAGTGTTACCATATAGTACTGACCCCAGACATCACACCGACACCTCAGTGTTACCATATAGTACTGACCCCAGACATCATACCGACACCTCAGTGTTACCATATAGTACTGACCCCAGACATTAGACAGACACCTCAGTGTTACCATATAGTACTGACCCCAGACATCATACTGACACCTCAGTGTTACCATATAGTACTGACCCCAGACATCACACCGACACCTCAGTGTTACCATATAGTACTGACCCCAGACATCATACCGACACGTCAGTGTTACCATATAGTACTGACCCCAGACATCATACCGACACCTCAGTGTTACCATATAGTACTGACCCCAGACATCATACCAACACGTCATTGATACCATATAGTGCTGACCCCAGACATCATACCGACACCTCAGTGTTACCATATAGTGCTGACCCCAGACATCATACCGACACCTCAGTGTTACCATATAGCACTGACCCCAGACATCATACCGACACCTCAGTGTTACCATATAGTACTGACCCCAGACATCATACCGACACCTCAGTGTTACCATATAGTACTGACCCCAGACATTAGACAGACACCTCAGTGTTACCATATAGTACTGACCCCAGACATCATACCGACACCTCAGTGTTACCATATAGTACTGACCCCAGACATCATACTGACACCTCAGTGTTACCATATAGTACTGACCCGAGGTATCATACCAACACGTCCTTGATACCATAGAGTACTGACCCCAGACATTAGACAGACACCTCAGTGTTACCATATAGTACTGACCCCAGATATCGTACCGACACATCAGTGTCACCATATAGTACTGACCCCAGACATCATACCGACACGTCAGTGTTACCATATAGTACTGACCCCAGACATCACACCAACACCTCAGTGTTACCATATAGTACTGACCCCAGACATCACACCGACACCTCAGTGTTACCATATAGTACTGACCCCAGACATCATACCGACACCTCAGTGTTACCATATAGTACTGACCCCAGACATCACACCAACACCTCAGTGTTACCATATAGTACTGACCCCAGACATCATACCGACACCTCAGTGTTACCATATAGTACTGACCCCAGACATCATACCGACACCTCAGTGTTACCATATAGTACTGATCCCAGACATCATACCGACACCTCAGTGTTACCATATAGTACTGACCCCAGACATCACCCCGACACCTCAGTGTTACCATATAGTACTGACCCCAGACATCATACCGACACCTCAGTGTTACCATATAGTACTGACCCCAGACATCACACCGACACCTCAGTGTTACCATATAGTACTGACCCCAGACATCATACCGACACCTCAGTGTTACCATATAGTACTGACCCCAGACATCATACCGACACCTCAGTGTTACCATATAGTACAGACCCCAGACATCATACCGACACCTCAGTGTCACCATATAGTGAACATGGTGAATAAAAAACCCAAAAAACAAATGTATAATTGCACTATTTTTTTGCAATTTTTAAATAAATGTCGTCATTCAAAAGTACAACTCGTCCTGCAAAAAAGAACAAGAAGCTTCATATGTCTGTATTGACGGAAAAATAGAAAAGTTATGGAAGAAGAGGAAGGAAAACAGGAAATCACCCAGGGGTGAAGGGAAAATACAGGCTTGAGGGGAAGAACGGATGGACGGATGGAAAGACTGAAGGATGGACGGAAAGAAGGAAGGACGGATGGATGGACGGAAAGAATGAAGGATGGACGGAAAGAATAAAGGACGGACGGACTGAAAGAAGGAAGGACGGATGGAAAGAAGGACGGAAAGAAGGAAGGACGGACGGAAAGAAGGAAGGACGGACGGGAAGAAGGAAGGACGGACGGGAAGAAGGAAGGATGGACGGATGGAAAGAAGGAAGACGGAAAGAAGAAAGTACGGAAAGAAGAAAGGACAGACGGACAGAAAGAAGAAAGGACGGAAGGACGGACAAAAAGAAGGAAGGACAGAAAGTAGGAACGACTGATGGACAGACGGAAAGAAGGAAGGACAGAAAGAAGGAAGAACGGCACGGACGGTCGGAAAGAAGGAAGGACGGTCGGAAATAAGGAAGGATGGAAAGAAGGAAGGATGGACAGAAAGAAGGACGCAAGGAAGGATGGAAAGAAGGATGGAAGGAAGGACAGACGGACTGATGGGGCGACGGACGGATGGAAGGAAGGACGGAAAGAAGGAAGGACGGATGGACGGAAAGAAGGAGGGACGGAAAGGACAGACAGATAGATGGACGGAAGGAAGGACGTAAAGAAGGAAGGACGGATGGAAAGAAGGAAGGACGGAAAGGACAGACGGATAGATGGACGGAAAGAAGGAAGGACAGATGGAAAGAAAGGACGACGGAAAGAAGGACAGATGGAAGGATGGAAAGAAGGAAGGACAGAAAGAAGGACGGACGGAAAAAAGGAAGGAGGGAAGGACGGATGGAAAGAAGGAAGGACGGTCAGATGGATGGAAAGAAAGGACGAAAGACGGACTGAAAGAAGGACAGAAGGATGAACGGGAGGAAGGATGGATGGAAGGAAGGAAAGAAAGAAGGAAGGACGGGTGGACTGATGGGGCGACGGAAGCAAGGACTCCTCAACAATATCAAAATCCTTAGTATCATCTATATCTCCATACATACACCCCCAACACTTCACACTGCTGCAGTTACTGAGTGGATAGAGGCTGCTTCAGTCAGTATTTGTGTCATTAGAGACACAGTGCTGTCCATCCTTCACCCTGATACAATGCACCAGATCTGCTGTGTGAAGACATCAGTGACAGAGATTTACACTGTGTGTCACAGATTACCTCAGTGTCTGCTGTCCCTTGTGTAGATTAGAAGCTTCAGCCCCCCATCACTGGTGTCTGCACACAGTACATTCTCCTTCCCTGCTCCTGATCACAGGACAATGAGGGAAGAATCACTGACAGCCCGAGACAGTGCAGGGAAGGAATCACTGATAACAGGGAGCTATTCATTGTAATCCCGGAGCGGCCCTGAATACAGCACGATTGTCTCTTCTCTGCAGACTTTCCATACATCACTGGTGTCTGCACACTGTACATTCTCCTTCACTGCTCCTGATCACAGCCCGGGACACACTGTAATCCCGGAGCGGCCCCCCCTGAGTGCAGCACATTGTCTCTTCAGTGCAGACTCTCCATACATCACTGTGTGTGGCCGGGGGAGGAGCAGAGACACCGGGCAGCTCTGATCACAGCAATGGCTGCAGCCGAGGATTTCTTCCTATGGAGAGGCTGAGTCATGTAGATGGGGAGGGCGGGGATGTTGCTATGGGGGAGGGGATGGGGTAGAGTAGGTGGAAACGACCAGTGTTCATTATCATGACAGAACACCCCCCCTGGTCGTTCTGTTCAGACGCAAAACAAGTGTTATCTAGGAAACCCTGCAGAAAGCTGACACAAAGTACATTACACATTGTCAGCATTAGGCAGCCTGGATATGCACTGAGATTATGTGACGAACCCGGACAACCCCTTTAAGGGTATACTTTAAGTTCATCTAGTTCAACCCATAGCCTAACATGTTGATCCAGAGGAAGTCAATAAAACCCCATGGGGCAACACTAAGCTCCACATTGGGGGAAAAAAAATTGCTTCCTGACTTTACATACGGGAATCAGACTAATTCCCTGGATCAACGCCCTATTACAGAATCCAGTATACATAACCAGTAATATTATATTTTTCAAGACATGCATCCAGGCCTTTCTTAAATGTTAGTAGTGAATGAACCATTACAACATCATGTGGCAGAGAATTCCACATTCTCACTGCTCTTATTGTAAAGAATCCAAGTCTGTGATTATGATTTAACCTTCTTTCCTCAACATGTAGTGGATACCCAGTTGCAGGCCTGTGTGATGTTTACATCCTGCCAAAACTGGAATATTTGTGCACAATACCAGAAAATGTGAGCTAATGTGCCTATTTTGGCGTTACATCTCCAACATAAGGGGACTCACACATGCCAATTTGAGCTTTTAAGGGGTTCTATACCATCTCATGAGTAATTTAGAAGCATTTTTTTTGGAGTAAAACACACCTTAAAAATCCATGGGAGTTTGCTAGAATATTTTTCTTGTCTTGTTGTGAAGAGAAATTTTTAATTACTGTTTCCAGGAATGTACAAATAATGGACAACTACCCAGTGATGGATTGAGAAGGTTTGTGAATATTTTAGAAACCATTTTGGGGAGTGGGGTACATACTTTAGTGAGTACCTCCAGCCATAGCCATTTGGGGGATGTTTTAAATTGTGTCTTAAATTTGAGCAAGATTCACTATACATTCTGCTTCTGGGGGTCATTAATACGTCACTTTTTGGCTACTATTGGCCATGAATCTGCACAAGTGATTTTATTGTTTAGTAGTCTCAAGATAGGGACGTCTGGCAGGGGTGACTACACATTGTAGGCATTTTCAAAATTTGGGTTGAGGAGAAAGGGGATCAGGCCTATTGGCAACTTATCTATGAAACAGCATTCAGGTAAGCAGTTCGGGATCAGAGTGTGTCTACTATGCAACGTTGTGGAAATGATCTAATCATAGGCATTATTCTTAGTAACGCTCGCTGTCTATAAGAATTTTTTGGCCTCTTTACCTAATAGCTGTAGGTTGACATTCGCTAGCCCCTCCTGTGAGGTTAAAAGGCTAAGTTTCATCCATCTTGCTAAATGTAAAGCTTGGTGATAAGAGAAAAAATCAGGGAGTTCCATCTCATTGGCAGATTTCAGTAAAGTTATGATTTGGTTGGGGATTCTGGCTTTGTTGTATTTCCAGACAAACTTCACTATAATTTGGTTCAAGGCAAGGAAGAAGGAATTAGAGACAGAGATTGAGATCATGTTCATTACATACAACATTTTTGCTGGTATGTAAGACTTAACTACTGTTCTGTTCTCACTAAATGGGCCGGGGGCTCATGAATTTAAACGGACAGCTAAACCTTTATACTGAGTCCAATGAGAAGACTGTGGTGAAGTCTGTGCTTTTATTGAAGGTTGCAGTATATTTGTATATGGTAAAACTGGAAACAATCAGAATACAGAACAATCAGTGCATGGTACAGCAGAATACACATTATACACGGATATACAATATGCACGAATTAGTAACTAATCTAGATTATAACTGGATGAGCCAGGTGAAAACTAGAGCAGAAAACAACTAAAGGCATGAATACATACCGGCAATGCAATCGCATGGGAACAGTAATGCTGAGTGTCTTCTTCCTTCCAGATATAAAAGTAAAATGGAGGCTGAGCTACCAAAATGCATTGCAAGAGGGAGGAGAATTAGACATAGAGATTAAATAGACTGCAAACATAGCATTGGCCGCTAGAGGGAGCCAGAACACTACATATGAGATAAGCTCATTAAGAATCTACAGCTGAACTATTTAATAACATTATGCAAAAAACAAACATTTGGAGATGAATAGGGTGTCAGAGACAGAACAACTACATTGACCCATCCTATCCATGAAAGCATTGGAAAGACAAATCATTTTAACAGTTGTTTGATATTATCTAATAGCGGTAAGTAAAATTTTTGGAACAGTTAGTGGAAGTCATATGTGATAAATATGCCTAGATAGTTAATCTTGCCCGATAGCGATTTAAAAGGGTTTTTTGTTTTAAGACTCTCATCATCTCTCCTGGCCACTGTTTTGTATTTTTTAAGCTTCAGATCTCTGAAGATTTATCTTGAAATTGAATAATTCCCCAATTGTGAGAAAGGGTCCATCAGTTTGGGGAAACCAGTCCTAGGATTTGACACCATAAGCAACAGGCTGCAGTTTTTAACACTAATTGGTTGATCTTAATTCCTGCTATATCTCGCTCCTGCATAATGGCTTGAATTAGGGTTTCCATGACTACCATGAACAAATACGGTAAAAGCAGACATCCTTGTCTTGTTCTGTTACCAATTTGGAAAGGTTCCAAATAAATACCATTTACCCAGACCCTGGCTGATGGATGGGAATAAAGAAACATAATAGTATCAATGAAAGCGGCGGGAAATGCAGACCTTTGTAAAGCACAAATCATATATTACCAACTTATGCAGTCGAAGGCCTTCTCTGCTTCAGTGGAGAGGACAGTGAGGGCCTGCTGGACTTTTCTGACATAGGAAATGGCTTGGGGGACTCTGGTGGAGTTCTCTTTACCCTCCCTTCCCCGCACAAACTTTGCCTGGTATGGCTCAATTAAGTCTGTGAGAACTAAATTAACTTTGGAAGCCAGAATTTTTGCCCACAACTTTAAATCCATGTTGAGGAGTAAGATAGGACGATAGTTGCTACAGAGACTCCCGTCCATCCCCTCCTTCGGGATAACCGTTATATAGGCTTCAGGAGTTTGCTTAGGTAGGTTTTTGCCCAGTAATAGAGAATTAAACAAGTCCACCAGGTGTGGCATCAAAATGTTCGAGAATTTTTTGTAAGTAATATATAATTGGAAACCAATCAGGTCTGGGGGTTTTCCCATTCGGGATACTTTGTAAGGTCTCTTTAATTTCCTCAATGGTTATCTTACCCATAAGCAATGACCCTCCGAGCGGGGAAACCGAAGAAATGGATAATTGGGCAAGAAAGCTCTGAATCTTTCTCAAAGCAGTCGGAAAGTCTCTCATTTGACTAGGGTTTTCCAGATTGTAAAGGGCTTGGTAGTAATTGCGGGAGGCTTCAGCTATGTCTCTCAAGTCCACCACCTTAGCATTTCCCCTCGTATAGACCTGTCTAATAAAATGTTTGTCTCTCTACTTCTTTAGCATTTGTGAGGTCAATGTGCTACCTTTATTGCTGTGCATATAGAATTGTTGCTTACAGTGGGCATACATTTTGGTGGAATTAGTATTGAGCAGGTCTTTGAATCTACTGCGCAAGGTGGCCAAGTCGGAGAAAACACAGCTGGATCTTGCACCCTTATGTAGCCTTTCCAGAGTGCTAATTTGTTGTAAAATGGAAGATACTTCCCTCTCCCTCTCTATTTTAATGTAGGAGCCCATAGCTGGACTGCCTTATGGGTCTCCCAATTAATAGGGGTACCATGGCCTTTGGTTATGCTTTCCGAGAAGAACCTTGAGATGAAGTATCTCAATTGTTTAAGCCTGTCAGGTTACCCAACAGAGACTCATTCAGTTGCCATGTTGGCAGAGGTCACGGGAGAGATGTGATGAGGATCTCAAAAAAGATTGGGGCATGATCAGATAGTGAGATCAAATCTATTCGTGTAGATTTTATTAAATGGATACTTTGGGAGTTGACCAGCAGAAAATCCAGTAAACAAAGGGTGCCTTCTATGCTTCCCCATAAATTTCCCTCTCCTAAAATGACGCCCGCCACCTGTGGGAGCCTGTGGGGGTAGGGTTGGAGGTCCCCGTGATCCACAGCCCTCCATTCCTGGGGTCAAATATAGTATAGATAAACAAATGTCCCTGTCACTACCAAGTCCAGAGAGCTGTTGACACAGTGAGACTGCGTGGTAGGATGATAACAGAGCAGCTGCTCTCAGTGGGGAATCCCCTGCAGGGACGTGTGCAAAGTCTCTGTACTGGAAAAGCGTGCAGGCTCACCTCCGGTCCCGGTCACACCAAGGAGCCAACTGGATCATCCCCACAGTATGGTAAATGCGGTGAGATGGGAGAAGAGTCACCGGGTCTCCTGTGTGGCTGGGCCAGCAGCCACAGCCCAATGGATGGGGCCCTGCAAGTTACCGCTGCTCTCCTCCTCTGTTTATGATGGTCGTGTACCTCTGTGGCTCCCGGTATGCCTCTCTCCCTGGGTAGATAATGTCTTCTCACCTTCCGGTGGCTGCTAGTGAGTGAGAAAAGTGCAGATAGATGAATTGAGTCCAGTTATTAACCACAATTAGAGCTCAGGGTCAGGAGCAGATGCAAAGCACGTCTACAATGTTTGCTGTCTAGGCCATGCCCCTCACCCAAACTATTTTTAAGGGGACCAACACTGTTAGGGATGAGCAAACTTTGCTCTAACATGTTCGCCAATTTCAAATTCGCTGAACGTTTTCCCCAAAAGTTGGCGAACGCAGCTTTGTTTCGGGGTAAAGTTTGAAATTTAAAACGGCTCTAAAACTTTACCTGCACATGTGGTTCAGATTTCTTTTGTCTGCCCCAAAATCTGCACCAAATTTGCAAGGATTCCCTGCTGCATGATGCATTGTGTGTAACCTGACACAACCTCAGAGAAGTAATGATGAGTATGCCTGAGGTTCATGAGCAGGCCTGCAAGCATGCCGAGTGTGACAGTGGGGGTGAGGCTTGCTAAATAATAGTGTAGGAAGCTAATGTTTGCAGCGGGGCTCCACTGTAAAACAGTTTGAGCTGTGTTTGGCAGCTGTTGGGTCCCTTTTAAGGTGTTTTCTAGGCCCTTGATTTTGCCTCGCATTGATTTGAACGCGGTTCGGAAGTTTGATGAACTGTTCCTCGAATGTTGCATGTGCGACTAACCAAACCAAATTCAAACTTTCAAAGGTTTGCTCATCTCTAGACAGTATCATTTTTCAGTTTCTTTCTATTTATGTAGCTGAAGAATATTTTTATTTTTACTTTCTCTGGCAATGAGTCTCTTGTCTCAAACTTTGCTACCTTGATTTGCTTTTTACAGAATTCATTTAACTTCTATAGGTATTGAATACCTCATCACTACCTACTCTCTTTAATTGTCTAAACACTTTCTTTTTGTCATTTATTGTGCCCCTTACATCTCTCTTTAGCCTAGTGGTCTCCTCCTAATCCTAGCTTGTTTATTCCAGTAGGATATGTATTGTGCATTATAAATAGCTGTGGTAATAGATGGTTAAATATGTCACATTATTGGCAGCATGGTGGCTCAGTGGTTAGCACTGCAGTCTTGCAGCGCTGGTTTCTTGCATACAAATCCTGCCAAAAACATCTGAAAGGAGTTTGTATGTTCTCCCTGTGTTTGCGTGGGTTTCCTCCGGGTTCTTTCGTTTCCTTCCACACTCTAATGACATACTGATAAGGAATTTCTATTATGAGCCCCAATGAGGACTGTAATGTCTGTAAAGTGCTAAGGAATTAACAGTGCTATAAAATAGAGTAAATAAAATACATAAACATTATATTTCTTAAACCTGTCCTCAAAGTGTTCTTTTAATATACCTTTTACTATGTATGATGGGGATAGTTTCATTTATTTTTTTTCTTAAGTAAATTAAATGTTTACATTGAGAACTTTCTTGGTAACATACAATTTTTCATAACAATATTAGAATTGGGCTTACTGAAATAGTAACCATTTTTTTCCTTATGATAAATGAATATGTTTTTAAACCCAATTAAACATGTCATATAATTGCTTGATGTTATGAAGTTATATGCACTGCTAATTTATAGTTATGGAAAACTGTTGAGTGAAACGCACTGCCTGCCTTAATAATGGGACTTGTATAATCAGGTAATTTATATAAATGATCCTCACACTGCTACAGCCAGTTTTCTCATTGATATGCACATGAAGTGATCACAATAAGCTCATTCATAAAATGTATTCAAGATTGTGGTGGCAATGAAGTATGTACTATGTTACTGCTTGGTTCATTCAATTAATCATCTTTTTATCCCGCTGTGCACAAGGGTGTAACAACTGTTTTATTTGCCATCATACAGATTATAATTTATCCATACACTTTATTCAAATTAAAGGCCACTCACGTTGTTCAATCTCTATGCACACTATAAAAGTTATGGAAAGAAAGAGATTTGGATCCAGAATAAGGAATTCAACTAAAGGTCCCATTACACCTAGCGACATTCCAGCGATCCCGACAACGATATGACCTGGCTGGGATCGCTGGAATGTCGCTAAGTGGTTGCTGGTGAGATGCCACACAGGCAGATCTGCTCACCGATGCAGCGACCCCCAACAGTCATTGGGATCTGTCACAGGCGTAACATGGAGATCGTTGTCACACACATGCCCAGCGGGAGACAGACGATGAAAAAATGGTCCAGGCCATCTCGTAACGATCAGCGATCTCACAGCGGGGGGGGGGGGGCGCTCGCTGCTACGTGTCACACCCAGAGATATCGCTGGTGAGGTCGCTGCAATGTCACAAAACCTGTGACATTGCGGCGATATCACTACGTGTAATAGGGCCTTAACTCTGAAACTCTAAAAAGTTTTAGGGAACTAGTGGGGACTTCTGGCTTGTCACTGTTCTGTTAGAAGGTGGATTTTACTAAGTAATAAAGATATCTCTGAACTAATATCTGACAAAAAATACTTTATTTTGAGCCAATTTCACTAAAAAATGCCTATTGTAACTATTTAGAATGCTTCTCTTTATAATACTCACTATATTATTTCTTTGCAATATCTATTATATTATTGTGACCATGACAGTGCACAATTCAATTAATTTACAATTTTTAATAATAATAATAATTATTATTATTATTTACTTTCTTTCAGCACTTGCAAGATATATTTCTTCAAAGTAATTCCTCTTCCATTTACTATAGTACTTTACCAAAAGCTTAAAGAGTAACTAAGTTTTCATTTCCTTTGGTAATTATATCCAGCATCGAAAGTAAAAAAAAGTTTTCTTTTACATTATCAGCCAATTTACTTTTTTTCTTGGTCCACAATAAACCCATAGCACTGTCTACATACCTGTTTTTCCCCAGTTTAACAGTCTGACTTTTTTTTTTTTTGATACAAAATCCGTATATAAATTCTAAAGATTGTACTGGGAGTACGGATTGTGTCAATAAAGGGAGTGCAGTCATAGGAGCTTGCTCAGTCTCGGGGGAGGTAATGTGGTCATGTGATCTCTCCTGAGCAAACTGCTGATTTGCAATCAGACTCCTGCATTGTATAATATGCCTAAGGCTGCCTTCACATTTGCGGACCCCTCCGCAGCGTTCTGCGGAGGGGATCCTCAATGTGACCGCAGCACCGCAAGCCCCTATCTTTATAATAGGAGCGCACGGTGCTGCGCTTGACTGCGCATGACCGTGCACACCCATTCACTGCCATATGTGATCTGTGTGCAGGCGGATGCCTGCGCACAAATCACACACTCTCGTCCGCACCACGAACGCCTTTGCTCAGATCACATATGGCAGTGAATGGGTGTGCACGGTCATGCGCAGTCAAGCGCAGCACCGTGCGCTCCCATTATAAAGATAGGGGATTGCGGTGCTGCGGTCACATTGCTGATCCCCACCGCAGAACGCTGCGGAGGGGTCCGCAAATGTGAAGGTAGCCTAAGTAAGATTTCCCTCTGCCTTCTTGTACTTATCCAGTGCTCTTTTCCTGTTGCTGTGCTTGTATTTAGGGAGCTTATCAGCGCTCTTCTCCTCTGTCTCTCCAGAATCAGTGTTTCTCATTGCCTGCGCCACTCCAGATCATACAATCCAAATTATCATCATATGTTCATGCAAAATTGTGGGACTAATAACTACAGTATTGTTAAGAGGAATGGAGAAAAATGTCTCTAAAAGTTAAAAATGTAAGAAAAACAAATCGCAGTTTTGAACAAGTCTCTGTGGAGTAGCCAGGGGGCAGGAGGGTTATTTGAGCCTTTCCACCACTACTGAGCCTTCCCTGGACCCTCTTAGGCCTGATGCCCATGGTACGTTGTTTGATGGGGGTGTTTTATGCCGATTTTGAGAATCTGCATCAAAATTGGCATGTCTATACTTAGGCCAGGAAAGTCTTTGACAGGTCAGAAGTGCTGTGTCTATGTTGCATTTTTGCCCTTGCACATGTGGTTCAGATTAATTTTTTCAGCTCCAAAATCTACACCAAATCTGCAAGGAAAACAAGCCACATTGGCACAACACTTCTGAACTCTCATAGACTTTGCAGGCTTCAACATAGACATGCAGATTCTGATGAAGATTCCCAAAATCTGCTTGAAAATGTCAAACAACATACTATGGGCATGGGGCCTTACAACAATTTTGGTAGGTGAAGTTTACAGAAGGGACCCCCCCATATGCTGTCAGAGCAGGCATACAGTCACTGGTGAGAGTGTAACAAGAGGTGCCATCAAAAATTGCAGGTCAGACTCGAGGGTTCACACAGCGGTTATCCTGCAAGTTTGAACTGCACTGCACTCTCTGACATCACCACTCCTCACATGCACTGTCTCACGATACCAGTGAAATATACCCGCTAAGTCTCACGAGACATTCTGGCTCTTGCGAGATAGAGTCTGTTATGAGCGGCTGACACCACTGAGGATATCTCAGGTCACACAGTGAGATTCTCTGCTGCATGATACCCGCTGGGTAACCTGAAACAACCTCAACCTGGTGTCCCACCAAATAGGGAATGCAGTCACTCACTGATATTTCCTCCTATATGCTGGGACTACTTCAGCATTTATTTGGGTTTCATTATTTTTGGGAATTTTTTTCTAATTATTTTTTACAACCTTTTTGGTGGGGGGGGGTTATGTGGAATGAGAAACTTTAAACAAATGGATTTTAATATTAAAAAAAAAGTGAAAGAGGAAGTTATAGGTGTTATTTTTCAAATAAACTGTTTATTCGTGTGGTTATTTGTGTCCATCCTGACTTGGTTAGTAATATTGGGTATCTGATTGATGCTTCAAAATTACTAACCTCTGGACCTGTTGAAGTGCAAGTTACGTATGAAACGTCCTTAGTCCAACCAATACCACTGGCTGCACCTTTCTGTACCTGATTCTGTTTAAATGGTATCAAAATAAAGGACTTGCTTTTAGTCTAAAATGGTGAGTGCCGCTATTTTTTCTTCTCTTGATGTAATTTACTGTCTGATTTTAGTGTGCACTACCCATAGCCGTTCACTCGCTCAAAACACTCACTTCATAGCTACAAGTGCATCTCAATAGATTAGAATATCATCAAAAAAGTGCAAAACCTGTCAATTTATAATGACAAAGGACAAGATAAAGATTCCCAGCACAGATCAGGACTTCAAGATACAAGGTAACTTCAGCAGCACCACAATCAATGTGGGGCACTTAATTATATGTACTAAGTGTGTGAGCTAGAACCTGTATGTAGGAGAGACAGGGAACAAACTTAGAACAAGAATGAATGAATCCTCATCGCCACACAATAAAAGAAATAAGAATGGATCTACCTTTGGCCAATCATTTTTGTAGTCCTGATCATACCATAATGGACATGAAATACTAGCTTTGAAAGGTCATTTCAAATAGCAGAGAGACAGGAGAGTCTGGTAATATAATCTTATCCTGACCTTTGACACATTCAGAGTGGGACTGAATGTGTCGTGTGGATTTATGTCTTTTTACATTAATTGAGGAATCTCCAAATCTTGAAGAAACAACTAATCAAAGCACACAAAACTATCTGCTCCTTACCTCTGCATGCTGATGTTTTACAGCCCCAGATGCTCTCTCCCCCTCCCAACTCTGACAAAGCCTGTGTTATGCTTTAATTCCCTTGGTTTATTTACTGCACTATCTAACCCTGTATATGTATATATATGTGTGTGTTCAGAAGTTTGTGCATTTTTAGCCTGATGAAGAGGCCATAGAGTCTCAAAAGCTTGCTTTGCTTTTTCTTACCATCTTTTCAGTCAGCCATTAAAAGGTATCAACCACTGAGCACTCTCATATATATTTTGTAAAATTGCCCTAATTTTTGTATGTGAGAGATAGGGAAATTTGATTAGGCCAGTGATTACAATCTGTATTCACTTGTACAACACTGTGGAAAATAGCAGGGAAGGTATAGAGATAGGATGCATTACAATGGTGAACAGTATTCACCTTGTCTGGGGAATCTTTATTAGATATAGAATAATTGTTCAGAAAAGTATAGAAATAAACATTGTGGAAAAGTTTTAGTTCTTTTTTTTTTAATCGACTTGGTTTAAAAAGAAACTTTAAAGTAAACACAACAGCAATTGCATAATATTGATAGTAATCATTAATTATATGTCTGCAATACACCACATTGTTTAAAAGGTAATTGCTTCTACCTTATCACTGTTTTAAGAAAAACCAATTACCTGCTTTTGTTTAAAATATGTAATTTCATTTTAAGGAATCTAGAAGTTTTCTCATATCATGTTCTTTTGTCCATTATTAATGATTATATGACTATAAAATGGTTTCTATGGTATTTTATTGGATAGGTTAGACAGAGAAGTGAATCATATTTAATGGAAGAAAAATAATAAAAATTAATCTACAATATAGAATGCTTCATTGATCCTTAGTCATTTATTTGTACAGTATATGCTGCTCTTTTTTCTTTACATATTTCTGTACTATTATTTTATTCTAGAAATATATTTTCATCCAGTTTCATAGTGCCATTTAATTTCAGACATACCTTATGTGATCACATCCAACATTGTTTATTGGTGTGTTCTGTCAGTAGTGTTATGGCGTGATGTGAGGTCTGAAGATGGGTTTTTTAGAGAGGAATAGCACAGATATTTAGATATTGAATAGCAATATGCTTTTATTTCACTATCTTCGTCTTTGCTGAGAAACACGGTCACTTATGTTGTATGTAAATTGGGAACCAACAATTTATTGATATTGCAACCATAATCCTCAGCAGGTAACAATTCTTTTAACAATGTTCAATCTGTATAATGCACCCAGATCAACACATAGCTGACTAGGGTAAGACATGGCAGTAAGTTTTTCTTAATGGATCCAAAAACAGATCTGTTTTTTGGTCATTTTTGTGCATAAAAAACCAGATCCATTAACGGATGTACCACATATGTGGCATCCATTAACGCATCTGTTAACAGATCAGGGTAAGTTTTTTGGTGGTCTTTTAATTTGCCACTAAATATGCATGGCTAGCCATGCCCCTTAACCAATAAGAAGGGCAGTTCATTTTGGGGTGTTGCCACCTGCATTTAGGACATTTTCTGAGTGTTTGTACTGTGGGTGCATTACGGATGTTGAGCTTCATTTATTGTTCCTGGAGCTGCACTACATAGACCTCCAGCGTCGCCAGTGGTGAAAGGCCAGGCGTAGCCGGCTCTGGATACATGAGGTCAACCTCCAAGCCCACAGTATGGCACTTTGCATGTCCTCTTTCCCCAATTGAGGATGTTCCCGCACAAGTTTCAGCATTTCCTCAGGATGTCTGTGCCTGCTTTTGACGGCCTTCTTGCCCTGGTGGCCGATGACATCTCTAGGCAGGACACATGGTGGCAGCCGGTCATTTAACCGGCTTAAAGACTGGTAGTGATGCTAAGGTAAGTGTTGTTGGGCTGCTGCCTGCACACACTGAACACGTGATTTCTCCATGTTTGAAGATTTAAGGGAAACTGTTGCCAGGTTTTTGCCATGACATCTGACAGCAGCATAATGTTGAAAATCAGAACCTTACAACACCAATGTGTCATTCACTGTGCTGCTTGCTGCCATTTCGATTGACATACATCTTTTTATTGTCCATAAGTATGACTCTGGGAATATGGCACTTGTCATTTGGCGAATTCCCTTGCTAATGTCAATGTCTTGCGGATGTCAGTGTTATCCTTGTCAAAGTACAGTGAGCAGCCAAGTAAGTTTCACTTTGGTACAATCAGGATCTGTGATCCGATGTTATGCATGTTGCCTAGGAGTTTGCCCAAAGCTGTTTCCCACAAACTCATGTAATGTCTGCCTAATTGCTGCTTTTTCTTCACTTACAGGTATTTGGCCACTAGGGAGTCTTATGCTTCCCTTTACTACCTGTTCCGGATTGGCTGGTCGACCATCAGCACCATTGTCCCAGAGACTTGTGAGGTTTTGTGGTAAAAGCTCCAGCCCCTAGTGATGCCAGCACCCACCGCCCAAACATGGAAGGAAAATGCCGTCCGTTTTCACCAGCAAGCCCAGTTTCCAAACTGCACCGGTGGCCTGGACGGCAAACATATAAGAATTCGGAAGCCACCACACAGTGGTTCTAATCATTATAACTATAAAAAATTCTACTCCATAGTCCTAATTGCAATAGCTGATTCCCAGGCCCATTTCATCACGGTTGACATAGGGGTGTATGGCAGGACCAACAACTCACGAGTGTTCAAGGACAGTGCCATGGCGCAAGCACTGTATAATAGATGCTTTCATATACCCCCACCGTGCCCTTTGCCTGGCACCAATGCTCCCTGTTTTCCCTTTGTTTTGGTGGCTGATGAGGCCTTTCAGCTTCATATAGAATTAATGAAGCCATATGCCAGCCACACACTCATGCCTGCCTGGCGTAACTTTAACATGCGGTTAAGCTGGGCACGGAGGTGAACGAAAAATATTCCCACCACTTTATGACTGACATAGGGCGGCGGCGTAGTGCTCGTTAACGGCATTTGGTTTTCAGCTGTGTCTCTGTTTTGGCTAATGACCTTGTTAGTATTTTCTTTCTGTATGTAAATTGTTACCACATGTAACACGGTTTGGTGTTATTTTGTTGAAACTGAATCTGTTTAATTTGTTACCACATGTAAACCACCGGTTTGGTATTCATTATTTTGTGTAATAAATATGTGTTTCTTCTACTTTTGTGTGGTTTATATTGTGATACGCTAACAGGTAACACATACACTTGTTTGTAGGCCTTTGGCCACGAGGACGCTGGGTTGCCAACCGACACCACTCTACATTCTCAGTCTTGAACCAATTACGTGTTCAACATATTTGTCCTTGCTGTCCTAGCTTGAGGACATGTATGTGTGTGGTTTTGTGGGCCTCCTGTGCTTATGAGTGTTAACACCATGTCACATCCACCCCCAAATTTTCAAAATGTACCATCACCTGTACTTTGCTTGTACATATACAAATGCCCCATGTCCTGAACACACAATGTGGTTATGATCATGAAGTCAAGCACATCACCATAAAATATGTTGGTTAGGTATGTTGTGTGTCTACAAAATAAGTAATAACTTTTTGATTCTAGTTGTATTTTATACAACTAGAATCAAAAAGTTATTACTTATTTTGTAGATGAAATTAAAAATAACTAGAAAACTGTAAATCGGTGATCTACCGTATGTTGTGTGTGTCCAATGTTGTGCGAACATTCGGATGATGTTGCCATAATAATGTAACTGTTAACCTGATACAACATATTACTCATTGCGAATTTGGCTTGTATGAGCCACCCTGTTGTGAAAGGACAACATACTGTTTTTGGTTGTGACCACAACATAATGTATTTTCCAATCTGGAAACAGAAAAAAAACACAATAAGCTCAACATGAGCACCAACAAAACAGTCCTGACATCACCATTGGATCCTAAAGTGTGACCCCACATTACAACAGGCGTGAAAAAAGGGTCTAGCCAATGGTGACAAACATTTGTTTCTAAGTGGCAACTACTATTCTGCAAAATAAATGCCAGGACGAAGCCCAACTACTCTGGGTCACCAGATTCCTCGTCGCAGACAACAGTTACATTCAAGGGGATTTTGACACAATATTTAGCAATTAAATGGGTCATTTCCACCCGGAAGGCATATTTGTTATAGCCGTCTAGTGTCATGAGGTCTGGAATAAATGCACCCATAAATTGTTACCATTCACAGAACGGGGTTACAGAGTCCCTAGGCCGCAAGTCCGCCATCTGGCTTTGTAAGGCACTATTGTTGGCCTGCATGGTTTCTTGCAGCCGATGTAGCCCATCAATTTTTAGAGTGTTCACCTCGTCACGGCCCACATTCCGCCTTCTAGGGCGCATCACTCTGCCTTGTGGTGCTGCTGCTGCCTGTGTAGTGCTGTTCACCATTGGTTGAGGGTGTGTTTGTGTCAGGTCACTGCTTGTGGGATCACATGTTCTTGTGGCAACCACGCCCTCTATGTTTCCTTGCCCATCTCCACTGCTGTCCCCCAGCTCAGGATCATCCAATAGTGTATTGATGAATGTCCTGTAGAGTGCAAAATTAAAAACACATAACTAACATGGAATTTGTCAGTTCAAATGTCACATATATTAGGGGGCGTAATGTATTTGGCAACTTACAGTCGCCCCTCTATTGTCTTTTGCAGGAAGCACAGTTGATCGTGGTGTTTATGGAGGGTTAGCAGCTTAGCAGCAGCACCACTGCCGAATTTGTCCATGTCTCGCACATCCCGCACATAGCGATCGCGCAAAGACCTCCAGCGTGTGTGCACTCTCTGGTCTGCATAGTGTGAAAGTATGAAGAGCATAATTACGTGTACATTTTTCAATAAATATTATGTAACACATAGTATTGTGTATACAAAGAATTTGGATGTACTGAATGAGGACATACCAATGCGCTGTTGGTCCACCAGGCTCATGTTTTTATAGTTAGGAAACATGTTGCAGAAGATGGTAGTCCATATTTTGCATTTTTAACCTCGTTTTGATGGACTCAATATGGACTCATGAGGCTCAATTAAATTTATGAGCACCTCATTATCAATCTTGATGTTGCTTAACTGCTTGTGTCGTTTTTGGCGGCCATGTTTGCCAGTGGCCTAGGGTAAGGTAAAAGAGAACTGTACTGAGCATGTGGGTACGCAGACACATGTATTTGCATACACAGGTAACAAGTAAGCCAACAGCCTAGCCATAATCTAATAGAAACAATGACATGACGCTAATTGATTACTACACAGTATTGTACAATACAAAGTTTTGTGTGGCCCATGAGTACATATAACATCAGGTTTCCTACCACAGAAGCTGCCGTGGGCGCATCCTTCCTATTTTTGACATGTCCTTTGCAACGCCTATGTGAGCCATCCTTGTTCTGTGCGTTAAGTAAAGGAAAAATTATGTTTGTGTGAAACACAACAACACACATGTTAACACCCACCCAACACCATGAGTAAAGATATTTTAAGCAAACATATACCTAATGGCGGATGTCAGATGTTCCCGCCTTCGGATGATGTTTCGATTTCTGCGTGTGCATGCCACTTTTGTGGCTCTTCATGTGCTGAAGGAGAAATTTTTTGGAAAAAAAAACAGGTTTACAATATGACAACCACACATAACATGCTCACATGACAACAAAGACACAAGCATCTCGATACACACATGTTCGGCCACACAAGGATGTATGTATGGTTCCAAAAACTCAAATACACAGTCCATGACAACCCTTACAATGCTACAAGTCAGGCGTGTCTCTGTCCTATGCAGTTGAGGGCAACCATATTTGTGGGGCCCACACATATGTGGTGACATATGTGTCACACAAGTAATGAATGGTTGGACTGATGCTTTCACATAACATTTGAACATGCATGACACACACCAGACACTTACTCGTTTGGGTGAGGATTCACATGACACACTCGAAGACGAGTTAGGCTAGGGTCACACTGGCGTCGTGGATGCGTTTTTTCCATGCGTTTTTCACACTGGTCTTTTGTGAAAAATGCATGGAAAAACGAATCCTTAGGCCCCAATGCAAAAAAATGCATGGCAAAAGTGCCATGCGTTTGTTGAATGCGT
The DNA here is from genome assembly GCA_033576535.1 of Allobates femoralis. Lineage (NCBI taxonomy): Eukaryota > Metazoa > Chordata > Amphibia > Anura > Aromobatidae > Allobates > Allobates femoralis. Next base: position 275,728,721 of record JARQOC010000001.1, read on the forward strand.
TTGTTTGGCTCAGCACAAAAAAACGTTGCATGCAGCATTTTTTGGCGCTTTTTTGGTGATTTTCAAAAACGCATGCGTTTTTGTAACATGGGACCCTATGGGAAACGCATGCAAAAACGCATGGCACAAAATAGTACCACGCGCTTTTGCATGCGCTTTTGCTTGCGATTTTTAAGGCTGCTCCAGACCTAACATCAAAAATGCAGGCTGCCAAAAACATCCTCAAAAATGCAGCCAGGTGTGATCCTAGCCTTAATCTGTAACAAATAAGGTGAACATGAGTGAGGGACCATACATGTCGCCATATGTTACAATAACATTACACCCCAGCAAGGGTCATTGGTAAGATAATGTGCCATAACAGTCATCTTGCCAATGTGGGCACATGTGCAAACATCATGGCCACATGCCACATGACTGTGTGGTACACTTGACTGATGGGATACATGGGTGTGTGTGTGGGGGCATGTTATGAGACACACACACCATGAGTAGTATGGTCAAGGAAACACAGTACAAACATGCAGACCAGGACACTATTTACCAATAATACATATACGCAAAACAGTACACATCACCACATGACACAATTTAAAACAAGAACATGTGGGGGCAAAAAAGCACGTTGCAAAACAACATGTGAAGTGCTGTATTAAAAACAACACATGATAGATCACATGTGGCAAAAAAATAAAACAAATTTAAAAAATGATGGGAGCACCAAATGTGTTGAGGATGTTGTTGGGATTTTCCTGTGCTGTACACACATCATGTTACAAATGTGACATAGCTTTATGTGACATATATATGAAACCTAAATGAAACAACATATTTTTGGCTGGGGCTATGTGCTAACAACGCAACATGTCCACACTGGCAATGAATGCCCCACTAATAAGAAGCCACCACAGTATGTAACAGGTACTCACAGACTCCTGTGATGAGGATGACTCCGAGGGAGTGTCCACATCAGTAAGGACAGAGTCTGACATCTGTGGACCAAACAGAATAAGAAGGACACATTACATGTGTATAGCATGTTCTTCGCTAACATGCATGATTAACACATGTAACACACATGTGGATATACCTTGATGAGGCAGAGTCTCCAGAACTTGGCAAAACACTCCTGTGGGAAGTTCAGACTTCCTGTGTTCCACCCCCCACCCCTTTGTATGGCTTGCAGAGGTCATGTGACCTGTGCCTATTTGCATTTTTGTGTTGGAAAACCCTAAGTATAAAAACAGATCCGTTAACATATGGCACAAGATTGCCATGGCGTTAACGGATCCGATTTCCATAGGGCCCCATGTTAAAAAAGTGGTATGCTTTTTTTACTGCAGGCAAAAACGCTGCTAGCAGCATTTTTGGTTTCCGTTACAAAAACACATAGCGTTTTTTTTCAGTGCACTTTAGACAATGCGTATTTTGCATTGGAGCCTATGAATCCGTTAACGGATCCGTTTATCAACAAATTCTAAGTTGAAAAACGGATGCTTTTAGCGGATGCAAGGCTCAAGTGTGACCCTAGGCTGTCTTTGTCTTAAACTGACTTGGGGATCCACTTAGAGTAGTTACTCAACTGACTTGCAGAAATTTAAGGCAACATTTAAGGCAACACATGTGACCCATATGCACAAATCCACAATATTTTTGCGCCCCAATAAACATTAAAGGGAACCTGGCAGCTCTTTCTACTTCCCTCTGCTACCACTACCTGTCCCTGCACCTTCCTAGCTGGTCCCCAAACATCCCTGTGTCACCTAAAACTGCATTATAAAGTTTAAGAAAATGACATATACTTACATGCAGTCTGCATCCGTAGAGTGCAGTGGGCGGACTCTAGGACTCTATTCTCCCCTCTTTACTTGCTTTCAGCATGCCCCGCTGGGCATCATCATTCGTTCTTCTGTTTCTCCTCTATTTGAAATTTCCCGCCTCCTCTTCTACTGTAAAGCATCGGCCGGCACGACATATCCAGCCTGATACATTGTGGGGGCTTAGGACGTCACTGCACATGTGTTGGAGCCAAGCCGTAAAACATGACCAACCGCCACAATGCACTGGGCCGAATATGACGTTCCGGCCAGCGCATCTGTGGCGCCCTGCTCACACAGGTAACCACAGACTCACCTACAGCACGGTTGGGTTTCCACAGTGGGTACATAGACACAAACAGCACTTTCCACCCCAGCACAGTAGGGTGAGCTCTACTTGCTGCCCTTAGGCAAGATCCCCTTTTAATACTGGTGCTGGGGGCGACGATAGTTGGAGTGTGCAGACACTACAAGAGCTGTGAAGACGTTCTGGTGCTTGGTGCCGCGTTAGGCCCAAGCTAGTGACCCTGAACAGACTTCGAAGTAGTCCTGCAGAGCCCAAGAGTGGGGTCGGAAGACGAGGAGAGAGAGAGAACAAAGTAGGAACCGAGGACCCAGCGATAGGTTCACCCAAACAGCACACCGGAGTCCGAGTCTACTGGAGAGCACCTGGCCCAGTAGAGAATACCAGTCTACCATGGAGACTTCAGTCTCCCGGGCATCTGCTCAGTCACAAACCAGGGAGCCAGGCACTGCGGAGAGAGGAATAGCAGTAGTTCATCAAGGGTCTCCCGACGACAGCACATGTGATCAGAGAGCAGAGGAGACCAGCCAAGTTCAACACGGGGTAGGGGGTAGGGGCTTCACACACATAGGGAAAGAGACAAGGATACCTTATACCCACTGTGGAGACCCAAAGTGCATCCTGAACACCCGTCAGTGCCTTGGATGTTTACCTGCAATTACACCAGTAAAAGGTAAAGAAACAGCCAATGGTGTGTGTGTCGGTTCCTTACCCGCACCCCTGTCACCCACAGAGACTGTCCTGTTATCCAACAGCTCGGCCAGATCCCTGCTCCACCCCTCATCATCATCATCCAGCACCCCAGGGACCCAGCTCCGCCTGTGGGGAGCTTCAACACCTAGCTGCCCATCCATCATCCCTAGAGGCCCCACGCAGTGCTGGTGCAGTCACCAGATACCACAGGTGGCATCACGATAAACTTATAAACTATTATTCCCATTCCAACTACCCCTTTTCAGTTTACCACCAGGGCCACGAGTCTGGGCAGGCCACCAGTGACATCCCTACCGCAGCGTAGGGCCCAGATACCCGAGTCCCAATACCCTGGGCTAGTCACACCATAGTAGATGGTGAGGCAGGAATTTTAAATAGAGGAGGAACAGAAGAACAAATGATGACGCCCATCGGGGCGTGCTGAAAGCAAGCGAGGAGGGGAGAACGGAACCCCGGAGCCCACCCATTGCAGTCTTTGGATATAGACTACATGTAAATATATAAGTAATTTTCTTAAACTTTATAATGCATTTTTAGGTGAGACAGGAATGGTTAGGGATCAGCTAAGAAGGTGCAGGGACAAGTAGTGGTAGCATAGGGGGTAGAACGAGCTGCCAGGTTCCCTTTAAACTAATGTCAACTGCACCAATTGATATTGATAGGTTTGGCTGACACTGTGTATAGGAATGCCAGCCGAATGATTGTCGAAGGAGATGCCACACTTCTCCAATCCTGGGCAATTCTGTCAATAGTTATCCTACCTACACAAGCTTAACACTAGTCTTACAAAAACATCTACAATATTTCTAGGATCTAAAGTTTTATTATATATAATATATCTCCTAACCTGTCCATAAGATGATATTTACCTACAGGTGCATCTCAGTAAATTAGAATATCATTAAGAAGATCATTTATTTCAGTAATTCAATGCACAAAGTGAAGCACATATATTATATAGAGTCATTACAAATAGAGTGATCTACTTCGTGTTTTTTTCTGTTAATATTGATGATTATGTCTTGCAACCAATAAAAACCCAAAAGTCATTATCTCAGAAAATTTGAATAATTAACACAAAATGCCTGCAAAGGCTTACTAAGGGTTTAAAATGGTCTTTTAGTCCAGGTCCCCATCACGTTCGGGCTTTCCGTCCCAGCAGCTGCGCTTGTCATCAGCGTTAACGCAATGCAATGATTAGTACATTGAGTCCATCTGTGTGTAATTATTCTCACTATAAATACAGGTCTTCTATGAAGGCCTCAGAGGTTTGTTTGAGAACATTAGAGACCAAACAGTATAATGAGAGCCGAGGAATACACCAGACTGTCAGGAATAAAGTTGTTGAAGACTGAAGCATAGCTTCCATGAAGTTCCTCCCTCAACTTTTCAAAGTCCCAAATACATTTTCTGGACACAACCATATACATCAAAGACAATACCATGCAAAAGACTATTTACCATAAACCCACAGGATGTCCAGCATACCTGAGATGGCACAGCTTACATCCAAGACACAAAAAAATAAATCATCTACAGCCAGGCTCTGAGGTACATTTGGATCTGTTCAGACAATGGGGATAGAAAACTACACCTGCTTTCACTGAGGAAAATATTCCTACAACAAGGATACCATCCACTTATAATAGATGAACAAATCCATAGAGCTACAAGGATCCCAAGAAGCAGCCTCCTGGAATACAAACAGAAGGAGGACAGCAACAGGGTGCCTCTTATGGTCACATACAACCCTCACATGAACACCTTAAGGAAAATTGGTGCTGATCTTCAGCCCATATTCCACAGAGACCACAGACTGAAATCAATATTTCCAGAATTACCACTGCTCTCCCACAAACAGCCACCCAACCTAAGGAATCTCCTTGTCAGAAGTGTCCTCAGATCACTATCAGATACAGGCACATTCCCCTGTAACAGTAATAAATGCAAGACCTGTACCCACATAACACCAACAGATAAAGTCCCCATACCCAAAACAAATCACAACTATAAGATCATGGAATTTATTTCATGTACATCTTCCAATGTGGTGTACATGATCATGGCCGCCGTCAGGGCCTCACTACTCTGACAGTTGTCAGGGGCCCGGCGGTGATGGAAGGAGAGGGGGGCCCAGACGAGAGGTGAGGGGGTGGGCTACAATCTTCTCCAGGCCCAGCCCCCTCACATCTTCTACGAGCAGGACAGGCGTCAGCACCCGGTGTACCAGGGCAAGTGCCCAGGTGTGACTGAGGGGCCCACCGCCGCTCCCCGTCCGCATCACGTCAGTATTATTATCTTAATTCTTATCGGCGCGGGGCTTTCATTAATTAGAGAAGCCGGCCGCCAGCCCCCGCTCCACCCCCCATCCGGGCCTGTGGAACGCATAGAAGAGGAATCCCCTCTCCACCCCTTCATTTCCTCTTCCTTTGCAGTCCACAGTGTGGAACACATAGAAGAGGAGGAAGACGCCAGACTGCAGGTGAGTATGGCAGGGGTCCGGGGGGGTTCCAGTTGTCAGCACCAGTAGCCCTGGTCTGGCGGGTAGGCCCCCTGTGAACTTCTCACCTTGCAGGGGTCCCTGACTGCTGCTCCCCCCCCCCCCCCTCTCTCCCTCCCTCTCTCCCTCTGATGGTGCAGGAGAAAGAGATCTGCTGTTCAGTACAGTCAGAAACAGCACTCAGGGGCCCCCTGTAAGGGAAAAACTACACAGGGGTCCCCTGCCAGGGACAGATTACAGAGGGGACCCCCTTCCAGGGGCAAATGAAAGAAGGGCCTCCTGACAGGGGCAAATTACAGAGGGGCCCCCCAACCAGGGGCAAATTACAGAGGGGCCCCCCTGCCAGGGGAAAATTACAGAGGGGCTCCCTGCCAGGGGCAAATTACAGAGGGGTCCCCCTGCCAGGGGAAATGTACACAGCGCGCAGTCGGTAGACATACACAGGGGGAGACAGGTGCAGGGGAGAGACACAGCGTACAGGGGGGAAATGAGTGCAGAGGAGAGACAATGCACAGAATCAGCCCACAGCAGCCTCAAGTGTGTGTGTGTGTATAATATGTATATATATTATATAAATATATATATATATATATATTTTGTGCTGTTTTTCCTTTTTTTACTCTATTGTAAGGAACCATCTGGATTGCTGGTTGGAAAAGTTTTGCATATAAATTGAGGTAATTTTTGGTGCTGTTCCAATTTTTCACTATATATAATGTATGTTTGGGTGGAGGTGGAGCATGGGTGGAGGCGGAGCATCGGTGGAGGCTGGGCGGAGTCTCAGGGGGGTCCCAAAATTTTGGCAGTCAGGAGCCCCGAAATTACTAGTGGCAGCCCTGTACATGATACAATGTACAATGTGCATTACAGGGACATATATTGGTGAAACCAAACAAAACTACAAACAAGGATGAATCTACATAGGCATATGATAAAATTGAGCTGAACACGCCTGTAGGAATACATTTCTCTAGACCTGGACATGGCAGACTTACAAGCTCCAATATTACAAGGTGATTTTAAAAATGATAGAGAGCAAAACGTCTGGGAATCCAAACACATAAGAATATTCCAATCTCTAACAATGGGACTCAAATTAATGCCTGAGTTCATGAGTACATGGACAAAATTCGCACCTCCACAAGAAAGACTTCAAATCTCTAAAAGACCACTTCGACCTCATCTGCATTAGAAATTTAATTTACTTTGCCCATCTCTACTTAGCATCACCTCCTGTCCAACTGTAATATCTATTTAAATGTTGTCACAGTAATTTATTTGTAACATAGCCTGATCAAGGGGCCTTTTAAGCTCTGAAAACTTGCAAGTATAATTTTTCTGGTTAGCCAATAAAGGTATCATTCCTAGAAAATTTCTCTCATTTTTATGGGACATACGTATTTACATCAATTTTTCTGGCTAACACGGTACTATTATTTTGTATTTCACTTCACTTGAGAAGGATACTTCTTATGGTTAGCAAATGTCACTTCCCCACAAATATAGCAAAAATTGTCCACGGTATTGATGTTCTTCTGTTCTTGAACTGCAGAGAAACAGCTATTGTCAGGAGACTTGCTTTTAATAACCTCATAGAGCAGGCCCCCTGATGTAAGGTCCTAGAGGGGAAGGGGAGCAGTGAAGAGCAGCTCCTGAGTCATACTGAATTACAGGTATTGTAAGGATAACATAAATGCACTAGGCATTTTATCTTTTAGTGCAGGATCAGTATTTTTTCTCCTCGGAGCACCCCTTTAAGTTAATTTATTTTTCTTTATTGCACTCGCTATGACATACCATTCTCTAGATATGCACTAATGGTAAATGGTGTAAATATTACAGTAATTACTTTAATTTAGAAGCTTGCAAACTAACTTATTGCCACATTTTTACTGCAGCAATACATATTTGAAAAGGTCTTTAAGATGTTAAAAGTGCAACATCTAAGCTCAATTATAAGTTGATGTACTACTAAACGACAAATCAATTCAATCATGTCAGAGCTAGGAGAGGGAAATTGACGTATAGTCAAGAAGCTTGACATGATCCATTAAAGTCCCTGTATTGAGCGGATTAGTGAAACAGTGCTTATCCTTCAAAGAGCATGGAACAAACACCAAGTCCTTATAAAAACATCGTTCTATGTAATATAATTAATATTTTGCTACAGCAAAAGGACTACATTGGAGTATTTATCCAGTGTTTACAGCTTTCTCTTCTTATCTCTATTGCTAAGCTGTGAGCTCTAACGTTCTCTCCCTATTTGAGGCCTTATTCACACACCCGTGTAACATGTATGTGTTGCATCTGTTTTTTTTATGGACATAACACATACCTATTAGAACCTATGGTGCTATTTACATGACCGTATTTTAAAAGCAAATACTGGGAGTCATCTGTGTGATATTTTTTATTACTTTTGTTAAATTACTTTGGGTGTGACCCTTATTTAAAATTGCTTAATTGAGCTATGTTTCGAAAGTGGAAATTTAGCTTTTTTGGCATGTGCAGGAGTGTTTTTTTGCTTTCAATTTTGACACAGCAAATAAGTTCATGTGGATTGCTAGTCCTTGTCTAGCAGTACCCAGAGCTGTGGGACATGTGTCGAGAGCTATCATAATTATCTAATGAAAGATTGGACCTGGCAGAAAACAGACGAACAGTTGCATCCATGGTCCGCTTGGTTATCCTTTACACCTGGAAAACAAGCAAAGGTCAGTGAAGGTTCCCATGGCTGTGCTTTTTTTTAGACCACCAATGTGTGTTGATTTTTTATTGAAATTTCTCCCTTAACTTTGATTGCTTGCAGATTTTTGCCTACTATTTTGCAAACATATTTTTAAACAGTCATCAACATTAAAAAAGGCACATTGCCAGATATGGATAATTTCCACAATCCCAGCATGATAATCTTTGAATGAAATGGGATTCAAAATTTGGGCTAGTGGGCAAAAAAGTGTTAACCATTACCAAGCAGACATTTGTTTTTCAACTCCTGCTCAACAGGTTATCCACACACTGTTGACACTAGAAGTGTGCTACCTTTACTTTTGGCAGCAGATCATTCAGGATACACTGAAAGTGGGGGCGTGGCCTGCTAGCCATGGAGTAGGTACGTGTTTTCCTGTGCTCCTGCCTCAGAATAAGCAACTGGGGTGAAATGCCTTTTTAAAGGCATTGAACCCTAATAAAATAAAGCTACTAAACCAATTCAGGATACACCAAAAACATTTTGAGACCTTCTATGACAATATGTGAAGAAATTTTACCTCACAGTTTTGCTGAGTCATTTTTCTGAGGAAAGCTTGAAGATTTGAGCCATTATGAGATCTTTATTACCTCATTATGTCATCACCATTGTCTTTGATTTGACCTTGGGATATATCTCGTGCTTCATGAAAGCTTTGAAGACACATCGCTCTTGAACAGGCAAATAACATTTTATGCTGTGTCACAAGCATTCCAGTGACGCCATTTTGTACTTCATCATATTCAAATTCGCCGTCTTGTGTGTTAACAGAGGTGTTATGAACTAAAAGGATATAAGTGGATTGAATGAAATCTGTTACACATATGCTCCAGTTATTACATGATTGTGGGAACTTCACAGCATTTTGGTGCCGCCATTTTGTGGTTTATGGTGCTTAATTTCGCCATTTTGTGTAAAAATTAGGTGCTCTATCTGAGGAGACTGTATATGGATTTGCCCTGCCTCTTACTCCTTATATAGATTTACAATTGCATGACTAACAGGAAATATTACAGGATTTGAGACATATTTATTAATATCATCGGCCGCGGTTGTTGATTTTCATCATAAACAACATTTTCTGTATTTAGACTATTGGAGGGCGCTATTGTCGTTAGCTGCATTACTTAGAAGGGCTTGCGCAATTTGCATAGGTTATGTTTACGTTGCTTTTACGCTACTGGCGTATGTATGTGGCGTAGAATCTCCTGCACTCACGATCAGGAACAGTGAAGAGAGGACTCTCCGTGAGCAAATGAAACTGATGGGTTTCCAGTGAACAAGAGCTGTGCAGACCTAAGGAGGGAAACCAGTGTTTATTTTATCTGTGTGTGTGGTGCTTTTGTCCTCTGTCATTGTTAACACTGCTGCAAAGTTTTCTTTATCTTGTATATGTACATGTCTCGGTGCTGTGGTTATCAGAATAGAAGAGGTGTTGCATCACTTCCTACTGTGTGCCATGACTGACAGGAGATAATGAGCAGATTTGATTAATTAATATCTGAAGGTAGATGGTATTGTTTATTTTTTACTGTAATACCTAGGGTTTAATGGTGTTAATGCTATTTCAATTTATTTGCTTTTTAATAATATACAATTATTTGTTAGAAATATCTCTATTTCTATTTAACTAGTTTGCTGGTTGTGTGGTGACTATGTGGTGATTTCTTTCTCTTGAATTTTTCGCCTCAGTGGCGGACTCTGGTGGCCGATTTTTGCTATTGCAGCTGAGTGTCTTCAGATTACCATGGTGTTCTTTTCCCTAATGATTTCTTTGTGGAAGTGTGGCACCCCAGGGGTTAAGTGCCACAGTAACATCAACCAGGGTTCACGTCCCACACAACACCTAACACTGCACTAGCACCTCTAGGCCAGAAGGGGGAGCTAAAGCAGCTCCCTTATATATTCTGGTGTCAAGAGGAAGTAGTTAGTTCAGTTCCTGGGAGAACTGAGGAAGAGGGACTGTGGTGTAAAGGAGCTGCCTTAGCCTTCTCCACAGTCTGCTACTCGATTCCAGGCCTAGCCAGGGTCTGAGGAGAGGAGTTACAAGGAACAGAGGAACACATCTGGGAGATTGAGTTACCCCATAACTCGCCCCAGAGGAGCACACAGACCGCATACCGGATCCAAAACTGTGACTGACACACGCAGCACAGTAAACACCGGGATAGTGGAGGTTATAGATCTACACTGTACCTCAGCAAAGCAACACGGCGGGGTCAGAAATACACGGAAAGACTCAAGTTGACCAGCAAAGGGGGTACCTGTGAGGAGAGACAGGGCCAGCAGCTCAGCTAAAGCGGCAGCAGGGCCACACACACAGCGCAGAAGTGGGAAGCTGAGGACCTGGTCAGGGTGGTAGCAACCTGGCCCTGGTACAGACTCCGTGGACAGTACTCTGCTTACCAACAACTGCAGTAAAGACTTGGAAAATGACAAAACCATGAGTGTGTGTGATCTTTGTACTCAAGCCCTACTTTCCCTCATAAACTGCCATCGCCTCCACTATCATCCCTATCCTGCAACATCCATAGCATCAATCATAGACTATTACTATCACTGCCCCGGGGAATCAGGCTCTACCCGCGGAGAGCCGTTATATCACCAGCTGCCAAACATCATCCCGGAGGTTCTGCAGCAGCGGTGGTCACCCTGACCACAACCCGTGGGTGGCTTCATGACAAACTCCCCTGTAAATACTCACCCCCATTACTTGTGGGCTCGGGAAATAGTCCGGATTAAGACTGCCATGACATCCCCAGCATATACCCCGGTCTGGTACCGAGTACCCCGTCCCGGTGGGTTCTACAACTTGGCGGTCACAAACAGGATCAACTGTGCCCGGTAAACCGGGCATTGTGTGCCATGATTTATGTGAAAAACTGTTTTCAAACTGCGCCACAAGAACTGTAATTTTGAAATTACGCCATTGCAAAGCGCGTGACGCGCGGGAAGAAAGGGGGTGGTACCCTGCTGAGGCACAAAGCCAGCCTCCTCCCTGGTGCTGATGACATCCGGCGGGGAAGAGAATCCCTGGTGCACCACGGAACCTTCAAGAGACATACGGACGGAAGTACAAGACAGGAGGGTTGACGTTAACTAAGGAGGGCACATGATCTCGCAACCAGGAGATGCAGCAGCGCCAAGCAGCGGCAGAGAAGCCGGCGGAGCTCCAGCACCGGATGACAGAGGAGCACCCGGCGGTGCTGTGGCGCAAGGTGCAGCACCCATCATGTTGCTTCTGATGCCGTATACTCCGGGAGCAATGTGGCTGCCCCAATACTCCGGTGAGCCTAACACTCTTAATGACTTTATTACTAAGATACAAGCATACTATGTGATGTACCCCCTGAGTGAAGCCCAGCATATCGGCATGATTATTGGACAATTAACTGGCAATGCCCAGCGGGAAGTAGCGTCGTGGCTGGACACAGATAAGGACACTGTAGAGCATCTTGTAGCTGGACTAAAAGCAGCATTTGAATCTAGTGCTGACACCCGGGCTAAAATGAGGTTCTTTGGATGTCAGCAAAAGCCCAAAGAGAGCGTAATTGTCAAATTCCATTTCTTTCACAATAAAGAAAGGTTAATGGAATTTATGAGAACTAACAAAAACCTACCTCACCCCTATGAGAACATAAAAACGTTTGTCGACCTCTCGAAAGAGACCATATTGCAAAGGAAAAAGTTAGCAAAAATCATAGACATCCTTCGACAAAAGCACCTCTTGTATAGGTGGGGTTTTAACCCAACAAAGGTGCTGTTCCCTTTCCAGGGTCGGACTGTCACCATAAACAACACAGAGAAAGGTCTTCAGATTCTGAAAGAACTCGGTATTACCATTTCCTGAGAGGACAGTCCTACATATTTGAGTTGAGGTTTTGGGCCAGAACTCAAGCCCCTTCCTAGAGAAGTTAGTTCCTACGTTAGTAGATCCTCTAGAGTAACCAATCTTCAGCAGTTAGGTTAGGTTACTTTAGTTTAGATTCAGTTGTAAGTGATCTAATACTGATATTACATATCTTTTTTGTTGATTTAGTGAGTTGTATACAAAGTTTTGCAATGTCTCCATCCGTTTTTTTTTATATATCTAAACCACTGTGCCATAATGACAAACATCATCATTGACACCTTCACCCATGGCAGTTAAGATTTTATCCCATAACGTTAATGGACTGAATAGCCCAAGAAAGCGATACCTAGCATGGAAACAGATAAGAGACTCTAGAGCAGATATTATCGGCCTTCAGGAAACAAAATTTGCAGCAGCCAACCAACCCAAATTCACTAATAAAAATTTTCCCAACACCTTCTATGCCTCCAGCCCAAGGAAAAAATAAGGCGTAGCGATTCTCATAAAAAATACAGTAACATTTGAAGAACTTCTGAAACTGGCCGATGAGGATGGGAGATATCTAATTTTAATATGTAAAATAAATGGCGTGGAGTTTACCCTAGCTAATGTTTATGTTCCCAATAGTGGTCACATAACATTTTTGGACAAAGTAATGAAGCTCATCCATCAAACCAAAAGGGGCAAATTGGTTTTCTTTGGGGATTTCAATATGGTGCCTAACGCCTTAATGGACTCCTCTACCAGATCAAGACAGTTTCTTCCCAATTTAGACCAGTGGATGAGCAAGAATGAGCTATATGATGTATTTAGATGCCTTAACACATCTTCTATAGAGTTTACCCATTACTCAGGTAGACATAACTCAAACTCCCACATAGATCTGATCCTGACAGAAATCTTTTCTTTAGCCAAATTCAAATCAGTGCAGATAGAACCAAGGTTGTGGTCTGACCATGCCCTGTCTTAATTGAAATAGTTATTGGCCCAGTTTTAACAGAAGATAGGCTATAGCGAAACAACAGTTACTTATTTAACCATCCTAAGTACAGATGTGCTATAGAGTATTCAATTAAGAACTACTTCAGAGAGAATGATTTTGATAATACTCCAATTAATTTACTTTGGACGGCTTTTAAGGCGGTACTGAGGGGTCATCTTATCCAACTAAATACCCAATTAAAGAAAAATAATAGGGACAAAACAGTTGAAATCATCAAAGAAATCACAGCTTTAGAAGAGAAATTATTCAATAACTCTTCCCCAGATTTACAGACTCAAATATTGACATTGAGGCAGAAACTCAAAACTCTTCTATCTGAAGAATTCGACAAAGTCACCCAAAAAATTAGATTAAATCATTATTCATCAACCGATAAACCATCTAAAGCCTTTGCGGCAAGACTTAAACATTTTAGACAAAAGTCAAAGATTAGTCAAATCATAGATAAAACCAGACAATTAGTAAAACATCCTAAGAAAATCACTGACATCTTTGCCGATATTTATACCAATTTATATTATTTTAAAGATAATCCCAACTTTTCTAACCCCTCAGGTGAAGTGATAGACTCTTTTTTAAACTCTGTTAACCTCCCTTCCCTTTCTAAGTCTGATCTGGGCCAATTGAATTCCCCATACATAAATTTGAAATCTCTTCTCTAGTTAAAAACCTTAAAAATGGGAAATCACCCAGCCCGGAAGGGTTTCAAAACGTGTTTTATAAAAGCTTTGAGAGCTTGTTGGTAAATCCCCTAGTTAGATTAGCAAATAAATCCGCAATCAAGGGCCAATTGCCTGCTGAGATGCTGGAGGCTCTGGTAATCGTTCTCCCCAAAGGCAAAGGTGATCCGAATGATGCAAAAAATTACAGGCCCATTTCTTTATTGAACAGCGACACAAAAATTATTGGCTAAATTAGCGGCCCAAAGACTTCAAATTTTAGTACAGAGACTAATTAACCCAGATGAGGTGGGTTTTGTTTGGGGAAGAACAACATCAGATGCTACAAGAAGAGCCCTTAACCTTATATCAATTATAGACAAAAAGAAATCTCCAGCGGTATTGTTGGCCCTCGACGCGGAAAAAACTTTTGACAGGGTTAATTGGTCTTATATGTTCAAAACCCTTGAAAAATTTGGATTCCAGGGCAGGATATTCAGCAGCATTACGGCTATGTATTCGAACCCGTCGGCCCAGGTATACACAAATAACTTTCTATCAACTAAGTTTCCATTTTCCAACGGCACCAGGCAGGGCTATCGCGTCTCGCCTATACTTTTTGCCCTATTCATTGAACCCCTAGCTGCAAAAATTAGGTCCGACCCATATATAGATGGTATAAGCTTCAAACAAACCTGCTCGAAAATCACACTGTTTGCAGGTGATATTTTGTTTACTATGTCGAACCCCCTTTCATCGCTCCAGCATTTAAACTCATTGATAAAACTTTTTGCTGATGTTTCATTTTATAAAATCAACTTCTCCGAATCCCAATGTATGTCTTTCAACTTAGATGACGATTTGGCCACTGCTTTGAAAGTACAATTCGACTTTACTTGGCAACAGCATCAGATCTCATACTTCAGTATCATTCTGACAAAATCTTCATCCTATACGGTCAATGATAACCTGTCGGCCCTTCACAAATCTATTCAATCCGAATTAATTCGTTTGAGTAAAATAGACCTATCATGGTTGGGGAGAGTCATTACTAGGGATGAACGAGTATGCTTGTCACTACTCGGTACTCGCACGAATATCTCGGTACTCGGGGTACTTGGCGAGTACCAAGTAATCGCGCGATACTCTTGCTATGCTCGGGGTCCACCTCCCTGCATGTTGGCGCTCTTTACAGAGCCAGCCCACATGCAGGGATTGGCTGACAGACACTGTAATGGCACAGCCATGTTGGTTGTGACATTACAGTGATTGGCTGGCCGCACAGCGTAATCAGGCCTTTATAAGACCTGACCGCGCTGTGCTCGTCACTCTGCTCCACAGACAGTCAGTGTAGGGAAAGGTGCTGCTGATTCAGGGACAGATTTGTGGCCTTTCAGCTAGTGTAGGTGCAGGGCTGCTAATCTAATTACCACAACAGTCCTTCTGAGGACTAATAGAGCTGTATACAGGCAGGCAGGGAGGCACGATATATGGCAAACTTCGTTGTGCCAGTATACCAGCCTGCATCACATCTGGGGCTGGTATACAGGCTGGAAATCTCATCCCTCCCAAAACAGTGCTTTTAGGGATTAATTTAGCTCTCTATAGGCAGGAGTGGGTTGTAGCGTAAATTAGGATACGCCAAAACACTCTGTATTCTCGTCAGAGTTTGTGTCTAACCAGTCCACCTGCTAGGCTTTAATCTCTAATCTCAGTGACCAGCTAAAAACCAACTCTTGTCTGCATTAATTTAGCATCTTAGTGCAGCAGGACTAGGTTGTAGCGTAAATTAGGATACGCCAAAACACTCTGTATTCTCATCAGTGTTTGTGTCTGACCAGACCACCTGCTGGGCTTTAATCTCTAATCTCAGTGTCCAGCTAAAAACCAACTATTGTCTGCATTAATTTAGCATGTTAGTGTGGCAGTAGTAGGTTATAGCGTAAATTAGAATACACCAAAACACTTGGTATTCTCATCAGCGTTTGTGTCTGACCAGTCTACCTGCTGGGCTTTAATCTCTAATCTCAGTGTCCAGCTAAAAACCAACTCTTGTCTGCATTAATTTAACATTTTAGTGCGGCAGGAGTAGGTTGTAGCGTAAATTAGGATACGCCAAAACACTCTGTATTCTCGACAGTGTTTGTGTCTAACCAGTCCACCTGCTGGGCTTTAATCTCTAATCTCAGTGTCCAGCTAAAAACCAACTCTTGTCTGCATTAATTTAGCATCTTAGTGCGGCAGGAGTAGGTTGTAGCGTAAAATAAGATACGCCAAAACATGGTATACGCGTCAGCGTTTGTGTCTGACCGTTCCAGCTGCCGGCTAAACCGCTGTAATCTGTAATCTCAGTGTGCAGTTAAAAACCATCGTTTGTACGCCTTCATTTAGCTGTGTACAGGCAGTACAACATTGAAAATGCGCAAGGCCGGTGGCAAGGGACAAGGAACTGGACGTGATGGTGGTGCAGGTAGAGGCCAAGCCCATGTGCAAGCTCGAATTGCACCACGACAAACGCCCACATCATCTCGCTCGACCTTCCTGTCCCAATTTCTAGGGGACCGCAACAGTACACCACTATTAAACCAAGACCAGTGTCAACAGGTTGTTAGTTGGATAGCAGATAATGCTTCCAATCAGTTTGGCACCACCACAAATACCCTGTCTTCCACACGGTCAAGTGTCAGTAGCCATGAGACTGGACCGCACATTCCATACCCTGATCCTCCTTCCTCCCACCATGCCGAGTGCCCGTCCCCGGACATAACTGATCCCACACTTGGCCACTCTGAAGAGCTGTTCACTTATCCATTCGTAGATTCTGGCCTCTCGCCAGCTCCAGTTGAAGTGGGTCATGAGGAGATCGTATGTACCGATGAACAAATATTTGAGCAGACATGGTCTCACGAAGGCAACGGTGGGAAAGTGTCTCAACAAGAGGTGGACGATGATGAGACACAATTGCCAGAAAGTCAGGAGGAGGACCAGGGTGCGGAAGTGGAAGACGACGTGTGGATGATCCAGTAACTGACCCAACCTGGCAGGAGGACATGCAGAGCAAGGACAACAGTGCACAGGGGAAGTTAGGCGTAGCATTACAACAGGCCAGAAGAAGCAGGGTGGTGTCCGCAGGCAGAAGGCAGGCAGCCATTCCCTGAAACAACAACACGACAGAAGTTGCCAGTATAACTGTTAGGTCTTTTCGAGTCTGGCTGTTTTTAAGGTGTCTGCAGATAATTCCAAAAAGGCCATTTGCAACACCTGCCATGCCAACATCAGCAGGGGTTGCAAAACTAGCAGCCTGACCACCACCAGCATGATCAGGCACATGTCAGCAAAGCACCCAACTTTGTGGGATGTACACCAGAGTCCAGGAGCAGTGTCTGCGGGTGACATCGCTGCGTCTTCCACTGTTGTGCATGCAAGACAATCTCCTGTCCATACTGCATGTGAAGATGCCTCCTGTCCTTCACCTGTAGTTGCACAAGCAGAAATAGCACCATTATCAACCACGTCCTTGTCCCAGTACAGCGTTCAGTTATCCAAACACCAATCTTTGGACGCAGGCGCAAATACGCTGCCAACGCCCCACATGCCACAGTTCTAATTGCACACATTTCGCGACTGCTTGCGCTGGAAATGTTGCCTTTTAGGCAAGTGGAGAAGGAAGCATTCCGCCACCTGTCGGCGGCTGTCCCACGTTACTCGGTCCCCAGCCACCACTATTTTGTGCCATCCCCGCATTACATAAGCACATGTCACAAAACATCATACGTGACCTTAACAATGCAGTTTCAGGCAAAGTCCACCTAACAACGGACACGTGGACAAGTGCTTGTCTCGCTGACGGCACACTGGGTTAATATTCTGGAAGCCGGGACCCAGTGTGAGCTTGGGACGGAACACGTCCTTCCGACACCAAGGATTGCAGGCCCTAACTCAGTCAGGGTTTCACCCACAGTGTACAGCTCTGGAACGTCATGCTCCTCAGCCTCCTCCTCCTCCACTTCACCCTCTACACCAGTCCCAAGCTGGAAGCACTGCAGCACTGCCTCGGCTAAGCGGCAACAGGCTGTGCTGAAGCTAATATGCGTAGGTGACAAACCCCACAATGCTAAAGAGTTGTGGACAGCTCTGAAACAGCAGGCAGATCACTGGCTCACACCACTGAACCTACAGCCAGGCATGATCGTGTGTGACAATGGCCGGAACCTTGTGGCAGATCTGAGGCGAGGCGAGCTGACACATGTTCCATGCGTGGCCCATGTGCTCAACGTCGTGGTTCAGCAGTATCTTAAATCCTACCCAGAGCTGTCGGATCTGCTCGTCAAAGTACGCCGCCTGTGTGCCCATTTTAGAAAGTCACCTACTGCTTCTGCCGCCCTTGCCGGCGTTTTCAGCTTCCAGCTCACAGACTGGAGTGTGATGTCCCCACGTGTTGGAATTCCACACTGCACATGTTAGTCAAGATTTGTGAGCAGAAGAGGGCAGTTGTTAAGTACCAGCATCAATACACCATCGGTATACGGTTCAAACTCCACACATAAGAACTCAGGAGTGGACATGGATGTCCGACATACAGTATGTACCGTCCTCCAAAACTTTGAGGACTCCACCAAGATGGTCAGCAGCGATGTTGCCATCATTAGCGTCACCATCCAGCTTCTCTGTCTTCTAAAACGCTCTCTGCTCAAAATCAAAGACTATGCATTGGAGGCGGAGCACGATGAGTTGGAGCAAGAAACCGTACTGGGTGATTACACACAGCCCAGCCTCATCTCATCCCAACGTACATTGGAGGACTATGACGAGGAGGAGAATGAAGAAATAGAGCTACTTTCATGCGGAATTGACGGTTATACATGCACAACCGTCATACCGTCGGTTCAGCGTGGATGGCCAGAGGACAGGGGAGAGGAGGAGGAGGATGATGAGGCCAGCATGGACAGTCATGCTGTTGGTGAGGACCCAGAAGTCTTGCCTGTTAACAGTCTGGCGCACATGGCTGACTTTATGTTACGTTGCCTGTCTTGTGACCCTCGCATTATCAACATCTTGGCGGACACTCATTACTGGTTGGTGACACTTTTAGACCCACGCTACAAAGAGAACTTTATTTCTCTTATTCCCGAGGTGGAGAGGTCTTCAAAAATTCTGCAGTACGAGAAGGCCATAGTCGCAGAATTATTCAAAAAATTCCCTTCTGAAAACGCTAGCGGCAGAGGTCACGATTCAGTGGACCACAGGCCCTGAGGTGCGGGGTAGTGTCACAAGGACTGCAAAGTTTGCGAAGATGCTGAGGGAGTACCTTGCTGATCGTACAAAAGTGCTCCTAGACTTCTCTGTGCCTTATAGTTACTGCATATCCAAGCTGTACACATGGCAGGAATTGGCTCTCTACGCCTTGGAAGTCCTGGCCTGCCCTGGCGCTAGCGTTTTGTCAGAGCGTGTTTTTAGTGCCGCAGGTGCGAACCATTACTGATAAACGCACCCGCCTGTCAACTGAAAATGCTGACAGGCTGACTCTGATCAAGATGAACAAGGGTTGGATTGGGCCTGACTTCACCACACCACCACCAAATGATAGCGGAATTTAAATTTTGTGCCGGTAAATTGCCATGCACCTCTGCACACCCACACATGGGTACACACTTCATGGCTTTGCCTACTTGCTGTACTGCTCCTCCTTCTCCTTATCCGCCATCATCATATGATAAGTGCGACCGTGGTTCATGATGCCACGAAAACATAATTTATTTACATCATATTTATGATGATGATGACCCTAACCATTCAAAAGTTAGGCAGTAGTTTCATGTATACCCCCCAGGGGTAAGTGTTTTAGTCCATGCTTACAGAATGGGCATTACAAGTACAGGAGACACGCTCCTTTGTAATGGGAACAATATTTAGAGGCTCTCCTACATGTTTCTTTCCAGGGGCATTGGGGTGCCTCCCAATGTTTAGCAGCCCTGCATAGGGCAATACTACAAAGGAACCACTTCCTTATAATGGACACAATATTTAAAGAGGCCCTCATGCACGTCTCTTTCCAGGGGCATTGGGGTGCCTGCCAATTTTTGGCTGCCCTGCCTAGGGCAATACTACAAAAGACCCACTTCCTTATAATGGGAACATTATTTAAAGAGCCCCTCATGCACTCCTCTATCCAGGGGGCATTGGGGTGCCTCCCAATACTTAGCAGCCCTGCCTAGGGCAATACTACAAAAGAACCGCTTCCATATAATGGGCACAATATTTAAAGAGGCCCTCATGCATCTCTTTCCAGGGGCATTGGGGTGCCTCCCAATTTTTGGCTGCCCTGCCTAGGGCAATACTACAAAAGACCCACTTCTTTAAAATGGGCACCTTATTTAAAGAGGCCCTCATGCACGCCTCTATCCAGGGGCATCAGAGTGCCACACAATTTTTGGCTGCCCTGTCAAAGGGCAACACTACAAAAGACCCACTTCCTTAAACTGGCCACAATATTTAAAGAGGCCTTCATGTACGTCTCTTCCCAGGGGCATGGGAGTGCCACACAATTTTTGGCAGCCCTGCTTAGGGCAATACTACAAAAGACCCACTTCCTTATAATGGGCACAATATTTAAAGAGGCCCTCATGCACGTCTCTATCCAGGGGCATTGGGGTGCCTCCCAATTTTTGGCAGCCCTGCCTAGGGCAATATTATAAAAAACCCACTTCCTTATAATGGGCACATTATTTAAAGAGGTCCTCATGCACGCCTCTATCCAGGGGTATCAGAGTGCCACACAATTTTTGGCTGCCATGTCAAAGGGCAATACTACAAAAGACCCACTTCCTTAAAATGGGCACATTATTTAAAGAGGCCCTCATGCACGTCTCTATGCAGGGGCATCAGAGTGCCACATAATTTTTGGCATCCCTGCCTGAGGTAATAGTACAAAAGACCCACTTCCTTATAATGGACATATTATTTAAAGAGGCCCTCATGCATGCCTCTATCCAGTGGCATTGGGGTGCCTCCCAACTTTTGGCTGCCCTGCCTAGGGCAATACTACAAAAGACCCACTTCCTTAAAATGGGCACAATATTTAAAGAGGCCTTCATGTGCGTCTCTTCCCAGGATAATGGGAGTGCTACACAATTTTTGGCTGCCCTGCCTAGGGCAATAGTACAAAAGACCCACTTCCTTAAAATGGGCACATTATTTAAAGAGGCCCTCATGCACGCCTCTATCCAGGGGCATCAGAGTGCCACACAACTTTTGGCTGCCCTGCCTAGGGCAATATTACAAAAGACCCACTTCCTTAAAATGGGCACAATATTTAAAGAGGCCTTCATGTACGTCTCTTCCCAGGGGCATGGGAGTGCCACACATTTTTTGGCTGCCCTGCCAAAGGGCAATACTACAAAAGACCCACTTCCTTAAAATGGGCACAATATTTAAAGAGGCTTTCATGTACGTCTCTTCCCAGGGGCATGGGAGTGCCACACTTTTTTTGTTGTTTGTTGTTTGTTGTTGACTGTTGGAGGGGATGTGAGAGGGTGGGGACCCTCTCACATATTTTCTGGAGATGTCCTAGGCTCACTAATCTCTGGGCAGAGGTTAGAAATCTTATTAAGAGCCTCACTAGCTTACGAATTTCCCTCAGTCCTCAATTGGTTCTTCTGCTGCTTGGTATAGATGCTTTCCCCAACAACCTTAGACACATGATTTGCCAGATTTTAATAACTACTTAATTGCTGATAGGTTCACGTTGGAAGCAAGTTGAGGTCCCAACCATAGCAGATGTAATAGACAGAGTTTCTGTCCACAATATCTATGAAGACAATATAGCCCTTAGACAAAAGGACTTTAATAAATATAAATTTAAATGGGATATTTGGTCGCAAAGCTTTATGCCAAACTTAATTCTCTAACATCCCATTAACGTTTTGACATTACGATATATGATTTCAGGTTTAATAAAGGTGTATTTGTATTACTTTACTCTCCTCATTATCTGACTGTAGTTGTGAAACTTGGGTTATGGTGCTATTGTAAGAATTTGGGATGTGAAAAGAAAGGTGTTACCCTTCTTGTGCACCAATTTGTATGATTAAAATGTAAGTTCTTTGTTGTCTGTTTTCTTCCGTTCCCCATATTTATGTTCTCTTGCACATCTGTGAAAAAATGTCTGCACAGTATATTTGTATTATATAATAATAACCCGCATATGTTATATCTACAATAACCACTCTGTATAATATATTACATAAAGTAACTACAGTTTTGGTATTTGAAAACTTGATAAAAATATTTGAACACAAGGATACACTGAAAGTGTGTTGACAACAGAACAGAACTTAGCTTTAATTAGAAACAAACAGGTACAGATATGAAGGGCTTTGTGGAAACAGGAATATACATCTTAAATGTCCCTTTGCAGCATCAGCAAGCTGCTGTACTTCTCTTCACATGCACAGACACAGGAAACTGGTAACAGTCACATGGTATTTCCCGCGTATGAGTCTCTGTGAGTGTTCCTCTTTTTTTCTTTAAACTAACTTTACTGACAATGCACAAACCTAGCAATACTACACTTACACATACAGGATTGGAGTTGTTGCACGTAACATATTCCAACAATTACTAATGGGGAAAATGCCTGACTTGTACACATCGTGTATGTGTGCAGAGATAGCATCCAAGCAATGTGTAGATAATATATATAAGAGCTCTCACTGTACATACTGGCCAGTACTTACGTTACTGAATGTAAGTGCTCAATATTTATGACTTATCTGTAGTGATGCAATAGCAGCATTCTTTCTGCACCTTTTTATGAGAATCCAAATTGTGGAACTTAGTAGGAAAAGTTCTTGTGTTTTTTAATTTCCATTAAAAAAATCTTTATTTTCATTTTAAAGGATTTTTGTGAGATGTTGTTTTAACATTTGATTTGGTCAGACGCCTGTGGAGTAAGCCCGAGATCAATTTAGCTGTCAACTCAATCTACTGCTATCAGCTCCAGGAGCCCCTAAGAAACAGCCCTACATTATTCGCTGATGTTAAAATTTCTAACCCTTATTTTGAGGATCAATCAGTAAGCGATTGTTTATGCTATTAGTTTTATCTACTATATAATTGCCGTAGGCATTTTCGTGTCGGACCCCGAAAACGCCGTGGCTATGTCACGCTGTGACGTCACCACGCGCGAGCAATGGCCGCGAAGCGGCCATTGCGAGTCGCTGGCCAAAAATAGAACCAGAGGCTCGGCCACAAAATTAGCGATGTACCGCTGAGGTAGCGCGAGCAATGGCCGCGAGGCCATTGCGAGTCGCTACCTCAGCCACCGCACCTGCCGCAAGTCTCTCTATACTTTCAATGGGGATCCATTGAGAGTCGCTGTGTAGCACGAGCAATGGCCGCGAGGCCATTGCGAGTCGCTACCTCAGTCGCCGCACCTGCCGCAAGTCCCCCATACTTTCTATGGGGAGTGCGAGCACTTGCGGCGCGGTTGCGGTAATCCCCATAAGGATTACCGCAACCGCGCCGCATTGCGAGTCGCTGGCTGAGTGCGAGCACTTGCGGCGCGGTTGCGGTAATCCCCATAAGGATTACCACAACCGCGCCGCATTGCGAGTCGCTGGCTGAGTGCGAGCACTTGCGGCGCGGTTGCGGTAATCCCCATAGAAAGTATAGGGGGACTTGCGGCAGGTGCGGCAAGTGCGGTTTTACCGCACCTGCCGCAAGTCCCCCTATACTTTCTATGGGGATTACCGCAACCGCGCCACAGATGCGGTTTTTAAATAAAATAAAATAATTTTAATACAAATAAATTCACTTAAAATAACAAATAATAAATAAATTTAATAATAATAAAAATAGTAAAAAAACAAAACAAAATAAATAATAAAATAAAAAATAGCTATCTACTATAATCAAATTAATGCACGTTCTAGAATCCCGATGCATTTGCATCGGGCTCACAGCTAGTTAATTAATATTTCCATAACTCCACCTCAACTAGAAGAGTCCTCAAACTTGACATCTACAAAATGGTTATGAGTATTGGCAGGAATCCCTTCTACAAGAACACCAAGAAGTCTGTGGAAACCCATATTATTCATCAATTTTCAGACAACTTCTATGGAGAAATAATGAGTATTGTAATTGGAAGTATTGTAAAAGTCAATGGAAACCACAACCTCTGTGCTTTAAAATGGTCATAGTAAGGGCCTGAGGGCTGCAAAATGGAGGCAAAATGGAAGTAAAAGCAGTAAATTGATAAAGTAAACATGTTAAGAATGTCCCAGATACTGATTTCAGAGTTCCCCCACAGAGCAAACAATTCAAAAGTACTAACAAAAAGACTTATTTCAGAATTCCCACCAGAGCTAAAAGTGTAAGAGTTCCACCACAGAGCCTGTTTTCAAAGTTACCCCAAAATTTCAGCTCCAATAGCGTACAGCACAGCTGCTGTAGTTAAAAAAACTTGTAGACGGATATGGTATCAATTTGGTGGTCTGCCAGCTAGCCTTGATACCACTGTCCCAGCCTCCCTGATGCTGTAGCCTGAGTGTCCCGGGAACCCGAAGCATTTACTTTGAAAACATAATACTCCATGAATACTCCAGCTAGAAATAATGTAATGGAATAGATCTCTGGTTATATTTTGTTGGTTGTTGTAACGGGTGCCATGATTAAGAGGCGACCTGGTGGAAGACAAACTGAAAGAACTGAAGGCATTCTTAGCAATCCAATCTAAAACTGCCTCTACTTGTTCTGGCCTAACCATTCATATAGCGGTACTCGAGCCTACAAAATTACACAGAATGTACTGTCACCTGCATGCACAAGAGAAAGGTATTTAATTTGGAGTCGTTGCAGGCGCAGATGGACCACATGATCTCTTAGCAGCAGCTCCACCATCCCCACCAGCAGCAGCACCATGGCCACATCCTCTATTTGAAGCTCTGCTCCTTCTTTGCATCCCAAAAAAGTGCAGATTATTACATGGCCAATATACAGAGAGAGAGAGAGAGAGTACGTAGCAGATTATTATACTGCCTGTTTTTACATTTCCTCCAGAGAACTAAATTTAAACTCTGGTAATGTACAGTACAGCTGCTGCAATTAAAAAGATTGTAATTGGATTTTGGGTTGAGCTGTCAGTCTGCTGCAAGCCTTGGAAGAATTCTCCAACAAAGCAACAATTTTGAAAGTGCCCCAACAGGGCCTGTTTTCAGAGTTCACCCTAACAGCCAAATTTGGAATCTTCTTCCTACAAAGCAACAATTTTAAAAAATACTCCTACCGAGCCTGTTTTCAGAATTCACTCATATCGCCAAAATGGGAGGAGTTTCCCCACAGAACATTAATTTTAAACATGAGCCTACATAGCCTGTTTTTAGAGTTTATCCACACAGACAAAATTGGAAGTGTTAGCCAACAGTGCAAAAATTTGAGGACTGCCCCTACAGAGCCGGTTTTCAGAGTTAACCCACACAGCCAAAACTGGAAGAGTTCCCCCACAGAGGGAACTGGAAGGCAGGTAGAGGTTTTGTAGGAGGAAGTAGCCAAGGTTGTTGTTTTTTTTTTTAAATTTCATACATTCCAACAGGTTACTTGCCATAGGGTAGGCCAGCACATCTAAGATGTAAATGGCAAGCTTAGGCCATGTGTCCAATTTTGAAATCCAGAATTTATATGGGGCAGATATATCACTCAGCACGTTAATGTGTGGACACATACTTTTCCACCATGTCATTGCCATTACCTTATCAGATAGTGGTGTGGGATGTTATGGCATGCTGAGAAAGTTTTCCCACATTTTGGCTAAGCTAATCCTCCCTTCCGTAGTGGTGCTAGTGACCGCACAGCACCAATGGAATCACGGCAGTCAGTCTGTATTGTCAGTTACCTAGAATACCAAGACTATGTCATCAAAGGGGGCCAGAGAAAGCTGAAAACTACCTATCAACCCCTTGTCTGCCTATATACACAGAATTTGGCTTGTCTTCTACCACAGTCAGTGTTTGAAACATTTATGGCTTAAAGATACAATCCATAATGTAATATACAAAGAAAACTATCTATAGTGTGGTATATGTTATTCTACACCGTACATTTTCATATATATTAGTTACACAATTAGTCTTTGTAAAAAACCACCCGATCAAAACACTTATAATGATATTATCAAAATGTCAAGCACATCAAAACAATCATAGTAGATATTTTACAGGCATGGTGTCATAGTTCTGGTTACACTTCTCTTGTACAGATCCACACGATAATAATTCCAATTGGCTCAATGTTTCATCATTTGTATCAAGTTCCAAGGGTCACAAACAGAATCCCAAGACTGCAGCCTATTAAAAAAATTTATAAAAAAACCCTGATTAGGATCAACACCGATAATGGCAACCCAAATCATCAATCACAAATATGGGATGAAACTATTATATTAATTTAACCCATCAGGCTGTAGGGTGCCTAGCTTCCGAATCCAATGTGTTTCCAACATTGCAAGCCTCTTGGCTATAGGTCCCCCTCGCACTCCCAGATCCACAGCATCAATACCCCTTACCTTGAGAAGCTCACCTTGGGATGCGTGATGCTCACAAAAGTGTCTTGGCAATGTTTTGAGATGTAATACGTCCTGGCAATCCTTCGCCGCATTTATAGCCAAGACGTGCTCACGTACTCGTACCTTCAAGGGTCTTGTAGTAAGGCTAACATAAATTTTGTCGCAGGGACAAGTGGCATAGTAGACCACAGCTGTTGTAGTACATGTAATTGTCTTTCTAATTGAGAAGGTTTTTACTCCCTTAGAATCCCTAAATGAATCAGCTCTTATAATATTCGGGCATGCCACACATCTGCCACATGGGCGGCAGCCCACCCTCTTAGGGATAGTATCCAAGAATGTAGTCTTACTCCCCACATAGTGGCTGGAGACCAGATGGTCCCGCAGGTTCATTGATCTACGTATCGCTATCATAGGGCGTGGAGGTAAAATCTTTGCTAAGGCTGCTTTCACATCAGCGGTAAATGCTGATCGTGGCAGTTGCCGCGATTACCGCATAACAGCCACGATCGCGGCACACTTGCGGCAAGCCCCTTACAATGTCTATGGGGCTTGCGAAAAGTGTGCGGCAGGTGTGGTTTCGGCACTTGCGGCAGGTGCGGCCGCAAAGAAACCGCGGTATGCCGCGTTTTTTTCGCAGCCGCACCTGCCGCACGTGCCAAAACTGCACTTGCTGCACCGGCTGCACACTTTACCGCAAGACCCATAGACATTGCATGGGGCTTGCCGCAAGTCTGCCGCGATCAGCGTTTACCACTGATGTGAAAGCAGCCTAATATTGGGTCCGCCAATAATATTGGCCAACCCTGATCCAAACATGATCGTATCCTCCTAAATTGCCCGTTATACGTAGTCACAAACCTGGTGTGACCATCCCGTGTCCTGCCTGTCCTACCATGCAAAAAATCATTTCTAGGGTTTAGGGTTGTGAAGTGCCCTGTGAAACACATGTTTCACCGACCTTCTACTACATCCCCGTTCAAAAAAATCGTCTTTCTAGATCCTCTGCACGAGTACGGAAATCTGCCTCAGATGAACAGATGTGCCCAAGCCTCAGAAATTGCCCCACCGGTACCGACCGGATCATGTGTTTCCTATATGAATGGTATGCAATTCGTGTGTCTGATATGTGAGTATTGTGTATGCTGTCTGTATCTGATATGTGAGCATTGTGTATTCTGCATGTGACTGACATGTGTGCACAGAGGTGTAACTAGGTTTTCTGGCACCCGGGGCAAAGATTTATTTTGGAGCCCCATCCCCCACCACCACCACCACCGGCGATATCTGTGTGTGTGACATCTCACCACCGATAATTGAACGTCGTTCAAGTGATCTAGGTCAAGCCGGATCGTTGGTTGGGTGATTTGGGACATTGAAGCGTGTAACGGGGCCTTTAGAACTATGATGGGGCGAGGCTGAGATTGGGTAAGGAAAACCAGGCAGACGAGCAGGATCCAGCCAGGAATGGTTTACCCGCAGGCCCACTGTTCAGTGCCAACTTTCCCAAAGTACAGGCCTCTCTGTGACCAGCTGGCATTTAGTGTGCCAAAGGTCACTGTGACTCAAGGCTGAGCAAGTAGTAAGGTGGCTCCTGCTGGGAATATCAGGTAATCAGAGCACAAGCATAAATAGATCCATAGGACCCACCAGAGCGCATGGCAAAGTGAAGGCAGTGGTCAGGCTGGTACAGTGCACACTAGCCTCCAAATGATCTGATGACCACTACTGCCATAAGGAACCATAGAAACTAGACAAGTGCACAGACCTTGATTCAGCAACACATGTGCACAGACCCTGATTCAGCAACACATGTACACAGACCCTGATTCAGCAACACATGTACCAGACCCTGATTCAGCAACACATGTGCACAGACCCTGATTCAGCAACACGTGTGCACAGACCCTGATTCAGCAACACATGTACACAGACCCTGATTCAGCAACACGTGTGCACAGACCCTGATTCAGCAACACGTGTACACAGACCCTGATTCAGCAACACGTGTGCACAGACCCTGATTCAGCAACACAAGCACAGACCCTGATTCAGCAACACAAGCACAGACCCTGATTCAGCAACACGTGTGCACAGACCCTGATGATTCCACAAGTGCACAGACCCTGATTAAGCGACATATGTGCAAAGATCCTGATTCAGCAACACTTGTGCACAGACCCTGATTCAGCAACACGTGTGCACAGACCCTGATTCAGCAACACATGTGCACAGACCCTGATGATTCCACAAGTGCACAGACCCTGATTCAGCAATACATGTGCACAGACCCTGATTCAGCAACACGTGCACAGACCCTGATTCAGCAACACGTGCACAGACCCTGATGATTCCACAAGTGCACAGACCCTGATGATTCCACGTGTGCACAGACCCTGATTCAGCAACACGTGCACAGACCCTGATGATTCCACAAGTGCACAGACCCTGATGATTCCACGTGTGCACAGACCCTGATTCAGCAACACGTGTGCACAGACCTGATCCAGCAACACGTGTGCACAGACCCTGATTCAGCAACACGTGTGCACAGACCCTGATTCAGCAACACGTGTGCACAGACCCTGATTCAGCAACACATATGCACAGACCCTGATTCAGCAACACATGTGCACAGACCCTGATTCAGCAACACATGTGCACAGCATATAGCCTGCAGCACAGTAATCAGTGATAGTGAGCCCAGGGGCCACGCCAGCACTATGCCTGTGTGTAAAGCCTCCACATTATTCACACAGCTTACCATCCATCCTCTGTTCTCCCTGACACTGTCAGTTTCCGTCCTGTGTGTAGGGTGATTGATGAGGACTCTCTTCAGTGCGTTCTACACTGTGGACCTCAGGAAGAGGAAGTGAGGGGGCGGAGCGGGGACCCTCCTCTATACATTCCACAGTGTGGAACGCACACAGGCAGTCAGGCAGAGGAAGTGATGGCCCGGAAACTTTAAAGCACTGTACCGAGCGCCCCAGTAACAGAATAATAATAATACCAGGGTGGGCAGCGATGGGCCCCTCCATCTCGCCTGGGCTCCGGGTATGCCGGGTGCTGACGCCGGCCCTGGCGCTGGCGCCCCCTCTGACTTCCGCCCGGTGCAAAGGATCCGGCTGAACCCCCCTAGATACGCCACTGTGTGTGCAGTTGGTGTGCTGTATGAGTCTGATACATGAGCTGTTTGTGAACTGCCTATGTCTGATATGTCAGTGAGGCATATACTGTCTGTGTCTGATATGGTGTTTGCTGCCTGATATGTGAGCGGTGTGTGTGCTACATGTGTTTGGTATGTGAGTGGTGTGCGCTGCTTGTGTCTGATATATTAGTGGTGTGTGAGCTGCCTCTGTCTGATATGTCAGTGGTGTGTGCTGCATTTGTCTTATATAAAAACAGTGTGCGCGGCATAAGTCTCATATGTAGACTGTGAGCCCTTGTGGGCAGGGTCCTCTCTCCTCACCTACTATATCCTCACCCATCCCTTGTAAACTGTGAGCCCTCGTGGGCAGGGTCCTCTCTCCTCACCTACTGTATCTTCACCCATCCTTTGTAGACTGTGAGCCCTCACAGGCAGGGTGCTCTCTCCACATCTAGTGTATCATCACCCATCCCTTGTAGACTGTGAGCCCTCACAGGCAGGGTGCTCTCTCCACATCTAGTGTATCATCACCCATCCCTTGTAGACTGTGAGCCCTCACAGGCAGGGTCCTCTCTGCCCACGTGCTGTATCCTCACCCATTCCTTGTAGACTGTGAGCCCTCATGGGCAGAGTCCTCTCTCCTCACCTACTGTATCCTCACCCATCCTTTGTAGACTGTGAGCCCTCCACAGGCAGGGTGCTCTCTCCATACCTACTAAATCCACACCCATCCCTTGTAGACTGTAAGCCCTCTTGGGCAGGGTCCTCTTTCCCCACCTGCTGTATCCTCACTGATCCCTTGTAGACTGTGAGCCCTCACAGGCAGTGTCCTCTCTCCTCATCTAGTGTATTCTCACCCATCCCTTGAAGACTGTGAGCCCTCGTGGGCAGGGTCCTCTCTCCTTTTGTACTTATGTGTGCCTTGTATTGTTCATAAATATTGTACGTGTCTATATATGCCCTTTTCATATGTAGAGCGCTATGGAATAAATAGGCCTATAATAAATAATAATAATACGTGAGTGGTTTGAAGCATGTGTTCGTCAGCATAGTAGCTCTGTGGTTAGCACTTTTGCTTTGCAGCACTGACTGAAGGGTTCAAATCTCACCAATGACAACATCTCCAAGAAGTTTGTATGTTCTCTCTGTATTTCTGTAAATTTCCTCCCACACTCCAAAGACATACTAAAAGGGGATTTAGATTATGAACAGTAATAATGTCATTAAAGTGCAGTAGAATTAATGGTGCTCTATGAGCAAATTGAATATGTGTGTGATGTGCATAATATTTAATAGAATACAGCAGCGAGGTTGATAATAATGAGCAATTCTGCATGTGAGAATGTATTACAATGTATTGTTAGCTGCCACTTAAATACCAATGCTACATTAGTACAACACAAACCAACTTAAGTTTTAACGTATGCCCACACTAGTGTATAAAAATCTGACTGATTTTCATTAAGAAAAGTAAGACTATTTGTTTCTCATTTGTCACCCGTGTGCTGTCTGAATGTAACCCATGTTTTTTCTCAGCAGCTATTATTCTATAATCATTTACATGACCATTTACAGTGTCCTGTGCTGCAGAATGGTTATTTGTCCGTAAAAAACAGGTGCCACTAGGGTGGTCCATGTGGCATATCATTTTTTTCTCACACCCATAGATGTGAATAGGTGAGTCTTGTCTGATTTATGCATCCATTCACAGCATACTTTGATTTTTTTTCCTCAGGCTGAATACAGCTGAGAAAAAAATATTACAGATATGCATCGCCTCATTGTATAACATGGGTCCAAGTCACTCTGCTCCTGGTTTGTGAGTGTCCCTTCTATTCTGTAGATCGCAAGCCTAAATCGACAAATCAACCTATCGTCTACAGAATTGAGAGTGGTAGTGCAGGAAGATTATGTCTCCATGCTGTACTGCAGAGTTTACAGTAGTTGTAGCTCTGGGTGGACCCCTGAGATCACAGTTCCTAGGATGACCGCACCTTCTGGCCCTCCCCGGTAGTTATGCTACTGTGAAGGTTGCTTTACTGGTATTCTGACTCCAGTCAAACTTAGTAGAAGTTACCAATGAGCTTCTTAGCTCACAGACAGCTCTAATGATTTGCAACTCTTGCATCCTCTTTCCATCGTTACATGGAAGGCTTCAATGACTGGGAAGAACCAGCTCAGCCATACTTAGTAACTTTGAGAGACATTAGAGCCTAATGGTTAGAATGGGTAAGGGCTCGGACACACTCATCCGAGTTTGACTGAGGAGACTCTGAAAGGGCTGGAGCAGTGACCCTGAACGGCTTCTCCCTATCTGGACGGGGCTGTCGGCTGATTGTGTTTTTGTGCAGCTCCAGACTCCCCGTCCAGAGAGGGAGAAGCCGTTCAGGGTCACTGCTCCAGTCCTTTCAGAGTCTCTTCTGTAACTAGGAAAGTGTGTCCAAGCCCTAAGAAGAAGTGTCTGTCTTTTCACGTAGCAGTGAATGTTTTTGGGGTGGGTGAAAGTATAGTATATAACATGGTGCAGCTTATTGTGATGAGACAACTATCAAATAACAGGAGCTGTGGGAGAGTTTGTTGCACTTATCATGAAAAGCAAGCTCCAGCTGGGCTCTTATTTTTAAGTAAAAGCCACATGAAAAATATCACATTTACATCAACACCCCCCAAACAGTTGGTGCTTTTTATTAAAGAGCAGGTACTATTTAACCTATAGCAAAAAATAACATTTTGTAATGTAAAATGGAACTTCTCTTTAAATGTGCAGATCATTATAACTGTTGCAGTAGTAAACATCTAATAATCATAGTTATATTAATCTCTCCTTGCAAATTATTGAGCCTCTGTACTTTGACTATTACCATGAGAAAAATAAATGATGGCAACCTCAAATAATCCAATATTTTCTGAGCTGCTGAAGCATGAAATAGCAGGTGCTGGGGGAAAGGGACTTCAAGTTAATTTGTATAGCAACAGGTGTTTTACTATTAAAACTTTGGAAATTGCTTCTTTGTGCAGATGTGTCTGAAAATAAAACTTACTTCATAAAGTGAACCACATATAGCTAGTTAACTGAGAGTACTTTGATTTTGTCATGTAAAACATGCTGGAAGTAATTTGAATCAAGAAATATGATTTTATTACTGCTGTGAATGCTTCTTCTGCGAAAATTATTGGTAAGATGAAATGTACGAGCTAAATATATTTAACTGTAAGCTTCTACTGGGATTGATGTGCTGTATAGTGCCAGTGCTCGTGACTGTTTGCCTGCAAATTAAGGGATTGCAAATTCGGCAAAAGCAAAATGGAGATATGTGAATTCATCTATTCGTATGTCTTCAAGGCACACTACATTAAGTGTTAAGCACTGGATGAAAAAAAGACCGTATTTAAGATTTATTTTATTTAGTCAGCATGGAAAGCTCAACGTACAACATTTTGAATTTCAAAGCAATAATTCACATCTAAACAAGTTTCAACAATGGCTATAAAATATATATAAAAAAGATTCATATTTACAGTGGTGGCCAAAAGTATTGACACCCCTGCAATTCTGTCAGATAATACTCAGTTTCTTCCTGAAAATGATTGCAATCACAAATTCTTTGGTATTATTATCTTCATTTAATTTGTCTTCAATGCAAAAACACAAAAAAGAATGAAGCAAAAAGCAAAACATTGATCATTTCACACAAAACTCCAAAAATGGGCCAGACAAAAGTATTGGCACCCTCAGCCTAATACTTGGTTGTACAACCTTTAGCCAAAATAACTGCGATCAACCGCTTCCGGTAACCATCAATGAGTTTCTTACAATGCTCTGCTGGAATTTTAGACCATTCTTCTTTGGCAAACTGCTCCAGGTCCCTGATATTTGAAGGGTGCCTTCTCCAAACTGCCATTTTTAGATCTCTCCACAGGTGTTCTATGGGATTCAGGTCTGGACTCATTGCTGGCCACCTTAGAAGTCTCCAGTGCTTTCTCTCAAACCATTTTCTAGTGCTTTTTGAAGTGTGTTTTGGGTCATTGTCCTGCTGGAAGACCCATGACCTCTGAGGGAGACCCAGCTCTCTCATACTGGGCTCTACATTATGCTGCAAAATTTGTTGGTATTCTCCAGACTTCATAATGCCATGAACACGGTCAAGCAGTCCAGTGCCAGAGGCAGCAAAGCAATCCCAAAACATCAGGGAACCTCCGCAATGTTTGACTGCAGGGACCGTGTTCTTTTCTTTGAATGTCTCTTTTTTTTTTCTCCTGTAAACTCTATGTTGATGCCTTTGCCCAAAAAAAGAGAACATTCTTCCAAAACATTTTAGGCTTTCTCAGGTAAGTTTTGGCAAACTCCAGCCTGGCTTTTTTATGTCTCGGGGTAAGAAGTGGGGTCTTCCTGGGTCTACTACAGTCCCTTTTCATTCAGACGCCGATGGATAGTACGGGTTGACACTGTTTTACCCTCGGACTGCAGGGCAGCCTGAACTTGTTTGGATGTTAGTCGAGGTTCTTTATCCACCATCCGCACAATATTGCGTTGAAGTCTCTTGTAAATTTTTCTTTTCCGTCCACATATTGGGAGATTAGCCACAGTGCCATGGGCTTTAAACTTCTTGATAACACTGCGCACGGTAGACATAGGAACATTCAGGTCTTTGGAGATGGACTTGTAGCCTTGAGATTGCTCATGCTTCCTCACAATTTGGTTTCTCAAGTCCTCAGACAGTTCTTTGGTCTTCTTTCTTTTCTCCATGCTCAATGTGGTACACACAAGGACACAGGACAGCGGTTGAGTCAACTTTAATCCATGTCAACTGGCTGCAAGTGTGATTTAATTATTGCCAACACCTGTTAGGTGCCACAGGTAAGTTACAGGTGCTGTTAATTACACAAATTAGAGAAGCATCACATGATTTTTCTAACAGTGCCAATACTTTTGTCCACCCCCTTTTTTATGTTTGGTGTGGAACTACAGTATATCCAATTTGGCTTTAGGACAATTCTTTTTGTGTTTTTTTCATTGAAGACAAATTAAATGAAGATAATAATACCATAGAATTTGTGATTGCACTAATTTTAGGAAGAAACTGAGTATTATCTGACAGAATTGCAGGGGTGTCAATACTTTTGGCCAACACTGTATATCTTAAAGAGTTATCCAGGACTTCAATAGGGTTGAGCTATCCTTTCCAGAGATCATCAATATCAGATCAGTGGGGTCCGAAACCTGATCGGCTGTTATTTGGTTCTATGGCTGGATTGGGCATTAGTATGTTCGACCTTGCCAACCCTTTTAATCACATAGAATGGTTGGCAAGGACTTTTGCTTCCTTAGGGCATGTTCCCATGATTAGTGTTTTCAGTGTTTTGGACGTAATATGTTGTGACTATGGCCAAAACGTTGCGTTGTACAGTACAAGCACAGTGGATGGGATTTAGAAAAATCCTATGTCCACTGTGCTTGTTTTGTCTGCAGTGTAAACTGACATGCGTGGTGGCTTCCCAGCAGCAATTACATCAAATTGTTGATGCGGAGTTAGAGGCGATTTTTGGCAGGTGAATAAAGGGAAAAGCCGCTGCCACCCGAACACTGACCATAGGCACAGGTAGTCATGTTCACCTGCAGAGATCACTGGCTTCCCCACAGGAGAGGAGACACTGCGTCCAAGACACAGTGTCTCCGTATTGTGTATACATAGCTTTAGCCTAATTGTACTGCTAAATGTATTTGCTACAGGTCTGGACAATTCTGTGGTTTACAAAATGATTCTGACTACATAGAGTCTCAGCTGTAGTCAGGTTCTGTCAGTGAAGATATTTTGAAGGATCCACAGCACATAAATTCTTATCACTAGTAATTCAGATGACCTGATAGTAGACTTCAGTAACTGAGGTGAACCAGCTGATTATAACTCACACAGTATAGTATTAAACACTTGTGCAGGTGCATAGCCATTAGAGTTCTATACTGGCTATGATGCTGAAATTTGGCATACTAGCTCAACTTTTGCTGCTAAACACGATAAAATTATTACCGGCTATGACAAAACAATATTTTGGCCGCAATTTTGTGTCAAAGTAGCTTGAAAAACGTGTTGCATAAAATTTATGCCAAACTTTGCCCATATATAACTCAAGACCAAAAACCAATAGTAACTGGTACTTTGCCCTGTACAACAAACATCTACATGACTTTGCATTGCTGCAATATCACGGTCAAAGCATATGTATTTGTGGAAATATTCACACCCACATATGATGAAAAACTTAAAAAACACGAATTTTACCTATTTTTAGGTCAAATTTCTCAAAAAGGGTACCCCTAAAATATATTAATTTTGATATCATTAGAAAGAGCACATTTTTCTCTACAAGGATCATTGTTTTTTTTTTGGAGTTTCTCAGTTTAAAAAAAGAAAAATGCCACTGAACATGGTGTTATTTATGCGCGTAATGCATTGATTTTGTGTTTGATTTTCAGATTCTTATCACATGTTACAGAGTTGTATTGTTGCTAGCAATGTCTATTATAATCAAAAACCTATAAACCTTTTTATTTATGAAAAGTTATTGACTATTGTCACATTTTAATGTATATATGATTTATTTTTTAGAAACAAAAATTTTTTAGCGATGGAGAATGAAATTGATGAAGAATCGTCCCAGTGCTCTATCGGCCTTGCGAACAATTCGAAGTGCCACCTTAAGACATTCACCCATAGCAAGGATGAGTTGAAATTGTTTACAAGCTTTGGATTGGATGAACAGAAATTGCTGCGTCGACGAGTGGGACTAAATTTTGACGGACATTCACAAATCAGTTTACACCATGAAGCTTCATTCTTGACCAAATATGAGCATATGCAAAAATCGTGTTGCAATCCTTTTGGGAAGAAAGGTCATAACACCAAAAAGAATTTGCGAGCTATCAATTTGTTAGCAGCTGACCAGTTGAACGAATTTACAAAGAATGATGTGAAGCCTGGCCAGAAGATGTGTGCATCATGTCGAAAAGAATTTGCCAACAGGAATAAATCAGCTGATCCAGTTTCCTCCGAATCAGATCTAGATGGAATGGAATCTCTCCTCTGAAATATCCACGGGTAAGCCAGCGGGATTTACTTGGATATGCAAGGAGAAAGATAAACCAGGTACAAAATGCATTTTCTAGCAAGATTGCTTCAATTGGAGGGCTTGAGCCGAAAGACATTGAGCAAACAAAAACAGCACAGTGCAAAATGTGTCTGGATTACAATCACCTTTTGGCAGATTTGAAGCAAAAGCTGCAGGTGTCCAGTCGGGCAGAAAAGGTCCAAATCTTGACATTGGCACCTAAAAGTTGGTCCATTAAGGCTATATCAGACGAATTCGGTGTCTCTGAACGAATGGTCAAACAAGCTCGAAAGCTTAAATGTGAACATGAGAAATGATGGGAGTGCTGGTGTATCACGGTCCGCGCTGCTCCAGGACTAAATGAAACTCACCAAAGAGCCAGTCAAATTTTCATCCTTTTTATTCCTCCTTCTCCTACGCGTTTCAGCGCCACACCCGGCGCCTTCCTCAGGGATATCCTGCCGGGTGAAAGGATGAAAATTTGACTGGCTCTTTGGTGAGTTTCATTTAGCCCTGGAGCAGCGCGGACCGTGATACACCAGCACTCCCATCATTTCTTTGATTCATACCACTATCCAGTGGTAGGTGGAGGTCCTGCAGCAGCTTGGAACAATGTTTCCTGAACGCCTTCAAACCAGTTGTGGGGATCACAACTGGAACAGGTGAGCGGCTTCACAGCACAACCACATCATATCAGTGTCACTAGTGATAGGGCACTATTGCGCCTCTTGTCCCCCTCCCTATTTTATATTTTAAATGTGAACATGGGATCTTAGCCTTACCTAGAATCAAGTGTGGCAAAAAAGTTTCTGAGGAAGTGAAGAAAAAGGTGCAGGCATTTTTTGAGGATGATGAATTCAGTCGAATGTGCCCTGGTAAAAAAGGCTATGTATCAGTGCGAATAGCAGGAGAAAAAAAGCAGATGCAAAAGTGACTATTGCTGAGCAATATGAGGGAAATGTTTGTTGCCTAACGGGATCGGAATGGCCCTGAAATTGGATTTTCCAAGTTTTGTGAGCTTCGGCCAAAGTGGTGCGTAACCGTTGGATCTGCTGGAACACATTCCGTTTGTGTGTGTACCATTCACCAAAATGTCAAACTAATGCTTGCAGCATGCCCAATCAATGATGACTACAAAGAGCTCATATGCAAAATGGTCTGTGGAATTGAATCCAAGGACTGTATGCTTGGCCGTTGTGATAAATGCCCGGGTCCTGAAGTTTTAAAAGAATTTCTAGTCAATGTGTTTGTCAACAGTGACCCTGAAGATATTATTGAGTTCAAACAATAGATTCACACTGATGGAGACACGCTTGATACCAAACAACTGACTATAGAAGATTTCATTGAAGAATTGGTTTTGAAAATTTCTAAACTTTGTAGCCATCACTACATCGCCAAGCATCAAAGTTGCTATCTGAAATCGTTGAAGGAAAATCTGAGACCTGCAGAGCTTGTGATCCTTATGGACTTTGCTGAAAATTACTCATTTATTGTTCAAGATGCCATTCAAGGTTTCCACTGGGAAAATAGTCAAGCTACAGTACACCCATTTGTAATTTACTTCAAGGAGTTAAATGGTGAAGCTGCGCAGAACATTAGCTTGTGCATAATAACATTGCCTGCATTTATGATAGGAACTGGTGGATTGGAAATATTTCTGAAATTTCAGTCGGCGACCATGATGCATTAATACATTTTATGCATCTTCATGGACCAGCTAGCTTCTTTCACTGGCCTGTGAGAAATGATACATGTTGGATTCCCGAGCAGTCAATCTTTGCAATAATTCCAGCACCAGCTGCAACAGCAATAGGCCGACAATACAGCTTCTCTGAATCGATAATGTTGCAAATTCAGCAACAGTTCCAGACCACTTAGACTAAACATTATGGCTTGGGAACCAACAAAAGATACCCAATATTAGGCTTGGGATCCTAGGCAAAGACACCCACCCTCAGGCTTCGGAACCTGCGATAAAGAGACCTCCCGCGGCTCGCCTTGCACGGCTATCAGCCATGGCTCCTAGGCGATGGGGCTGCCAATTCTCGAAAGACAGCATTATTACAATTCTTAATAGGATTATAATACCAATTCTTAGGGAATTGGTTGTGGTATAACCACCATGGACCAACGCAAGGGTTTGAATAGTGCAGTTACCATTCATTGCGTATTAATAAATAACACCATGTTCAATGGTATTTTTCTTTTCTTAAACTGAGAGACTCCAAAAAAAAATACAATGATCCTTGTAGAGAAAAATGTGCTCATTCTAATGATATCAGAATTAATATATTTTAGGGGTACCCTTTTTGAGAAATTTGACCTACAAATAGGTAAAATTCGTGTTTTTTAAGTTTTTCATCATATGTGGGTGTAAATATTTCCACAAATACATATGCTTTGACCGTGATATTGCAGCAATGCAAAGTCATGTAGATGTTTGGTGTACAGGGCAAAGCACCAGTTACTATTGGTTTTTGGTCTTGAGTTATATATGGGCAAAGTTTGGCATAAATTTTATGCGCCGCGTTTTTCAAGCTACTTTGACACAAAATTGCGGCCGAAATATTGTTTTGTTATAGCCAGTAATAATTTTATCGTGTTTAGCAGCAAAAGTTGAGCTAGTATGCCAAATTTCAGCATCATAGCCAGTATAGAACTCTAATGGCTATGTGCCAAAGTTTGCAAAATCCTCTTAGCTGAAGCCGCAGGCTTGGTGGAACCTCCATTGAAAGGTCAACAGTGCCCAATGTATTTGAGAACTGGCCCTAAAAATTTACAGAACCTCTTTTCAAACAAACATGTACATCCTTATAAATTTTCAGCAAAATCGGAGAAGGTCGAGTGGGGATGATTTTTAAAACTGGTCCACTTGATGTGGAATGACCCTTTTTATAATTCCTCAGCTTCCATCTCACAAACAGTCAGTGTAGTAATACAGCAGAGCTGTGAGAGCTGCAGCTGATAACATGTTTGTAGTGAGATAAAGTTCAGCTTTACTGTTAGTGACATTTCACACATTGTGTAAGAATGGCTTTTTCTCTACTTAGAAGTTTAAAGGATTCTATCAGCGCTGGTGGGAGAAACAGAATTGCACAGACATGTGGTTTCCAAAAGTCTTCAGAGAAAGTGGAACGGTCGTTTATTATACAGGTCATGAATACAGACGTTCTATGCATAAATGTATGTTTTACTTAAACAGTAACAGATAGAATACATAGCTGCATAATAAGTAAAGATACCTCTTGTATGCACCCATCTTAGTAACCTGCCCTCAGCAATTCTTTTTTTTTATTAAGCTCTTATACCACACCTTATAATATTTTAAAGACACTAAAACCCTTCCTCCTCTAAAACACTGGTAATGCTCTTTTTTTTTACTTAAATTACGCTCTGGAGGCAGTTTTTCAAGCTGATCAGTGTTTGGCCTATAAATCTTAACAGCTCATTGTTAATTTTAAGAAAAAAATGGATTTCCCTGGAATAAGAGATCGGATTACAGATATCAAGGTATTATTTTTTTCAGCTTCCCATGACCTATACGCCCATTTAACGTAGAGTGGATTTATCCTATTGAAAGATTCCCTTTAAAACCCTGTAGACAAATCAGATGAAATCACATCCATGCCCACATACAATCTACATTTTCATCCCTTGCTCTGATATCCTTATGACAGCGCATTAAATCAGCTTCTGGTAATACAATATAAGCCATTTACACATGTGTTTGCAGTGATTGTCTTCATACCATGGATGGCATTTTTCTTTTTGCTTACCTGATTAGTTTTAAATAGCAGAAAATGGATGACTATTTAATGGATCTGTGCTTAGCCTTCAATGTTAAAAAATTGGATCTAGTTGAAATAACTTTATTGTCCGACCAAAAAAAACTTATGTCTGCACAACTTTTTTTGTCAACAGGTTGCTGCTGGATCTATTCTTCCAAAGGATGACATATGGACATATGAACAAAGCCTTGCACGGTCTTACATCAACATCACAGTTTCCCCAACATGTCAGGTTACAAGCTCACCCTCTACCTCAGACCCTCAGACATCTCCCCTAGAATGGTCTTAACTCTGTCAGTTCAAAATAATCATTCAAGCCAAGTACAAGCGCTCGGTCCACCATGGTGGGGTAATTCACTTAAATATACCTTGACGCCTGTTGTTTTTCTTTTATTTCCACCCAGCTCTGGCTCTATGAAGCCAGAGCTGTCAGTCAAAGAAGGAGGTAGGGTGGAAATAGAGGGAAAACAAGCAGATGCAAAAGTGTATTTAAATGATTAGCCTTGCCATGATGCACAAGCACCTGTACTTGGTTCAAAAAGTTATTTTGTACTGACGAAGGCAGCAGCATGAAATAAACATGCTGGAGAGATACAGAAGTCTGGCAACCCGCACCGCAGCTGGAAACACTCTGCAGTCGGGAGAAGCCTAGTTGGAATGTGATTTCTAGAAATCCCATCCTCTATGCTGGTACTGTACAACGTAGCGCTTGGTGACAGCGGGAATATGCTGCATCCAAAGCGCTGCAATTCCTGATCTTGTACAGTACACGGACCCTAAAGGTTTACAAACTTTTGGAATTTTGGCACTCATAAACATGTGATATTCAAATCATTTTCTTCATTTAAAATATAACGAAATCTAATTTTTTTTCTTAATTAATTTGGTTATCTTTATCTACTTTTAGAGCTTGTGTGTAAATTTAGTTTTGGGTCAAATTTGTATAGAAATATGGAAAATTCTGAGTGCGATACAGACTTTCAGGTG
The DNA here is from genome assembly GCA_033576535.1 of Allobates femoralis. Lineage (NCBI taxonomy): Eukaryota > Metazoa > Chordata > Amphibia > Anura > Aromobatidae > Allobates > Allobates femoralis. The sequence goes on from JARQOC010000001.1 coordinate 275,769,915, forward strand.
TCACTTTATTTTTACACTGTTTCATTTTGATTTTTTGCAAAACTTCAAAACTGGTATAAAAAGCCTGCTAGGCAATGATAAAATTGTAATTTTGCTGTAATAAAACACTTAAATAATAAAAAAGGAATGATAAATGTATGATTTCTCCTGATAAAAAAAATGTTACTTTGTAAAAAAAAAAAAGGAATATCAAAACAGAAAGTTTTACCCTAGCTCTAGAATTACAATGCTAGGACAATGAAGACACTTCATGTGAAAAATATCATCCAAGCAGCTGTTAAACATAACACACTATATAAATATAATAAAAGGCATTCTTTTTATGATTAAATCTAAGCTTAAGGAGGAATCTCAGGCAGTAAAGAATGAAAAAACGTAATTGGGATTTAAATAAATCATTTTAGCTAAGGATCGTTGGCAATTATCAGTCTGTTTCTACATATTACAGGTACATTTGTATGAAATTAATATTGCTCAAAGAGCTCTTCTTTGAAGTTAAAATTAAAGATTATGCTAATAACATATTAAATCCTCAGTGCTTTAATGTAAATTGAGCCTCAGACTCTGTAAATGTCACATGAGAAATATGTATTCTGTTGTTTCATACTTGAAGTGTCTGACAATGCTACCTGGGGTCTTATACTTTTTAAAGACCTTTTCTTTAAAATTTCTCTTTGTTCTTGTCAAAGATAATGTCAATTGGTTAAATAAATACTAATTTAGGGTGCATTAACAGAATATCAGTTAACATGATATCAACTTTCAAATGGCAAATATTAAAGTTATTGATTTAAGAATCCAAATATAATGTAACAATTTATGACTTGCAGAAATGAAAATGAACTAAAATGTATGCAACTTATTCAAAATTGAAGACAGGTAGTGAGGAAATATCCAGGTCTGCAATAGTCCAGCATCCCATCAATAATATCTCTTCAATATTTTCATTTCATTCTCCCATCTGAAGAAGGGAGAAACTAAAAATCAGTGAAAAAAGATGGGAGAAGGGGACATCTACCTGTGCTGGTATCTAGGGTATCTTAGTTCCTCTTCTTCATCCAGTTCTGTATGGACAGTGTCAGAACGCAGGACACAGCTTGCGGGCCTCTGCCGCGAGCTAATGGCAAGGTAGCTATTGGAAAATAGGTGTAAATGAATGCAGGAACTTCTCATCTGGTGTCTCATTATTTTATATTTTTCTCTGGTGGTGATTTTTTCTTCCAGAATCAGGTTTTTTTATTATATTTTTCTTTGTCTGTGATCTGACCGTGTAAAAAAGGAGTCTCAGCAAGAAAGGGCTAGAAGCTGCACATTAAAGGAATTCATTTTAGAATAAAGAAAAAATCTTGAATATATTTCAGTAGGCAACAGCTTATATTGTTTTCGGATTAATCATTGTAGATTAAATGGCTGTTGTCACATAATTCTGTCAGAAACCTGTCAAAAAAAGGATCCATGTAACAAGACAGCCCTCCTAATGAAATGCCTCTAAAGGTCATCTTTTTGTTCAGGTTGACCTTCAGCATCAACATGGATGCTCTAACCTGGACATGTGGATTGGGCCTTACCAAGTCTGATTGAATATTGGAACCATGAATGGAGACTGCCTCGTCAATAACTAAGGAGCTATTATGTGCTGTTCAACAATCAATGGCTAATGCAGCAGCTACTGTCTATATCTCCAAAATCTAGTTCAGCTTATTTAGGTTTGTGCATTTATGTCAATATTTCCAGTAAGATTCTTTGGTCAATTCATTCTTATAGGTCAGTGTCCATTTATAAGATAGGTTTGCATTATCTAAAAATTAGACTATTGATAAATATGTCCAGTTGCAGTCAACACCTTTGACTGATTTGTGTTGTGAGTTAGGTTAGATCAGAGGTCCCCAATGTCAGTCCTCGAGGGCCGAACCAGTGCAGGTTTTCAGGATCTCCTTAGTATTGCACAGCAGGCAATGATTCCAATCCCTGTGCAATAGTAAGGAAATCCTGAAAACCTGCACTGGTTCGGCCCTCGAGGACTGACATTGGGGACCTCTGGGTTAGATGATATGATTATAAATGATGATTATAAATGATTATAAATTATCCATTATAAATTCATGCTAAAAACTTACAACTCCGCCCTTCACCTTGCCAAACAAACCTACTTCACCATCCTGATTTCATCACTATCTAACAATCCAAAAAAACTCTTTGACACCTTTCACTCTCTCCTCAGTCCTAAAGTGCAGGCCCCCATCACCGACCTCTGTGCTGATGATCTGGCCTCTTACTTTATGGAGAAAATAGACAACATCCGCCAGGAAATCAGCTCCCAGCCTCCAAGCGCTGACACTCCCATTCTTCCCCACATCTTCTCCAGCTCACTCTCTACATTTGATCCAGTTACAGAAGAATAGTTTGCCAAGCTCCTCTTTTCTTCTTGTCCCACTACATGCACCACTGACCCCATCCCATCACACCTACTCCAGTCTCTCCGTCCGGTCGTTAGCTCTCACCTAACCAAAATCTTCAACCTCTCCTCTCTTCTGGCATCTTCCCCTCCTCCTTCAAACACTCGATCATTACTCCATTATTAAAGAAAGCTTCTCTCGACCCATCCTGTACAAATAACTACAGACCAGTCTCCAACCTCCCTTTCATCTCTAAACTCTTGGAGCGCCTGGTCTATTCCCGCCTCACCCGTTACCTCTCTGCTCACTCTCTTCTAGATCCATTACAGGCTGGCTTCCGCCCCCTTCACTCTACAGAAACTGCCCTCATCAAAGTGACCAATGACCTACTGACAGCAAAACGTAATGGCGACCACTCTCTGCTTATTCTTCTAGATCTCTCTGCAGCTTTTGACACTGTTGACCACCATCTCCTACTCTCTATGTTGCACTCCATTGGTATAAAGGACACCGCTCTCTCCTGGCTCTCCTCCTATCTTTCTGACCCCTCTTTCAGTGTATCATTTGCTGGCTCTACTTCCCCCCTCTTCCTCTCACTATTGGGGTCCCTCAGGGTTCAGTCCTTGGACCTCTTCTCTCTCTACACAGCCCTGATTGGACACACCATCAGCAGATTTGGCTTCCAGTACCATCTGTATGCTGACGACACACAATTATACACTTCAGCTCCTAACCTTACCCCTGCGGTGTTAAAGAACACCAATGACTGTCTAGCTGCTGTTTCCAACATCATGTCGGCTCTCTATTTAAAACTCAACCTCTCCAAAACTGAGCTTCTTTTGCTCCCGCCCTCCACTAATCTCCCTAAATCTGACATCTCTCTCAGTGTGCAGTACCACAATAACTCCTAGGCAGCAGGCTCGCTGTTTGGGTGTCACGTTTGACACCGATCTATCCTTCACCTCCTATATACAATCTCTCGTCCCTTCTTGTCGCTTACACCTGAAGAACATCTCCAGAGTCCGCCCCTTTCTCACCATGGAAACAACTAAAACCCTCACCGTGGCCCTAATCCACTCCCGCCTTGATTATTGCAATTCTCTGTTAATTGGCCTTCCCCTCTATAAACTCTACCTTCTACAGTCCATCCTTAATGCAGCAGCCAGGATCACCTACCTGGCCAATCGTTACTCAGATGGCTCCGCTCTGTGCCAGTCATTGCATTGGCTGCCTATACACTGCAGGATAAAGTTCAAATTGCTTGTTCTCACCCACAAAGCTCTTCTCAATTCAGCGCCCCCCTGCATCTCCTCCCTCATCTCTGTCTATCACCCCACCCGTTCTCTACGTTCTACAAATGACCTTCGACTAACATCTCCACTAATCTGATCCTCCCACTCCCAGCTCCAAGACTTCTCACGAGCCGCACCAATTCTCTGGAATGCTCTACCCCAAGAAATCAGCACCATCCACAACTTGCATGGCTTCAGACGCTCACTAAAAACACATCTTTTCAAGGCGGCCTATCATGCCCCCTAACAAAATTCCTTTGTACTGTACATAGCCCATTCACTAGCTCTCTCGACATAACTACTGGACCATTAGTGTGATAAGCCCCTTTACTTTGTATAACCCCTATCTCGTTGTAGATTGTAAGCTCTTGAGCAGGGTTACCCTTATTTTTTGTTTTATCTATTGTATTTTTTACATTGATTTTATGCTTATTGTATTGTTTCCTATTATTGTACTGTTTTCTTTCTCTACTGGAATTACTGTATTGTGTATTCTCTTACTGCATTATACTATGTATTTTCATCTATTACCCACTGTATTGTAAAGCGCTGCGGAATATGTTGGCGCTATATAAATAAAGATTTTATTATTATTATTATTATGATATTATGATTCAGTTGGCTATGAAATGCATATTTTAGTAATCCTAACAAATATGGCTGTGCAGCCATGTGAATAATAGGTTTTGGAAATGAGATGAGGCTCATTTGTTTCTGACGCAAAAACTTTATTTTATCTCTTCTGAAAAATGGCTACAGACTGTGGTATAGAGTCAGCTCTGTAGGTGCAATCCTAGAAGTAATTTATGCTCAAAGGGGAAATATTTAGCCAACCCTCAAGCGAACAATACAGTGGGGAAAAAAGTATTTAGTCAGCTACCAATTGTGCAAGTTCTCTCACTTAAAAAGATGAGATAGGCCTGTAATTGACATCATAGGTAGACCTCAAATATGAGAGGCAAAATTAAAAAAACAAATTCTGAAAATCATTTTGTCTAAGTTGGAAAGAAATGTTTTTCATATTTTGGTGGAAAATAAGCCTTTGGTCAATAACAAAAGTTTATCTCAATACTTTATTATATGTCCTTTGTTGGCAATGACAGAGGTCAAACGTTTTCTGTAAGTCTTCACAAGGTTGGCACACACTGTTCCTGGTATGTTGGCCCATTCCTCCATGCAGATCTCCTCCAGACCAGTGATGTTTTGGGGTTGTCACTGGCCAACACAGACTTTCAACTCTCAGATTTTCTATAGGGTTTAGATCTGGAGACAGGCTAGGCCACTCCAAGACCTTGAAATTCTTCTTACAAAGCCACTCTTTCATTGCCCTGGTGGTGTGCTTGGGATCATTGTCATGCTGAAAGACCCAGCCACATTTCATCTTCAATGCCCTTGCTGATTGAAATATCTGGATCCAGGGATGGTGTATCACAGTCCGCGCTGCTTGAAATGAACACTCAAAGAGTCTTGAATAAAGGAACCCCCTTCTTACTTTATTTGCCTACGCGTTTCAATGCTATTCCCAGCATCGTCATCGCCCTGATGACGATGCTGGGAATAGCATTGAAACGCATAGGCAAATAAAGTAAGAAGGGGGTTCCTTTATTCAAGACTCTTTGAGTGTTCATTTCAAGCAGCGCGGACTGTGATACACCATCCCTGGATCCAGATATTTCTACACGTGTTACGTGGAGGTGGAAGTCCTGCAGCAGCTTTTTGTACTACATGCGATTTAAACTAGTTGTGGGTGCACACAACTAGAAAAGGTGAGTGCACCATCATTTTGACCTGTGTGAAAACTTTTGCCATATTGATAGGGCACTATTGCGCCTCGTGTTTGTCTCCTTTATCTTTATTATAACTTGCTGATTGAAGGAGGTTTGCACTCAAAATCTCACGATACATGGCCCTATTCATTCTTTCATGTACATGGACCAGTTGTCCTAGAGAAACAGCTACAAAGCATGATGTTGCCACCCCCATGCTTCACAGTGATCTTTGGATGCAACGCAGCATGTTTTCTCCTCTAAACACGATGAGTTGTGTTTCTACCAAACAGTTCTACTTTGTTTTCATCTGAACATAAGACATTCTCCCAATATTCGTCTAGATCATCCAAATGCTCTGTATCAAACTTAAGATGGGCCCAGACGTGTAATGGCTTAAGCAGGGGGACACATCTGGCACTGCAATATCTGAGCCCCTGGAGGCGTAGTGTGTTACTGATGGTAGCCTGTGTAATGTTGGTCTCAGCTCTCTGCAGGTCATCACTAGGTCCCCCTATGTGGTTCTGGCATTTTTGCTCACCGTTCTTGAGATTATTTTGACCTCATGGGGTGAGATCTTGCATGGAGCCCAGATCAAGGGAGGTTATCAGTGGTCTTGTATATCTTCCATGTCCTAATTATTGCACCCACATTTGATTTTTCACACCAAGCTGGTTGCCTATTGCAGATTCAGTCTTCCCAGCCTGGAGCAGGGCTTCAATTTTGTTACTGGTGTCCTTCGACAACTCTTTGGTCTACACCAAAGTGGAGTTAGGAGTGTGACTGAGGTTGCAAACAGGTGTGTTTTATACTGATAACAAGTTCAAACAGGTGCCAGTACTACAGGTAATGAGTGGAGGAAAGAGGAGCCTCTTAACCCTTTTAAGGGCCAAGCCTCATTTTTGCAATTCTGACCAGTGTAACTTTATGAGGTCATAAATCTGGAGCGCTTCAAGAGATCCCAGTGATTCCAAGACTGATTTTTCATGACATATTGGACTTCATGTTAGTAGTAAACGTAGGATGATATTTTCAGCATTTCTTTGACCAAATATAGTGTTTACATGCAGTGACAGTTCAAAGCCATGACGGGTATAGCCGTTATTGGTCATTAAGGGGTTAACCCTCTGTCACATACAATAGGCCTCACAGGCACATCACTTTTACTTTCATTTCTCCTTCCTCACCAGATTGTGAGGAAATCCCCTCCCTCCAGGTAGTTTCCTGTCTCTAGCAGCTCTGTGAAACCTCATACCACAGTTGGATTGCAGAGCTTCAGGAGGACAGATATAACTGCACTAATCTCTCAGGCTCAGTGTATGTGAACACGTCACACTCAATAAGGTTGGTACTTTATGTTTTTATTCATCACAATTGTTTATTTAGCTTGTTTTGGGGAAACTTCAGGATCTAATTCTGATTGAATATGTGTTTAATAGTACTTAAGGTACCTTAAAATTAAGTTTGTTTCCATAAATTTTCTTTGTAGAGTTTTTTGACAGAGTCGAACTGGGGACTATTTGGTGGGAGTTTTGAAATGTTTGTATTTCAGAGTTATTAGTTTTATGTTAAGTAAATGGTTTTTTTTTTGCACCTGATTATGTGTAGTCTCTTTTATTACATCCCTATGAAGGTCACTGATCACTTTTAGAGCACTGAAATTGCAAACATTAGATATTATAGGTATTTTTCTAGCCTGCGCCTGACAGTCACATTGTATGTGAACTCGTTAGAACCGATATTGTATGTGCAGGAGTGTTAAAGAAGTTACAGGCCTGTGAGAGCCAGAAATCTTGCTTGTTTGTAGGTGACCAAATACTTATTTTCCACCACAATTTGAAAGAAAATTCATTCCAAATCAGACAATGTGATTTTCAGGATTTGTTTTCTCATTTTGTCTCTCATAGTTGAGGTCTACATATGATGTCAATTACAGGCCTCTCTCATCATTTTAAGTAGGAGAACTTGTACAATTGGTGGCTGACTAAATACTTTTTTCCCTACTGTAGAAAACATATCAAAGTTAAAAATTAGACAGTTTTCATTTTATTTGAATTAAACTATTAAGTTACACACTGATGGGAGCAGGACATGCCTCTCATTGTGTAGCATCCTCCTCTTTTTAATGTCTGTAAATGTTTGAGAAGAGACCAATTGCTAGAATTTTGGGACAGGAATGTTGTCCCATTCTTGTCTAAAGTAGGCTTCTAGCTGCTCAACAGTCCTGGATCTTAGTCTGCTTTCACATCACGATGTTTGTTTATCCGTGGCAATCCGTTGTAAAACTGGTAGCAATGGATCCGATTTGGTCTCCATTTATCCCTATGGGCACGTGCAAAGATTGGTCCTTATTGGCCTCCGATTATGTCAGTTTTGTGATGGATCCGTTTGTGTCAGATTTTTTCTCGTCCCCAAAATAGGAGCCTGCTCCGATTTTGGCCTGCCTTGAAAAAATCAGACAGAAACGGACAGAAGCGGATCCGTTGCTATCCGTTTCAAATAACATGGAGCTCTACGGTGATGGATCAGGACGGATTAAAAAAAAATCGGATCCGTAAAACGAATCCGATTTGCTATACTGCGCATGCTCAGAAGCAAGGTACAACCCTATTTCTGCTAACTGATGATAGATCCGTGGGCATCAGTGGCATCTGTTGGTACAGATCCGTGCCTGTCCGTGTGATCCTTGAAATTCATCGATCACCATGGATATGCAAAAATCGTGCTATGAAAGCAGCTTTATTTGTCAGACTTTTTATTTCATAATGTAGCAAATGTTAATACTGGTGAAAGGTCTGGACTGCAGTTCATTATTCAAAGTCTTCTTATATAAAGCTTTGCTGTTGTGCTGTATATAATATGTGATTTATCTTTGCTTGCTGAAATATGCAAGGTCTTCCCTAAAATAAATGTATGATTGGAAGAATATTTTGTTTAAAAACCTCTATCTAATGGTTTGCATTGACAGTATTTACAAAATGTGTAAGCTAGCTAGCCATGCCGTAGGCACTAATGTAACTCATATCATCAGAGATGCAGAACCTGAACTGGGAGCTGATAATACTCTGGATAGTCCTTCTCTATTAAGTCCAAAGGTCAAAGAACCCATAGATTAAATATAGAATTCAAAATTAATTTGCCTCAGTTCATTTTAGATGACATTTAGCCCAGAAAAGACTTCTGCGTTTCTGGATTGTGTTGATTTTTAATGTCTTCTGTACACAATGAAGCTTAAACGTGCATATGTGGTTTGTACAGCAAACTATGTTGACAGACAATAATTTCAGGAAAGTATTCCTGAGCCCATACAAATTTTGCATGGCCATGTCTGTTTTCATTGCATTGAGGCTAGATGGCTGGTAGATCATAAGCATGGAATAATTACTTTTTACTTTGTCTCTTTGTGCACATGGATTTAACCAGAATCTTTGAATCTATTCATTATACAGTGATACCTCAGTTTTCGTTAAAATCAATTATCATCGGTTTCAGTTTTTGCCGTTTTTTTTCAGCGAAAAATGTGTCTCAATTGTCGTCAATGCCCCGTTGGTTTTCATAGATACATCGATGCTAATTTTGTGAAAAAGTTTTGACCCATGTGTACCCCTCTCTCCCCCTCCACACGCCAAAAAGAGTGTTTCTAAAAAAATATAAAACAAGTAAAATGTTTACTTATTCTTTATATTAGTCTTTCATATTAATTTTATAGTCATTTCTGAATGTTTCTAGTATTTAAGGGGTTGTCCGGGCTTTTTATAAATCTAAAGGCCCCGTTACACCTGCCGACACCGCCAGAGATGTCGGCAGCGACTGGCGGGTACACTGACGTTTTTGGCGCCCCGCCAGCGTCGCCGCCCCCCGTTTACACGGGGAGACACCTCCGGCGAAGGGCTGGCGAGCTCAGAGGTGGCATCGCCGCCGGGGTTTCTCAAAACCCCAGCGGCGATGCAGGATAATGGGAGCCTATGGCTCCCATCTCCTGTCAGCTCACCAGCGGCCGCCTGGTTTCACATCACTGATGTGAATCCAGGCAAGCTGTCACAGCCGCCGACATCGCCCCTTTACATTAGGCGGCATAGGGACGATGTCGCCGCCGATAAGCCACGCCCCTATGTCGCCTATGTAATCGACGGCGATGTGGACTGGTGTGACGGGGCCTTAAGTGTATATCTAGGCTGTCAAATGCTGACAGTTTGTCATTTACACATTATCAGCATTTTGCCACTCTCAGTGCAATGTGTGGCACCCTGCTCACACAGGTAGCCACAGACTTCTCTAATGCACAGCTGGGTTTCCACAGCAGGTACCTACTACATGCAACATCTTCCACCCCGGCACAGTAGGGGGAACCCCACTTGCTGACCTTAAGCAAGTTTCCCTATAAATACTGCTGCTAGGGGAGGAGTTAGTTAGAGTGTGCAGACGCTAAGAGAGATGCGAAGACGTCCTGGTGGTCGGTGCCGCTGTTAGGCCCGAGCCAGTGACCCGGAGTGGCCCTTCTGATGTCCCACCAGCCTAAGTGGGGACAGAAGGCAAGGAGCAGTGAGCCAAAAGGGAAGCAAGGAACTAGCGAAAGTTCACCCTAAGACGTACTGGACATCGGGGATCCGCATCTGTGGGATACTCCAGGACCACAGAAAACCCTGTCACACCGTGGAGACTTCAGTCCCCTTGTGGGTCAAACAGAGGGAGCCAGACCCAGCAGTGTACCACCACAATAATCAGAGAGGGTAACCCGGAGACCACACAGGAGGAGAGACAGACATCAGAGTCAGGAAGAGAGAGGAAGCAAGTCTGGCTGCATGCATATTGGGCTTCAATCACTACAGAGAAACATAGGAGGCCTTATACCCACTTGCTGTGGGGACCCACTGTACAACCTGGTCACCTGTCAGTGCCTTGGAAGTCTTTACCTGCATACCATCAGTAAAAGGTAAAAGAAACTCTTGCAGTGTGCGTGTGTCATTCCTCTCCATTCCGGTGCCCCTCATAGACTTCTTCAACACTCCTTATCCTATCTACAGCTCCAGTACCAGCTGCCCCTTTATACTACGCTGCCCCGGAGGTCCAGCCCTACCTGTAGAGGACTTTGCCAACTTACCGCATTACCATCTACCTCCTGCGGACAGTGGCAGCGCTGGTGACCCATCACCAGAAACTACAGGTGGCGTCACGACATCTTGTATATAGCATCCCATGTAAATATTCCCTTTTCAAAGAAGTCCCTCAGGACATGGGATCAGGCGCGGCCACCACTCGCTGTGACACAGTTAACCCCTTGGAGCCTGATACCCGAGTACCCCACAGCCTGGGGCTCAACATATCTTTCCTGGCATCACGAACAGGATCCCATGCCCGGTATTACAGTGTACTGTGTGCCGTGTTATTGACTGTATTGAGTGACTGTTTAAACTATGCCGCCATTACTGCGGCGAAGAGCGGAAAGAAAGAGCGCATGCCAGCCTGTAGAGCGCGAAACTGAAATTCGCCCCTCGCTCAGCCGAGCATTCCAGAGCGCCGCGGCCCAGTCCGAAAACTCCCAAACTGTTTAACTCTTTCTCTTTAAGAACTGGTTGTAATTCACTAGGGGGGCCTCCAACATGTCGGCCTCCTCCAGTGATGACAAAGGCGCGTTCACTGACCCTAGGAATTACCCGCAAGCCTCAATGGCTGCCTCCAGTAATACTGCCAGCACCACCGGCGCACTGGGTGTACTCGCCCCAATAATGCCGATGTCACTCCCATAAATCCCAGGGGCCAAGTGGTTGCCCCAGTATGACGGACATCCTGATACATTGGACAATTTCAAGTGAAAAATCAATAGTGTCTTGGATATGTATAGGATGACCGGCCAACAATGAGCTGCTGTGGTACTCGGACAGTTAACTGGCGCAGCAGAGAAAGAAAGTGCGTCCTGGTCTGTCGCTGAATGCAGATCTTCATCTGTTGTATTTAACAAACTGAGAGCTACTTTCGAGGAGTGCAACGAGGCTGATATATGCTGCGCTTCCATCACTGCTACTAGAGGCCGGGAGATGATATAAGAACTTATGCCTGGTGTCTGGAAGAAGCACTGCGCGCCCTTAAACATGTCAGCCCCCCCCCAGTGTACCCGATGAAAACAAGTTCCTAATTGAACAATTCACTCGAGGACTGCGATCCCCCGAGGACAGTAAGACTGTACGCTGGTGGTCATTAAGCAGTCCAGATGCTGACTTTAATACCCTGAAGGAGATGGCCATCAAAGGGTTAAGTCCGATAGAGACCTATGAAGCTGCTATCAAACGGTGTTGCAGTGGTGAGGTGCAGGCTACTTCAAAACCATTACCCGTGTCTACAGCCACGCACAATGTTCAATCTGCTCAGCCTGACAAGTATGATTCTCTGCGAGCTGAGATGCGTGCTGAGATGTGCCAAATGAACAAAAACATCACTAAACTAATGGACGCTCTGCAGTTGCAACAAAGCAAAAAGCCAGCGCCAGGACCCCAGCCCCGACCTCAGCGGCTGATTCAACTTGCCGACAGTCTGGAGGATGTACCCTGGATGCGAGGGAAGCAAGCCACAGCGTACCGAGGAAGAACCACTGACCGTTACAGCTCCACTGGGGAGCCCATCTGCCGCCGCTGTAACCGCACTGGTCACCTCGCCAGGAGCTGTCCTTTAAATGGTCAATCCCTGGGGACCGGGGCCAAACCTCTGGATTAGATCAACAGGGCCCAGCCACCTGGTACAAAACCTTCATCGGACAGAGGCCTTTTCTGTCCATTGTACTAGATGGCATCCCGACACCTGCTCTGCTGGACACCGGGTCACAGGTGACCACCATTCCTTATATACTTTATAAGAAGTATGGAGCTGAGGCAGAACTGAAACAGCCTGATCTAGACTTTACCCTTAATGCATCTAACGGTGAACTAATTACCATAATGTGGGTTAAGGAACTACCCATAACGGTTGGGAGGGTGGAGTTGCAGAACCAAGGGGTCTTAGTTGTCGCAGAAGCGAGTAATGCTAATGATCCTAATATAATCCTAGGCACTAATGTTGTTAGCAATTGCATGGAGGAAGTCTTGTCTTTGATTCAACAAATCTCAGACACTGCCAGACCTGGTCAAAGGAAGGTCCTTCAGCGTGAGATCAGAGCCATCCTGCACCAGCAACAGGTAAAAATTACAGGTGGCGAAATTGGTACTGCACGGGTGACAGACACGTTACCTATTGTGATTCCTCCAATGAGTGAATTGATGATTTGGTGTCGAGCAGCTATAGGTCTGAGAGGGCAGGACTATCAGGCACTAGTGGAGCCCATCAGCACTGAGCACAGACCTACACTGTTGACAGCCAAGGGGGTGGTTGACGTACACAATGGGAGAGTACCTGTTCGCATCTTAAATTGTGGTAGTGAGGAGGTTAAATTACCCAGGTATACAACCATTGCTAAATTGTACACAGTCACGAACAACGAGATCCAAACAGTGAAGCCCATACCCTATACCAGAAGGGAAAAACCTGATAAAACCACTGGGCCACTGGAGAACTGGTGTCAACAGCTCCATGTCGGAACTGACATCACTCCTGTGTATGAAAAGCAAGTTGTGTACCGGGTAGTCCAAGAATTTGAACAACTCTTTGGCAAGCATCCACTTGACTTTGGCAGGATAAAAGGGGTACAACATCAAATCCCCACAGGTACACATCCACCAATCAAAGAGCGGTACAGGCCTATTCCACCTGCACATTATCAAAAAGCTAAAGAAATGCTACAGGACATGAAGGACGCAGGGGTTATACGATATAGCTGTAGTCCCTGGACAGCCCCATTAGTCTTAGTAAGGAAAAAAGATGGCAGTATGAGAATGTGTGTAGACTATAGGCAAATAAACCGCATAACACACAAAGATGCTTACCCGTTACCTCGTATAGAGGAAACCTTAGCTGCGTTGAAGTCTGCCAACTACTTCACTACCTTAGATCTCACTAGTGGGTATTGGCAGGTGTCCGTAGCCGTGGAAGACAGAGAGAAGACGGCATTTACAACACCTATGGGCCTATGTTAATTCAACAGCATGCCCTTCGGACTATGTAATGCACCCGTAACCTTCCAGCGATTAATGGAGAGTTGCCTGGGACATAAGAACTTTGAGATGGTACTATTCTACCTGGATGACGTGATCGTGTACTCCAAGACCTATGAGGAACATGTCACTCATCTAGCAGAGGTGTTTGAAGCTCTGGCCAAATACGGGATGAAGCTAAAACCATCAAAATGCCACCTGTTAAAGCCAAGAGTACAGTACCTGGGACATAGTCAGTCCTGAGGGCATGGCCCCTGATCCAGACAAGGTGACAGCAATCAAGGAGTGGCCAGAACCCAAGACCTTAAACGAAGTATGTCAATTCCTGGGTTTGGTGGGCTACTATAGGAGGTTCATAAAGGAGTACACGAAGAAGGCTGCTCCCCTGCAAGACATCCTAGTAGGCCAACCCACAAAGGGAAAGCCATGGAGATGGGGTAAGGAACAAGAAGAAGCGTTCCAAGTGATGAAAGAAGCCCTGACAGGAGAAGAAATCCTTGCTTACCCGGACTACAACCTGCCATTCCTGCTGTACACAGACACCAGCAATGTGGGACTCGGAGCCATCCTTTCTCAAAAGCAAGACAGCAAGGAAAGGGTAATCGCCTATGCCAGTAGGAAGCTGCGCCCACAGAGAGGAACCCAGAGAACTATAGTACCTTCAAGCTGGAATTCCTGGCCTTGGTCTTGGCCGTCACAGAGAGGTTCAAACACTACCTGGCCTCTAGCAAATTTACAGCCTATACGGATAACAATCCACTGACCCACCCGGAAACTGCAAAGTTGGGAGCCATGGAACAAAGATGGATGGCCAGATTGTCCAACTACCGGTTCACCATCAAGTACCGGGCTGGGCACCAGAATGGGAATGCGGATGCCTTATCCAGAATGCCTCACCTGTCGGATGAGGGTATAGATGAAGACGAGCTGGAAGAAGTGGAGTTACCTGCCTTCCATCAAGTAAGAATAATTCAGTGCCAACAAACCCGTCAAGATCTTCCTGCAAGAATGGTGAACCCGTTGCCCCACTCGGTTGGAAAGAGGTACAAGACAATGACCCGGCTGTCAGTCTAATAAAATATCTGACAACCCAGGAGTCAGCAAAGCTGCCTGAAAATCCCCAATCTGAAGCCAAACATCTGTGGAGCAAGCGGAGTAAGCTGTTCATATACTAAGGAAAGCTTTGTCGGAGGTACATCAACCCAAGAACACATAAGATGGCCTGACAAATCATCGTGCCAAAATCAGAAATCCATGTGGTCTTGAACGCTTATCACAACCAGACTGGTCACTTCGGGTGGAAGAAGCTAGAGATGCTACTGAGAGATAGGTTCTTTTGGGTTGGCATGCGGACATCTATTGAAAAATGGTGTAAGAATTGTAAACCTTGCAGCCTAAGAAGAAAAGATTTACAGAGCCAGAAAGCCCAGCTTCATCCCATAGTAACAAAACAACCTCTGGAAATTGTAACCTTGGCCCATGTAAAACTAACTCCAAGTAGATCTGGCTACACCTACGCGTTGACCATGGGAGACCATTACTCGAGATTCTTAATGGTTGCCCACATAAAAGACTTGACAGCTGCCACAGCTGCTAAAACATTTCAAAATGTCTTCAGCAGACAATTGGGATACCGTGAACATGTCCCAACAGATCAAGGATCAACCTTCGAAGCAGAGATATTCCAAGAGTTCTGCCACATGTATGGGTGCAAAAAGATCAGAACAACCCCATAACATCCCCAAGCCAACGGGCTCTGTGAGAAAATGAATCATATCATCATTGACATGCTGAAGATCTTACCCTTAGAGGAAAGAAACCAATGGCCGGAGAAACTACCTGATTTAGTTGATATGTAAAACCACATTCCAGTAAGTTCTACCAACTGTACACCAGCTTACCTGTTGAGAGCCTGTACAGGAAAGTTACCCGTAGACTTGGAACTCGGAGTAGTAGATCCTGAAGCAGAAAACACAATTCCCAATTGGAATACCCATCGCCTCAAACAATACAAAATGGTTCAAGCCTGTGTAAAAGATAGCCTGGAGAAATCCCGTGAAAAACAAGAAAGGGACTATAACAAACATGCTCCAGCAGAACCAATAACACCTGGAAGTATTGTCCTAAAGAGAAAAAGAACCTGACACAAATTGGATGATCAGTGGGAACACGAACTCTACGTTCTACTAGATTCTGGACATGACAACAGCAAAGTCTGCCTTATCAGCAAGAACGGTGGAAAAACCACACAGACTGTTTCCAGAAACCACATCAAAAAGTGTCCAACAGATTGGGAAAACCAAAATCCCTCCAATCAACCAATTCAAGAGATAGAACCAATTCCAGAACAAAGTCCATGTAAAGAACCAAAAGAGAAGGTAATCCCTACCATCTTAGGAGAGTTCCCAGAAGATTGGCCTCAACAAGATGGAGCCATCATAGTGCCAGTGCTAAATTTCTACCAGCCCAATGAAGTGGTACAAAGGAATCAGGAAGAAATACCCGTTGCTAGAGAATCTGAGGATGCTGCAATTGGTACACCTGCTAGCCCTGTAGTGAGACTAAGGCAACGCAGACACTTACCTGACATACCTGCACCAAGCCCTTCACTAGAAACCTCACCTGAGACAGTGACACCTGTGGTGCAAAAATCACACAGAAGCACACAAGGTCAACCCCCATCTAAGTATGGAGAGTGGGCACAGTAAGTCAGAGGTGGAACACACTAAAAAGAAGACATATAAATATTCATTGTAAAGTAAAATGTAAATTGTAAATAGTGTTCAAAAGGTGAAGAGTAGGCAAAAGCCAGGTACACAACACCAAAAGAAGGGTTTTGGCGTAAGGAGCTGTCTAGGGAGAGTAAAAACTTGGCCAAAAGGTGACACCAGGGCCAGGAGGCCTACAGCACTTATGACCGTTAGGCTGGGGTTCCACATAAGCCCTCAGTCCGTTTTTGGCTTCAGTTTTCTCATTTTTTTTTTCTAAGTCCAAAAACTGACAGAAAAACGGATTGGATGTAATAAACACCCTGTCCGTTTTTCTCTGGAGCTCCAAACATTGCCCTGTCCGTTTTTGAGTCAAAAACGTTGCATGCAACGTTTTTGGCATCATTTAAAAAACGCATGCGTTTTCATGCGTTTTTTTAACATGGGGCCCTATGGGAAACGCATGCGCGAACGCATGCAAATGCGCACTTGCGTTTGCGCATGCGTTCGCGCATGCGTTTTTTTAATGAAAATTCCAAAAACGTTCAGGAGTGCAGGAGGCTCAAAAAGCACCCAGAAAAAAAACGGATTGGTGATGAAAATCACTTCCAAAAACGGATTTCTATGTGTGACCACAGCCTTAGAGGCCCCAATAGTACCTAGAACCCCTACGCCGAAAACACCCGTTGTTGTGTATTTTGAACTGTTGAGCCTACAGAGACTTTACCTGTAAGGACTTATTGAACTTTTTGAACTGAACTTTTCCACTTAGAACTTTTACAATTTAAAAGGACTACAGTTTACGGGACTATTGTAGCCACAAACTTTTCAAAGCCTGCGGTGAATGGACTAGCACCGTACGGACTTACCTGATTTCCATTTTTAAAATATTTTTCAGTGCTTTTTGTACATTTTTATATTTTAAGACTTTGTAAATATGTTACCTGTTTTATTGTTGAACATTGTTATTCCTTTTTGTTCAAACAAAAATGCTCAGTCCAGGAGTACTGAAATTACCTAGGGGGGTAAGTGGCGCCCTGCTCACACAGGTAGCCACAGACTTCTCTAATGCACAGCTGGGTACCTACTACATGCAACATCTTCCACCCCGACACAGTAGGGGGAGCCCCACTTGCTGACCTTAAGCAAGATCCGCTATAAATACTGCTGTGTGGGAGGAGTTAGTTAGAGTGTGCAGACGCTATGAGAGCTGTGAAGACGTCCTGGTTGTCGGTGCCGCGGTTAGGCCCGAGCCAGTGACCTAAAGTGGCCCTTCTGATGTCCCGCCAGCCTAAGTGGGGACAGAAGGCAAGGAGCAGTGAGCCGAAAGGGAAACAAGGAACTAGCGAAAGTTCGCTTTAAGACGTACCGGACATCGGGGATCCGTACCTGTGGGATACTCCAGGACCACAGAAAACCCCGTCACACCGTGGAGACTTCAGTCACTCGGTCCCCTTGTGGGTCAAATTGAGGGAGCCATGCAAAAAATAGTAATGGCAGTCTGATTAGGAGCGCTCTAAGGAACAAGCAGACATGTGAGATGTTTTCATAAATGGAAAACCTTTTATTAACTTCTTAGCTCCCCTCACAGCTCCACTGCGCGTTTCAACTGCATACAAACAGTCTTCATCAGGTGGTGTCACTGTTGAAGACTGTTTGTATGCAGTTGAAACGCGTAGTGGAGCTGTGAAGGGAGCTAAGAAGTTAATAAAAGGTTTTTCATTTATGAAAACATCTCACATGTCTGCTTGTTCCTTAGAGCGCTCCTAATCAGACCGTCATTACTATTTTTTGCATGAAAACTACTCCCTTTTTGAGGGACTGGCGGCTGGAACAGCTCAGGAACAGCACAAACAATCTGCCTTGAACAGGAGAGAGGAGAGCGGAGAGGCAGTGCACATACCGCCAGCGGCGGAGGCTGTTAAACTGGGTTGTGCAGGACTTGCACAACCCGATAAGGTGAGTGGCCACCTACCCACGCCACTTAGACGTTTTTAATAAGGGGATCCTACACATTTGCGCCCCTTTTCCTTTTTGTTTTACAAATAGAGGGAGCCAGACACAGCACTGTACCACCACAATGATCAGAGAGGGTAACCCGGAGACCGCACAGGAGGAGAGACAGACATCAGAGTCAGGAAGAGAGAGGAGGCAAGTCTGGCTGCATCCAGACTGGGCTTCAATCACTACAGAGGAACAGAGGAGGCCTTATACCCACTTGCTGTGGGGACCCACTGTGCAACCTGGTCACCTGTCAGTGCCCTGGACGTCTCTACCTGCGTACCATCAGTAAAAGGTAAAAGAGACGCTTGCAGTGTGCGTGTGTCATTCCTCTCCATTCAGGTGCCCCTCATAGACTGCTCCAACACTCCTTATCCTATCTACAGCTCCACTACAAGCTGCCCCTTTATACTACGCTGCCCTGGAGGTCCAGCCCTACCTGTAGAAGACTTTGCCAACTTGCCGCATTACCATCTACCTCCGGTGGACTGTGGCGGCGCTGGTGATCCATCACCAGATACTACAGGTGGCGTCATGACATCTTGTATATAGCATCCTCTGTAAATATTTCCTTTTCAAAGAAGTCCCCCAGGATACGGGATCAGGCGCGGCCACCACTCCCCGTGACACAGTTAACCCCTTGGAGCCTGATATCCGAGTACCCCACAGCCTGGGGCTCGACAAATGCACTGCACCCTGCAGGATGGGGCCTCTTTTGGCTGCCCCAACTGTTCACTCTCAGCCTCTGCCCATCTCACAGTGCTCCATATCAATGGGCAGGGCTCTCTCTCAGACAGCTCCTGCTGGGGTTGAGCAGCACTCGGAGATACTCCCTGGGGATGGCCACACTTTCACACCACTGCACGGTAGACACGCCCATGATGAGCTGTTGTTCTCTTCCATGCAGGGGTCGCCATTTGGAGTCTCTTTAGCCGCACTCGGGTAGCGGCACTCAACTTTCCATTCATCCTGCAAACAGGGCCTTATTGATCCAGGTACATAAGGTGATCCTGCCAACTACACCAAATGTTAAAGGGGCAGGGCATTGTGTGAAGGCCTTGGCAGTCATGGCAAGTGAGGCTAAGTCTTGGCAGTGGAGAAGCCCTGGTTTAGCTGAGCGCACCCCAGCCAGCACCCCAGTGCAACAGTTCAGTTTGTTTTCACCCTCAGCGAGGGTCAAAGCAGACAAAGAGCCTGTTTCTTTAATAAAAAGACTTTTACTTGCAATAACACGTGCCTCGCACTCTACAGAGACATCATGGTCACAATTCTTGAACGTTACATACTTTAGGGAAATTACCGTATATACTCGCGTATAAGCCGAGTTTTTCAGCCCAAAAATTGGGCTGAAAAGTCCCCCCCTCGGCTTATACGCGAGTCATACGGCCCCCCTCAAAGTTTGGCACCCCCACCTCAGTTTCTGGGCCCCCCGCATGCAGCGCTGCACATATACATTACGTGTCTAGCAGCTGTTACCCTCCGGTGGCAGATCGCGGCTCCCGGCTCCGGGCTCCATCTTCCTCTCTGTCTTCCTGGTTGTCATGTGACCGGCGCGATGACGTCATCGTGCCGGTCACAAAGCAGGAAGACAGCGAGGAAGATGGAGCCCGGAGCCGGGAGCCGCGATCTGCCACCGGAGGGTAACAGCTGCTAGACACGTAATGTATATGTGCAGCGCTGCATGCGGGGGGGCCCAGAAACTGAGGTGGGGGCGCCAAATTATGAGGGGGGCCCTGCTGGGGCCCTGTATACTACCACTGGGGCTATATACTACCACTGGGGCTGTATATATACTACCACTGGGGCTATATACTACCACTGGGGCTATATACTACCACTGGGGCTATATACTACCACTGGGGCTGTATATATACTACCACTGGGGCTATATACTACCACTGGGGCTGTATATACTACTGGGGCTGCGTGTATACTACCACTGGGGCTGCTGCTGTATACTACCACTGGGGCTGCTGCTGTATACTACCACTGGGGCTGCTGCTGTATACTACCACTGGGGCTGCTGTATATACCTCTGGGGCTGCTGTATACTACCACTGGGGCTGCTGCTGTATATACTACTGGGGCTGCTGCTGTAACACTGCTGGGGCCTGTATATACCACTGGGGAGGCTGCTGTATACCACACTGCTGGGGGCTGTATACCTGTGCTGGGGTCCACCCTCGGCTTATACACGAGTCAATAAATTTTCCCAGGTTTTGGGGGCAAAAGTAGGGGGTCGGCTTATACACGGGTCGGCTTATACACGAGTATATACGGTACTTCAATACAATTTAGTGCAGACTGCTCCTCAATACTCTTGTGTTGTCCCTTCCACACCATTTTGTTTTGCCTCAAATTCATAAAGTCTCTCCACAGTATGAGCTCTATCCCATTCATAGGGAACTGTTCTGGGGACCAATTGGTTCCTGCAATGAAAAATTTCCTTCGAAGCAAGCATACTGACGACTTGTTAAGTCAAGTCTATGTAGAAGTCCACTGCACACGTACCATAGGGAACAGTCGCTGCTCGGGGTGACCCACTCAAGACAGGGGTTGAGTACCAATGCCAGTGGAAGTCCCACTCACTTGCGTTCTGGACTGAGGTCCCACTCCTGTACTTACAATCCCGGGCTGATCCAGAGGATTTGGCTTAATTCACTCCTTTGGTCTCTCTCTGTGCCTCCATTAGACACAGTTTTTCACACACTGCTCTGGTCACACTTCCTGCCCTTTCACCTCCATGCAGACTCTTTCATTCCTTACACCACACACCTAGTGGGTGGACACTCACCAGCAGGCTAGAAAAACTTTTATTTTGCTTAATAACAAGTTTAACCCTCAGTTAGGCTGTTTTGTTCCTGTCCGTGGGGATCCTGCGCCGACGCTTTCTCCCATAGGGAGCTGCTGAATCTTATGTCACAGAGGGGGAGGAAAAATCCTGTTCCTCCTCCACTCTGTGACAAAAGGGACATGAGAGGTAGGGGGAAGAAATGGGAGAGATAGTAGAGGGGGGAGGTGATTATGCTGCAACTCTTGTACTAATATCACTACAGTCTCTGCTGTTTGAGAGAGATTTCTATATGTTTATATGAACATTTGTTTTCCTGCATACATGTAATGTGTGCATCTGCTGAGCAAATATATAAACACAATGAAATATCTCAGACAGCACACACTACACATATGCCTCAGATACACACAATGACACTGCTTTATGCTGAAGGGAATTGAAGATGCCAGAGCTACAGCTAAGAGCCCATACCTTCCCCCTCCTTACACCTCTGCAGTGAGTACTTTAAAACAAGATCTGCTGCCCTGGAGAGCAGCACAGACAGGAGGGTACAGACCCCCCCATGTGGGTGATTTCCACTGAACTTTGGTTGTATGCCTGCAGAGAAGGGCAGTGCAGCGCAGTGATATCACTACATGAATATTCAATTTGTGAGGAGTGAGCAGTAGAGAAGTAAGTGATCACTCACTGTGATTGACAGATGGAATACATTTTTTGCAGTTTACAGAGGATAGGGGGTGAGCATAAATAAAAGAAATACATGAATAGAAAGAGCTTCACCAGAGAAATTAGAAAATAATGTCAGTTACATATGGATTTTTGACCTGACAGATTCCTTGTAATAGTAAATGCTGAATTCTACTTGTGAGTGCTGGAATAATTTCTTTCTATGGATTCTTTAGAGCCTTAATATAAAAAATACAGTGCGTACAATAAAAAGGTGTAACATATAAAGATAAAAATGACACACAAATATGCAGAACAGTTCTAAAATAAAAATGAAGAAATAACAAAAAATATCTAGTTGTCTTTTGTTTCCATGAGAGGACGCTAAAAGGAATTATGGATCACAAACTGCAAGCATATGTTACCCCAATATGTGAACAACTTCTTTTGTCCAACCCTGCTTTTATATGCTTGACCCTCGGCTCATGTTCCCAGGATGGCTTAGATTGCAATATTAAAATTGCTGTTTTGTAATTGGGCTATAGACTACTTGGGCAAGTACCTTGCATATTAACTTTCTTGTGCCTCTGTCACTCCTCTTTATACAGTGGATGGAAAATATTCTGCCTGGTTACAGACCATTTGGTAACCCCTTGAAGATCAGAGTCCTAGAGCTGACGATGCTCTAATTGACTATTGGACACTTCCAGGGAAAGCCCTATTATTCTTGCAATACTGGTAAATCCAGTTGGTCAACTAAATGTAACTCTACAGCTGGCTTCACACCACGGTTTTTACCATCCTGTTCTGTTCGTTTTTAAAAGAACAGAACAGGATCATTTTTAGCCTCCCATGTAGCCCTATGGTGCCAGATTGGTCATAAATATCCATCCAGTTTTGTGAATTCAGTCCCGGATTAATTTCTGTCCTGTTTTTCACCGGCCCCAAAATTGGAGACTGCTCTGATTTTTGGCTCCAATGAAAAAATTGGACCAAACCGGACAGAAACTTATTCGGGACGATACGGCACACATAGCATGGAAGTCTATGGGTGCCAGATTCGGGAAAAAATTGGATTGTTTCCTGGATCTGGTTTTAGTGTACTGAACATGCTCAGTACACTAAAACTGCTCTGTTCCTGTAATTTCACTTTAGCAGTGTATTTGCATACACTGCTAAAGTGAAATTAAGTAAAGGAATGGTTAAAAATAAAAAAAATAAATTCTCTCCTGTTCGCTGTGTGTCCCACTATGCATTGACCTCCGATGGCTAAAGGACCTTAATCAGCTGATTGGGAAGGGGTGGGGCAACCCAATCAGCTGATGGGTCACATAACCACATCAGCGCAGTTTAAATCTTTAATCTCCCATCAGCTGATCGGGTTGCCATGACCCTTCCCAGTGATCTGATTAATGTCCTTTAGCCATCAGAAGTGAATGTATCGCGGGACACACCGCGGACAGGTGAGAATTTATTTTTTTATTTTTAACCATTCCTTTACTTAATTTCACTTTAGCAGTGTATGTAAATACATTGCTAAAGTGAAAGTGAACAGCACTGACACCACTTGCCTGCGCTTTGCAGGCTCAGCTCCCCTTTCTGTGTCCAGATTCCTCAAAATCCTGGATCCGGACACAGAAATGCCATCCGGAGTTTACAATCTGGGCCTCTCCATTCCTGTCCGTGGGGTCCTGCAAAAAATAGGATCCCATGGACAGGAACAAAACCGTAGTGTGAAGCCAGCCTACTACTCTGGCTGCTTTGCTGTGGAAGCTATTCATGTCGTGGGTTGCCCTATGTCTCAGTTCCTGTGCTGGCTATGCTGGGTTCTTGTCTGTGCCTAGCATGTGGACGGCCACACCTTCCCAGCTTTTAATAGGGGTGGCATGTGCCTTAAATTGCTGACCCCAGCCTACTTCTGGGGGGCAGTTCCTATTTAAAGTTCCCTTTCCCTGTTGGGCATCACCAGAGCTTTGCATTAGGTTTGTGAATCTAGCCATGTGTGTTGGTCAAGCATGCTTCTCCTGTGCAGCCTTTAATACCAGCTCTAGTTCTGTCTCTAATCAGTCTTGTGTAAGCTGATGTCTCTGTCTATGTCCCTTGGCCCATCCTGTCTGTGTTCCTTTGGTACCAGCCTCCCTGCCTTGTCTCTGGAATCCTTCTGTGCCTTGTACTTGGAACCTAAAGACTTTTAGTTTCCTGTATCTGGCGTCCTGTATCCGGTGTCTATTCATTTTTTTAAGTTGAAGTCCGGTGTTCCTGCTCAGCGTGTACTATGCTGTGCTCATGCCACTGTGCTATGTTTGCATTGTCCATCTCCAGTCCGCTCCTGCGGTGCTTGTGTCACTCAGCTCCTGTCCATGCTTGTTGTGCTTGCCCTGTTCTGCTGTGCTTGTACTACTTAGCTCCAATCCGCTCCTTTAGTGCCCATGTCATGAAGCTTCGATCCGCTCCTGCGGTTGTTGCACCATATAGCACGCCTCACATCGCCGTTGGCCTGGCGGCAGGGAAGCGTAAGCAAAGCACATTCCGTAACAGATCTAGAAGGCAGCACATTGAGTGCATTCTGGGAATTCTGACTGCAGATAACAGTGGCTATGAAGGCTGTCTCCCCGGGGAATACCACTTTCCCATTATCCTGACAATCTGGGTATACTAGATGGCTATGTCCTCTCTAGATGCCAGAGAGATGTTTTATGAATTTTATTATTTTTCTATGACACATTTGTATTTGGGGACACTGTTTTCCAATATGTTTATTTGGTTATGTGGACAGATTGTGAGTTTTATGGAATATCATGGCCATAACCATGGTTTATTGAGTACTCAAGGCCAGGGTGTCTTTTTTAAATGTTTTCAAATGTTGTGTCTAAGTCCTATATCGTATTCATATTTACTGTATGTGTTGCAGATGATATCACATTCAAATCTAGGGAAGGAACTCATTTAAATGCACTACCATTTTTCCCCAGCATTACATTGTCTGCACTGACATATTTTTTCCTGTAATATACCCTTTTACCACATTTTGCCAAGTAGGCATCCAGCAACATATACCACCTGTTTCTGATTATATTTTTTCAATAGGGGATCATTTACCATCTTTTCCCTAAAGTAATTCAGAGGTATCTCCCCATCGACATGATTTAAAGAGGACTTGTCACTCCCATGGTGCATGGTAATCTTAATGCAGCACTGAATGCAGCATGCCTGCTGCATTCAAGGAAGAGGTCCCCCATGGCTTTAGCCCCTCTGTGCGCTGAGAAATAGACTTTATAAATCGTACATATAGTGGGTCTGGAGGGCATTCCTTCTTATGGAGTCAGTACTGGCATGAAGGTTTTTCCCTGTCTCCGGCCATTCTGCGCCGCCTCCTGCTGCTCTGTTCCTCCTCCTTGTCCGCCCCACTGCTCACCTGCACCGACGTCTAAGCTTCTGTTCTCACGTAGGTGCACAATGAGGACAGGAGATGGCGGCTGACGTCTGTCCCGCAGCACCGGTACCATTACCGGAACCGTAGGCGGCGACACAAACACTTTTTTTCCCCCTTTTTCACCACCAGGGCCACGGGACCGGGCAACAGGCCCCAGGGACATCCCCCCATGAACTACAGCCGGTGAGCGGGTACCCCACGGCCCTGGTGCGGGTCAGTTGTGTTCAAAATAATAGTAGTGTGTTCAAAAACATATGTTAAACCCAAAATCTTTATAATAATTTTTATTTCCATGCATTGGGAACATTGCACACTGTTTTCTATATAAAAACATGAAGAGAAATACCGTATATACTCGTGTATAAGCCGACCCGTGTATAAGCCGACCCCCCTACTTTTGCCCCCAAAACCTGGAAAACCCATTGACTCGTGTATAAGCTGAGGGTGGACCCCAGCACAGGTATACAGCCCTCAGCAGTGTGGTATACAGGCCCCCCAGTGGTAGTATACAGCAGCCTCCCCAGTGGTAGTATACAGGCCCCAGCAGTATATACAGCAGCCCCAGTGGTATACAGCAGCCTCCCCAGTGGTATATACAGGCCCCAGCAGTATATACAGCAGCCTCCCCAGTGCTATATACAGGCCCCAGCAGTATATACAGCAGCCCCAGTGGTATACAGCAGCCTCCCCAGTGGTATATACAGGCCCCAGCAGTATATACAGCAGCCTCACCAGTGCTATATACAGGCCCCAGCAGTATATACAGCAGCCTCCGAGGTATACAGCAGCCTCCCCATTAGTGGTATATACAGGCCCCCATCAGAGGTTACAGCCCCCCCAGTGATATATACAGGCCACAGCAGTATATACAGCAGCCCCAGAGGTATACAGCAGCCTTCCCAGTGGTATATACAGGCCCCAGCAGTATATACAGCAGCCTCCCCAGTGCTATATACAGGCCCCAGCAGTATATACAGCAGCCCCAGTGGTATACAGCAGCCTCCCATTAGTGGTATATACAGGCCCCCCATCAGAGGTTACAGCCCCCCCAGTATATACAGCAGCCCCAGAGGTATACAGCAGCCTCCCCATTAGTGGTATATACAGGCCCCCATCAGAGGTTACAGCCCCCCAGTGATATATACATCCCCCCAGTGATATATACAGGCCCCCAGTTGTATATACAGGCCCCCCGCAGTATCTACAGGCCCCCACGCACTATATACAGGCCCCCCCGTTTCCCCCCCCCCCCCAGTGGTACACGTACACAGGCCCCCGGTTGCAGCCGCACACCTGTAAAAGAATAGCTTTCATACTTACCCTCCTCGCTGTGATCGCGCGTCCTCGTCTCCTTCCCGCTTCTACCCAGCATCATGTGACCGCGCACAATCACGTCATTGTGGATGCGCCGGCCGCCGGGTAGAAGCGGGAAGGAGACCGGAGGAGCGCGGGTAACAGCGAGGAGGGTAAGTATGAAAGCGATTCTTTTACAGGTGTGCGGCTGCAACCGGGGGCCTGTGTACCACTAGAGGGGGAAACGGGGGGGCCTGTATATAGTGCGGGGGGCCTGTATATACTACGGGGAGGGTGCGGGGGGCCTGTATATACTACGGGGAGGGAGCGGGGGGCCTGTATATACTATGGGGGTGGAGCGGGGGGCCTGTATATACTACTGGGGTAGGGCAATGTAATATGCACAGCTCCCCCTGCCGCTGATGGACAGGGGGATGCAGTGCATATTGCATTGCACTAATGAGCGGCCCCACGTGACCGGGTGCTCATATTACAGCCTCCCCCTGCCTGATACAGCCCCCGGACAATGCGCTCCCCACACTCAGCCGTATACTGACTCGTGTATAAGCCGAGGGGGGGACTTTTCAGCACAATTTTTGTGCTGAAAAACTCGGTTTAAACACGAGTATATACTGTATCTATAATTTTTAACTACGGTACTTTACAAAAAAGAACAAAAAATAAACATTGGGTTGTTAAAAAATAACAGTATCAGCATTTGGCTTTACACACTCAAACTATGTGTTCTGTTTTTTTTGTTGTTTTGTTTTTTTAGGATTTAGCATTCCTGTGAATCACTAACCTAACATTTAGTTGTATAACTACAGATTTTTAGAACTGCTTCACATCTATGTTGCATTTTTGTCAATCAATTTCTGGCACCTGTCAACTGTTATTCCAGCCCAGAATGCTTTGATTAGATCCCATAATTTATTTGCATTTGTTGGCTCTGGCTCAAAAACGGCATTTTTGATGTCACCTCACAAGTGTTTTATTGGATTAATGTCCAGGGATTGGGCTGGCCACTCCAATTTTGTTGGACTGGAACCAAGATCTTGCGTGCTTAATGATGTGTTTAGGGTCATTGTCTTGTTGAAACAACCATTTTGATGGCATTTTCTCTTCAGCGTAAGGCAACATGACCGCTTCAAGCATTTTGATATATGCAAACTGGTCCAGGATCCCTGGTATGCAGTAAACATGCCTGGCACCATAATTAGACAAACATGCCTATATCTTTAGGCCAAGTTGATGTGCTCTTTGACAAATTGTACATCTTTTTTTGTTAACAGGGAGACTTTGAGGTGACTTCTTGCTAATAGATTAGCTTCACACAGGCATCTTCTGTCACAGTACTCACAGGTAAGGCTGGGGTCACAGTTGCATTTTTCACAAGCGTTTTTGGAGGCCTACGTTTTCAAAAACGCATGTAAAAAACGCACCCATAGGTCCCCATGTTAAAAAACGCATGCCATAGTAGCAAAAAAGCATGTGTGACAGTACCATGTGTTTTTGGTGCATTTCCAAAAATGCATGCGTTTTTTAATATGGGGCCTTATGGGAAACGCATGCAAAAACGCATGTACAATTAGTGCCATTCAAAAACGCATGCGTTTTCCATAGGAGCCCATGTTAAAAAAACGCATGCGTTTTTTTAACATGGGCTCCTATGGAAAACGCATGCGTTTTTGAATGGCACTAAATGGTACTAATTGTACGTGCGTTTTTGAATTGCGTTTTCCATAAGGGCCCATGTTATAAAAACGCATGCGTTTTTCAAAACGCACCAAAAAATAGTACATGCACTATTTTTTGGTGCAGATTTAAAAACGCAGCCAAAAACGCAGGGAGCCATCACACACCTTAAAAAACTCATGCTGACATGACAAAACGCATGTAAAAACGCATGAGTTTTTAAAAGGCACTAAAAAACGCATGTCAACTGTGACCCCAGCCTAACTTCAGACTGTCTTTGATCATCCTGGAGCTGATAGATGGCTGAGCCTTTGCCATTCTGGCTATTCTTAGATGCTAAGTGTCTCATTTTTTTCTCCTTAGGTATCTATATTCTATTAAGTTTAAAATTGCATGTCTTAGTATTACAGAGTGCAGCTATCTTTTTGTTACATACATTCTAGACCAGTGATGGCGAACCTATGGCACGTGTGCCAGGGAGGGCACTCAGAGCCCTATCTGCTGGCACTCGGCCTTGCCTCTCACTGCCACTTTGAACTGCTGGTGCCATCGTGCCATTCCAAGCTAAAATCTATCTTCTGTCTATCCAATATTCTGCAATTATTTTTCCATACAGATCAATCCACCTGCTGTATCTGGAAAGGGCAGTGGGAGCGGCTCAGCTTCAATGTGCAGTAAGTTCACATGAGCTGGACAACCACTGCTGAGTAGAAGAGAAGACAGCAAAGGTAAGTTTAAAATCAATTAATTGTTAAAATAATAGAATTGATCATCAGGGTTTCAGGACTACAAGCACTGTATAGGGAAGAGAGTTGGCATCTACTGGATCTTCCCCCTGTGCAGCGATTATGACGGCCACTGCAGTAATTTGGGTTAAATTGCCATGTTGGCACTTTGCTATAAAGAATTAGGTTTTGGGTTGCAGTTTGAGCACTCGGTCTCGGAAAGGTTCGCCATCACTGTTCTAGACAGACACAAACACATACAGACTCCAGAGGATTTACCATCAATCTTTCTCCTCTCCAGCCCTTTTGAACGGGGACACTATACTCAGATGACAAGCCCAGCAGAGTACAAGACCTGTGGTGACATAAACATTTAGATGTTATTGATGTCATTAATGGCTGTCAGTCTTCACATCTGAAACTACACTAATAATGCTATTCAGTATAGATATTTTAGATGACCCTGCCACACCAAAAGAATATATTCATAGAATTTTCTACAGCAAAGAAAATTCTATGAATATATTCTTTAGTTGTGCCAGTGTCATCTAGGAGGGGAGCTACAGAACAACAGAACTTCTACAACCCACTAACTACATAGAATAACTTTCTCTACAAAGTCTTAAGGGTCCGTTACACGCTACGATATCGGTAACGATATCATTTTGTACGTCACATCTTTTTGGGTGGAGCAACAACGTTATTGCGTGTGACAAGTAGAAACGATCAACGATAAGTCGGCTGTTCATTGATGGGAGGTTTTTGAACCGGACCTAAAACCATTCGATGATCATCTATCCAACCTGCAGCATCGATGTGTGTGACACCTTGATAACGATGTCCTTAACAACTTCACCTATTCAGAACTGAAGAACGTAAACGATCAAACGACCGCAAGTATCGTTCGCTTGTCGCAGAATCGTTGCTGCGTCGTTAACGATATCTGTACGTGTGACATTTCACTAGCAATTATTGAACAACGTTCAAGCAATCTAGGTCACTATCAGTGTACACACCCCCCTGAGGAAAACAGGGAAACACGTGTCGGGGCTCCCTGACAATGTGAGCTTCTCCCTTCACTATATCGGTATGCAATGCACTTTATTGCCATAGTGTGTCTATAGGGATTTGTGCAGACTATTCAGTACAGCCTATTCTGTCAGCTACTTGAATGCATTGTACATATGATTTCACTGATAGCTGTAACTATTGATACTCTGTGGTTGTTTACATTATACCCCTGGTGATTGATGTACTTTGCGGCACACAGTGCCTGTATCTCAGTCAGTACCTTCCTTCTTTATGTATAATACACGGATTGAAAACTTGTCTGTTTGCTATAAGATTGTATTAACCATTTAAAATTACTTGCAAGCAAACAAGTGGTCGTATCCAGTTTATCTAGGTGCATTTATAAGTTTTTTCATGGATGTTATAGCTAGCTTGGATAGCAGGATTCCCCCAGCATAAATAGGAGGGGAGCCACAAAAGTTGATAAAAAGAACAAGCAGACCAGTAGAAATTAACTTTACTGTGAATAGCACATAGTCGGGCGACGCCTGAGTTTGCCTTTTTTGATTCCAGACACCAGAGAAAAAAATCAGGCAGAATGTACAAATCTGCATTCTGAACAGAGCCCAACACCGCCTTGACAGTCGGAGAACTTTGTGAAAACTCTGTGTGACACTGACAGAATTCAGAGAGGATGGAAGAAAATGTTGATCAATTCTTCTCCACATCCGGGAAAAATGGATCCCACTCTGATCAAACTTGAATCATAGTGTGATCAGAGACTGATTATCATTATCGGACCATTTTTCTCGCATGGAGAAAGTACGTTTATTTAACCCTAGGCTTGGTTGTATTTGGTTTTGGCAACATTTTGGAAAATATATAATTTATTATATAACTTTCATAATTAATTTTTAATGAAAAAATAGAATAATAAAGTGGGGTTATTTTATGATGATCATAGATTTTTTTTAATATATATTTTTTCCCAAAAAATATTTTGCTTACAATTTTATTATTCATTTTTTTAAAAGATGTACCTATATACTGTATCTATTTGTTGTGATAAAATTGTAATTGACATTGATTCCATGGTACGTTTATCTGTCTGCAAGGTAAATATAATGGCTAGTGATGAGTGAGTACTGTAATATTTGTAATTGCTATACTCGTTATGAGTACTTTCTAATACCGTATTTTCCGCCGTATAAGACGACTTTTTAACCCCTAAAAATCTTCTCCCAAGTCGGGGGTCATCTTATACGCCGGGTACCTACTGGGGAAGAGAATTGCCGGCATCTGCAGGGGTGCCACCGTGCTTAATATAAGCCCCCCACGCCCCGAAAATGAGCTGTGCAGTGCAGGCAAAAAAAAATAAAAATTATACTCACCTGCCTCTGCCGTCCATGTCCTCCGGAGCTTCCCGCTGCCACTGCCACCGTGAACTAAGACGCCGGGCTCCATAGATGAACGATAATAAGCCATCAGCCAATCAGGCGGCTGCTGGTGTCTGATTGGCTGCAGCATTACCGTACATCTCCTGTACGGAGGTAATCTGCGCCGTTCAGTGTGGATGTTGGCTTATAGTTACTATATAAAGTTCCCTATGGGAGATGGGTCATGAGGTGTACTAATAGAGCATTCGCCCGTCCTGATATAATTGAGAAAGCATCTAGCGAAACGCGTCTGGGGGCACCCGGACACCTACAATCCCCCCTTGATATGGGTAAGTTCTGAGGCTATAGGAAGGGGTAAGTAAGTTATACTGCTTGCACCATACGGGTTTGTGCAATATTACAAAGCACCTTGGGGAATGTGTGGAATGAGCTGGGCATCTCTGTCCTTGATGTGGCTAGTTTGTGGAAATAGTGAATTGGATATTTGTCCAGCACTGTCCCATATGACAATTATATCAGGACGGGCGAATGCTCTATTAGTACACCTCATGACCCATCTCCCATAGGGAACTTTATATAGTAACTATAAGCCAACAAAGCCATACACCTCAGACCTTAGACCTCATATCAGAAAATGGGGGAATAATACTCTGAACCTGGGATTTTATAGTCACAAGTCACTTTAAATTTGATCATTGTATGAAATAAATTTACTACTAAGATGTATCTTCATGAAGTGCTATGAGAAAGATTTTATATGCATGGTGAAATTATTTAATAAAATCTTATTGTTATTCCAACATAGCATGGGTTATTTTGATACACTTATTTTGAAATGGAGCCAAAAACTTCCTTCTTTGAATGGTATTGATGAGCATTGTAACAGGAGGGGCTCACTCTGGCCACTGGCCGAAACAAAACTATACCTTGTAAGGGCAACACTCTTCTTTATTTTTATAGTGCTCAGAGAGCCTAGATGAACAAGAAATGTCCCCTTTTGAAAAAAATCATGCCCACATTGCACCAAAATGGCAACAATTCACCCAGAATAAAAAGTGAAATTCAACAAAATACCTCTGTTAGCATTCTGAAAATACTGCTGACATACTCAGTTGGTTGCTGGAATGCGTACAAACAAAACTGTGTATGAGTGCAAAACCACTGGTACGTCCCCTGTTACCTGCTTTTCAATAAATTGTCCAGGAAGCATGCTCTGATGCCACCTGCACAAAACCTGCAGTTGCACATACACAACAAACATTTAGCATTGGACAGTGGACGTATATCACATATACTTCAAGTGTCAAGCAAAATGTGACCCCCAAAACTGGGAACATTGAATAGTGCGTGGTTTCTGCCAAACACCATTACATGGTAATAGTACTGCTTTGGATTTTACAAACAGTATAGGACTGTATTAATTAATGAGCTTTTGATGGCATAATCCTACCTAAATGTGAGCAGCAAAACAGCATGCAATATGGCCTGGTGCTTGCTTGGCAGCAGGCAATAGGTAATGTTTGGACTACCGGTTTGTGGAGAACAATAACTGCCTTTTTCAGTGAAGTGTTTTGGACAGCATAAGCCAGCCTGTTACCACAAAAACAGCGGGTAACATGGCCTAGTGTGTGGTTGGTAGCAGGCAGTAGGAAATGTTTGGACTACTGGTTTGTAGAGAGCAATACCCACCTTTTTAAGTGGGGTTTGTAAACAGCATAAGCCAGCCTAATACCACAAAAACAACGGGTAAGGCTAGGGTCACACATAAGCCCTTGGTCCGTTTTTGGCTTCATTTTTGTCATTTTTTTTTCCTAAGTCCAAAAACTGACAGAAAAATGGATTGGATGTAATAAACACCCTGTCCGTTTTTTTCTGGACCTCAAAACCTTGCTCTGTCCGTTTTTGAGCCAAAAACGTTGCTAGCAACGTTTTTGGCATCAGTTAAAAAACGCATGCGTTTTTTTAACATGGGGCCCTATGGGAAACGCATGCGTTAACGCATGGCACATATAGGCACCTGCGTTAACGCATGCGTTAACGCATATGCGTTTTTAATGAAAAAAAATGAAAAAATTACTAAGTCCAAAAACTTTCAGAGGTGCAGGAGGCTCGAAAAGCACCCAAAAGAAAACGGATTGGTGATGGAAATCACTTCCAAAAACGGATTGCTATGTGTGACCTCAGCCTAACATGGCCTGGTGTGTGCTTAGTAGAAGGCCGTAGGAAATGTTTGGACTACTGGTTTGTGGAGGGCAATAACCACCTTTTTACGTGAAGTATTGTGGACAGCATAAGCCAGCTTGTTACCACAAAAACAGCGGATAACATGGTCTGGTGCGTGCTTGGTATCAGGCAGTAGGAAATATTTAGAATAGTGCTGCTTTGCATTGGCCAATGTGGACAGCAGAAGCACCAGCGGGTTAAATTGCCTGGCTCAAGGTTTGTAGTAGGCAGTTTGGACTACAGCTGCTTAGCATTGGGCAAACCACCTTTTTGTAACTTGGAGAGAAGCACCAGTGGGTTTCATGGCTTGGTGCGAGTTTTGTAGCAGGCAGCAGGAAATATTTTGACTACTGTTGCTTAGCATTGGGCAAACCGCCTTTTTGTAATGTGGGACAGAAGCACCAGTGGGTTAAATAGCCTGGTGCAAGGTTTGTAGCAGGCAGTAGTAAATGTTTGGACTACTGCAACTTTACACTGACTCTGCTGGAGTAACTCGCCCTTTCTGTAGTCTAACTCTGTACTGTGTCTCTTCAGCTCTCAAAAGAGCTATTGTTTTGGTGGTATTATTCAGCTGCTGAATGGATCCTTTCAATTGTCCCTGCTCCAATATCTCTCCCTTGCTAATCGACACTGAGGTAGTATACACTAGAGGTAGCCCTGAAAACTGTTTTTGTGTCATGAAGAGGCCTAATACTCTCTCTAGCAGCTGAGCGATCTCTCCCTATGCTTCTCCAATGCTGGCTCTGGATGCAATGTGGGCAAAATGGCGGCGGCAGGGCTTAAATAGACTTTATGATGCTGGGCGGCCAGCCAATCACAGTAAATCCATAACCAAATGTCTGCAGCATTACAGTAATTGGTTAAGAAGCCCAGCATGTTTAATGGCTGCAATGGAAACGTCAAAATTGCAGGGCGGGACATCCGAATATAGCGAGGTGAGTACACAAAAACTTGCAGAATAACGAGTAATGCGAATAACGTACTATTCGTCCAAATAGCGAATAGTAATGAATACAGTCACTCGTGACAAATAATGGCTGATCATACTATTCAGGAGAATAAAGATTGTTTTAAATTGACAAATGTTTATTTAATTTTGCATTATATCCAATGGGCAATAGTATAAAGGGCTGTGCTAAATGTATTCAAGTGATTTAGCATGCAATCTTTGAAATGTCATCTCAAAATGAAGAAGGAGGCTGAGGAGATATGGAACGAAAAACTATTATACAGAAAACCTCAGGCCATCAAATTATGTACTAAATTATTATTTTATTTTGCTAAGCCTCAATTGTCTTGTTGAGTTATTCTCCAAAAGGAAATCCTTGGCATGAGAGAACCTACATTATAATATTAGTCAAGTGGATTTAATGTTATGGCTGATGTACTGAACACATAAAGAATTTGACATCACAGTAAATGTTGATTTTTCATGCCACCATTTTTTCCGGTATTTATATATACCTGAATCACAGCTCTGCATTTCTAGATCAAGCACACAGCTAAAAAAATAAAGTTCCACAACGTTTATATAACTGATTTATCTTCCATACGTAAAATCCCAATTTAAAATCCTGCTCTGACACAATCTAAACCCACATTTTCAGCTTTATTCTCTACAACGCATTACAGAAAATGTAACAAAGACAGAAATACTAAATCCTCTTAGTACTGACAGTACACTATTCTCTTGCCATCTGGTTCCAGGTCACTAGGTCCAGACAGACCAACATTCTTAATTGGCACTGAAGATTTAAATGTCCAAACAGGCTTTTCCTGAAGCTACGGCCTTCAATCTATGAAGAAAGCATGGCCCTCACAGTTCTTAGTATTAATAATAAAAAAAGACCTGGACTGCCTAAACCAGTCTGCATGATCTGAAGCCAGGTGGAAACCATATAGTAATGAGCTACTCGTCCCTCCAGCAATGAAGCATCTGAAGCAGAAAACAATCTTGCCTGCTGTCTAGCATCTCGACAGGAAGCTTATTAGAGGCTTTGCTGAGTCACATCATATAGAAATGTGAAAATAAGAGAAGGGAAAGACCCGATAACAGGAATAGTATATGTGTAATTATCAGATGTGTCCTGAAGTGTGAGGTACAATATAATCCACACGTAGTCTCCACAGGGAGATCGTGAAGAAGCCAACTAATGTGCCGGAGCGCTGACCCTCTTTGTAACACTCCTTTGACTTAATAATAACAGCTGGCCTCTCAAGTATTTGTCACAAATTTAACAAGCCTAAGACAGCAAGATGCATTTACTAGTAAATGTGAAGGAGGCATCACTGAATCAGGAACATAAATGGGGTCATTTCAGGGAGGGGTTTCATAATTGCTCTTTAAAAGAGCAACAGCAACACATTGGTTTGCTTTCAAGTAAAATTCAGCAAAGCAAAGTTACTAAAAAATACTTGGGCAAAGGAAAAACATATATTACAATTATTATACAGGCTTTACTCCATCCATTGATATGTACACTTAGCACCTGTAAAGAATAAGCTCACTTTTAGGGCAGAATAATATTTAACTTTTGTCGTTTGGGGGGTTCACAATTTCCCGAATGAATAAAAAGAACCTACCTGATTTGACTTCCTGTACAATTTGCTGTACCGCTGTCAAATTCCCAAACATTGAATGACCTGTAGGTGTAAGACTACTATGAAGTCCCTCAAGGCAGGACAAGTAGAATTCTGTACATTAAAAGCACTCAAAGTAAGAATTAGTGACCTCAAATAAAGCTCAAGACTTATGGTGGGTTTACACGTCGCGATATCAGCGTCCAACTCCGACCCAACTCCGACCAAAAGTCACGTGGTTCGGGAGTTGGACCCGATATCGTTCGCTGCGTTGTACGGTTTGAACGTACAATGCGATGCTGGAACGATGCCTAAACGATATCGGGGTTGAATGAGCGTGCTATTCAACCGCCCGATATCGGATGGCCGTTGTAGCCGCATCGTCCTGTGTGACAGCCCAACTACGATGTGTACGGCCACGTCACCCATTCACTACCATGTTAACTGGTCGTTCCTGGGTTGGTGGGCGTACACATCGTCGGGACGTTGTATCCTGATATCGGGCTGTGTAAAACGGCGATGCGATGGCGGCAAAAGCGCGCTCAAAAAGTGCGCCCCCGCGTCGTTGGCTGCGATATCGGGCCGATATCGCGACGTGTAAACCCACCATTAGACCTTAGGCCACATGCACACGCTGAATATCTGATGAGTTTTTTACCTCAGGATTTGTAGCCAAAATCAGGAGTGGATAATTAAATACAGAAGTGGTGCAGGTGTTTCCATTATACCTTTGCTCTGATTGTTCCACTCCTGGTTTTGTCTACAAATCCTGAGGTAAAAAACTCAGCAAATACTGAACGTGTGCACATGGCCTTACTGTGTAAGACCAAGACCTCATACACATGGCAGTATGTAGGTATCTTGTATAAATAGTTGTAAATCAAAACCAGAAATTAAAGATTTACACCAGGGATCTCAAACTCCAGGCCTCAAGGGCCACACACAGTGCAGATTTTTAGGGTTTCCTTAGCAATAGACAGTTGGTAATTTAATATCCTGCACTGATGATGATCCCAACTGTGAAATGCTAAGGAAATCCTGAAAACATGCCCTCGAGGCCTGGAGCGTGAGACCCCTGATTTAAGCCTATTCATTGTTTTGACCTGTACTTGGCTCACAACAACTGATGCAAAACATAGACCAAAAAGCTGTTAAATGAAATAAGGAGGCAAACTAAAGGCCCAATTCCTTATTGTCTTTGTGCTTATTGTCTGTTTTTTGTTTTCTTTTGTGTGTTTTAAGTCTTTTTTAAGTGTTATATGTGCTGTCATGTGTTTTTTTCTTGTTTTCCACTTTGTGGACAGAGTTTGGCGATTCCAGATTTGTTTGCTTGATTCATCAATTGCAATTTTTTTTAAAAAAGTCACAAAATTTGTTGCAGTTTACCTCCAATCTCCACCTGGTGTATTTATGAGTATTATTAAAGCGAATACAACTGCAAACTGAACTGGTATGCTAAGTAATCATTGTATATAAGAAATTGAGCAGCCTACACCATTTTAAAAAGAATAGATATGATATTTTATTTTTAAAGGAAACTCAAAATGCTATTATAATAATTGGCATCATGCCCTATCACCCCAGAGAGGTGCAAGGGGAGTAGCGCTTGCTTTCGCAAGAGATTATTATTATTATTTATTTATATAGCGCCATTAGGTTCCATGGTGCTTTACATGAGGATAAGGGAGACAAGAACAAGTGCACTAAATCTAGGCGATCAGGACGTACCGGTACAGGAGGGGCAGGGACCCTGTCCACGAGGGCTCTCACTCTACGAGGGGCGGGTTGGGATACAGTAGGATGGGGGAGTGTCAGGTATGGGGCAGTCGCCTGGGTTTCATGGCAGGTTGTAGGCTTGACAGAATAGGTGAGTCTTCAGGTGACACTTGAAGCTTCTCAGGGTAGGCGAGTGTCTGACGTGTTCGGGCAGGGAGTTCCAGAATAAGGCAGATGCCCGGGAGAAGTCCTGGACTCGGTTGTGCGAAGAGGTGATGAGAGGGGAGCAGAGGAGAAGTTGTTGGGAGGAGCGGAGGTTGCGTGAGGGTAAGTATCGGGAGACCAGGTCGGAGATGTATGGTGGGGCCAGGTTGTGTATGGCTTTGTACGCCATGGTTAGTGTTTTGAATTGGGATCTCTTGGAGGCGGGGAGCCAGTGAAGGGCTTGGCAGAGGGGGGAGACAGGGGAGTAGCGGGAGGACAGGTAGATTAGTCGGGCAGCAGAATTGAGGATAGACTGGAGAGGTGTGAGGGAGTTAGCCGGGAGGCCATTGACAAGAAGGTTGCAGTAGTCAAGGCGGGAGATGATAAGAGCATGAATGAGTGTTTTAGTGGAGTCGTGGGTGAGGAAGGAGCGGATGTGCGAGATGTTCTTGAGCTGGAGCCGGAGGGATGTGGTGAGGGCCTCGATGTGGGGCTTGAAGGATAGGGAGGAGTCAAGGACTACCCCGAGGCACTTGGCTTGGGGGACTGGGGAGAGGGCGCAGTCGTTGATGCAGATGGATAGGTTGGGAGGTGGGGTGGAATTTCTTGGGGGGAAGACTATGAATTCAGTTTTGTCCATGTTGAGTTTAAGAAAGCGAGCAGAGAAGAAGGATGAGATGGCGGAAAGGCATTGTGGGATTTTGGAGAGTAGGGAGGTGATGTCAGGGCCGGACAGGTAGACTTGGGTGTCGTCGGCGTAGAGGTGGTACTGGAGGCCGTGGTACTCAATGAGTTGCCCTAGGCCGAGAGTGTATATGGAGAAAAGTAGGGGTCCCAGGACCGAACCTTGGGGGACTCCGACAGAAAGGGAGTAGGGTGAGGAGGAGGTGTGGGAGTGAGAGACGCTGAAGGTCCCGTCCGCTAAGTATGAGGAGATCCAGGAGAGGGCGAGGTGGGTGATGCCGAGGGATTCCAGGATGTGGAGAAGAAGGGAGTGGTCAACCATGTCGAAGGCAGCAGACAGGTCAAGGAGGAGGAGAATGGAGTAGTGGTGTTTGTTCTTGGCGGTCAGTAGGTCATTGGCAGGGGCGGGCTGGTGCCTCTTATTCCGGGAGGCAGTATGCACCTGCCAGCTCTTTGTGAGGAGCGGGGTGGGGGGGATGGGTGCTAGCGGAGAACTTGAGGAGGGGAGGGCTGGGGTGCCAGCGGAGAACTTGAGGAGCCAGAGGGTTGAGGATTGTTAGCGGAGAACTTGAGGAGCTGGGGAGGGAGCGAGTATCTATGCTCTATTACCTCACTGTCTGTTTCGTTGCCTGCTATTCTGCCGGCAGCTGCAGCCGCAAAGTAAACCCGGCCGGCCCATTTCAGTAGGGGGCCGGCCCTAGATGAGGGAAATACCATCAGCCTGGGGGGCACTTGCCCCCCTGCCACCTGGGCCAGTCCACCCCTGGTCATTGGTGACTTTGGTCAGGGCTGTTTCGGTGGAATGGAGGGGTCGGAAGCCGGACTGTAGGCGGTCGAGGTGGGAGCACGAGGAGAGGTGAGAGGACAGTTCGGAGTGGACGTGCTGTTCAAGTAGCTTAGAGGCGAATGGGAGAAGAGATATGGGGCGATAGTTAGAGACAGAGGTAGGGTCAAGTGAGGGTTTTTTTAGGATAGGCGTGATAAGGGCGTGTTTGAAGGCCGAGGGGAAGGCACCAGTTCTAAGTGAAAGGTTAAAGAGGTGGGTGAGGGCTGGGATGAAAATGGAGGTGTGGTTTGGAATGAGGTGGGATGGGAGCGGGTCGTGGGCACTGGTGGTGAGGTGTGATTTTGACAGGAGGGAGGAGAGTTGGTTTTCAGTTATGGGGGAGAAGTGGCTGATGGAGGAGGAGGGCAGTGTAGGTGGGAGGGGGAGTTGTGGGGATAGTGGACCGAAGCTGTTTCTGATCTTGTCGATCTTCTTGAAGAAGGTCGCAAAGTCTTCAGCAGAGATGAGGTGAGAAGGTGGAGGAGCAGGCGGGCGAAGTAAGGAGTTGAAAGTTTTGAAGAGCTGTTTGGGGTTGCGGGACAGGGAGGTTATTAGGGATGAGAAGAACACTTGCTTGGCAGTAGCAAGTGCTGTCTTGAAGTCAGTGATGGATTGCTTGAACAGAGCAAAGTGCTCGGGGGTGTGGGACTTTTTCCATCTCCTCTCGGCGACCCTGGACACCCGTCTCAGGATTTTAGTGAGGGTGGTGTGCCAGGGTTGCCTGTTAATGCGTGGAGCATGGAGAGTGAGGGGGGCAGTTAGGTCGAGAGCGTTTGTTATTGTGGTGTTGTATAGGGTGGTGGCAATGTCAATGTCGTCAGCGGAGGGTATGTCGGTGAGAGGGAGGAGTGATTCAGAGAATAAAGGAAGAGCAAGATCTTTTAGGTTTCGGCGAGGGTGATCAAGTTTGCGGAGAGGGGGTAGTGTGGCAGGGGAGGAGAGGGCGGAGAAGGTCAAGAGATGGTGGTCGGCAGATAGAAAACAAGCGGTGTCAGAGGTTTGGAGCGCTAAAGAAACCACGGGTTGGTGATTAAATTACCAATAATTTATTGCACGAACAGCAGGGGTCCAGTATGCCACAACGCGTTTCGACGCACAGATGCGTCTTTCTCAAGTGGATCTATCTGCTAATCTCTTTCTCCCTTGTTGGGAGTGCGGTGTGTGAGCTGCTCTAAGATCCACAGTACCTGCCAGTACATCATAAAGACCCACCCTTGAATGATCAACTGATACACAGTGTGGAGCTGGGACGGAAGCCAGTGCAGCGAGTCTGCCTCTTCGGGTGGAGGAGTGAAGGAGCCCACCTCCATCTCCAGAGGAACTAAGGAGCCGACCACCAGGCCCGGAGTATCAGAGGAGGAGGGAATATTGGCCCCTGTCACTACAGTGACCCACATTAAGCCATCAGTCTGGTTGTGCGGGGTGTTGCACAACCAGTAAAGGTTAGTGCAAACATAGTAAAACCGTGTATTAAGTTTCTCCAGTTGCAGTGTGGCGCAATATCTGTTTTTTCTTTTAAGAGATGGTGGTCGGACAGTGTGAGTTCCGAGGTTGTGAGGTTAGAGAGGGAGCAAAGGCGGGTAAAGATGAGGACAAGCGTGTGGCCTTGTTCGTGGGTGGGAGAGGAGGACCATTGGGAGAGCCCTAGGGAAGTGGTCAAGGAAAGAAGGTTGGAGGCGGCTGGGCGGGGAGTGTCAATGGGGATATTGAAGTCGCCCATGATGATGGTGGGGATGTCAGCGGAGAGGAAGTATAGTAGCAAGGTGGTGAAGTGGTCAAGGAAGGAGGTGAATGATCCGGGGGGGCGGTAGATGATGGCTATTTGGAGGTTGCAGGGGGAGAAGATTCGGACCGAGTGGGCTTCGAAGGAAGGGACAGTGACGGATGGGGGCGGGGGGATAGGGCTGAAGGTGCAAGAGTTGGACAGCAGTATGCCGACTCCACCGCCGTAGGATAGTGCAGCAGGGGAGGCTGTGTCTGAGGGGGTGAGCCAGGTCTCAGTGAGGCCAAGGAATGACAGTTTCCTGGAGATAAAGAGATCATGGAAGTCAGGGAGTTTGTTGCACACTGAGCGGGCATTCCAGAGTGCGGCGGGTAGGGCGGTAGGTGGGGCATGGGTTGGGGAAATGGGTCTGATGTATGTGGGGTTGCGAGGGCTAGTGCTGGTGAGGTTGCGAGGGTTGGTAGTGGGTCGTGGGATGAAGGTTGTTGTGGGGATGATATTCCTTTTCTTTTATAGGACAGCCTGGCTGATCCAGAGGGCCGGTACCTATTTTTGAAGGGCTTCCTCAAAGGTAATTTAGTGACACTGGGGAATTTCTATGCTCCCAATAAACAACATTTAAAATGAATCCAAAGAGCCCTTCACAAACTTGATCTCTTTAGGGAAGGTTCTGTCTTGTTGGGGGGAGACTTGAATGTGGCTTTGGAACCCATGTTACATACAGCCTCTGGAAAGGGCACGGTCGTTTTACGTGATTTGGCCCAAATCAAGTCTTTACTACATTCCATGGAACAAGTTGATTCCTGGAGGTACTTCCACCCTTGAGACAGAACTTATACATATTATTCTCATCTCCACAATACGCATCATCGTATCGACTACTTACTGATTTCCAGGAATGTTCTCACTACTACATCAGATATGGATATTCTCCCAGCCCTGTACTCAGATCACGCTATGGTAACAATTGAACTGGAACTTAATAAACCCCTTTCCACCTTTAGAACCTGGAAACTTAATGAATCTCTACTCTTAATAGAAAATGTTAAGAATAAAATTCAAACAGCCATCAAAGAATATTTTTGCATCAATGCCACACCCGATATGGATCCGACCTTAGTCTGGGAAGCTCACAAAGCTACAATTAGGGGGGTAATTATATCTACGGCGTCCCATATTAATAAACAGCAGAGGGCCGAATTGGAATCTCTTTATAAGGACATAGCCAGTTTGGAGATACAACACCAACGATCACTTCTCCCCGACACATTAATTCAATTGACTGAATGCAGACAACGTTTGAAAGACTTACTAAACAAGCAAGCTGTGAAATATTTTACCTCGTGGATGAATCGTCTTCTAGTTCATGGAGGCAAAGCTTCTAAGCCCATGATATCATTGATTAAAATGCAGAAATGCCGCACATTCATACATAAGATTAAAACAGATTCTGGTCATATAACACAGAATTATGATCAAATCACTGATACCTTTTTGACCTTTTACAAGGACTTGCATCAACTAGGGCTACATGAGCCAGAGGGGGTAAATTCACAGAGGACGAAAGATATAGACTCCTTCCTTTCCTCCTTGTCTTTACCACATTTAACAACAGACCAACAGCTATGGCTTGTTAGACCTTTTGACCTGTCTGAACTCCAGTCCACCCTATCGGCGAGCTCTAAAGGGAAAGCACCTGGGCCGGATGGGTTTTCAAACTGTTATTATAAGACATTTCTATCTGATTTGAGCCCACATCTGTTAAAAATGTGCAATGCAATGCTAAACCAGAGCTCTCTCCCTCCTCAGTCTCTGGAAGCGCATATATCCCTTTTGCATAAAAAAGGCAAGGACCCTATGCTATGCGGGAGTTATAGGCCTATCTCACTGCTAAACGTAGACTTAAAAATATATGCAAGTTTATTGGCTAGACGTCTGGCGGGGTTGCTGCCTCAACTTGTCTCTTTGGAGCAGACTGGGTTTGTGCAGGGGAGAGAAGGGAGAGACAACATGAGCAGGATTCTACATTTAATGCAACGGGCAAAACTACATCATCTACCTCTAGTCCTTTTAAGTACAGATGCAGAGCAGGGTTTTGATAGGGTGGACTGGACATTCCTACACAGAACTCTATCAGCCTTCCATTTTCCATCATCCATTATAGAGGCGAAATTTTAAATGTATTCTTCCCCTTCGGCGAGACTCCGAATCAACAATATGTTATCAGACCCCTTTCTTATTCAAAATGGCACGAGACAGGGGTGCCCTTTATCACCACTTCTCTTCGTATTGGTCATGGAACCTCTTCCACGAAGCATCCAGCTACACAGAGAGATTACCTGAGTCCAGATACGATCGGTTCACCATAAGGCAGCTGCATTTGCAGATGACTTGCTGGTGATTCTCTCCGATCCAGATGGGGGTATCCCTGCTCTCGTGCAAACTCTAGATCATTATAGCTACATGTCAAACTACAAAATCAACCTGTCAAAATCGGAAGCACTTGCTATATTTAATATCCGTAAAACATCCATCAATAGATTTAAAAGGGATTATTCATCCAGCTATATTACGTACCTTGGTGTTAAAATTGGGTGCTCGGCCAACGACCTTCTTGATCTTAATATTCTACCGGTGTTGGAGGAGGTGGTGGAGACGGTGAAGTCCTGGAGAGTCCCTTTCATATCTTGAATTGGGCAGAAAAATTTGCTTAAAAGCATAATTCTACCAAAATTCCTCAATTTATTTCATATGCTCCCAATTCATATTCCAGACCGAACCCTCTGTAAGATACATTTCTTTTTTTTGCACTTCATATGGAACAATAGAAGACCCAGGATTAATTTTTTGGCTCTGACATTGCTGCGTTTTGGGGGAGGTATAGGTGCCCCAGACATATAAATGTTATAGAGCGGCCATACTAACCAAAGTGGTGGAATGGATCAGAAGCTCCCCAAACAAACTTTGGTTATCAAACGAAGAGTATCTATCGCCACTATCATTGAGAATCCCAAGCATTATTATTAGGCTTCCAAGATAAGTCTTGCATACCCCCAAATAATCTGACACATGCAGTTCTCAATGTATGGAAAAAATAACAACACAGTACCCCCACTGTCTCCTATTGTCACTCTCCAGGACTTTACCGGGCCTCTATTATCGCAGTCACATACAGAGGGCAATTCTGACGCGAGACCCACCCGAGCCCTACCCATCTCAATAGACCAGCTATTCCTAGATGGTGCTTTCCTGTCATTCGCAGAAATACATCAATCTGACCATTTACGCATGATATCCTTTCTGCAATATAACAGATTGAAGGCCTATATACACAAATGGAGGAAGCATTCTGAGTTACTTAGACCTCTTACTCCATTCGAACAACTCTGTGTACAATCACAAACCCCCCGAAAACTATTGACACTCTACAAACTCCTGGTGAACGAAAATGCTAATGTTAAACGAGCCTATCTGAGAGTATGGGAATGTGACTTAAACATTCACTTTATAGATGACCAGATTACCCAGATTTATAGTCGATCGCATGGTCCTTTGCACTGTGTTAGGGTGCAGGAAAATTCATGTAAAGTGGTGTCTCGATGGTATCGCACACCAAAATTATTGCATGAATGGTGTCCCTCCACACCGGAACAGTGCTGGAGATGCAATGCAAAGACATGGACATATCTACATATTTGCCTGGT
Source organism: Allobates femoralis (assembly GCA_033576535.1). Taxonomy (NCBI): domain Eukaryota; kingdom Metazoa; phylum Chordata; class Amphibia; order Anura; family Aromobatidae; genus Allobates; species Allobates femoralis. The sequence continues at coordinate 275,814,830 of JARQOC010000001.1, forward strand.
GGGCAGAGTGTTAAGCCAGAATGAAGTATACCACAACTAATATATCTATCTATATATATATACACCTATATATCTATATTATATATATTATATATATACACACACCAATTTCTGTGGTAGTCATGCAGTTCCAAATTTCTTATATTCAATGGTTATTTAGTATAGCATTTCAGTGTGCAGCTTTATTCACTTTAATTGTACAGTATTGACTAGTTTTCTTCAGCATGCACCTGTTCACACCTCTCTATTTCTTAGGTATGCTGGTCAGTTTTTTTATATTTGTAGTATTTTTGAGTATGTTAGCACTTTGGCGCCTTTTTGCAACATTTTTCACCGAAAGTTGCATAGACTTAAAAAAATAAAGCTAATTGATGAATTGGGGTCTACGTTAGGGTTGAGCTAGTTCAGTTCAGGTTTACCGCTTCTGAGCATCGAAAATATATTTATACTTATTAAGGGGAATTTAATGTCATGAAACAGATTCTGATGATTGCACTTGGCCTGTAATCACTATCACTAAATGGACATTTACACTGCACAAATATTGTAGGTGAATGTTCCTGGGAATGCTCATTTCACAATATTGATGTAAATAAAGTCTGCTGGGCCCTGGTGCACAATTGGGACTTTGGTCCCATTTGCATATCAGTCAGATGTAAGACCTCTTGTATAATTTTAGATTCCATAAAGACACGCATATTCACCTTCTATATAATAAGAGCCGCAATTCTAGCCTCTTCCTGTAATAATTTCCCCAATCCTGCACCTTTCCAGTAATAATGCCCCCCACCCTGGGCTCTTCCAGTTATAATGACCCCCTTCCTGGTATAATTTCCACCATTCTGGGCAACATCTTATAATGATATCCTCCATCATGTGCTCATTTCAGTAAAAAGGTCTCCATCCTAGCCTCAACCTACAACATTTTCCCCCATCCTGAACCTCTTGCTGGAATAATGCTACACATCCTTGTATAATGTCCTTTATTCTGGGCTGCTTCTTGGTATTACAGTTGAAACCAGAAGTTTACATACACTATATAAAAAGATGTATGCATGTTTTTCTCACTATTTGAGATGAAATCAGAGTAAACCTTTCCAGTTTTAGGTCAATTAGGATTACCATAAGTATTAAAGGGACTCTGCCAGGTCATTTTTCAGTATGATACTGATATTACCCTTGAATAGTGCTCTGGTAGACCTTTCAGAATATGTAAAAATCATTACTGTACCCTTTGTAGTTCTCTTGCTATAAGCACCTTCACACCCAGCAGGCATCTGTCTTCAGCAGTAAAAGTAGTTAACTGGACTAGTTAATAGTCCGCAGGATGTAAATATTCATTTATTATTCACTCCTTCCCAAGCAGCTCTCCCCTCCCTTCCCCCTGAGCTCTGCCTCTCTAGATTCATTTTCATATTGCTGTCCTGAATGGAGCTTCTGATGAGGCGAGGGAGGGATGGTAGGCACATATCAGATAGCTCATCTATGTAAGGCTATCTTCTCAATTTGTTTCTCAAGCAGGAGCCCATGCTGTCTGCGAAAGATTCAGTTTGTTTATTTGAAGTCTTGTTTTGCTGCATACAAGAAGAGCAGATAGAAGGATAAAGCCTCCCCCAATGTGAGTGACTTCTACTGATCTTCTTCTGTGCAATGAGAAATAGAGAAAAGTACCCCACCAGCAGATTTAATAAATGCCTAATCTACCCTCCTAAGCACCAAAGCCATCCCATATGAATCATACAATTTGAAACAGAGGCCAAATATGGATAATGTTGAAAAATAGAACAAGTTGTTATTTATACAAGTTATGACATCAAATATTTAAAATTACGGACAGAAGTTGTGTTTGAGAATGTACATCACAGATATTATGGTGGGACACAGATTACCATAAGTGACTCTACATTGTGCTTCGTAAATTAATATAGATACCACAAACACATTATGTGTTACGTGAGTGAGGCGGTCGACAGGGTAGGGGGTACTTGGGAACCGGGACTGATGGCGACTTGGATGGGGGATCACGGCTGGTCAGTCCCCGGTCCCGTGCTCTGGACCCTCATTGGCGGGGAATGGTGGGAGATGATGGTGTTTACGTGACGCCACCTGTGGTACCTGGTAAAGTGTATACCAGCACTGCGGCTGGCCACTGAGGTGATGGAGGTGCAGCTCAATGTAGTACAGCTCCCCACAGGTGGAGCTCTACCTCAGGGCAGCGGGGATGGATGAGGGGAGTTGTAGTAGCGTCTCTGCAGTCAACGCTGTGGGTTGCGGCAGGTAAACTGGCACACACACACACAGTAGTCTTAGTTTCGGTACCTTTTACTGATGATGGGTACAGTCCAGAGAAGTAACCAGGTCCCCGATGCAATTTGGGACTTTCACCTTGGAGAGTTGTGAGGCCTCCTCTGTCACTGTGACGCCACCTGTGGGAGTCCAGTGATTTCACTGGCGCTGCTTAGGTCTCCGGGGGATGTGCGGCAGCTTGATGGGATGCTCCCCACAGGATGAGCAGGAGTCCCCAGGGCCAGGAGCTCTACAAGATGGAGTACGGCAGTTCGGTTGTTTGGGTGTATATCCCGGAAGAAAGCACAGACACATAAAGTCTTTTCTGTACCTTTTACTGGTGACAACAGGTACACTCGACCGGGTGATGAAGTAGACACTCCTGGAGCTTCCACAGCAAGCAGTGGTGTAGGCTTCCTTGTATACACAGTTCTACAGGGTCTGGTGGATATAGAATCCTGCTGGACCGGGGTTGCACGTTCTGGTGGAACGCGTTTCACCTGAGTTTACTGCACTGAAAGCACTATAAAGGGTTAGGGGCTTGCAAGTCTTCCTTCCCCGGGCTCTCATCTGGTGGTGCTTCAGGTGTGGAGGGAGCTAAGCTCCCTTGTTGAGGTGCTGGTTTCTCTGCAGCCTGCGCTGTGGCTCCTGCAGCTCGGACCCAGTGACCAGATTGTTAGGGCAAGTTGAAATAACTCCTTTGTCCCAGTAAGATGTTTGCTTTCTGTCCTAATGACCCTTGTTGCGAGGGTCCCTCACTTGCGGGTGTGCTGGTATGGGCCTAGTGTGGCTCCAGACCAGGTCAGCTCTCCTAGCTGTTCACAGTTCTAAAGTGACTGCACACACCACTGTTTCTCCCTCCAGGACCCGTATTTATAGGGGGAACTGGCTTAAGGTAACCAGTGGAGCTCCCCTAGAGGCCTGGGGTGAAAAGGGGTGTAAAGGTGGTGTAAGTTAATGAGATCTGCTTGCTGTGTACACTCCATTTGCGTCCTAAGAGTTCTGTGGTGCCCCAACCAGGGAGCAACACTGGTGCTTACATGACAATCAAGGGGGGCCCTGAAACACCTCCAATGTATGTTTCGCTGTTGTGGGATGCCGCATACTCATGGAGGTAACAGGGATCACTACACCGTCTCCTTAAATCCCATAATGCCTGTTGACATGACTGGAGACGTCCAATCGGAGTGAATTTGCTGGCGGATGAGCCCTCCCACCTGGCCGCCCCACATCACCTCCGCTCGCGTCACAAGTACATGACATGCCAGGCAACCGTAGCGACCCGACACTCCACGCACCCTAACAGACGCCGCAGAGGAGACAGGAGAGCTTGGGCTGATGCGCATGCGCACATCTCCGGGAGGATAAGAGGAAAAGGCTACATACGTTTCACTGTTGTGGGACACCCCTTAGTCATGGAGGTAATATGGATGTACATTTAGCTGTTGTGGGACTCCGCCTAGTCATGGAGGTAAAAGGGACGTACGTTTCACTGTTGTGGGGCACCACTTAGTCATGGAGGTAACAGGGACGTACGTTTTGCTGTTGTGGGACACTGCTTCGTCATCGAGGTAACAGGTTTTTTAAATGTTTAATGTCATAACTTGTATAAATAAAAACTTGTTCTATTTTGCCACATTATTCATATTTGGCCTCTGATTCAAATTCTTTTGTGCAATGCAGTAATGTGAATATGTGACAGTTCCTTGGGGAGTGTGCATCAGAGTGATCACTCATTGTGATTGACAGATGGAATGAATCTCTTTATTTGCAATTTATACAGGATAGGAGGGAAGTATAACAAATAGAAATACATGAATACAGAGAGCTTCACCAGAGGAATTAGAAAATTATATCAGTTACATATGAATTTTTGACCTGACAGATGCCCTTTAATATTTGCCAAATGCCAGAATAATGAGAGAGAATGTTTTAAGGAATTTTATTTCTTTCTGCAAGTCACAAATTTACATACATTTCATTAGTATTTGGTACTATAGCCCTTAAACTGTAGACTTGGGACAAACATTTTGGATATCCTTCCACAAGCTTCTCACAATATTTGGTAGGAATTTGGGCCCATTCCTCCTGACAGAACTGGTGTAAATGAGCCTTGTTTGTAGGTCACATTGCTCTCACCTGCATTTTTAGCTTTGCCCATACATTTTCAATAGGATTGAAATCAGGGCTTTGTGATGTCACTCCCAAAATATTGGCTATCCTTAAGCCACTTTGTAACCAGTTTGGCAGTATGCTTTGGGTCATTGGCCATTTGGAAGTCCCATTTTTCCCCAAGCTTTAACTTCCTGGCTGATTGTAACAAGTTGTAACGATTTACTCTGGAATCTATTAGCAGTGCTTGGAGTAAAGACACACTGGGACCAAATTTAAAGTTGAACAAGTCTGCATTCAATACACGTGGCAGATAACAAATGTGATGTGCAGCAAGTGAGCAAGATCATCAAAACATGCAGCAAACTGCTTAGTCTCTAGAAATATTTCTTGCACAATGATACTAATAAGGAAGTCTCTACAAATAGTTCACAAATAGAGAAGTCAATAGAAATACAGTCCAAGAGCACAATACACTCAGGAAGCCTTGGAATGAAAAGCCTAAGAAAAACAAGGTCAGAACCTTTGTAGTGCAGTGCAGCTTTAAGAACGTCCCGAAGTCCAGAATGCTACTACTGCACAGTAAACAATATTAGGAGCTACAAGTGCCAGCAGACCACACATGGCTTTCATGACACAGAGCTGGAAGAACAGTGGCAGAGTCAGGAACACATAACACAGGCAGCGTGTAGCAGGAGAGTAGTTGCAAGCAGGTGTGCTTGCTGGAGTTCAAACTGCAGATGCTGGGAAAACTGGAGCAGATTAGCAGAAAGTGGAACAAACCAGAAAAGTCAGGAAATTAAACTCCAGCATGGTTACACGGTAGACTAGGATTTATAGGGCCCGGGAAAGAGGATCGCATGAACAGGAGCAAAGCAGCAGTCACCATCTTGGAAAAGGGCTAGAATGCACAAAAAGGTCAAAAGAAGATCCAGATTCTTGACACTGATGTCTTAAGATGTTGATTCTGTATTGCCACATAATCTTCTTTCCTCATGATGCCATCTATTTTGTGAAGTGCACTAGTCCCTCCTGCAGCAAAACAACCCCATAACATGATGCTGCCACCCCCATGTTTCACAGTTGGGATGGTCTTTTTAGGCTTCAAAGCTTCTCTCTTTTTTCTTCAAATGTAACGATGGTCATTATAGCCAAACAATTCCATTTTAGTTTAGTCAGACCATAGGACATGTCTCCAAAAATATAGTTCTTTATTCCTGTTTGCATTTGCAAAAATTAATCTGGCTATTTGATGTTTCTTTTGGAGTAATGGCTTTTTCCTGGAAGAGTAGCCTTTTATCCCATGTTGATACAGTATTTGTTTCACTGTGGATAATGACACAATCTTAACGGCTTCCGTCATCATCTTCACAAGGTCTTTTGCTTTTGTTCTTGGGTTGATATGCACATCAGACCAAAGCATGTTCCTCTCTGGGACACAGAACCCGTCTACTTCCTGAGCAGTATGATGACTGTACAATCCCATCTTGTTTATACTTACATATAATTGTTTGCACAGATCTGGAATTTACACCCAAGGATAAACCAGACTTGTGCAAGTCCATAATTCTCTTTCAGATATCTTGACTGAATTATTTTTCATTTTCCATGTTGGTATACAAAAAAGCAACCTGCGTTTCTGGTGTGCATTAAAATACATCTACAGGTGTATCTCTAATTAACTCATATGTTGCAGATAAACCTATCAGAAGCTTGCAAACACATGACATCATCATATGGGCTGTCATAAATTGTTTAAAGGCAATGAAATCTTATTGTATGTCAACTAACTTTGCAAAAAGTAATACAAATGCTTTAAAACATTCGCTTTAATTTTTCTGGCATTTGGCAAATATAAATAATTATGGTAATCCTTATTGACCTAAAAGGAGAAAGTTTATTCTGATATTCAGAAAGTGATAAAAACATGAATATATGTCTTTTTATATAGTGTATGTAAATGTCTGGTTTCAATTGCATGTGACCTATCCTGTGCTCCTTCCTGGTATAATTTACCCCATCCTGATTTAATGCCCACCATTATGGGCCTCTTTCTGGTATAACTCCTTCATCCATGTTCCCTTCCTTTATTAAAAACCCCCATCTTGGGCCCTTTCCAAACATAATATCCTCACCCTGGGCTCCTATGAGTAATATTGTTCTTTGTTCTTAGCGAACACATTTAAAAAAAAAATAAGCAATTGTACTCACTTTCCCCCACTCTCATGACATGTGGTATCCTACTTTTTAGGAAGCCGACAGCTGACTTTGATGTGCTGGCATGTGCAGCCCAACATGGACAAGCCAATGTCTGTTGCTGGCTTCTGATTGACTAGCAGCATGCATTGTAACGCAGGGAGACAGCACTGCAATACATTTCACTGGAATATGTATCCAGGGATGAGTATCCAGGTGAAATAGCCACTGGCATCAGCAGACCACCTTTCCACATGGGCCTGCTCACACCCACTGTAACCACATTCATTACACTCCTGTTTCATGATAATCATGCAGTCTTAAGCCCCCATCACACATAACGACGCACCAGCGATACCGATAACGATACAACCTGGCCGGGATCGCTGGTGCATCGTTTACACATCGCTGGTAAGATGTCAGACAGGTATCTCACCAGCGATGTCACCAACGACGTCAGCAACGATCCAGAATTATACCGATGTCGTTGGGAATTGTCACTCCATAGCGTAGCATTGAGATTGTTGCTCATCGTCTCTTTCAGACACAACAATGTAGCGCTCCCAGCGGGAGCGCAATGACGTAGAAATGACCCAGAGCAGTTTGTAATGGTCAGCGATCTCACAGCAGGAGCTAGATCGTTTGTACGTGTCACACATAACGACATTGTTAGCGGGATCGTTGTTACGTCACAAAATCTGTAACGTTATAACAATCTCGTTAACGATCTCGTTATGTGTGACAGGACCTTTAAAATTCTAACGATCACCTGATGAATGAACAAACCATGCATTCATCAGGTTAAATGATCTTTTGGTTTTCACAAAAGATCATGGTTATGCTATCGAAGTAAACAGGACTTATAGTGCTGAGAACAATGGGATGCCATCTTTGCAAATCTGAAACATAGTCTGCCTGGGTAAACAGGCATTAATGACCACAAATGAGCAGATACATGACTGCCTAGTTAGGGCCGCTTCACACTGCGGCATGATCCGGTCCGGGTCTGTCAGGGAGGACCCTGACAGCCGCGGACCGGATCAGCACACATGCCTTGGGGTCTATTATGCCCTCCCGTCCTGTGGGCAGCGCTGCAGTTCCCGCTGCTGATAAGCCAGGACCGCGGGCACCGCAGTCCTGAACTGTCAGCGGCTGCAGCTGCTTGCGCTGCACACAGGACCGGAGGGCATAATAGCCCCCCAGTCCTGTGTGCTGATCCGGTCCGCGGCTGTCAAGGTCCTCCCGGACAGACCCGGACCAGATCAAGCCGCAGTGTGAAGCGGCCCTTAAATGGACTTTGAGAGGTAGTTTTTTACCATTGACAAGTGTCTGGATACTGAAGCTCGAGATGGTCAATTTGTGTGGGCATTGACAATGCCTGTACTACCACCTTGATGTAATTACCTCCTTGTCCTGATAAACTATTTTTGTAAACCAGAGTATATATGAGATGTCCATAATTGTTGTTTATTCAGATACTGAAAATTTCTGAAATACTGAGTCTCAGGGCCATTGATAAATATGATGTGAATAGTTCCTGACATTAAAGGCAATTGCAAAGAGAATCAATTATAAGGTAGCTGACAGCTAATCATCACTTTCAGGAGCAGTCTTGGCAACCAGACTCCCTCAAACACTGGTATAAGCGCTCTATAGTGAGATCTCACAATACAGTTTTTTAATGCCCCAGTTAAAAATGAAATATAGAATTGAACTTTTAGACCAAATATGTGCAATGCAGACACATGCTGTATATAAAGAAAAAAAAGAGAGAAAGAAGAAAACTAGAAATCATTCTTTCTGTTGAATAGGATCTAGCTAGAGGTTTTTCTGGGAAGTTTCTCTTGTTGCTGGTTGTTAAATGACCTCCAGTAAGTGTATCATAAACGTCTTTAATACAAATTTAATAAAAGATCCGTTTGTAAAGGAAAACCTGTAGTATTAAATCTGTTTGTTCACACTATCCTTCATAACCCATATTAATATGGAATTACAGATAAAAGGTTTATTAACTCTATCATGTCACAACTGTATATTACATATTGAAGTACACATGCAGTGATTTAAAAAATAGAAACATCTGCAGTCCCATCCTGTTATATTGTTCCTGAGGATAAAATGGGAACAATAGTGTTCAGCCAAATAGAATAAGACATACTGGTGCTCACCATTTAGCCCTGGCTTCAATGGAGTATTTATGACCTTCAGCAAACACAGTAAAGCCTTCAGAGACTATATTTCAAAACAACCATTATTCTGAATATTTTATTGTATTCAATGTACAGGAAGGTATTGAATTTCATAGATAAATTGTTGTATTTGTATGTCCTGTTTATCACAAATAGTTTCAATTTATGTGCAGTCCTTGGCATGAAACATTGTGTTATCCTGCAGAAATCGTTTCAAATTATTATTTATATTAGACTATGAACTAGATCCGTTCTGAAGTTTTGTTCATAACCCACAAATGTTTGTAAAGTGGAACAGGGCAAGGAAAAAAGTGATACTAACCTCACCATTGACCACTCCAATTCCACTGCTACTCCTCGCTTTCCACCATCTGCTCCTCTTCTTTCTGCCATCAAGTATGCTGCATCTCCTGGCCTCGTCACTATAGACCAGGACCTATGGCCGTGTCCAAGCCTCAGCGGTTACTACAAGTAATAAGGTATCCAACCCTGGAGGATACTTACTCAGGCATGGCGTGAAACACGTGCTGGAGGAGACCTTGGGGGATGCCTGGTGTAACCGGTAACTCAGGATGCTAAACCTGGTTCGGAGCCCGGTAAGAGTTCAGTCTGTGTGAGAAACATCTATCCTTACAGGATGTATAGTTAGAGGCATTCCATCCCTTTGGGACGAGAGGGAGACCTGTCCTTCTCCATGTGGGATGCACCTGTCCCTCTGACCGAGTGAGTGTATCACCAGGGCATATGTAAAAGTACCCTGTGTGATGAATGTGTAATGTAACGTGGGTGACTCATGATGGCAGATGCACAAAGGCCAGGCTTGCGGTATCTGCAGGATATCAGGTTGAGCTCCCTGTAGTAGGTAGATATTCCCTGAAGTAGGATGGGGAATGATCCCTGTCGGACGGCTAGGTGGCCGAACCCGTCATTGGGACTGACTGTTAAGTCAAATATGGTCCCGTTGATAAGTGTTGATGGTATGGTGTATAATGTGTAATGTGATGGTAAATATAGTATAAATTATATGTGAAATGTCCTGTAATGTAATGATGTGAATGTTATGTCATGTGAGATGTACAGTAAATATGGTATTATGTTAAGTGAGTGTCTTTTGTTCCCGGTTTATGCTGTTATTAATAAACTGTTAGACACTTTATGTACTGTTAACCCTTGTAGTGGTGTTATTCTGTTGCCAAGCGGGATCCCCAGGGGTGCTACCTCACACCATGCTGAAACTGTATGTCACATGTCTATGTTTCTTGGGAGACTTGTGACAGGTTTGGGATTTGAAAGCAGCACAAGACAGCGGTCTGTAGGAGCGCTAAAGGAGGACCAGGAATCTTAATAGGACATATAACTTAACCTTATTCTTCCTCTGTATCCCACAATGCAATTCCATGGTAATCCATCTTCCTCAGGTGGATAGAAGATTAATTATTAACAAAGGTTATATAGGAACATAGTGGCCATGATTAGATCAACCCTCAAACTTCCCCCACCCTTTTTTTCCCTTCCTTCCCAGATCCACAATTAACCACTTCAACCCTGATATAAAATGTTCCTATCCAGACATTGAACCCCTTCAGAGGATAAATAAATCATCTATAAACCTCCGGTAACCAAGTTGGCGTAACTTGGTGCGAATCTCGTCTCCATCGCACAGCCCTTTGTCTGTCTATAAAGATCCCCGTCAAAAGAGAACACATTATTATTCAGGATTATTCGCACCAAGTTACGCCAAGCTCTTCATGGGAGCAGTGGAATCCGTCCTCATCGCACAGCCAGGCCCTGAAAGAAAGGATGTAGGCTTCTATCGGAGGTTTATAGATGATTTATTTATCCTCTGGAGGGGTTCGATTGAAGAGGCAAAAATGTTCGCCAATGGATTGAATTCGAATAATTGGGGAATCTGTTTCACGGCTAATTTTTCCACAAATTCTATCCAGTATTTGGACCTGTGGGTGCATCTTGATGGCCTGGGGATGGTGTCCACTGCAACTCACTTCAAACCAGTTGATGTGAACAGCTAGTTGAGGTTTGACAGTTGGCACCTCCCCGGGTAGTTAAAGAATGTGCCCTACGGCCAATATTGGAGAATAAGAAAGAACTGCACCACTGACCAGGATTTTTAATGGAGGCCAGGATACTTAAAAATTTGTGGATAAGGTATATCCAAAAAAATCTGTTGAAAGATGCTTTTAAGAAAACTGTCAATCTCACGCAGGATTTCTGCATAGAAAAAATGGCAGAAAAGGAATCAACACAAGCTGGAAAATTTGAGAACAACAAATGGAGTCTGGTTACTACATATTGTCAGCCCAGGTCCATCATTAGGAAATTGATGGAACAACATTGGTTTATCTTGAAAGGTGACCCTTTGTTGTCTTCAGTAATTCCTGACAGACCCTAGATAATATTCCAGAGAAACAGAAGTTTAAAAAATTTGGTGGCACCCTGTAGGGTGGGGCGAAAAAAAACAACTTCAGAGGTTAATGATACTGCTACGTGGGGGTGCTATGCTTGTAAGGTACCAAAATGCAAGTGCTGTGAGGTAATCTGAAATAGAGAAAAACATTTTTGTTCAAATACCACCAATGAAATCTTCCAGATTAAACATAGGGTTACGTGTCAGTCCACATATATAATTTACGTCTTGGAATGCCCTTGCAGGCTCCAATATGTGGGAAGAACTATACAAACAGCACATGCGCTACTAAACAAACATCGACAAAACATCCGTTCAGGCATGAGAATGACCATCATTGATCATATCAGAGAGTCAGGGGAAGATAGATTGAGAAATTTGATCAGAAAAGAAAGTTACCGGATGTTTAAGATGGGTACGTTATATCCTGAAGGACTAATTCTAACTATAGAAAAAGTCTCCAGATAAGAACAGGATTTCTGCAGGAATCAGATTTTTTTAAGTATTTTATAGAAAGATATTTTTATAGATTTTATACATTTTGAAAAATGTTTTAGGGTTTTATTAACGTATATATGTTACATATTTTTATATATCCATAATTCAAGTTTTATAATTGTAACTGTACAGTAATGTATGTAATGAATTCAGTGTAATAATGCAGGGATTGATTATCTGTCTGGATAGGAACATTTTATATCAGGGTTGAAATGGTTAATTGTGGATCTGGGAAGGAAGGGAAAAAAAAGGGTGGGGGAGGTTTGAGGGTTGATCTAATCAAGGCCACTATGTTCTTATATAAACTTTGTTAATAATTCATCCTCTATCCACCTGAGGAAGACAGATTACCGTGGAAACGCATTGTGGAATATGGAGGAAGAATAAAGTTAAGTTATACAGTTAGGGCCAGAAATATTTGGACAGTGACACAAGTTTTGTTATTTTAGCTGTTTACAAAAACGTTCAGAAATACAATTATATATATAATATGGGCTGAAAGTGCACACTCCCAGCTGCAATATGAGAGTTTCCACATCCAAATCGGAGAAAGGGTTTAGGAATCATAGCTCTGTAATGCATAGCCTCCTCTTTTTCAATGGACCAAAAGTAATTGGACAATGGACTCTAAGGGCTGCAATTAACTCTGAAGGCATCTCCCTCGTTAACCTGTAATCAATGAAGTAGTTAAAAGGTCAGGGGTGGATTCCAGGTGTGTGGTTTTGCATTTGGAAGCTATTGCTGTGACCAGACAACATGCGGTCAAAGGAACTCTCAATTGAGGTGAAGCAGAACATCCTGAGCCTGAAAAAAAAGAAAAAATCCATCAGAGAGATAGCAGACATGCTTGGAGTAGCAAAATCAACAGTTGGGTACATTCTGAGAAAAAAGGAATTGACTGGTGAGCTTGGGAACTGTAAAAGGCCTGGGCGTCCACGGATGACAACAGTGGTGGATGATCGCCGCATACTTTATTTGGTGAAGAAGAACCCGTTCATAACATCAACTGAAGTCCAGAACACTCTCAGTGAAGTAGGTGTATCTGTCTCTAAGTCAACAGTAAAGAGAAGACTCCATGGCAGTAAATACAAAGGGTTCACATCTAGATGCAAACCATTCATCAATTCCAAAAATAGACAGGCCAGAGTTAAATTTGCTGAAAAACACCTCAAGAAGCCAGCTCAGTTCTGGAAAAGTATTCTATGGACAGATGAGACAAAGATCATCCTGTACCAGAATGATGGGAAGAAAAAAGTTTGGAGAAGAAAGGGAACGGCACATGATCCAAGGCACACCACATCCTCTGTAAAACATGGTGGAGGCAACGTGATGGCATGGGCATGCATGGCTTTCAATGGCACTGGGTCACTTGTGTTTATTGATGACATAACAGCAGACAAGAGTAGCCGGATGAATTCTGAAGTGTACCGGGATATACTTTCAGCCCAGATTCAGCCAAATGCTGCAAAGTTGATTGGACGGCGCTTCATAGTACAGATGGACAATGACCCCAAGCATACAGCCAAAGCTACCCAGGAGTTCATGAGTGCAAAAAAGTGGAACATTCTGCAATGGCCAAGTCAATCACCAGATCTAAACCCAATTGAGCATGCATTTCACTTGCTGAAATCCAGACTTAAGACGGAAAGACCCACAAACAAGCAAGACCTGAAGGCTGCGGCTGTAAAGGACTGGCAAAGCATTAAGAAGGAGGAAACCCAGCGTTTGGTGATGTCCATGGGTTCCAGACTTAAGGCAGTGATTGCCTCCAAAGGATTCGCAACAAAATATTGAAAATAAAATATTTTGTTTGGGTTATGTTTATTTGTCCAATTACTTTTGACCTCCTAAAATGTGGAGTGTTTGTAAAGAAATGTGTACAATTCCTACATTTTCTATCAGATATTTTTGTTCAACCCTTCAAATTAAACGTTACAATCTGCACTTGAATTCTGTTGTAGAGGTTTCATTTCAAATCCAATGTGGTGGCATGCAGAGCCCAACTCACGAAAATTGTGTCACTGTCCAAATATTTCTGACCCTAACTGTATAACCTATTAAGATTCCTGGTCTTCCTTTAGTGCTCCTACAGACCGCTTTCATGTGCTGCTTTCCATTTAAAGTCCTCTTATGAGGTTCAGCGGCAGGAGCAGCTTGGAGGATACAAACTGAACAGGACCTGTGGTGACGTATTTTCGGCTGGACCGGTCACGTGATCGCGGCTGTAGCCAAGGAAGAGCTGTACCACGCTGGAAATGAGGAAGCTGGCGGCCGTCGTAGCCTGTAAGGAGTGAAGCTCCCCACCACCAATGGGAACACCTGGGTTGTGCAAGGACTGCACAACCCTGCAAGGTGAGCGCTACCACACTAGTCAGGCTAAAAGCACTCATACGGGTACACTCATTGCGCCTCTGATTTCTTTTTTATCACAGGTTTGGGATTTGAGTCTCACATTGTCTTGTGATTTTAGGCTAAGTTCACACGTAGTGTAATGGGGGCGTATTACTGCTTTTACGCGGCTTTAGAGCGCTCGCGTAAAAGCAGTGCTAAACAAACTGGATACACCTTCAAGCAAAAGCTATGGCTTTTGCAGAAAGGCGTGCAGATGCCGCGTTTTCTGCGTCTTTTTGTGCGCGCACTTTCACTGCAAAAGAGCGCGCGCAAAAAAAATTGACATGCCAATTCTTTGCGCTTTTTTCAGTGCTCTTTCCCCATAGGCTAATTGTTAACATGTGTAGTTAATACACTTCATTTAGGGATTGTCTATATCCACTACCAAAATTATCAGAAAAAGACTACCGTATATACTCGCGTATAAGCCGACTTTTTCAGCCCAAAATTTGGGCTGAAAAGTCCCCCCTCGGCTTATACGCGAGTATACAGTATATATACATATATATACATCATATATGTATATATACTGCAGCAGCCCCGGAGGTATACAGGCCCCCCCCCCATTAAGCTCCAGGGCCCCCCCCTTGAGCGGCGTCCTGTAAAGGAATATCATACTTGCCAGTGTCCTGTCGCGCCGTCCGCAGCTGCCGACACGCGATCCCGGGCTTCATTCAGCGTCTTCCGCATTCCTTTAGTCGCGGGCAATGACGTCATTGCCCGCGACTACAGGAAGTCGGAATCCGGAAGACGCTGAATGAAGCCCGGGATCGCGTGTCGGCAGCTGCGGACGGCGCGACAGGACACTGGCAAGTATGATTTTCCTTTACAGGCTGCCGCGCAAGGGGGGGGCCCTGGAGCTTGATGGGGGGGCCTGTATACCTCCGGGGCTGCGGCTGTATACAGCCCTGGGGCTGCGGCTGTATACAGCCCTGGGGCTGCGGCTGTATACAGCCCTGGGGCTGCTGCTGTATACAGCCCTGGGGCTGCTGCTGTATACAGCCCTGGGGCTGCGGCTGTATACAGCCCTGGGGCTTCTGCTGTATACAGCCCTGGGGCTTCTGCTGTATACAGCCCTGGGGCTGCTGCTGTATACAGCACTGGGGCTGCTGTATACTACCTAAGGGCTGCTGTATACTACCACTGGGGCTGCTGTATACACCACTAGGGCTGCTGTATATACCTCTGGGGCTGCATATACCTCTGGGGCTGCATATGGGGCTGCATATACCTCTGGGGCTGCATATGGGGCTGCATATACCTCTGGGGCTGCATATACCCCTGGGGCTGCATATGGGGCTGCATATACCCCTGGGGCTGCATATACATATGGGGCTGCATATACCTCTGGGGCTGCTTTATACTACCACTGGGGCTGCATATACATATGGGGCTGCATATACCTCTGGGGCTGCATATGGGGCTGCATATACCTCTGGGGCTGCATATGGGGCTGCATATACCTCTGGGGCTGCATATGGGGCTGCATATACCTCTGGGGCTGCATATGAGGCTGCATATACCTCTGGGGCTGCATATACCTCTGGGGCTGCATATGGGGCTGCATATACCTCTGGGGCTGCATATACCTCTGGGGCTGCATATGGGGCTGCATATACCTCTGGGGCTGCATATACCTCTGGGGCTGTATATACCTCTGGGGCTGCTGTATACTACCACTGGGGCTGCTGCTGTATACTACCACTGGGGAGGCTGCTGTATACCTCACTGCTGGGGGTTGTATACCTGTGCTGGAGTCCACCCTCGGCTTATACGCGAGTCAATACGTTTTCCCAGTTTTTGGGGGCAAAAGTAGGGGGGTCGGCTTATACACGGGTCGGCTTATACACGAGTATATACGGTATATCCCACATGGACCAGACAAATCGCACCTTAGGTACATATATAAATAGGAATACACGATCAAACGTCCCATAGTTTGCAAAAACAAGTGATTTTTAATGACAAGTAAAAACAGGGGGTTACAACCACAGTACAAGCAGCATTATGGCACATATGTGCAATATATAAAGGTTTTATACCCAGCTAGGCACATTCAACCAAGGTGCAGTTTCACCTGAGTATATATAATAAAGACATATAGCTCAATGTATAGTAGATCTAGGATATGGATGTCCCCTATATCCCCAGACTCTGGTTGCATATACAGCTCATATAGCAACCACATTATTGAGACCAGTATCTGGCAGAACATCCTGAGCAAGTTACCTATGAAGTGCTACAGTGCTCCTTGCGTCTCTCAGTCAATGGTGCCCCCGACCCCTATGGCCATTTCGGCTCCACCTTCATCCTAGATCTACTACACATTGAGCCATATGTCATTATTACATATACTCAGGTGAAACTGTACCTAGGTTGAATGTGCGTAGCTGGGTATAAAACCTTTCTATATTGCACATATGTACACCCATTGGGTATAAACTATGTTGTACTAATACTATGTATTATGTGTGTGTGGATTTTTTTTCTTTTCCTCTGGCATGAAATAACCTTGTGCATTGATACAATCTCACATATATCTTGTGTGTGTCAGTGGTGCAGCCTGCCATAATGCTGCTTGTACTATGGTTGTAACCCCCTTTTTTTACTAGTCATTAAATATCACTTGTTTTTGCAAACTATGGGACCTTTGATCGTGTATTCCTATTTATATATACTTGTTAACATGGCCCTGGGAAAAGTCCACTGGGAAAAGCGGCACTGCCCCATACGTGGCAAAATACGCCACGTATGAACGTAGCCTTAAATGTAGTTGCTTTCTTTTGGTGCAGCGTATTTGACGAGCGCTGTCCGTTTTTTGTTAGATATATATGTATATATATATATTAATATTTATGCAGTATATATATATATAAAAGGAAAAAAAAAAAAAGCACAAAAATAAATACCGTATATACTCGTGTATAAGCCGACCCGTGTATAAGCCGACCCCCCTACTTTTGCCCCCAAAACCTGGGAAAATCTATTGACTCGTGTATAAGCCGAGGGTGGACCCTAGCACAAGTATACAGCCCCCAGCAGTGTGGTATACACCAGTCCCAGAGGTAGATACAGCAGCCCCAGTGGTAGTATACACGCAGCCCCAGTAGTATATACAGCCCCAGTGGTATATACAGATCCAGTGGTAGTATAGACGCAGCCCTAGTAGTATATACAGCCCCAGTGGTAGTATACAGGGCCCCAGCAGTATATACAGCCCCAGTGGTTTATACAGCCCCAGTGGTAGTATACAGGGCCCCAGAGGTATATACAGCCCCAGTGGTAGTATAGACGCAGCCCTAGTAGTATATACAGCCCCAGTGGTAGTATATACAGCCCCAGTGGTAGTATACAGGGCCCCAGAGGTATATACAGCCCCAGTGGTAGTATATACAGCCCCAGTGGTAGTATACAGGGCCCCAGAGGTATATACAGCCCCAGTGGTAGTATATACAGCCCCAGTGGTAGTATACAGGGCCCCAGAGGTATATACAGCCCCAGTGGTAGTATATACAGCCCCAGTAGTAGTATACAGGGCCCCAGAGGTATATACAGCCCCAGTGGTAGTATATACAGCCTCAGTGGTAGTATACAGGGCCCCAGAGGTATATACAGCCCCAGTGGTAGTATATACAGCCCCAGTGTTAGTATACAGGGCCCCAGAGGTATATAGCAGCCCCAGTGGTAGTATACAGGGCCCCAGAGGTATATACAGCCCCAGTGGTAGTATATACAGCCCCAGTGGTAGTATACAGGGCTCCAGAGGTATATACAGCCCCAGTGGTAGTATATACAGCCCCAGTGGTAGTATACAGGGCCCCAGAGGTATATACAGCCCCAGTGGTAGTATATACAGCCCCAGTGTTAGTATACAGGGCCCCAGAGGTATATAGCAGCCCCAGTGGTAGTATACAGGGCCCCAGAGGTATATACAGCCCCAGTGGTAGTATATACAGCCCCAGTGTTAGTATACAGGGCCCCAGAGGTATATAGCAGCCCCAGCGGTAGTATACAGGCAGCCCCAGTAATGCAGGGCCCCCCCAGCCTGACTCCGGTCACCTGTAAAGCAAACTATACTTATCAGTGTCCCGCTGTCCGTGCCCGCCGCTGCCGACATCGCGATCCTCCATCTTCATGCGACTTCTTCCTGTTTCCTGTGCTCGTCGCAGGGAATGACGTCATTGCCGGCGACGAGCACAGAAACAGGAAGAAGACGCATGAAGATGGAGGATCGCGTACGGCAGCTGCGAGCGGGTGCGAGCGGGCGCGGACAGCGTGACACTGATAAGTATAGTTTGTTTTACAGGTGACCGGAGAGACGCTGGGGGGGCCCTGCATTACTGGGGATGCGGGGGCTGCTGTATACCGATGTATACATCGGTATGTACCGATGTATACATCGGTACACAGCACTGACTCGCGTATAAGCCGAGGGGGGTACTTTTCAGCCCAATTTTTGGGCTGAAAAACTCGGCTTATACGCGAGTATATACGGTAATAAATTAAAAAGTGTACATGTTTGGTATCATCACAACAGCCAAATCTATAAAATTGTCACACTATTTAACCCCTCCTGCGAACACCATAAGTAAATAAAAAATTAAGCAGAAACAGTTTTTTCATCATATAGCTGCCAAAACTGTGAAATAAAACACAATTAAAAAGTCATATGGAAATATAAATGGTACCCTAAAAGCATCCTGCAAAAACAAGCCCCATTACAGCTCATCAGTGGAAAAATAAAAAGCTATCTCTGCCAGAATAAAGCCATGAAAACAATTTTTTTCTACAAAATAGTTTTTATTGGGTAAAAGCAGCAAAACATAAAAAAATATAAATATGGTATCGCTGTATTCGTACTGACTGGAAGAATAAAGCTGTCATCACTTTTAAGACACTGAATGGCATAAAAAAGAAACAATTAATGAATTGCTGTTTCTTCATCATTCTGCCTCCCAAAAAGCAGAATAGATAGTGAACTAAAAATATTATGTGGCCCAAAAATGATACCAACAAGAACTCCAAAGAATAAACCTCACATGACTCTGTCAGCAGAATAATTAGAAAATAAGAAAAATAAGAAAATATAGACTTCAAAATATAGTAATGTAAAAAAAAATATTTTGTAGGAAAAAAAGGTTTCCTAAGTGTGATAGTAGCCAAACCTAAAAAAATATATAAATGTGGTATCACTGTAATTGTACTTATCTGAGAAATAAAGCCGACTCATCACTTATCCCACAAGGTGAATGGCATAAAAAATAAAGATCGAAAACCAATTCTTGAACTACTGCTGATTTGTTAATTTTACCTCTCAAAGATTGCAAAAAGACTCAGCTACCATTTAAGCTGTGCTTTACAATGAGTGCCTACATCGCAGTTTACATGTAAATCTCTGACAAGTTTGATTTTACGACAAAATTCACTGAAAATTCACTGTAATGAGTGAAATGGAATCACTTTGAACTCCCGTCTAGCTACACCTCTTCTCACCCTGTCTAGTACAAAGGCCAATGAGTACACTAGTCTGCACTGCTTATGTAATCAGATATGGGGACACAGGTAAGCAGACAGGGGACATAGACAACATATACAACAAACTTTAGACTGAAAACAGCTCCTTTTCAGGCAGTAGGTCTTCACCAACAAGAGACCTCCGCACTCCAGGAATGGTCAACATAGCCTGAATCTATAAATGGCATCAGATGATGGGTCATGTGACTATTTTAAAGGAGGTGAGTGGGGTCACCAACCAGCGTCTCCTGACCCAGATTAAGCAGAAGCTACCAGCAAGGAAAAACTGACATCAACCCTTGTTCTTACAAATTAAATTAATCACCAGAACTGTCACAAGTCTTGTACTGACTTGTAACACGATAAGACCCACTTCATTTACAAGGTCCATTTCTCTAGAAGCAGAAGCTGGGCACAATGTATCATCACTACAATGTATTGGGCACTGCAATAGCATATTTGCAATTTTTCATTGTTTGCATCCATGGGTGTTTTCTAGAGACTAAATCGTCAATACACCCATAGATGAATTTGAGGGGGTCTCTGCTTTTATGGCACTTAGGGACTCTGCATGGGGTCCACAAACTATTCTAGGAAAATATATGCTCTAAAAGTCAAATGGCGCTCCTGAACAACAGTCAAGAGCAATTGTGTAACACATTATGGGGCCTTTTTACTTATTTCCCCTTGTGAAAATAGGAAATCTGGGGCTAAAACAACATTTTAGTGGTAAAAATGTAATTATTTTTTCTTCACTGTCTAATAATCAGAAGTATCTGACACAACTGTGTTGTCAATATATGCTAACTGGTCCCCTACATAGATTCTTCGAGGGGTGCAGTTTGTAAAATGGAGTCACTTTTGTCGTATTTCTGCTGTTCTGGCACCTTAGGGTCTTTGCAAATGTGACATTGCACTCAGAAACCATCTGCACTATTTGATGTTCCTTCCCTTCAGCATTGCACTGTACCTCAAAAGTAGTTCTCGATTACAGGTTTCAGGATTACAAACTGTATGATCTATTTTTTTCTTAGCTATTATAAAAATTAAAAGCTTGTGGCTAAAACAAGATTTTAGTGAAAAAAAATAAAATTATTCTTTTGTCATTGGTCAATTGTATATAATTCTGTGCAACACCTGTTGTGTTACTCATCTCAAAACACCCCATATGCATTGATTGAGGGTATAGTTTGTAAAATGGGATTCCTGACGGAGGATTCCTGCTTTTCTGGCATATCAGGTGCTCCGCCTATATATAACATATGGCATCCGAAAGCCACTCTAGCTAAATCTGAATTCCAATGTGGTGCTCCTTAACTTCAGAGCTTTGCACTGTGCCTCAAAAATACTTTTTGACTACATATAAAGTTTGGAGAAATTGTGTAAGAAATTGTACCATCCATTTTCTCCTGTTACCCTTTGTGAAAATTAAAACTTTGGGCCAGAGCAACAATTTAGTGGGAAAAAAGTTATCTTTTTCACAGCCGAATGTCATTCAAGTCAGTGAACCACCTGATGATTAAAATTGCTCACTACATGCCTAGATGATTTCATTGAGTTTCCATAATGGGGGGCTTATGCTATTGTGGCATGTCAAGGACTCCTCAAATTTGACATGGAGTCCGCACTCTATTCCAGCCGAATTGGAGCTCCAAAATTCAAATAGCGCTCCTTCCCTTCTGAATAATGCCTTTTGCCCAAATAGTAATTTTTCATCATATAAAGGGTATCGGTATACTAAGGAGAAATTGCACACCAAATATTATGGTCTATTTTCTCTGATTACTCTTGTGAAAATGAAAAAATTGGGACTAAAACAACATTTTTGTGGGAAAAATATTTTTTGCATTTACACTGCTCAACATTATAAAATTCTGTAAATCACCTGTGGTTTCAAGGTGCTCACTAGATATCTAGAAAAATTCTTTGAGGAGTTTAGTTTGCAATATGGGGTTACTTGTAAGGGGTTTCCACTGTTAAGGCACATCAGGGGCTCTGCAAACTTTACCTACATATAGTTATATCCTAAACAAATGGACTGCGAGTCCTACTGGATAACCATAATTATTAACCTAAACTTGCCCACACATACCACCACCCTAGAATAACAGGTAATGCAATATTGTGAGCCAAAAAAACCCAGTATATATTTCAATATGCAAATTTATTCAAAAAAGCACAGACAAAATGTACAAAAAACAGTAAAGATCTAATTACATACACAGTATACACCAAAAGTGACATGCAGATACCAGCCGTGGAAACCACGACTGAGGAGCAATAGTAGGTCTAAAAGGCCAATGATAAGGTGCTACAAAATACCTATAGAGTGACAGGTCCACTGTCCTTACACCCTGTACACTTAATAGGAAGAGAGAGATATAGAAGTGCATAGGTCAATCAAACCAACAAATGTACACATAGGTACCTCAACTCCTGGCATGTGCAGACGTATACTCTGCCTGCCAAATGTATGATAACCAGATATCTGGTCACAGAAGAGTCCCTACAAACATATCACTCCCTATCCCAAAGGTTAGATTGTATAGGTAACCAATCCACCCCCTAAAACAACCTCTGTCAGTTATAAAGAAATCTATATGTCACAGGGTAACAAAAAGTATAGCACAAATCACAACACATTGTACCAGGTACCCAATGTATACATACCCTGTGCCATGACTGACCGGGAGCTGGGGGGGAGACACCACAAAGGTCCCTGTAATCCTCAACGCGTTTCACCGCAGCTATCGCGGCTTCGTCAGGAGGCGTGGCCAATACAGGATTATTGCCCCCTTAAATATCCCTCTATAATTGGAGAAACCCCCACACCTGTATGCGCACTGCATGTGCAGCGTTCCTCCTCCATGATGCGGACGTCAGCGAGCGAGCGCGGCGCCCGCACCCCGGAAGTGACGCCCCCGCACGCCGCGCACACAGCGCATGTCAGAGGGACGCGGCCAGCGTCACTAGGCAACAAGTAACTACAGGAAAGAAATCATTATATTAGAAGCTGTAAGTCACTGCTTCTACTGCTAAATGACGGACCTAAAGTACCACAGAGATCTCCCAAACCGGCAAGCCCACTATTAAGATGGTGACTGAGTTTTGTTTTTCATAAAGAATCATCCATGGCCCATACTATATCACATTATGCCAAAAAGAAAGAAAAAATTATTTTCCTCACTAAAGGTATATGCCAGATAAGGATCTCCAACCCATACCTACAATAGTACATACATATATGACTAATAGCAGCCGGCTCTGAATCTGTTAACAAAATACAACACAGAGCACACATGAAAAAAGCATGCATCTAGGAAAACTCCATAACTCAGTACACTGCATATGTAGCAAAATAATAGTCCACACAACTCAGATGATTCAATGTAGTTGCCGACAAGGTTGATTCTTGAATCTCCAAGTGCTTCTTATCTTTCATAAATCTAGTCGTTATCCGAAACATCGCCAATTCAGGTGCCACAGGGTTCAACAATATAGAATAAGCTAATGGATAATTATCTGGGGACAATAAAAGTGCAATTAAAATCAAGAATAAAAACACACACCCAAAACCACTAAAAAAATAATAAAATATATCTATGACCTACAAAAAAGAACTGAAACTGATCGTCTCGTTGAGACCAAGTGGGGCCACTGTATCAAGTGTGGAGATCCACCTGGTCTCTTTACGCAAAAAGGCCCTCATCACATCACCACCTCGGGCCCCCAAATATAGCCTGTCTATTCCCCTGAATGTTAATCCCCTTGGATTACAGTTGTGATACTGAAAAAAGTGTTTTGGAATGACTTTCAATTTCTCAATTTGCATTTGCTCTGTTACCTTGGAAGCTCCCCTAATATCCCTCAGGTGTTCCTGGATTCTTACTTTCAGTGCCCTAGTGGTCATCCAATATATATGAGTCCACATGGGCATGTGGCGTAATACACCACTGCCTCCGTATTGCAGGTAATATGATGTACGATCTTATAGTTCTTTAGACCACTCGAGTCACCGAAGTCAGACATCCTAAGTACAAACCCACAAATAGAGCAATTACCACAGGGAAACGAACCCCACGGAGGGCCCTTACTGTTAGAGATATACTGACTACGAAGAGCCACGTAATGGCTCCTAGTCAGTAAATCCCTCAGGTTACGAGAGCGGCGCCAGGTGATAGAGGGATATTCAGAGATAGATTTGGACAGGTCCTTATCTGATAAGACGACTCCCCAGTGTTTATTAAATGAGTCCCTTATGGCTCTCCATTTCTCATTAAAGGTTGTAATGAATCTTACTGTCCCTTCTGTATTTACCTTCCGATGACAACTCTCTGTTAACAAATTAGTCCTCTCCTGTTTAGCAGCTCTCTGATATCCACTCTGGATGGTGTCCCATGGGGGTATCCTCTCTGACTAAAGTTCTTCTTCAAGATTAACGACTGTTTTTCAAATGTCTAGTTATCAGAGCAGATTCTACGTGCCCTGAGAAATTGCCCGTAGGGTATCGATTTTTTTCAGGTCCGGGATGGGCCGACGAAAAATGAAAAAGGGAATTGGTCGCTGTGTCTTTCCGAAAAATGTCTGTGTTCAGGACACCTTCGGGAGATCTAATAATTGCCAAATCGAGAAAATCAATTTGAGATCTACTATATTTCCATGTTAATTTAATATTGAGGTCATTTCGGTTCAGAGACTCCAAAAAGGTCTCCAGCTGTGACGTGGAGCCCTGCCAGATAAAGAGAATATCATCAATAAACCTTATCCAGCTAATAATATACTCATGACCAGGGGTTTCAAGGACCGTATCCCTCTCCCACAGCCCCAGGAACAAATTAGCATACGAGGGGGCACAAGCCGCCCCCATAGCTGTTCCCTGGAACTGTAGGTAGGTACGGTCCTTGAAGAGGAAGAAATTATGACTCAGAAGAAATCGCAGAAGCTCCACTACAAATCTCCTCAAAGTCCCCTCTACATTTGACATGCTGAGAAAGTATTCCACAGCATGGATCCCCTGGTCATGGCGAATGGATGTATACAAGGACTCCACGTCACAGCTGACCAACCACATGTCCTCCTCAAGGATAATCCCCTCAAGTCTCCTAAGCACATCGGTTGAATCTTGTGCATAGGAGGGCAAGGTTCTTACACATGGTTTAAGGAAGTGATCAATGAACTGGCATATCGGTTCACAAAGACCCCCGATCCACGACACAATGGGGCGTCCCGGTAGGACCCGGGGGTCTTTGTGAACTTTAGGCAACAGATAGAAGGTTGCCACGACTGGATGTTCCGGGAAAAGGGAATCTCTCATCAAGGGTGTTATGGCATGAGATTCTGCCCCATCATCCAGCAGCGAACACAATTCCTCTTTGAATTTTACAAGAGGACTAGAAGGTAGGCGTCTATAGCATGTTGAATTTAACTGTCTAAGGGCCTCCTTTTCGTACATCAACACCGGCCACACGACAACATTCCCGCCCTTGTCTGCTGACTTTATAATGACATCTATCAAATTCTTGAGAGATGTCAAAGCTTGTCTCTGTTTTGATGTCAAGTTCTGTATATCAGTCGGAGTACTAGCGTTCATAAGATCTTTTTTAACCAACTGTAGAAATATCCCAATTTGTGGGCAGCTAGACAAGGGCGGGAAATGCCTCCTGCGACGGTGTAGATGCACAGGTACACTCCATTTAGTATGGTCCATGTGTTCATCTGCTAGAGCATCCAGGTCGTTAAGTATCTCTTCCTCATCCACCACATCAGTATTGACCAAATTAGATTTAAATATCTTTTATACATCAATTTGCGTCCGAAGAGTTCGAGATCTTTCACTAATGTGAAATGATCATAATTCTCTGTCGGTGCAAATGATAGTCCTCTAGACAGGACAGCAATCTGTGGTTCAGTAAGGATATGTTCGGATAAGTTAATTACCTTAAAGATACAATACACGAAGGAGATATCTGAGAAAGAGAAATTAAAGGTAATTAACTTATCCGAACATATCCTTACTGAACCACAGATTGCTGTCCTGTCTAGAGGACTATCATTTGCACCGACAGAGAATTATGATAATTTCACATTAGTGAAAGATCTCGAACTCTTCGGACGCAAATTGATGTATAAAAAGATATTTAAATCTAATTTGGTCAATACTGATGTGGTGGATGAGGAAGAGGTACTTAACGACTTGGATGCTCTAGCAGATGAACACATGGACCATACTAAATGGAGTGTACCTGTGCAAAAGATCTTATGAACGCCAGTACTCCGACTGATATACAGAACTTGACATCAAAACAGAGACAAGCTTTGACATCTCTCAAGAATTTGAGAGATGTCATTATAAAGCCAGCAGACAAGGGCGGTAATGTCGTCGTGTGGCCGGTGTCGATGTACGAAAAGGAGGCCCTTAGACAGTTAAATTCTACATGCTATAGACGCCTACCTTCTAGTCCTCTTGTAAAATTCAAAGAGGAATTGTGTTCGCTGCTGGATGATGGGGCAGAATCTCATGCCATAACACCCTTGATGAGAGATTCCCTTCTCCCGGAACATCCAGTCGTGGCAACCTTCTATCTGTTGCCTAAAGTTCACAAAGACCCCCGGGTCCCACCGGGACGCCCCATTGTGTCGGGGATCGGGGGTCTTTGTGAACCGATATGCCAGTTCGTTGATCACTTCCTTAAACCATGTGTAAGAACCTTGCCCTCCTATGCACAAGATTCAACCGATGTGCTTAGGAGACTTGAGGGGATTATCCTTGAGGAGGACATGTGGTTGGTCAGCTGTGACGTGGAGTCCTTGTATACATCCATTCGCCATGACCAGGGGATCCATGCTGTGGAATACTTTCTCAGCATGTCAAATGTAGAGGGAACTTTGAGGAGATTTGTAGTGGAGCTTCTGCGATTTCTTATAATGTTGGATGGAGAGCGTTTGTGAACAGCAGTTCAGCTCTTTCCACAGATTCTTGATTGGATTCAGGTCTGGACTTTGACTTGGCCATTCTAATAACACCTGGATATGTTTATTTTTGAACCATTCCATTGTAGATTTTGCTTTATGTTTGGGATCATTGTCTTGTCGGAAGATAAATCTCCGTCCCAGTTTCAGGTCTTTTGCAGACTCCAACAGGTTTTCTTCCAGAATGGTCCTGTATTTGGCTCCGCCCATCTTCCCATTAAATTTAACCATCTTCCCTGTCCCTGCTGAAGAAAAGCAAGCCCAAATTATGATGCTGCCACCACCATGTTTGACAGTGGGGATGGTATTTTGCGGTGATGAGCTGTGTTGCTTTTACACCAAACATATTGTTTTGCATTGTGGCCAAAAAGTTTGATTTTGGTTTCATCTGACCAAAGCACCTTATTCCACATGTTTGGTGTGTCTTCCAGGTGGCCAGTGGCAAACTTCAAATGAGACTTTTTATGGATATCTTTGAGAAATGGCTTTCTTCTTGCTACTTTTCCATAAAAGGCTAGATTTGTGCAGTGTACGACTGATTGTTGTCCTATGGACAGACTCTCCCACCTCAGCTGTAAATCTCTGTAGTTCATCCAGAGTGATCATGGGCCTTTTGGCTGCATCTCTGATCAGTCTTTGTCTTGTTTGAGATGAAAGTTTAGAGTGAAGGCAAGGTCTTGGTAGATTTTCAGTGGTCTGATACTCCTTCCATTTCAATATGATCGCTTGCACAGTGCTCCTTGAGATGTTTAAAACTTGGTAACTCTTTTTATATCCAAATCTGGCTTTAAACTTCACCACAACAGTATCTCAGACCTGCCTGGTGTGTTCCTTGGTCTTCATGATGCTCTCTGCACTTGAAAGGCTGGTTTCACACTGCTGTTTTTTCCCTGATCAGGTTTGATTAGGTTTGTGTGTCAAAACCAGGAGTGTCTCCAAAACTCAGAAGAGGTGTCAATCTTTCAATTATAGTTTTTCTCTGCAAGTTTTTTTCCTGGTCCCTCTCCTGGTTTTGGCACACAAACCTGATCGAACCTGATCAGGGAAAAAACTGCAGTGTGAAACCAGCCAAACAGAACCCTGAGACTATCACAGAGTAGGTACATTTATACAGATACTTGATTTCACACAGGTGGATTCTATTTATCATTACCAGTCATTTAGGATAACATTGGATCATTCAGAGATCCTCACCAAACTTCTGTAGTGAGTTTGCTGCACTGAAAGTAAAGGGGCTGAATAATATTGCACGCCCCACTGTTCAGTTTTTTATTTGTTAAAAAAATTTAAAACATCCAATAAATTTCGTTCCACTTCATGATTGTGTCCCACTTGTTGTTGATTCTTCACAAAAAAAATTAGAATTTTATATCTTTATGTTTGAAACCTGAAATGTGGCAAAAGGTTGAAAAGTTCAAGGGGCCAAATACTTTCACAAGCCACTATACTTGCATTTTAAAAGCCACTTCATAACATATTATATTGTTATTCATAACATATTGTCTTGGCATTATTGCCAATTTTAGCCGTCATGACAGACCTTGTTTTCACTTTTATGTTGTCACATTTCAGTAGCAATAACTTATTTTAGTTTTTCTGGGAAAGCCATATGAGAGCTTGTTTTTTTTGGGATGAGTTGTGTTTGTGAGTGGTAATATTTTTAGGAACATTTGTTGTGCTGCACGATGTGTGTTAACTTTTTATATGGGGAAGTATGAATATGACAATAACAAATTTATACAGTTTTATTTATTTTTATTTATTTATTGGTAAAATTAAGGAGGAATTCCGGGGAGAGAAAATGTTTTTTTTTACTGCCCCGCCCTCCTACATCATGAATCTGAGCTGTCCACTACAGTTCTAGGATCTATAGATCGCTTATAAATCTACAACATCATATCTGCTTCTTAGCTCTCACCCCTCCCTCAGGGGACAGTAGGTCACAGAGCAGAGAAACCTTCATACTGCTGCAGAGAGTAAGAGGGTGTGGTGGGGACATGGACACTGGGGCTCCATGATCATCCTACATTCTACACCCCTCATGCTTCTAGCTAGTGTAAAGAACAGGGGCATGGCCACCGGCGCTCCATGATCATCATACATGCCAGCCCCCTAATACTTTAAGCTAGCGTAATGAACAGGGGGCATGGCCGCCGGCCCCATGCTCTCACTACGTGACAGCCCCCACTATATATGCCAGATGTATGTATCGCATGAATGTTCTGAGCTGAGAGGACAGTGTGTATGTTTGTGCAGCTGTCACTGTCAGCTATGCAGTGTACAGCAATACATACAGAAGGCATATAGAGTGTGGGCTGGCATTTTAAAACTAGTGTGAATATCAGAGATGGGGGCCACACCCATACCATGCTTCCTGTTCTCACAGTATGCCAGCCCTCACTCTATAAGCCTGCTATGTGTATCGCACTACTCTCCTGAGCTAACAGTGACAGCTGCACAAACATAAATGCTGTCCTCTCAGGGGAGTTGTGCGATACATACAGCAGGCAAATAGAGTGTGGGCTGGCATATAGTGTGAACATCAGAGCTGGTGGCCACACCCTTACCACACCCTTGTTCTCACTAGATGCCAGCCCACACTCTATATGACTGCTGCATGTATAGCTGTACTCTCCTGAGCTGGCAGTAACAGCTGCCAAACATCCACACTGTCCTCTCAGCTCAGGAAGTCATGCGATACATACAGCAGGCATATAGAGTGTGGTCTGGAATATAGTGAGAATATGGGGTGAGAATAGGGGAACATTTTTTTTCTATAATTCTCTATTTAAGAAAGTATAAAAAACGTTACAGAAATGAAAAAGCCCATCAATCGTTATTACTCAATATGAACATTACAATCAGGAAAGGCAGTCCAGTCGGATATAGAACCTTAGTAATGATAGGTTATAACTTTAACAGCCTGACAAGCCTGGGATCAAATAGAGGCCAATATAAAAGAAGCATATATATGGTGTATAGTAAAAGTAACAAAGAGAAGAAAAAGAGAAATACAGTAGAAAAAGACATATAGAGAAACAAAGTATGTAGCAGTAAGACCATAGGAAACGGAGAGAAATATGGGGGCAGGAAGGGGGCCTAGGAAGGGCGGAGGGGTGAAAACTGGGGGGGGGCGGCCGAGAGGGATAGGGAAGGTTGTCTACAGAGGTCATGCAGGACATCAGGCCTCCTCAGAATGAAAATGGGTCTGGGTAGTCGCTCAAACCCGACAGAGAGTAGTATTGCTCAGTTTGCTGAAACTTCATCCACTCCACCAATGTTGACCCAAATTTGGTCTGAGGGTTGTGTAAAGAGGACGTCAGCTCCTTGATGTATATAAGGTCATTGACCCTTCTAATCCACTGTGAAATGACGTGTGGGGTATTTCTCCCCCACAGAACCAGGATGCAAGCTCTAGCTGCCAAAATCAGGAACTTGAGCAAAGAGTTTCTGTAAAGCCTAAAAGGAATTTCACAATGATGCCGGAGCACCAACGCTGGGGTCAGATGAATCTTAATATCAGAGATCTGGTGTATCACCTCCTCTATCGTGGTCCAGAATAGTTTGAGGGTATCACATTCCTAAAGGATATGGAGGAAAGTCGCTGGCCCATATCCACACCTCCAGCAGTCTGCGTTAATCTCAGGGAAAACTGTGTGAAGTTTCACTGGGACCCTGTACCGACTTGATAATAATTTGTAACAGGCTTCCTGAAACCCGGACGTCAAGGAGGAGCCATGTACGAGCCGATAAATCCTCAAGATCTGGTCATCTGTGAATTTGGTATGCAATTCAGCTTCCCACTGGGATACAAAGGGTGGTGGAAGTTGGTCCCGTGGGTTTCTCAGCATGGAGAAGATCAGAGACAGGGTGATCGGATCAGAGCCCATGCACAGTGACTTGAGTTTAGTCGTTTCTTTACCAGGACATCAATGTGCATCACCCACCAGGGCCGTGGGTTACTCGAGACTGGTCCCTGTTCTCTGGTCACAGGAGTATGTCACTGTAGATTCCGTGGACCGGTTCCATGGCCCTGGAGGGACCGCAATTAAAAGGGAAAAAAATGTAAAAAGGGAAAAAATAAAATTAAAAGTTTGTCAGTGACGCCACCCGTGATATGCGTCCAGATGTGACCACCGCTGCTTGTCTCAGCTCTGGGGGATAGTGGTGTGGCGCAGCAATGTTATGAGCCCTCCACGGGCAGGGCTGGTTTATCCCCTGGGTCGGTGATAATAGTCTATTGTGTGGTGGTTGTGAGGTGACTCTGGGGGTGCAACTTACTTCTCATAGCTGTGCATCGGATCTCTCAGCTTTGCAACCTCTCAGATACTGGTATCTGTAATCATGGATGCTCAATAAAAACTCTCACACAAGTTTCAAGTTCAACTGGGTACTTTACTCACTGCTTTTGCTCTTGTTTTGCACAGTCTCAGTTTTCCTGCAGTGAGCGGTACCGGTAGCCAATACAGCAGCTGAGATGGATCACCAAGCAACCCCTTTCTTCATCATTTTCGGGTCAAGCAAAGATACAAATCCCAGAAAACACCGTTGGGGGCAGAGAGGAGAGCCATAGGACCACAGGAACACCCAATCACTGGTGGGGTGCACCTCCGAGTTCTCTCCTCCCTTTAGTCTCTCTGCTGTAGGCCTTTGTCTGAGTGGCCGACGATCCTGCTTCCTACTCCTTCCTCCCCGGGCAGGGAAGGCGAGAGGGTCCCCATTGTTGCCAGTTCAGAGGAGAAATGGGAGGAGTGTCCAGAAATTCAAAAAGGGCCAGTAACTCATCTGGGACCCTTAAGTAGAATCGAGCGTCATGCAAACACAGGGAGAACATCCTTGATGGGAATTGAACCCAGGACCCCAGCGCTGCAAGTCTGCAGTGCTAACCACTAAGCTACCATGCCACTCATGGAATGGGTGTCCCCACTGGTATGATGGTCCTATTTCTTTGATGCGTTACAGCAATGGATACAACATTCTCCTCATAGCCAAAGTGCAGGCTGAGACATCAGGATATAGTCTTATTTCTATGGTATCCAGGGAAATGGCTCCGAACAACCACGGCGAATGCTCTTCTTCTCGGTGAAATAGTGCAGCCTGCAGAGGACATCCCTAGGATTGACAAGGTCAATCGAGCCCTGGCGAGAAACCCGTTGGATTCTGTCTATAGTGTAAGGAGTGTCAAGCGTTTTTTTAGAGACCATATTATACACAGAGAAGACCTTTTGGGGCAGGGCAGGATAGATTCAGGTATACCCTTCAGACGAATGTTATTGCGCCTGCCCCTATTTTCTTGGTCATCCAATAATAAAGCTATGGTCTGCATCTGTACTTGTGTATCATCTAGTTTTTGACCCAAGCTGGAGACCTGTTCAGAAAGGGAAGCAACCTTGTCTTCTAGGGAAGAAGTACGTGTATCAATTAGATCAATGTCAGATTTTAGGGTAGTAAAGGCCTTTTTGCAGGAAGACTCCATCCTGGAGACCATATTATCAAGGTCTTCCCTGGTGGGGAGGGCTCTGATTAACTCATGCAGAGCCTGCAGGTCTGGGTGTGTTGTGCCTGAGGCTGCAGCATCTGGAGCAGGAGCTCTGGAAGCGCTCCCACCCTTCCCAGATTCTGTGATGTGGCCCCCTCCTCCAAATCTCTCTCCGCCAGATCCAGCATCTCTCCTACCTGGTAACGGAACGATCCCGTGCAGACCGCAATAGCAGTGGCAGTGATCACTTCATCCTCGGTGCCCGTCCATGTACCTGCCGATGCTCCTCTCATCTTCCTCTCCGGTGATTTCTCCGTTACAGGCGCAGTCTCACCGCATGGCCTCCCGCCCTGGACTAGGCGGTCAAGGGCTGTGTCTGTTCTCCGTGGGGTCTCCGACGGATTGCAGGAGGCCGAGCGCTTAGATTTCGTCATGTTGCAGGCTAATAGTGTCAGCTGGTTCGTCACTGCTGGCTGTGTCTTGGGAAGCCTGCTCTCCACCTGTCTATACGCAACCATGGCTAAGCCACGCCTCAGGAACATTTTTTTTAAAACACATCCAATTGTGAAACGTATTATTATTATAAGATCTATTGATTAAAATTAACTTTAAAGTTAACTTTGTTCATGGTAAAACCCCTTTAATGAAAATGTTTGCAGAGCAGAGATGCTAACATCATCTCACATTTAGGAGGAGTTACTGAGCGAAAAAGATGGTAGGGAAAAAAGGAAAAAAGACATCGCAAGGAACAGAGTGTGTAGAAGTTGAGACAAAGTCCTGACCTTCTAGGACAACATGACTGCTTCCTCAAATCTTCAAAGTCATGCTAAATCCAGAATGACTAGGAGCTATGGGTTTAAGGGAAAAAAAGTTGATGGGAGTGCTCTTAATGTTAAAATTATACCAGAACTTGTAATTACAAAATATATGGATAATTCTTTGGATTTAAAAGATAAAAATGATACCACAAAATCCATTTGAAGTACGATATTAATGTGTTTACAAGAAGTAAGGGCATAATCTTGATAGCACATTTACACATAGTGTTATTTCTAGCAAGTAAATAGTATAATGGTTGTTCATTAATTAGAGGAGAGCATATGACACAGTTCATAGAAGTGAACTTCATGCAATAATTGCTTTCAATAAAAGTCTGTGAATTACTTTAAGAAATGTTTCTTAAAAGCTTGTTAAATCATTGTTATTAAAAATCACTAAATTAGGTTAGTGGGATTTAAAGTGAAGGTTTAATCTCCCAGAGATTAACCACATCATTCAAGCTCTTAAGGGAGTTCGAATAGTAGCTCTGTTAAATATTGCAAGTGGCCACTGCGACGAAATGGACTTCTTCAATGTAGAACATATGATGATTTCTTACCCAGACAGTATTGTATTTTGATTTGCATATAGAAAGAAAATCGGGCACTGACCTTATGTTGCTGCGATTTGAAATTGTGGCACAGAACCAGGTCCAGTGTTGCTCAGCCATAAGACATAGTCATTTTTATCCATAAAGAAAGAAAAAGGCGGCACTCATTGGACCGGTGAAGACAGGTTTTTTTATTCCAGTCGCAGTATTACATCAGTTAGAGGGTGCGGGGAGGGAGGTGCCGGGATGACGGAGCCCGTTTCAAGTAGTGCTTACTCTTCAAAGTTCAACAGATCTGTAACAGGATCTGCTGAAGAGTAAGCACTACTCGAAATGGGCTCCGTATCCGGTACCTCCCTCCCTCACCCTTACCTGATGTAATACCACCTGTAATAAAGAAACCTGTTTCACAGGTCCATGAGTGCCGCCTCCTTCATTCTTTATGAGTATTGTATTTGGGTTTGCAAAGTTTGTGACTGACAACTGATTTTCCCCTAGAGTCTTGTAAGTGACTGTTAGTGGTTTATTATAAAGTTGTATGTAATTCCTCTCTAGGTCAGAGGGAATTAATCCTGTTAGAATGCCATTGTAATTAGGATGTGGATTGTTGACACTATGTAAATAGCCTCAGTTACCATTGTTTAAATGTCATTGATTGCAGACTAAATGTCTCCTAGTAGAATTCCATTGTATCACTGCTAGGTGCTATATCAATCAGTGTTTGGCTCTCCCTTGCCTGGACTGCAATACGTCCAAAAATGGTTATATGAGGCTCGAGACCCAGCCAATGAAAAGACAGTCTTATTCCACCAATCGTGATGTCCCCACTATCCTGCAATGAGGGCTGAGGGTATATAAGGAGGACTGTTCATTAACTAGAATGAGTTAGATTCTGTCTAGTGCCCTCAGCCTAGGGATTTTGGTCCCGGTTAGAGTGGCACTGGACTTAAAGGCAGCTAATCTAGGATCTTCAGGTCCGATTGGCAAGCCATAACCCCGGCCTAGGCATTTCGGTGCCAACCAAGGGGATCAGAACCTAGATTATAAAACCACAAGGACTTCAGCATCAAATTATCGGATTCGGCTGTGATGACAAAGACTGCATAAGGAGGCCACGCAGGTTGGGACAATCCCATCACCTGGCTACAGACTTTGCTGTGCTATGTTCTAATCCCTGGTGAGCCAGCGGAAGGGTGAGACTCTGTTGCCTGTTACATTGTTGTGTTTTGCTGGTCATATGTTATATGCTGTAAACTGTTTGGGGATCCAATAAAGCCTTAATATTGTGGTTCCCTCTCCCTGTGTTGTCTGAGTAGTGTTCCACCCATGGTTAAGGATCTCAGGCGTTCAGTTGGGGATGAGCCCTGGTCCATGTTGTCTTTGTAAAGGCAGCTGGGCCTGCGGACAAGAGCACCCACTGGCCCTGGGTCTCCACAGCCACCACCAGGGTCTATAACAGCAGATTGGTTGGGTGTTGATTGTCAGATGATAATGATGAAAAGGACAATCCCTTTAAGGAACTAAACAATTTGTTTTAACAGATTCCACATACCGTATTTATTTTACAGCATACAAGGATGCAATAAATGTATTGCACAAACTATTTGGTTGTGATAATGCCAAATATGTGTATATTATTTAATATTTTAGAACGTATGTGTAATATTGTTCATTTGTTGTCAAAATTTGACAGCCCTACAAGTAAAAAAGATCTAGAGTCAAACCTAAGTACCGTATATACTCGAGTATAAGCCGACCCAAGTATAAGCCGAGGCCCCTAATTTTACACTCCAAAACTAGGGAGATGTATTGACTCGAGTATAAGCCTAGGGTGAGAAATGCAGCAGACCCCCATCCTGTTATATAGCCCCCCATCCCGGTATATAGCGCCCCCCTGCAGTGGTATACAGGCCCCCAGCAGTAGTATACAGGCCCCCAGCAGTAATATACAGGCCCCCAGCAGTAGTATTCAGGCCCCCAGCAGTAGTATACATGCCCCCAGCAGTAGTATACAGGCCCCCAGCAGTAGTATACAGGCCCCCAGCAGTGATATACAGGCCCCAGCAGTGATATACAGGCCCCCAACAGTAGTATACAGGCCCCCAGTAGTAGTATACAGGCCCCCAGCAGTAGTATACAGGCCCCCTTCTTAGTACATAGGTCCCCTCTTTAGTATACAGGCCCCCTTCTTAGTATACAGGAAAACCTTCTTAGTATACAGGCCCCCTTCTTAGTATACAGGCCCCCTCCTTAGTATACAGGCCCCCTCCTTAGTATACAGACCCCCTCCTTAGTATACAGGCCCCCTCCTTAGTATACAGGCCCCCTCCTTAGTATACAGGT
This sequence comes from Allobates femoralis, assembly GCA_033576535.1. Taxonomy (NCBI): domain Eukaryota; kingdom Metazoa; phylum Chordata; class Amphibia; order Anura; family Aromobatidae; genus Allobates; species Allobates femoralis. Next base: position 275,850,601 of record JARQOC010000001.1, read on the forward strand.
CCCCTCCTTAGTATTCTGGCCCCCATCAGTGATATACAGCCCCCACTTCTTAGTATCTGGCCCCCATGCTGCGGCACACATTAAAATAACAAACATTGTATACATTACCTTTCCAGCGACTCCTTGCAGGCAGCACCGCGTCCTCCTTTCTCCCTGCTTCTCCTGCTTGTGTCGGCTTCTATTCCTGGGGCCGACGCAGCAGTGATGACGTCATCGCTGCTGCGCCGGTCACATGACACTGGAAAAAGAAGCCAGGAGACCGGACGACGTGGTGCTGCTGCAAGGAGACAGCGGAAAGGTAATGTATGAAACGTTTGTTATTTTAACAGGAGCCGCAGCCCGGGGGACAGATACTAAGGAGGGGGGCTGTATATCACTGCTCCCCTGCCGCTGATGGACGGGAGGATGCAGTGCACATTCATTACACTAATGAGCGGCCCCACGTGACCTCCCACTGTCACTACGGCCCACTCCTCCAATCCCCGGTCACAGCCCCCCCCCCAGCAAATACCGAGTGACTCGAGTATAAGCCGAGTGGGGCACTTTTCACCACTAAAATTGTGCTGAAAACTCGGCTTATACTCAAGTATATACGGTATGCATTAACAATAGGAATATTGTCAGACAGCCCTAGGGTTCTTTAAGTTCTAAACAGGAGTGATCCAAGAGAGAGGAGACACATTTGATGAGCTTTAATTAAAGGGATTATTGGCTCTCAGAACAAAAAATCTGCAGTCATTCTATGTGGCTGCAGACTTCGTTTGTATGGTAAACACACAATTTTGCAAAATATCTTGTGCAGGTGGGCAGTCCCTTGACTGCATGTATGTGATTTGCATACTTTCAATCTCATGTCAACTAGATGTGCTCAGCTTCTTACAATCAGACAACATTCACACATCCATGTGACATGTCCTAGTGAGGTCCGATTTTTAATCTGACATCACTTTGACCCATAGAGTACAAGTGATGTAGTCACACACAGGGCCGTATTTGCCATTAGGCACCCGTAGGCACGTGCCTAGGGCGGGGCCATTCATAGGGGGCGGCGCCTCAGCCTGTTTTCTTTTTCTTTTTTTTTTTTCCTGCCCTGTGTCGGCCCGGTCGTAAGCCCCGCCCCCTCATACCCCCCCACCCCCCTGCTCATCAGGCCCGCCCACCTCACCCAGCCTGCAGCAGTCAGACCCGCCAGAAGAGGGAAGGACGGGACCGCCGCAGAGGACAGGGCCGGCGTCAGCAGCACCCGGCATACCCAGGGCCCAGGCATGTCTGAGGGGCCTGCCGCCGCCGGTATTATCTTACCGGTGCGGTTCTTTCATTCATAGACCCGGCCACCAGCCCCCGCTCCGCCCCCAGCCCCCGCTCCGCCCCCGCAGCCGGGCCGTCATTTCCTCTTCCTTTGTGTTCCAGAATATGGAACGCATAGAAGACGAGAAGGAGCACTACCTCCCCATGAGAGACAGAAGGAATGCGGTGGCAATGGTCAGTGGCTCCACAATGGAGCTGAAGATAAGTGATATTTGATACAGATGGGCAGTGTGTGGGGAATAAGATGAATGGGGGCAGTCAGGCAGGGTGTGTGGGCAGTGTGTGGGGGGTATATTATGAGTGGGGGCAGTATGTGGAGGGTAATTTATGAGGGGGAGCAGTGTGTGGGGGGGTATATTATGAGGGGGGCAGTGTGTGGGGGGTATATTATGAGGGGGGCAGTGTGTGGGGGTATATTATGAGGGGGGCAGTGTGTGGGGGGTATATTATGAGGGGGGCAGTGTGTGGGGGGTATATTATGAGGGGGGCAGTGTGTGGGGGGTATATTATGAGGGGGGCAGTGTGTGGGGGGTATATTATGAGGGGGGCAGTGTGTGGGGGGTATATTATGAGGGGGGCAGTGTGTGGGGGGTATATTATGAGGGGGGCAGTGTGTGGGGGGTATATTATGAGGGGGGCAGTGTGTGGGGGGTATATTATGAGGGGGGCAGTATGTGGGGGGTATATTATGAGGGGGCAGTGTGTGGAGGGTATATTATGAGGGGGGCAGTGTGTGGGGGGTATATTATGAGGGGGCAGTGTGTGGGGGGTATATTATGAGGGGGGCAGTGTGTGGGAGGTAAATTATGAGGGCGCAGTGTGTGGGGGGTAAATTATGAGGGGGGCAGTGTGTGGGGGTAAATTATGAGGGGGGCAGTGTGTGGGGGTAAATTATGAGGGGGGCAGTGTGTGGGGGGTAATGTGTGTGGGGGGCAATTTATGAGGGGGCAGTGTGTGGGGGGTATATTTATGAGGGGCCAGTGTGTGGGGGGTAATTTATGAGGGGGCAGTGTGTGGAGGGTAATTTATGAGGGGGTAGTGTGAGGGGGTATATTATGAGGGGGGCAGTGTGTGGGGGTATATTATGAGGGGGGCAGTGTGGAGGATATATTATGAGTGGGGGCAGTGTGGAGGGCAGGGCCGGTGCCCACTTGCTGTTGGCGACACCATCTGCACCACTTGCAGGATGGTGTCCCCAGCAGTTCATGACTTCCTTGTGCTGTTTCTCCTTCCCCTGCACTGTCTTCTCCTCCCCCTGCTCTGTGTTCTCCACCTTCTGCGCTATCTTCTCCCCGCGTGAGATAAATGAAGCGTGCGACTGCTCATGGTTGCTTATGAATACTGATAAGCTGGCAGTGAAAGATCTGCGCCACACCGCAGGTAACATCACAGGTCTCTGACAGGGTTAGTCACACCGCTCTGCTGCCAGCTTATTACTATTCATAAGCAGTCAGAAGCTGCACTTATCGCAGCACAGCTCACATGGAGAGAAGACCTCGCACAGGAGAAGACAATGCATGGGGTGGACAGAGCACAGGAGAAGGCGGCTCAAGGGGTGGGGGCAAGAGAGACAATAGAGGGGGAAGAAAGCACACTGGGATAGATAACAGCACAAGAGGAGGGGCAAGAGACATAGAGCACACAGGCAAGACAAAGCAAGGGGTGGGGGCAAGAGACACAGGACACACGGACACAGCACAAGGGATAGAGTACAGTGCATGAGGAGAAAGCAAGCAAAGGTTGGGAATAGTGCACAGGGGGAGAAAACAGAATGGGGGGTTAGGGTGGAGAAGACATTGCATGTCGGGGGGAGTCAGCACACGGGGAGAAGACAGTGCATATGGGGGTGGAGAGACAAAGCGCACCGGGTGGAGGAGAGGGATTATTACAGAGATTCTATTGTGTATATATATTGCCCACAGCGTCCATATATATTCGCCCAGGGCCCGCAAAAACCTGGAGCCGGCCCTGGCGGAGGAGAATGTGTCAGAGAGAGATGTTCCCGCGGAGGGAACCCGGATGGCAGATAGCTGCCATCCGGGTCAATCTGGGCCCCATAGGTATACTATGGGGCCAAAATCAGATCCGGGGCTGTCTGGTTCACAACGGACAGCCCCGGATCACAAAAAACGTGATGTGAAACCGGCCTTAGTCAGATACTGGGCAACATTATAAGGGAGGAAACACACTGGCGTTTTTAAAATCGGTCCGTTTGTCATCCAGGAGAGTTGGATGAGTGTCATCGGTTTTTTGGTCCGTTTGGCAACTGCTGTGCGAGTGTCCGACATTTCTCTCAGATCACATCCGTGTGCAATCTGTATTTTCCTCAGCAGCTATTACTGTAGAATAATTTACAGGAACATTTTACAGTTGTCTCAGCTACAGAATGAGAATGTATCAGTGATAAAAAACTGATGCCTCTCGGATGGTCGGTGTGCGGTCCATGATTTTGTCTGACCCGTAGACTTGCATTGGTGAGTCTCACATGTGAATCGCAGACTGTCGCAGCATGTTGTGACTTTTTTCCCCATCCAGAATCCCGATGAGAAAAAAGCGTCTGACACTCGTCATTGTGCTCTCAGACATTGAATAACATTGGTCCCACTGCAATGCGATAAAATGACACATTGCACTCATCCGAGTTTCACACCAGTGTGTCCGTACCCTAATAATAAAAGCCATATAGTAATCCTACTGGTATGGGGAGGGTTTATGGCTCAGTTAGTACACACTCCATACTTGTTGTTATTAACCAGTTAATGCTCTCTTGTCCTCCGCACTGCAGTGTCAAAAGAGGACGGCAGCGAGACAGGCAGCGACAGCGCATCAGAGAGCCCCTGACCTCCAAATAGGAGAGCCTCAGATCCCGGTATTGTGACGACATATGAAGAAATATTATTTTACATTTATGTTACACTATGAACTCCACAGCACTTTACATACATCATGAACACTGTCCCCATTGGGGCTCACAATGAAAACATCCTACCAGTATATCTCATATTGTATATCGCCTTTCTTTGATATCACCTTCACAAATATTGCATTTATTGCACTTGTCAGGTTTTGGATGTTTTAAGATTGCATTTGTTTGCAGGATGTCAGAATTGACTCCCAGAGCTGCTGGTTTGACGGTTAAGGTCTTACAGCATCTTAGATTTTTTTTGCTTAAAGGTACTTCCAAGTTTCTCAATAGGGCTGAGATCAGGGGAGACTGGTAGCCACACCATGGTTTTCTCTACTTTTATGTCCATAGCAGCCAATTACTCAGGGCTATGCTCTGTACCAAGAGATGGTGCATTGTCATGTATGGGGATGATTTTGTACAAAGAAAAAAAAGTGGTCAGTCTAAAAGTATATATACTTTGCCGTGGTCCTTTTCACGCCTTCATGGACCCTATAGGGGCAAACTAGCTCTCTCCACATGATTACGACCCAAAACATGACTGCCACCTCCTTGCTGATGTCACAGCCTTTTTGGGACATGGTAGTGGTCATCTAGCAACCATCCACTACTCCAACCATAATGGGAACCTCTCAGCTCCTTTTAGCCCCCCCTATCACTACTCTGCACCTTGATAGCTCATCCCTAACCACCCAAAAGATGATTTATCACCTTATTGTTGCCTTTTGCACATAAACGAATGAAAATCATTAAAAGATTTTATTATCTTTGTATTTATCTCAAAGCAGTTTGTCTGCAGGGGGCGTGGCCAATGGGGGTGTGGCACGACGAGGGGCGTGGTGCGATGGGGGGGGTGGCGCGACGGGGGGGGGGGGGGCGGCACCGCTGACAGTGCCTAGGGCGGCAGGAACTCCAAATACGGGCCTGGTCACACACCCGTTCTCCGAGAGGGCAATCCAAGAAACTCGTAGTATATTTTAGGCTATATTCACATACACACTGGTATTGCTCCATTTTTTTCTGGTGCGTTTTTCTCTTTTTCTGCTACAAAACTGGATCAGCTTTTCAAAAAACACACCAGAAAATGGATCATCTGTTTCTGATCTGTTTTTGATGCCTTTTAGGTGCATTTAGAATGGTTCATTATGGGAAAAGCGGATGAGAAAAATGCAGCAGAAACTAACATGCCCTTTTCTTGGACGGATCACCACAGGTTCTAGTGTTATTTGTTGTCAGGTCCCTAGACACCCATAAACAATGAGATTTGTAATTCAGAGTGAGACTTTCACAAAGTGCAGATATAAAAGTAGGTTAAGACCCAGTAAAACAGAGACGCCTCAGTGTGGTTACTGAGTGGTTATGGACATGGCCATGTTTATACGCTAAGTGTTTTGATTTTTCATATTTTCTTAGCTATGATGCTTTTCTGTAGTCAATACAGCATGTGTTAGTATTTGAGGGCTTCTGACTTTTTGTAACTAATTTTGACATCACACCTGGAAGCATACCTTTGGGAGAAAGAATGTTTAGTAAATCTAAGGTGATTTCTAGACACACAAAAAATGTGGTTCAGCAAAACTTATGAAAAATAGCATACCTGCATTGATAAATTGTCAAAATTAGGCATATCTGGTGTTCTTGACTAGGGAATAACTGAGGGCCTGAAGCTCAAATATTATGATGAGTTTGCCAGGAAAAAACTTGCTATGGCTAGATAAATACAGAGGGTCTTCCAATTCAAGATCATGAAATGGGTCTATCAGAAGAAGAACCTCATAGCCTTATACTAAAGAGAAGTGTCACATAGACTGACATTGATCTCCCTCCATGGTCAGCTAATTACATTTAGCTTTGGACACCGCTCTAAGTCTAAATTGATTTTGTTCATTGCTAGTTTTAAAACCTTTTTGCTTTTTAAGTTCGGCTAATTTAATGTACTGCGTGTCAACCTCAGTTTCTTGATTTTTGTTACTTCACATAACTAAATCTGAGTTTAGTGAATGTCACCTGTTATTTAACATTTTACTGCAGCAGCTGAGAAAACAATTTCATAATTTATTCTTAAAAAATAAAAGTTTAAATGATTGCATTTGCAATAATGTATTATTTATTTTTGCTGGATACAAATATCATAACCATAAATTGGAATGTGTCACGTTTATTCAGCAGCTATTACTTTTAAAAATGGAGGCCACATTTAACTATTGTAGTTCTAGTTTGCATGGACAAACAAAATGGACATTTTCAAAATTTGAGTCCCAATGGTTGACGTCTTCATCAGTTTTGCAATATTCTAAACAATCAATGCAAACTGAATTGTCTTCTCTGATGGGAAACCTAGATATGCCATTCCCTCTTACCCTCCTTTAATCTTCCAAATTACTTGAACTATTATCTGACAGCAGCTAATTCTGACGTCAAATGAAAATATTATACATAGGTGTCAATTTGTAGAAAAAGCAACACATAATAGATGGGCTATCACCAAATTCTGTGCAAAATTACTTTATTAAGAAATGCAGTTAGGTCACACACTTGAAAATTTAAAAACAATTAAAAAGGGGGGAAAAGGATTCCCTTACATCAAAAGATGAGGTCCCACTTAGCATTACCATATATGGCTATAGGCAAATGCGTAACTTTTTTAGGCATCCGTTGTCACATTATATATATATTTCAGTGTGTAATTCCCCTAAGGGGTAAATGTCAAATTGTAAAACACCCCGGCACCAGTCGCAACATATCTATAAGAGTATTAAATAAATTCCCTGTTATGCAACGAACTTGCACCCATGTAACTGTCACTGGGATAAATAGATGTAATTATACATGCCAAATAACCAAGTCTAATTGTACTGAGCATAAAAGGCTCATCAATTATAGGTAGACCTGGGGGGTGATCAAACCTTCCAAAAGTTGCCTTGCTCACCTGTCTGTTCTCCCATAGACACTCTGGTATCCAAAATATCTGTCTAGGATACCTGTAAACAACAGGCCTGTAATCCTACCCCACATACCACTGTGCTCCAAAGGTTATCAATGATCAGCAATGTCAGCCTGCCAGTGGCCCTCACTCACTAGCCCAATAAGTTTCGTTGCCTCAAAGGGCAACTTCCTTAGGGGTAACAAGCTATGTGCCAGTGCACTGCTATAAATATAAGTATAGTACCTTGTATTATCAGGGACAGCTGTGTCCCAGGCGTTCACAGCATTTTCTGCCACATTCCATTCCAGCATCCGAAACCGGAAGTCCGTCACCAGGACCCGTAATTAAGGTGCACAGGAGGGTGTACTGGCTTCAATAAGAGCCGCAAGATGGCGGATTCGGTGCATGCGCAGTAGCGCAGCACCATTGAGCTTGTTATCTTAGTTTAACCCATTAGTTGTAGCTTACTTACAGACATGGGCAAGGCAGGGGAAAGTTACCAAAAGGGAATAGGAAGGATTGTACAGAGCTATATAGGCGACAGTATTAATGTGAAGTACAGTAGATATATTTATAGGGAATATATGCTCAATGCATACTTTGAACATGGCCATCTGTTTTAGCATTTATAAGATACACCAAGTGTGGTGTTCTGACTAAGGGCAAGTTCATTCTCAAAAATGTCTCAGGTAAACCTAAATATAATGAATTATTAGAAATTTTATAGTTATCAAACTATATTAAGGTGTAGACTGGATAAAGTACAACATATAGGACAGACTTTTGGTGGCAAATATGCCACCAGACAGTCTCCAGGATCCTGGTAATTTTCCATTATGTACTCATAAATAATATTAATGAGTTATTAAGAGGGGGTAAGGGAAAGGGGGGAGGGAAAAGTATAATTTTGACGTCAAATGAAAATATTATACACAGGTGACATTATTCCCAACATATAGTCCTGTGCTAATTTGTGAATTTACAACAACAAACCTGTTAAAGTTACTAATTGTTAACATTAGTCCCTTTTAGATTTATATTATTAAAGTATATTTGTTTCCTAGTTGACCATAATTAAGTATGGTAAATTTTGAGTAATATTTAAAGGTGTTGACAAATTAAAACAAGTTATCACTTATCAAAAGGATAGGTGAAAGTTGTTGATCAGCGGGGTCTGATTTATGGGACCTGCAAAGAATGGCAGAAAGGCGTACTTTTATCTTAAATAGAATGAAGAGACAAGGTGCATGGTTAACCTGCACTCCATTCAAGGAGCTACATCAAAACCTATATTTTAATTATGATTCATTTTACCACAAGAACGGTTATAATAATTTATTATGCGCCATGGTTCTACTTGCCATCGCATTTCTCCATATTTGTTCCTTTGGTTTTATATATCATATTTTGCAGATTATAAAATGCATCGAATTATAAAACGCATCACAAATTTAGAGGAAGAAAGTAGAAAAAATAATTTTTAATGTTAAAAAAGGGGGTAATTCTTAAAATTCAGGTCTGTCTAATAATTCAAATAGCAGGGGGGTGGGGGTAGGGTAGGTGGGAGGCAGTGGTGGTGGAGCGAGTCACAGGAGGTATTGTCGCTGGCAATGCTGCAGGCGGTGAAGCAGATGTCCCTGCGATGCTGCGCTTATCTGCCAGGACACCAGCAGCAGCACTGAAGACACATTCTGAGAGGACGCTGGCTGCTAGGCATGACAAAGCCTCCAAGGCATAACTGGCGAACTCATGCCACTCCTACATTTCTGAAGCCCAAAATGTAAAAGGGTCCAAACCCCTGATGGCATAGATATTGAGCTGTAGATACTCCTGCACCACCCTCTCCAGTCGTTCACTATGTGTCAGACTTGTACTTAATTCTGCTGGTGGATAGGCTGGTTTAAAAAATTGGTCAAAGGACTCCCAGTAATTGCTTCTGACACTTAAACTGTTGCTGCTAATGTTTGTGTGCTGACGACTCAAAGTTTACCGGGTTTGAAGTGTAGATCTGTGATGCACACTGCTGTCTTAAGGAAAGCCAGCCCTAAGATTGTCTACAAGCATGTTTTGATACTCCAACATGTGCGTGTTCCTGTCCAGGGCTGGAACCATCTGGCTAAATTTACTCATATACCGCGGATCCAACAGTGTGGCAACCCAGTAGTCATCGCTAATTTCAATCCTAAAAATGCCAGCATCATGTTGCAGCAAGAAGGAGCCCATGTGTCTGATGCTTTGATGAGGCCCAAGTCCTTTTTGTGTTGGTGGCGTGGCAGTAATCGAGTTTCCTTCTTTTGTCCTCTCCTGCCCAACCTCAGACAATAAAAAGAGGAATAATTTCTTCTTCATCTTCTGACAGATCTGTGCTCATCACCTCTTCATGTTCATCTTCCACCATTTGTTCCTCGGCTTCTGCACCTTAACTAACAGTTTGCAGGTTCCATTAGCCTCCCTTTGTCGCTCTACTTCAAATCCTCATGCCACCCGCCTGTGCAACAAGAGTCTGGACCTCAGAGATATTGGTGTCCCTTTTGCATCCTATTCCTCTTCCTCTGGGATCATCACCTAATCTGCCAGACTTTTCAAAGTTTGCTCCAGCATGTAGATGACTGGAATAGTGATGCTAATGATGGCTTCATTAGCACTAACCATCTCAGTAGCCATTTCAAATCTGTGCAGAAGGGTGCAGAGGTTCTTGATCTGTAAATACTCTGCAAGCGTCATTTACACCACCTTTGGCTTTCTTTGACTCACTCTACACATCATGACATACTGATCCAGGGCTTGTCGCTGCTTCCATAGTCAATACAACATGTGCAGAGTGGAATTCCACTGTGTCAGCACATCGCATATCAACCAGTTAACCGGTTGTCCGAAAGACCTCTGTAGCAATGCTAGTCAATGAGCCATGGGGTGGGAATCGCGGAAATGAGCACACAGCGACTGTGCCTTCTGCAGCAGGGCAGGATAGCGGTGTACATATTGCTATACATCCAGGTTGAGGATGTGAGCCATGCAAGCATGTGTGTAAGTTTGCTATAGTGTTGGGCCGCCACCATGTTTGCACCATTATTGTACACGGCCTTCCCTGGCTCAGGGTTTGGTTGGGACAGTGATTAGTCAAACTCAGCCTGCATAGCTGTCCACAAGTCTTCAGGTGTGTGACTGACATATCCAAGGCATTTTAATTTCAACACTGCATGATGGTGGTGAACCATTGCAGCACAGTACAGAGGTCCAGAGGTGGGGAGAATTCTGGATTGTTGGAACATAAAGGGAGACTTTAAAGGCACAGCTGGAGGCCCTAGAGGCCATGCTTGCTTGTCCAGATGTCAGTGGTGATATGCACCCTGTCACACACAGAGTTTCTAAAGGAATGGATGATGTTGTCTTCAACATTCTGGTGTAGCGCAGGCACAGCTTTCTTAGAGAAGGAATAGTGACTGGGCAACTTGTACTGGGGGACTGCAACAGCCATCAGCTTTTTGAAACCATCTGTATCCACCAGGCAGAGAAGTTGCATTTCCTTGGCCAACAAATTGGAGATGGTAAAATTCAAGCTCTTTGCTTTGGGATGTGTAGGATGCAATAATCTTTTACATGGCCACAACTGAGGTCTGGTTGCTATGCTAAGAGATGGTGGAGAAAGGTGTACCTGACAAACTGTTGGGCTGTGAGGGAGGTGCAGGCGGAGATGTTATTGTGGGTTGACGAAGAAGTGGTGTGCTTGGTGTCTGAGATCGGTGAAGAACAGCAGGCGTGTCCACTTTTGTAACAGCTGATAGGCTCTCGCTCACCCCAAATGTAGTGGGTAAACAAGTGAAGGTTCTATGGGAGGAAACCTGTGTGACAACACTTGCCATGGTGACAGAGGAGGAAGAAGTAGCAGATGCAGCTGATGTGGTGGACGTGTTCTGTGAGGTCCGCTAGATTCCATTTTAGTACAGTAACCTTTCCAGAGTGCCAGATGTTGCTGGGCAATGTGCCGGTACATGCATGTGTGGTGTCCCTGCAGTCTGGCAACCGCAGTGGTATTTAAGGTAATCGATATTAATGTCACTTCTGAGGAGCATTGAGGTGCCCTATGCTGGACTCCTGAAGCATTCACACACTGCCTGAACTCTAACTAGAGAGCTGGACACAAGAGGCCTGTTTTGGGCTGTGACTGATTCTGGTTGCAGGGATTAGCTGTAGTAGGGAGCGGTAGGTGAAGGTGTAGTCAGTCTGTGTTGGGCTGTGAGGCCGACAGTATGACAAACTGTAAGCAGGACACCAGATCCTAGGTGGCCAGGTATTCCATATCCTGACCGCAGAAACTAAAGACTGCTGAGTTTCACACTTAGTAGTCACACAACGTGGGACTATCCAAGAAACAGCAACACAGAGGGCCAGAGACCTGGTAAGTGCAGCTGCTCACAGAGCCCGTATTGCCTGCCTGGCTGGAGGTCATCCACAAGGGAGCTAAAATACCCATTCGGCAAAGTGGTTCCTAATTCTTCTCAGACTGGCCAGACCCAAAGACCCAGAGAACCAGTGCCCTGGGCTTGCTGAACTGCACATTAAAAGGTAAAGAACTGAAAGGCTGACTCCTGTGTCTGATTTGCCTCTGCAGCCTCCATCTACTTCTCTGAACTACAACCACCCTCATCCATCTACCATCTACACCTTCAGGGCCTGCCAAAGCTGGAGGATGTAATGCCACCACACAGCCATTCCACCTATCCCTGGAAGCTATCTATGCAGTGTGCAGTGGTGGGCACTTAGTGGTCACAACATCCTCAGCTGGTGTCACGAACACTTTTCTTTTATTTTTGTTTTCATTTCCTCCAATTTTTCCTTTCCCTCTTTTCATGTAGACCAGGGCTACAGGACTGCATCAGCTACCATGATGCCAACTAATTGATTGGACTCTGATGCTGAACAAAGCAGCCCTGTGACTTCCACACATGTAGTAGTCAAATTATTGGGGGGTTTTGTCTCTACTTAATTTTTTTTACAAATTTGGCAAATAACATGTGCTGGGTCATCCTTTGCGGTTTCAAAAAAGGCCCAGGCCAGGCAATCCTTGCCACCCCTGAGAACTGCAGACCCGCAACCACTGCTGTCCAGAGCCAGAGTTTTGGCTGAGGATACAGTGCTTGTTGTGGTTGCAGCACTCAGTCTCTCTGCTGGAAGAAAAACCTAACCTCCTCTGCTCAGCTGCTCAGCTGCTTGATTCTGGGTTGATTCCAAGTGGGATCTTAAACCTCATCATCAATAGAGATGAACAAACCTTTTGAAGTTGAGTTTGGATTGGTTCGCCGAATTGTCATATGTTGAATTGAGTGGCACAACACCTTCAAAGGGGCCCAAAAGGTGACAAACACAGCTCAAACCGTTTTACAGTGGGGCCCTGCTCTTTTGGTACAGACATTATCTTCCTACACTATTACTTTGCAAGTTCCAGGGCTGCTGTCACTATGCTTCCAAGCCCGCTTATGAACCTCAGACATATTGACTGCTTTCCCCCCCCCCCTTGATTTGTTAAAGACAGACTTAGCATCGCCCATCCTCTCTACTGGCATTTGTGATTGGTTGCCATTATGGCAACCTAACTCACATCAGATTACTGTAAAAATAAATAAATAATTGAAAAAATGTACATGGGTCCCCCCAATTTGATAACAGCCAAGATAAATATGCCAGTAGTGAGTGGCTTGAACTTTGCAGTAAACCCTCTGTATGTATTTTCATGCAGTCTTTTCTTTAAGGTAGATTTGTATATTGATATGCCTACATACTGGAGAGTGGTGTTCCCTTGGTTGGCTGTTGTGAAGGGATTTTCTTCACCATGTTCACCATATTCTGTGATCATCCACCACTGTTGTCTTCCATGGACATCCAGGTCTTTTTGCACTGCTGAGATCACCAGTTCTGTCATTCTTTTTCAGGATGTACCAAACTGTAGATTTTGCCGCTCTTAATATTAGAGCAATTTTCAGATGGGTTTTATCTATTTTCGAAGATGAAGGATGGCTTGTTTCACCTGCATGGGGAGCGCCCTTGACTGCATATTTACTTCTCAGCAAAATCTTGAAAATGCTAGCACCATACCTCAAATCAACTCCAGGCCTTTTATGTACTTAATTGAGAATGAAATAACAAAGGAATTGAAAACACCTGCCCATGAAACAGCCTTTGAGTCATTTGTCCAATTATTTTTGGTCCTTTTAAAAACAGGTTGGCACATCTAAAGGAGCTGAAACTCCTAAATACTTCATCCAATATTAATGTGGATACTATCAAATGAAATCTAAAGGTCTGGACTTCTTGTCCATGTCCATTAAATAACTATGACTTGTATATGTTTTACTAAACAGGTAAAAATAACTAAATTTGTGTGAGTGACCAAATATATATCAACCTAACAGTACGTCAAGTAAGGAAGAAAAACAAAGTACCGGTACCAACTCTGACTTTTTGAAATGAAATATTAACTATTTTAACGAACTAATATAGAAAAAACAAGATTAGATTCATAGCTTCTTGCGTGTTTACCGTCTTAGGACTTTAGGAAAACTCATTAAAAATATAAACTGTGTAAATAATATACAGTGAGCCCTAATCTTATGAAACTTACTATTATAATATTCATTTAAATATAACTGTTACTAGGTGATGTTGAGTAATTCTGCATAGTACTTTAAGTCTAGTGTCTTACCACCAAATTTCTGTTATTCAAAACTGTGAATGATAGTGTCCTAGAGTTCCTAAATCCACAACAGGAAGGCGTTAGCAAAAAATATATGCAATTTCAACACAGATAGGTGGAATTTTTGTTAAGAAATTTACAATAAATTGTATAACACTGAAAATAAAGTGGTTTCTTGACATTTATAATTTAGAATATAATGTACTGTACAATATTCAGTAAAAAAATTATTTAATTAACTAGCTGTGAGCCCGATTCTAAAGAATCGGGTAGTCTAGAATGCATATATAGTTTATTTACTAATATTTAGGGGAGTGCGGTGAAATTAATTGTGTGTATACAGGTGGCTCAGTGGTTAGCACTCTATATGGCGGCTCAGTGGTTAGCACTGTATATGGCGGCTCAGTGGGTAGCAGAGTATACGGTGGCTGAGTGGTTAGCACTGTATACGGTGGCTCAGTGGTTAGCACTGTATACGGTGGCTCAGTGGTTAGCAGTGTATACGGTGGCTCAGTGGTTAGCACTGTATACGGTGGCTCAGTGGTTAGCACTGTATATGGTGGCTCAGTGGTTAGCACTGCGCGGTGGCTCAGTGGTTAGCACTGCGCGGTGGCTCAGTGGTTAGCACTGCGCGGTGGCTCAGTGGTTAGCACTGCGCGGTGGCTCAGTGGTTAGCACTGCGCGGTGGCTCAGTGGTTAGCACTGCGCGGTGGCTCAGTGGTTAGCACTGCGCGGTGGCTCAGTGGTTAGCACTGCGCGGTGGCTCAGTGGTTAGCACTGGGCGGTGGCTCAGTGGTTAGCACTGGGCGGTGGATCAGTGGTTAGCACTGCGCGGTGGCTCAGTGGTTAGCACTTTAGCACTGTGCGGTGGCTCAGTGGTTAGCACTTTAGCACTGCGCGGTGGCTCAGTGGTTAGGTGTGCGCGGTGGCTCAGTGGTTAGCAGGAGTATGGTGGCTCAGTGGTTAGCAGTGAGTGGGGTGGGCAGAGTGGTCAGCGCAGTGCGGCGGGCAGAGTGGTCAGCGCAGTGCGGCGCGGCAGAGTGGTCAGCAGAGGACAGAGGCACTCTGCCTGTCATACTTACCAGCGGGTCATCGTCTTCCCCGCCACGGCATTTTCACTCCGCCGTCGCCAGCATGTTGGCTCCACTCATGCAGAGCATTGCTCCTGTGCAGGCTCCTCCTCTCTGCAGAGTATTGCTCCTGTGCAGCCTCCTCTCTGCACAGCATTGCTCCTGTGCAGCCTCCTCTCTGCAGAGCAATGCTCCTGTGCAGCCTACTCTCTGCAGAGCATTGCTCCTGTGCAGCCTCCTCTCTGCAGAGCATTGCTCCTGTGCAGCCTCCTCTGTGCAGAGCATTGCTCCTGTGCAGCCTCCTCTCTGCAGAGCAATGCTCCTGTGCAGCCTCCTCTCTGCAGAGCATTGCTCCTGTGCAGCCTCCTCTCTGCAGAGCAATGCTCCTGTGCAGCCTCCTCTCTGCAGAGCATTGCTCCTGTGCAGCCTCCTCTCTGCAGAGCATTGCTCCTGTGCAGCCTCCTCTCTGCAGAGCATTGCTCCTGTGCAGCCTCCTCTCTGCAGAGCATTGCTCCTGTGCAGCCTCCTCTCTGCAGAGCAATGCTCCTGTGCAGCCTCCTCTCTGCAGAACATTGCTCCTGTGCAACCTCCCCTCTGCAGAGCATTGCTCCTGTGCAGCCTCTTCTCTGCAGAGCATTGGTCCTGTGCAGCCTCCTCTCTGCAGAGCATTGCTCCTGTGCAGCCACCTCTCTGCAGAGCAATGCTCCTGTGCAGCCTCCTCTCTGCAGAGCATTGCTCCTGTGCAGCCTCCTCTCTGCAGAGCATTGCTCCTGTGCAGCCTCCTCTCTGCAGAGCAATGCTCCTGTGCAGCCTCCTCTCTGCAGAACATTGCTCCTGTGCAACCTCCCCTCTGCAGAGCATTGCTCCTGTGCAGCCTCTTCTCTGCAGAGCATTGGTCCTGTGCAGCCTCCTCTTGGAAGAGCAATGCTCCTGTGCAGCCTCCCCTCTGCAGAGCATTGCTCCTGTGCAGCCTCCTTTCTGCAGAGCAATGCTCCTGTGCAGCCTCCTCTCTGCAGAGCATTGCTCCTGTGCAGCCTCCTCCCTGCAGAGCAGCGCTCCTGTGCAGCCTCCTCTCTGCAGAGCATTGCTCCTGTGCAGTCTCCTTTCTGCAGAGCATTGCTCCTGTGTAGCCTCCTCTCTGCAGAGCAATGCTCCTGTGCAGCCTCCTCTCTGCAGAGCATTGCTCCTGTGCAGCCTCCTCCCTGCAGAGCATCGCTCCTGTGCAGCCTCCTCTCTGCAGAGCATTGCTCCTGTGCAGCCTCCTCTCTGCAGAGCATTGCTCCTGTGTAGCCTCCTCTCTGCAGAGCAATGCTCCTGTGCAGCCTCCTCTCTGCAGAACATTGCTCCTGTGCAGCCTCCTCTCTGCAGAGCAATGCTCCTGTGCAGCCTCCTCTCTGCAGAACATTGCTCCTGTGCAGCCTCCTCTCTGCATAACATTGCTCCTGTGTAGCCTCCTCTCTGCAGAGCAATGCTCCTGTGTAGCCTCCTCTCTGCAGAGCAATGCTCCTGTGCAGCCT
Organism: Allobates femoralis; assembly: GCA_033576535.1. Taxonomy (NCBI): domain Eukaryota; kingdom Metazoa; phylum Chordata; class Amphibia; order Anura; family Aromobatidae; genus Allobates; species Allobates femoralis. The sequence continues at coordinate 275,867,018 of JARQOC010000001.1, forward strand.
CCTCTCTGCAGAACATTGCTCCTGTGCAGCCTCCTCTCTGCAGAACATTGCTCCTGAGCAGCCTCCCCTCTGCAGAGCATTGCTCCTGTGCAGCCTCCCCTCTGCAGAGCAATGCTCCTGTGCAGCCTGTGCAGCCTGCTCTCTGCAGAGCATTACTCCTGTGCAGCCTCCCCTCTGCAGAGAATTGCTCCTGTGCAGGCTGCTCACTGCAGAGCGTTGCTCCTGTGCAGCCTCCTCTCACCTGTATCCTGGAGATCAGCTCTTGGGGGCTCAGTCCGGGGTCCTCTGTCAGCTGTATGTTCCCTTGTGATCGCAGGATGTCATAGGCAGAGAATCAGTGATGAGGACACGTCTGATGTGAGACAGCGGCATGATGTCTCCTGTGCTGAGAGTGCAGCAACGAAAGTGCCTGTGATGATGTCACAGTCATGTGATATAGCCCCGCCCATACCAGTGACATCATCTCAGGTCCTGAGAGTGAGAGACTGTGCATGGACTCGCAAAGGCATTGCCAAAGGCATTGCGAGTGAGGAGAGACTCTGGAAGGACTCGCAAAGGCATTGCGAGTGTGGCAGGAGAAAGAGAGACTCAGCAAGGACTCGCAAAGGCATTGCGAGTGAGGAGAGACTCTGGAAGGACTCGCAAAGGCATTGCGAGTGTGGCAGCCACGCATACGACGACGGAAACACTGCCGAATATGACGGAAGTGGCCTTAGGGTAATTATATATTAGATACATAATTTGAAAATGACCTATTCTTTAAATGTGTTTTTTTAGAGTTAATTGTTTAGTTTGTTTTTTTATTTTGACAATGATTTTTTTATATTCAGAATCTGTATGAACAATAACAATTTCAAATCTTGCAACTTCCACACTGGCCACTTGGACTATTCTGACGTTCCTGTATACTTCCTTTTCCTTCAGGAAATTCACATGTATATCAGCAGTATTACAGTATGTGCATCTTATAGATGCTGATATCCCCACATAGTTTATAAATCAGAATATGCTTCAGGAAATCACAGGAGGTATCTTACCTGACGCATCATCTTTGTAGCCTTTTTAGTTGTATTTGCAGAGGTTTCACTGTCTTTGTCTTTTTTCCTTCAATTTTACTCATGACATAATGACTAGAGATGGGTGAACCTGCAGATGTTCGGGTTTGGTAGATCCGGACGGACTTTAAAAAAAAGTGTGGGTTCAGGACCAGAGTGGAATCAAACAAGACACCGAAACCCCTATGTTTTTTAGGGACCCGAACTAGAGTGTTATAAAATAGTAGATGTAAGGGCTAGGAAGCTGCAAAATGGCGATTAGGGCGCCTTCACACTGGCGTTTGGAACGCAGCGCACCGAACGCAGCCAAACGCTTGCGCACATGCGTTCCTATGTTTAACATGGGAACGCATGTGCCTGCGTTTGGCTGCATTCGGTTGTGTTTGCGCTCGGATGTGCACAATTCTTGCGCCCTCCGAACGCAGCATGTTGCATTTTTTGTGCGGTCGCGGGCACTTGTTTTATCTGCAAGCACCCGCAAGCACACAAAAAATGCATAGAAGTCAATGGATCCGCAGTGTCCTCCGCATGACAGCGCAGGAGAACACTGAGGATCTCATTGAAATCTCTCCCGGTGGCCGCCGGTGATCAGCAGCGGCCACCGGGAGATCAGCTGGAGCCTCCACTGCTCTCCCGCCGGTGTAGGCACGGGCGATTTGAAGAAACAGCTGATCTGACAGCTGTTTAAATCTCCAGCGCCAACACCGAATAGGTGATGTCGGCGCAGGAGTTTTGAAGCAGCGATCAACTGTTTCTTATCTCCTGAACCGATATCACCCTATTCAGTGTCAGCGCGGGATATTTAAACAGCTGTCAGATCAGCTGTGTCTTCAAATCTCCCACGCTGGCACCGGCGGGAGATCAGCTGTGGCCGGGAGGAGGAGATCTCCACCGCTGATCTCCTCCTCCTGGCCTCCCCCGAGACAGCTGATTGGCTGGCCGGGGTGCATATTAATGTGAACACATGCGGAGATTCTCCGCTGTGTTCACATTAATATGGCTGCGTTTGCTTCTGCATGCCATACGCATGCAGACACAAACGCCAGTGTGAAACCACCCTTAAAGCAGGAGAATCATACTTATCACTGTGACTGTGCGCTTTTAACACTACTTCCGGTTCCACTCATTCAACCTCATATTTATTCACTATACACTCTGTGATAGCATCTGTGATTAATTGTTGCAGTCAGACTGCACCCTCCCACATTGTGCCAGTGTCTGTGATTGATTTCAAGACACAATAGTGTTTGGTGACGAACCTGCCATTGTATGTGTGTAAAAATAAATAGATAATTAAATGAAATGCATGGATTCCCCTTTATATTGATAGTTAGTGCAAATAAAGCACACAGCTGCGTGCTGCAGCCCCCAGCTGTTTACGTTATGTTGGCTGCGTATCAAAATATGGAATGCCACACGCAGGGTTTTTTATTTAATTATTTAAATAATTTTTTAAAAAAACACCCTGCGGTCGACCTCTTACACCCCCCCTATTTCGAAACTCAGCCAAGATAAAACACATGGCTGGGGGCTTGGTATTCTCAATCAGGGGAGGTTCATAGTTATTGGGCCACCCAAGTTAAGAATAGCAGACAGCAACGACCCCAGAATATGTCTTATTCATTAGATGTGCCAAATCCTGGCGCTTACCCAGCTCTTCCTAATTGCCCTGTTGTGGTGACAATCAGAATAATATAAAGGGCTAATGACAGCAGAAAATTGACAACTGTCATTAAGCGCTGAATTGGCGATGCTCAAGTCTCTATGAGACGCAAATAACCAATCATGTAAGTAAATATTTAAAATCACAGATACAGAGAAAAATCCTTTATTTGAAATAACACACAAAGACACGCTCTTTTACCCATATTAAAGCAAAACATACCACCGCATCCGAGCAATCGTGAAGAGCCGGGTAAGCACCAGGATTTTGCACATCTAATAAATGTGCCAAATTTTGGGGCAACTTTGGGCTGCTATTCTTAGCCTGAGGGTCTAATAACTATGAGCCTCCCCAGGGTGAGAGTAGCAACTCCCAGCCAAGTTTAATCTGTGCTAAGTATCAACATATGGGGGATCCCACACCATTTTTTTTACACACATGATGGCAGGTTTGTTGCTATACACTAATGTATAATTGCAATCTGACTGCAACAGCCAATCACAAATGCAGTCACACTGAGTGGATACAGTGAGGGGATACGGTTAATAAACATAAGCAGACCAGAAGTAGTTTTACAAGCACACAGTCATCGGTAGCTATGATTCTCCTACTTTAATCACCATTTTGTTTCTTTTTGCAGCCCCCTAGCTGAACCTGAACATGACCTGTAACATGAACGTCTCAGGAAAGTTCATGTTTGTGGTCCGTGCAGGAACACTAGGTGCACAGTTCGGGTTCACTCATCACTAATGGTGACGTGTCCCAAGCAGAAGCCACCTGAAGAATATACATTCTTTTAGCTACTTCACAGCTTTCTATGCCTGAAGAGATAAGAAATTTACAAAAGAATTAACATATGCACAGCAAGTCACTGAAGTACATGTGTTAATTTTTTTAAAGTTTTTTCTAGCATTATTTGTCCTGCCTTGAGCCTTCCTGAAAATTATGGTATGTGCGCATACATGTAGATAAGGTAAAAAAATGTTTGTACCGTGTTAGCCAGTAGATAGAAAAATATTAGAGTCTGAGAGTCCTCAGTGGTTGATACCTTTTAATGCCTAACTGAAAAGATGGTAAACATAGCAAGCTTTCGGGACACTATGGCCCCTTCGTCAGGCAGATGATAACACAGATTTTGAAGACACATACATATATACATAAGCAAAAGAAACAAAAACAGTATTATACGCTGTGGTAAGTACAATAGGTGACGTAAAACAGAGTCAGGCTAGAGAGGAAGAGAGGGGCTGGGGAATTGAAACTAAAAGTCTAAGATAAGCAGAACAAATTGTATTATTGTTATGGTTAGTAGTCTGTGTAGAACTGAAAATACTTAAAGAGGACCTGTCACCCCCCCATACATGCTGATCTAATTGCAGCACTGAATGCAGCATGTCTGCTGCATTCAGGCAAGGGGTCCCCCATCCCTTGAGCCCCCCTGTACCCCGAGATAATTGAATTTAAAAACTTAAAATGTGGAGCCAAATAGGTGTGGTCTTATGGCTGGAGCCACTTCTCTCCACAGGACAATTTCACACCCCCTGTATGTAGTATCCTCCCTCCGCCGCCTCCTCCTGCCAGTCAGGGACTCTGTCTCCTGCGCCTCCAACTCCTCTAATTACGCATCTGTAATTAGATCAGCATGTATGTGGGGTGAGAGGTCCCCGTTAATTGAGTTGAGGAAAGCAATAAAAGGAAGCGAGGGTGTTCACATAAGAAGTGTCAAAAATTCAGTGTCTTCAAAATGGAGTCTGTTGTAAGATGTGATATCCCCTAATGTCTTTTCAATTTATAAAAAAGTTTATACATGTAGAGTGATTCAGACTGTGTTTTGAGCATGGGCAAATGTCACTATGAAGGAGGGTAGAGCAGTGACATCACCTACAGTGAATGGTGGATCCTGTGCATCAGATGTATATAAAGGTGTTACCTGTCATTGTAATTCTGCTTGTCATGATACTGAAACTTCTGAAACTCTTCTTAAAAGGGTAGAAAGTATTACCAAAATACAAATCAAACAAACACATATTACATTTAACATAAAAATAAAGAATATACCAGTTTCTCATTAGACATAACAGTAAAACAAAACCAATAATAAGGCTAAAAAGAAGGCAGGGCTCTCAATAGTGTAGAAATCCTTAAGGCAGGCTTTACACCACGGCAAGATCAGGTCCGGGGCTGTCCGGTGTGAACTGGACAGCCCCGAACTCGATCTAGAAACAGAACCGGAAGGCAAATATTCCCTCCTGGTCAGTTTGCAGCCGGAGTCGGGACCTCGCAGCAGCTGCAGAAATTTCAGGATCGCGGCTAGCAGGGAGCTAGCCACAGTCATGAACATCTCTGCAGGGGACAGCTCATGGTGCTGAAGTTATGCAACACTCACAGCTAAACTCCAGCACCCGGATCCCGGATCCAATTTTCCGTTGAATCCAGCGCAATAGACCTCTATTTTAGATGCTGCCGGATCCAGGAGGAACCGGGAGGATCCGATTTTGTCCAATATTTCCCCCCGGACACAAAAATGCTGCAAGCAACGTTTTGTGTCCAGGAGAAAAATCCGAATTGTCCCGGATCCTCCCGGACAGATGGAAACCGAATGGCACATAGCTGCCATCCAGCTCCATCCGGCCCCATAGGGCTGTATTACTGCAAAATCGGGTTCGGGGCTGTCAGGTTTACATCGGACAGCCCTGGACCTGATCTTGTCGTGGTGCGAAGCCGGCTTAAGAAAGTTGAGATGGTAAGGGCTGACAAAAAAGGTGCCTTCTGTGTGCAAATATCCAGTACAACTCTGTTTCAAAGCCAGAGATGTAAGGAATCAGTTGCAGCTTGTCCAAGATGATGGTCCAGTGTGGGAACCGCCATGTATAAGATAAACAGTAAAGTGGACATGCCTAGCCTGAAGAAGACAACTGTCTGAGGCTGAAATGCATAATCCGTTTTCTTTCAATAAATTATCAAGATATATTTTATTTTATTTTATATACCGGTATATTTATTTTATTTTTTTAATTAAATCTTTATACTATTTATCTTTATGTAACAGACCTAAGATACATTAGGTTTTTTGGTAATTAAATTTTATAGTATATTGTGATAATCAGGTATATACTGTAACTAATGAATTTGTTAATAATATAATTATCTGCTAACATGCTAATTATATCTATTAAAATCATATTATTACCTTTCTTTTTAACACTTACCCTGAGAGGCTAATTATCTTCTGCCCTGGTTGTCTTTGGTCTATCGAAAGGAATCGTAATTCATTACATAAGAGTCTTGAAAAATTGAAAGCATCTCTTGAAAGCAAAAAAATGAACTGGTTATTAACTATTAAATGATCATAGGGAGTGTTCAGCTGCCTAAGAAACTGGTTTAGTTTTTTGTTTTAACTTGAAATAATATTAAATAATACTGTAAATTGTATAAAAAATTCAATACCAGAAATAATTAACAATTCTCATGACATATAATGAAAAGATTACATATACAGAAAAGTATTCAAATAATATTTGAGTGATTATCAGTCCAATGAAGAAAAAAGCAACTTCAACTGCTTTGATGTACAAATGTCTAGATAATATTGAAAATTAAAAGAAGTTTCGTTATCCACCTTGTATAACTTGTTTTAACCCTTGGTTTGGGGTTGACATCAATTATTTTATTTTTTATATAGTTGTTTTAGTATCAGATTCAACAATTTTGTAAAGCCAGTGTTGCTACTGAATACAATGAATATCCATTAAGTAGTGAATCAAAGGCTATTAAAAAGTGCAAAAAGACTGGGATTACCAAATGCACAACACGTTCAAAACAACGCTATGATAGAAACATTCACCTGAGCCCTAGTAACTAAACAGCAGATAGAAAGCCTTCTTTAATCCACAGCATATGTTTTGTTATGACTCCCTAAGTAGAGGTGTGCTTAAAAAACACAGATGTCACTTTATGGATTAACAATATTTTATTGCACTCAACTTATGCTACTGCTATTGTTGTGTTCTTTTTGAATACACATAAATAATTACAAGATTGCCATAAATGTAGGTGATAGATTGAACTTGGGAACAGTACAGCCAATAAAAAGCTTGAGTTAAACTTGTGTTATAGGTGCACCTGGAGAGATGGATTCTCTAAGGTATGGAAATTATCTCAAAAGATCTTATAAAGTAAATAAGCCAAAAACCACAAGGCAAGAAACATTCTTGATAGCAGATGGACAATAATTCAGTTAAATTGTCAATCTGATTGGGTCCAATTCAAATTCAATCAGATGGTACCATTTCATGTCCAGCAAGAAGGCTTTGGGTATCCTCAGATTTTTAGAGATGACTTAAGACATATCGATGGTCAACACAATAAAGAAGATAAGTCTAATAAAAGGAAAGACTAAAAAAATATATGAATACAAATACTTAAAGAATAATAATCAAGACGTAATTTCATCAACGAAGGGCAACGGTGTCTCAGCCTAGAAAACCTGTAAAGGGAAGATTGTCATTAAGACCATCAGCCGTTCAAGGTAGAAAGTGATATGTGGTCAGCGCTCAAGGTGTAGTCAGGGACAACGCTCAATAGATAATTACCTCTAGGCTTTATTGGTTAAATTTAGGATTCCCAATCTCCACAACGCGTTTCAGCGCTAATTGCGCCTTTCTCAAGTGATTACCGGGATCCACTACTGCAAATACTTAAATACATTCTACATAATGACAAGGGGAAGGGGGAGGAGTATTGCACAGGTATATAGAAATGTCCGTAATGGATCCTGGAGTGGATCCTAAAATCACTACAGATATCCTACATATAATGCATTCCATAATACATGGAGTGGAACGGTTACAATTACAATTCAATCAGGTAATAACACAATTAAATAATATTATCATACAGAATATATAATACTATTGCTAATATATTATTAGATAAAAATTAGTATACATGAAAAATCACAAAAATTAGCTAAAAATTGAATAAAAATTGAATAAAAATTACCAATAAATATATTTAAAAATTATATGTCATTATTAAAAAGTAAAAAATATTAAAAATTAATTACTTACATTATTAAATAGTGTTTTCCAGGGTGATATTAAGTCCTTCTGGTGATAATGTGCCCATTTTAAAAATCCAGAAGGATTCTCTTCTATTAAGAGTATGTATTCTATCAATAACGTTATCACTAATCTCAATAGGAAGTGATCCAATTCTATAGTGGCCGCGCTCCCCGTGGTAATGATTTTAAGAACTTCTTGTCCACAAAAAATTTTTATTCCTCAAAACATGCGAGAATATAAAAAACGATATAAGTATCCATTTTTTATATTCTCGCATGTTTTGAGGAATAAAAATTTTTTGTGGACAAGAAGTTCTTAAAATCATTACCACGGGGAGCGCGGCCACTATAGAATTGGATCACTTCCTATTGAACCTTTATGCCTGTGGGAATCCGTGGCAGGACCCAATACAGGATCAATTCAAGGCGAGCAGCAGACCCGGATAAATATCCAAAGCGTGAGGAGGCTTTGGAAAAACCATATGCTTGAAGTTTTATGGCAAGAGGTGAGTGCATAAAACTTCATTAAAAGGGCACCAGAGAGTTACATTGGTAACGCGCTGAGATTGGCGCCGCATGTTTGTTTTTTATATATACCCTACAGGGAATCACCTTTCTTCATGTTATCACTAATCTGTTCAATAATCGTAAGTTTTAGTTTGGATGGGTCTCTATTATGTATTAGATCAAAGTGTTTAGAAACACTATGTTTTAAAAAACCTATACTGATGTTGTGCCTATGTTTATTGAGTCTTGCCCTCATGCTTTGAATCGTCCTACCTATGTATTGTTGCCCGCATGGGCACTCCAATAAATAGATTACGAATTGGGAAGAACAATCAAGTTTTTGTTTGATTTCATGTGTTGTATTAGTAGTATTAGATTTAAAATTTATTGTACCATGGTTGATGCTATTACAACATTTGCACCGACGGACGCCACATCTATAGCATCCCTTCATAAAACCTGATGTGGACGTCATAGATGTGTGTTCTTCATTGTTAATTGATAAAATTCTGCTGGGAGCCAGAATATTATGGAGGTTCTTCCCTCTTCTGAAAATAATTTTGGGTTGTTTGGGAATAACTTTTGATAATACGGGATCTCCCTGTAATATAAACCAATACTTTTTTAGTAAAATATAAATATTTTTATAAGATTTATTAAAAGTTGTGATTAGATTACAATTGTAAGCGGTTTTAACCCCTTTATCAACCTCTTTTATTTTCTTTTTATTATTTAAGTGCCCTAAGTATTCTTCTTGAGTATAACCTTTGCATTTATTATATGCATCCTTAAGAAGGTCACGAGGGTATTTTTTAGTTTTAAATCTATGTTTCAGAATTCTAGCTTCAGCAACAAAATCTCTGTCATCAGTGCAGTTCTTCCTAATACGAAGATATTGTCTATAGGGGATATTTCTTATCCTCCCCCTTCCCCTTGTCATTATGTAGAATGTATTTAAGTATTTGCAGTAGTGGATCCCGGTAATCACTTGAGAAAGGCGCAATTTGCGCTGAAACGCGTTGTGGAGATTGGGAATCCTACATTTAACCAATAAAGCCTAGAGGTAATTATCTATTGAGCGTTGTCCCTGACTACACCTTGAGCGCTGATCACATATCACTTTCTACCTTGAACGGCTTCAATTCTTCCCTGCGGGAAGCGTGATACTAAGCAGCTCGGATCAAGGACCTCGCTCACGTCACAATACCACTCCCCTGAACCGGTCACGTGCACAGCAGCTCGTGGAATACAAGATCTTCGGCTTCGGGCTGTTGAAGTTACCATAATGTGCTGAATTTTACCCATCAACCAGTTGTGCGGTCCGGCACAACTGAACCAGGTGAGCTCTGGGATAAATTGACCGATCCCATGCTTTAATATCAGCAGTCTGGCGCAAACTTGTGTTTCTTTTATTAAGACCATCAGGGAAGAATAATTCAAGGAGGCAAATCCATCTAGATTCCATGCATAATAATTGCTTCTGATAATTGCCTCCTCTGATGTTCTTTCTAAGCTTATCTAGGCCAACTACCCGTAGGTCCGTAGATTTACCTGTGTGATGCCTAAAAAAGTGGGAGGCAACATCTCTTGGCAAGATTCCCTGATGCCAAATTGATGGTGATGGTGGAGATATGTTTTTGGATGTGCCTTCTTGATTCTTGAGAGGTCTTGTCTACATAGATCATTTTGCAGGGACGTATAATGGTCTAAATAATATAAGATGACTCACTGTTAATATAGGACTTTAGTTTGTGTTGGTCACCATTTGCGGGATGAATAAAGCTATCTCGTACTGGAATCATATATTGGCAGACATTGAAGTCCCCACATGGAAAAAATCTGAGCAACGTGAAGCCTCGTCCTAGCTGCGGGGTTGGTCTTCTAAAGTCCCTTTTAGTGAGACAATAACCAATACTTGGATTCCTTTTACCTGTCATGAGAAGACATGTTCCAACTGTATTCTGAACACTGGGGTCCACCCAAAGGACCTTCCAATAATCCATGAGGATTCGACCAAATCTTCCCCACTGATTATAGAAATTGGTGGTAAGTCTGGCTTATTTGTCTTCCCCTCTCTTTCTGGAACTCAACATGGAATCTTGGCAATGTCATCTAGCACTTTAAAAACCTTTTGAAATAATATTTTTGGGATAACCACATTGGGTGAAACGTTCAGTCAGTCCCTTTGCTTGTGTCTGAAATGTCTGTTGTGTAATATAATTCCATCCAATTCTAAAACAATATTAGAATCTGAGAGTCTTCAGTGGTTGATACCTTTTAATGGCTAACTGAACAGATGGTAAGCAAAGCAAGCTTTCATGACACTTAAGCCCCTTTGTCAGGCTGATAATGACACAAATTCTGAAGACACATACATACATACATAGGCAGAGTGAGAAAATGCAGTAAATACGACAGGTGACGTAAAGCAGAGTCAGGCTAAGGAGGGGGAGAGGAGCTGGGAAAAATGCTAAGATAATAGGAACAATTGTAAACTTTTTCTTCTAACTATTATTGTTTTATGATTAGTGGCCTGTGGAGACCTGAAGATTCCTCAGTGAGTTGTAGAGACTCAGCACAACAAACCCAGGTGAGCACAACACCTCCCCCTGGCACATAATCAAAACAGGGCTTCACCATGTGGCGCAATGCTTCTTCTTTTTTCTTTCAATTATAATACAGTGTCTTTCACTATCTGAACACATACATACAATAAAAATCTCTCCTACTATATTAGTAGCACAGCCTAGATCTGGCAGTTAGTCATACATATTATTATTCATAATGATCACAGTATATGTACCTCTCAAAAACTGACATGTGTAATTTGCAGTACTACTGCGGTTCTTTTTCCCCCTCCCACCTACCCTGGTTCTACCCCCTTCTCACTCCCTGATGGTTTGTTTTCCCATACTTCTATGTTTGTCATATATAGGTTTTATTATTGCTGAACACCTAACTTGGACTGTAAAGGTCTATACTTGATTGCATTTGTGTTTGTAGTTATATTTGTACTCATATTTGTTTGTACTAATTAACCTTAATAAAATAAACAATGATCAAAAAAAATAAAACACTATAGTTTGGCTATTGCTTCTTGAAAATGTGCAATCCCAGTGTTTAATTATCTGCAAAAAACTGTCTAGGGCATGCTGTATTTTAAATTGCCAGCGCAGGTAAACCAGGCAGCTAGAAAGCTGCCAACCACAGGCGAGCCTTTTATTTTTTTAAATTATTTAAATATATAATAAAAAAAATTAGCGTGGGGTCTGCTGTATTTTTGAATGCCAGCAAAGGTAACCCAGGCAGATGGGGTATGGATTTCTCAGCATGGTGAGGCCCATGCATTTTGGGCCCCCACACTAAAAATTGCAGCCAACAGCCACTCCAAAAACTGGTAGTTATTCCACTCTTCCAGTTGCCCTGGTGCCAGTGGCAGACTGTTTAATAAGGTGTTAATCTCAGTTGAGGATTAGCCATCTGACACCAAACCCTAGATTGATCCTTTTAGGCCCATGTTAGACCCAGCCATTATCAATCTATTATCAAGTAAAAACACACAACACAGAGAAGAATAATTTATTTGTAACACACAGACACATATGCATGTTTTTCTCACTATCTGACATGAAGTCAGAATAAATCTTTCCCGATTTAGGTCAATTAGGATTACTAAAATTATAAATATTTGTCAGAATAATGAGAGAGAATGTTTTAATGCATTTTTATTACTTTCTGCAAAGTCACAAGTTGACATACATTTCATTAGTATTTGGTACCATTGCCCTTAATCTGAATGACTTGTGTGAAATGTTTTGGATAGCTTCCACAAGCATCTCACACTTGGTAGGAATTTGAGGCCATTTCTCCTGACAGAACTGGCGTAACTAAGCCATGTCACCTTGCTCGCAGCTGCCTTTTTTAAGTTTGCCCATACATTTTCAAAAGGCCTGTGATTCCTGTTGTCTCATTTACCTCAATGTGGACACAACAGAACACTGTAGATTATAGATAATAGAGCAACTAATATTTACCTTAAGAAATATTGGTGATAAGAGTTACTATACCTTCTAATCCTACTATGGGACAATATATTCCAAGTATATCAAAGGTAGTTTATACATAATGAAATTATTCTACAATCAGTACACACAGCACTAAACAAAAGCTCTAGCCTTTAACAACTATAAATAGTTTAATAGAATCTACAAAAAAGTAATTAAATTAGTTAAAATATCAAATGAACAGCAGGAAGCTAAGGAAAGCAAGTCAAAGCCCAAGAAAATCTTTCAATATATAACTAAAAAAAACAATGTCTTCAAAGATGGGTCCTCTAGATAATGGTAACGGGAAGTTGATCACTAATGATGAAGAAAAGCCAAGATTACTGAATGGGCTCTTTAGTTCTGTGTATACTAAAGAAGAGTGAGCGGCAGTTGAGGTTGATCCAAGTGCTCTTGTTATGACATCTAAAATACTCTTCTGGTTAAGCATAACTATAAGTTGCATAAAATCAATGTGAATAACGGCCGGAGTCAAGATGGGCTGCATCCAAAAGTTAAGGAACTGGCCCTTGTACATAATTTTTATAGACATTTCTGCAACTGAAATCCTTGCACTATCCAGAGGCATAGCTAGAGGTTAGGCTTGAAAGGAGGGGTGTGGGAGGAGTGAGGTCAAAACATCTGAGTGAGCCCCTAACCAAGTAACCATGATTACAACTACATGGGCTCACCGTAATAGTGGGTAAAGGGGAACTTCAGCAGAAGATCACACCGTTACTAAAAATAAATCTCTATACAAAGACCAACAGCAATATTTCCACCATACATTGACCATATAGTGGTAGATATTTAATCCTGCAGAACCTGGTATGAAATTACAGTATAGTGATTTACAGCTGATGTTCTTTCTTATAGAGTCTTTCACTTTTCTAGCTCCATCTCAATCTATTCCCAACTTGCACAAACTCCTCATTCAAAAGATACCCCAATGCTGAGCAGCTGGGTATGTGTCCCTATTACTACACCTACCGTTTGGCACAAATATAGCACTATAGTGTCCTGGGTAATAATGCCAAACACTATGCCCCTAAAAGGTAAAATGCATCCATTGAGAAAAGTTACCACCTAGAATATTTTAATGCCTGTGCTCGTGCTGTAGAAAAGAGTGTCTATATTTTGCCCTCATAAAGTAGTAATGCCCCACATACACCTTTGACAGTCACGATACTCTGAGTGTTCCAATAATGCTTCTTAAGTGTCTACTTAACATTCAATAAAGTCCCCTGAGACCTCCATGTACAGCTCTCCTATACACAGTATGACTGTCCCACAGTTCTCATATACACAGTACAATGGGCCTACAGCTCACATTATTCACAGTACAATGGACCCACACCTCCCGAATAAACAGTATGTTGAGACTAAAGCTCCTGTATACACAGTATGATGGGTCCACAGCTCCCCTTGACACAATTTAATGCACGCACAACTCTCCAATATACAGTAGGATGGGCTGACAGTGCCACTATATTATTATTATTATTATTATTATTATTTATTTATAGAGCACCATTGAATCCATGGTGCTGTACATGATAAAGAGTTACATACAAACAAGTTAAAAATACAATGAACAAACTAACAGTGACAGACTGGTACAGAGTGGAGTGAGGACCCTCCCCATGCAGGCTTACATTCTACAGGGCAATGGGGAGGGAGACAGTAGGTTGGGTCTGCGCTGGTGGTGGTGGAGCGTCAGGTCCAGTGGTGGTGTAGCGCCGGCTCCAGTGGCATTGAGGTGGCACTGTGTTCATTGCAGGCAGTAGGCTGTTATGAAGAGATGGGTTTTCAGGTCCTGCTTGAAGGTTCCGAGTGTAGGGGATAGTCGGACGTGTTGGGGTACAAAGTTCCAGAGGATGGGGGATGCTCGGGCGAAGTCTTGCAGGCAGTTAGATGAGAAACGTACAAGTGTGGAGTAAAGAAGGAGGTCTTGGGAGGATCAAAGATTTCAAGGTGGATGATATCTGGAGATTAGTTCAGAGATATATGGGGGAGACAGATTGTAGATGACTATGTCAATGTTAGTAGTTTGAATCAGTTACGCTGGTGAATTGGGAGCCAGGGAAGGGAATTGCAGAGAGGAGAAGTGGAGGAGCAGCAAGGAGAGTGGTGGATTAGTCGGGCAGCAGAGTTAAGGACGGATTGGAGAGGTGAAAGAGTGTTAGCAGGGAGGCCACAAAGGAGGAGGTTGCAGTAGTCGAGATGGGAGATTATGAGGGCATGCACTAGTAGTTTAGGTATAAGGCAGAGTGTGATGTCATTTATTGTGATAGATCAGGTAAGGGAGGTACCCAAGGAGGGAGAAAGATGATGAGTTCAGTTTTGTCTACGTTTAGTTTAAGGAAGCGAGAGGAGAAGAAGGAGGATATGGCTGATAGACACTCTGGGATTCTGGACAGCAGAGAGGCAACATCTGGGCCAGAGAGGTAGATCTGAGTGTTGTCAGCGTACAGGTGGTACTGGAATCTATGGGACTTTATGAGTTGTCCTTGGCCAAGGGTATAGATGGAAAAAAGAAGGGACCACAGGACAGAGCCTTGAGGGACCCCAACAGAGAGGGGGTGGGGTGAGGAGGTCGTGTGGGAATGTTAGACACTAAATGTGCAGTTGGAAATGTAGGAGGAGATCCAGGAGAGGGCAAGGTCAGTGATACCAATGGTAGAAAAGATCTGTAATAGGAGACAGTGGTCGACTGTGTCAAATGCAGAGGACAGGTCAAGAAGGAGGAGGATGGAGAAGTGTCCGTTAGCTTTGGCGGTAAGTAGGTCGTTAGTAATTTTGGTTAAGGCAGTTTCGGTGGAGTGCTGGAGCCGGAAGCCAGATTGAAGGTTATCAAAGAGAGCGTTAGATGAGAGGTAGGAGGAAAGTTAAGTGTGGACATGCTTTTCAAGAAGTTTGGAGGCGAACCGGAGCAGTGAAATGGGGCAGTAGCTGAATGTAGAGGTCAGATCAAGGGATGGCTTCTTTAAGATAGGTGTGATTGTTGCGCGTTTGAAAGTGGAAGAAAAGGTACCGGAAGTTAGTGACAGGGTGAAGAGGTGGGTTAGGGCTGGGGTAAGCATGGTGGTGAGGTTGGGGAGGAAGTGGGAAGGGATGGTGTCTGATGCACAAGTGGTGAGGTGCGATTTGGAGAGGAGGTGTGCAAGTTCTCCTTCAGTGATGGAGGGGAGGAGGGTTAGTGGGGGAGGAAAGTTGTCTGGTATACATAGGGGTTGTGATGGTTGGTTGGCAAAGACTTATCTGATCGATCTTGCTGGTGAAGTGTGTTGCAAAGTCTTCTGCAGAGATACGAGAAGTAGGTGGGGGCAGTGGGGGCGGAGAAGGGAGTTAAATGTATTGAATAACTTCTTGGGGTTGTGGGACAAAGAGGATATGAGGGTGGTGAAGTAAGTCTCTTTAGTGGAGGTGAGAGCTGACTTGAACTTGAGCAGTGCTTGATTGAATGCTGTGTAGTCTTCTTGTGTGTTTTCTTCCAGTGCTGCTCAGCAACCCTAGCCTCCCGCCACAGCTTTCTAATGGTGTCTATGTGTCAGGGTTGTCTGTTGATTCATCGTGTTCTGCCGTGAACGAGAGGGGCAACTGCATCAATCACTGCTGTGAATGTAGAATTGTAGAAAGTGGTGGCGTTATCTGTGTCATGGAGTGAGGACATGGAGGATAGTGGTAAAATAGAGTCAGAGAGTATGTGAGTGTCAACATGTGTGAGGTTTCTGCAAGGGTGTGCGAGTTGGTGGACATAGATGGCAGGTGAGAAGGACAAGAATGAGAAGGTAAGAAGATGGTGGTCAGATAGGGGGAGAGGGGAGTTTGTGGGGTTAGTTAGGGAGCAAAGGAGGGTGAAGATGAGGTCTAGTATATGTCCGTCTGTGTGGGTGACTGTCCATTGAGTGAGGCCAAAGGATGAAGCAAGTGACAGGAGTTTGGAGGCTGCTGAATGGTGGATGTCAATGGGGATGTTGAAGTCACCCATGATGATGGTGGGAATGTCAACAGAGAGAAAGTGAAGAAGCCAGGTGGAGAATTGGTCAATGAAGGCAGTGGTTGGGCCTGGGGGTCGATAAATGACAGCCACTTGGAGGTTGGAAGGAGAGTATATATGAACAGAGTGCACTTTGAAGGATGAGAGGGTAAGTGAGGGAGGAGGAGGAGTTGGGTTGAAGGTGCAGTTGCTGGAAAGGAGAAGAACCACTCCTCCACCATGTTTGTTGCCAGTGCAAGGTGTGTGGAAGAAATGAAGTCCGCCATAGCACAGAGCAGCAGGGGAGACCGTGTCAAAGGGTGTCAGCCATGTTTCTGTGAGGCCCAGGAAGGAGAGTTTGCAAGAAATAAAGAGGTTATGAATGAAGTGGAGTTTATTACAGATGAAACTGGGGTCAGGGGAATGGGTTTTATATTTTGCAGATTGCAGCTGTTTCTTGCAGGTGTGGGGGGGTAGGAGGGATGAATAGTAGGTAGTGTTGGCTGTGGAGGTCCTGGGTTGGGCAATATGTTGCCAGCTGATAGGAGAAGCAAAGAGAGAGCAAGCAGGTGGGAAAATGAATGTGGCCGGCTTGTTTTGTGTTTCTGCAGAAGAGGTGTAAGATTGAGGAGCAGGTCAGCAGAGGAACTCTGGTGGGGAGGTAAGAGGGATGATGAGATAAATATTTGTGTTGGGAGTGATGGTGTTTGGGGGTAGTGGAAGAGGGTAAGGATTTATGAAGCAGTTACTGTTAGGGCATACGTAAGCATGGTGAAGGTGTTAGTGGGAGAGGAAAGTAGCAAAGACAGTTAGCAGACGGATATGGCTGGTACCTTCTGGTTACTTCTGTGTTATTTCTAGGATATTTCTGGACACTTAAAGCAACACTTGAGGTGACACAGAGGAGACCACAGTCTAGGAGACCTCCAGTTATCATATATATACAGCTTTAAGAGTCAGAAAATGAGTTCTGGTGACCAGAGGGGAAGGGCAGGAGAGGTCTATGTTAAACAGACAAGCAGGGTGAGTTAATTAACAGGAAGGGATACAACTTACCGTATTTTTCACTTTATAAGACGCACCGGATTATAAGACGCACCCAGATTTTGGAGGTGGAAAATAGGGAAAAAAATATTTGAAGCAAAAAATGACTGCGTACAAATCATACATTGCAGTGAATGGGTGCGCACGTCAATCTGCACCCGAGCGCAGGCACCCGCGTCCCCATGTTAAACATAGGGACTTGCAGTGCCTGCGCTCAGCTTGCGGCCCCCCTCCGCAGGACGCCGCAGAGGGGGACGCAAGTGTGAAGGCAGCCTTAATTTTACAAGGGCCAACAAGGTGAATGAGATGGGATTTGTTCATGTAGTGGCAACACCTTTAAGAACTATAACTCCCAGCATGTACTGTAGATCATATAGCATGCTTGGAGTTCTAGTTAAGCACAGTATTGGTAGTGTTAACTTTATTAGGAAGTGGCCATAGTCTGCAGATCAAGTTCTGATGTGATGTACTGTAAGAGGAAGGGCCAGGGAGGGGGTCTGTATACTGCTGAAATACCATGCTCCAGCCCTGTCTCCTTACAATTAATCACTACAGAGCTTGACCTGTAGATGCAGGGCCAGGGGAGCTGTACACTGCCATTATGCTGCCTCCAGCCCTTCTCTCCATACACTGAAGCTCCTGAAATGCAGACAGCATTCCTGGATTTCTGCACTATATCAGGGATCAGCAGGAGACGTTACAGAGAGCAGAGGGAGTGAGGCACCACACTGTGATAAGGTACCGATCTCCCTGCTCTGCCCCTGTCTTGACATGGCAGTGAATCAGCACAAAGCTCAGTGCTGATTCACTTACAGCAGCTGTGCCCCGCTCCTCCGTTCTCACTTTCTCCAGCACACAATCTCCCCAGCAGCTGCAAGAAGCTGGGGAGAGACCATGTGTGCCGGCTAAGCAGCTTCTCCTGCTCCCCCTGCTCTCACCTCTCCTCGCTGTGTTCAGTGCAGAGAGGTGGGTGGAGACTGGGAGCAAGTGAAGTGAATATTTAAGTAGTTAATGAGCCGGGAACACGTGGTGCTCCTGCCGCCTGATTCTTCAGCAGGGATCATTCCCTGTCACTTCTGTCCCCAATTCACTGCTGTCCCCCCTCCCAAGCAACTGATGATAGAATGTTATATTCCTTTTATAAGACGCACCCCCACTTTCCTCCAAAAGTTGGAGGAAAAAAAGTGCGTCTTATAAAAGGAAAAATACGGTAACTAATTACACAGCAGGAGACTATGGCTTCATACTATAAGGGTAGAAGATAAAAATTTGTTGCTGATCAAAGAGGTGCAAAATGAGAATCAGATGTGGATTAGGTCACACAAAATAGGATTAGATACATAGTTCAGCACCGTAGGATTAGATACACAGTTGAGCAGACAGCATCACACAGGGTAGAATTAGATACATGAATGGCACATGGAGGTCAGACAGTTTTCTGTTTGTAGTAGAGCGTACCTGTGAATGAGATGGATTGATAGATGAGAATGCAGACTGTGTAATACAGAATTACATTTTTCTAGGATATTTCTGGACACTTAAAGCGACAGTTGAGGCGACATGGAGGAGACCACTATATAATGGGCCCACAGATCCTTTATACACAATATGATGAACCCACAGCTATCCTATACAACGTTTGATGCACCCATAGATCTTGTATACCACATATGATGGGTTCACAGCTCCCCTATACTCAGTATGATATTCTCACTGCTCTCCTTACAGTGGCATGCAAAAGTATGGGCACCCCTGGTCATAATGACTGTTATTGTGAACAGTTAAGGAAGTTGAAGATGAAAGAATCTCTAAAAGGCATAAATTAACAATGACACGTTTCCTTTGTATTTTAGGCAAGAAATATATATTTTAATCTTGTATATTTTAAAAATTACAAAAAATTTACAGAAAATGGGTCAATTCTAAAGTCTGGATACCCTTGGAGAGTTGTGTGCTCACAAAACTTTGACCAAGCTTTCAGACCTTAATTAGCCTGTTATGATGTCAGGTGATGCAGATTTCACAGCTTTAAAAACCCTAGCCTTCTTTAACCTTCTTCAAAAAAACAGCAGCCATGGTTTCTTCTAAGCAGCTGCCTACCACTCTGAAAATGGAGGAGGCTCACAAAGCAGGAAAAGGATAATTCTTGCTGAAAACATAACACCTTCTGTAAAAAAGCTGTCGTTGAAGAGGATGGCTTTTTCTAATGGATAATGATCCTG
The DNA here is from genome assembly GCA_033576535.1 of Allobates femoralis. NCBI lineage: Eukaryota > Metazoa > Chordata > Amphibia > Anura > Aromobatidae > Allobates > Allobates femoralis. The sequence continues at coordinate 275,886,593 of JARQOC010000001.1, forward strand.
CACACACATCAAAATCCACAATAGACTAACTAAAAAGGCTCAAGCTGAAGGTTTTACAATGGGCCTCATAGTTCCATTGTGGTGCCCCTGCGACCGAGCGGTCACAGGGTGAACTGCAGCGGCACAGATAAGACGATCAGCTCACAAAAACACCCAAACAATCACGCTCCAAACACTGAATCCAAGTCACTTCAGGTCAGGCGAGGGGTGGCAGGAGTAGCTAAGTGTAGGTGGGAAGTAGAGAGAACCCGGACAAAGGGGTGGAGGAACTAGGCTCCAGAAAGGATCTAGGAACATTAAGTTGGGCGAATCGATCAAGAACCTTCCATGAGAGAGAAGCAGACGGAGAGATTCCCTGGAGGGTGGAGGAGAAGGGAAGCATCCCCAAGCCAAGACACCCTTCAGCTAAGTACTGACTAACAGAGACTGAGAATAACGAGCCCAGCGGCCTCCACCACTAAGGGCCAGCCGGAAGCTCAAAGATGAAACCGTGAATGGTAGATGGAGCCAGGTGAGCCTGACTAACCTGGTTCACTGGTGGCTGAGACAGAGAAACCAGAGAGCCGACTCTGTAGATGTGGCCGGGAACGCTTTATTCCGATAACCACGAGACACCCGGTGGGGTGCGATAACTCCAAATCCCCGAGACTTAACAACTGATATGCCATCAGACTAGGGCTAATGACCCAGAGTGTGGGATAACTCACTGTAGAGCCCATGACGGCCGGACCGAACCGATACGCATGAGAGCAGAGAGAACAGAGGGGCCCGAGAGGTACACTGAGGGGAGTGACGCAGAGGAACCATCCCCGCTACAGTAAGAACCCCAGCTGGTGAGCACAACTTATATACAAAGAACTGTGCTTGTGAACCTCTGTGAACTGTATGTTGAGTAACGAAGAAAGTAAAATACCGGGCTAAGTCAAGAACTGTGTGACTTACTGAGTCAGTAACTGCAGCGGCTCGTCTGCACAGCCATACTTTGCTACCTGTGTGTGCTGTTGGAGGAGCTGCGCAAGGAAGAGAGAGTGCAGCATTCTGGGCGTGCAAGACATCTCCCTCTGCCCAGGGACCCAGCCCTATCCATGGAGGGCTTAACTACTGTCACTGGCAGACCCCACGGCAGTGTTGGCCACATTTTCCATGACCATTAAAAACTTTATTAACATTTCCCTCTTTTAATTGCCACACCTTGGGCCACGGACCCTGGCCACATCACCATGACACCCCAGAGACAGTACGGTCCGGCTCCGAGTACCCCGATCCCTGCGGGTGCGACACCATAATCTGTTCATAATTGAAAATATGTGGCTAGACTTCAAAAGAGCAGTGTATGCATGATGACCCAGTAATCTCATAGAACTAGAAAACTTTTCCAAGAAAGAATGGATAAAAAAATCCTTAAACAAGGATTGAAAGACTCTTGGCTAGCTACAAAAGGCATTTAAAAGTTGTGATACTTGCAGAAGGGGGTGCTACTAGGCAGGGCCACCATCAGGACATTACTGCCCTTACTCCTGTATGGGGCCTGGTGAGCAGAAGCAAGCAGGGGGGCCTGGACACGCTGACAGCCCGGACCCCTCCTCTTTCATTCTTCTCCTCTCTAGGGCCCAGGTGCAGAGGGCATGGCCTAGAGCCACATTTAGAGGGATGCAGGCAGGGGCCCAGGTGCAGCAGGCAAGGGCACCATCAAGCCACCTGATGTAGTGGTCTATGATGTCTCCCTGGCAGCTGCATTTTGCTGTGCCCTCCGTAGTGGGAGTCAGATGTTCTCTCTATAAGCTGCTGTCAAGCTGACAGCGACTCAGAGATGAAGTGCCATCATAGCACGAAGCATGTAGGGGTGACCCTCTGAGTGTGATGGACTGTGAACATCTTACTATGGGTGAGTGCTCTCTGCTCAGTTCGCTTTAATCGATGGAGAGTTTGATTACAGCTTAGTAACACTGCAGGATCTATTTGCCTACTCGTACTGTCGATATACTTGATTTAGACCCTGCATTTGTTCACATTGATCTTCTTCCTCTCTCCCCTTACTCTAACTGTTTATACCTTGAGTCCCCAATTACATTTTCAATTACCTTGTCCTCCTCCCTCTTGGGGCTCATTCATTTCCTGTCCTCCTCTTTTTCCTGTAACTTGTCCTCATGAATTGTTTTATCTAGTTATTTGTCTCACCAAAGCTTGTATTCTCACTGTGTTTAAGACTCTGTAAAATAAAACTTTTTATCTTTTTGCATACAATTGACTTGAGTCTGGCCATATGATTTAGCTACTATTCGGAAGTAGACACACGCATAGTTACCCATTGTTGAAAACCCATTTTTTCCTCTTTATTTCTACATCTGTGTTATGGGTGCTTGGTTGATATGGATATAGATCAGTGTGGTTTCCTTATACTGGTATTAACAGAAGGTGTTGTGTGGTAGCTCCCACTGATCAGTTGTACTATTGGTCTTTTAGACGCTAATACAATTGAAGCCCTAACCGCTGGCACTTCCGTGTCAGGGTGACGCCAGCTGCGTAATCAGGTTAGTTGCTGATGTCACACTGCTGATGAGTCGGTCTACAGGGAGGGGGTACTCGGTTACCGGGCTGATGGTCACTTTGATGGGGGGGGGAATCACGGCTGGTCGGTTCCCGTTTCCGTGCCCTGGACCCTCAATGGCGGGGATGATGGGAAGATGATGATGATGGTGAGGGATATGGTAATGTGACGCCACCTGTTGTACCTGGTAACGTGGATACCAGCACTGCGGCCGGCCGCTGAGGTGATGGAGGTGCAGCTCAGAGTAGTACAGCTCCCCACAGGTGGAGCTTTACCTCAGGGCAGCGGGGGTAGATGATGGGAGTAGTAGTCCTCACATTTTTGATGCTGTAGGAGCCCTCTGGGAATCAGAGAAAATGAGGACAGACACCAGATCAGCTCAAGAAGTTCTTTACTGTCCCCAGATGAAAACAAATACATGGTGCAGTCCGGTTTTACAGGGATGTAGCCACATATTTTGAGGTAACTCTGCTGAGTCTGTCGGTGGTACCCTCTCACAACGTTTGGGGTCTGTGTTTCTCTTTACTCTCATTTACCACTCTGAAGAGCTCCTTCGCCAGTCCCCTGGTCTGCTACTGTTAGCCCTAGTCGGTTCCTTACCGGTAAGGATGAGAGTGAAAGCATATAAGCTTCCCGCCACCGGAATTCAGTCCTTTCCCTTATGTGTCCTTGACCTTTTTGGAACTGAGGAAGAGATACAGTCTGTGGCGATATGGCTCCCTTCTGTCGGTCCCACAAGCTGGCTCACAGTCAGGGATAGACTTCTGACTGCCTCGGCTCTGGTATGCCGGCTCCAACCGGTCCTGGATTGTCCCCTCTGTTTCTGGGTCACCCCTTTCCAAGGAGGTGCCCTCCTGTCATGAACTTTGTCAGGTATGTCCTCTCTGGCTGCCTTCCCAGCACTGTCTGACTAGAACTAACTCTACTGTCACTCAAGTCTCCCGCCCTACCCTAGGCTCCACCTCCTGAACCTACTGAATATACGGTCCCTATGCTAAGGTGGGCTAGTGTATGGGTGCTTAGGACAGACTCTGCATGAAACCCTGTATCCATGGCAATGGAGGCACTATACTTTCTGTTTGGGGTGCAGTACCTCCCTGTGGCACCTTCCCATAAGGGCGCCACACTGACATCACTCAGTTGCGCAAAGTTGCGCACATCATTGGTCGAAATTAATCCAGTGGATCTGAAGACACTGAAGATTCATTGTAATCTTAGGGAAAGGGGAAGAGCGTGGGGGAGTGTTTTTGGAGTGTATGTGAATCAAATTGGGAGAATGAATGTGGAGTGTATGTGAAGCAAATGGGGGGCAAGAGTAGGGGATCAGGGGGATAAATTTGAAAACACAATATCGGAAGCAAGACAGGATGGGTGCAGACACAGTATGAGAAGTGAGGTGGGGATGAGTGATGACACAGTATGAGGAGTCAGGGAGAATGGGTGCGGTCACAGTATCAGGAAAGAGGGGGTATGGGTGCAGACATAGTTTGGGGAGCAAGGGGCTGCTGAGTAGGGAGGGAGAGAGGAGAGAGTATAGGATGACCAAAATACAAGTTGGTGCATAATAGACACTTGGGAATGTGGGGTGCGGGTGGAATGGATGTAGACATGACTGGGTAGTGTGGGATGGGGCAGTATGTAGAGGGGTCTGCATGAGGGGACAGTCTGAGTCCACAGCAAGGATGAGACAGTATGGTAAAGAGGGGGAGTTTGATGAGAGTGCACAGTATAAAGACCTGACAGTATAGGGGGACTCATAGTGGAGGACAGTGTGAAAAGGGGTCATATTTTGTGCTGGGAACACAGTGAGGAGCAATTATTTATTCATGAGCACAGTGTACAGCAGATATTTTTATTCAGGGACATTATAATGACATTCTTATTGTCAAGAGCACCGTGATGGGATGTGCTGCAGAAAAGTGGGGAAGATGGAAGTCTGCAGAGACAAATGTGGCTGTGAAAAGTCATCATGGAGTCTTGGCAAGATGAATAAAAGAAAAGAAAGACTTTGATCAGACACAAAGCCATCTGTAAGGTACCCAGATGTAAATAATTATTTATAATTAATATATGGACTAATTCTCATGAGTACTGTGGTTCCAGTATGGTCTGATGATGACTAGTAACATTAGTATCTTCTTACCATTTTTAAGGACATGCTGGAAGTTATAGGTTCATGTGATACGGGCAGAGCTGACATTACAATTGATGTACCATGTATTGACGGTTCTTGTGATGTCTTCCTGTACTGATGAGGGTTTTATTGCTTTGTTTCTTTACTGATAGGGGTTATATGAAAGTATTTCTGTACTGCTAGTGATTTTGATGATGAATTGCTGGGTAGTTCTAATGACATATTTCTGTACTGATGAGGGTTTGGATGCTATCTCTCTGTACTTATGGTGGTTCTAGTGATGTATTTCTGTACTGATAAAGGGTTGTGATGCTGTGTTTCTGTACCTGTGGTGGTTCTGGTGATGTATTTGTGGCGCCTCTGCGGGTATGGGCCACAGAGTGGTATTGCATTTATTATCTATATGTAATATTATTGTAAGTTGCTAGTTTAGGATTTAAATCTTATGGAGTCTATTTTTACACTCACTTAGGACCGCACCACTTAGAGTAGGGGGAACTGGTAATATAGTAGGTTCCACAGGTGGGGGCGGAGCTTAGGACTGAGTAAGAGTGACAGTTGACAGTTTACCTCAGACGGTGCTGGGAAGGCAGACAGAGTGGTCAGGCCTGGCAGCCCAGCTGAGTGGAGGGTACCCCATGTTTATGTGGGGACCCAGGACAGAAGGCAACGGGCCAGGGCTGGTAGGAGCCAGCTGGTCATGTTGAGGGGACACCGGTGACATGGACAACCGAGGCAGCCAGGAGTTCAACCCTGACTGCAAAGCCGACGAGCTGCAGGCCCAACAGAAACGGGTTGCTGACAGCACCACAAGGTACCTCTCCCCTCAGGACTGAAAACCAGTTCAAGACACTAGAGGAAACAAAAGTGACAGACATATACTGCGGTGCTGGAGAGGAACCTTCTTAATCTCTTTTCCAAGGTGTCTTATCCAGACCGGGTAGTGCACAGACCTTGTCCTCTAGATACAGACCGTAGGACTGGCGGGGAGCTCTGCAAGGGTGGTAAAGACTGAAAGATCTAGAGAAAGAAAGTAGTAAACCCTGAAAGACAAAGAGAGGACATCTAGAGACTCCATAAGAGAAATTGCAAGTATGCAATTTACATACATACAGTCATGTCCCAAATAGACATGTGAGGCCTCAATTAATGAAATGCATTGTGCGAGGCAGGACACGTCTTGTCGGAATGTGGCCAAAAGTATACTAATCACATATTTGTGCTCATATGACCATCCAATCTTGCCATTGACAAGAGAGTATTTTAAAAGTGTGCAGTGCTTGCGCTGTGAGACTTCAGAGGCCTGCAGTCACCTAGAGTGACTGCCAACTTTCATCTCAAACCTGGACAAGCCCTTTAATTATACTGTAGCATATCCAATCTTAATAGCGTGTAATATACTAACTTTCAGGATTTAGCTCTGCTTGCTGGATTCAGCAGTCATAGCATGGCCTCTCTACTCATGTGTGAGTTTAATACTTAGGGTCATGTGACAGCTTTTCTTCCTGTTTCTCTGTTTTTCACTGAACATTGAGAAAATTAGGAAGAGCAGCTCATCAGCATGTCACTATAAATATGAATGTATATAATGTCTGGCTCAAACGGTAATTTATACCACGGTGCCAAGGGAAATTGTAATCAATATATAAGAAAAACCCTTGCACACGAAAAAGGAAAAATAAACTTTCTTTGTTCCAAAGGCATTTATTGAGATGAAGACAAAAAAAATTGTATCTCATTGATTGACGTTTCGGCATTAACTCATGCCTTATTCATAATCCCTGTAAAGTTACAATAAACAATAATGAATGTATCTTCAGTTACAATTGATACACATACAAATAATTCATCAGAATAATATGCCCCTTGTACCATTTACAACTGTGTCATAACAAAGGTAAAAAATGATATAAACAGGAAACACGGTGAACATAGTAAGAGGGTCACTCATAAATGAAAAAATACCTTCTTTCGTTATTTCAAAATCAAAATATGATACAACTGCTCAGTATCTAATGATAAGTTTCATGTATCTCTGTTAAACATAAGTGACCACAAGTCAATATAATCGAAAAGGAAAATGAAAAAAGAAGAAAGCTTCCAGGATTAATGCAACAAACAACATATTCGTATATCATTATCTATTAATTTAATTTTATAGTACATGTTGTATAATCATAATAGTGTCAGAATTACATCTCTATTTGAACATGAACATGATAATTAGGTAGAGACCATGTCAAGGATTATCAAAGTAGAGCCAAGCCACCCGGACAGAGCCATGTCATCCCTTAAAAGATAAAAGTTCCCCAAAAATGCATATATATATCCTTATGTCCCATGTATGAAAGGCCACAAATACCTCAATAGGGTCATTCCATGTCAAGTGATCCAAAAATGAATATTTTTTTTCCCTGACGTCCTCAGATTTTTTAAATTTTTTTTCTATATGAAGAACAACTTTAGTTAATTACAAAAAAAAAGTTTTGAATTTTTTTCTTTATCAGTTAATTTTTTACAGATTTTTAAAGTTTTAAAAAAGTGCGAATTTTGGCCTGGTATGGCTTTACATTTTCTATCATATCTCGGGCTAGAAATAAGATAGAGAAACAAAATAAACACCAATCTACTCAGAACTGTGCAGGCTTTCACCAGATATGTCACAAGAGGATCTTTGTTAATATTTTATCCATGTGATCGCAAGCGCAAAACTTTAAAACGCATTTCCGAAAAATCGGCGCACTTTAAATATTTCAAAAACTGCTCATGTGTCTGCTATGCTCTTAGCCACATCTGTACCAAATTTCAAGTTGGGATCGCGATGGGATCATATTTTAAAATATTTTAATATTAATAGCGTCAATGGGTCATTCTATATCAAGTGATCTAAATATGAATATTTTTTTTTACCTGACGTCTTTAGATTTTTTAAATTCTTTTTCTTTATGAAGTACAACTTTAGTTAATTACAAATTAAAAGTTTAGAATTTTTTTCTTCATCAGTTAATTTTTTAAAGATTTTTAAAGTTTAAAAAAAGGGTGAATTTTGGCCTGGTATGACTTTACATTTTTTATATCTCAGGCTAGAAATAAGATAATGAAGTGGGAGAGGCATCATTTTACTCAGAACAGTAACAGCTTTCATTTGATATGTTACAAGACTATGTTTCTTTATATCAAATTCAAACTATTGACGGGCAATTGTGAAAAAATGACTGATTGTGTTCTTGGTTATATTTGTGCAGAGATTCAACTTGGGACCTGTCAAATTTATATATTTTTTATTTTATGGTTGTATGAGTTATCACAAATTATTGAATAAAACATTTATATGCAACAAAAAAGAAACACAAAAAACAAATCCAATAAGTGCCAGGATAAATACATCTTAATCATCAGAACACAACGCTCAGCATTTTCAACTTGAATGTATTGAACAAACAAAAGAAGAAAGGTGATCATATCCTCAAGTTTGATTAAACAAGATTAAAAGAACCAAAAATGTTAAGCCCTATTTATACATATAAATTTGTTTTCTATTCTATCACTAAACATGTGATTTATGAAGTGTTTAATAACAATAGTACAGTAGTTAAATCATCGTTCTATAAATTATGAACTAATCAAACAATTAATAGTATGTTTTCAAAGTGGCATTTTATCAATTTGTCCCTTCTAGTGGGTGAAATGTAATCTTGTCCATAAACGCTTACTAGCAATCGCCATTTCCTTGTGTGTCAAAGAGTATGTCCGGCCTGTCATGGTGTTAGGCTCCGCCTGAGTTAATATCTGATTTTTGTGCACTTTTAAAATGTCTGGCTTTCTTGGATACACAAAGGATGGCGCTGGACCAGAAGGATGCAATAAAGTCAATTCTACTTCTTCATTTTCACAATCTTTGGAGAGTACAGTAGCCAGCCACCAGCACCAATCATATTCAGATTTTTTCAAAAGGATTGCAACAGTGTCTATGATAAAATGCTGTTTCTTGAGAAGTAGCAGCCATTGCTGTGTGGGAAAAATACAGTTTATATTAAGTAAGGAAGATAGGTAATAAAAATAAAGATTTACAGTACACTTGAGATAGAACTGTATTACTATAAAGTGAGTTTTAGGGCTAGCGCGCACAGTTTTTTCTGTCTGCAGATACACGCTGCAGTTTTGGCAGCTTGTTTTTCTACCAAGTTTTTACCACATATGCATTAGTTTTTTTAATCGCTAGTGAAAAAAATGGCAGCTTTTTTTATATAAATGATAAATGCTGCGTTTATTGCAGCGATTAAAAAGTAGTTCAAGCAGTGATTTACTCACTCTTGAGTGTTTCCAAAAACACTGCATGTGGTGAACCCCATAGAAATCAATGGGGCTGTTTTTCTGAATGATGATCCCTAAGAATAGCACTGTGTGTATTGGCCCTTAATAATAAAAGCATTAAACTATTAATATATTTACTCACCCATATTTTAGTACACAGCCTTGATGGCTTTGTACAGACTATTGTTTGTTCAGGAGTGAAGATGTCCAGACATGTCAGGACATGAAAGGTCTGAACGAGCTGTCTTACTTCCTGAATGCAGTGGGTAGACACTTAACATGATTGACAGAGCTGCTGGCCTATCATCTGCTCTGCATTCACTGTCTATCCCTGTGCTTTCTCAGGTTGAGCCCTAACAAAGCTTTTTCCTATATGTCCTCTCCTGCTTCTAAGCTGTAACATATCAAAATAATACAGTAATGTCTAAAAATAATGGATTTGATAAATATAGACCCCACGCTTTTAGACCACAGGTTGAACAGATCTGAATTCAAGATTTTTGACTTGACACTATAATAGTTAAATATTTTAAAATATGATCCCATCACGATCCCAACTTGAAATTTGGTACAGATGTGGCTAAGAGCATAAAAGACACATGGGCAGTTTTGGAAAATTTTTATTAAAACGTTTTTTTGGAAATGCTTTTTTTAAACTTTAAAAATCTCTAAAAAATTAACTGATGAAGAAAAAAATTCAAAACTTTTAATTTGTAATTAACTAAAGTTGTACTTCATAAAGGAAAAAAAATAAAAAAAATCTAAAGACGTCAGGTAAAAAAAAATATTCATATTTAGATCACTTGATATGGAATGACCCATTGACGCTATTAATAGTAAAATATTTTAAAATATGATCCCATCGTGATCCCAACTTGAAATTTCCCTATCCCTGAGGAAGGCGCCAGGTGGAGCGCTGAAACATGTTGGAGAATAAAGATTAAGCTTGAAATAACTTCCTGCATCCCAGGTGATTCCTTGGTACCCGGTGGCGCGGACTGTCATACACCTTTTCCCAGCTTCCTGAGCAACTTGAAATTTGGTACAGATGTGGCTAAGAGCAAAGCAGACGCATGGGCATTTTTTGAAATATTTAAAGCGCGCCGATTTTTCAGAAATGCGTTTTAAAGTTTTGCACTTGCGATCACATCGGTAAAATATTAACAAAGATCCTCTTGTGACATATCTGGTGAAAGCCTGTATAGTTCTGAATAGAATGGTGTTTATTTTGTCTCTCTATCTTATTCCTAGCCTTAGTTATGAGGAGAAACATAAAGGCAGGCAACAGCGAAATGCGCACTTTTTCCGAACTTTGAAAATCATTTAAAAAAAAAATAAATTTTTTAAAAAAAATTTCTCTTCACATTTTGCATTGTCTGACATGCTATTATCAAATAACAAAATCTCAAAAGAATTAAAAATATAGAGGTAATAATCATTGGTTCACTTGACATGGAATGACCCAATAATCTGTTAGTCCCACCTGTATTTACCCATAAGGTAATCAACCCGGAACAGGACCCCTATGGAATCCTTATGACATCAAAAAGATTAATGTAATACACGTTTATGTGTCATATCAATACATAGTTAATCATACCTCCATTTATCTAACTTATCCCAAAGAATAGTATACATACTTGTCTTATTTGTATATCCACACACCGGTGTAAGATCCAATTATAATGAATAACGCTTCACAATATAGGAAACTGTATTAAAAAGAATCAATGTATATGATCACCAACAATATCCTTCATAAGTATTCAAAGGATACAGATAGGAACAGCTTATTGCACTTCCAAAGCTGTCATCCGTATCACTAAAGAAGTCTCTACCACACTCTCAACACCAGAGAGTGGCGAGGATTGTCTCCGATCCGAACACCAGGGTTCTAAGACATGAGGAAATGAGGGATAGGTTTCATCAGAGAGGTTACCCCTCTGATTTAACGAAAGTACGGCACAAGGGGTAACACCCAATAAAGAGAAATCCAAAAGGATACCGTTTGTATCTACCATCCGTTCAACCTATGATCAAATCTATTATTAAAAGACATAGGTCGATTCTTTCTAAGTCCTATCCAAAGATATTGGAGTTTCAGGAATACCCTTTATTCTGCGATAAACGGGCCCCTAATATAAGAGATATATATTTATATAATTAATTTTTATATTTTATATATATACATTTATATATTATATATATATAAAATTTGATACACCACCATTTTGCACATAGAGGTGCGGATCCAATGGCAGCTGTCCATGCAAGCATACCGGTTGTGGGTGTACACAACCTGACCAGGTGAGCTTGTATACCTTCGGGCAGAAGATCTCACACAAACGATAAGACCCATTTAATGTACTTTTCGGGCTCCAGCTCTCACCACCACCTACTCAAGTATTTTACTTATTATTAATCTATCTATAATGATGATACCTAGTTGTCTTATTTCAATTAAAACATTATATTTTCTTAACAATACGCCACACTTCTCAGTAAACAATCATAAAAACACATTTTTTATATAAAAATCTTTTTAAAACATCGAATAATTTTCATAAGCTTCTCTATCCTCTGGTGACAGGTTTGTAGGTGTCTTCCTGGATCTTGTGTGTTCTATTTGTATGCGCTAGATTGGAGCAAACAAATAGGATATTGTATTATTCTCCATATATGTGCTTCTTTCCTTATCAACTCTAAATTTTGCTACATTAGCCACTTACATGAATAAAAATTCCGTCTGTGTTGTTCCTCCTTCTATATCAAAGATTCTGTTCTTCCTGTCTCTACTCTGAAACAAAAATGGTTTCTTTATTTTTCAGTGATAATTAATTAAAAGTATTACTTTTATCTGTCCTCAATTTTTAGTTTAGCCTATTTCACAAAGGTTTTCTGTGTCTTGGAGTCTTTGTCCACGCGTTTCGTCAGATACGTCTCACTTCCTCAGGATTGACTCCCACTGATCCTCCCCTGTTTCTTATAGGGCGGTCTATTTAGTCACATGGTGTTAATTGTCCAATCACATTTTAGCTTGGACATTGTCACATTTACATAGTCATCTGATTCATCTTAACCAATCCTCTTTTGGATTAGAAATAACTATACATATACTGTTCCGGAGTTCTCATCGTCTATGTGTTTTTGGATGTCCGCGCATCCTCCATAGGGGTCGTCCTCATTCATCTAGAATACATATCTATAATCTTGTTACGGTATTATTTGAGTTTCTTATTATTATATTACTTCTATATTGTTCTAGTGTATGAGAACTGTTCACTATATATAATGTATTTTTGCTACATTCAAATAAAGTTAAATGATGGTTTACACATGTAATCCGCATGATTATATGTATTAAGATGAATAAACGAGATATTGATTCTCATTTACTGGTTGCCTACTTCTATACATACATCATCTCCTATTAATTTCTGATTTAGTATAATAATTCTCTGTTAGCTATCATAGTTTTGAATCTTCCTGCTGCTTATAAAGTTCTTATTTATTGATCCATATCTCCTATCTCGTTTCTGCATATCCTTTAACTGCCCTATATGAAATATCTAAATTTTTATATATTTTTTATAACTGTATGAGTATGCTATTCATACTTTATTGGTTATTGTCTTCTTACTGGAAACCAAAAAACTCACCATCTTGATTGAGTCCGCTAGGCACAAGTGTATTTAATTCATAAATCCACCGTTTCATTTCTTGACATTTTAGCTATTTGATCCCCCCCTCTCCAATTCTTTTGAATCTTTTGAATGGCTATGAATTCTATTGATTTAGTAGATGATTTATGTTGCTCTTTATAGTGCTTACTAAGCGGATGTCCCATATATCATTTCCTAATATTTCTTAGATGTTCTGACATCCTGTTAATAGTGTTCTTGAAGTTGTTCCCACATATGACTTAAAATTGGGTTATCACTCTCTTAGAGCTGTTTGTCATTTGGCACAGTTTGCAACTTCTGCAGGGTCTGAATCCTGTTGTTCCACAAATTGCAGCCATCTTATTTTGTATCACCTTTGGTTGTCTAACTGATGGGGCCATTAAAATATTCAATGAAGCCACCTTCTTAAATACAAATTTAGGGTGTTCTGCACTAGGTCACCTATTGTTTTATCGGATTTCAAATGATGGCAATTTTTTTTATTATCTTCTTAAAATTTCCATAGTTGGAAATGCGCGGACATCCAAAAACACATAGACGATGAGAACTCCGGAACAGTATATGTATAGTTATCTCTAATCCAAAAGAGGATTGGTTAGGATGAATCAGATGACTATGTAACTGTGACAACGTCCAAGCTAAAATGTGATTGGACAATTAACACCATGTGACTAAATAGACCGCCCTATAAGAAACAGGGGAGGATCAGTGGGAGCCAATCGTGAGGAAGTGAGACGTATCTCACGAAATGCGTTGATTGACAGCCCCACTGATCAATTAAGTTCTGCATCACAGAAAGCTCCCCACCCACAGAGACACGTGACAATGCAATAGCGTAGTGACGCGACGGACACGAGACCTGTGACGGAAGCGGAACCAACCCCAGAAGCCGGGCGGCTTCACCGCTGGCCACTGTGAATGAACGCCGCTTCAAACAGGGGATCCGCAAAACAGAAGGGAAAGGAGAGGAGAGAGACAAGAGATACCGTGAGTACAGCCACAGTGTGGCCTGGAACAAAAATGGCATGATAGGAGTCTATATATATAAAATGGAGAATGGTAACATTTAGTGGTAATTGACAGCAGGTGATAGCTTGTGGAGGGATGAATATCAGAGACGGATACTTAATAACAACTGAGAATTGAAGTCTGCCAAGTGTGGACAAAGACTCCAAGACACAGAAAACCTTTGTGAAATAGGGTAAACTAAAAATTGAGGACATATAAAGGTAATACTTTTAATTAATTATCACTGAAAATTAAAGAAACCATTTTTGTTTCAGAGTAGAGACAGGAAGAACAGAATCTTTGATATCATGTAAGTGGCTAATGTAGCAAAATTTAGAGTTGATAAGGAAAGAAGCACATATATGGAGAATAATACAATATCCTATTTGTTTGCTCCAATCTAGTGCATACAAATAGAACACACAAGATCCAGGAAGACACCTACAAACCTGTCACCAGAGGATAGAGAAGCCTATGAAAATTATTCGATGTTTTAAAAAGATTTTTAGATAAAAAATGTGTTTTTATGATTTTTGACTGAAAAATGTGTCGTATTGTTAACAAAATATAATGTTTTAATTGAAATAAGACAACTAGGTATCATCATTATAGATTAATAATAAGTAAAATACTTGAGTAGGTGGTGGTGAGCACTGGAGCCCAAAAAGTACATTAAATAAGTCAGAACACTATAACACATGGGCGTACCCAGGATCAAAACTAGGGGGGGCAAGCCGTGGTCGTTACCGCCTCCTATGTTACTCTTTCACACCAGCCCGAACGTCCTATCCAGCCCGATGCATTGTGGGGGCTGATCACATGTTCGGCCGGGCTACGGCGCATGCCCAGTGCACATATTGAAGCTGCCTGTACATGTCATAAACCCCCACAATGCACGGGACCAGATAAGACGTTCTGGCCAGCGCGTCAGAGTACCACAGGAGATGGGAGTTCCAAAAAGAGGTGGAAACAACAGGAGGAACGCTGATGCCCTTTAAAGGGAACCTATACTGAACAACATGTGCACATTACATACACATCATACATATTTTTTACACAGAGACACAAGGCACACACATATACACAGACAAAAGGCAAACACACACAGAGACACAAGCCACATATACACACAGACAGACAAAATCCACACACAGGCAAGCCATAAGCTACACACACCACACACAGACACAAACCGCACACACAGGCACAAGCCCACACACAGACACAAGCTGCACACACGCCACACACAGACACAAGCCACACACAGACACAAGCCACACACAGACACAAGCCACATACACACAAGCCACATACACAAGCCACACACACAGAGACAAGCCACACACACAGAGACAAGCCACACACACAATCCACACATAAGCCACACACACACAGCCACACAAGTAACACACAGACAAATGCCACACACATACACAGGCCACAGACACAAAGACAAGTCACACACACAGACGGAAGCCACACACAGAGACACAAGCCACACACACAGAGACACAAGCCATACACACAGAGACACAAGCCACACAGAGAGAGAGAGACACAATCGACACAGACACAAGCTACACACAGCCACAAGCTACACACAATCAAAACACACAAGCCAAGCACACACAGACACAAAAGCAACACACAGACAAATGCCACACACACATACACAGGCCACAGACACAGAGACAAGCCACACACACAGACACAAGCCACACACACAGACACAAGCCACACACACAGACACAAGCCACACACACACAGACACAAGCCACACAGACACAAGCCACACAGACACAAGCCACACACACACACAGACACAAGCCACACACACACAGACACAAGCCACACACACAGACACAAGCCACACACACAGACACAAGCCACAGACACACAATCCACGCATACACAACACACAAATAAATGCCAGACACATGCACAGGCCACAGACACAGAGACACAAGCCACAGACACAGAGACACAAGCCACAGACACAGAGACACAAGCCACAGACACAGAGACACAAGCCACACACACAGAGACACAAGCCACAGACACACATTCCATGCTCACATACATCACACAGATAAATGCCAAACACATGCACAGGCCACACACACAGACACATATACACACACATACACCCACACATTTATACACAGACACACACATTTATATACACACTACACACACATATATACACACACACACACACATATATACACACACACACACATATATACACACACATATTTATATAAACAATACATACTGTACACATCCACACATATACACACTGTACACACACACCCACACACATATATACATATATACACAGACACACATTTATATACACGTATACATACTGTACACACCTATATATACACAGAGACACACATTTATATACACACTGTACACACACCCCACACATATATAAATACACACATATACACACTGTACACATATATATACACACATACACAATGTACACACACACACATATAAACAGACAGACGCTCACACACATATATATATACATATACACACTGCACACACACATATATACACACATAGACATATAAGCACAGACTTACACATATATACACACATACACACATATTAGCAGTGTTCTTTCCTTACCAGTGATGATCCTCTCTGAGTCTGGAGGGAAGGAGAGTGCAGGGCAGCTGTGTAACTTCACAGGAGACCCCGGGACTGTCTCCGGTGTGATATGGCTGTGCACATGTAATGCCAGCCAGAGCAGCCCATCCCCCACCTCCCCCTGCACTCTAGCCCCCCCCCCCCATCTCCTCCTTTCAGCACAGAAAGGAGATAAGCGATGCTCTGCAGGCTGCCAGGCTGCGGTCTGTGTAAAGCATCGCATACTAATTAGCCATGTGGTGGCTTTTCTGTTCCCTTCTTGGGGGGGGGCTCCTGCCCCCCCTGCCCCACGCTGGGTACGCCCATGCTATAACAGTAGAGATAGATCACACAGGCAATCTCTAGGGCCCCACAGCTGCATAACACAGGGATCAATAGATAAGTGTAAATTGATCCATCCATAGCTAGCACCGGTGCCTATTTATATATAAAAAAAAAACGAACTACAGAGAGAGAAGGGACAAAAATACTAGATAGAGCAATATTTCTGCCTAGCAACAGAGAAAATGCAATACACAGCACAAAAACAGAATAATTCCAAATCAGGGGACATGACACTCCCCATCTGAAATCTTTAAATTTCACAAAGTCTCTGACACTACATGATGAGCCTATCGATGTCCAACGTCGTTCATGGAATCTGAAAAACAGTGAGAAACACAAACATGCAACAATAAATGCAAACAGATCCAAGTCCAAAATTGAAGTTAATGACCTGTAGTCATTAAACAGAAGAATGAGTCAAAGTTCAATAAGAAAACGAATCTTCGGATTGGGGATGCAGCAATATGCCAACTCTTAAACCATCCCAGCAATCTAATGGCACAGTTCAATCGAAAGAAAAATTCGTCACACTGACTGACAGCCTTGTAGACAGGAGTTAACTGCGTCACACTGACTGGCAGCCTTGTAGACAGGAGTGAAGTGTGTCACACTGACTGACAGACTTATAGACAGGAGTGAAGTGCGTCACACTGACTGACAGCCTTATATACAGGAGTGAAGTGCGTTACACTGACTGACAGACTTATAGACAGGAGTAAAGTTTGTGACACTGACGGACAGCCTTGTAAACAGGAGCGAAGTTTGTGACACTGACTGATAGCCTTGAAGACAGGACTGAACTGTGTCACACTGACTGACAGCCTTGTATACAAGAGTGAAGTTCGTCATACTGACTGACAGCCTTGTAGACAGGAGTCAAGTTCGTGACACTGACTGACAGACTTGTAGACAGGAGTGAAGTTCGTGACACTGACTGACAGCCTTATAGACAGGAGTGAAGTTCATCACACTGACTGACAGACCTTGTAGACAGGAGTAAACTGTGTCACACTGAATGACAGACCTAATAGACAGGAGTAAGGAGTGAGATTGAGGAGGCTGTGAGAATGGGGAGGCTGTGAGGATGGAGGAGGCCGTGAGGATGGAAGAGGCTGAGGGAATGGAGGAGGCTGAAAGGATGGGGAGGCTGTAAGGGTAAAGGAGGCTGTGAGGATGGGGAGGCTGTGAGGATGGGGAGGCTGAGGGGTTCGAGGAGGCTCTGAGGATGGAGGAGACTGAGGGGATGGAGGAGGCTGAGGGGATGGGGAGGCTGTGAGGATGGGGAGGCTGTGAGAATGGAGGCGGCTGTGAGGATGGGGAGGCTGTGAGGCTGGGGAGGCCATGAGGATGGGGAGGCTGTGAGGATGGAGGAGGCTGAGGGGATGGAGGAGTCTGTGAGGATGGGGAGGCTGTGAGGATGGGGAGGCTGTGAGAATGGAGGAGGCTATGAGGATGGGGAGGCTGTGAGAATGTAGGAGACTGTGAGGATGGGAAGGCTGTGAGGATGGAGGAGGCTGTGAGGATGGTGAGGCTGTGAGGATGGGGAGGCTGAGGGGATTGAAGAGGCAGTGAGGATGGAGGAGGCTGTGAGGATGGAGGAGGCTGTGTGGATGGAGGAGGCTGAGGGGATGGAGGAGTCTATGAGGATGGGAAGGCTGAGGGAATGGAGGAGGCTGAGGGGATGGAGGAGGCTGTGAGGATGCGGAGGCTGAGGGATGGAGGAAGCTGTGAGGATGGAGGAGGCTGTGAGGATGGGGAAGCTGAGGGGATGGAGGAGCTGTGAAGACGGAGGAGGCTGAGGGGATGGAGAAGGCTGCAAGGATGGGGTTTGCATCCAAACCGCGCGCCAAGCCACAGTACTCTACAACCAATCAGAGAAGTAGTGCGGGTTGGCACGTGGTTTGAACAATACACTGAGTACAGTGTATTTGAAATATGGCGCCATGGCGCACGGCCTCTGTCTGGCACGCGATTTCTGTGACCGACAGACGCCTTACACAATTATATAGTAGATGAGACTCCTTGTTTGGTAAAGAGTTTGTTGTTGGATGATACTTGGGAAGTGAACGTGTCCTGTTTGACATTCCATAGTGTAACGAGGATGTGTTGTATGGGATGAACACGAAAACTTTCAGTGAGGAGTAAGTTGTTTTTTTAAACAATTGGTTTTTATTGAGTTTTCCAATATAACACAGAAGGAAAAAGACATTAATAAACAGAGCGTGCGACAGTGCACGAAAATACAGTGAGCAATTTAGGGACAGGGAAGGGAGGTGAGGAAGGTGAGGAGAGAGGAAAGAGGGGGGGGGGGGAAGCAGAAAGGAAGATCTACCGGAGCATATCTATATAATCCTGTAAGCCACGGTCATGGCGTAGTAGCCATAAGGAGTAAGTTGTTGAGAGAGGCGCTCTCATTCTGGGCACAGGAGTCAAACACCACTCTGAACTGGCCAGGCTTGTAAGGGTGATAAATGCCTCAAGATGGAAATCTTGCAGTTGCTTGCTGCAGATTCTTTGGCCACCTTGTCTTATCCTCCTTTGTTGGCACCAAGCTGTTGTCCTCACTCGTAGAGTTGAACGCCATTGACCTGAGCTCGACATCACAAGGCAGGGTCGTGTTAATTTTGTTGAGGGTGTTGTCACCACATACTGTTACTTAGCTTCTCCTTTACCCAACAGTGATATGGGCATAGCTGAAAATAAGTGTAGCGATCATTTGACGTGATATTGTAGGAGGAGATCTTGTTTAGTCTATTCATCTGGTCTGTACAGACGTTGTCAATGATAACCCAACCTAGATCAAGGCGCTGAGCAAGCAGTGCATCTTGTGGTCCATTGATCAGTTGACACACCATGAGCAGCCGAACAATGTCTCTGCTAAGCAGAATCATGATATCTGTGTTGTTGTCCAGGGCTGGCATCTTGTTGGTTATAGTCTTCAGGTTGTGGGTGATGCCTCTGGCATTGTGATCTCTTCCCTATTGGACGGTATCTGGTTGCACTTGACAAGTGTTGGCAAGTGTATCTTCACAGTGTTACCAACAGACCACTGTCCCTTCTCCCAGAGACTTCTGTAAAACCACTGCAGGTGCCTAAGATGTAGGGGTAAGTATTTCCCTTTAAGTTGAACAAATCAAAGAGTACTGACCTAGCTAGTGATCAGTTCTTCTGATCATCCAGGATGTTGGACACCTTCACCACTTTCTCTGGGTGACCCTTGGGATACACGTTTACCAGGCAAATCTTTGCACAGGGCTTATACCAAAGATCTTCTCTGCAGACTTCTATGCATGAACAAGATACTGTGAGATGACTTGCTGCTTAATCTGTGTTCTCCCTGCATTGGTGAAAGAAGGAATAGGTGCAGTGTTAGTTTGGGATGGATGGAGCGCTTGAAAGTGGTTCTCACAATTGATTGTAATTTCACAGCCTTTAGCAAAGTGTTCAATAGAAGCACAACATCAGTAGCATACCCCAAACTTCTTTAGAAGCTCCTTGTATTCCTGGAGAGGTTTCTTTCTAAAGCCAATGCGCTTCCGTAGGGGATGTGGCATCTTCTGAATGGAGCACTGATGATTTGGGTTTTCAACCTTCTCACTTTTGTTACTCTTCTCTGGAGTTGATGTCAGTGTAGGTAAAATATCAGTCTTTGTCACTGACACTGAACCACAGCAGTTTCTGTCATTTGAGCATGAACTCTCATATTTAAGAGGACACGACACAGAGATACTGGGTTCTTCATAGTAAAAGCTAAGGTTGGTCTTATACTCTGCAATCCCTGATAAAATTGCAGAAGTAGGAGAACGGAAAAATGGAGACTTGATGTTGTCTTTTGTATTTTGACCCTTGCATGGTCCACTTTTCTTGCATGTTATATGGCAGCTTGAAGACTATCGGGTTCATCCCACAAGCAGTGTACAGGTAAATGAGGCCAGGTAAGTGTGTGTGTGCCTTGGACAGCTGTAGCTCCAACAGCATGTTACTGAGCTCTTGGAATTTTGAACTGTCCTTGCTGGTTATTTTAGGAAAATCCTGTAGTTGCTTGAACAATGCATTTTCTTGGCTTCAGGACTGCCAAAGCTTCGTTGTAGTCTTTCCCATGCAGCCATGAGACCAGCCGCTGGATTACTGATTTGAACAGATCTCAGTCTCTTAACCCGCTCTGTGGATTGTGGTCCCAACCACCTGATCAGTAAATCCATTTGTTCAGCAGCAGTAATGCCGAGGTCACTGATTACAGTTCTAAAGGCACATTTCCACCCTCTGTAGTTCTCGGAATGGTCATCGAACCTTGTGAGACCGGTCTCAGTAAGTTCTCGGCAAATCATGTATCTTGCATGTCCATTCTTTCTGACTTTGGAAGCAGACTTTCTGGCTGAGTAATGCTGTTTATATGGTTTGTAGTGTCTTGGTCTAGAAATGTAGGAACGTATGGGGCAGCATAGGCATTTAGTCCAGCAACCGGTGTGGTGTATATAGTCTCTGCCACATGTGAGCCTGGAACTATGCGGTTATCAGGAGTATAGTGACTTGCCTGGATGTTGGTTTGCATGTGGGCATTAGTTTGCTGGGGTGCAGTGCCCTATAGCAATTTGGGGCCTGAAGGAGGTTCAAGGTTGGAAGCTGGTGATGCATTGTACTGACCATGAAAGCCGAATGCTGTACGATGATCGGCATCTGGGTGCCTTGGAGAAATGTTGGTACTGACAGGAATGTTGGTGGTGGTCAGCAGTTCACCATTTTGGCTTAGTACATTGTCTCTTGTGTGCTTAAGGGGTCTTCTACATTGATTTCACTTAAACTGATATTGTCTTTTTGAGTCCCATTAATAGCTTGTTCAAAGACCTTTTACCTTGCCATGGCTCTCTCATGCTTATAATCCTTCTCTGGGACTTCTACTTCTGCTTTCTTACATGCAGTCTAGGCTTCTGCACTTGCTTCCAAAGCATCCATTTCTGCCTTTTTGCATGCTGTTTCGGCTTCCATCTCTGCCTTCCTTTGGGCAAAAATGGCTTGTGCTTTAGTAGTTTCAACTTCGGCATATGCTCTTATAGGCTGTCGAGTCGAGTATTTTGATGAGTTTGATCGGGATGAATGCTTTGAGTACTTAGCAGATTTAGATTTGTTAGATGACATTTCTGATGTCTGTGCAATATATGCTTCTGTCTGGCTCTTAATGCTGAGCACAGTGCAGTCTCAGGCTGGGGTCACAGTAGCATTTTTCACATGCGTTTTTGGAGACCTGAGTTTTCAAAAACGCATGTAAAAAACGCACCCATAGGCCCCCATGTTAAAAAACGCATGCCCTAATAGCCAAAAAGCATGTGTGACTGTCCCATGCGTTTTTGGAGCATATCCAAAAACGCATGCGTTTTTTAATAAGGGGCCTTATGGAAAACGCATGCAAAAACGCATGTACAATTAGTGCCATTCAAAAACGCATGCGTTTCCCATAGGAGCCCATCTTAAAAAAACGCATGCGTTTCCGGAAACGCATGCGTTTTTGAATGGCACTAAAAGGTACTAATTGTACATGCGTTTTTGCATGCGTTTCCCATAGGAACCCATGTTATAAAAACGCATGCATTGTCTACAAAAACGCATGCGTTTTTCAAAACGCTAAAAAAAATACTACAAGCACTATTTTTAGGTGCAGATTCAAAAACGCACCCAAAAACGCAGGGAGCCATCACACACCTTACAAAACTCATGCTGACATGAAAAAACGCATGAGTTTTGTAAAATCATTAAAAAAAATGCATGGCAACTGTGACCACAGCCTCATTCAGAATTGAGATGTTGAACACTCTGCAGTTCGTTTAAAGAATCTGTTGTGTTTAGCGTCTTGATAATGAAGGTATATTTATGACAGATGTCATTACAGAACTGGTATGATGTGCACAATTGTTCTAGGGCTCCATCAAGTGATAATTCACGAGAAGCAGACGTAGATATAGCGGCCATGTGACTCAGCACCTTTTGCCAGAAAGACATATTGCAAGCAATTTCACATTTTGCAGTCTCTAAATTCTCCTTAACTTTCCATGAGGGCTTGGTTAATCAGTTACCTCTTTCATTAGATGCTGTATAAAGATCTTAGTCTCTCTCCTGCAGTTCTAAGTCTGGCAGAGATTGTGAAGTTTTAGCTTCAGCTATAAGCAGAAAATGAAAAGGTGGGGATTTCAGTTCTTAACAGAGGGAGAATGTGTGGGGATGGCTTTATACAAAGTAAATTTTTTGATGGAAACAGATGCATAACATATTCTATGGAAGCTGATCTGGCCTTACAGTTAAAGCTGGAAAATGTCTTTTCTTTTTCCTGGGCTGTAAGTATGATTGTTTACTGGAACTAATGGCAGGACACCCTTTTTACTATTCTGTTTCAGCTTCAAAGATATGAGATAGATGCCTGAACTACATTATGCTGATGTCTTGCATG
The DNA here is from genome assembly GCA_033576535.1 of Allobates femoralis. Taxonomy (NCBI): domain Eukaryota; kingdom Metazoa; phylum Chordata; class Amphibia; order Anura; family Aromobatidae; genus Allobates; species Allobates femoralis. The sequence continues at coordinate 275,909,707 of JARQOC010000001.1, forward strand.
GACCGTACTCACGTTCATATGAAGGTGTGTATTGTGTTAATGTACAATGCAGTAAGTAAATAGGGTGATTTTTCACAGAGCAGGAAATGTGGGTCTAACTAAATTGGATGCAGAATGATTACATGGGGAAGAAGGGAGGGGAAACTGACATCACAGAGCTACAGGGAGGGAGAAGGGACAAAAATGCTAATAGAGCAATGCTACTGCCTAGCAACAGAGAAAATGCAATACACAGCACAAAAAAGCATAGAATAATTCCCAATCATGGGACATGACATGAACTATTATGTATTATTGCTCTTTTTTAACAGCTAAAACAATATAGGTCCTGAGAAAGAAGTAGCTATATTATCTGATCCTTTACATGTGTTGATTACTAGCAAAACTTTGCTGATGACCTATAGGCCTTGTTTAGAAACAATAAATAAGAGAGGGCAGTATGGTGCTTCAGCAGTTGGCATGTTTGCTTTTTGTGTTGGGGTAACGCGTTGGAATTCCACCAAAGACAACATTTGCAAGAAGATTATTAGTTCTTTACATGTTTGTGTGGGTTGCCTCTGAATACTCTGGTTTCCTCCCTCACTCCAAAGACATACAGAGAGAGAATTTAATTTGTGAGTTCCAGTGAGGACAGTGATGATGATTTTTGTAAAACACATGCGGAATATGATGGCGCTATATAAGCAAAGCATAATAAATAATAAGAGAGAGATACAATGTAAAAGATAGAAATAGATATAATTTGCTAAAGTGTATATCTAAAGGTACCGTTACACCTGCCGATGCCGCCAGAGATGTCGGCGGCGACTGGCAGGTGAGCGCACGTTTTTGGCGCCCCGCCAGCTTTGCTGTCTCCCATTTACATGGGGCGACACCTCCGGTGGCGCCCTGGCGAGCTGACAGGCAGCATCGCCGCCGGGGTGTCTGAAAACCCCATTGGCGATGCAGGACAATGGGAGCCTATGGCTCCCATCGCCTGTCAGGTCTCTGGCGGCCGGTTACATGGGGCGATGTGTACACATCGCCCCATATTGGCCGCCTGGTTTCACAACACTGATGTGAAACCAAGCGACCTCTCGGAGGCACCGACATCGCCCCCTTTACATTAGGCAACGTGGGGGCGATGTCGCCGCCAATAGGCCACGCCCCTACATCACCTATGTAATCAGCGGCGATGTCGCAAGGTGTAACGGGGCTTTAACAGATATCAAATTGAAGAAACAATGTATTAAAAAAATGTGTAGGACTTCATGCTCCCCTTGTCTTCATTGTGTGCTACTATGTGTCACATGAGATATTTTACTAGTCACTCATAATTAGGTAAATATAATACCTTACTCTGGAGTAAATGTAAAAGGTTATATAGGGAATACATAGTACAATCTAAATACTACAAAGATGTTTTATGTGTGCTTATCTATCCTGCCCAGACCTGAACATCTAACATTGAAATCAACAAACCTTTCGTTTTCTTTGCTAGATATATTACACATCCTTCAAACCAAGTAAGCCATTGATGTGGCATTGAATCTGCTAACAAGAGAACATGCTAGATCTATAGAATGAACACACATTTCTTCAAATACCTCACCTATGTGAGAAGAGCATATTTTTATGTGAACCTGTCTTTAAAGAAATAACACATGAAATTGTGCGTTTTATGAAAAGTATTGCCAGCTTCCACCAAAGAAAAATAGGTTCCACTTGCTCATTTGTTGCACAATAGACTACATCTCAATAGGTGGCTCTTCTAATTGTTCATCCCCCATGTGGGTTATTGTGCAGAAAGGATGGATTCAGATGTTTTATTCAGCCTTGGCTTAGCAGCTCACGGTGGATGCAGCTGGAGAATTCGTTTTCATCCTTAATGAGCATTAGCACCTAAAATGAAAGATCCTTCTCTTGCCACTGTGTTCTGTGACACCAGAATAAAACCACATGTTGAGAAAAGTCATTTAAAACAGATATTAGCCACTACAAAGGCCTTATCTGGAACTGCAAGCAACAGAGACTCTCATGCTTCTGATTTCAAGTATAATTTACTTAAGAGTAATATACTTTGTATCAAGAACAACTCAAAGGTCGTCATCATTTTCATATTAGACCATATTGTTATTTTTATTAAAGCAGTTATTATGCAGTAAAGTGAAAAATGCATTAATAAAAAATGGACAAAAGTGACTAAGCTATATAAATCATTCCACATACTGGAGTTTCATTCTACAGTGCTTATAGTAGTAAATCATTAGCATGAAATCGTAACTGTTTCTTGCAATTCATTACAGTTCACAAACATAAGGCTTATAAGATATTTTTCATGTAAATAAACTTTATTTGTCAAAATTAGGCTAAATTCAGAGTTAGAATATCATTCAATGCACCCAGTGAATGGAAGCATACCAGACTTTAGTAAAGGAAAGTACTTTGAAAGTCTTTACATTTATAGAAAAATGCAGGATTAAGAAACACAGAAATCATAAATGTACAAAACTCTCATTGATCCCACCACAGATTTCATTGGCAACAAACTATGCTTTTAGCAAGTTTTTTTTAAAAAATGGATTTTGTGCAAGACACAAGCAATTATTTCTGACTAATGTTCACAATTCATTTATAATTAACTACCGTATATACTCGCGTATAAGCCGAGTTTTTCAGCCCAAAATTTGGGCTGAAAAGTCCCCCCTCGGCTTATACGCGAGTATACAGCAGCAGCCCCAGAGGTATACAGGCCCCGCATCAAGATCCAGGGCCCCCCCCCCTTGCGTGGCAAACCTGTAAAGTAAAATCATACTTATCACTGTCCTGTCGCGCTGTCCCGCCGCTGCCGACATGACGATCCCGGGCTTCATTCAGCGTCTTCCCGCGGCTTCCTGTAGTCGCGGGCAATGACGTCATTGCCCGCGACCACAGGAAGCCACCGGAAGACGCTGAATGAAGCCCGGGATCGTCATGTCGGCAGCGGCGGGACAGCGCGACAGGACAGTGATAAGTATGATTTTACTTTACAGGTTTGCCGCACAAGGAGGGGGGCCCTGGATCTTGATGGGGGGGCCTGTATACCTCTGGGGCTGCTGCTGTATACACCCGTGGGGCTGATGCTGTATACACCCCTGGGGCTGGTGCTGTATACACCCCTGGGGCTGCTGCTGTATACACCCCTGGGGCTGCTGCTGTATACACCCCTGGGGCTGCTGCTGTATACACCCCTGGGGCTGCTGTATACTACCTAAGGGCTGCTGTATATACCTCTGGGGCTGCTGTATACTACCTCTGGGGCTGCTGTATACACCACTGGGGCTGCTGTATACTACCTAAGGGCTGCTGTATATACCTCTGGGGCTGTATATACCTCTGGGGCTGCTGTATACACCACTGGGGCTGCTGTATACTATCTAAGGGCTGCTGTATATACCTCTGGGGCTGTATATACCTCTGGGGCTGCTGTATACTACCTCTGGGGCTGCTGTATATACCACTGGGGCTGCTGTATACTATCTAAGGGCTGCTGTATATACCTCTGGGGCTGTATATACCTCTGGGGCTGCTGTATACTACCTCTGGGGTTGCTGTATACTACCTCTGGGGCTGCTGTATACTAACCATTGGGGCTGCTGCTGAATATACCACTGGGGCTGCTGCTGTATACTACCACTGGGGCTGCTGTATATACCTCTGGGGCTGCTGTATACCACACTGCTGGGGGCTGTATACCTGTGCTGGGGTCCACCCTCGGCTTATACACGAGTCAATAGGTTTTCCCAGGTTTTGGGGGCAAAAGTAGGGGGGTCGGTTTATACACGGGTCGGCTTATACACGAGTATATACGGTACATGGAAATTCCAGATCAGAAGTTTACATACACCATGCTCATAGTGCTTTTACATAGCATTGAATATTCCAGAAAACCAAGTCATCATTGTAAAACCTTTTGATGTATATGTAGCTGTATTTTATAGCCTCACTTCAAGGCTTAAGCTGCTTTCACATCTGCAATAAGTGCAATTCACGGCAGATCCGCAGATGTCGCAGCATCTACCATGTAACAGCCGACTTGCGGCACCGATGAGGCAAGCCCCATTCATTCTCTATGGGGCTAGCGGTCAGGAGCGGCAAGTGCGGTATTGCCAAATCCAGCAGATCCTGCACTTGCGGCCATGCAGTGCTGCAAGCGTCACAAGTGCCAAATTAGGCAATACCGCACTTGCCGCACCTGACCGCAAGCCCCATAGAGAATGAATGGGGCTTGCCGGATCGGTGCCGCAAGTCGACTGTTACGCGGCAGCTCCGGCAGATGCGGCAACATTTGCCGGATCTGCCATGAATTACACTTATCGCATATGTGAAAGCAGCCTAACTTACATCTTAAGATTGAAATCAGGAGAAAATCAAAGCAAATCAGCGAACACATCAGAAAAAACATTGTGGACTTCCACAAGACTGGTAAATCCTTGGGGGTCATTTCCAAATACCTCAAGGCATCACCCCATCTCTTCAAATAATATAATTTGCAAGTTTAAACAGTACAGGAACATGCACCATTATACAGTCCAGAAAGGAGAAAACTAAATTTCAAATCACTCCAAGAACAATGGCATGCAAGATGTTGAAGTAAAAAGGTACAAAGGCATCAATACCAACAATAAAGTATGTCCTAAATTGACATGATCTGATAGGCTGCTCAGAAAGAAAGAAGCCAAAAACATGGCTAGCATGAATCAGACACTCTCCTATAGATTTCAGACAGGAATGTTTTACTCTGAAATGATGTTATGCTTTCAAAATAAAATTTACATTTAGGAGCCTGTAGGGACCATGTGGCTCTTATGCATAGTCCAAGAGGCCGGTCACAAGGGGAGAGGTGCAAAGCGGATGGTGGCTAGCCTTTTAGACTAGTCACCTAAATCACATGGTCCCTGACTGGCTCTCAAAGCTGTGTTTCCTTTGAAAAACCACATTGCAGAATGAAACATGGGATCGTAAGCCCTAATGAGATAACTTACAACTCTAAACAGACGGTGAAAACAAAAAATACAGTGCATTGTTGGAGTTAAATGGCCAAGAGGCTTTAATAGGGGTAAATTTATTTTAAATTCATCAATAAAATATAAATACGATAATTAAAAATATCAAACAAATGTTCCCAAGATAACTTGAGAATACAACTAACTCCAGATTCGAAGGTTAAAACGACTATATTTCCTCTCGGCAAAGCCTCTCGACGACGATCCAGATACAAACAGAAAACTGAGGTAAATTCCTACAGAGAGCAATAGATAACAGAGCTTCCCGAACTTTTTTAACCAATCAGCAACAACAGCTGACAGACAGCAGATCAGCCAATCATAGCGTTTACCTGCCTCTGTTACCTACCAAACAGGGACTATTAACCCTTTACCAACACAGTCTTGAGGATACCTCATGAATCTTTAAGGCATTAATAAACTTTCCATTTTAATTTGAAAACCTAAATAAAAAACACCATACAATACTTCTTCTCCAGTGCCACGAGCCCATGTAGCCCCCGCTCTAAATGATGTGGGGGCTTGCCATTCCTGACAGAGATTATGGAGCCAGTGTCTGATTTATATCTCCAATGGTTCTGGCGGCATGAATCTGCTAACAAGTTAGCTTAAAGCACAGGGCAGCTTCATGTTCAGAGGGTGCTTTGCTGTGGGATTGACTGATGTACTTCACAAAATAGATAGTATTGAAAATGGAAAATTGAGGATAATGAAGCAATATTTCAAGAGTGCGTGCGAGCGAGGAGACTAGCAAACCTGACTCAGTTACATCAGCTCTGCCAGTAAAAATCAAACAAAATACTGATATATTGCTGTATATGGTTGCAGCGATCAGATGATCACAGGTTCAAGTTCGCTAATGGGACTAACAAATAAAGTAAAGAAACATTTTTTTAACATGAACATTTAAAAAAAAAAAAGATACAAATTTGAATCACTAGTGCATATTAATTGTATGTGTCAAGTGTTAGTAGAGATTTAATTTGCTGCAAAAATACACGGTGCTTCAAAAAAACATCGTAGAAAATTATAGTCATAGGAGTCAAAACCTAGAAAACATAAAACCTGGATAGATAAGGTTTACATTTACATTTTTAAATTTGTATTATCCATACACTACACATTTTCAAAGTGAAATTCATTATTGACAACAGCAGATGTCTAGGTGGTAGCCTAGGTTTGCCCAGACACATGAAATATGGACTCCAATATGGACTCCAATGTTTCAGTGATGCACTTCCTATTTCAGGTCGCTCAGGTACTGTGGCTGATGAAGGGCAGGTTACACTGAGGCCTTGATTCAACACCACAGAAAGAAGTCACTGGATGTTAGATATGGTGATCATGGAGTCTAGTGAATCTTTGGTGAATGGACCTGAGACAACACATCACCGAATCAGTTCATATCTGATAATATGTGACATGCGTCTAGACAGAATTGGACTACTGCCTAGACATCTGCCATGTCACCAGTGGAAATGATGTCAAACATTAGTAATGTTTACATAAACCTTTGATAATATATAATATACGTACATTTGTGTTATGTTCTCTCGGTTATGAATACCAAGACTATGATTTTATTTCATCCTTTTTTTATCACCCTGTATATTACTAATAATTTTAACCTGTAGATCAGGTACTATAATTAGGTTCCTAAGGGTTATTGTTTGGACAGTCAAATATTTTGGATCAAAGCAGAGAATCAGACTCACCCCATTGAGTGGTTACAAGAGATTTCGCAGACAGAAGTATAGTCATAAAACTGAACATGTTAAAGTGATTAGTCATGGTTGTCACAAATTTCTAAAAAGGAGATTATGAAGTAGGAGATCTTGAGGCATGAGGCAGACAAAGCATGCAGCGAGTGAAATAAGTACTGAACAAGTCACCAATTTTCTAAGTAAATATATTTCTAAAGGTGCTATTGAGACTAGCAACTTTTTTCTTAACTCCCTATCTAATTTACCCCTATAATCTAAGCTTTTTTCTAATATACTTGCTTTATTAATTGCTTTAAACATGAGGTGATTCTTATGTGGTACCTTGGTAATAAGACACATTTTTATAAGCTGTCAGTGGAACCAGCTGATATTATTTTTCAATAAGTAGGAGGATTGCTCTCCAATTACTGATAGATTTCATCTGGAACCATGACTTTCCATGGCTTTTTTCACCTCTCTTTCTGCATGGGTTCAGTACTTTTCTCCTTCCTCGTAATTAAACATAATTTATGGACATCTATGGTTTGATTTCTTTGCCTATTGGATTGAATGGGTTGTTCCCGACATTTGGTGAGAATTTCATATCAGACTGACCCTTTAAATAATCATAGCAGAAAGTTCTGCTCACTGTGATCTTTATTATACTAGGAAGTGATTGAAATCTTGACGGTGCTCAGGACAAGTCTAGCTCCAAACTTCCATCACAAGATTCCATAGAAATCTGGCAACAGTCGTCAGGTTTTCATTAAAAAGTTCTCTTTATTGGTACAGCATAAAAGTTGCGATATACATCATTTGCCAGATAGGCAGAAGGAGCTTATCAGTAGAGATGCGTTTTGACCTTTGTAAACATTTGACAGTCCCGCCCCTGAAACAAGCGTCACAGTGGCACTGTGTTTCAGGGAGGGCATGAGGAAGTGCCTGGAGCCTGTCTGATGCTCCATGTGAGGATCCCAGGTTGCACTGGAGCACTCACACAGTATGTCATAAAGCAGGAAATAGGAAACAAAACAAAAGCTGTTAGACAGTACAGAGAGGGAACCATAGGGACTTAATAAAGGAAGTATATTAGAAAATAGCTTAGATTATAGGGATAAACACGATAGGGAGTTAGGGGAAAAGTTGCTGGCCTCGGAGTGACCCTTTAACCCACAGTATACATTATTCCTATCCATGGAAAAAATAACATTATTTTTCCCTAACCTTTGGGTTTCAAAACTTGGAGTAAGGTTGATCTTGAAGCATAAAGTAATTTGATAGTGATATAACTGTCATGCAGGCAGAGATCCAGTACCAATGATAAGGTTGAAGAAAGCTCAAGTTGTACTGGTCCAAAATAGATATTGTTATGAAAAACACCAAGAGACACATTGAAGATTTAATTTCACTGCCTTCATATTCATAACATATGAACGTATGTACTGAAAGGCCATATGCCAGATATAATTAAGTCAGCAGATTAGAGTTTGGGGTAGTGAAAGGTTTGGCTTAAGGCATCATTAATTAAGAGAGAATAGAGCATGAAAAAAAAGTAAGTATCTGCTGAGATGTCAGTAACATAATTATATATATATGAAATGCTGAAACTAAAACTGTATGGGCTGAAAAAAAAGATAGGAAATTATGCCTATTACTTCACCCCTTTTAGTTACATAATGAGAAAAAAGTAGGCACTAGAGTATTAAGAAGGCTTAACCATCCCGCTATGATAAAGCTGAAAATTAATAATGACTTAATTTGTTCTCTGAAATGAACTTAAAGCATGATGCATGAAAACTATATATGAGGAAAGTCTTAAAGAGTTCATAAAAAGTGACGTTGAGTAAGTAATGACCAAAAAAAGACCTTCCAATGCACAAACCTGCCACATGTCCTATTCAAGTCAGTGACCAGAAACACAATAAAAAAAATTGAGTCCATTCAGTAATATAAAGCTTTCTAGATCTTACGCATGTCTGACAAGCTGCCATTCTTATAGTAGACAAGGTGACAGTCTTCAATAACTTCGGGAAGAGTTGTTGAGCACTTTGATATACCATACATAAATATACTTTTTAATGCTAATGCTGGGGAAGATATACAATTTCAATGTTACAACTTTTATAACGATAAGCAAGAACAAGACTAGAAACATTTCACAAAATGTTCTATAACCCCTTAGTGATCACCAATATGACTTAAAACTTAACTAAAATATAACTGAATAGCATCTATCTACTGTATACTATAGCTGATAACCTGCTGCATCAGCCATGATCAGTGATAGCACCAACCATGGCCGTTTTACCCCTTCGATGCTGCTGTCAATATTGCCTACTGTATCTATATAATTAAAAGAGTATGGAAGCTCCCTCTAACGCCATCGGCATCCTGAGATCATGATTGTGTAGTCTAGATGGTTGCGATGGCAAACCATGGCCAAGTAATGGCCTTAGAGTCTACCAGTTATAGGGGCCTGTTCAGAAGTTAGCAATATTTAGGTGGTAAAAATAACATTTTCTTTCCTTATTTCCTTTCATGTCACTTTGCATTAATTCCTGAAAAGGAGCTCAAACATTAATAAACCGTTTGACAGCGCTTCAGAATATGATGAGGGGCGCTGTTTTTAAAATGATATTACTTTTGGGGGTTTTCCAATATGTAGGTGCGCCAAAGTCACTTCAAAGCTGAAACAGATCCCTAAAAAAAAGGGTTTATAACTTTCATTTGAAAAAATTAAAAATTACTGCTACAATTTTAAAGCTTCAAACATCCTAAGAAAATAAAAGAAACATTTTACAGATGGTTCTGATGTAAAGTAGACATGAGGTAAATGTTATTTATTAGCTATTTTGAGTAGTGTGACTTTCTGGATGAAAGGGACAATCATTTCAGGTTTGAAAATTGAAAATTTTAAGACATTTTTGTAAAGTTTCTGAGAATTTTATAAATAAATGCGAAACTTATTGCCTAAATTTACTATTATCAGAAAATATAACGTCATAAAAAACTGTCTCAAAATCACTGGACTATAATAAAACACTGCAGAGTTATTTGCACATTAAGTGGCACATGTCAGATGTGAAATAATGTGCCCAGTCACTAAGGGGATATAACATATACTGTAGTTTTGAGCAGAAACCTTTTTTTGTTCTCAGAAGCCATAGATTTGGCATATTGTTGGCAGCATATCCCAATTTTTAAAGAATATATGTTGAGAACACTGATAAGTGCAGAACAGTCACTATGTTTACATGGACCACTAACGGGACCGTGTGTTCTCCATTCAGCCTTATTGTGTGATTTTGTACCCCATGTATTGATTTTGGATGAACCCACCTAACCATAAAAATATCACTGTAAAAAATAGCATATAGGGGGAATTTTAGTGTATATTCTTTAAGGTATTGTATTATCGGTACAAGTTGCCAATATTTGATTGAGGCAGACTAAAAATTCTGAGACTAAAGCAATATTTTTGCATATGCCGTCACACTAGAGCATCTTCAAAGTTATCTTTCACTTCATGGAGAATATTTGATATGTTTCCTTAGACTTATGTGCAACATGAAAGTGCATGGTCACCTTTGAACATTTTCTATTTTCAGGTTCAAACTTCTGTGCTGATTAATTTCACATTAAAGCCTTATTTATATCAGTGTAAAGGAAAGCAGATTTCCATAGAAAAACATAGAGCTCGCAACATAATTTTGCTACAGAACTCAAAATCTTCTTTCTGAGAGTGGGGGTCAGACACCCTCATGGATGAGCTGCTGTCAACTCCAGATGTAAACAGCAAAAAGAGCCGAAACAACACAACACTGTTTACTATTTAGTGGTTGTTGCTGTGAATTGCAGCTTACCTGTTACTCAATTCATTAAGAGCTGCACTTCAATTCTCAGCAACAGCCTGATTGGTGGAGATGCCAGATGTAATGGTGGGTTTACACACACCAATTTATCTGTTCAATCTCTGAACCAATCTCTGGTTGCAGTGAAATCATGGATACATTGCTCCATTTTGTGGCTGTGTACAACATGGAGCAATGTATCCATGATTTCACTGCAACCAGAGATTGGTTCAGAGATTGAACAGATAAATTGGTGTGTGTAAACCCACCATAAGATCCCCAACTATCTGTTATTGATGATCTACACCAAGAGTAGATCCATTACATAAAGCTGATGAATTTATTTAAGCATGTAAGGGAAATCTGAAGATTTGATAACATTTTGGATTACCATACATCTACTTAAAGATTACTTTATGGAATTCATGACCCTAATAATATACATATACAATATCGACAACATGCTACATCAACCGAGTGTCTATGAGAAATTTTGCCTATTCATCCAGAAGATCATTTGTTAGGTCAGGCATTAATTTTGGACAAGATTTCCTCGTTCGTAATTTTCGTTCCAGTTCTTTCCAAAAGTATTCAATGGGGTGGAGGATGGAGCTCTCGGTGGGCCAGTCAAGTTCTTCCCCTTCAGAGTCATCTAATCATGTTTTTATGGAACATGACTTTGTGCACTGTGACAATCTTTCTGGAAGAGAAATGGCCCTTCCCACAGTTAGGGTGCGTGCACACAATCAGTGTACGCAGCGTTTTGGATGCAGCGTCTTGCCGCTGCATCCAAAACGCTGCGTAGTACAGTACAGGCATAGTGGATGGGATTTCAAGAAATCCCATCCTCACTATGCGTAACCCGCCCGCAGCATCTTTGGAACTGCGGTGCGGCTTGCCGGGAGTCCGCTCCTCCGCAGCATGTTCATTTCATGCTGCGGAGTTGGAAGCGGCTCCCATCGGGTGACTGCAGAGAGAAGCCACCCTGCACCCACCGCACATGGTGAGTACAGGGCGGCTGCGGTCTCCCTGCGGCCACCCGCGGCTTCCCTCAGGTCCTGAGGGGCTGCATCCAACACGCAGCTCCTCCGGACCGTGTGCACGCACCCTTAGAAGCAAACATTTTTTTTTCTAGGCAACTGAATCATTAATATTTCTTTCGCTGGAACTAAAGGGTGTAAGCCAACTAAATCATTTTACAGATGGCACAATGCAGTGAGAAAGGTAACTTAGTTCTGGCTTTTGACATATCCAGACTCATCCATCATACTACCAGTTAAAATAAATGAGTAATCACTCCACAGAACACGTTCCCACTACTCCAGAGTCCAATGGCGTCGTGCATTGCACAACTCCACCTGTCGCTTGGTATTGTGCTTAGTGCTGTAAGGCTTGCATGAATATGCTTGGCCATGGAAATAAACCTCATGCTGCACCATGTTTGTAGTAATGTTAATGGCAGAGTAGGATTGAAGCTCTGCAATTATTGGTATAGTAGAGCATTAGTAAACATTATGTACTATGCGCCTCAGCACTCTGATGCCTCTCTGTCTGTGACAGGATCAGCGATCTCAGAGCGGAGGCCTGGTCGCTGCTGCGTGTCACACTAAGCGAGATCGCTAACGCCGGTTATCTCCTGGCTGCTTTGCCGCTGACCTCCATGCGGCAGGAGATGGCTCGTGGCTACTGTCAGCAATCCCTACCAGGTCGCATTGTAGTGATCGCTGGAGCGTCGCCAAGTGTGACAGTACCCCCATTCTGGCACGATCAGCGATATCACAGCGGGGGCCTGGTTGCTGCTGCGTGTCACACTGGGCGAGATTGCTAGCGCCAGTCTGGGTACTTCTGCTGCAAGCAGGCGGGAAATGACCAGCTAGCGCTGGTTATCTCCTGGCTTCATCGCCGCTGACCTCCGTGCAGTAGATGACCTGTGGCTACCATTGGGAGATCAGCAGCTAGCGCCGCTGATCTCCTGACAATAGCAGTGGCGTGCGTGGTTCAAATCCCGCGCCAATTCACGGCTGAACTGCGCCCGTCGCTGATTGGTCGCGGCCAGGCGCGACCAATCAGCAACGCAGGATTTCCGTTACAGAGAGACAGACAGAATTAGACAATTATAGAGTAGATGACATGAGCCGGCGCGTGTCTATGTATAGGTGTATAATGTGACTCTCCACATGTGTGTATATATGTATTTGTTTGTGTATGTACATGTGTATATGTGTATGACGTGACATTGCAGATCACGTAATAGACATACACATATATACACATGTACACACAGGTATACACACGTGTATACAGACACAGTAATGTACGGACACACACGTATACAGACACACACATGTACACACACAAGCACATGTATACAGACACACACATGACAAACAAACACACATGTATACAAACACACGTACACACAGACATGTATACAGACACACACATGTATACAGTCACTCATATGTATACAGACACACATGTATAAAGATACACACAGGTATACACATATGTACACAGACACACACACACACATGTAGACACACAGGTATACGCACACATGTATACAGACACGTATACGCACCATGTATACAGACACATATGTACACAGATGCAGATATACATACGTAAACACACATACACATGTATACAGACACATGTACGCATACACACACACACATGTACACACACACATGTACACACACATGTATACAGACACACAAATTAGACAGACACACATGTACACACAGGTATAAGCACACATGTAGACACACTCATGTATACAAACACACACAAATGTATACACACAGACACACATGTATACATACACACATGTATACACACAAAGGCACAGATGTATACACACACATGTATACAGCCACACACATGTATACACACATACACTCATACATATACACATACAAACATATTCACACTCACATGTCCATCCCCCTCCTTGCAACTCTATTCTCACCCACTTTCGGTGTTCCCATTGCCAGAGAATAGCTGGGGGAAGAGAATCAGCGGGTCATGTGGCAGGCTCTGTGTGACATGCGGAGAGGAGGGGGAGAGGATGGAGCAGCGGGGAGGAGGAGCGTCAGGGAGGATGGCGTGGCAAGGAGGACAGAGCAGCGGGGAGGATGGAGCAGCAGGGAGGAAAGAGCGGCGGGGAGGACGGAGCGGAGGGGTTGAACTGCTGGGGGCAGGAGACTGGGCGGAGAGGGATGCATGTGCAGTGGCACCGCTAACGGCCGCCATCTACTATCTAATCATCTAATTCTGAAATCCCGCATCGCTGATTGGTCGCGGCCGGCCGGGCACCACAAATCAGCAACGCGGGATTTCCGTTACAGAGAGACAGACACGATAAGAAGATTATATAGTAGATATTTTCAACATTTTTCTTCTAAATATTTTATATAAAAAATGAATGCCTCAGTAACCAAGTGTAATCTTGTAGCAGCCTCAAACTAAAATGGGGTCCAGGTCTTCTTAGAAATAATGGACTACATGTGACTTTGGCTGTGATAAAGACCAAGTCCCCCACACCAGAGGTGTAACTAGGTTTCATAGCGCCCGGGGAAAAGCTGTATTTCGGTGCCCCCCCCCCGAGTAGGTGAGGAGCGGGGGGGGGAGGGGGTGTCGGTGCCGTCAGCTCCAGCAGCCTTGGTTGAGGGGGGTTATTGTACCTCGTAGCGTGTGCCTGCCTGATGTGTACATATATATACCTCAGGTATATATATGTATACATCAGGCAGGAACACTATGAGGTGTATTTATGTATACATCACCAGGCAGGCACATACTATGAGGTATAGTACCTCATAGTGGGTGCCTGCGCCTGATGTATACATATATATATACACCTCATAATCCCCCCCGCCTGTTTAGGTTACTTTATTACAACTTAATTACTCTAGTAGAGTAGTACCTTGTCAGGACGGACCGGACGACTCAATCAGGAGGAGGGAGGAGGGAGGGAGGCAGGCAGGATGCAGCAGCTCCTCTTCCTCTGCTCTGTCCCACTGTACGCGCGGCGCACGCTCACTGTTTGAGGTGCGATGGGTGACGTCAGCCGCAGCGCGGCCGCGACGTGATCGAGGGGGTGGGAACTGCTGCCAGGGGGGCGGACCAGCAGCAGGGGTTGCGCACGCGCAGCGCCGCCCGTGCACAATATTCCGGGGCGGCGCGGAGGAGATTAGCGCCGGCTTGTAGTGCCACCGCCGGACGCCTGACCTCATGATGGCACCGGCGCGGCTGCGCCCCCCCGCAGAGTTGCGCCCGGTGCAAAAGGTCCGGCTGCACCCCCTAGATACACCCCTGCCCCACACATCGTCCCAGAATACACTTGTGCCCAGCACCATTCTCATATAATTAGCCAACGTGAAAACAACCAATGAAAATGTAAATTGGTTAGCCAGTTCTATGCCCATTTTTACACCACTTAATAAACATATAAATTAATTTAACACTGAGCTCTCCAATTCATTACAAATTCATGTCCTGTGTTCTATCTCCCCAATTCACATCAATGTCATGTTCTCGCTCTCCTAACCCACTCCCGACTCCAATTAATTGCAATTGCATATCAATTTTCCAATTCTACTACCTGATATTCATTACAATTATATCCTCTCTCCTAAGACCATTATGTCCAATCACCCACACCCAAATGCATTAAAATTACATGTCTCCTGTCACAAATCCACCTCAATCTATTGCAATTATATAGCTTTCTTTCTTTCACCTCATCAGCCTTTATCATTCTTCTGGCTAAGTACCTGCTAAAGGACCTAGTCGGCATGATGATGTCCTAGCATAGAGAAAACATTGAACATGAGAATGGCTTCCTGTAGCTACTCTGCAACATGCTATTGTCAGCCCTGTTTTTGAGACAACTGTCTTGGCACTAAGCAATTTACTTCCTCTAACTCCATCTATCTAAAAGATGTATGGTATAATGAAGCATCTGAACTACTAGGAGAGTCATCTCCAATTCATAAAAAAAGGGTTGGCCTTCTTTCAAGAGTCTGTGCCATTCATGTCTATAGATTTTGATATTGTGACTTGAGGGTTTAGCTGCAATAAGTGGCAGCTCATTGATAAGCAGACTCCTCCTTCTGTCAGACATCAACAATAGCCAAATTGAAGTGGGTACCTGCATTTAACAAGGTAATCCAAATCCTACATCCATCCACAAGGTCAAAGACAAGTGTTCTATAAAACTGAAAAACAATTCATACTTTTACATCACAATATAGCAGTAGCAGGGAAGAGAAATATCCAAAGTCATCGCTACAAAGATTTAGTAAAATGTATTTCTTCTGTAGGATCAATTGGACTTTAACCCCATTCCAGCATTAGGCTGTGAGTCAATGTCTTGGGAAAAGGTCCATATTTATGGAGGATGCTCAGGGCCTGAGCTACTTCCATGTGTGTTAAAATAAGGCCCTATAAATGCCATAGACACTTGATGAGCACAGGTAGAGGGGTACTCGAACACCGGGATGGGTTGATGGCAGTGACGGGGAATCATGGGTGGTCGGGTTCCCGGTTCCGTGCCCTGGTTGTCATTTGTTTGGTTGGGGAAATATTTACAAGGATTAATAGTCTGTGACGCCACCTGTGGATCAGGGTAACGTTGATACCAGCTCTGCAGGCCAACCGCTGAGGTGATGGGACGCAGCTTAGTGTAGTACAGCTCCCCAGAGGTGGAGCTTACCTCAGGGCAGTGATAATGGATGAGGGGAGTAGTTGTTGTTACCCCTCCGAGGATGCTGAGGCCCTCTCTTTATATCTTTCAGGGCCTAAGTTTTATCTTTCTCTCTGTCGTTAACCACCTTTGCAGAGCTCTCTCGCTAGTTCCCTGGTCTTGTACAGTTAGGTACGGATTGTCCTTGACCGGTACGGATGGGAGCAGCAGGAAGGCACACTCTCCCGCCAACAGAATCTGGGCCGTTACCTTCGTAGTCTTGGACCGATTATGGACCTGAGGAGTGAATTACCATCTTGTGGTGCCTACGGCTACCCAGTTTTTAAGGGCCCGCGGCTTGTCGGTTTATGGTAAGGGATGAACTGCTGACCACCTCGGCTTCCATGTTGCCGGTGTTTCCCCAGACTTAACCAGCCGGCTCCAGCCGGTGCTGGTTCGTCCCCTTCTGTCCCGGGTCACCCTCCTGGAGATGAGTGATCCCTCTGTCACTCAGCTGTCTGGCGCGTCCTAACTGACTGGCTTCCCAGAACTGTCTGACTAAAACTCTCAACTTCCTGTTTTTTCCACTCTAACCTAGGCTCCACCCCGGGACTTACTGTATATCAGTCCTCCTATTCTAAGGTGGCCTAGTGTTGGATGCTAATACAGACTCCATAAGCACAATCCTAAACCCTTAGCTACGGAGGCACTACACCTTCTATTTGGGGTGCAGTACATCCCTGTGGCGCCTAGCCATAGGGGCGCCACACACTTCACTGTGACAACAAATCCTACAGAGAAAGAGAAGTATACACCCAACAGTAAAATACTTAAACCTTTAATATATCACAAAAATGCATAAAAATACAATAAGGAAATATTAAAAGGAGAGTGTAAACAACAAAAAACTATGCTACTCAAGAGAACTCATGCATAAATAACAAAATATGTAAGTTATGCCTGAAAAATAGTGTCTTGTGTAACAATGGTGATAAAGTTATGAAACAATCGATGAAATAATAGCACTATACTGTATAAACCAGCCAGTAGTAATAAATAATACCTAAATCATAAAAATTCAGTCAAATGCCAAGCGGCCATAGAAAAAGTACATACAGTATATTAGTTAAACTCACACAGCCTCCTCTAATGTCAATTGGCTGTCAGTCAGTGCAAGGGGGCATAGTTACAGACACCATTTTCGATACACAGAGCGGTCACAAAATCTGCACCTAGCCTCCCCGATGACTGAAACCCAAACACCGCTTTGGAAATAAAGTACATTTCCTCATGGCAATAGTGTTAGATGTAATGGCACCAGGTAAATTCTAAATGCTATCAACCTGCAGATTAATCTCATATAAGAATATTAATAGCGGTTTTTCATGTGATAGGTTCCCCTAAAAAGTACAAAAAGTAAATATACTCAAAAGTAAGCATGTGATCCTGTCATTGAGATGAGTATATGACAAGGATTAAACATATCAGATATCCCATGTTTATGTATGAGAAATAAAGAAGCATATAATGATTGCTAAAGTGCTGGATCCAAAAAGGAATGTGTAGAGTAAGGCTGGCTTCACACCATATATCCCTGAGGAAGGTGCCAGGAGAGGCATCGAAACGCGTAGGAAAGGCAATAAAGAAGATCTTTTGCTATCCAAATTGGATTCCTGGTGATTTGTGGGGACTTGGCAGCGCGGACTGTAACACACCTTGCTTTCCCAATCCTTTGATGGCTTCACACCATGGCGCAGTCCGGTCCAGGGCTGTTAGGCCCTGGACCAGATCAACACACAGAACCAGAGGGCCAAATGAGCCATCCGGTCCTGTGTGCAGCCAGACGCAGCTGCAGCTGCCAA
Source organism: Allobates femoralis (assembly GCA_033576535.1). Classification (NCBI taxonomy): domain Eukaryota; kingdom Metazoa; phylum Chordata; class Amphibia; order Anura; family Aromobatidae; genus Allobates; species Allobates femoralis. The sequence goes on from JARQOC010000001.1 coordinate 275,927,836, forward strand.
TGATTCTGGACCGTGGCTGGGAGCTAGCCGCGGTCCTGAAATCACAGCAGTGTGCAGCCGCCGGTGTCCGATTCCCGAATTCTCCCGGATTCATCCGGAGAGTTGGAAACCGGATGGCAGAGAGCTGCCATCCGGCTCCATCCGGCCCCATTGGCTACTATGGGGCCAAAAACCGGTCCGGGGCTGTCTGGTTTACACCGGACAGCCCCAGACTAGACTGCCCCATGGTGTGAAGCCAGCCTTACATAAAAAGAATTGTGTAAATCAATATTAAATTAATTTAAAAAATCCTTCTAATATGAGAGACCTGGAGCAGTTTGCAAAAGAAGAGTGGTCCAAATCTTCAGTCGAGAGGTGTAAGAAGCTTGTTGATGGTTTAGGAAGCGATTGATTTTAGTTATTTATTCAAAGGGTGTGCAACCAAATATTAAGTTGAGAGTGTCAACAATTTTGTCCAGCCCATTTTTGGAGTTCTGTGTAAAATGATGTCCAATTTGCCTTTTTCCCTTTTTTTTGTGTTGTTGCAGTACACACAACAAAATATACATGTGTATAACAAAACATGGGTGATTGCAATCATTTTCTGGGAGAAATACTTCATTTTTCATTTTCTGGAACAACACTTTCGGCTATGACTGTGTACAAGAACCAAAAAAATACAATGAAAAAAAAGGGGAATGGCCTGATATGTGAGCAGCTGTACAGTAGAGGAGCTCCGGGGACATTAACCTGCCTGTGATTCCACTGGGCCTAGGATCCCCTGCATTCATTAATGCCTGCTGGCATGGCAATAATGTCCACAGGTGCAAGTAAGAAGTAGCAGGATACTGCTGCAGTAGCGGACAGGGCTCTGCAAGATGGCACCATCAGGCCTTCAGCAGGTATAACGATGGGAAGAAAGGCAGGCCTGGCTTCTCCAGAAACTTAGGTAACAGAACCCTTTCCTCTGATGAGGCTGGCAAACAAGATGTTAAGCATTCTGGCCTGTTCTCTGTGTTATAAGGAACATTCTGCAGAATCTGATCATGATATTGAACCTACATTAAAAGATGTGTTCATGGCTGTCCAATAGTATCCTCCCTCAATACTCAAATTGGCAGATTAAAGATGGAATATTCCATATGCAGCAGGTGTACTTAGTAAGATAGACCTCCAAGGCAATGAAGTCTAAAAAGCAGGGGGGGGGGAACAAAAGAGGGCGCAGATCTAAGTGCAGAGGGTATAACCAGTGTGGTAGTAATAAAAGCTTTATCTCTCACCATTTCGGTGTCTCGTTCAATTGCATATCTAGCCAATTATGGGTCTTGGAGAGGTGTTCAGTTAGTTTGGTCTGCTGCTTCGTCCCGGATTAATCGGATCTCCCTGCCAGTGAGTCTGTCATGATAGTTTCGGATTACCACATCCGGAGGTGTGACAAAGCGCTCCCAGAGAAAACGGGCTGAAATTCTTCCTGTTTTTCACAGTTTTATTTCACATAAAAAAAAAAAAAAAGGACATGTTTCGGCTATATTCTTTTCCAACAATAGCTTTCCTCAGGTATGGTTATTAACTCGCGCAAGGAGTAATATATACATACACAGAGTAATTAACTGATTACTTTAATTGGGAATGAAGTCTCAATTAGTTATCCAGGATATACCCAGCAGAGTGAATTCTAATCTTACAATGCTTGTTACAAAAGTGGATATTCTTTTCTCTATAAACATTAATAGTAAATAGTTGTTTTATTCACTTTTTCATAAAGGTTACAAAAGATGAAATTATCTTTTGTATTTATTTATTTTTGTTTTTGTTATTTTTAGTATATGTATATAATGATTTTTATTTGAATATTATAGGTATAAAAAATTTAAAATGTTTAATTTTTTTGTTATAGGGCTGGTTCTGTTTATTGGTTATTATTGTCGGTTATGGCCACAATCACCGATATCCAGAATCTTCCCTTCCTTACCGCTTTCTATTCCTATGCTGATTAACTATATATATATCTATCCTGACGACTTAATGAAAACAAGTCTGTTTTAATAAATGAGTATTTATTAAACACACCCAAAAAGTCAACAACAATAATATATATTTCTAGATAGCACGATAACTAATACACAATCAATTACTGTTACAATATGTAAAACACCCACAGTTACTAATACCCACGTTACCTAAATATACACACAGGCACACTATATTAATTAATTACATTCATTCACCTGCCCCTAACTATACCTGAATATAGACAGAATATTATTAGAGAGAGAGAGAGAGCAGGAAGAGTTACAGGAAAGATATAGAGGAGATATGGGATGATACTTAGGCCAGATGTTGAAGGTCCTATTCCATGGTGGATTCAAATAGAAAAGAGAGCGAGCTTTTGTGTCTGAGTGCCTTTTAACCTGTCCCTCAGCTGTGCACGTGAAGGACACACCTCCTCATCCGTGCACTTCTGACAGGGGGTTTTAAGGGTGCACACTCACCGTGCACTCTATTGGAATGGCCTAAAGCTTAAACTATAGATTGGCAAATAATGGAAATAATACTTCTAATGGTACCTTTACACGCCGCTACAACATGGTGGAAACAATCGGGTAGATGAGACAAATGTATCTTGCACCGCCAAATCAACCCGAGGTAGCGGCGTGTAAAGATGGTTGTTTCCACTCGTCACTTGCGGCACCTGTTTCAGAGCAGTGCTCTAAAACAGGTTGATTTCAACCCGATGGTAGCGGCCTGTATCGGCGTGTAAATAAGGAACAGGAAGGTTGTTTCGACACCTTGCTATCTACCTGGGGCGTGACACAGGCTCCGGGAAACCACCCCCTTCAACGATCATTGGAGGAAGCTCCTGCGTTACGATTAGTAGTCGCTGCATAGGGCGGCATATTTAAGGAGCTGACCAGTCACACTACACAATTGCTCGAGCGTCATGTATTAGTCAGCCTCCTGTGCTGGCTGGCCAATCATGATGCTATTGCTTTGTCCTATCAGCGTACGAAATTCTCGTAATCCACAATTCTGGCACGCCTATGTGTTGTCCCTGCTGCACCAGGTCCTCCCATATTACCTTCTGTTACGGCGTGTAAATGAGGTAAGGTGCTCTACACAAGGTAACTTGTGGCACCCGGCGGTGCATCGAGAGATAGATTCAACCTTCTGTAGTGCACCTTATAGCAGCGTGTAAAGGCGGTGCGGGTACCGTTTGTAACCGTTGTTACGTGCTCGTGCACGTGAAGCACCCGGTTGTTTCCACCATGTTGTAGCCGCGTGTAAAGGTACCTTTAGAGATACCTTTATGTCCACACCAATCATCTTGGCTGCTGTAGTTTGTTAGAAGAAAGGGGTGAGAATAACCCTTTGTGCCAGCAGCCTGTAGATCTTTGATATTTAAATTAAGAGTCTTATCTGATACCTTCCCACACTGAAATGCAAGAATGGACATCTTCTGATATGGTAATTAACCATGTCAGTAGCACAGATTTCCATCAGATACAACTGAATTGGTCAATGTTATAACTAAAATATGAAGGGACATTTATTATGGCTATTACACCAATGTGGGCATAAATATAGATGTATACACATACATGCCCACAAAGAGAATATATATTTATGTGTCATATTAATTGTTAATTATGCCATCACTTCCCCTCAACATTTTTAAACCTTTTAGATAGAAAATCTTTAATATTTTCATCGTACAGTTTTTAATCCTTTTTCATGTACTTTTACTGAAATGGATAAATTATGAATTATTCTTTACAGGACAGTTGATAAGCCAAAGTTTGATGAGCTTCTTCCACAATGTAGCAAAGGAGTCAGCCAAATCAAAATTACCTATAATATTAAAATAGAAATCATTATATATGTATACTAAAAAGTAACAAAACAAAAATAAATACGGTAAATGCAAAAGATAATAATTTCATCTTTTGCAACCTTTATGAAAGGTGAATAATACAACTATTTACTATTAATGTTTATAGGGAAAAGAATATCCACGTTTGAAACAAGCATTGTAGAATTAGAATTCACTCTGCTGGGTGTATCCTGGATAACTAATGGAGACTTCATTCCCAATTAGAGTAATCAGTTAATTACTCTTTGTATGTATCTATCACTCCCTGTACAAGTTAATAACCATACCTGATGAATGCTATTGTTGGAAAAGAATATAGCCGAAATGTGTTGTATGTCCTTTTTAGTTTTTGGTACCTTTTGATGGGAAATAAAATTGCGAAAAACACAAAGAATTTCGGCCCCTTTTCTCTGGGAGCGCTTTGTTACACCTCCAGATCTGGTAATCCGAAAATATGCAGCAAGTGTAGTAGAAAGGTTATCCGGCAGCATATTGTAGGAATTTTATAAAAAATCCTTTATTATGAAAAAATCTTTAAAATCATGAAACTATCACTCAGATAAAAGCGTGAGACAGGAATGCAGGTTCATAAGTATTCATTGCAAAATATTTACCAAAGAACTACTCTTATTAGAGGTTTATAGCCCTCCTATTTTTTTAATAGCAAAATCATGAAAATGAAGGCAGAATCTATTAAAGTGCTAGATGTTCAACTATTCTGTATGGTTTTTTTTTAATAATATTGTTCCGATGTCAGGCATAGCTACGGAATCTACCTCTATATCAAAATTTGGTGAGCTGTTGTCTGATCTGTTGTTATCAGATGTGTGGGGTATTAAGCATCCCTGGATTCTGCATTTCTCCTGGTATTGTAAATCACTAATCATGTACTGTTTTGGTTTTGGGTATTAAATACATCTTTCATCATGTAGAGACTGTGGAATATTTGCCTAGAGTTCTGTTGGACCATTAACCTTTGTTGACTAGCCTTTGTCTTTTACCTAGACTAAAATCAGCCCTTACCATGTAGTCTATGAACCCTTTATGGCTCCAAATTATAGATACTGATCTAGTCACATATGCTCTTAATCATTATTTTAAAGAAAATAATAATATTCCTGCGTGTGTTAAGGTGGCAACATGGTCATTGCAGGCTGTAACCATTCTTGAAGAGATGGGTTTTAAACTTCGATCTGAAGGATCCGAATGTGGTGTATAATCGGATGCGTTGGCATGCAGAATTCCAGAGGCTGATGGATATTTGGGAGAAGTCTTGGAGGCAATTGGTAAGGAATGAATAAGTGTGGAGAAGAGAAAGAAATCTTGGGAGGACCGGAGATTACGTGAAGTATTGGTAGATTAGTTCGGAGATATAGGGAGGAGACAAGTTATGTATGGCTTTGTAGTTCAGTGTTACTGAGGAGGTAAGGACAGACTGGAGAGATGCGAGAGTGGCAGGAAGACCACAGAAGTGCATGTTGCAATAGTTGAGGTGGGAGATGATGATGGTATGTACAAGCATTTTAGTAGATTGAGGGTTGAGGAAAGGACAGATTTTGAAAAATATTTTTGAGCTGGAAGTGACAGGAAGTACCGGGAATTTGGATGTGCAGTTTGAATGACAGGGTTGAGTCAAGGGTTACGCCAAGTGCGGCGGATTTCCGATGCAGGCAAAAGCATGATGCCTTTTACCAGGATAGATAGATCAGGTAGGGCAGATATGTGAGATGGAGGAAAGATAATGAGTTCAGAATTTTCCATGTTGACCTTTAGGAAGTAGAAGAGAAGAAGGAGGCTATGGATGATAGACACTCCGGGATTCTGAACAGCAGGGAAGTGTCGTCTAAGCCAAAGAGGTAGATCTGAGCATAGTCAATGTATAGGTGATACTGGAAGCCATGGGTCTTTATGAGATGTCCCAGGCCAAGGTATAGATGGAGAAGAGTAGGGTGGACCCTTGCAGGATTCCAATACGGGGGGATGGATGAGGAGGTAGTGTGGGAGACACTAAATGAGCAGTCAGAAAGGTATGAGGAGAACCAGGATAGGGCAATGTTTGACGCCAAAGGAATAGAGGATCTCTAGTAGGATGGAGTGCTCAGCTGTGTCAAAGACAGAGGACAAAGTGCTGTTGTGTCCGCGCTGCCGTCAAAAGGATCACCAGAGGCAAGAGAGAATCTGGGCTGAATTGTGTCTTTATTCTTCCGACACGTTTCGGAACCTTCACCTGGCTCCTTCCTCAGGGACATTCCCTGAGGAAGGAGCCAGGTGAAGGTTCCGAAACGTGTCGGAAGAATAAAGACACAATTCAGCCCAGATTCTCTCTTGTCTCTGGTGATCCTTTTGACGGCAGCGCCGACACAACAGCACTTTGTCCTACAGAACTACAGGTTTTTCGCCGCGGTTATCCGTGGAGGTGCGGTCCTTGCAGCAGCTGTCCTTTACAGGCGACTACATTGATTTCAGGCTTTCATACTGGTTGTGGGTGACACAACCAGACCAGGTGAGCAGTTTTACTCACATATTCATTTACCTCTTTATCTGGAGATTAGACCCTATTGCGCATTTTCTCATTTTCACAAAGACAGAGGACAGGTCTATAAGGAGGAGTATAGAGAACTGTCTGTTAGTTTGGTTGTAAATTGGTAATTTTGGTGAAATGGTGGGGTCGAAAGCCAAATTGTAGGTTGTTGAAGAGAGAGATGAGAGGTGGGAAGAAAATTGAGCATGAACATGCTGCTCAAGCTGCTTAGAAACAAACGAGAGCAGCAATATGGGACAAAGTTTAGCTTCTTGAGGATAGGTGTGATTTTGGCATGTTTGAAAGCAGAAGGGAAAGTACCAGGAGTTAGTGATAGGTTAAAGGGATGGGCTAGGGCTGGGATAAACGTGGTGATAAGGTTGGAGAGATGGAATGGGGTCAAGTGCACAAGTGGTTAGGTGTGATTTGGAGACCAGATGAGTAAGCTCTCGTGATGGGCATAGATGAACCATCAAATGTTTGGGATCAGCGCACCTGGACGGACTTTTTTTTTTTTTTAAAGTCTGGATTCGGAACCGGATTTGATCCGAACTTGAGTCCGAACCCGGACTTTAAAGTTATGAAATGGTGGCAGGGGGGCTGTAAAAAGAAACAAAACAGTGATTAAACATCAACATGATTACTTATCAGATCCGCTACTTCTGGGGCCGCTCATTAACTTTATAGTTATTCACTGCATGGTAGAATGTATGGGCTGTTTCCAGGTTAGTGCACTGGCGCTAACAGCAATCACAGACCCCCACTCTCTGTGACAGCATCTGTGATTGACTGTCACGCCCCTCACCCATTGTGCCAGCATCTGTGATTGGTTGCCATAAGCAAAAATCCTGACATCAAAGTAGTGCGAAAATAAATAATTATGCAGAGCTCTGCTTTTTGATTCTCAGCTCAGATAAAGCAGACAATTTTGGTCTGCCACTCTGAGCTGCCTGGCTTTACAATGGCTGGCAATCAAAATACAGGGAAGCTCTTTTTTTTTTTTCATTATTTAAATAAATAAAATTGTGGGCTATTATTTATTGTCAGCCAAGGTAAAACCCAGGCAGCTGGGGGCTAGTATTTTTAGTGTAGTGAGGCCCATATTTATTGGCCCACCAGGCTAGAGAATAGCAGTCTGCAGCTGTTCCTGAAATTGCCACATTCATTAGAAGCGCCAATTCCTGGCTCTTTGCTCGGCTCCTCTCGATGCTCTGGTGCAGTGGCATTGGTGTGATAGAAGGGGTTAATAACAACTGAGACCCACCCATTATCAATATTCTGAGGGAATAGTTAAAAAACAAAGAGAAAAATCCTTTATTCGAAATAAATCAGACAGACAACTTTCATTGATAAATATATTACCCCACACATACCCCTCCAACCATAATCCACAGCAATGGTCTCTCATAGCACATAATCCTGACTCTGCTTCATCCAGAGTCTGCAGTGAGAGAAAATGCATCTTCTCCTTGCAGCCTCTGTGATCCCCCTAGGTGCTGCGATGAGCGGTGACGTCAATCACTCAGTTACTGAGGGTCTGAAGCAGTGAACTCAGGTGTCCCCCGATGCCATAGCTGAGGCGTGGGATGATTTAAATGTGAGTCTTGTTTGTTTAAATGCAATTAAGTCATCTTCCAAGTGTGTTGTCTTCCAACGCCACTCCACAACCTTGGATACATGCCGAAGCTTTTTGGTGACGTTATTGTGCCAGGGTTGTCTATTGATTCTTTGCACTTTGCCATTCACGAGAGGGGCATTGTAGAAAGCTTTGACGCTGTGTCGTTAAGTGAAGGTATGGAGGACAGGTTTATAATAGATTTAAAAGATTCTCTGTGCCCTGCTCAGGGCAGATAAAAGTGCTGTAATGTGCATGCGTGTAGAAAGGTAAAAAAAATGCCCACGTAGTGCGCATGAGGGGGTGTTCTTTGACCTTTCCTTGTGCCTGCACATTACAGTGATTTGCTGTGCCCCCCGAGTCCAGAGAGAAGTGTGCAGGCGCAAGAACGCAATGAAAGCCAGTGAGTGGATAATGTAGGACGCATCATCCACAAGGAATACGGCAATCACAAGAAGAGAGAAGGCGTCGGATCAACACCAGCAAACCTTTTGTACCAGACAGGGATAGGGAGGAGACAAATGATCAACATAATTAGTACAGGTAAACAATATTCTATCAGTTAAGAAAAACATGAAGGCAGAAGGTGACAAGTGTTGGATTGATGATGTTATAGCAGACCTCCCAACCGTCCCGGATCCGCCGGGACTTTCCCGAATTTGATGGTCAGTCCCTCTATCCCGCCCGGGACATTAAATGTCCCGCGGAGCACTGAGAAGAAGCCGACACATTGTGCCCCGGGAGTAATATGTCCCTGTCGGCTTTCTTCCTCGCCTCCCCGTGCTGTGCTCGCCTCCCCAGCTTCCAGACTGCGTGGGCCATGAATATTCATGAGCCGGCAGATGCCTGTGAAGTCAGTCACGGTGCAGCTCAGGAAGACACAGAGCACATGGGTGAGAAAACAGAGAGGGGGGAGGCCACAAGGGGATGAAATTATAGAGCTTGTGTGTGTGTGTTTGTGTGTGTCTGTTTGTGTGTGTTTATGTGTGTGTGTCTGTTTGTGTGTGTGTGTGTTTTTGCATGTGTATGTGTATGTGTGTGTGTTTGTGTGTTTTTGTATGTGTGTGTGTATGTGTGTGTGTGTTTGTGTGTGTATGTGTGTTTTTGTATGTGTGTATGTGTTTGTGTGTATGTGTGTGTGTTTGTGTGTTTTTGTATGTGTGTGTGTATGTGTGTTTGTGTCTGTGTGTATGTGTGTTTTTGTATGTGTATGTGTGTATGTGTTTGTGTGTATGTGTGTGTGTATGTGTGTTTTTGTGTGTGTGTGTGTGTGTGTGTGTATGTGTGTTTTTGTACGTGTTTGTGTATGTGTGTGTGTTTTTGTATGTGTATGTGTGTGTATGTGTTTGTGTATGTGTGTGTGTGTTTTTGTATGTGTGTTTGTGTGTGTATGTGTATGTCTGTGATTGTGTGTGTGTGTGTTTGTGTATGTGTGTTTGTGTATGTGTGTGTGTTTGGGGGGTGTATAGAGTTCTTTACATCTCCGTTTCTCCATCCTGTACTTGCCTGGGGAGGGGTGTGTGTGACTGCTTGTGAGAGGAGGGCTGGGGCTATTGGGCCGGTTTCACATTTGTGTACAGAACGCAGCGTAACCAAACGCATGCACATTGCATTCCTATGTATAATATGGGAACGCATAGTACGTGCGTATGGCTGCGTTTGGTTACATTTGCATTCAGATGCATTTTTTTACAGCACCCTCCGAACGCAACATGTTGCATTTTTTGTGCATTCGCGGGGGCTTATTTTATCAGCAAGTGACCGCAAGTGCACAAAGAATGCATGGAGCTCAATGGATCTGCAGTGTCCTCCGCATGACAACGCAGGCAGATGCTGCGGATTTATTGAAATCTCCATAGAAATCAGAGGCGGCCATCGGGAGATCAGTAGCGGACACTGCTGATCTCCAGGCCACCGCCGAGACAGCTGATTGGCTGGCTGGGCAGCATACTATGTGAAGGCATGTGGAGAATCCCCGCTGCGTTCACATTTGTATGACTACGTTTGCACCTGCATGTCAGACTCATGTAGACACAAACGCTAGTGTGAAGCCAGCCTTAAGCCCCTTTCACATCAGCGTTTTTTGCTGATTGCGGCAGATTTACCTCATCTGCCGCCTAACGGCCGCACTTGCGGTGCACTTGTGGCAAGCCCCATGCATTGTCTAAGGGGCTTGCGGCAGGTCTGACAAGTGCGGTATAGCCGTGGTTCCGGCACTTGCGGCAGATGCGGTTTTTATCCGGATCCACCGGATCTGGACAAAAACGCTGATGTGAAAGGGGCCTTACATTGACTGTGCCAAAACCTGCTGGCTGTGCTGTAAGTGACACGTCCACCATATAGCCGAAGGAAGAAAGTGATAGCAGCAGAGGATGAGAAAACTGCCTGCTGAGGGGAAGAAGCTCTATTCCTCAGCACCCAGCTTTCCCATGCTCTCCTATCCTCTTTTCCTCAGCACGCAGCTTTCCCATGTTCTGATTTCCATCAGCACCGAACTTTCCCATGTTCTGCTATCATGGGAGAGCTGGGTGCTGAGGGAAATCAGAACATGGGAAAGCTGGGTGCTGAGGAAAAGAGGATTAGAAGAGCATGGCAAAGTTGGGTGCTGAGGGAAAGAAGGATAGAAGAGCATGAGAAAGCTGGGACTGAGGAAAGAGGATAGAAGGGTATGGAAAAGCTGAGACTGAGGAGAGAGGATAGAAGAGCATGGAAAAGCTGGATGCTGAGGGAAAGAGGATAGAGGAGCATGGGAAAGCTGAGTGCTGAAGTTAGAGGAGCATGGAAAAGCTGGGTGCTGAGGTTAGAGGAGCATGGAAAAGCTGGGTGCTGAGGGAAAGAGAATAGAGGAGCATGGGAAAGCTGGGTGCTGAGGGAAAGAGGATAGAGGAGCATGGAAAAGCTGGATGCTGAGGGATAGAAGAGCATGGGAAAGCTGAGTGCTAAGGGATAGAGGATAGAAGAACCTGGGAAAGCTGAGTACTGAGGGATAGAGGATAGAACAGCCTGAGAAAGCTGAGTGCTGAGGGATAGAGGATAGAAGAGCCTGGGAAAGCTGAGTGCTGAGGGATAGAAGAGCATGGGAAAGCTGAGTGCTGAGGGATAGAAGAGTATGGGAAAGCTGAGTGCTTAGGGATAGAGGATAGAAGAGCCTGGGAAAGCTGAGTGCTAAGGGATAGAAGAGCATGGGAAAGCTGAGTGCTGAGGGATAGAAGAGCATGGGAAAGCTGAGTGCTGAGGGATAGAAGAGCATGGGAAAGCTGAGTGCTGAGGGATAGAAGAGCATGGGAAAGCTGAGTGCTGAGGGATAGAAGAGCATGGGAAAGCTGAGTGCTGAGGGATAGAAGAGCATGGGAAAGCTGAGTGCTGAGGGATAGAAGAGCATGGGATAGCTGAGTGCTGAGGGATAGAGGATAGAAGAGCATGGGAAGGCTGAGTGCTTGGAAAAAGGTGTATAGCAGAGCAGGGGGTGGAAAAGGTGGGGGTGCTGAGGGAAACAAGCTCTTTCCCATCCCCTGCTGTGCTATACACCATTTCCTCTGCACCCAGCTTTCCCATTACATCAGAACAAGTGTCAGAGTCATTGTCCTGTACCCCAGCGTCAGCGTCATTCTCCTGTACCCTCAGCGTCATTGTCCTGTGCCCCCAGTGTCAGCGTCATTGTCCTGTGCCCCCAGCGTCAGCGTCATTGTCCTGTACCCCCAGCATCAGCGTCATTGTCCTGTACCCCCAGTGTCATTATCCTGTACCCCCAGTGTCATTATCCTGTACATCCAGTGTCATTATCCTGTTCCCCCAGTGTCATTATCCTGTACCCCCAGTGTCATTATCCTGTACCCCCAGTGTCATTATCCTGTACCCCCAGTGTCATTATCCTGTACCCCCAGTGTCATTATCCTGTACCCCCAGTGTCATTATCCTGTACTCCTGTGTATCCTGTGTAAATGGATGTGGCTTGGGCGGGGTCAGGGGCGGGGCTAAAATTTGCGCACACCGCATCTTTTGTCCCTCTTTCTGCTCTTCTAAAGTTGGGAGGTATGGTTATAGCAAGTGTAGGTTTGTAGTGAAGAAGCGGACTGCTATGATTAGTTACCAGATCACCACGTACCGAGAACATAGCAGATGAACACTAGACAGACGATATGTAAGAATGCAACTATGATGATGAGAAAGTTCAGAGCACACTTGCAGGAGTAAGAGAAGATTGGCATATGCAAGTATCAGTATAATGGGGGAGCAAAGAAGGTGGAGCTGTAAAGCTATTGGAGACAAAACTAGAATGTAGAGGTGGGGCAAGAAGAGGACATTGAGAACAGTGACTGAAAAAAACAATATAAGTAGGAATTGCAAAATATATATATGAAGAGGGAGATAAAGGGTGATTGAAAGATGTAAAAATAAGAAAGGGAAATAATAGCTGCATACAGGGGAACAAGCCATGATCATCCTCTGATTAGAAAATAGCTGATACAAAAGTTGCTAGTATTGAGTGAATGTAATGGAACACTGAAGTAGATGTAGATTCACCTTGCAATAACAGAATGGTGAACAAAATGTTTCTAGCAGCACCCAGTGATTCCTCGTACGTCTACGCCCTACCTCACTTATTGCAATTGCTATTATGCTTATTGGTCATAAGAAAGAGCAGCAGCTGGTCCACACGTTACACATTTTTGGACAGAGTTGTGCCTGTTACAAGCACATCTCAATAAGGTGAGCAGTTCTGCTTATGCTCAGCTTCACTATATTTGCCCAAAACTTCTACACTAAGTAGCGCTACTTTTTTTTTACTTATTCCTATAGATGTTGCTGTGAATTGGAAGACTAAAGTGGATATTGCTAAAATATCACATACAACCGTAACTGTTATAGACATATAATTCAAAACAGTAAATCAGTTATAAAAAATCAGGTCAATGTCAATTTAAAGTGTACCTCTAATGTAAGACCCCTTTCACATCAGCGTTTTTTTCTAATTGGGGCAGATTTACCATATCTGTAGCCTAACGGCTGCACTTGTGGGACACTTGCGGCAAACCCCATGCATTGCCTATGGGGCTTGCGGTCGGGTGCGGCAAATGCGGTTCTGCTAGATGCGGCAGATCTGCCATTTGTGGGGCAAAAAAAACGTGGTTAACAGTGTTTTTTTTGCCGCCGCAAGTGCCGGATCTGCCGCATCTGGCAGAACCTCACTTGCCGCACCCGACCGCAAACTCCATAGACAATGCATCGGGCTTGCTGCAAGTGCAGCCATTAGGCAGCAGATACGGTAAATCTGCCGGATCTGCCGCAATCAGCGATGTGAAAGGGGCCTCAAATAGTGCTCTTAGAACGTCATGTATTTATAGCATTATACTTATCTCACTCCTGGTAGCAAGTTCCCTTTGTGATGCCTTCCCTTCAATGCTAAGATATTTTTACTTGACACCTCTTTATCCTCCCAGGAATTTGATCAATGTCTGTCAAGTTTTAACTATTGGTACACTGGTTACAATCTTTCCACGCCTGCTAGCTTATATTATGCTTAGAGAAGTCCTTACCGCTTACACAGAAGAAACTGATGGCTTGAATCTGTGCTAATGCTGCTGCAATCTCAAACATGTACCCATTATCAAGTTCTCGCTAAAAACAAATGTACATCTCGTAGTTCCCCATTTGAGTAAGATATTCATGATATTTTAGTTATCTCACTCTTGGTAACAAGTTATTTTAATTAAATTACCGTATTTTTCCTTTTATAAGACGCACTTTTTTTCCTCCAAGTTTTGGAGGAAAGTGGGGGTGCGTCTTATAAAAGGAATATAACATTCTAGCATCCTCAGTTGCTGGGGAGGGGGAGACAGCAATGAAGTGGGGACAGAAGTGGCAGGGAATGGTCCCTGCTGAAGAATCAGGCGGCAGCAGCACCACATGTCCCCGGCTCATTAACTAATTAGATATTCACTTCACTTGCTCCCAGTCTCCACCCACCTCTCTGCACTGAAGACAGCATGAGAGGTGAGAGCAGGGGGAGCAGGAGAAGCTGCTTAGCCTGCACACATGGTCTCTCCCCAGCTTCTTGCAGTGGCTGGGGATATTGTGTGCTGGAGAAAGTGAGAATGCAGGTGCCGGGGGTGCAGCTGCAGCAAGTGAAGGAGCACTGAGCTTTGTGCTTTGTGCTGCGATGGAGACAGGGATAGAGCAGATCGGCACCTTATCACAGGCACCTTATCACAGGCACCTTATCACAGGCACCTTATCACAGGCACCTTATCACAGGTACCTTGTCACAGTGTCCTGGCCTCACTCCCTCTGCTCTCTGTAATGTGTCCTCCTGCTGAGCCCTGCCCTGTGCAGAAATCCAGGAAGGTCGGTCAGGTCTGCAGTTCAGGAGCTTCAGTCTATTAGGCTGGCTTCACATTTGCGTTTGTGTCTGCATGCTGATGGCATGCAGACACAAACGCAGTGCAAAGCAGGGCCGAAAGATGTGTCCGTAGCGGAGAATGTCCGCCTGCGGACACATCACTGTGGAGCCAAGCAGCCAATCAGCGGTGTCCGGGGGCGGAGATCAGCGCCGGAGATCTCCGCCCCCCGGCCGCCGGTAAGCTCCGGGACATGTCGGCGGGGAAAACAGCTGATCTGACAGCTGTTTGAATCTTCCCGCGCCGACACCGAGAGGAGATGTCGGCGCGGGAAGATTCAAACAGCTGTCAGATCAGCTGTTCTCCCCGCCGACATCGCTAGCAGATTACCAGCGGCGGGGAGGAAGAGGACAGCAGTGGCTCAGCTGATCTCCCGGTGGCCGTCGGTGAGCTCCTGTGACATCACCGGCGGCCACCGGGAGATTTCTCAATCTGCGGACCCATTGAAGACAATGCAGGTTTTGTGCGCTTGGGGACGCTTGCTGATTTTCCAAGCTCCCCGAGCGCACAAAAAAATGCAACTGGCTGCGTCCCGGGTGCGGATGCTGGACACCGGAAGGAGCAGATATCGTCCGCATCCACACCCGAACGCAGCAAACGCAAGCACTATGCGTTCCTATTTTAAACATAGGAACACAGTGCGCATGCGTTTGACTGATTATGGGAACGCAGCATAAGCTGCGTTCACATACGCAAATGTGAAGCCAGTCTTAGAGCAGGGCTGGAGCCTGCATAACACCAGTGTACAGCTCCTGTATCTACATCCTGCATCTATAGGTCAAGCTCTGTAGTGGTGACTTGTAATTAGGAAACAGAGGCTGGAGCATCGCATTTCAGCACAGTGTTCAGACCCACTCCCTGGCCCTCCCTCTTTACAGTACATCACATCAGAACTTTATATGCAGACTGAAAACAAAGCAGGACACATTAAAGTGAGTGCACATGGATGTGTAACATAACCACTAATAAAGTAAAGTTAACACAACAATACTGTGCTTAAATAGAACTCCAAGCATGCTATAGGATCTACAGTACATGCTGGGAGTTATAGTTCTTAAAGGGATTGCTACTACATGAACAAATCCCTTCTCATTCCCCTTGTTGGCCCTTGTAAAAGTAATAAGGACCATACTAAGGCTGTGTGCTCATGGTCGGGAGGAGCTGCATGTTGGACGCGGCTCCTCCGGACCTGAGTGAAGCCACGGGTGGCCGCAGGGAGACCGCAGCCGTCCTGTACTCACCATGTGCAGCGGGTGCAGGGCGGCTTCTCCCTGCAGTCACCCGATGGAAGCCGCTTCCGACTCCGCAGCATGAAATAAACATGCGGAGGGGGAACCGGCAACCCGCACCGCAGCTGTCAGATCACTGCGGGCGGGTTAAGCATAGTGAGGATGGGATTTCTACATATCCTATCCACTATGCTTGTACTGTACTACACAGCATTTTGGACACAGCAGCAAGACGCTGCGCCCAAAACGCTGCGTATACTGATCGTGTGCACGCACCCTTCCCACCATGCTGCAGCAGTTCCAACATTGTCAGAAGTTGCATATTCATGTCCCATTAATATGAGACTCAGCCCTCCGACAAATCAGTGCTGGCGTCTGTCTCCCCGCCATCAGACACTGGAGCAGAAGTCATTGGTGTTGCTCACATGCTGCACCTGCATCCTAAGGAAACAGACACCAGCGCTGACTGGTCGCAGGGCCTGACTGTCATATCAAAGTCATTTTTTGCTACAAATATTTTTTTCCCTATTTTCCACCTCTAAAATCTGAGTGCGCCTTATAATCCGGTGCGTCTTATAAAGCGAAAAATACGGTACTATGTACAGCAAGGAGGAAGTAAAGGGCTGAAGTTAGTTAATATTCCTCTTACCTTGCCATATGTTACAATGACGTATATCATACCTGAGGAAAACCGTAACAGATTGAAAAGCGTTGTATGTACTTTCAAAATAAATCTATTCCTTTGACAAATATATAACTTTTCCATCTCTACCTCCCAGGAGCGCCGCATATTGGGAAATTTTCCTTCATTGCATCTCCGTGCATGAGAACCCCAGTTCAAGGCTCCCATAGCTCCCAGAGTTGTGCTGCAGGCCATCAAAGCATTGAATCAAAAAAGCAAGATCGAAAGACATCGTAAGGGTGAGTGCAATATTAACAACCCCAAAGATCTTTGTTATAAGCACTATGCATTCAGATACTGCACCCCTTGTCTCTTTCCTTTTTTTTCTCTGTAAAATATGTTAAAATAATTGAAGTTTGCAGCTTGCAAAAAAAAAAGTGAAATTAACAAATAGCATATAGAGGGCAAATATCTTTAATTTAGGAGAGCGATACATACTCGAAGCTTGAAGTGGATAATAGTATTTACACTTTAACTTCACATAATCTCAGTTGAATTTTGGAAAATGTCATCCATCCCTCTTTCCCGGGGTATTTTTTGGTACCAAATTTTCATTTCCATTGCACCATATGTATACTGGCCTTCCAGTGTAAAAGTTAAGATTTACTTACCATTCCATTCCTTTTATTGCTGGAAATATAGTATGAACTATTACATTTAGCAAATGTCTATCTCAAATTACAGTGTATGCTATTAAAAAACTGTTTATAGCATAATACTGTCATTTTTACTTTGCCTTCTCCAGCTTTTGTCCAACTATGACTCCAATCATGCACTGGTAGGATAGGCTGTGAGTTGAAGATTTTAAAATGCTGTATAAATACTTAATAACTGCTTTTCAGACAGTAGAGGAGACCATTCAACTTTATTCCTTCACTAATAACCAGCTGTATATACAATGGGAGGAAACCACCAATAAGTTTTGGATGAAGCTGCATTCTTCATTGTAGCAATGCTATGTTGGAATTGTTCTTCCTGATGCCGACCTTCTTTTCTGTTTAATGCAAACTATAAAAGAGGAGAGAAAGCGCAATAGGGTCTTATCCTTATAACACTGATGTTGTGCAACCATATGTCGCTGCTCATGTGGGTCGGTTGTGTGACCCACAACCAGTATAAAGGTATGGTATGGCTGCCGCAGGATCCACACTCCACTTGCAAACTGTGATGCTAAAGACAGACACAGGGAAAGGAACAATGCTTCCTGCGCTGCATATACGATGGAATAGGATGAAATGGCCACAGTTGTCAGGCATTGATGGCTGGAATAAAAGTCATCATTGCCTAACAACTGAGGTCATTTCATTCTATTCCATCGTATATGCAGCACGGATGTAGGAAGCATTGTTCTTTTCTGTTAGGAACATTTATAGCTCCTGACTAGGGATGAAAAACGTGCACAGGGATGCTGTAGAGTGGTATTCGAATCTTCAAGATCCTATCCCAATATGTAGTAGGTCTAATAATAACAATATTAGCAAATACCTCCAATTAGAAATGTAGTATGGTTTTCCTGATAAACAATGTCTTTCCTCATGTGCAGGCTTTGCAGGACCTTAGGTAATAATGGTAACGGCCATAAGCAAGGCCTGTGTGTGATTTCATTAAGTGGTCTGCAGAGATATTCCAGAGATGTAATATGTGATATACATTTCCCACTGCTGTCATGTCCTGATGTGACAGTACATCATTTTCATTTCCAGGTATGACTCCATTGTACACGGCTGTATCCCATTCCTTCTGTATATCATCTGTCCTATGTGCCTTGCATTCTGTCTGGACTGGCATTACATTCCTGCATTGCATTCACTCCCTGCATATGTCTGTTAAGGCCGCTTTACACGTCACGATATCGCAACGCAACTACGATAAAAAGTCACGTGGTAGGGGCGTTGCAGTTGTTATCGTTGGTGAGTTGTGTCATGTAAATGGGCAACGCAACTCAAAAACGATGCAACTTCAATATTGTTTGTGAATTGTGCATGCTCTTCAACCGTGCAATATTGGCTTGACGATCTGGCTGGATCGTGCTAGTTGACAGCGCAACTTCCCCTATTCACTCCAATGTTAATTGGTCGTTCCCTGAGTTGCTCAGACGCAGTGTGCAAGAGGGGCGTACGACATCGTAGTTGCGTTGCCTGCCGTTATCTCCCTGTGTAACATCTCCTATGCGATCTTGGACAAATGCCAAAAACGTGTGCGCTCTCGTGAAATTGTATGCAATATCGGAACGATATTGCGACGTGTAAAGCGGCCTTTACGGTACCATTACACTTTGCAAGATTGCATGCAATTTCACTTGCAATTTGCTGGTTGCAGTAAAATCATGGACACATTGTTCTATTTGTACACAGCAACAAAATAGAACAATGTGTCCATGATTTCACTGCAACCAGCAAATTGCAAGTGAAATTGCATGCAATGTTGCAACATGTAACGGTACCCTTAGGGTACCTTTAAACGTCGCAACATTGCATGCAATTTCACTTGCAACTTACTGGTTGCAGTGAAATCATGGACACATTGTTACATTTGTACACAGCAACAAGTTGCAAGTGAAATTACATGCAATGTTGCGACGTGTAACGGTACCCTTATGGTATGTCATATTCCTCTATCTGCTGTGTAAATTACAAATATCCTAATTATTTTCATCCTGGTTGTGTTCATCCCTCCTGCTGATTTGCTTCTGCTACCAGCAATCTATTAATTCTCCCCTTGTGTGTTGTGTCTGATCTCCCTCCTCTGACCCCTCCCTTCTACTTACCTGGCATATTGTCTGCAGACCGTAAGGGTACCGTTACACGTCGCAACATTGCATGCAATTTCACTGGCAATTTGCTGGTTGCAGTGCAACCAGTAAGTTGCAAGTGAAATTGCATGCAATGCTGCAACGTGTAAAGGTACGCTTAGGGCCACTTTACCCGTCATGATATCGTTCCGATATTGAATATAATATCACGGGAGCGCGTACATTTTTGGCACTTGTCTAAGATCGCATAGGAGATGTCACACAGGGAGATATCGGCAGGCAACACAACTATGATGTTGTACGCCCCTTTTTTGCGCTGGGTATGAGCAACCCAGGGAACGAGCATTTAACATTGGAGTGAATAAGGGAAGTTGCACTCCAAATCGTAGTTGCGCCGTCACACAGTGCGATCATGCCAGATTACATATGCAATATCGTACGGTTGAAGGGCTATCGTAGGAAGGTTGTTTTCGGGTCGCATTGCCCATTTACACCACACAACGCACGAACAATATCAACTGCAACGACTGTACCATGTGACTTTTTGTCGATGTTGCATTGCGATATCGTGACGTGTAAAGCGGCCCTTAGGGCTACGTCACACCAGGTGACGTTGCCGGAGATGTCGCCGGCGATGGGCGGGAGTGTGCACGTTTTTGGCGCCCCGTCAGCGTCGGATGTTTACATGCGGCGACACCTCTGGCGACGCTCCGGCGATCTGACAGGCGGCGTCGCCGCTGGGGTGTCTTAAAACCCCAGCGGCGATGCCTTAACATGGGAGTCTATGGCTCCCATCGCCTGGCAGATCGCCGTCCCCCACTTACATGGGGCAATGTGTACACATCGCCCCAGAGTGGTCGCCTAGTTTCAGATAGCTGCTCTGAAACCAGGCGACCACTCAAATGCGTCGCCCTCGCCCAGTCACATTAGGCGACGCATTGGCGATGGCGGCGGCGATAGGCCACGCCCCAGCGTCGCCTAAAAAAATCACCACCGACATCGCCAGGTGTGACGGCCCCTTAGAGTTATAAATTGGGAAGCACAGGCCTGTGTGTGATTTCACAAAGTGATTTCATTAAGTGGTCTGGAGAGATATTCCAGAAATAAACCAGAGGAAACCAGAAGGTACAAGCTTTACCCATCTGTTGACTTTCTCTAAAGGTACCGTCACACGCCGCAATCTCGACAGGCGATCATAAAGGCGATATGTCACCTCGGTGAAATCGCCGTGAAATTGCCTCACGGTGGCGACGTGTGATTGGGTGACTTCGCGGCGATAAATCGCCCATCGGCCATCGCCTGATTGTTGAACAGTGCTCAGTAATCAGGCAATATCTGCAAGGCGATTTTTTCGTGTTTTGGCGTGTGACAGGGTGATAGTGATGGAAAGGGCGATTTTTGTGATTTCCCGTAGGCATGCCTCAGTGTGCCGTAGTCCGCTCCCTGTCTGAGATGATTGGTGTGGGCTACTGTGTTCCCATTGGCTGTCAGTTGACACCGCGCCATATTTGAAGAGCTGTCAGTTCAGCACCACACACATCTTCTGCTACACAACCATCCGCAAAGTCAGTGCAATTACGAGCGCCATTGAAAAGCACAAGCTATGTTGTCCGCGTGTATTAAGTTGCACTGTGTGGAGTATAGTTCCACACATGACAGCTCAGATGTTGGACTACACATCGTAGATAGGTGCCATGGGCCACGCACTACAATTACCCTACGTGTGTGAATTGGTGACGCTGGGTACATTCTACAGCTCCCAATCCGCGAACGTCTACCTTGTTAGCGCCCTGAATCTTGGTTGGCGGTGCCAGTGTGCGTGGTAATGTCATCACGTTTATGCACATTTTTCCCAGCCTGCCAGGTGCCTGCCCCTCCCCTGTACATAGTACAAGAGTCATGGCGGCCACACAGCGCGATGCCACATGGGGTGTGGCAGAACTACAAATCCTGAGAAGGCCAGCAACATCTTGACCGGTTGGGTGCGATGATACTGTGCCTCCAGGCAGCCCAGTCCACCATTGCCCCTACTCCTGCATATCCCCCCAAATAATGTGGCCAATGGCCCTTGTATGTAGTTGTCCATGTTGGACATGTTGGACATGTTGTGTTCTAGTTTTGCCATGTTGGCACCCTTCTTTGTTAGGCCCAGTTGGCCTTTTTTCTTATAGTATCCCACATTGGGAAAGTGGGTAGCATGGTTTGCCTACAACTATTCAGAAAAAACATCATTTACCAAATAAGATTTGGGAAAAATAAATGTAATAGCAAACCAAAATACTGTGCCATCTCTTGTCTCACCACACACAGGGACACCTTTGGGAGGTGACATTTTTAAACACAACACATGGCTAATGAATTTGCGTAGGTGTGCAGTGTGACATGATAAAGATCTGACCATACAGTACCATTACTACACGGATGAAGCCCTATTTTACATCAATGTCTCCAATATCACACCCACATTAGCAAACACAGACACAAATATACTCGCCAATGTTGGTAGAGAAGACTCGTAATCTCTCAATACTCACACATGTCACCTAGGGATAGGCTCCTGTCTGCTACAATGACCCAACTATGTTATATTGTGGACATAAGGCCTCTCCTTCTGCCACACAAACATCACCATTACACCCACAACACAGTACACACACAACCATACTGCTGAACCGGACACATATGTGTACGTAGGTATGGAAAATAAAAGTCAGGTTTGTTAACCCAAAACAAATATACAAACACACTTGGTTTTTTAGAATAAAACCACAAAAAAGGGCAGTACGCAAGGTACTGCATTGCCTAGTAGTGTCTTGCTTCTTTGTCCTCTGCTGGATCAGACAATGGCTCTTCCCCCTCATCCCCGTAGTCCCACACATTGGGGGCCCTTCTGTGGTGGACTCTTCATGGGGGACGTGGAGGATCCTGATTTTGATGACCTCTAGCCATGTGTTTTTGGGGCGCAGGGGGCACTGGGGGTGTTTTGTTGGGGATGGCAATGTAACCACCCCATCTCAGTGCCCCATCCGCTTCCAGGACCCGAATTATGGCCCTCTCGGCGATGGCACATTGTTCTAGCTCCATGCGGCACACCCACTCACTGGCCATGTGCCCGATTGAAGTGGCAGGCGTCCGCTCTCTGTCCAATAGGACCCGTTTTGCCCAGATACCCAGCTCAGTGTTAGGTGGCAGGTGTTCTACGACGTTGTATGCCTGAGCTGGGCTCTGGGCACGGCCCCCCACCACTGGGATCAGGCACCTGCTCCACCAAAGATGATGATGATGGAGCCTGTCCTGCGGGTGGGTCCTCGGCATTGGAGCCAGACTCACGAAGAACCTGTAAACAAAACATTATAAAAGAGTAGCAATGTACTGCCATCAATTACCACAACCAACCACCCAGCACCAGATGGCACATATCTGAGCATGCCAAACACCAAAATCAACAGTAGCAGGGTTGGAAACAGAGATGAAGAAAGAAGTAGACCAATGCTCTGAACTCACCTGAGGCTCCAAATTGATATGCCAAGAGCCCCAACATAACACAGCTCAATCACTACCAACAGCCAAGAGCCAACACACAGCAGAACACACAGAAGAATGGTGAAAGTCCAACACGATTGTGCCTTCTACATGTCCACCAACCCACACATCAGTGCAACCACCAAGGTGTGGACATAGGTAGCAAAACAACAATTACTCCTGTGACGGGGCAGGCTCTTGGCTTGTGGCCGAAGAAGGTTGCCCAAGGCGGCTGCTGCTGCACCGTGTTGGGCAAGAAGCCTCCTGGTCCAAGGTGAAGGTGAGGAGGTCATAATACCACAGATGTGGCTTAGGGACCTCCTCAGCTCCAGCCCCGGACCGAGCCATCAGCAGCTTCTTGTGTTCTTTAGTGAACACGGTGCACAGCCGCTTGATTTTTTCGACAACCATCGGCACCGTCCAGGTCTTACTTTGGTCGAGTCAGTTGGCCAGCTCGACAAGGTGCCCGTAGGCCACAGCCCTCGTCGCCCTGTTCTTGTAGTCGGGCGACGAAACTCCCACAGACATTCATGGTCCTGGTACATGGCTAGAGGTCTTGCACAAAATCAGGACTCTCAGCCATCTGCCAAAAAACAACATAGTGTGATACCAAAACACATACATGTACATATCAGGTCACACCCTACTCTGTGTGGCCAATCCATGTCCAGCACTAGCAATGACAGGTGGTCTGGTAGTTAGCTTGTGTATGCAGAAGCATTAATGGCCTGTATGTGTACACAGATGGGACATGCTGCACATGACACGGGGCATATGTGGTTAGGGCCTGGGCAGGCAAAGTTACAAACCTGTATCATGTTGAAATGGCGTACCACATAAAATTAAGAAACAGGAATTACCTCAGCACAGATTTATGGAACGATGTAGTGCTGTATGACACATTGTCATGTCATTGGTGGCAAGGATTATTATGTGTGAAACAGGACACGGAGGGGGGTTAATGATGCGTAGGCGTCATAAACCACACATCTATATGATGCTACATGAAGCTGTACATAACCCGCAGATGCATCTGGCAAAATATGGCTCGGAAGCCGAAAATAATATACCATACATGAGTAGCACAATAGCATATCCACCGACTTACCGTCTGTCCAACAGAGTTCTGGTGATGAGACACTACTAGAACAATGCACATTGAAGTAGGAGCATGGATGGTGGACCAGCTGGCCACATTTTGAACACAACACGACAAATCACAAAGCAGCACAGGTGCCTAATCAGTAGTTGCCCGTGGCAACGCCCAGGCGGCTACGTCAATTAGATGACGCAGATGCTCTGTGATTGGATGCTTACCGCATAAAAACTGCTAATGACCGAGCTACAGCACGCTTGCTGGCCAGAGTCATTAAGTAAGTTCTGATGGTCACACATGATTTGTGATATGGCTGTGTATAGCGCAGGGGCGGACCTACCGTGGCGCAGCTGGTGCTAAGGGGCCCCTAAAGCCTGCAGGGGGGTCCCCAGCCGACCCCCGTAACCACGATGTCAGAGGGGGTCAGGCAAGGGAAGCGTCCCGCAGGTAGGAGAGCCGCCGGCCGCCAGCACCAGCCCCAAACGCCCCCCCGCCTGGTCCCGGCAGCACACGACACACACCCCCCCGCCCGGACCCTGCCGACGGCTGCCAACACCCGACACTCCCACACCCCCCCTCGCCGACGGCTTCCAGCAACCCCCCCCTGCTTCTCAGTACGGCTGCTCCATAGGTCCACCACTGGTATAGCTGGTATAGTGTTTGATACATCTTTGCATTACAGATCGTTCTTGTGTACTGCAGCAGACGCCCAAGTCCTGGTGTATGTAGTTTGTAATGATGATGTGTTTGATTGATCTATTGTGTTGTGCAAAACGGATGGATGGCTTTCCTTGCCACAAAACACCCTCCTCATTGACAATCCATTTTGCATTCGCCATACAGGATCATGTACCAAGGAGGCATCTGTGGTTAGTTTAGTGGAACATATGAAATGTGGGCACATAGTACTGGTCTTTACCAGACAGAATGGAAGTATTCTGGCGATACTGAGCTGTGGAGTGGCCCATGTGGCTTGGGAATGTCTACCTGTCAAGATCTGGCCTTATCAACACAACAGGGATGTCTGTTGGACATGATGAATATGCGATTGACAGCTGCGTGGGATGAAGATTTGTCAGTAGCACATGGCTCTGGTACGTTTAGCATGTTGTAGTATTTAATTGGTAACAAACACCTGTCTGTGTGGTTGAGCTTTGTATTTTCCTAGGCCTTGTGGTAGTACATATACATTATGGGCAGCTATATGGGGGTATGGTAATGATGTCACAATTTGGACGATGGAGATATAGTTGTGGAGGAGGGCCATGGGTGTAGTGATAACAGGTGTTATTGTAAGGCAGTGTAATTTTGTTTTCTAACGTTCAATGGTGCAAAATATCTATGCGGGTGGCCATATGAGCAGAGTCTGCTAGGATGTGGGTAACTGGCTAGGAGATGTGTAGGGAAGGAGGTAGTGGTTATTTTTGATGCCTGATAACGTGTTCTTTTGATGATAGGCTTTTTTTTTGTTCCTTTTGCAGGAGTTGGTATGTGAGATCATCATGGACCCTGATGGAGATGTTATCGTGGCTCTTGCCTTGGTGGAAGAGGACTTGTGGCTGGAGGACATAGCTGAGAGGTTGCGGGCTCACAAACCATGGCATGTATGGGTTAGGGATTGGCTTCAGCAACGGGAAAACCTGAGTCACATGCGCCTGCTGCATCAGCTGGAGGATAGGAGTCCGCATGATTTCAGGAACTATCTCCGTATGTCCAAGGACTCTTTCACATTCCTCTTGGAACGCATAAAGCCATTGATAGCTCGACAGGACACTTTGATGTGTCGAGCTGTGCCACCTGAGGAGCGTTTGGCTGTAACTTTGAGGTCATTCGAGGACAGACCTGCAATTCTCTGCAGCAGTCTCACGGCCACTGCTGAGCCGCCTGATACCCGAGACGTGTGTGGCCATCCTGAGTTGTCTGCTGTCATCCTACATGCAGTTACCAACAACCCCCGCTGGATGGATGTTGCCGGAGATTTTGCCGATCGCTGGCAATTTCCAAACTGCGGAGGTGCATTGGATGGTAAGCACGTGAGGATCACGCAACCCCCCAACACGGGGTCCTTGTATTTTAATTATAAAGGATATTTTAGCGTGGTCCTCATGGCCCTGGTGGATGCTCACTATGCGTTCCTCTACGTGAACGTTGACATGAACGTCCGTGTGTCAGATGGGGGTGTGTTTGCACACAGCTCCTTGGCGGAAGATCTAAGGAGAGGTGCTCTGAACTTGCCCTCAAATGATGTAATGACCGGTCATCTCAACTTTGCGTTTGTGGGGGATGAAGCATTCCCACTTCAGGCTCACCTACTTTGGCCATATCCACAGAGGACGGTTACTTCTGAGCAGCGCATTTTCAATTACCGGCTATCCCGGGCTCGCCGAGTAGTTGAAAATGTGTTCGGGATCCTGGCCAATAGATTCCGCGTGTTTAATACGCCTTTGCATACAAAACTGGAATCTATCGATGTGGTAGTGCTGGCCTGCTGTGTGCTGCATAACTTCCTGCGTCGTAGGGATGGGTCATCATACACGCCAGCAAGTTATGTGGATTCTGTGGACCCCACAACAGGGGAGCTCCGTCCCGGGGATTGGCATACTTCCGACCATGGTGTGGCACCACTCCAGCCGCTGAGCCAGGGTCTGAGTCAGCAGGATGCCAGGAGCAACAGAGACGCATACTGCTCCTACTTTAATGGCCCTTGGGCAGTGGCCTGGCAGCACCAGCAGGTGTTGGGTGGCTGGTGTTGTCAGGCAGCAACATCAGGAGGAGGGTGGAGTCACTAAGCTGGCTGCACCAGGAGGATTATGGTAGTGTTTTGTTTATTTTGGGTGCTTAAACATTAGTTACTTTATTTGTTTCTGTACTCTCAAATGTTTGGGTAGGGCCATTCTTTATCATCATTTTCTATTTATTTGTGTGATGTTCACACTTCTGTTTTTAATGTTTTGTGTGTGTTGTTATAATTCCTTTTTTTGTGCACAAAAAGTACCACTAAAAAAAAAACATAACCAAACTACCTGTGTCTGTCGTTACTTTTCAATACAGGGCAGTTGCATATAGCTTTATGCTGTGCACAGAGGTATGTGATAGGTTAAATGGTATTGATGGGTCAGTGCAGCATTGTCTGCTAATGTCCAGGACACAGGTCCAGCACTTTGGCCCACACTGTATGCCGTGACTGGTGTGTACATGCCAATTATGATGTGTTTGGCCACATGGGAACATGTCCACACACATAGAGAATGCAATGGTGTTTGTGGTGGATGTAGGTACACTTCAGTACACACACGTAAATATGTGTGCACACACATAGTTCAGTCATGGCAGCTCTGCCATGGCGTGGACCAATGCAGGCACATATGTCCATAGTGTTGTTTGTATGTTACCGCCATCACCTACAGACGCACACATAGCCATTCGTAGTGTAATCCACTGTACTGCACAAGACCGCTCCTGTGTAACACTTTGGTGCCTCAAAAGTGTGTTGCAGGAGCCACAATTGACGACACGAGCGTGTATTTGTGACAAACTCCGATAGACAATTGCGTCATGTATTAGCCAGCCTTCCAGAGCAGGCTGACCAATCGTAACGCAGCTGTGTTGTCCAATCAGCGTGTATTGGGCGCGGTGTAAACCACTGTGGCATGCCTATCTCCTCGCAGCGCTGAACATGTATGCCCACATTGCCTTTGAAATTGCGGCGTGTAAAGCGGCAATGGAATGAGGCAAGATTGCTTCCGCTGTAGGTGAGGCGATTACCGGAGCAACACATCACCTTAGCTTCAGGGTGATATTGCGGCGTGTGAAACCGCCATCAGCAATCTGAGGTGGCGATGAAAAACGAGAGCGCGCACGTTATATCGCCACATATCGCCTGGCGAGATTTCGGCGTGTGATGGTACCTTAAGACTTTACTTTCCCACTTAACACTTTAACCATGCTTACTTATGCCCTAACAGTAATTGCTCCACTAATCCTTTTCATATTTCATTACCCACAAACTCCTTCACTCCCAGCACAGATATTTATCTCCTCATCTGAGCTCTTCTGCTGATCTGCTTCTCAATCTTACACCACTCCTGCAGAAACACAAAACAAGCCGACCACTCTCATTCTCATACATGCTTGCTCTTTCTTTGCTGCTGCTATCCGCTGGAGACAACTCCAAACCCAGGACCTCCACAGCCAACTTTCCCCACTATTCCTCCCTCCTATCAACCCACACTTGCAGGAAACAGCCGCAATCTACTAAATATAAAACCCATTCCCCTGACCCCTTCTCCACTGCCCCTTCTCTCTGGAGCATTCTGGAATGCCCAACATCCATCTGTAATAAACTCCACAACATTCATGACCTCTTTACCTCTCGCAGACTCTCCTTCTTGGGCCTCACGGAAAAATGGCTGGCACCCTCCGACACAGCCTCCCCTGCTGCGCTGTGGTACGGTGGACTTCATTTCTCCCACACACACCACACTGGCAACAAATTTGGTGGAGGAGTGGGTCTAGCAACTGCATTGTCAACCCAATTCCTCCTCTTCCCTCCCCCATCCTCTCATCTTTTGTCCGTATCTACTCTCCTTTCAACCTCCAAGTGGCAATCATTTATCGACCACCAGGTCCAACCACTACCTTCTTTGACCAATTCTCCATTTGGCTCCTATACTTTCCATCTGCTGACATTCCCACCATCATAATGGGCGACTTCAACATCCCCATTGATACCCACCAGTCAACAGCCTCCAAACTCCTGTCACTTGCCTCATCCTTTTAGCCTCTCTCAAAGGTCCTCCACAGCCACCCACACAGATGGACACACATTAGACCTCATCTTCACCCGCATCTGCTCTCCAACTAAACCCATAACCTCCCCTTTCTGACCACCATCTACTCACCTTCTCATCCTCATCTGCCAGCCATGTCCACTAACTCGCACAGCCTCGCAGAAACCTCACACATCTTGACACACACACACTCGCCAACACCATTTTACCACTATCATCCATATCCTCACTCCACGACACAGATAATGCGCCAGCTTTCTACAGCTCTACACTCACATCAGCTATTGATGTAGTTGCCCCTCTCATTCATGGCAGAACTTGACAAACCAACAGACAACCCTGGCACACACACACCACTAAAAATCTGCGGCGAGCGTCTAGGGTTGCAGAGCGGCGCTGGAAGAAAACACACTCACAGGAACACTCACAGCATTCAAACAAGCACTTCTCAAATTCATGTCAGCACTCACCACCACTAAACAGAATTACTTCATTACCCTCATATCCTCTTTGTCCCACAACCCCAGGCAGTTATTCAACACATTTAACTTCCTCCTCTGCCCCCCACTGCCTCCTCCTACTTCTTGTATCTCTGCAGAAGACTTTGCAACATACTTCACCAACAAGATCAACCAGATCAGACAAGTCTTTGCTACCCAACCACCACAAGCCCCATGTATACCAGACCACTCCTCCTCCTCCCCTTCATCACAGAAGGAAAACTTGCACACCTCCTCTCCAGATCGCACTTCACCACTTGTGCACTGGACCCCATCCCATCCCACCTCCTCCCCAACCTCACCACAACACTCATCCCAGCCCTAACCCACCTCTTCAAACTATCACTAACCTCTGGTACTTTTCCTTCTGCTTTCAAACATGCAACAATTACACCTATCTTAAAGAAGCCATCCCTTGACCCCACTTCTACATCCAGCTACCAGCCCATATCCCTGCTAAAGTTCTCTTCCAAACTTCTCGAAAAGCATGTACAAACTGTACTCACATCCCATCTCTCATCCAACTCTCTCTTTGACGACCTTTAATCAGTCTTCCGCCCCCACCACTCCACTGAAACTAGCCTGACCAAAATTACTAACGACTTACTCATAGCCAAAGCTAACAGACAGTTCTCCATCCTCCTCCTTCTGGACCTGTCCTCTGCATTCGACACAGTCGACCACTGCCTCTTATTACAGATACTCTCTTCCATTGGTATCACTGTCCTTGCCCTCTCCTGGATCTCCCGCTACCTTTCCAACCACACATTTAGTGCCTCCCACTACCACACGACCTTCTCGCCCCATCCTCTCTCTGTTGGGGTCCCTCAAGGCTCTGTCCTGGGGCCCCTCCTCTTTTCAATCTATACTCTTGCTCTGGAACAACTCAAAGTCCCATGGCTTCCAGTATCACCTGTACGCTGATGACACTCAGATCTACCTCTCTGGCCCAGATGTCAACTCTCTGCTGTCCAGAATCCCAGAGTGTATCAGCCATATCCTCCTTCTCCTCTCGCTTCCTAAAACTTAAAGTAGACAAAACCGAACTAATCATCTTTGCTACATCTCACACACCTTCCTTACCTGACCTATCTATCACAATAAATTACATCACATTTTGCACTGTACCTGAAGTCCGCTGCCTCGGAGTAACCCTTGACTCTGCCTTGTCCTTCAAACCGCACATCCAAGCCCATGCCACCTCCTGCCGCCTCCAACTCAAAAATATTTCCAGAATCCGTCACTTCCTCAACCCTCAATCTGCTAAACTGCCAGTACATGCCTTCATCATCTCACGTCTTGACTACTGCAACCTCCTCCTCTGTGGCCTCCCTTCTAACACTCTTGCATCTCTTCAATCTGTGCTTAACTCTGTTGCTCGACTAATCCACCTCTCTCCTCGCTATTCCTCCACTGGCTCCCAATTTCCCAGCGTTTCCAATTCAAATACTAACATTGACTTACAAAGCCTTCTACAATCTGTCTCCCCCCATATATCTCTGAACTAATCTCCCAATATTATCCAACTCGTAATCTTTGATCCTCCCAAGACCTCCTTCTTTCCTCCACACTTGTTCGTTCCTCATCTAACCGCCTGCAAGACTTCGCCCGAGCATACCCCATTATCTGGAATTCTGCACCCCAAAACGTCCGACTGTCCCCTACACTCGAAACCTGAAAACCCATCTCTTCAGAACAGCCTACAACCTGCAATGACCACAGTGCCACCTCACCACCGCTGAACGTGGCGCTCCACCACCAGGGACCAAGTGCTCCACCACCATTGGACCCGGCGCTCCACCACTACCAGAGCAGACCCAACCTACTGTCTCCCTTCCCACTGCCCTGTAGAATGTAAGCCCACAAGGGCAGGGTCCTCTCTCCCCTCTGTATCAGTCTGTCACTGTTAGTTTGTTCATTGTATTTTTAACTTGTTTGTATGCAACCTTTTCTCATGTACAGCACCATGGAATCAATGGTGCTCTATAAATAAATAATAATAAGCAACTAACTGACTTTCCATATATGCGAGGCCATAACCATGGATACCTAAGGTCGTGCAATGGCCTGCACATGAGAAATAGACATTGCTTATATGAAGAACTATACTAGATTTCTAATTGAAGATATTTGCTAATATTATTATTAAACTAGACTGCGCATCAATTCAGGACTCAATACAAACAAAACAAAGACAAATCCTGACAACTTGGACAACTACTCCTGTCAAAAAGTATCTAATTGTGTCATCAATCTTTCGGATTACAAACCCAGCAAAGTGGAACTTGCTGTGCTTTCTAGGGGACTCTCATTTTGTCCTACTAAAGCTCTGGATAACATTTAACTGTGCAGCGATATGGGAGGATTACTTCAGGAGACTACGCCTAAGGGCTTAGACACACTCTGCTACTTGCATGCGAGTTTGTCGGACGACACTCGGAAGAGGCTGGAGCAGTGATCCGGAACGGCCTCTCCCTATTTGGATGGGAATGACAGCTGCTTGCGTTTTTGTGCAGCTCAACACTCCCCGACCAGAGAGGGAGAGGCCGTATCGGGTCACTGCTCCAGCCTCTTCCGAGTGTCGTCCAGCAAACTCACATGTAAGTAGCAGTGTGTGTCCATACCGTAAGAGAATTTTACAGTAACAATCAGGATTCCGAACCAAACTGGACCGAAGGAAATGGGATCCTGACAACGAAGAAAATGTCAAACTGGACACCTGCACCTGAACGAAACTCCCATTTGGATAAATACACACCTTCAGACATTTGGTAAAATCCACATATTTGTACTGACCAGGAGAATATGAATACACAAGCACATCTCAATAAATTAGAATATCATCAAAAAGATTATGTATTAAATTGCTGAAATAAGTTAAGTGAAACGCATTTAATATATAGAGTCATTACAAACATAGTGATCTATTTCAATTGTTTATTTATGTTAATGTTGATGATTATGGCTTACCGCCAATGAAAACCTAAAAATTCTCAGAAAATTAGATTATTATATAAGACCAAGTGAAAAACTGATTTTTAAATCATAAATGTTGGACTACTGAAAGTATGTATAGTAAATGCACTCAATACTTTGTTGGGGTTCCCTTTACATGAATTACTGCATCAATGTGGCAAGGCGATCAGCCCATAGCACTGCTGAGGTGTTATGGAAGCCCAGTTTGCTTTAATAGCAGCCATCAGCTCATCTGCTTTGTTGGGTCTGGTATCTCATCTTCCTCTTGACAATACCCTATAGATTCTCTATGGGGTTTAGGTCAGGGGAGTTTGCAGGCCAATCAAGCACAGTGATACTGTGGTTATTGGTACTTTTTGCAGTGTGGTCTGGTGCCAAGTTCTGCTGGAAAATTTATTATTATTATTATTTATTTATATAGCGCCATTAGGTTCCATGGCGCTTTACATGATAAGGGAGACAAGAACAAGTACACTAAATCTAGGCGATTAGGACGTACAGGTACAGGAGGGGCAGGGACCCTGTCCACGAGGGCTCACAGTCTATGAGGGCGGGTTAGGATACAGTAGGATGGGGGAAAATGAAATCTCCACCTTCAAAAAGCTTGTCAACAGGCGGAAGTGCTCTTAAATGCCCTGGTAGATGGCAGTGCTGACTTTGATCTTAATAAAACACAGTGGACCTACACCAGCAGATGGCATGGCTCCCCAAACCATCACTGTGGATTGTGGAAATTTCACACTAGACCTCAAGCAGTTTGGATTGTGTGCCTCTTCACTGTTCCTCCAGACTCTGGGACCTTTGTTTCCTAATAAGATGCCAAATTTTCTTTCATCACTATATTAGTTATAGGAATGCACAACAGGGATAAATCTCACGGGTACAACGTAATGCATGGCAATCTAACACATGATAAAAAGAAAAGGGAAAAAGCCATGCATATAACAACGTGTACACTAGTCAATATTATTTATATATACATGATCTTTATTGTGGAACGACAACAATACAGTTAAAAACAATTAAAAGAACCAAGTGGGTCCAGAGAAAGCCAGTACAACACCACATTGGACCACTAAGCAACAGTCCAGTTCTGGTTCTCCTTGGCTCAGGTAAGATGCTTTTTGCGTTGTCTATTGGTCATGAGTGGCTTGACATAATTGTGTAAGCCTTTTGAACCAGACTAAGGGACCATTTAAAATGCTCAGTAAGCCTTTGCAAGTGTTTTGTGTTAATCATTCTACTTTTCTGAGATAATGAATTTTGGGTTCTCATTGGCTGTAAGCCATAACCATCAACATTAACAGAAATAAACACTTGTGTTTCACTTTTGTATTGAACTACTAAAATAAATAATCTTTTGATGATATTCTGATTTATTGAGATGCACTTGTACACCATTGTTCCAAATTATTATGCAAATTGGTTTTAAGTGTCATAGGTTTTTTTTTTTTTTTTTCTTTTCAATGAAACCCATTGATGGTATTGTGTCTCAGGGTTCATTGGATCACTGAAATTAATCTCAAATACGTGTGATAATTAGTTTGGCAGGTGAGCCCAATAAAAGGAAAACGGAGTGTTCCACAGTTTTCAAGTAACATGGGAAAGAAAAAGGATCTCTTTGCTGCCAAAAAGCAACAAATAGTGCAATGCCTTGGACAAGGGATGAAAACGTTAGATATTGCACAAAAACGTAAGCATGATCATCGTATTGTGAAGAGCTTTGTGGCTGATTCTGAGCACAGATGTGTTCGTGCAGATAAAGGTAGAATGAGGAAGGATTCATCTGGGCAAATTCATCAGATTAAGAGAGCAGCTGTTAAAGAAGCCTTACAAACTAGCAAACATATTTGAACCTTCTGGCGCCTCTGGAGTCTCTCGAACCTCAAGGTGTAGGATCCTTCAAAGGCTTGCTGTGGCGCATAAACCTACTATTCGGCCACCAATAAACAGTGCTCACTTGCAGAAACGGTTGCAGTGGGCCCAGACATACATGAAGACTAATTTTCAAACAGTCTTGTTTAATGATGAGTGCCGTGCAAGCCTGGATAGTCCAGATGGATGGAGTAGTGGACAGTTGGTGGATGGCCACCAGGTCCCAACAGGACTGCGACGTCTGCAAGTAGGTGGAGGAGTCATGTTTTGGGCCGGAATCAATGGGAAACAGCTGGTAGGCCCCTCTAAGGTTCCTGAAGGTGTGAAAATGATCTCTGCAAAGTATATACAGTTTCTGACTGAGAACTTTCTTCCATGGTACAAAAAGCAAAAATGTGCTTTCAGGAGCAAAATCATCTTCATGCATGACAATGCACCATCGCATGCTGCAAAGAATACCTCTATATCATTGGCTGCTATGGGCATAAAAGGAGATAAACTCATGGTGTGGCCACCATCTTCCCCTGACCTCAACCCTATAGAGAACCTTAGGGTAGGGACACACTTCAGTTCCTGATCAGTGTTCATCAGTTTGTGTGCCAAAACCAGGAGTGACACCAAAACCCACCACAGGTGTCAATCTTTCATCGCCACTTTACACGCGGCTACATTTCTAGCTTATCCACAGGTAACTTACTGGCTGCAGTGAAATCATGGAGACATTATTCCATTTGTACACAGCAACAAGATAGAACCATGTCTCCATAATTTCACTGCAGCCAGTAAGTTACCTGTGGATAAGCTAGAAATGTTGCCGTGTGTAAAGTGGCCATCAATTATACTTTTTCTCTGCAAGGTTCACTCCTGGTCATGCAAAAACTCTCCAGAAACTCACAAGTTCAATGGATTCAAGAATTGTGAAGGTGATATCAAAGAAGGGTTCCTGTGTTAACATGTAACTTGGCCTGTTAGGATGTTTTGGAGTTAAATAGCTTTTTATTTCAGTGAATATGACCACCTACTGCTGCAAATACAACAAATGAGCATTTTCAGTTCTTTCAAACATATCAAATGTTTACAAACTCTACTGTGCCTAATAATTTGGAACAGTGTATTGAGGTTTTTTTAATTTTGAAGATTATACTGTTATCATTGGTAGGTTTCTTCAATAAAATTCGATGTATACTCTAATGGGTGATGACTTGTATTACACTGACAGTCATTTGCACCGAGCATTTAGGAAAATCAGAGAAAAAGAACATTTGCATAATAATTTGGAACATGGTGTATATTATATATACACATGTATAGAGAACAAAGTAAATAAAGAACAATTGCAGAATTGCACTTTATTTTGCAATTTCACCACTATTCCCCCATTTTCCAGTACACTATGAGGTAGAATCAATGTGTTTTTTTTTTTTTTTTTTTAAAGTACTATGTTTCACGCCAAAAACAATCCCTCATATGTATATTGACAGAAAAATTAAATATGACTCTTGAAAGAAGAGGCGGAAAACACAAAAGACACAACAACGGAAAATCTCCGGGTGGTGAATGGGATAATAAAAACAGATTAAAGTACGGTATTTATCACTTTCATAAATAACAACATAAGCAAAAATATCAAGTTTCAATTTTATTTCAAAATTTGAAGCAAGTTTTAAAACAGGCAAAACCAGACAATGATGTTGTGTCATATACAAACAAAATATTATTTAAAGCATCGTTTTGTTCAAACTCTGGGGATCTTAAGAAAAGTACATTAAATTAAATTCTTAGACAACAATCAATTAAATAAAAAAAGATCTTTAAGAAAATGAAGGACAAAAGCAACTCATTTTTTTTTATATGGACAAGTTTTTAAGAAAACACCAAAGGTGTGTTCCTTGATCTGACAGTTCTTGCGTATGCATCTTGCAAAAATAAAGTCTTTCAAAGTCTATAATGCAATGCTTTGGGTTTTTTTTTTGTTTAGACACTTTTAGTCTTTGATGCACATTTTGGGAAGAAGTAATTTTTGTAAGATAGTTAAAATGTTGATGTGCAAAAAGTTGCTTTTTGTGTGGAAAGGTCCTTATTGCAAATATGTAACATGGGCTGGTTCTTAGGAGTTCCCCAGTCTGAGATGAAGTGCTTCACAGAAAATTCTTTAATTTATAACTCGTGGAATTTTCGGAGGAGGTGGAGGCATAAGCTCAGCATCGGCATCCGATGGATTTCTTTGACTTTGCCCCTGATTTGCTCCTGTGACCCGATCGATGAATTCAAATAGGTATTCCTTTGTTACTGGATACTTAATACTGTTAC
Organism: Allobates femoralis; assembly: GCA_033576535.1. Taxonomy (NCBI): domain Eukaryota; kingdom Metazoa; phylum Chordata; class Amphibia; order Anura; family Aromobatidae; genus Allobates; species Allobates femoralis. Next base: position 275,963,952 of record JARQOC010000001.1, read on the forward strand.
ATACAGCTATAGAAGAAAAAAAAAAGTATTAATATATGTGAGATGGATCAAGTACTAAACATATACTGAAGCCATTTTACAATGCTGGTGCCATAGGAGACATGGAAGTCACACAAGTACCATGATGGGCGTAAGGTAATGTGTATATACACAACACATAAAAAGCCAATGTACTGAACACACTGTAGAATTAGCTTTCACCCAAAACAGTACTGCTACTTTACGTACACTGCAGTTACAAAATGGTAATAGCTTCATGGAGGATAACATTTGGTAATTTCTATGTTCATAAAGCAGTAGTGCTGTTTAAGGGAAGAGCCTAATTGCTCCGTCACACCTGGCGACGGGGCTGGGGATGTCAGCGGCGACAGGTGGGTGCGCGCACGTTTTTGGCGCCCCGCCAGCGTCACCGTCCCCCATTTACGCGGGGCGACATCTCCAGCCCCGCGCCAGTGAGCTGTCAGGCGGCATCGCCGCCGGGGTGTCTGAAAACCCCAGCAGCGATGCAGGACAATGGGAGCCTATGGCTCCCATCGCCTGACAGGTCGCCGGCAGCTGGTTAAATGAGGCGATGTGTACACATCGCCCCATGATGGTCGCCTGGTTTCAGAGCACTGCTCTGAAACCAGGCTACCTCTCGGCGGCGCCGACTTCGCCCCTTTACAATAGGCCACGCCCCTACGTCACCTATGTAATAGGCGGCGATGTCGCCCCATGTGATGGGGGCATAAAAGTTCTCAAACTGTGAGATAATAAGAGGGGGCGCGGATGTTGCAGGGTCTTGCTCTGCATGTCGGCATCTCACAATACAGACTTTTGCTAGAAAGTGGGATTAGGGGCAATTGTAAATTTTTTCTCATAAATGATATTTACTAAAATAATCTGTGTCTGCTCATTATTTTCTTAAATAGAATTGTAGCCCCCAGACAGGTAATGGGTACTATTTAAAAAAAACACACACTGACAATGATTTCTTTAGGTGTACATTGTAAGAGTGATTTCTGGCATACACATACAGTAAACCCAAGTGTGAGCTGGTAAATCAGCACAGGAGTGAATGCGAAAGGGACAAAAGCAGTGCTAGAAACTGGGAAAGATAAGGATCGGTAAGTGTATTTTAGCACATGCACTACATACAGGTTTACACAGGCATGGCTAACAAAACAAGTTTGGAAGTTTTTCTTTAAATAGGACTTTTCCCCAGTTTGAGCATGTTAAACTGGCCACAATATGGAATTGTAACTGCAGAGCTGAGTAAAAACATCCATCTGGGTTACTTAATCCAGTGTCCAAGTACCATGCACTACCCTTTTTAAGGATTATCCTTGTAGTTTATGGGGGTGTTACCAGAAATTTGTCTCTGGGGGTGAGTACTTCTTCCCCTGTATTAGGCTGACCAATCATAAGCATGCAATGTTATGCAGGGGAAAAAAAGAACATGCCCACCTCTGCTCACTAATCTCTACATCTACTGAGTAGAGATACAGGAGTTGAATTATGTATTACTATGAACACTTCCAGATCTTCTCTTAGGCTGGTTTCACACTGCAGTTTTTCCTGATCAGGTTCGATCACGTTTGAGTGCCAAAACCAGGAGTGTCTCCAAAACCCAGAACAGGTGTCAATCTTTCAATTATAGTTTTTCTCTGCAAGTTCCTCTCCTGGTTTTGGCACACAAACCGGATGAAACCTGACCAGGGAAAAAACTGCAGTGTGAAACCAGCCTTACAGTGCTGTCATCTATCATTCTCACTACACACTGACTGCCATAAGATAAAATCAGTTAGGAGGGAGTATTTTTTCTACCCTGCATGATGGTGCCTGCTTATAATAGGTCAACCTCATGTAAGGGAAGATGTACATGCCCTCACAGACAAGTCTCTGGTAACACGCAGTTGAACTATAACAAATTAACTAAACTTTACACCCCAATATCATTGCAATGGAGAAAAATAATAGTTTTACTCAGCTCTCCAGCCATTATTCCATTGTGCTGGTCACATGCACAAACTGGTGAAAGGTCCTCAATAAGTACCTAAAATGTGTATATACTAGTCTTAGTTCACATTAGAATAGCACCAATACTTACAACCAATGTCAGTAGTATGTGGTATCACAGTCACCTCACCAGTAAAAGATTCACAGTTCGAAACCAAACATTATTAGCTCGATTATAACATTAGTGTTAATGGGAACAACTGAAATTTAGTTAAAAAAAGGCAGTCTACCACAATATTCTTGCTGTCAAAAATACTGGAATCCAAATGGACCCTTTTAAAGAGAATCTGTTTTTTAGTTATTCCACAGCAGGGCAGCAGACTGTAGAGGCAGAGACCCTCAATCTACGGATGTTGTAATGGGACAAAAATGCCGGAATGCCCGTGCTGCCAGCAGGAATCACCAGGAAACGAAGAGTTTCAGAATCTAGGGATATGTCACTTACTGGATTGTTTGCTGCAGTTGTGATAGAATCCATATTTTATATGTTGCAGATTTAGCAGATTTCTGAATGATGAGCTCTCCATAACTTTCTCCACACCACTGATTGACAGCTCTTAGTGTACAATGTTCATAAGTAGAAAGCTGGCAATCGGGGGTGAAGACTCTGCCCCTACATCTCAGTGGTATGCTTTCGGATTAAGTAGCAAAATGTGGTGATATTTTTTTTAATCTGAAATCAAATTTGGTTGCTACAAAAAAAGGGCTGTTTATCAATTTGGATTATGAATAAATCCATATATAATACACAGAAATCACTAAATATGCATACAAACACAGAAAATAAAAGTGGAAACTAGTGAAGTGTTGGATGCAGTGAAGTTGAAGGTAGACAGTGGTCAGCCTTTGGAGGTTACATTATTATGCCTTAGTCACAAATTGTACTCACCCAAAGCTGTTTCATATGCATTTGGAAAGCTTTTATCAACTCTTTGCCGCATGAAGACCCAGCAATTGTTCTCAAACTTGCACTCTATGATTTTATTGTCATATTGTTTTAAATCTCTTGTCACCTATCGAGAAATAATGAGAAAAAAATGTACTCACAAATGGAAATTCAACATTACAGTTTAATCGGCTCTGCAGCCTCTAAATTATCAAGGGTAAAATAAAACAAAACTGTAGGTGCACAGGCACATCTGCCTCAAGCTCTGAAAGCAGACCATGTAAAGCTCAGAAATGAATTGGAAAAAAGCGACAGATTATATTTGACATATTCTGTTTACACTTAACTGGTTCACAACAATATATGGTTTGCTAAACAGGATAAGGCAGAACTCTACTTCTGTATTATTGTCTAAAAATAGAAAGATTATGCAGTTGTTGAAGTTGACCATAGCAATTAATCTATATTATTAGCCATCTATATATACTACAACGTGCAGTCATTAGCAAACTGGGAAAGCAAATTTTCTGCAGAAAAAGCTAGAATCAGCCTATGCAATGAACCATATGAATCTTCCTGTTACAAATTAGCTGATCATAGGTTTTAACACATGCATGTTACATCACACATGCCCAAGAGGAAAAAACTACAATGTCCAGATAGTTGCAAGTTCTAGAGTATTTGTCCTACAGGAGAACTCAGAATGCATTCACATATTCGCTTTTACAACCCCGTTCAACATTATTACAATAAATATGTGCAGATTATGACCAAATCATTGCAATAGATAAATTAAAAACTAGTGCTGTTAAAAACACAGGGCACTTGGTACCTACCTTTTTTTGCTTAAAAAAAAATGTTTTCGCAAAAAATAAAAATAATAAAACTTTATTTGTATAGCGCCAACATATTCCGCAGCGCTTTACAATACAATGGTACATATAAGAAAAATATACGATACAGAATGGTAGGTAATACAGAACAGTAGTTACATACCATAAACATAGAATCGACATAGGAAATACAATAAAACGGCAAAAAATAAAGGTGACCCTGCTCGAAAGAGCTTACTATCTAAGACAGGATGGGAACACAAGATATTCATTGTTATAAGCCCCTGTACTTTAAGTCTAAGTGACTACTGTTAGGGAGAATGATAGGCCGCCCTGAAGAGGTGTGTTTTTAGGGAGCGTCTGAAGCTATGCAACTTATGGATGGTCCTAATTTCTTGGGGTAGAGCATTCCAGAGGATTGGTGCAATTCGAGAGAAGTCTTGGAGTCGGGAATGGGAGGTTCGGATTAATGCCGATGTTAGTCTGAGGTCGTATTCAGAGCGAAGGAGACGGGTGGAGAGGTAAGGAGGTGCAGCACCAAGAAGGTATGTACCAAGTACCCTGTGTATTTTAACAGCACTGGTTTATATCTATTGCAAGGTATCTAAATACATAATTGCCAGTGGGCTAGGTAACCCTATCCCAGAATGCATCGTGGCACTGGCAGTTACAAAGGCGCAGTTCGAGGCCGCAAGGACGCGCAACCAATCACCTGAGCAGCACGGTATTGGCTGGAGATTTAAAGCTGCTCGTTGCTGCTCAGCTGACTGGTCACGTGCCCAGGCTGCGCGCAACCAATCAGCTGAGCGGTCTTTAAATCTCCAGCCAATACCGCATTGCTCAGCTGATTGGTCGCATGCTGCCAATCAGCTGCTAGCGGTATTGGCACAAGATTTCAATACCGCTAGCAGCTGATGTGATTGCCGCTGGGCTGGCGACCAATCAGTTGCCACAGTGCACAGGGGTGTAAGAGGTCAAATGACGCAACAAATACAAATCACAAATGTGGAGGGATGACATAGAACAGATATGTTGGAAAGCGCAAATGGTGTGACACATGTACACTGTTCCTGTCAGCACCACTAAGCATACACAGATGTTCATTACACCGCACTCCCGATGCGATAGTATCGGACTTATGTTTAGTTTGGTCATAATCTGCACATACTTTTCTTGTTGCATTAGTCTATTTAGTGGTCAATATGAACATGCTCTACAGGCATGTTCACACAAGTTTGCTCTGTCTCAGGTTTTTTAGTATTTACATTATTAGTATAGGGAATATTTATACTACAAGTTTTAAGAGTTAATATCCAAAAAAAAACAAAAAAACAGACATTGCATGGGGTAAGTTGTTATTAATATTATATATATAACACCATTAATTCTATAGTGCTGTTCATGAGAAGGGGTTTCATACAAAATACAGATATAGGTTACAGTGAACCAATTAACAATGACAGACTGGTACAGAGGGGAGAAAACTCTGCCCTTGTGGGTTTACATTCCACAGGACAACAAGGAAGAGACAGTAGGTTTGGGGTAAATTACAGTTATGCTCAAAAGTTTACATACCCTGGCAGATTCTTTGCTTTCTTGGCCTTTTTTCAGAGAATATGAATGATGACACAAACTTTTTTTCCACTCATGGTTAGTGTTTGGATGAAGCCATTTATTGTCAAACTTCTGTGTTTTCTCTTTTTAAATCATAGTGACAACCTAAAACATCTAAATGACCCTGATCAAAAGTTCACATACCCCATTTGTATTGCCCCCACTAACATCAATGACAGATTGAAGTCTTCTGTAGTAGTTATGGATGAGGCTCCTTATTTTATCAGATGGTAAAGCTGCCTATTGTCCTTGGCAAAAAGCCTCCAGTTTCTATAAATTCCTGGGCTTTCTAACATGAAATGCATGCTTGAGTTCTCACCAGAGTGGCTCAATGATATTGAGGTCTGCAGATTAAGATAGCCACTCCAGAAGTTTCACTTCGTTCTGCTGTAGCCAATGACAGGTCGACTTGGCCTTGTGTTTTGGATTGTTGTCATGTTGGAACATCCAAGTACGTCCCATGAGCAGCTTCTTGGCTGATGAGTGCAAATTTGCCTCCAGTATTTGCGGATAATGTGCTGCATTCAGCTTTACTTCAACTGTGACCAAGTTTCCTGTGCCTTTGTAGCTCACACATTCCCACATCATCAATGATCCACTACTGTGCTTTACAGTAGGAACGGTGTTCCTTTCATTATGGTCCTTGTTAACATCTCTCCAAATGTAGCATTTAGGTTGTGGCCAAAACATTTGATTTTGGTCTCATCACTGCAAATTACCTTGTTCCAGAAATTTGGAGGCTTGTCTCTGTGCTATTTGGCATATTGCAGGCAAGATACTTTGTGGTATTTGCGCAGTAATGGCTTTCTTCTGTCGACTTGAACATGTAGCCCATTTTCCTTCAAATACCTCCTTATTGAGCATCTTGAAACAGCCACACTGTTCGTTTTCAGTGAATCCTGCATTTCAACTTATGTTATTTGTGGGTTTTTACTTTGCATCCTGAACAAGTTTCCTTACAGATGTGGCTGAAATGTTTGTTGGTCTACCTGATTGCGGTTGGTTTTTACAGAGCTCCTGAATTTCCATTTGTTAATCACAGTTTGAACACTGCTGACTGGCATTATCAATTCCTTGGATATCCTTTTGTATCCATTTGCTGTATTATACAGTTCAACTAACTTTTCCCATAGATCCGTTGACAATTATTTTGCTTTCACCATGACTCAGAATCCAGAAACGTCAGTGGCTGGATGAACTGGATCAAGGATGCAAGAGTGTGTCTGGATCCCAGAAACTCGCTCACCTTTTATGCGCACAAACAGATTACAAGCAAACAGGTCACAGGTGAGGATGTTATCTTTATTAGCCATTCAAACCCATTTGTGTCAACTTCTGTGCATGTTATCAGGCCAAAATCACCAGGGGATGTGAACTTTTGATCGGGATCATTTGGATGTTTTTGGTTGTCATTATAATTTAACAAGAGAAAAAGTAGTTTGACAATAAATAGCTTCACCCAAACATTAACCATGAGTGGAAAAAAGTATTTGTGTTATGATTCATATTCTCGGAAAAAAAGGCCAAGAAAGCAAAAAATCTGCCAGCATGTGTAAACTTTCAAGCACAATTGTATGTGGTAATTTCAAGAAAATTCAGTGTTACTAAGGCTCTGTACACATCAAAGCTAAGGCATTACTTTTAATGGATCACTTAACATGGGCTGCTGAAAATATCACTAAAATATTTGCTTCTGCATAAGTACAGATGCCCTTTATAGCTATATAGTTGACTTCATCTGTGATTGACTCCCAAAAACCTTGTGCGGCTGTACTGACTGTGTGTAGTCAACTAAACTTGTAACTAAAGTACATTTGCCAAAAGGGCAAACATTTATCAAAAGGACATTTTGTGAAAATAAGGAATAGGTTAAGCTAATGAAAGTTTATCGGCTCATTAGCCATATATGTCTACAAATGTTGTAATGGGTTATACACTACTAAAATTTAAGAGAGGCCTGGATGTCTTTCTTGAAAAATATAATATTACTGGTTATATATACTATATTCTTTGATAGCAAATAATCAAGGTATCCAGATGATTGAGCGCTCCCAAGGAGATTGACCTTATGATAAGGACTCTGACTCCTTTTTCTTTCTTGGAGATTTATTTTAATTGGCTTCTCAGTAATAAAAAGTCATAAAATTCATAAAAGCATAATTAAAACAACACGTTTTGGCTACATGTCATAAAATAGCCTTCCTCAGTTATACCTGAGGAAGGCTATTTTATGACATATGTAGCCGAAAGGCGTTGTTTTAATTATGCTTTTATGAATTTTATGACTTTTTATTACTGAGAAGCCAATTCAAATAACTCTCCAAGAAAGAAAAAGGAGTCAGAGTCCTTATCATAAGGTCAATCTTCTTGGGAGCGCTCAATCATCTGGATACCTTGATTATTTGCTTCATTCCACGGGCTCATAGCTGGGAGTTCCGCTCTCTGGAGGCGCCCGGTTACGATGTGAGCACATCGCCCCATGATGGTCGCCTGGTTTCAGAGCACTGCTCTGAAACCAGGCGACTGCATGGCACCGCCGACATTGCCCCTTTACATGAGGCGACGTAGGGGCGATGACGCCGCCGATAGGCCACGCCCCCACGTCACCTCTGTAATGTCGCCCCGTGTGACGGGGGCTTTATAGTCTACCTTCAACCTTAAAAACTATGAAAATTCTGAGTATATATGCTGAATCTGTAGGCAAACTGGGAAGAGAACCTAGCCTTATTGCGAAATTAATAAAAGATTAATTTAAAAAAAAGGGCTGTAATGGATAACTCCAGTTGGCAAGAAGGTTATTAAATTAGTAAACTGCAATAGCTGGTCATACACTACTTTGTAAAAAAATAAAATAGTAATACAAAATATAATGGATTTAATATACTTTCTCATTGTGTTGTTAATATTTTAATCTTTGCATATGAATCCCGTTTATGAACAATTAAGCTTATCGGGCCTTACAGGCTTCATTTGCTTATCACGTGGTCAAGCCAATTAAGAACACAATGGATCTGCTAAAATACTGATTAATTAGGCTGTGTGTTCTCTTTCTTGCAAATGGTCTGCAATGTATACTGTTACGTCCATAGAGAAAGATAAAACGATCTCTACAAGACATTATGACCAGGGTAAAATCCTAACAGAATTATATACATTGTTGACATCTTATTCTAATACTACCTACTAGAAAGTCTTTCATACTACAGGGAAGTTTCCTGCAAAGCACAGATGTACTGTAGCAGAGCCAATTTCCTTAAAAGCAAAGAATTTGCCATAAGAACAGTTAAATCGCTATTTCAACTCCGCAAATTTCCTGTTAAACACCCACTCAGAAAATTTTCATTAACAATAAATTTATATTTTTGTTCTTTGGAATAAAACGTAGTGTACAAGAACCTATGCACAAACTGTGTCCTTCGATACTTCATAAACATGTTTGTTGCTCGACATCCTCTCCATGAATTTCTGAAATGAAATTGTGAGAGAGTACATTCTCTGCATAGCATTCTACAGTACCTGACACTGTAAAAGAATGCAAAATACACAAAGAATTCATCGCAGGTATGAAATAGAACATTAGTTGAAGTTGTGTGTTACAGTAATTCTTCACAGTTAAGATTCCAGGACCTTGCCTAAAATTTGTATCATCAATGACTCTACAACGGAACATGTAAATAATGCAGACAGTGGCTTGAAGCCTACAACTGATGTGACCATTCACATTTTAGATTGGGACCATGCCATGGCAATGTAAGGCCACGTGAACCGTTCAGTATTTGGACAGTTTTTTACCTCAGTATTTGAAACCAAAACCACGAGTGGAACAGTCACATGAAAAGTATAATAGAAACACGTCATCACTTCTGTATTACTTACCCACTCCTGGTTTTGACTTACAAACACTCAAAGCTTGCATCAGGGCCGTGGAGTCAGTAAGTTACACATCTGATTCAGACTCTTTAATTTCCCTGAATCCGACTCAAAGTCCACCAAAATGGACACCGACTCCACGACTCAAACTCCAGAACGATGGCTGTGAGTCAGTAAGCCAAATACCTGACTCAGACTCTGTCGGAAGCAGCTGGTGTATGCGCTTATAGTGGTTGTGTCTAACAATCACTAAAGGTGAGCCTAACCAAGGTTTTTTCTTTTATGGTTTAATTGGGTAAGACCCTAATCTCTGCACTTTTTGGCTTTCCAGCTCTATCTTCCAGGTTATTTAACATAGCTGCCATTAGACACGTGGAGAACAGAGTCTCAACAGAGACTCAATTTCTCAATCAATTATACACTATAAGTATAATATGTAATTGATTAAAGAGAACCAACCAGCAGGTTTTAGGGCTATAAAGTGAAGCCAAAGCCTTACAGGGCACTGGGATACTAAGTGTAATCAGACTTTACTTCAATGATTACATGTATGATTGCATAGAAAAAGAGTTATCAAACACTGGAAAATCTGTGCAGCACATTAGCATTAGAGGGGCTGGGTTTCTTTGTATTACTGCGCTGTTTGCTCTAAGGCTGGGTTGATACAACCTTTTGTTCCTGTCCGTGGGGATCCTGTTTTTTGCAGGACCACACAGACAGGAACAGTCAGGACCAGATTTTTAAACTACGGATGCAGTTTCTGTGTCTGGATCCTGGATTTTGAGGGATCTGGACACAGAAACAGCTGGGAGGAGCCAAACCCTCCCTCCTCCCTCCCCTCTCACTCCCTCCCTGTCACTATATAGCCGGCACATTAGGTCCGACATTGTGCCATCTATCCTCATGCACACTGTCAGGCATCCTATGTTCCCCAGATCATCCCTCTCTCCCTCCATCCCTTTTATGTCTCTGGCTTCTTCTCTGGCTGTGTGTGATCACAGTGTCACAGTGCCTGCAGGAGATGCTCCATGCAGTCTCTGAAAGACCTGAGCTCAGGGCTCCTCAGTCATTGGTATGTGACTGCCCGATCACAGACAGCCAGAGAATATTAAGTGAGAGTAAAGTCTGAAAAGCTGGAGACAATGCACAATGTCACAGCTAATGTGCCTGCTATATAGTCACAGGGGAGGGAGAAAGGGAGGGTTTGGCTTAGAGCTGACAGGGGAGTAATAAAGAGAAACCCAGCCCCTCATAGTGACGTTCTGCGGCACACTCTGTCCTCTGCTGCACACTTTCTAAGGACTTCTATAACACTTTTCTCTGTAATCATACATACCAGGCTGGGGGATGGTATACCCAAATGGGGAGGCTACTGCATTTCCCACCCTAAGCTTATACTCGAGTCAATAAGTTTTCCCAGTATTTGGTGGTAAAACTAGCAATCTTTGCTTATATTCGGGTTGGCTTATACTTGAGTATATAGGTTAGTTGCTAGACAATACTGGTAGTAGCTTAGTTCTCCTGAAAACAAAAGATTTCAATACACATCAGAAGACTAAAGGGGATGTCACACGCGTCGATATCGCTGTCAATGTCGCTCGTACGTCACGGTTTTTCAGTCGCTCGAGCGACGTAAAAGTGACGCAGGAGCGACATTGAAGCGTGTGACCAAGCGATGCAACCAGCGATATGTCGCTGGTCGCCGATCGCAGGTTTCACTGCCAGATGTAAAACCTGTCGCTCATCACTCAGTAGACCTTGTGCATCGCTGCGTGTGACACTAAACTCAGCGACGTATTTTCTATTTTGACAACGTACAAGCGACTAAATAAAATCGCTCGCAAGATGGCGACATCACCGCATCGCTGGGTCATATTGACACGTGTGACATCTTACCTGCGATAATTCCACATCGCTCAGGCGATTAATAATTTGTGACGCATGAGCGATATCGCGGGCGACATTGACACGTGTGACAGGCCCTTAATTGGTCCCTGCTTGTTTGTGGATCACTGCAAGTTTTTAAAAATGGCACAGGCTCTGTTTCTCTAACAATGATGGTTTCTTTGTTGTCTTTCAATGAAAATTACAGTATTTTTACAGCTGATTAAAAATAGAGATAAAATAAGTGTGTAAAAGGGACCTGGTTTGGAATAATCAACAAATCTTTAAGTGAAAAGTATTGGCAGATATTTTTTTTTCCAAATGTGCAGAAGTCACTCCTCAACCAGAAATTGTGGATCTTGCTCGACACCAGATGTCTGAAACTGGGCTGTGTATGTGGGTCACACATAGAAAAATGTTGAATTTGGAGGGCCGCATTCTTTGAAGGATTAAGTGATATTTTTAGTAATACCATATCATGGTGCTCATCTTGTAGTAATGCCCCCATCTTGGATCATTTCTTATAGTAATGTCATCATCTTGATCCCCATCTTGTAGTAATGTCTCCATTCTGGTTCCCATCTTGTAAAAATGTCCCCATCCTGGTCCCCTGCTTGTAGTAATGTCCCCATCCTGATCCTCTTCTTGTAGTAATGTCCCCATCCTGGTCCCCTGCTTGTAGTAATGTCCCTATCCTGGTCCCTTTTTTTGTAGTAATGTACTCATCCTGATCCCTCCTTTCTAAAAGTAATGTCACAATTTTTTAGTAATGCCCCATTATGATCCCCTTCTAGCAGCAATGGCCCTATCTTGTAGTACTGTCCCCATTCTGATTTGCTTCTAGCAGTAATGGCCCCATCTTGTAGTAATTCAGTAATTCAAAAAGAAGATAGCTCAGTGATTAGATGTTTCAAAAGTTAAATGCCCACTTTATTTTGTTTACATTAAAAAGGATTCACAGTTAAGGCTGTCATCATTGACTTTAGGATAATGCCTAACGGAGTTATCAGTTGTAGTGTGGTAGTGACATGGCCAAAATAAATAGCTGTTGAGCTCCTTGTAGCTTTAAAAACAATCACTTTTCAGAGGAACAGATGTTTTACCTACAATACTGTGCAGCTGACCTGTTTCCCAAAAAATAAGACACTGTCTTATATTACTTTTTGCACCCAAAGTTGCGCTAATTCTTAATTTCAGGGGGTGCCTTATTTCACATTTATTGAACAAATAAAATGAAAATTTTTTATCCCCTTGCAGCCTCCATCATTTCCTTGCAGCCCCTAATCAGTATCCCCATCATCACCTTGCAGCCCTCAATGGTCCGTCACTGTCCCAGTGCCCGAAGCTGCAAGTATTCACGCGCTGCAAGTATTTTGGCGCCACTCCCAACTCCCTGCCTCAGATGCCAAATATGTATGGGTGCCACCCAGCAACCAATCAGAGGCCAGCAGCTACGTCATGCGCAATGTCAGCTGCTGGCCTCTGATTGGCCGCCAGGTGGCAACTGTACATCTAAATCCTACAAGGTCTTGAAGCAATAAACACCTTTACCCTAAAGGCCTTGTAGGATTCATCTTTTAAGTGCAGCAGTGCGGATCATCTATCATCGCATGGTCCCATATAGGAGCATTGTCTTGCCTTTCACGAGGAATGTTGGATCCAGCAGCATCTGTACAAGGCTAATATACCGGTTGTGGGTCTCATAACCAAATGAGGTGAGCAGTGAATGCACTGATTATTTTTGTATTAAAAAGGATAAAAACCCTATTGCGACCTTGTATCCCCCTCTGTTTCCAAAGTGTACATCTACGGCATCTGAGGCAGGGAGTGGCGCATAAATACTTGCAGCAGCGGGCATGCTGCCCTACAAAAAATTGGTATGCCTTATTTTATTTTTTTTTGGGGGGGGGGGGGGGAACATATATTCAGCATCATAATAAACCCCCATAGTATGTTTTATTTTCGGGGGGAAAGAGGAAACAAATTTTGGGGAAACATGGTATTATTATAAAACCTAATTTGCAGACAATTATACCTAGATTTATATACTGGCTTGCCAAAGAATACAAATTTTGGCTTTCAACGTTTGCTGCTTCCTAGTTTCTAGTGGCAATTTCCATTACCTCTAGATTGCTTTGAAGAATGAACTTTACATATGAACTGCAGGAGAATGTGCGCAAGCTGCAGAAATGTTTGCATCAAATCTGCATCCTTTGGTAGAAAATTGCACTAAAATCTGCAATGCAATTTTCCATATTTATGGTGTGATATCAGTGTGTTTTAACATGCATAAATGGTGTGTTTTTCTATCATGTGTCTTTGTTTTGAATTCATTAAATTGCCAGCCTGGCTAACGAATAGAGAGGAGTAAAAAAGAGGAGTGAGACAGAGGAGCGAGACTTTGAAAGTTAACTCTGGGGGCAAGAAATCATTTCAGAACATTTCAGTCAACATGCAGTTTTTTGGTTAAAAACACACCTAATATGCATCAAAAACGAACTGTGTGGGCACTCGTGTATTTGCAGCATTTTTTCACGATTACATTGAGGTCAATGGGTAAAAAATGCTGCAAAAAATGCACCAACAATTGATATGCTGTAGATTGTTGAGCATCAAAATCTGCACCTTTGTGCAAGGAAAAAATAAGCAACATGTGCACAAGGTCAGAATTATCAGACTTTGGTTTCTTAAGGATAGGCATGCAGATTTTTAACAAATCTGCACCAAAAATGCAAAAAAAAACGCACTGTGTACATTATGTAAATAATGACTTATTAGTTTTTCAAGTACTTCAAAGAGAGGTTCAATTGCTGTGAAGCAGTCATCAAGGCACCCAAGAAAGTCCAACAAGTGCCAGGAGTATCTTCAAAAGAAGATTTAAAGACGGCATAGGGTTCCACATCAGCATAGAGTATGCTCAGTAATTTCAGCAGGCAGGTGTCAGTATATCTGCACTCACAGTAAGGCCAGAGACACACAGTGCGAGTTGCATGCAAGATAATCGCACAAGTCTTGCATGCCTCACCCGGCACACCTGGTGGCTCTCTGGACACAATGGTGTCAGCTACATAGAAACATATGCATCTGACACATTCCTGTCTAGAGAGCATGTGGACGTGCCGTGCCACACCGTGTGTCACTGGCCTGAAGCAAAGGCTCTTTAAGGCTGGCATAGTGTCAAAAAGAGTAATAAAAAAGCACCCTCTATTCAATGAAAACAAGGACAGACTGACATTCTGCATAAAGGACATGGACTGAATGGGACTAAGGAAAAAGTTATTTTCTCTGATGAATTCCCCTTCAGACTGTTTGGGACGTCTGCCAGAATGATTGCCTAGAGAAGAAAAGGTAAACCCTACCATAAGTCCTGTGTCATGCCAACAGTAAAGCACTGTGAGACCATTAATGTCCGGGCTTACTTTTCACCCAAGGAACTGGGGTCACTCATTCAATATTCATTGCTATGAATAAAGATTGGTATCTAAAGATCTTCCGGGAACAACTTTTAGTATGATGAACAATGTTTTATCCAGCATGATAGAGAACCATCAAAACAAGATAACAGTAATAACTAAGTGGCTTGGTGAACGAAATATTGACATTTTGGGTCCATGACCCTGAAACTCCCATTCTCAATGACATTGAGAATCTGTGGTCAATACTTAGATGGACAATGGACAGATGAACAAATAAAAGCGATCAACAGTAAAATGACCTATTGTTTAAAGTGTAACCACTGTTTAAATTTTTATTTGATAATAATTTAGCACAAGTGATTTTAATAAACTTTGAATAAACAACCCCCTTGGCCAAACGTATGGAATCACTCGGCTCGGAGGATGTTCATTCAGTTGTTTAATGTAGTAGAGAAAAATCACATCACAGACATGGCACAAAACTTAAGTCATTTCAAATGGCAACTTTATAGCTTTAAGAAACACTTCAAGAAATAAAGATAAAAAATGTGGCAGTCAGTAAGGGTAGTTTTTTTTTCCGACCAAGCAGAGGGAAAAAATGATGGAATCACTCAATTCTGAGGAAAAAATTAAGGAATCATATAAAACAAACACACAAAAGAACACTCCAATATATCACTAGTATTTTGTTGCACCACCTCTAGCTTTTATAACAGCTTGCAGTCTCTGAGGCATGGACTTAATGAGTGACAAACAGTACTCATCATCAATCTGGCTCCAACTTTCTCTGATTGCTGTTGCCAGACCAGCTATGCAGGTTGGAGCCCTGTCATGGACCATTTTCTTCAACTTCCACCAAAGATTTTCAATTGGATTGAGATCCGGACTATTTGCAGGCCATGACATTGACCTTATGGGTCTTCTTTCAAGGAATGTTTTCACAGTTTTTGCTCTATGGCAGGATGCATTATCATCTTGAAAAATGATTTCATCATCCCCAAACATCCTCTCAATTGATGGGATAAGAAAAGTGTCCAAAATATCAATGTAAACTTGGGCATTTATTGAAGATGTAATGACAGACATCTCCCCAGTGCCTATACCTGACATGCAGCCCTATATCATCAATGACTGTGGAAATTTGCATGTTCTCTTTAGGCAGTCACCTTTATAAATCTCATTGGAACGACACTAATCACAAGTTCTAGCATCATCACCTTGCCCAATGCAGATTCGCAAATTCATCACTGAATATGACTTTCCGCTGCACACCAACACCCTCCCCCCGCCCTGTAGCCGCAAGGAGACTCTGCATTTTATTTGCAGCTTTGGTTCCAGACACACCCCTTAAAAGCAGGTTTTAATTGCATTTAGTGGCATATACCCATACACACAAGCATACACTGCGGACAAAAGGCGATTAGAGTAGGACCTGGTAGAATGAGAGACCTTGCCACGGTTACCAGGCTCGGATGTCATGGCCATCACATCAGCTAAGTTCTCATGTTACATAAGCTTTGAGTAGTTTTCTACTGTGTCTTTTGCTCCAGTTCACACGGTGCATTAATACATGTCAGCCATAAGCTTTTTTTCTAGTTAGAATTTCGGATGTTGGCATGCAGCGGATATTTATCTAGTAACGTTTTCTATTTTTCCAGCTAGCACCCAACATAGAGGTGTGCCAGCCATCTTTAATATACACATGAATATGACTTTCATCCAGTCATGCACAATCAACGATTGCTTTTCCTTAGCCCATTGTAACCTTGTTTTTTTCTGTTTAGGTCTTGATGGCTTTTGTTTAGCTTTTCTGTATGTAAATCCTATTTCCTTTAGGTGGTTTCTTACAGTTCGGTCACAGACATTGACTCCAGTTTCCTTCCATTCGTTCCTCATTTGTTTTGTTGTGCATTTCCTATTTTAGAGACATATTGCTTTAAGTTTCTGGTCTTGACACTCTGATGTCTTCCTTGGTCTACCAGTATGTTTGCCTTTAACAACCTAACCATGTTGTTTGTATTTTGTCCAGATTTTAGACATAGCTGACTGTGAACAACCAACATCTTTTGCAACATTGCGTGTTGATTTACCCTTTTTTAAGAGTTTGATAATCCTCTCCTTTGTTTCAATTGACATCTCTCGTGTTGGACCCATGATTCATGTTAGTCCACTTGGTGCAACAGCTCTCCAAGGTGTGATCACTCCTTTTTAGATGCAGACTAATGAGCAGATCTAATTTGATGCAGGTGTTAGTTTTGGGAATGAACATTTACAAAGTGATTCCATATTTTTTTCCTCAGAATTGAGTGATTCCACATTTTTTTTCCCTCTGCTTGTTCTGAAAAAAATTACCCTTACTGACTACCACATTTTTTCTCTTGATTTCTTTTAGTGTTTCTTAAAGCCATAAAGTTGCTAATTGAAATTACTTTAGTTTTGTGCCATATCTGTGATCTGTTTTTTTTTTCTACAACATTAAACAACTGAATGAACATCCTCCAAGCATGGTCATTCCATAATTTTTGCCAGGGGTTGTATACTTCATTAGAAAATTCTGGTTGCAAACAATTCATAATCCTTCTACAAAGTGTCCCCTCTGCATTGTGTGTGAAGCAGACACATGTGTTTTTATCAGTCACAGCCGTCTTCAGTGAATACGGACTTGTAACAATGTATCACTTTAGGCTGGCTCAGAGCAGAGTTGCTAAGCAACATCAGAGTTCAGGATCAGGTCACACTAGTTACTACCAGAAAGATGTCACAATGTCTGTTAACCCCTTGTTTTCTGGCTCCACACAGCTGAGGATCTCTGTTAACCCTTTCTTTGCTATCACATAACACTGCACTAATCCCTATGAGCTGCTGGCCACTCCCAAACAGACAGAAAATGCTGTTTTTCAAAATAGCACAGAAAAATGTTAGAAAATAAGTTATATGGCAGGAAAAATGCTTCATATTAGCTGCAATGTGACCAATCATTAACAACCAGTGCAGTATTGTGTTTTTTTCAATGAAATGACATTTACAGTTTAAATCAGATTTGTGTATTACTTGTATTTAAAAAAAAAAAAAAAAGTTGGCATTTTTTTAAAATTGCATATTTATTAAAATAATACATAATGAATAGGTTGGTCTTGCAATATTCAAGCTGGCCTCTGGGGCTTTTTTCACACTTATACGTCCTGTCTTTTTAGGAACAATTTTCACAATTTATCATCAGAAGCAAGATTACAATGATAGATAAAACCTTTAATACACAACTGATAACACAGATTTCACCATTTCAAATACAGGATGTCACAGCTCCACTAACTCCCCTCCTTCATAATGATCTTTGTAAAGGCTCATCAGATGCTTAAATACAAAAGATAGGGTCAGCGTTTGATGATGGGGGCTAAGGAAGTTTAAGTCTAGTAAAGTTATAGTGGCTAGTGTGAATACTGCTAGATTTCTATTTTTAATTTTTTGAAAAAAAAAAAAAATACTGCTGAAAAAATGAAAAATTATATTTATTACAGGGATTGTGTCACATGAATAAAGTGCATTAGAATCAATAAAACTTGGAATGATACATTTCAGAATGGGCTGTGCTAAAGAAAATTTTTTATTTTTCTCAGATAATCCTATATATGTGTCACCTGCTATGTACTGTGTAATGACCGTGTGATTGTACAGGGACATGGTCTGATCATACCATATCTTCTGTGTTGAGATAATCTTATATATGTGCCCCTGCTATGTACTGTGTAATGGCTGTGTCTAACCATACAGGGTCATGATCTGATCATACCGCAGCTCCTGGGACAGGGATGATGCAAATGGGAGTATATAGACATTACAGCACGGGATCATAGCTGATTATTTCTCAGAAACTCAGGGCATTTCACAGCCTCTTTAAAACATGTTATACCTCACAGAAATAATCAGTTGTGATCACATGCTGTCCTGTCTATATACTGTTGCTCCATCCCCAGGAGATGTGGTATGATCAGACCATGTTCCTGTATGGTCTCACACATCCTTTACACAGTGCGTAGAAGGGACACAAGTATAAGATTATCTCATCACAGGAGATGTGGTATGATCAGACCATGTCCCTGTACGGTCAGACACATCCATTACACAGTACACAGCAGGGGCACATATATAAGATTATCTCATCACAGGAGATGTGGTATGATCAGACCATGTCCCTGTACAGTCAGACACACCTATTACACAGTACATAGAAGGGACACAAGTATAAGATTATTTCAGCACAGGAACATTTTTAACACATCCAATTGTGGAACCTATTATTATTCCAAGATCTATTGATTAACCTGAACTTTGTACGAAAACCCCTTTAACATAATACTATGATTTAAACAAGTCATTTCCTTTAAAGGGAATCTGCAAGCAGATTTTTGCTACCTCATCTACCTCATCTGACAGCAACATAATGTAGGCAAAGAAACCCTGAATCCAATGATGTATCACATAGATTACTGGCTGCAGCAGTTCTGAAGCAATCAAAATATTTAGTTTTAGGAACATAGGAGAGCTTGAAAAGCTGCACTTGTGTAATTCATATTAAACCCTACAAATAATAAACTTTATTGTTAACTTATACAAAACACACCAAACGTGGATAAAAACTAGGTGCACAGGAATAGAGTGAAGGAAGGATGCTTTCCTTGATATATGCCTCCCTCCTTTCACCTGCCTGACAGTGGAGGTATGTTTAGATAGTCTTATGATAGAGTCTCCTCTTCCGTGTGTCTCTCAACTCTTTATTAGCATGTTCCTGTCTGATAACAGACGATACCTACATTAGTATCACACAGATAAAGGGGGTTTTGGGTACTTAGCTTAACAGGGTGGTGTGCTCATCCCTGCACGCCTCTATGCTTTTTAGGGTGCCGTCCTCCGCTGTCAGGCAGGTGAAAGGAGGGAGGCATATATCAAGGAAAGCATCCTTCCTTCACTCTATTCCTGTGCACCTAGTTTTTATCCACGTTTGGTGTGTTTTGTATAAGTTAACAATAAAGTTTATTATTTGTAGGGTTTAATATGAATTACACCTGATTCCAAATCCTGATTTATCTAATTCCTTTGAATTAAACAAGAATATAACTACTATAATACTGCCACTATGTACAAGAATAAAAAAAAAAAAAAAGAGGCGCGCGGGAATGAGCACACCACCCTGTTAAGCTAAGTACCCCCTAAACCCCTTTATCTGTGTGATACTACTGTAGGTATGGTCTGTTATCATCAGACAGGACCATGCTAATTGAGAGTTGAGAGACACACGGAAGAGGGGACTCTATCATAAGACTATCTAAACATACACCAGCTGGGGGAGACTAGCACATTGGAGGCGATACTCTGGTTTTAATACTAGGACACGGAGACAGACCAGTCGGCCAATATACCAAACCCTGAGAGGGTCCTATCCTAAGGGGGGAGCACTACCTCCATACTTCCAGGGTAAGGTCAGGGCAGGACAGGGCCAGTCGTCGACAAGCGGGGGAGCACTACGCTATCTAGGGTGCCGACCTCCGCTGTCAGGCAGGTGAAAGGAGGGAGGCATATCAAGGAAAGCATCCTTCCTTCACTCTATTCCTGTGCACCTAGTTTTTATCCACATTTGGTGTGTTTTGTATAAGTTAACAATAAAGTTTATTATTTGTAGGGTTTAATATGAGTTACACCTGGTTCAAAATCCTGATTTATCTAATTCCTTTGAAAAAAGCTGCACTTGCTCACACCAGGCTCTCAACAGAGATTGTGCATTGACTGTGAAATGTCAATCACAACAGGGGGCATGTTAGACTGCCATGTGCATGACTAAGCAGTCCTGTAATCGAAAACTAAAGGCTTTATCCCCTGGTAATTAAATAAAGCATAGAACAAACAGGTATATGCCTCACCATGCAATTATTTCCTCTTGCTGTTCCACATCTTCAAGACTCAGGTCCACAATGCCATGGCTCTTGGCCATCATACAAGAAAACGTGGGAGGAGTCTTCCTTAAAATCCTTTTTACTTTATTAATCAAATCATTAAAATATGAAAGCCCCCATGATAGCAGAGATGCAGCGTTACTCTCAACGCGTTTCGCCCTTAGTCATTGATCCTGGGTCTCAGCTATCATGGGTGCTTTCATATTTTAATGATTTGATCTAATAAAGTAAAGAGGATTTTAAGGAAGACTCCCACCCATGTTTTCTTCTTGTAAGCCATAGAACAGAGCTTGATAAGAGAGGCACAGCTGATTTTTGCTTGTTTGTTTTTATAACTCCTACAACATGCTGTCCTCAGCTTACATAGAAAAACCTGATAGACTTTAAGGATATTGCAATGATTGAAAACAAGTCTAATTAATAGATGTCCAACTTTGCAATAAAAAAGAGCAATAAACTAAACTGTATTGTCTCAGTGTTAGGTAGTATAGGTCATCCTCAGAGGTCTTGTGCAGACCATGCTTTGATAGGTCTATGATATGGTTTTTAGAGCCTAGACTATTGACAGGTGGCTGATTGGTATATATTTAAAAAGTAACATTTTTAACAAAGGGCCTCCGACAATTGTCTTTTGTTAAAAATCGTAGTCTTTAAATATATTTATAAATATAGTTTAGGGCACCATGTTCTCTTGGTGTGACAGCAAAAACTACCTGGGTAATTGCACAACAACCTGGTATAAAAAAATCCAATCATTCACAACCCATTCAGAAGATACATTCTTGTGTGCATCTTTTGACATCCGGACAATGATTAAGGCTGGGGAATGTGCTAACATTTCCATAGAAACTCCCATACACTACACTGATGAAGGGCAGTCACCCCGAAAAGCAGCGTCTACAGTTTGGGGTTCTGATCTGGCACAAATCCTAAGTCATATTAAAAGGCTTGTTAAAGAGTCGATTATGACTAAGGATTGCTATTTATTGGGTGGCATTAGTTTTTCACTTCCTCACTGAAGTGACAGTTTGCATAGAAAATCCAAGAACTAAACATTAAAAAATAAAAAGGTTTGGTACTGTGTTAGCCAGTTGAGAAAATGTTAATTGCTCTCAGTGTGAGAAACAAGATAAAAATCTTGTGGTTGTGATAACTTTTAATGGCTAACAAAAATTAAATAAATGATGTTATAAGGCGAGCTTTCGAGACGACTCAGGTCTCTTCATCAGGCATGGTATGACAAGATATTGAATGAAACTCACAATATATGCATGCACAACTAAAATGATTGGACATTTGACTGAATAAACATTAAACATTACAAGAACTGGACATTTGGCAAAATAAACAAAGCAGCCTTGGAGAGGATCTTCAATCAGGCAGGCCCAGTGGTCATAAAGTCTCTAGGACACTAATTTATAAGAAAACCTGGTGTCCAAGATTTATATGTCTTTGAACAACATTGTTTAGACGTGGTAATGAGCCATAAAACCATCAGCGATGTTCAGTCTGTTCTGTATACAATTGAAACTTCTAATTAGCTTGGATTCACACACTCTTCGATGCTTTTGGGATTTGAAATTACCCCTCAATATTAAAACCTTCATATGATCAATGTTATGTCCCTGGCCAGAAAAATGCTCAGCTACTGGAAAATTTATTTTTTTGTGTGTAATTGTGTGACGATGAGACCTCATCCTTGCTCTTAGACATTGCCCAGTCTCACCAACATAAAAAGACCACACTGGGCATATGGTGCACATAATTAAATATACCACATTGGAAGAGGAGCATGTGAAAGTCACAGGAATCTTATAATCCTGCTGTGTGTTGGGGATCTGTATCCTGTCTCTGGTCTCTATGTGAGCACAGATCTTGCAGCTCTTCACATTGCATGGATAAGTTCCTTTTGGTGTATCCGAGGGCATCAAACTTCGGACCATGATGTTTCTTAAATTGGGAGGCTGCTTGCAGCACAGCAAGGGAGGGTCTTTGAATATCATCCTTGTGTAGGATGTGATGAATTTTCCTGGCAGTTTTCCTTAGTACCTCAAGCTGTGGGTTGTAGGTCACCACCAGAGGAACACGATGGTTCTCTTCTTTTTCTCTGTATTGGAGCGCTTGACATCTAAGGATCCTTGTGGCTTTAATAATCTGATCCTCAATGGAGGTGGGGTGGTAACCCTGATTTAAAAATGTCTTTTTTAGCTGGTTTAAGTGTTCATCACTTTCCACTGGGTTGGAGCAAATACGGTTATATCTGAGGGCCTGGCTGTAGACAATGGACTTTTTGATGTGTTTCGGGTGGAAACTGTCCCATCTGAGGTATGTGGGACGGTCAATCGGTTTCCGATATACCGATGTCTGGAATGAACCATTTAGAATTTTTAAGTTGGTATCCAGAAAGATGATTTCTGTTTTTCAGTGGTCCAGTGTCAGGTTTATGCTGGGATGAAATTTGTTGAATTTGTCATGGAAATTTATAAATTCATGTTCAGTCTCATTCCAGATTATTAAGATGTCATCAATGAAATGGAAGTACCCCAAGGGTTTGATGGGGCCGGAGGCTAAAAAGTAATTTTCCAGTTTAGCCATGAAGAGGTTGGCATACTGGGGGGCCATTTTGCTTCCCATGGCAGTTCCGCTGCGTTGTAAATACAGACTGAACATCGCTGATGGTTTTATGGCTCATTACCACGTCTAAACAATGTTGTTCAAAGACATGGAAATCTTGGACACCAGGTTTTCTTATAAATTAGTGTCCTAGAGACTTTATGACCACTGGGCCTGCCTGATTGAAGATTCTCTCCAAGGCTGCTTTGTTTATTCAGTCAAATGTCCAATCATTTTAGTTGTGCATGCATATATTTTGAGTTTCATTCAATATCTTGTCATAAAATGCCTGATGAAGAGACCTGAGTCGTCTCGAAAGCTCGCCTTATAACATCATTTATTTAATTTTTGTTAGCCATTAAAAGGTATCACAACCACAAGATTTTTATCTTGTTTCTCACACAGAGCAATCAACATTTTTTAGACTAAAAATGAACATTGAACTTTCTATAAGTTTGATATATTTCCTAATCTAGGTATGAAATATATTTTATTTTGTTACATACACACAGTATACAGACGAGGGTTCATATATTCCTTGAGATATATTCCCCATAAAACACTTCTATTTCCCTTTTGAGAGGTTTGGGAAATATCTTTCCTTTGTTTAGAAAAAAAAAATAGGATGTGTAATCGCATAGTAAACATTAAATATTACAGCTATTTGTCCACTTAATGATGTAGAAAGCAAACATTATATTTTCTTATGCCGTTATTTACCTTTTTATTGTGCTCCCTAAGCTCCTTTATCTTTTGCCAGTTCTAGAATTAAAAAGGGATCACAAACCTGGCTCAGTGATGCTTCTTTGGTTGTCAATTAACTATAAAATATGCAAAAACTGCCTCTTGTTCTTAAGTGAAAGCAGGTGTCTGGTGCCGAGCCTATAGAAAACAAAGGTTTGTTCCACCTCAACTGGTGGGATACATGAGCCTTCCAACTTGGTGAAAGTGAAATTTGGTCAGGATTACCCAATTGGGTCATGTGTTGGACTGGCATTTTTAAAATGTATATTCAGCTATAAAGGAGAACAATGTATTAGGGATTTACTCAAAGATGTTGTCTGGGCTTTTCATAAAATCACTGTGTGTATCTAGGCTCCAACATGTAATTTACACCTTGTCAGAATTTTGCATTGATACCTATACATCAGCATTCAGAATTTAGAGAAGCCCTAGTCCCCGATCAGAGGTGTTTATTTTGGAGCCTGGATGTCACTACGTGTCATTTACACTTAGTCTCCTACAAGCACACCATCCCCTAGACTCCTACAAGCATGCCCCAGCCCCAGTCTCCTACAAGCATGGCCCCGGTCTCCTAAAAGCCCATCCCCCCAGTCCCATACAAGCCCGCCTCCCCCAGTCTCCAATATGACGTACCCCATTCACCTATGTAAACTCTGAACCGCATTACACTGAGTGGTCATCTCCTTTTGTCTGCAACACTGTGCTGAGTCCACAACTGAGTGAATGAGATGACCGTTGAATGCACTGTGCTGCGGTTTGTGCACTCACTTCCTTCCCCCGTGCCCATGCTGTCTCAATGCAGTTCAGAGTTTACATAGGTGAATGGGGCTGGGTGGTCTTACTGGAGACTGAAGGGGCAGGCGGGCTTAGAGGAGACTGGGTGTAAATGACAAGGAGTGACGTTTACACCTAGGCTTCAAAACAAACACGCCCCTGGTAGGAAGCTGAGCTACTCCTCTAAACGCTAAATGCTGATATCTAGATAACAATGCAAAATGCTGATTGACGAGGTGTAAATTATAAACTGTCAGCATTTAGCAGCCTAGATACACACAGAGATTTTATAAAAACTCTGAACAACCCCTTTAAGCACAATGCACAGTCCTAATATTGGTAGTCTGAGCAGGGGAATTAGAACTTTACCCTTTTTGAACAGTAAAATCATACATTATTTTATTAATCTGCACATGATAAATACACTGGACTGAAATCTCTTCTTATGCTAATAATGTAATAAAAATTATAATAAAAACAATGGAGCCATTGTAAAATAGACTGGGGCACAGGGTATCGATATGTTCAGCAGATTCATCATTAACCACACTTTTATGATGCTACTTCACTTTTGTCAAACTGCTCTCATTAGATTGCAGATTCAATTAAGCATCAAATGACTACTGGGCAATATCAGTCAGGAATATTAATAGAAGTGAACTGCACTTAAACCTCAGATCACTCGCCATCATTTTCATCTATACTTTTTACCTTTGACATCTGACCCCTTTATGACAGGAGTTGCCTCTGATCATTTTAGTATTTTAGCTTTGACAGCACTTACGTTTCTCAATAAATGCAGTGAACATAATTTGCAATTTTAAGTCATCCCAGTCTTGACATGGATTGCTTTTAAAGGCTCTTTATGAATCTCAATGTTGTCTTTTGATAAGAAATTTAATTGCATGCGCACCATCTGTCTGTATTGTAATCTCCAATACAGGATATCAGCAGACTGACCTAATTGCAAACCCCTTTCCAAACTACATGCTACACCCTAAATCTAACAACCATCCTGGGAGAACAAAGGCTCTTCTGGAGTGTAGAGAGGAATATACAACAAGCTTTCTGCCAGTATTGAAACTCTCTTTCCCAACATTAGGTGCTGATGCCAAATCCTAGAAACTAAAAGGTAAAATTGTACATTTCTCCTGAAATCATTAAAGAGAATGGGCAAAAAAAAATGAATCCTGTAAGAATCAGGTGTTTTCCTGATCTTCCAAATCAGGAAAAAACCGCAAGTGTGAATGGCCCCTAAGACCTTACAGCTCACAGTCATGTCAGACCAAATGAGAATCATGAGGTCAAAGGAAGAGCCCAAGGAGCTCAGAGACAGAATTGTGGCACAAATTTGACCAAGGTTAAAAATAATTTTTTTGCAGAAGTCAAAAGTTCCTTTGAGCACAGTGGCCTCCATAATCCTTACATGGAAGAAGATTGGGGCCACCAGAAGTCTTCCTAAATCTAGCCGTTCAGCCAAACTGAGCAATCATGGGAGAAGTGCTTTAATGAGTGAGAGAGGTAACTAAGAACCCCAAGATCACTATGGCTGAGCTTCAGAGATGCAGTAGGGAGATGGGAGAAAGTTCCAAAGTCAACTATCACTGCAGTCCTCCAACAGTTGGGCATTTATGGCAGAGTGGCCCAACGGAAGAGTCTCCTCAGTGCAAGACATACAAAAGCCCACATAGAGTTTTCAAAAAAACCACATGATGGACTCCCAGACTATGAGAAATAAGATTCTCTGGTCTGATGAGATGAAGACAGAACTTTTGGTGATAATTCTAAGCAGTATGTGAGGAGAAAACCAGGCACTGCTCATTACCTGCTCAATACAATCCCAACAATGAAACATGGTGATGGCAGCATTATGCAATGGAGGTGTTTTTCAGCTGCAGGGACAGGACAACTGGTTGCAATTAAAGGAAACATGAATGCGGCCAAGTACAGAGATATCCTGGATGAAAACCTCTTCCATAGTGCTCCGGACCTCAGACTTGGCCAAAGGTTCACCTTCCAACAAGACAATGACCCAAAGCACACAGCTAAAATAACAAAGGAGTGGCTTCAGAACAACACTGCCCATTCTTGACTGGCCCAGCCAGAGCCCTGACCTAATCCCCAATTGAGCATCTCTGGAGAGACCTGAAAATGGCTGTCCATCAACATTCACCATCCGTCATCCACCTTGAGATGGTAGAGCGGCTTAGTATACATTTTTTGCAAAAAATGTATCAACTAAATACCCTGTTTTTTACTACTTTAATCAGCAGCACTTGCTTTTCACAATTTTTTTTTTACAACAGCATTTTTACACATTTGTTTGACTGTTTTTTTGTGACTCAGTCCTTTGGTGGTGTGAACACTGTCCTACAGACGTGTTAACTGTGTGCACGGCTCATTAATAATAATAATAATAATACTTTATTTATATAGCGCCAACATATTCCGCAGCGCTTTACAATGTAGGGTTAGAGTACAGAAAATACAGTAAGTAATTACAGTAGAGAACAAATACAGTACAATAATTGGATACAAAACAATAGGCATTGAATCAATGTAAAAAAAATAATAAAAAAAATAAAGCAAGAAATGAAGGTCACCCTGCTCAAAAGAGCTTACAATCTACTACAAGATAGGGGTTGCGCAAGGTGCCGGGGCTTATTGACTGGTGGTCCAGGCATCTTGAGGAAATGGGGCATAGGGCTAAGCTTACATGGATGGTCATTATACAGTCTGTGTAGACCTTTATGGTTTGGTGGAGTTTGTAGAAGAGTAATGTCCAGAGGGGTAGCCCATTCACTGTCTACAGTACAATGGACTTATTAGGGAGTATGATAGGCCGCCTTAAAAAGATGCGTTTTTAGGGATCGTCTGAAGCCATGCAAGTTGTGAATAGTCCTGATTTCTTTGGGTAAAGCATTCCAGAGGTTTGGTGCAGCTCTGGAAAAGTCTTGGAGCCGGGAGTGGGAGGATTGGATTAGTGCAGATGTTAGTCGAAGGTCATTTGAGGAACGTAGAGAGCGGGTGGGGTGATAGACAGAGATGAGGGAGGAGAGGTAGGGGGGGCTGCACTGTGAAGAGCTTTGTGGGTGAGAACAAGCAATTTGAATTTGATCCTGTAATATACGGGCAGCCAGTGCAATGACTGGCACAGAGCAGAGGCATCTGAGTAACGATTGGCCAGATGGGTGATCCTGGCTGCTGCATTAAGGATGGACTGGAGAGGAGAAAGTCTGGTGAGGGGGAGGCCGCTTAATAGAGAGTTGCAATAGTCAAGGCGGGAATGGATTAGGGCCACGGTGAGGGTTTTTGTTGTTTCCAGGGTGAGAAAAAGGCGGACTCTAGAGATATTCTTCAGGTGTAAGCGACAGGAGCGGACGAGAGATTGCGTGTGGGAGGAGAAGGAGAGATCGGTGTCAAACATAACTCCCAGACAGCGAGCCTGCTGCCTAGGCGTTATCGTAGTGCCGCATACTGAGAGAGATGTCCGATTTAGGGAGGTTAGTGGATGGGGGGAGCAGAAGAATTTCAGTTTTGGAAAGGTTTAGTTTCAAATAGAGAGTGGACATGATATTGGATACTGCAGCTAGACAGTCATTGGTGTTCTTTACTACCGCAGGGGTAAGGTCAGGGGCTGAAGTGTATAGTTGTGTGTCATCAGCATAAAGATGGTACTGAAAGCCAACTCTGCTGATGGTCTGTCCAATCGGGGCCGTGTAGAGAGAGAAGAGGAGAGGTCCAAGGACTGACCCCTGAGGGACTCCAATAGTGAGGGGAAGAGGGGAAGAAGTGGAGCCAGCAAAAGATACACTGAAAGAGCGGTCAGAAAGATAGGAGGAAAGCCAGGAGAGAGCAGTGTCCTTTATGCCAATGGAGTGCAGCATAAAGAGTAGGAGCTGATGGTCGACAGTGTCAAAAGCTGCAGAGAGATCAAGGAGAATAAGCAGAGAGTGGTCACCATTACGTTTTGCTGTCAGAAGGTCATTGGTCACTTTGATGAGGGCAGTTTCTGTGGAGTGAAGGGGGCGGAAACCAGACTGTAATGGATCTAGAAGAGAGTGAGCGGAGAGGTAACGGGTGAGACGGGAATAGACCAGGCGCTCCAGGAGTTTAGAGATGAAGGGGAGATTGGAGACTGGTCTGTAGTTATTTGTGCAGGTTGGGTCGAGAGTGGTTTTCTTTAATAATGGAGTAATGATCGAGTGTTTGAAGGAGGAGGGGAAAATGCCAGAAGAGAGGGAGAGATTGAAGATTTTGGTTAGATGAGTGGTGACGACTGGAGAGAGGGACTGGAGCAGGTGTGAGGGAATGGGGTCAGTAGAGCATGTGGTGGGACGAGAGGAAGAAAGGAGCCTGGAGACTACTTCTTCTGTGACTGGGTCAAATGTGGAGAGTGAACCGGAGGAGATGTGGGGAAGAATGGGGGTGTCAGCGCTTGGAGGCTGAGAGCTGATTTCCTGGCGGATGTTGTCTATTTTCTCCATGAAGTAGGAAGCCAGGTCATCAGCACAGAGGTCAGTGATGGGGGCCTGCACTTTCGGACTGAGGAGAGAGTGAAAGGTGTCAAAGAGTTTTTTGGATTGTTGGATAGTGAGGAGACCAGGGTGGTGAAGTAGGTCTGTTTGGCAAGGTGAAGGGCAGAGTTGTAGGTTTTCAGCATGAATTTATAGTGGATAAAGTCTCCTGGTGAGCGAGTTTTCCTCCATAGACGTTCAGCACTCCTGGAGCATCGCTGGAGGAATCGAGTTTGTGGTGTGAGCCAGGGTTGTTTTGTTCTTTGTTTGGAGGTTCTGAGGGTGAGGGGCGCTACTTGGTCCAGGGAGCTTCTGAGAGAGTCATTGTAGTGATTTACTGCCTGAGCTGGAGAGGAGATTGAAGAAATTGGGGACAGAGATGAGATGAGGAAGTCTGTGAGTGCTTGAGGGTTATTGGCCTGTAGATTTCTGGATGTGTGATAGGTAGGATTGGGCTGTGTTGGCCGAGGGTTAGTGAGTGAGAAGGAAAGAATGTTGTGGTCAGAGAGTAGAGTTGAGTTATCCAAGGGGGAGGATGAGCAGAGTCGGGTAAAGACAAGGTCAAGGGTGTTACCGTTTTCGTGTGTCTTAGAGGTTGAGAGCTGTGATAGGCCAAGAGAGGTAGTTAGAGATAGGAGCTGGGATGCAGATGGGGAGATGGGGCTGTTTATGGGAATGTTAAAGTCTCCCAGAATAAGGGTTGGTAAATCTGAGGACATGAAATGCGGGAGCCAAGCGGAGAAATGGTCGAGGAACTGGGTGGGTGACCCTGGGGGGCGGTATATCACTGCTACTTTGAGGGGGAGGGGATGGAATAGCCTAATGGTATGGACCTCAAAAGAAGGGAATGAGAGTGATGGGGCTGGAGGAATGACCTGTAAAGTACATTGTGGGGACAGGAGGAGGCCAACTCCACCGCCACGTCTGTTCCCAGGTCTAGGGGAGTGAGAGAAGTGTAAGCCGCCGTAAGAAATAGCAGCAGGGGAAGCAGTGTCTGAATCCTGGATCCAGGTTTCTGTGAGGGCCAGCAGGTTAAGAGAGTTGGTAAGGAAGTAATTGTGAATGAAGGGAAGTTTGTTGCATACAGACCGTGGATTCCAGAAAGCGCAATTAAAAGAGGGAGATGAAGGTGTGCAGGTGATATTAATAAGGTTAGTGAGGTTTCTGTGTGAGGTGGGAGAGGGGTTGAAGTTAGCAGAGGGTGGACCAGGGTTGGGAGAGATATCACCTGAGAGGAGCAGCAGTAAAAAGAGAAAGAGCAGATAGTTTTTGGAATTAGGACATGATTTATTATGACAAACTTTAGAATATGATGGGCTGAGAGTCTTCAGTAAACTGAAGATGGCATGGGAGCTGTACATAGAGTAGGGCAGAAGTGAGGGGCTGATGTGAATGAGTGGTGATGGAGGGGGGATGGGGTGATAAAAATTGGTGGCAAGAGCACATAAGAAAACAAACAGTGAAATACAAGACATGGTAAAGATTAGCAGTGAATGGAGTTATGCACAGTGTTGGAGTGTCCCTCTATGTCATTGTCTTCCAGCAAGAGCGCATAGAACAATACATATTGAAGTAAAGGACATGGTGATAGGGAAAGGAAAAGAAGTGAAAAAGGTTTTTTTGTTTTTTTTTTTGCCTCCCCTCTCCCTGTTAAATAGAGTGGCTTACCTGACTCCTGCCCTGACTAACTGCCATGAAATAACTGCATCCACTTAGCATTCAATGCCACTTTGCATGAGATGCCACACGTGTCTGACCCCCCACACGTGTACCCCTTAAGACTGAACTAAATATATAGGACACACTACCAGATTCAGGTGAGGGGGAATGTGGGAGGGAGCATGGTATCAGGTAATTAACATCTATGAGAAACAGCAGGGGTGAAAGGATGAAAGGCCACAGACATTAGGCAAGGCTTCCTCTACACTATAACACCTCCAACGAGATAAAATTTACAAATGTGGCAAATTGTCATATACTGGTGAGAGGAATGCATACAGGCATACAGAGGACACAGGAAACATTGCAATAAGTGCAGTGTTGGAATATTACCATGAGACTATGATTCAAGCTGACATGGCTATGGAGATCATTGCAGCAGTCACAGGTATATTTAACATGCACTGGTACAATGGGTTGAGAAAGTAGATGACAGCAAGCAGTGTTGGAATATTACCATGAGACTATGATTCAAGCTGACATGGCTATGGAGATCATTGCAGCAGTCACAGGTATATTTAAAATGCACTGGTACAATGGGTTGAGAAAGTAGATGACAGCAAGCAGTGTTGGAATATTACCATGAGACTATGATTCAAGCTGTTTAGTTTTTGTCTAAATTGTTTCTTGATTCTGCAAGAAAGGGGAGTTTCCCACTCTAACCCTTGATCCCTGTGCATAAAAAGCAGTCTTCTGTTGTCAGTCCAAGTCAGTCATTGGACCTCTCTGGATCCTGCTCATTTAGGTACCAATACACATGGTCAGGTTTTAACCCCTTCATGACCTTGCCATTTTTTGCAATTCTGACCAGTGTTCCTTTATGAGGTTATAACTCGGGAACGCTTCAACGGATCCTAGCGATTCTGAGATTGTTTTTTCGTGACATCTTGGGCTTCATGTTAGTATTAAATTTAGGTCGATAATTTTTGCGTTCATTTGTGAAAAAATCCAAAATATGGCAAAAATTTTGAAAATTTTGCAATTTTCAAATTTTGAATTTTTCTTCTGGTAAACCAGAGAGGTATGTGACACAAAATAGTTATGAAATAATATTTCCCACATGTCTACTTTACATCAGCACAATTTTGGAAAAAAAAAAAAAATTTTGTTAGGAAGTTATAAGGGTTCAAAGTTCATGAGCAATTTTTCATTTTTCCACCAAAATTTACAAAACCATTTTTTTTAGTGACCACATCCCATTTGAAGTCCCTTTGAGGGTTTACATGACAGAAAACACCCAAAAGTGACACCATTCCAAAAACTGCACCCCTCAAGCTACTCAAAACTACATTCAAGAAGATTATTAACCCTTCAGGTGCTTCACAGGAACTAAGCAAATTGGAAACAAAAAAATGGATATTTTAATTTTTCTAACAAAAATGTTCTTTTATCCTCAATTTTTTCATTTTCACATGGGCAACAAGATAAAATGGATCCTAAAATTTGTTGGGCAATTTCTCCTGAGTATATCGATACCACATATGTGATCATAAACCACGGTTTGGGCGCACGGCAGGGCTCTGAAGGGAAAGAGCGCAATTTGACTTTTGGAGCTAATTTTCCATTCAAAAAGTGAAATGGCGCTCCTTCATTTCTGAGCCCTGCCGCGCGCCAAAACAGTGGTTTATGACCACATATGAGGTATCTGTGTACTCAGGAGAAATTGCCCAACAAATTTTAGGATGAATTTTATCCTGTTACCCATGTGAAAATGAAAGAATTGAGGCTAAAAACATTTTTGTGAAAAAAAAGTACTTTTTCCATATTCACAGATCAATTTGTAAAGCATGTGGGGGTTCAATATGCTCACCACTCATCTAGATAAGTTCCCTGGGGGGTCTAGTTTCCAAAATGGGGTCACTTGTGGGGGAGCTCCAAAGTTTAGGCACACAGGGGCTCTCCAAACGCGACATGGTGTCCGCTAACAATTTGAATGGAAAATCACCTCAAATTGTTAGCGGACACCATATCGCATTTGGAGAGCCCCTGTGTGCCTAAACATTGGGGCTCCACCACAAGTGACCCCATTTTGTAAACTAGACCCCCCAGGGAACATATCTAGATGCATTGTGAGCACTTTGAACCCGCAGGTGCTTCACAAATTGATCCGTAAAAATTAAAAAGTACTTTTTTTCCACAAAAAGTATTTTTTTTCATTTTCATGAATTAATTTGTGAAGAGCCTGGGGGTTCAATATGCTCACCACCCATCTAGATATGTTCCCTGGGGGGTCTAGTTTCCAAAATGGGGTCACTTGTGGGGGAGCTCCAAAGTTTAGGCACACAGGGGCTCTCCAAACGCGACATGGTGTCCGCTAACAATTTGAATGGAAAATCACCTCAAATTGTTAGCGGACACCATATCGCATTTGGAGAGCCCCTGTGTGCCTAAACATTGGGGCTCCACCACAAGTGACCCCATTTTGTAAACTAGACCCCCCAGGGAACATATCTAGATGCATTGTGAGCACTTTGAACCCGCAGGTGCTTCACAAATTGATCCGTAAAAATTAAAAAGTACTTTTTTTCCACAAAAAGTATTTTTTTTCATTTTCATGAATTAATTTGTGAAGAGCCTGGGGGTTCAATATGCTCACCACCCATCTAGATATGTTCCCTGGGGGGTCTAGTTTCCAAAATGGGGTCACTTGTGGGGGAGCTCCAAAGTTTAGGCACACAGGGGCTCACCAAACGCGACATGGTGTCCGCTAACAATTTGAATGGAAAATCAGCTCAAATTGTTAGCGGACACCATGTCGCATTTGGAGAGCTCCTGTGTGCCTAAACATTTGAACTCCCCCACAAGTGACCCCATTTTGGAAACTAGACCCCCCAGGGAACATATCTAGATGCACAGTGAGCACTTTGAACCCCCAGGTGCTTCACAAATTGATCCGTACAAATTAAAAAAGAAAATTTGTGTGAAAAAAAAGTATTTTTACCTTATTACGGATCAGTTTGTGAAGCACCTGGGGATTCAATGTGCTCACTATGCATCTAGATAGGTTCCTTGGGGGGTCTAGTTTCCAAAATGGGGTCACTTGTGGGGGAGCTCCAATGTTTAGGCACACAGGGGCTCTCCATACGCAACCTGGTGTTTGCCAACAATTGGAATGGTTAGCGGACACCAGGTCGCGTATGGAGAGCCCCTGTGTGCCTAAACATTTGCGCTCCCCACAAGTGACCCCATTTTGGAAACTAGACCCCCCAGGGAACATATCTAGATGCACAGTGAGCACTTTGAACCCCCATGTGCTTCACAAATTGAGACGTATAAATGAATAAAGAAACTTTTTGTGAAAAAACATACTAGTCTAGTAGTTAAAATTCGCAGCATAGGGGACCCAATACATTTGGGTCTCTCCATGCTGAGGATTCCAGCCCCCTAGCTGCCATGTTGTATCTGGCTGGCAACCAAAAATACGGCAAAGCTCCATGTCATTTTATTTGTAGAATTTAAAAAAAAAATGACATGGGGCTCTGCCATATTTTTGGTCTAGCCAGGTACAACTTGGCAGCTACGGACTGCCACCAGCCCCCAGCTGCCTCATTGTACCTGGCTGGAACCAAAAATACAGCGAAGCCTATTTTTTTTTTATTTATTTCTAGAATTATTTCTAGAAAAAAAATGACACAGGGCTCCGCCATATTTTTGGTCCAGCCAGGTACAACTTGGCAGCTACGGACTGCCACCAGCCACCAGCTGCCTCGTCATACCTGGCTGGAACCAAAAATACAGCCAGGTACAACTAGGCAGCTGGGGGCTGGAATCCTCAGCATAGAGAGGCCCAAGCGTTCTGGGCCCCACATGCTGCGAATTGCAGCCCGCAGTCGCCCCAGAAAATGGCGCATTCATTGAAGCACCATTTTCTGGCTCTTCCAGTTGCCCTGGTACCGGTGGCTAACTGGGTAATAAAGGGGTTAATGCCAGCTTTTTATTGGCAGCTGGCACTAAGCCCGAGATTCATAATATAGGGCCAATGTTAGACCCGCCATTAGGAATCTCTAGAACGGTAAATAGTCAATAAATACACACAGAGAAAAATCTTTTTATTTGAAAAAAAAACAGACACAATTCGGACTCCATCTTTATTATAAAAAGATCCGACGTAGTCCACAACGAAGGTCCCACGACGCCCGATCGCTCCGACGTAGTCCACAACGAAGGTCCCACGCCGCTCGATCGCCTTTGCTTTCAGATCGCTACTCTGGAGCCCAACCCGCCAGCATGGTGATCGAGCTGCAGAAAGTGATCTGACACCCCGGGCGCAGTGACCCACTATGTGCATCACTGCACCTGGGCTGCCAGATCGCTTTCCGCAGCTCGATCCCCATGCATGGGGATCGAGCTGCGGAAAGCGATCTGGCAGCACAGGCGCATTGACCCACTATGTGCATCACTGCGTCCGGGCTGTCAGATCGCTTTCTGCAGCTCGATGCCCATGCAGGGAGATCGGGATCCTCAGGATCTAGCTGTAGAAAGTGATCTGGCAGCTTTAGCACAGAGCTGTCAGATCCGGAGGCGGTGAAGAGGAGGAGGAGGAGCGGGACGCAGTGGAGACAGAGCGGCCGCCGGAGGGGTGAGTGGGAGAGGCGATCGCCACTCCGGTGATCGGGGGGGCAGGAAGGGGGAAGAGGGGGGGTGACAGGAGAAGTAGGGGGGCACTTAGGAGGAAGCGGGGGCAGGCAAGGAGGAAGTGGGGGCAGGCAGGAGGAGGCGGGCGGCAGGAAGAGGAAGCGGGCGGCAGGGACAGGAAGCAGGCGGCAGGAAAAGGAAGTGGGGGGGGTAAGAAAGATGAAGAGGGGGCAGGAAAGAGGTGGGGGGCAGGGGGGCAGTTAGAGGATGACAGGGGAGAAGATTGGAGGGTAGGGATAGCAGCGGCAGGCAGGGAAGCATTACAGGCGCGGTGATTTTCACTTTCACTTTTGAGTGCCAATCACCGCGCCTGTAGCCGGGGGGGGGGGGGGGTGGGGGTGGGGGCAAATCGACCCCCCTGGGGTGTTGTACAACTCCCCATGTACCTGCAGGCCGAGTGACAGGTCAGTGACACCCTCACTCGACCTGCAGGAGCCCGATCATTCCATGGCCCAGGGGGTGGGCCAAGGGTCTGGAAGGGGTTAAATACATCAGATAGGGACTGCTCTGATACTGGGTTACCTTGAAGTGGTAGTGCGGCTTAGTATACATTTTTTTAAAAAACGTATCAACTAAATACCCTGTTTTTTTACTACTTTTTCAGCAGCACTTGTGGAGCCCACTGGGACAGGGTACTGGGTACCGGATCGGGGTATATGCTGGGGATGTCATGGCAGTCTTGGTCTGGACTGTGTCCTGAGCCCACAAGTAATGGGGGGAATATTTACAGGGGAGTTTGTCGTGACGCCACCCACGGGTTGTGGTCAGGGCGACCACCGCTGCTGCAGAACCTCCGGGGATGATGTTTAGCAGCCGGTGATGTAACGGCTCTCCACAGGTAGAGCTCGCTTCCCCGGGGCAGTGGTAGTAATAGTCTATGGATGTTGCAGGATAGGGATAGCAGTGGAAGTGATAGCTGCTTGTGAGGGAGCGTGGGGTTTGAGTGCAAGGATCACACAGACTCACGGTTTTGTCGTTTTCCAAGTCTTTACTGCAGATGTTCTTTAGCAGAGTACTGTCCATGGAGTCTGTATCGAGGCCGGGTTGCTCCCACCCTGACCTCAGCTTCCTACTCCTGCGCCTTGTGTGTGGCCCTGCTGCTGCTTTAGCTGAGCTGATGGCCCTGTCTCTCCTCACAGGTACCCCTTTGCTAGGCAACTTGAGTCTTTCCGTGTGCTTCTGACCCTGCCGTGTTGCTTCGCTGAGGTACAGTGTAGATCTATAACCTCCACTATCTCGGTGTTTACTGTGCTGCGTGTGTCAGTCACAGTTTCGGATCCGGTACCCGGTCTGTGCGCTCCTCTGGGGCGAGTTTTGAGGTGACTCAATCTCCCAGATGTGTTCCTCTGCTTCTTGTACTCCTCTCCTCAGACGCTGGCTAGGCCTGGAATTGGGAAGCAGACTGTGGAGAAGCCTAATGCAGCCTCTTTACACCACAGCCTTCCTTTCTCAGTTCTCTCAGGAACTGAACTAACTACTGACTCCAGAATATATAAGGGAGCTGCTTTAGCTCCCCCTTCTGGCCCAAAGGTGCTAGTGCAGTGTCAGGTGTTGTGTGGGGAGTGAATCCTTGTTGTTGTTTCTGTGGCACTTAACCCCTGGGGTGCCACCACTTGCTTTTCACTGTTTTTTGTTTGTTTTTTTAAAACAGAGTATTTTTACACGTATGTTTGACTGTTTTTTTTGTGATTCAACATTCACCATCCAACCTGACGGAACTGGAGAAAATCTGTAAGGAAGAATGGTAGAGGATCCCCAAATCCAGGTGGGAAAAACTTGTTGCATCATTCCCAAGAAGGCTCATGGCTCTACTAGCTCAAGAGAGTGCTTCTACTCAATACTGAGCAAAGGGTCTTAATACTTATTGACAATGTGATATTTCAGGGTTTTGTTTTTTTTAATAAATTTGCACAAATATCTACATTTTGGTTTTTTTTTTCAGTCAAGATGGGCTGCAGAGTATACATTAGTGAGAAAAAAATATAACTTTGTTGAATTTACCAAATGGCTGAAACAGAGTGAAAAATTTAAAGGGGTCTGAACACTTTCCGTACCCATTGTAGATCCATAACCTTTTTAAATGAATAGAGGGTGTAGTTGCAGTACTTAAAGAAATGACGGAGCTGCTGCCATAAGTAAAAATGTAGTGGCCAACCTCTTTAACAGAACATATGGATAACCTATCCACAGAAAGGGCCATCAATATCAGACTGGTGAGAGTCTTGAAACTCTGCATTCCCATCAATCTCTTATTTGCACTAGCAGCTTCTAGATGAAAATGCTTTAAACAGAATTGCAAAGCCCAGCTCCATTCAATGTGTTGTGACCACTGGGGATTGCGGCACATCACCTCCTATTATTATGATAAGCTGTCAATATGTTGTACCAAGGAAATAAGGAAATCCCTTTAGAGGGAACCAATCCCCGTGATCTAGTGCAATGCAGCAGGTGATTGACGTGTGCAGCATGACATCACTTTTTTTTCTTTTTTTTTTTTATTACTCCCCTGTGGGCTTGGCCTTTGGATGTAAGCCAATGCCCCCTCCCTTTCATCCAGCCTTTCATTTTACTTTCATTATCATGCTGCTGGAGGACAGTGAAAATAAAATAAACTCTGGATGGAGAAGTGGGATTCGGCTGACAGTCAAAGGAAAAGTCCACAGGGGAGTAATAAAAAAAAAAACAAATAGTGATGTCATGCTGCACAGATCAATCGCCTGATGCATAGCCCTAAATCCTGGTGGTCGGTTCTCTTTAAGTCAAACTTTACTAGCCTACTTTTCATTAAGGAAATGTGGTCTTCAATTATTCTCATCTAGAAAAGTGGCAAAAGACAAAAGAGGATAAAGGCGTCAATTTAGCATATCTTCATTATGTAATTTTCTGACACACAAACTGTGTTGGTCAAAAGTGTTTCAACTTTTATTGTGTTTTGCCAATCCTAATGGTTTAAAAAAAAAAATGAAAATGAGTGGCTTTAGGCTAAAACCAATCATGTTCCCCAAAATTTGCAAAATTCACTTAATAGAATGCACCTCTTAAAGAGGACCTGTCACCTCACTATACATGTTAATCTAATTGCAGCACTGAATGCAACATGTCTGCTGCATTCAGGCAAGGGGTCCCCCATGTCTCTAGCCCCCCTGTACCCCGAGAAGATTGAATTAAAAAACTTACAATGTGGAGCCAAAGAGGTGGGGTTTAGTGGCTGGAGCCAGTACTCGTCACAGGGCAATTTCACGCCCCCTGTATGCATTATCCTCTCTCCAGTCACTCATGGTCTCCCTCTCTTGAATCTGCTGCATGAGAAGCATGCCCCACCTTCTGCAGTGACATCAGCTCCTTTACCCGCCCTGCTCCATGTTATCCATGGTGCAGGGCGGGCAAAAGCGGTGGTGTCATTGCAGGAGGCAGAGCAACCAGCCTCCTGCGGTGACATCACCACCTTTCCCTGCCCTGCTCTGTCGATAACATGGAGCAGGGCGGGTAAAGGAGCTGATGTCAATGCAGGAGGCGGGGCAGGTGTCTAGCTTCTCATGCAGCAGGCTCAGGAGAGGGAGACCATGAGTGACAGAAGGGAGGCGGCGGAGGGAGGATAATACATACAGGGGGCGTGAAATTGCCCTGTGAAGAGAAGTGGCTCCAGCTACTAAACCCCACCTCTTTGGCTCCATATTGTAAGTTTTTTAATTCAATTATCTCGGGGTACAGGGGGGCTAGAGACATGGGGGACCCCTTTCCTGAATGCAGCAGACATGCTGCATTCAGTGCTGCAATTAGATCAGCATGTATGGGGGGTCCTCTTTAATGACTTTGACACGTCTTATTCCAACTGACTCTCTTTAAGACTGGCATATGAAATGCCATGTTAAATAGCTAATGTCATAAAAGACCTAACTGACTCAAAGCCACCTACATGGGGGACATGTCTGGACCTGAATAAGAGTAGACATTTGACGTTGAGAGCTCCTGCTCCCAAAAATCTAATTAGCCATAAAAATAGCTCTTGAGGATCGCAAATGAGGAAGAAGAGACCCCAAAAGCCACTAATGGATACAATAAAAGAAAGGAGGGGGAACAAGAGGCGCAATAGTGCCCTATCACTTGCGACACTGAATATGAAGGTGGTTAGTAAGATTGCACTCACCTATACCAGTTGTGATACCCACAACAGGTTAGAAGGCGTATGGTAATAATACCCTGATGGCTGCTGCTGGACTTCCACCGACACCTCCCCGTGTGTTCTTTGGAGTGAGTGGACCTGGCAGCGCGGACTGTTAAACACCTTTCCTTCCCAAAAACTAATGGATACAGGGGCATCAACCGCCCTCACCCTGGACTCCTACCTAACAAAGGAGAGCCAGGCCGCTTCTGATGCCGCGTGGCCTGTGAAATCTCTGGACACTTACCTGCCACTCAATGCTTCCCTGGCTCCCGGACTCGACTTCCACGGTACGTCCACCCCGCTGCCCGGGACCCAACAGTTGACCAACTCTTATTTGGAGACTATGTAATGTTGTCCCACAGTAACCATTTGATGCTTCTCTGCCAATGTTTATATCTGTTACTTATGTTACAATGTATGTACTAATGTGTTCCCCCTTCAAGTGCCTATCCACTACATGCAGGCTCACAAAGTTGCATACCTAGGTCACATACATACAATTAACTATACAAGACCAATTCACGATACCCTCATTAATAGCCCAATTAAATGCTCAGACTACACCTCTATTTTATAATGGTTAGACTCTTCTCACTCAATGAGAAAGGCTTAAATTCTGTTATAAAGAGACGATTAACCCTCCAAGAGTTACGCAAGTCCAAGAAAGATATTGTCTTCCTACAGGAGACATACCTCTCGGACAATGGATCCTTTACATTTTCACAATACTCGTTCCCCGGGCATTTTCTGTTACAACAACAAATAAGACAGCTGGGGTGGCAGTTGATTTTCTGTCATAGCCCTTTGTAGGTGAACAAAACAGAAATAGACCCCCCAAGGCCATTATATTATCATACATGGGAACATATGAATGGCACCAATCCTATTAGGGTACCTTTACATGCCGCAACTTTTGTTGGCGATCGGAGGCAACCTAACGTGAACGTGCACATATTTCATGGTTGCCACCGAACGCCGAAGGCGCACTTACACGCCGCAATTTCGCCCTCAACCTAAGGTGATGTGTCGTTCCGGAAGTTCCCACACCAACAGTGGGAAAAATCCGGTTGACTCCTGACGCCGCTTCACACGCCACAATCCTCAAAGGAATGTGGGCATACATGTTCAGCGCCGCAAGAACATAGGCGTGACAGACTTGTGTATTCCGCGCCCCAAACACACTGATTAGACAACGCAATAGTGTCATGATTGGCCAGCCTGCGCAGGAAGGCTGGCTATTACATGACGCCATTGCAATTGTGTAGTGTGAATGGACAGCTCTTCACATATGTCACCCTGTGAAGGGACAGCCAATGTAAACAGTAGCCACCACGAACCATCACTGAGGGGGGTGGTCTCCAGCACTCTGTGGCACGCCTCCGGGAAATCAGTAGGCGATGCTGATTCCATCCCTATCGCCCCTTCACAAGCCAAAAGCAGCGAATTTCCCCTTCATGGTTGCCTCTGGTTTTGGAGCAGTGCTCTGAAATCGTAACCGGGTGCAACTTTCAAAAACACCACAGGATTCCCCAAATACACGCCGCAATTTCATAGCAATTTCACAACAACAGTGACGGGGCTCCTGATTGCCTCTCAGTTTTCACACCGCAATTGTGGCGTGTAAAGGTACCTTTAGGTAATCTGTATGCACCTAACCAGGACCACATAAAATTTGTGGACTCAGTCCTCACCCGCCTACTTCAAGGAACAGGCCAGCTGACAGCAGCGAGTTAGTTTTGGGTTAAAGTGACGTGGTTCACAGCAGTTTCAGTTCATGCTGTGAAGAACGAACTTTGCTGAGGATCGTGGAGGATTTGTGTGGGAGTAATAAAGATGGGAAAAGAGGAATGTATAGTAGGGTCAAGGTAAGGGGAATAAGCTGCTCAACCACAATTGCTCACGGCTCCTTGGCTTCCAGGTGAAGTGGATTGGCTGCCACTGGTTAACATGAATAGAATATTTTTCCTGGAGCCAGACTCAAGTTATTCAGATCCTTCTTTATTCGGTGTGAATTTTATAAAAACATCACACAATCCCACATGGGGGAGCAGAAACACCAGACGCGTTTCGGGGGAACTCCCTTAATCGTTAGTGAATATAAAAATGACAAACACACATATATATACACAATCTAAAAACCTCACACCTGTATCACATTAGATTAGATCGGTTAACCCTTGCCTGCCTTAAAAGCACACATTAATCCCAATTCATTATTCAGTGAAAACCCAGGAAACTAACAAGATAAACTTATCATATAATGTACATAGGTACAGAATAAATTCATACAAATTTTCATGTTATAAAGAAATTAATATCAGTCAGTGATTCTATGAATGCGTCATTTTCTGGGGCGCCTACAGGTTGCAATTCGCAGCCTGTGGGGACGAGAATGCTTGGGTTTCTCCATGCTAAGGATTCCAGTCCCAAGCTGCCTAGTTGTACCTGGCTGACCACCAAAAATACAGCAAAGCCCATGTAAATTTTTTTTTTTTTAATTATTTCAAGTACTAATTAAAAAAGGGCTCCCCTGTATTTTTCACTACCAACCAGGTAAAAAAGGCAAAAGCATGGCAAAAACGCAGTAAGGCTGCCTTCACATTTGCGTATGGGAAGGCAGCGTATGCTGCGTTCCCATACGCCAGGGGTGGGGAACGCCAGGCCTCAAGGGCCGCACACAGTGCAGGTTTTCATGATTTCCTTAGTATTGCACAGAGTCTGGAATCATCACCAGTACTGGTGATTATACTATCACCTGTGCAATACTGAGGAAATCATGAAAACCTGCACTGTGTGCGGCCCTCGAGGCCTGGAGTTCCCCACCCCTGCCATACGCAGTCAAACGCATGCGCACTGCGTTCCTATGTTTAACATAGGAACGCATAGTGCCTGCGTTTGCTGCGTTCGGGTGCGGATACGGATGATATCTGCTCCCTCCAGGGTCTCCCGTCCGCACCCGGGACGCAGCATGTTGCATTTTTTTGTGCGCTCGGGGACCTTGGAAAATCAGCAAGCTTCCCCAAGCGCACAAAAAATGCATTGGTGTCAATGGGTCCGCAATGGGAGAAACAGCTGATGTGACAGCTGTTTGAATCTTCCCGCGCCAACATCTCCTCTCGGTGTCGGCGCGGGAGATTCAAACAGCTGTCAGATCAGCTGTTTCTCCCCGCTGACATGTCCCGGAACTTACCGGCGACGAGGAGGAGGAGAT
The DNA here is from genome assembly GCA_033576535.1 of Allobates femoralis. Taxonomy (NCBI): domain Eukaryota; kingdom Metazoa; phylum Chordata; class Amphibia; order Anura; family Aromobatidae; genus Allobates; species Allobates femoralis. The sequence goes on from JARQOC010000001.1 coordinate 276,006,779, forward strand.
CTCCGCCGCTGATCTCCGCCTCTGGCCCGCCCCCGGACAACGCCGATTGGCTGGCCGGGCTCCACAGTGATGTGTCCGCAGGCGGACATTCTCCGCTGCGGACACATCAAAAAGACACTGCTTTTGACTACGTTTGTGTCTGCATGCCATCAGCATGCAGACACAAACGCTAATGTGAAGGTAGCCTAAGACATCACCAATTTATCTGTATGGATCTTGAAACATGGTGAGGATTTTTTATGTCAAAAATCCGCAGCACACATTCTACAAAGGCACATAGCCAAAGAGTGAGTCAGGTTTACAGAAAAAGGATTCAAAGACACAATAGAGATATAGTTCTGATATGGTTCTACAAATTTGCTCGAATTATAGCTTAGATATGGATATTTAAATGTGCAGAAATCCACTGAACACAATCTGCAGCAGAATATGTATGGAACACTTGCAGATTTTGCTGTGGAATCCAAACAAAAGTAGTGTTAAGATCCAAACTATGTACACTTGGAGTTGGCCCTTCCCTGATCACACCTCTCTACAAGGGAATCTTGTCAGCAAGTTTTTGTTATGTAAGCGGAGAGCACCATGCTGCAGGGTTTAAAAAATAAACTGTGCTTCTCTTATCAGGGCCTGTGCAATTGTTTACCTAATCTTACAGCTTTGTTACCCCTGTGATTAACATTACAGGACTAGAAAGTCACACACATGGCAGTCTGACACCTCATAGTCAATGCATAATCCCCTCTTGAGAGGCTGGTGTAGGCAGAGGCAGCTCTCCCAGCTCTGCTTTGTTCCTGAAACTAAATGCTGATTGTGTCAGAACGGTTTCAGCCAGTAATCTATGCGATACATCACTGGATTCAGTGTTTCTTTGCCTACATTATGTTGCTGTCAGTTAAGGTAGCAAAAACCTGCTGACAGATTCCTTTTAATGGGTACATGGAAAAGAAGATTAAGCAAGTACAAGGCGCCTGAAAAAAAATTAAAAACTCCAATACCAAATATGAGAAACTGGTATGAAACAGACTGTGTCCAATAGGATTTATAAACTCCTTCCTATCAATGAAGAGGTGTCTGACTCTTTTACTGGATACCTTGAGCTATAATTCATACATGTATTCAGAAAATATTACCCAACTTCAGCTATAAAAATACTCGTTCAAGTTAATTCAAACAACAAAAAAGAATAAGAAAATGAATGAAACCAACTCCTTAATGTAACTTACTTAATAACTATGTTTATCACATCCTGCGGCAATAAAATATATGGTATTAAACATGTATGCTGGCATGGTGAGATTATTACAGGTTCAGCCACAGACCTATCGCACCAGTGTAATTGTGTTCTATAAATCACACTAGATATTTGAATTCTAGCAGGAGGGAAGTCTTTTTTACCTACTTTACAATCCTATTTTAACAACCAAGAAGTTGAAAGTCGAACAGCGAGAACATAGGTATTATTTTTTGACAGAACTGAAAATGATCTGCAGCATAAATCCCTACATATGAATACATCAGAGTTAAGACCAGCTTATAAGTTTAATAAAAGAGGAAGGGGGGATCATATACTCTTGCAAAGCTTTCCAGGAAGCACAGTGTCCTGTGAAAGGATTTAAAATATCCAGGTAATTGCATTGCCATGGAATATGGAATATGCTACCGGATGACGCGTTGAACATGCAAGCTGGTAGAAAGTGCTACCGCTTTAGAAAACAAATGCAGGTAGTAGTATACATTATTTTTTGCATATAGAAAAAAATAAATATCCAGTGATGAAGAACTAAATCTTGGTGGACATTTCTGTATCTCCCAACATCTAAGAAACGGTTAAAACCAGTCACAGCAGTGGAATATGCTGATAATATTAATTAATTGCAAACACAAATATGAGAGAAAGCACCAACGCACAGAAAGAAAAAAAAGACCGATGGAGGAGGTCTGTGTTAGTTGGCTTACTTCCTAGAATGTAATCCAGAATAGTCAGCAACTGTGTAGGTAGTTAATTATACTGCGCAGGAATGCATCACTCCACACTCCTAAAAATAAGAAGCGCTTTCCTCCTGGTCCTATCCAGTTTGTCTGTAAGGTTACAGGCATTGGAGGACAATGATGATGTGCCCTTTACAGACATCCCGATCATCAGTCAGAGCCCGGTTAAGGGATAGCGATCGAGGATTTTACACAGGGATGGCGTGTAGGTCAGGACAGCCAACTGTGGGAATGTCATCCATTGCTCATGTGAATGTAACATAACATTACTCAGACATTTACTAATGCAATTACTCTATTTCAAGATAAAGAAAGCAGCAGAGCAATACACAGCATCTATTAATATGCCAGCTGTTTGTAACATACATTACTTCCTAGCATGTGGCTGGAACAATTGATATATGTATGATAATTATGCATAATGATGTTAAAAGAATAATTAACTGCAGCCATATGATTAACTATTCCCATAAGACTTTCACGGAGCAAAATCTACATCCTAAACTAGGACTGTACAGGGAAAACAGTAAGACAGCGCAGAACCTCAGCAAAGGGCTAATGAAGGCTAATCCGCTGATTTAGAATGCAAATTAGGGCTTCATCCTCATTTCCCTGCATATAAAAATAAAGTGTACAGTATATCATGTGGATCATTTACTGAAGGCTATTAAAAGGACACAGTCTCACAACTTCAAGCATAGACTATGACAACATCAGGTTTCTGCCTTTACAGCCGTAGATAAAAGCACGGAGACATATGAGAAACACACAGCACTGACTACACGGAGCTGAGGGTGACATTGTGGATGGAGAATATGTGTCATTTATGACAAATTGAAATCACGGGATGCTGCCTTGTCTGTAGAAAAAAGCTGGGATAAGTTAAAAAAAAATTTAGCTCTCAAGAATGGATGATATCTCTTACCCATGCTAATCTGTAAGGCTGGCTCTAATGGACGTGTCACGAGTGTGTCGCATCCAGCTACAACCTTTGTGGTTTCACGGATTAGAAGGTTACGGTGATTAGCAAATCGCAAGCATCTGTTAGGTGATTAACATGAGAGGAGTGGATTTATCTTAATTTGGTGTTGAAGGGGTTAAGTGTTACTTTTTGATTCTGCTGAGATTCTATACAGCTCTAATCTCACCTGCTACACCTTGCTGCCACTCTCTTTAATTATTTAAACTCACTTCTTACTTTCCCATACGCCAGTTATAGTCCTTCTATTCTGACCTCCCAGGTGAAATTGTCCTTGTGAAAGCTGTGGAGTTCCGTTTTGCCGTTTGATTCCCGTTTGTCTCTCTCAATGTGAAGTATTATTGCAATAGTAAAACTTGCTGCCCTATTCACTAGCTAGGGCTAGCCCAGAGTCGGCCAAGGCTTGGGCACGTAATCGCGCAAGAATAGTCTAGAGATTATAGGGAGTGCAGGGGTCAGCCTCAGGTGAGTGTTTAGGAGTCGTCCCTCTTTCTATTGTCATTGTTCCACTTTTATCTTTTCTCTGGTGTTTCCCTTTTTTTGCACTGCACACCGTACATCTCCTTGCTCTGTCATGACAATGCACAATCAATATATTCATCTAAATAGCCATGATTTAATACATTTGGTCACAGTACTAAATGTTTGGCTGACTTCCGTTTTTATATGCATTGAGAGTGCACCATACTCCACATGGCTCCATAATATATGCCAAAGAGTGAGAAAACACCTAGGCCCGATTAGCTAAAACTAGCATTATTCATGAGGGGGCAAGGTGGAGTGCGAGGTACCTGGTTTAGTAAGACACCTGCTTATGAACCAGGAAAAGTGCCAAGTGGAGTGCACCTGACCCTAAATCTTAATCAAGTCCCTGATAAGGACTAGAGAAAGACATGGTGTAAAGAAACACCACTGTTCATCATAAATTAGATAAGCTGTGCCATCATGCCATTGTTTTGCTGGTGTCCAACTCTAGCTTCATCCATTTTGGCAAAGCTGGGAGAAACTGGCATGAAAACGCCAACAGCTGCAAAATCCTTGTGTAATTCTGGGTTGTGTAAATATTCAAAGCAATTTACATCAGAATTTGGGTGTAATCACTTTCATGAATAGGGGCCTTCGCATCAGTATTAACTTTCTTTGCATTTAGAGGATTCTTGGCCAAAATGTAATATGTTTTCCACTTCATGAACAAGTATGCAAGTCTAAACGTACAAAGGAAGATTAAAAGAAAATATTTTTATTCAACTACTTTAAAAGGTCACTATAAGTAGGTTGCAACTTTGACATTTTAAATGGATTTAGTACAGGCTAAATTATAAACTTTGTGACTTGCTAGAGGGCAATACATTGTGTTCTACATCTTTCAAAAATAGTTTTTTTTCCATGAAGAGAATCTGAGAAAATTAGTTACAATGTATTTTGAAATTAGTATGTATTTACAAGAAGCATTAACTCCATTTAAAGGAGCTTTCAGAGATCAAAAACAACTTAAATCACTCAACTGTTAAAACCACCGATGCACCAACTCCTGGAGCTATGAAGTTCCATCCAGTGGTGGGATTCAAATTTTTAACAACATGTTTTGTTTTTATTTGTAAACCACACCCATTTTAAAACTATACCTCATTTGGATACCACACCCATTTTGTTGCCACACCCATTTTCACACACTTTTCTCAACCACAACATACAAATAACATTAACTAAAAGTGAAAGACCTTTCCCCTTTTTACCCCTTCTATACCTTCATTGAGTGCCTCCTGATGAGTACCAGATGTTCGAGTCACTGACAGTCACTTCTTTGCTTGGCTTATTGTATTAAAGGGTTTTTCTAAAATGATTGAAAATTTTCACTAAAGTAACCCTGCTCAAAATGGTATGGACGAGCTCCCATCTATCATTCACCTCAACTGTCTGCTGCATCCAATCTCTGGCATAGCAGCCTCAGGACAAATAAGAGCAAGTAACCGCTAAGGCCAAGGGTTGACTGGAGAAGTCAGGATATCACTCAATACAGGTAAAAAGCTTCTTCACTGCAAGACAACCTCTATAATGTCCCTAATCTGTCTATTAGAAAAAAGCCTCCTTACCTCCCAGATGGGCACAGCTCCAAGTGATGCAGTCTATCTGCCGACAGTCACATGACATAATAATGTTGTGAGATTGCAGTGCTTAGAGTGGAGCCCCCTTAGGAGGCAAGTATGACTTTTTTTCACATCATACATTAGAAGCATTGAAAAAGAGGTTATGCACTCATGACCCTTTTTCTTGCCTTTTGATTCACTGCATGCCGACCATCACTTACTCTTTTTCCCGCCTTCTGATCCACTGCATGCCGGCCCTCACTGACCCTTTTTTTTTTTTTAACCTATGACCCACTGCATAACGGCCCACATTGACCCTTTTTCTGCTTACTGACTCACTGCATAGTGGCCCTCACTCAGGAAAGAAATAGAAATAGATTGTCAGCACTTCCTAAACTGAAACTATGTACTGATGCAATACTGAACATAATATAAATATATCAAAAAGATAGTTGCACTCAAACAAAGAAAGCTAAGAGAACTAGAGAAAAGACTGTGTTCACTGTTCACATTCATCAAACAAACCTGCAATACTGCTGAAGAAACATAAAAAATTGGAAATGATTTTTGGAAAAAATCTGAGATACTTAGTAAATAAAGATGACCAAATTTATATGAGCCCAATTACCTTGTCACAGTGTAGCTCACGATTGGGTCCTACTCTAATAAAATGCCTTTCTTTGTTTCAAAAACTGACCTCCTATATATGGACTAGAAACCGATGTGCTACACAAACCATTAAAACCACCTAAGGTATAATGAGAGGAGTGCCAGACAAAGGAAATGACTCCTTATCACATATAAATAGATTATCTGCATTTACCCACTGACCCTTTTCCTTGTCTCCTGTCCCACTACATGCACACTTTCATTGACCCTTTTTTTTTGCCTTCTGACCCACTGCATAACGGCCCTCACTGAGGAGTCACTAACTGAATCAGCAAGAGCCATCATGGGGTGATCAGGAAACAATATCAAGAGTAAATGTAAATGAAAAAACAACAAAGGCCAGAACCAGGTGGTGGGTCAGGAGGACACTTGGTGGGAAAGTGGATGGAGGAAGCATCTGGCTGGTGGACAGAACATATGATAGGATATGACAGGCACTGGATGACCTAATGTGTGGACGTAGATGGTGGCACAATATGGGAGGTGAGGACAGTAATTACAATACTAGGAGCAGCTATGTGAGCAGAAACCCGAGTAATACACCAGACAGCGGTGAATGAGGCCAGGGGGCTTCTCTAGTGGGGCTCACCTTGTTTCTGAGGCAATGCATGCAAATGAGTGCACAGCCATACATATCTGTGCAGAGCCATACTGACCACTGGAGAGCTGACAGAGGTGTGACAACCTGTGCATAGCTGTGCAGACTTGTACAAGCCTGTGCAGACCTGTGCAGGGGAATGCAGAGCTATACAGTGCTGTGCTTACCTGTGCAGAGCCATACAAAAATGTACAGACCAACGCAGTGCTGTGCAGATCCAATATTATATGACTGGCCCTCAGGACTCACACTCAGCTCCTGCAGCGCCCACACTACAGCTTCAGTCTCTGTAGCACCAGAATTAGGAAACACTAGACAGGAGAAGTGGGGCCACAGTGCGGCTCCACCTCCTCAGTCATTTGTCAATGATACAAGATGCTTGGGAACAAATGGTGTACAACAGTCCGTGCTGCCAGGATTACTCCAGTAATGTCCTGATGGCTGCTGCTGGACTTCCACCGGCCACTCCCACGTGGAGATGAAACAAGATGCTTGGGAACATGTCCCGATGGCTGCTGCTGGACTTCCACCGGCCACTCCCACGTGGAGATGAAACAAGATGCTTGGGAACAAGCATCTTGTTTCATCTCCACGTGGGAGTGGCCGGTGGAAGTCCAGCAGCAGCCATCAGGACATTACTGACAAGCCTTCAAACTAGTTGTGGGTCTCGCAACTGGACTAGGTGAGTGGATTTAATTTCTCACCACTTCACAAGCAAGTGTCTAGTGATAAGGGCACTATTGCGCCTCTTGTCCCCCCCCCCTTTTTATTTGTCAATGATAGGCCATTTTAACTGTTGCAGTGCATAGCTTTGTGACCAGCAATACATTTGAACTCAATGTGCATCCTAAGAATCAGATCGGGCCACTGGTCCTTGCCAGTTCGCCGAACCGGCTGTAATTTTAACAACCAGTTCCCATGAGCCAGTAAGAAAGTGTTGTATCCCACTCCTGCTTAAGATATGTGCACACATTCATTTTGGACAGAGATTGTTTTCGCTACGTTTTACAGTACAAACACAGTGGATGGATTTATAGAAATCCCATGTCTACTGTGCTTTTCATCACAGCGTAAAATAGCATGCAGGGTTGTTTTCTGAGCCACAAAATGTCAATTTATGCTTGCAGAGTCATGAGTGTTCTCAGTGGGAGAACGCAGAGAAAATACACTGTGCCCTCAACAGTAGTGTGCCCAGATCGTGGGCACTAAAAGTCTTTGCAGGAGAAGAGATGCTGCATCCAGGGTGCAGTGGCTACGGATTGTGGGCATGTAACCTTACACACGCATATGAAGAGCACGGATACTGAGATCTTTAAGGGTATGTGCCCACAGGACGTTTTTGCTACTTTTTTCCAGCGGTTTCTGCATGCAGAAAACCATTGGTTTTATGGTAATGAATGCTAATTTGTTCCTGTGGTTTTGATTCCCAGCAAAACCAATGTGTTTCACAAAAACGCTGTGCCCACACATTGGTTTTGCAAGTGTCAAGAACTGTCAAATACCTGTGCTTTTGGTGCGGATGGTAAAGAATTGACATGTTAATTATTTTCCTGCGTTTTTGCAAAAGTCAATGGAAAAAACGCAGGAAAAACGCACAAAAAACACGCAATAAACACAGACAAGATCATAGCTAATGTCCTGTCAAGGACTCTAGGATCCTTAGGTTTTGCTGTGTTCAGGACTGCTTAAAATACGTCCTGTGGGCACATACCCTTACTAACCAGTGAAATCAACAAGCCAATGCAACGCAACATTCATGATGCAACACTGTCATATACATGCAAGCTCTGGTTTCATGTGTATTATCATGTATCCTAAGAAGAAATGAAGGACATTGACTTGCTGGCAGGGGCGTAATGATCGCAGTCACAGGTGTCGTGGTTGCAACGGGGCCTGAACGTAAAGGGGCCCATGCCACCTGCCACCCCCTGTGGCCGCCGATCCCAGCATCTAATTCACAAGGAAGTTTGTCCCCACGCCGCTTTAGGGCCAGTGTGTCAAGGAGGGGAGCCTCCTGCTTCCTACTGCTGCCACCCTGCCCCTTGCTAGCTCTTACCAGCCAGCCTGGCTGTCCTTGTGTTTTCCACTGTGGAATGCTTATAGCAGGCTGGTGCCGCCTCCTCCACACTAGGAGTAGGCAGCACTTCCTGCTTTATGCATTTGACAGTGGAACGCACACCGACACCACCTCCTCCTGAGTCGTCTGTTCAGTTTTTGCAAGGAGACCGGAGTAGCAGGGGAATTGGGAGAGGTAAGTAGACATTTTTTTTTAAATAAGTGAGTGCATGGTGGCAAGAGAATTATGGGGGGGAGGGTGGTGCATTCAACTGTATGGAGAGTTATGAGGCTGCACTATATAGAAAGATATGAGGCTGTATATATAAGGCTGCACTACATAGAGATACGAGGCTGCACTATATAGGCTGAACTATATGAAGAGGTTTGAGGCTACACTATATGGAGAACTGAGACTGCATTATACTGTATAGAAAGCTATGAGACTGCATTATACAATACAGAGGGATGTGAGGATGCAATGTACTATAAATGGTGGGATGTGAGGTTGCAATATACCATATGGAGGGATGTTAGACTGCATTATACTATATGGAGGACTATGAGGCCGCATTATACTATATGGAGGATAATGGGGGTGCATTATAATAATTGGATGACTATGGGGGCTACCTTATGAATGGGGGACTATGAGATGCATTATAATACATAGAGGACTATGGGGGTACATTGTAATATATGGAGGAATGTTGGGATGCATTATAATAATTGGAGGACTATGGTGGTGGGAGGAGGAAGACCATATAAACCATTATGGGGGGGGACATATATCTTACGATAAGGGCCATATTCCAGGAGGACCACCATATATAGCAGGATGAGGGACATAAACACATAATTAAAAGAAAGATGGGTCAATATAATAATAATAATATTAATAATAAAGCTTTATTTATATAGCGCCAACATATTCCACAGCGCTTTACAATGTAGGGTTAGAGTACAGAAAATATACAGTAAGTAATTAGAGTAGAGAACAAATAAAGTACAATAATTGGATACAAAACAATAGGCATAGAATCAATGTGAAAAAAAATACAATAAATAAAGCAAAAAATGAATGTGACCCTGCTCAAAGGAGCTTACAATCTACAACGGGATAGGGGTTGCACAAGGTGCAGGGGCTTATTGCACTGATGGTCCAAGCATCTTGAGGAAATGGGGCATAGGGCTAAGCTTACATGGATGGTCATTATACAGTCTGTGTAGACCTTTATGGTTTGGTTGAGTTTGTAGAAGAGTAATGTCCAGAGGAATAGCCCATTCACTGTCTACAGTACAATGGAGTTCTATTAGGGAGTATGATAGGCCGCCTTTGTGCGTCTTTAAAGTATTTAGAATGTTACACAGCACCCATACATCTGACCAACGTGTGCGTGGGGAGGGCAGGTTAAATTTTGTACCGGGGCCCACCAGACTCTAGTTGCGCCACTGCTTTTTGGCCCCTGCTATAGCTTGTACCTGTATCGGTATCCTGTAGATCTTGCTGTAGATTGTAGATCTTGCTTTATGTTTGGGATTATAGTCTTATTGGAAGATAAATCTCCATCCCAGTCTCAGGTCTTTTGCAGACTCCAACAGGTTTTCTTCCAGAATCTGTCCTGTATTTGACTCCGTCCATCTTTCCATCAATTTTATCCATCTTCCCGGTCCCTGCTGAAGAAAAGCAGGCCCAAACAATGATGCTGCCACCACCATGTTTGACAGTGGGGATGGTGTTTAGAGGGTGATGAGCTGTGTTGCTTTTACGACAAGCATATCATTTTGCATTGTGGACAAAAAGTTTGATTTTGGTTTCATCTGACCAGAGCACCTTATTCCACATGTTTGGTGTGTCTCCCAGGTGGCTTGTAGCAAACTTTAAACGAGAATTTTTATGGATATCTTTGAGAAATGGCTTTCTTCTTGCCACTCTTCCATAAATGCCAGATTTGTGCAGTGTACAACTGATTGTTGTCCTATGGACAGACTCTTCCACCTCAGCTGTAGATCTCTGCAGTTCAACCAGAGTGATCATGGGTCTTTTGGCTGCATCTCTGATCAGTCTTGTCCATGTTCGAGATGAAAGTTTAGAGGGACAGCCGGGTCTTGGTAGATTTGCAGTGGTCTTATACACTTTCAATTTCAATATGATCGCTTGCACAGTGCTCCTTGAGATGTTTAAAACTTGGGAAATCTTTTTGCATCCAAATCCGGCTTTAAACTTCGCCACAACAGTATCTCGGACCTGCCTGGTGTGTTCCTTGGTCTTCATGATGCTCTCTGCACTTGAAACAGAACCCTGAGACTCATAAGTTGAAGAAAAAAGCAGCACTCACCGGTTTCTTTATGCTGTTTTATGCTACTTTAATTTTCAAAAAAACAATTACAGTCTCTACTAAGAAAATATGTAGAAGACGGCACTATAGGGCAAAAAAGTGCTGAAAAACTCTTCCCAGAGCTTCCTACCAGAGCCCACTGGTGTCATTTACCAAAAATACACAAGAGCACAATATCTCCACCAGGCAGACCAACAGTGTCAGGAACAGGTTCCCTAACAGAACCATTATCCCAATTTATGGATTGGATTCTGAGACCATTACTGAAGCAAATCCACGTGTATGTAAAAGATAATGGGGATTTTGTAAATATCATTGAAAATCTAGAATGGCAGGAAGGATTCAAACTAGTATCCATTGATATTGAAAGTTTTTATACACGTATTCCTCAATCCTTAGCTGTTGAAATCATTAAGAAAATAATGAATGCAAATGGGCAAGATAGATTTTGTAGCAGATTCGCTAGATTTCATCTTACAACACAAGGCATTTAGTTTTCTAGACAACTGGTATTTACAAAGCGAGGGTACAGCGATGGTACGCCCGTCGCTTGTACCCTTGCTAATTTATTCCTAGGATATTTTGAAGATTACATGATTTATTCTTTATCAAATCCCTTTTTAAAACATATCAAGACATATCTAAGATTTGTGGACGATGTCTTAATAGTCTGGGATGGCTCTGAAATAGAGTTTTCCAATTTTGTGACATACCTGAATACTGAAAATAATTGTAACATGTTCTTTACATCAGTGTTTGAAGACTAAAGCTTAAATTTCTTGGATGTAAATTTACAAATTGTAGAGGGAAAATTAATAAGGTCTGTATACAAGAAACCGACAGTTACAAATACTTTTCTGCATTTCAATAGCGCACACCCAATACATACAAAAAAATCTATGCCTTTCAGTCAATTTATTAGGTTAAAAAGAATAAATAATGACGAAGAAATTCTAAAAAAACAAGCTGATGGTTTAGAACAGAGCTTTAACAACAGAGGGTACCCGGTGCAAGTTGATAAAAAAAAGCCAGAGAAAAAGCGATGGTTCATAAAGCCAGGTATTAAAAAAAAACCTGAAATTGATTAAGAATCACAGAAAAGATTTACCTTCACCTTTAAATTCAACAAAATGTATGACAAAATAAAAAGTGTGATATATAGACACTGGCATGTAATAGAAACTGATAAAGACTAGAGACGAGCGAGTACTAAAATGCTCGGGTGTTCGATGCTCGGGCCGAGAATCCCAAGATACTCGTGTACTCGGCCCGAGCCCAATGTAAGTCAATTAGTGACAGGCTCTGCCCACAGACTTCTGGCTATAAAACGAGTGTTTCTGGGAAAGGACGGAAGGGTGAGCTTTTTTAAATCATCGCAGCAAACAACACCTTGCTGTGCCCCCCAGAGGGACCCTAACAATCAATCTGCTCTCTGTGAGGTGCCAGCTCACTGTGTGCACTGAAGGGAGCAGTGTATTTGTGTCAGATTGCTAATTATTAGTGAAGAGTCCGAGCATCTCGGGGGTACTCGGTGCTCGCCGAGCCTCCCGAGTACCGAGATACTCGTGCGAGTAACGAGTAGCGCCGAGCATGCTCGCTCATCACTATTAAAGACCTAAGTTTAATGAATATAGGACCTCCACTTGTCACATACAAAAGAAGTCAAAATTTGAGAGATTTGATAGTTAACTGTATAAAAGCAGATAAAAAGACAAAAAGTTGGCTAGATGAAAAAAGACCAATCGGGAATTATACGTGTAAGAATTGTAAATTTTGCATGTATTATATAACCGATAATCGATCCACATTGGCAATAAATCACATAGTAAGGACCTATATTTCTTGCAAAATGAAATGGGCTGTGTATGCTATTTTTTGTCCATGCAAAAGATATTACATAGGGAAGACCATTCGCCCCATGTGGGTAAGATTTAAAGAACATTTCAAATCAATATCAACAGGAAAGGATGTACACATCTTATAAGTCACATAAAAGAAGTTCATAATGGGGACCCTAGATGTCTGTCTTTTATAGGTTTGTAACAAGTGTCACCATCTTTTAGATGAGGAGACACAAATAAAATCCTCTTGCAAAAAGAAGCAAGATGGATAATTGTACTTAGAGCCCAAGGAGCAGCAGGTTTAAATCAAAAAAGTCACTTGGCAGTCTTTCTGTAAAATAATATGATATAATGTAATATGTTTTTTCTGACACTGTTTCCCTTCGTTGGCCTAAGCTCTGTGTAGAGTCCTCCAGATCCGATTTCTGTCGGGTCCGGGATGATCCGGCACCATAGGCTCCTACTACAGAGAGCACCGGATTGCACCAGATGCAACCACTGTAAAATAATATGATACATTGTAATATGTTTTCTGGCAATGTTTCCTTTCACTGGCCTAAAGCTCTGTATAGCGCCTTCCGGATCCGATTTTCCGCCGGGTTCGGAATAACTTAGCGCCACAGACTCCTATTAAAGAGCGCCGGACCGCACCGGACGCAATCGCATCTGGGGAGATGCGGGGCAATCCGATTCTTCAATTTCGGATAAACCCGATGCTTGCATAAAGCAGGATTATGAGTCTGAGAATGATAAGGGGCATAGAAAAATTCCTTCAAAAGGAGGTTTTGTAAAAATAGAAGGTTATAACAGTGCCAATGTTAAAATACAGAAGAAAAAAAAAGAAGAAACAACTAGGTAATGAAATGACTGACTTTTTGTGGAAAATATTAGCCAATTTGCGTGATAATAAGAACAAAAATCTGGGTTATATATATTCATATACATAAATATGAAAATGTTAATATATTTCTTAATAATTAAAAAACTAGATTAAATCCTAATTATAATGTTGAGACTTAATAATCCCCAAAACCCTATGTTTTAACAGCAAAAAACAGGGGGATTAGGGTATATATACCCATATACCGTATATACTCGCGTATAAGCCGAGTTTTTCAGCCCAAAAATTGGGCTGAAAAGTTACCCCCTCGGCTTATACGTGAGTCACTACACGGGCGCCCCCCCCCCAGAGGTATACAGGCCCCCCCATCAGTATACAGGCCCCCCCCCCATGCTCCGTAAACCTGTAAAGGAAGATGATTATACTTATCACTGTCCTCTGCATCGCGCTCCTCCATCTGCATCGCGCTCCTCCATCTTCCGGCTTCCTGTCGGCGCCGACAATGACGTCATTGGGCGCAGAACACAGGAAGTCGGAAGCCGGTGAATGAAGATGGAGGAGCGCGATGCAGATGGAGGAGCGCGATGCAGAGCGGGGACGGCAGCAGGACAGTGATAAGTATAATCATCTTCCTTTACAGGTTTACGGAGCATGGGGGGGGCCTGTATACCTCGGGCTGCTGCTGTATATACCCTGGGGCTGCTGCTGTATATACCATGGGGCTGCTGCTGTATATACCCTGGGGCTGCTGCTGTATATACCATGGGGCTGCTGCTGTATATACCCTGGGGCTGCTGCTGTATATACCATGGGGCTGCTGCTGTATACACCCTGGGGCTGCTGCTGTATACACCCTGGGGCTGCTGCTGTATATACCCTGGGAAGGCTGCTGTAACACTGCTGGGGCCTGTATATACCACTGGGGAGGCTGCTGTATACCACACTGCTGGGGGCTGTATACTACCACTGGGGAGGCCTGTATACCATCGGGGGGGTCTGTATACCACACTGCTGGGGGCTGTATACCTGTGCTGGGGTCCACCCTCGGCTTATACACGAGTCAATAGTTTTTCCCAGATTTTGGGGGCAAAAGTAGGGGGGTCGGCTTATACACGGGTCGGCTTATACACGAGTATATACGGTATTTGTTTAATCTAAAAATTGAATATATCACTTATGTAAGATCAATGTTTTTCTATTGTTTTGCCTGCTATTTTCTTTTGCTATTTTTGTCAGGATGTTAACACTGACATAAGCTTGTTGCTGATATTAAATCTCCTGTTTGCCCTCTTTGTATTGATAACATGTATTTTTAAATTGCACTTTATATGGGCGGTGACGATGAGCAGATCCACCCTATATTACAAGGGATCTGATGACACATGCTGAGCACAGACATGTAGAAGCGGAATCACCGTGAAACGGTGCCGTCGTCCACTCCTCCACACCCTCCCTGTGTATGTCACCCACCTGGAATAGGTGAATAAAAAGAGCATAAAGAAACCGGTGAGTGCGGCTTTTTTCTTCAACTTGTGATGTTTGCTGGACTATATTTGGCTGAGCAATACCGGTGGTAAGTGTAACCAGATTAGGCTGAAGTGTGTGGTCAGTAGTGTCCGGTAAGGATGCCTTCACACTGCGGCATGATCCGGTCCGGGGCTGTCCGGGATAATCCTGACAGCCGCGGACTGGATCAGCACACAGACATGGAGGGTTAATATGCCCACCGGTCCAGTGTGCAGCGCATGCAGCTGCAGTCACTGACAGGTCAGGACCGCGGTGCCGCGGTCCTGACTTTTCAGCAGCGGGAACTGCGTGCGGCTGCAAACCGGACTGGAGAGCATATTAGCCCTCCATTTATGTGTGCTGATCCAGTCCGCGGCTGTCATGGTCATCCCGGACAGCCCCGGACCGGATCACGCCGCAGTGTGAAGGCACCCTACTACTCTCTTTTTTGTTTGAACCCTGAGACTATCACAGAGCGGGTGCATTTATACAGAGACTTGATTACACACAGGTGGATTCTATTTATCATTACCAGTCATTTAGGACAACATTGGATCATTCAGAGAACCTCACCGAACTTCTGTAGTGAGTTTGCTGCACTGAAAGTAAAGGGGCCAAATAATATTGCACACCCCACTTTTCAGTTTTTTATTTGTTAAAAAAGTTTAAAATATCCAATATATTTCATTCCACTTCACAATTGTATCCTACTTGTTGATTCTTCACAAATAAATTAGAATTTTATATCTTTATGTTTGAAGCCTGAAATGTGGCAAAAGGTTGAAAAGTTCAAGGAAGCCGAATACTTTCACAAGGCACTGTATATATACACATAATGTGGTATAGCGTTCACGGACTGGGTCGGGTTCACTCACTTGGCAGCAATATTTAAACACAGCGACAGTCTCTCCATTTAATTAAAAGCCATGTTGGTTTATTATGTCAGCATAAACCACCTTCCAGCACTTAAACAGGAGCCTTTCTTCGGTTCACAGGTACATACCTCCCAGTATACAGTCTGTTGAACGTCACAGGTTCAGATACACTTCTGCCTGTGCAAAACACACTGGCCATGCACAATGCCACCACTCACTACATCACATTATATATATAGCTCTGGAAAAAAATAAGAGGCCACTGCAAATTTTTCAGTTTCTCTGATTTTTTTTCTATATAAGTATATTTTTGAGTAAGATGACATTGTTCTTTTATTCTATAACTACTGACAACATGTCTCCGAAATGCAAAGCTAAACAATTTGTATTTATTTGAAGCAAACGAGAAATCTTCAAAATAATAATAAACAGAATAGTGCTTTGAGACTTCAAATAATGCAAAGAAAACAAGTTCCTATTCATTTAGAAGCCACAATACTAATGTTTAACTCAAGAAGAGTTCAGAAATCAATATTTGGTGGAATAACCATGGTCTGGAGGTTGGGCTGGCCATGACAGGGTCTTAGGTCAATCAATGTGTGGATGAAGGCACACCACATGGCCAGCCCAATCTTCAGACCTTAACCCCATTGAAACCCTTTGGAATGTAATCAAGAGGAAATGGATAGTTACAAGCCATCAAAGAAGAACTGCTTAAATTTTTGTGCCAGGAGTGGCATAAGCACCCAAAAGCAGTGTGAACGACTGGTGGAAAGCATGCCAAGACGCATGAAAGCTGTGATTAAAAATCATGGTTATTCCACCAAATATTGATTTCTGAACTCTTCCTGAGTTAAAATATTTGTATTGTTATTTCTAAATTAATACTTGTTTTCTTTGCATGATTTGAGGTCTGAAAGCACTGTACTGCTTATGTATTATATTTAGAAGCTTTCTCATTTGCTGCAAACAAATACAAAATTTTTAGCTTAGAATTTCGGAGACATGTTGTCAGTAGTTTCTAGAATAAAAGAATAATGTCATTTGCTACCCAAATTGTAATTTCTAATTCAGCCTAAATAATAATGCAAGCATTAGTGATTTTACACCACTGCTTAGAAGCTCTCATTGATTCCAATCACTATGTTAGAACAGAATATAAAGCAGGACACATAGCCATGGGATATTTATCTAGTCATAAAGTGACTGAATAAAAGGGCAACTGACATTCTAAAAAAGCTTCAGACTCACATAGTCATAGGATACTGCTATAGTGATAGAAATGTGGATTACTAAATAAAAGTTACTCCCTAAAGAGAAATAGCAGCTGTTGTAAAGGAAAAACATAAGGTTCAGTGAGAAGGCAGATGACCTGGTGTAATCAAGTGCAGAATCTAGTACAAAGTGACTTCAAGGTTAGGATAATGGATAGACGTCTATGCCAGCAGTGTATATCTGTACATATGCCAAAAGCCTGATAGAAATATATCAAATAGTGTAGAATGTGTTACTGTAAACCAAGAAATTCTATAATCCATTCTGAAGGGTTACACTGATGCATTATCTTCTGTTATACAAGCTCTGGTAGGAGAGCAGGCTGTGCCAATTAAGGTATGAAGTTAGTGATCACATTGTACCTATTGTTTTTTCTCCATCACTGATTTTTTTATTTGCTATATAAAAATATACCAATTCTATGTAACGTATTATAAGATGCACTTTTGTTCCTCCAAATTGTGGGGGGTGCGGCTTACAACGATGAAGAATGCAGTATATGTTCCATTTTGGAGTAGTCCTCAGGTGGCTGCGATCCCTCCATCTTTCATTAAAGCATAGCTTGGAGTTGCAAGATTACTTAATTCTAAAACAATTCTTAGGAAAATGTAATTTAAAGCGGTTGTCACTTTATAAAAGCTTTCATAAATGTGCAGTAAATATTATAAAATAATTTATTTATAGTGTTACTAGAAGACCTCCTGTGTGCAGATTTGTAAAGAGCCACCCCCTTGTTTAGTACACTCTTCTATAACATGGTGATTCCAACCTGAACAATGCAGCTTACATGGCGGTATGTGACAGGCACGACAGCAGAATCTAGTAAAACCTCCACACATGGGGAAACCAGCGCATGCGCAGCACTGTGTGAAGCGTTTTTCAGTTGAGTCTGCTGACAGATGTCTTGAGTCTCCTCTGTTACCGCCATATTTAAAGTGAGAGCACTTTGCAGTCTATCTAAAGCTATGTTCACATGTTCTGTTTTTTGTGAGTTTTTCACATCAATTTTTGTAGCCAAAACCCGGAGTTAATAAATACAGAATTGGTGACACGTTTCTATTATACCTTTCCTCAGATTACAAGCCAAACCCAGGAGCAGACAAATCAAAGGAAAAGTATGATAGAAGCACGTCACCACTTCAGTATTTATCACCCACTCCTGGGTTTGGCTTACAAAGACTGATGTGAAAAACCGACCAAAAACTGAACATGTGAATGTAGCCTTAGGGTACCTTTACACGTTGCAACATTGCATGCAATTTCACTTGCAACTTACTGGTTGCAGTAAAATCATGGACACATTGTTCTAGTTTGTTGCTGTGTACAAATGTAACAATGTGTCCATGATTTCACTGCAACCAGTAAGTTGCAAGTGAAATTGCATGCAATGTTGCGACGTGTAACGGTACCCTAAGACTGCAGTAAAGAAGGAGTCAATGCTTAAAGGGGTTGTCCGGGTTTATTTTTTATTTCATATTTATATCTAGGCTGCAAAATGTTGACAATCTGCAATATACATGTTGTCAACATTTTGCAGGGTTTCCTAGATATAAACACATTTACTGATGCCAGAGAGTGTCCAGGGGGTGTGATTGTGCATACAGGTCGTTTACACCTACTGTAGCACAATCACACCCCCTCCCCTATACCTAGTATGGCCAGCCACCCCCAGGCCATACATGCCCGCCCCCTCCCCACTGTACTCTATAGAATGCCACCACTCCCAGGGATCCTACTGGCCGCCCCAGCCCCTAAATCACCACCCACCCTCTGCAAAACAGCGGTCCCCAGTGCACTGATACAAGGTGCCGAAACCGCTGCTGTGAAAGCGATTCCGGCACACTGTGTCAGTGCAGCCGGGGACCCGCTGCATATGTGTGCCGCTCACCCGTCCTGTTCTGTGCAGCCGGTCCGCCCAGTCCCGATCCGCCCGGTCCCGGTCTTGTACAGCCGAGCTCCACACTGCAGCCGTATCTGTGCTGTGTGTGTGGAGCGGTGCCCGTCCTGATCTCCCCAGACCTCCAGTACCATAGAGCAGAGGCTGTGGAGCGGTCCTCTCTATACCGCTCCACCAGCTCTATGGTACTGGAGGTCTGGGGAGATCAGGACGGGCACCGCTCCACACACACAGCACAGATACGGCTGCAGTGTGGAGCTCGGCTGTACAAGACCGGGACCGGGCGGATCGGGACTGGGCGGATCGGCTGCACAGAACAGGACGGGTGAGCGGCACACATATGCAGCGGGTCCCCGGCTGCACTGACACAGTGTGCCGGAATCGCTTTCACAGCAGCGGTTTCGGCACCTTGTATCAGTGCACTGGGGACCGCTGTTTTGCAGAGGGTGGGTGGTGATTTAGGGGCTGGGGGCGCAGTAGGATCCCTGGGAGTGGTGGCATTCTATAGAGTACAGTGGGGAGGGGGCGGGCATGTATGGCCTGGGGGTGGCTGGCCATACTAGGTATAGGGGAGGGGGTGTGATTGTGCTACAGTAGGTGTAAACGACCTGTATGCACAATCACACCCCCTGGACACTCTCTGGCATCAGTAAATGTGTTTATATCTAGGAAACCCTGCAAAATGTTGACAACATGTATATTGCAGATTGTCAACATTTTGCAGCCTAGATATAAATATGAAATAAAAAATAAACCCGGACAACCCCTTTAACAAACAAATACACTAACTGATTTTCCAAACACTATATATTGGAAAGTACTTTATAATCACCACACTTAGCAACATTCTCAGAAAGTGACCAATCTTTTTAACATTATTATTTTAGAAAAACAAGTAATTAGTTCCTAAGCTTGCTATATATCCAAACAAAGTGGGAAAGTAAAAAACCATTACAGTTAAAGGAAGACCTACCAGAAGCTGGTAAGCTACTTTCTCTGCAAATGAGCTTTTATTAAAGGGAACCTGATAGCTTATACATTATTATTATTATTATTATTTATACAGCGCAATTAGATTTCATGGTGCTTTACATATGGAAAGGGCAGACAAGGATAAGTATAATATGTATGGACAATCAAATTGTACATGTACAGGAGGAAGAGGACCCTGTCCGCGAAGGCTCACAGTCTACAAGGGACGGATGGGGGAAAGTTCTGAGCGTTAGACGGTGCGGTGGACCGGGTCTCATTGTAGGCTGTAAGCTTGTAGGAAGAGGTGGGTCTTCAGGTTTCTTTTGAAGGTTCCGAGAGTAGGCGAGTGTCTGATATGATGGGGGAGAGAGTCCCAGAGTATAGCGGATGAACGGGAAAAATCTTGTATGCGGTTGTGAGAGGAGAAAGTGAAAGGGGAGTAGAGTAGGAGTTCTTGGGAGGATCGCAGGTTGCGTGACGGTAGGTGTCGGGAGACCACATCAGAGATGTATGGAGGGGACAGGTTGTGGATGGCTTTGTATGTCACGGTTAGAATTTTGAACCGGGATCTTTGAGAAGTGGGGAGCCAGTGAAGGGCTTGGCAGAGGGGGAAGACAGGTGGATTAGTTGGGCAGCAGATAGATTGGAGAGGTGTCAGGGAGGTAGCGGGGAGGCCGGTGAGCAGGAGGTTGCAGTAGTCAAGGCAGGAGATGATGAGAGCGTGAACAGTTTTAGCAGTGTCATGGTCGAGGAAAGTGAGGATCTGGGAAATGTTTTTGAGCTGGAGTCAGAAGGAGGTGGTGAGGGCTTGGATGTGTGGCTTGAAGGAGAGGGAAGAGTCGAGGATTACCCTGAGCCACTTAGCGTGGAGGACTGGGGAGGGTAAGAAGTCGTTGACAGTGATGGATAGGTCTGGTAGAGGGGGAGAGCGACTTGGGGGGGGAAGACTAAGAACTCTGTTTTGTCTATGTTCAGTTCTAGGAAGCGAGCAGAGGATGAGATGGAGGACAGGCATTGTGGAATTTTGGATAGTAGGGAGGTGATATTGGGCCCAGACGGATAGATCTGGGTGTCGTCGGCGTAGAGGTGGTACTGAAGGCCGTGGGACTCAATGAGTTGTCCTAGGCTGAGGGTGTAGATGAAGAAGAGTAGTGGTCCAAGAACAGAGCCTTGGGGGACACACAAATAAGGGGTAGTGCGAAGAGGAGGTGTGTGAGTGGGTGACGCTGAAAGTCCGGTCTGCTAGGTATGTGGAGATAGAGGAGAGCGCTAGGTCAGTGATGCCATATTGTTTAATCCATGGGCAGTATTATCAGACACTGAATATTATCTCAGTCAGGCATGTTTGACTCTGAAACACTGCAGTATATACTTTAACGGCTGCTGGGGACTGAGCAGCACTGTAGACCAGTCAGACATTGGTCCCTGGCGGCTTCTCCCCTCCTGCTGAATTGACAGGTTTATGCCTAAACGTGCAGATGATATAGGCAGAAAAAAGTTCAATATTTTTTGCATAGTTCAGGTGTAGTTCATATAAATTCGAAAGTCAGGAGCACAATATATTTTACCACAATAACAGACACTAACTAGTGAATGGACTTTGATAAAAAAATGCTCACCGATTGGTTTAAATCGTCCAGAATGTATTGGCAGCATCCTCCAGCCAATCAACACAGAGTATTAATGGAGCTACTATTAAATATAATCTGATGAATATACAATGCTGAAGTTTATCCTGGTTTTGAGTTGCATTCTCAATTTTCCTGTGAAGCTTAAAGGGAACCAACCACCTCAGATCACCCTAATACACAGTTAGTACATGTCCCTGCACCCTAAGGATACCTTTCCAGCACTGTTTTTGTGTAAAATCTTGCATTAGTATAACTCATATAAAGAGTTTATAAACTTACTAGCCTGGTGACTTCTAGGCGTATCCCTCCTTCTGTTATACTTCAGGGCTGTGCATTGCATGTCTGTGCTCCCCCTCCCTCCGTGCCTGCTGCCCTGCCCTGATCAGCGTGATCGTTATCTCCTCTGCACAGAGGGAGGGGGAGCACAGCCATGCAATGAATGCACAGCCCTGAAGTATAACAGAAGGAGGGATACGCCCAGAAGTCACCAGGCTAGTAAGTTTATAAACTCTTTATATGAGTTATACTAATGCAAGATTTTACACAAAAACAGTGCTGGAAAGGTATCCTTAGGGTGCAGGGACATGTACTAACTGTGTATTAGGGTGATCTGAGGTGGTTGGTTCCCTTTAAAGCGTAGCTTTTGATTACATTTTTATTACATAAATCAATAGCGCACATGAAAATAAGCAACTTTGTAATATATCTTATCAGGCAAATATGCTTCTTTCTCTGTCAGAATTGATCAGTCATTATCAAAATTCTGAATTTTAAGGAAGAATCTGCATTCAGTGAAGACTTTCCCATTACGGTGATAGAAGATGGCAGTTGTTACTGACAAGAGACAGTAGGAGGGAAGAGCTAGAGGCAGAGGGAGGAGTGGAGCTAGAGGTAGAGGGAAAAGCTAGAGGCAGAGGGAGGAGCTAGAGGCAGAGAGAGGAGCTGGAGGCAGAGGAAGGAGCTAGAGGTAGATGAAGGAGCTAGAGGCAGGGGGGAAACTAGAGAAAGAGGGAAAAGCTAGAGGCAGAGGGAGAAGCTAGAGGCAGAGAGAGGAGCTGGAGGCAGAGGAAGGAGCTAGAGGCAGATGAAGGAGCTAGAGGCAGGGGGGAAACTAGAGAAAGAGGGAAAAGCTAGAGGCAGAGGGAGGAGCTAGAGGCAGAGAAAGGAGCTAGAGGCAGTGAGAGGAGCTAGAGGCAGAGGAAGGAGCTAGAGGCAGTGAGAGGAGCTAGAGGCAGTGAGAGGAGCTAGAGGCAGAGGAGGGGAGCTAGAGGCAGAGGGAGGAGCTAGAGGCAGAGGAGTGGAGCTAGAAGAGGGAGGAGCTAAAGGCAGAGGGAGGAGCTAAAGGCAGAGGGAGGAGCTAAAGGCAGAGGGAGGAGCTAAAGGCAGAGGGAGGAGCTAGAGGCAGAGGGAGGAGCTAGAGGCAGAGAGGGGGAGCTATAAGAGAAGGCTAAATTCAGAGGGGGAGCTAAGGCAGAGGAAGGAGCTAGAGGTTGAGCTCCACCCTTTCATCCCTCTTCTATCCACATCTCATCAGTAACAACTGCCATCTCATTTCCCAGTTATGGGACAGTCTTCACTGATTACAGATTTTACCTCAGAATTGAGAATTTTGATTATGACTGACCAATTCTGGCAGAGAAAGCAGCAAATTTGTCTGATAAGATATATTACATATTTGCTTATTTTCATGAGCACTATTGATTTATGTAATAAAAACTAAAACAGTTACGTTTTATTTTCAGCATTTTTGTCTGATATAAACAATGTTTTATATGAAATTCTGACACTTGAAAGTATGAGCTATCACTAATACCTGGCAGAATATGAGGGTTGATTGGCAAGATGTTACTAATTGTGCATGGCATATGAGAAGTCTGCTGAAAGCAGTGTCAATATTCTGTGAAAGTGTCAAACACACACTCTATAAAAATCATTCATTTTGACAAGGCGGAAATT
This sequence comes from Allobates femoralis, assembly GCA_033576535.1. Classification (NCBI taxonomy): domain Eukaryota; kingdom Metazoa; phylum Chordata; class Amphibia; order Anura; family Aromobatidae; genus Allobates; species Allobates femoralis. The sequence goes on from JARQOC010000001.1 coordinate 276,030,289, forward strand.
AATCTATATCATGTGCATACTGAAGAAAACCGTGGCTTTTCTTTGATATACAGCATTGTGCCAAAGTTTTAGACTGGTGTGGAAAAATGCTGCAAAATATGATTTAATTAAAACAGGGGTGGAGAACATCTGGCCGATGGACTGCAGTGTTCAGGCAGCAGCTGCATCCGGCTGGCTGCAGGCCCTGTAAACCCCCAGGTGTGCTGCAAGCACATGCACACAGCGTTTAATAATGAATTCTAAGAGTGCATAACAATGAAGGATAGTGTCCTCACGCTGGCCAATGCCAGCATGAGAAAATACTTTGTGGGCAGGGTATGCACATGATGCGCTCCTGTCCCACAAAAGAGGAGCAACAGCCTCAGTGTATCCAGTGCTGCCCCTGCCTTTCAGTACTGTTTGTGCCCCCACTGCTTTATGTGCCCCCCCCAGTGATGCATATACTCACCCAGCCATCTCAGAGATGTCTATGCCCCTCAATGAAGTATAGTCTTCCCAGTCCTCATCAGTGATGTATATACTCCAGCATCTCTAGTGATGTATATGCCCCCATGACCTCCTGTAATGCATATGCCCCAGTCCCTCTTGTGATGTATATATGTGCAGAACCCATGTCTCGTGATGCATACACAGTAGTCCCAGCATTTCCTGTGATGCATACGATATATATATATATATACATACATACACACACACAGCAGACCCAGTCTTCTATGCAATGTATATACAGCAGCGCCAGTGTTTCCTATGTGATGAACATACAGCAGCTCCTATGTCTCATGTGATGTACAAACAGTAATCCCAACGTCTCCTGTGAAGCATATGATTTACAAAACTTATCAAAGAGTTAGGCTACGTTCATACTATGCGTATTTTTTGTGCGTGTGTAAATGCAGTGAAACGCAATTATGGATACGCAGTCCTGAAAAACCTATGGATTTTGCAGAAATGTGCTCAAACATTGTGCTACTGTGCATATGTTTACGCATGTGCTTTCACTGCAAAAGCGTGGATCTATAAAGAATCAACATGTCAATTCTTTGTGCTTTTTTCTGCACGCTTTTCCCATAGCCCATTATAAAATGCACTCGGGAAAAGTGTGCAGAAAAGAGCGCACTGTGTGCATGCAGTTGCGCTTTTTTGCGCTGTACGCACGCAAAAAAGTTAAACTGCAAAAATGCGCAGAAAATATGTCTAGTGTCAACGTTGCCTTAAATACACTCCAGGCCAACACAAACCTGGAAAAACAGTTGTGAGAAGCAACAAGATCAATATCACCTAACATCACAGGAGCACCAAAGAGAAGCAGCTCCAGCCACCAATTAGGGATTACAGAGTTAATTGTTTGACCAAAAACACAGCAAGTTGATAATTTTGTGCAGCCCCCGAATGATGGTAGAAATTTCCAAATGGCCCTTGGTACAAAAATAAGTTCCCCACCCCTGCATAAAGAATGGAAGTGTCAATAACTTATTTATAGTAATGAACAATTATGTAAAGTTAATGAAAGAGAAATCTAAATTAAATCTATACTTGGCATGATCACCTTTTCTCTTCAAAAACGGCATGCAAGTGTAGCTAGAAGAACTGATGCTGTTTTGAAGAACTTGGCAGAGAGGTTGTTCCAAACATTTTACACAGTTAGCCACAGATGATCTGTGGATACAGGCTCTCAAAAATACATCTTTCACTTTGTATAATCACAGACAGATTTAGATTAGTGCTTTGTGGGGGCCACGTCATCCATATCATCATTTTGATGGACCCCTTGTTCTTTATGACATTAGCTGCATGTTTGGGGTTGTTATCCTGCTGCAGAATACATCTAGAGACAAATTAGATGCAACCCTAATGATATTGAATGATGGACATGTACACACATGATCAAAATTGTTGGTGCCCCTCGTATAATGAAAGGAAAACCTACAATGGTCACAGAAAAAACTTGAATCTGACAAAAGTAAAAATAAAAAATATCAATGAAAATGAACAAATGAAAGTCAGACATTGATTTTCAACCCTGTTTCCACAGATTATTTTTTTAATTAAACTCATGAAATAGGCCTGGACAGAAATGATGGTACCCCTGAAAATAATGTGACAAAAGGGACATGATAAATCAAGGTGTGTCCATTAATCAGCATCATAGGGGTCTACAATCTTGAAATCAGTCAGTGTGCCTGTATATAACGCTAGAGATTCTCACTGTGCTGTTTGGTGAGATGGTGTGCGCCACACTCAATATATACCAGACGAAGCAAAGGAAAGGGTTGTCTCAGGAGATTAGAAAGAAAATTATAGACAAGCATGTTAAAGTTAAAGGTTATAAGACCATCTCTCCAAGCAGCTTGATGTTCCTGTGACTACAGTTGCAGACATCATTCAGAAATTTAAGATTCATGGGACTGTAGCCAACCTCCCTGGACGTGGCCGCAGCAGGAAAATTGATTACAAATCAAAAAGACGGATAACACAAATTATAACAAAATAGCCCATAAAAACTTCTAAAGAGATGAAAGATTAACTTTAAGCTCAAGGAACATCAGTGTCAGATTGCACCATCTGTCATTGTTTGAGCTAAAATGGACTTCATGGGAGAAGACCAAGGAGGACACCATTGTTGAAAAATCATAAAAAAGCCAGACTGTAATTTGCCAAACTACATATTGACAAGCCACAAATCTTCTGGGAGAATGTCCTGTAGACAAATCATACATAAATGTAACTTTTTGGCAACGCACATCAGCTCTATGTTCACAGACAGAAAAATGAAGCATACCAAGAAAGGAACACTGTCCCTACTGTGAAACATGTTGGAGGCTCTCTTATGTTCTGGGGCTGCTTTGCTGCATCTGGCACAGGATGTCTTGAATCTGTGCAGGGTACAATGAAATCTCAAGACTATCAAGGGATTCTAGAGAGAAATGTGCTGCCCAGTGTCAGAAAGCTTGGTCTCAGTCACAGGTCATGGGTCTTGCAACAGGATAATGACCCAAAACACACAACTAAAATATTAAGTTAAGGGTACCATCATTTCTGTCCAGGCCCAAGTCATGAGTTTAATTTTTTTTTTTTAATTCTGTGGAAGCAGGGTTGAAAAGCAATGTCTGACTTTCATTTCTTTATTTTCAGAGATTTCTCATTTATTATCACTTGTCAGATTCAAGTTATTTCTGTGACCATTGTGGGTTTTTCTTTCATTAAACGAAGAGTACCAAAAATTTTGACCACATGAGTATTTGCCTGTATTGCTTTATCAGCAGACACTCATTATTGTACAACTCCCCAGCCTTTTGGCAAATATACTGCACTGTCATATATTCAAATAGTTCAGAGTTTGACTCACCAGTCACTAAGGCTGCCTTCACACTAGCGTTCCCCTCCGTAGCGTCCTGCAAAGGGGGACCGCAAGCTGAGCGCATACACTGCAAGTCCCTATGCTTAACATGGGGACACGGGTGTATGCGCTCGGGTGCGGACATGTCGCATTTCTGGTGCGGACGAGAATGTATGATTTGTGCGCATGCATTCGCATGCGTACAAATCATACATGGAAGTGAATGGGTGCTCACACCAATCTGCATCCGAGCGCATATAACTGCGTCCCCATGTTAAACATAGGGACTTGCGGTGTATGTTCTCAGCTTGCAGTCCCCCCCGCAGGCAGGCAGCCTAACATCTGCTGTTGTTTTTCTTCACCCCAGTCCCTATGTTTTCATGCATAGCTGAGTTTCTTGCCCATGTTTCCAAGTCAAAAAGTATGGCTTTGTGGCCACAATGTTTGCATTAACCGTGCTGTTCCGTTCAGGTCTATTGTACACTTATAATGTTCTGGTCATTTTTTATAGTCTTGATTTCTAGCTAATTTAAGTATTTTATTTGAATACCTGTGGCATTATGATACTGTATGTGAACATGGTTGTGCATAAACAAATGAAAAATGAAATAAAAAACTTCAAATTCGGTCATTTTTGACTGAACAGAACAGCAGGGTTAAGAACACTTCTGGCCACAATTCTCTGAGCAATAGATGGGTGTAGTTGTGTCCCACTAGTTGCTGCCACTTCTGAACTAATGGCACTGCTGAACATTTTCTTAACCTTAAGTAAATGTGAGTTATATTCATCTGCTGCACTAAGTTCTTTGGAAATTCACAGCCCTCAATGTTTCTTGATCCTTTAACAAAAAAGCTCAAACTTCAAATTTGGAAACTGAAGTTTGTTTTCAAATCTTTCCCTTGTGGAGACCTTGATGGTGCAGTATAACTACCTTGTGCCATCTTGCTACACTCCATCTGGCCATGGTGTACATGAAAAGGTCTTCCACAATCTCACCTTTGTAGCAGAATTTGACTTTTCCTCAACCAGTTAAGTGTTTCTGTTTTAGGTAATGACTGTATTTCAACATACATGAACATTATGATTTCTATCACCTGTATAATTGGCTACTTGTAAACCTGATTATAACCTTACGAAATCCCTGACTTTACACAATGAATGATGTGGATTCGAAGGCAAGGCGTAGTCACATCAAATATTGATATTTCTGTTTACTCACTCTCTTTCCATTATGTTAATTGATAAACTATTCACACTTCTATTTTTAAAAGCATTCTTATTTTGTAGCATTTTTTCTACAACTGCCTAAAACTTTTGAACAGCAATGTATATCAATAAGATATTTAAGTATAAAGGCAGTCATTTAAAAATAGTATACCTTTATTTGGGAAAATGGACGTTCGTAGTTTCCAACATAAAGCAATCCAACATTCTGAGTTAGAAGCCTAGAGGAGAAAATAAAGGACATTCAAAATAATTTCTTACATCTTCAAATAGTACTTGGCTTCATAAAAAAAAATATAATTACATATACCAAGAATTATCATTTGCTTTTAAACTAGCTTGGTAGACTTTAATATTTATTGCATAATTTACACAACTAATATAGCAGGCAGCTGGTACAGAAAACAATCAAGAAACTGTCTGCTTTTCATTCGGCATCAACAATTTATACATGGAACATCGAAAATTTATAGCACTAGAAAAATCCCCCAGTGCTTATATAAAGTAAAGAATAAAAATACCTATGACAAAGAGAGCCGAGTCAAATAGAAGGTAGAGCTGAGATATGTGGATACTAATTTCAGCCAGAAGGTACTTCATTCAGATGGTTATAGAGTACATATGGCTTCACTTACGTGTAGATGGGAATAGCAATTACTGTGGATACACCAACAGCTAAATCAGAGCATTGCTCCCATTCCTGAAACACAGTGCTATGCATTAAAACCTACAAACAACTGCTGGAGTTATTCCGTTCAAGTCAATGAAATGCCATTTGGCCTGGCTCATCAGTGGAGAGATGAATTAAGAGACTTTTCTACAAACGCAATGCAATAAGGTATCTAAAAACTCCTGTAATTAGTTGGGCAGGTCAACTTTCTGGCATCATTATGTAGGCTTAACATTTAATCCTTCTCCTACTAGTTCTATAAAAAAAAAATAGATTAAAAAAAGTTTAAAAGGGAATCTGTCAGCGGATTGTTGCTGCATCATGAGGGAGCTGCATAATATAGGGAAAAAGACCCTTATTCCAACAATGCAGATTCTTGGACAAAGTGCTTCAGTGTCCGCGCTGCTGCTCCGAGACCAAAGATACACAGACACGGGAATGTCTGGTACAGCTACAGCCTTTATTTTCCGACGCGTTTCGTAGCCTCCTCCCGAGCTCCTTCCTCAGGACACTGAAGCACTTTGTCCAAGAATCTGCATCACGATCACGGTTATCGTTGGGAGTGCGGTCCCTGCAGCAGCTGCTTTGTACGCTATTCTACCAGTTGTGGGTTTCACAACTGCTAAAGGTGAGCAATTCCACATCGACAAGTGAAAGTGTTTAATTGAGATAAGACCCTGTATGCGCATTCTTTCTTTCACTTATTCCAACAATGTTTCACTTAGTTTACTGGGAACACCAGATGTGACACAATCAGAGTTCCTAGATGTATCTAGCCTACACCATACTCTCTGTGCAAACTGTCTATTGACAATTAGCAGTATATCAGGAGCGGGCACGGTCGGACAACTGCTCAGGAGCCCTGTAGTCTGAGCAGTGATAATCTCCAGGTGATAAAATGTGGATTGCAATAAACAACAGCAAATAGCCTAATAAGTGACACATTGCTGAATTCAGTATTTTAACCTTTACCTCATGCTGTCTTTCGATTACAAAACAAACACCTTCTGATAGATTCCCTTTAAGAAGCAAGCTGTCAAGTAGTAATATTCTAAAGCTAAACTACAAATTCTCAACATTGAAACAGGCCACTGTACAGTCTGTACTTCAAGGTATTCTCTCCAACTTGAACGGTACCAACCTCAATATAAGTTTTTCAATGATGCCTGTGTCAGTAGTTGATAATTTCCTCAACTGTATTCCTAGCAAATAGAAACTTGACAGCTGACATTAAACAGCTAGCATAAACCCCAAATACCATTACTCTGTTTGCCAACGCACCAAGGCAGCAGGAAGAGCTGGCGCAAAGCACCTGGAGTGGCGCTTCAAATGGAGGCACCACTTCTGGGGAGGCTCCGATCTGCTAATTGTAAGCTGGGGAGGGCCAATAACTTTGGCCATTCCCACCCTTAGAATACCAGACCCCAGCTGTCAGATTTACCTTGGCCACTCATCCAATTTGAGGGGAGGGGCCTCACATCACATTTTTGTAAAATGATTTATTTACAAGTAAATAATTTAGAAAACAGCATGTGGTAAAGCTGCCTGCCGCAAGCTGCTGGTAATCAAAAAAGGGGGGACCCCACAAAGTTGTTTTTTTTTAAATGATTTATTCTGTGGCTAAAGAGAAGACTAAATACTACACAAAAGGCACCAAAGGGTGCAAGCTTAGAATATGTAGGGGAGTGGGACATTATGTAGATATTTGATGTCTATCTATTCTTTCTATTTTTTTCTCCATCCATCATCATTTATCTATCTTTGCACATCTTTTAGACATAAAAAAATTTCCTATCAGTGACATGAGTTATTTTCCAGTACACATCACAAGGATGTCACACAGACGGCAAATGGATGACACACATGGACAGTCACTGATGGCCAAATGCATGTACAAAACGAACCATGCAACACTTGCTGTTTTTAAACAGCCGTGAGAAGGGAGCCTTATGCTGCCCTCAGATGAAATAGTAATAGTTATTCATTTATATAGCACTTTAAATTCTACAGCCCTTTACATACATCAGAAATTCTGTCCCCATTGGGGCTCACAATCTAACAATCCTATCAGTATGTGTTTGGAGTGTGAGAGAAAACTGGAGAACCCAGAAGAAACCCACGCAAACATGGAGAGAACATACAAACTCCTTGCAGATGTTGTTCTTGGCGGAATTTGAACCCATGACCCCAGCGCTGTGAGGCTGCAGTGCTAACCACTGAGCTGCCATCAAATAGCAAAAACCTAGTGACAAATTTCTTTTATTAATTTACAAGACCATTTATAGTTTCCTATGTTAAAGAATCACAATGTATACATAAAATAATGTGGAAGCTAAACAGTGGCTCTGTATGGCATGCTTTTTTTTGTGCACCCTTAGACTTCACTGGGCAAGTCTCACTAGAAACTTATGCATGCTGCAAGTTTTTTTTACACAAGGATTGAGTCAGTCAAAAAAATCTTTTATCTGCAATGTCCATTAAATATTGCTTTGTGTGCTGTTTGTTCCTTTGTGGCAACACTCCGACCAAAAATAATCTTGCGTGAACCAGCCGGAGACACACTATGCGAGACACATGTGAGATACTTGCACGAGCCTCGCATGACACACCCGGCATGGCTGCCGTCACTCTGGACAGGACGGGGTCAGCTATATAGAAACACATGCAGCTGAAGTGCACCTGTCCTGAGAGCCAGCGGCCGTGCCGGGTGAGGAATGCGAGACCTGTTTGAGTATCTCGCATCGTGTGTCTCCGCCCTTAGTTTTAAACCCAAAAAACATGACTTTACTTATTAAAAAGCCCTAAGTACTCAGACAATACTCTAACAGAATTGTTTCCAGTTCACATACCAATTAGAAATGAGATATAATAAAATGTTTTTATATAGGTTGCGATCAGGACAGGTGGAATGAAAAGGGAGCTGTAGGAAATAAATTTAACTGACAACAGATCTCCATATACCTCGATAGGTTTTGTACCCAGATAGTTTAGATTCTTCCCAAGTTTAATTATTTCTGGATTTAGTTCTCATCCTCCTTTACTGGATTTTCGACACAAACTCTCTGAAGACCACAAAAGTAAGATGGCCTGAAGACAGCTCCAATTCTCTCACACTGCTTTGTATCAAACAAAAATATCAATATCCCCCAATAGAAAACTGAACATAAAAGAGCAGAGTTTTCTGTTTGAACAATGTAAACCCAGCTTCAGTTCGCCTTTTGCTAAGCCAAGAGGATAAGTATTCATGATCCAGCAAACCATTCCCATTGTGAGGACAATTCTGAAATAACCAGGTTCTCCAAATCTCCCAGGGACGCTCCTACAATGAAGTGTGCATATTAAACATTCAGCAAGTAGAAACACTGGGTTCCAGCTGCCTGTAATTTACCGTATACCATATCATATTCCGGCAGTAGCTTCTTAGCAGAGACCATATTTTAAATGGTATATTCATGTTATAGAGCTTTAGGGGGTTAAAGAAGCTGTCTTACTATAGCATAAAAAGTGGTATTTCTATATCCTGTTACATATTATCCATACATTGAAAAACCAAACCTGCGCTTAGAGCTTTTTCTGCTTTCCTTTTTCACTCTCCTTCCAACAGCCATAGATTTTTGATGACGATATAGAAGTATGAAAGCTACTTTTATTTTGAGGGGTAAGTTACAGATTTCAATGACATATACTTTACAACCTAATGTACTGAAAAAGGAGAAAAAACATCCAAATGCGGTGAAATGGTGAAGAAAATAAAATGCAATCCTGCCATTGTTTTTTGGACTTTGTTTTTACGGTACTTTATAAAAAAAATAAAACTGCAATATGGTACATTGGATTAGTACAATTAAAGTGATACAAAACTTTTCAGATTTTTCTTATATGCTATCCTATCCTATATATACATAGGTAAAAACATGAATCCTAAAAAGCAAATGAAATATATGTTTTCTTTGGACGCCATTTTCAGAAACCAGTAACCTTTCGGTTTCCTCCATCAACTGAGAGGGCTTGATGTTTTTCATTGATATAATTTTGGGATATATTTTAATTACCTTTCCATATATTTTTTTTTTACAGAGAAAGTGCGGTGACTGATAAATTGCATTTCTGGTGCATTGACAATGTAGCCATGGAAATGACAAAGTCATTGACTGACAGTGGAATCTAAAACTATGTGCACGCGATCCGGAGACAATGCATCCTGTGTGCAGGGTCTGCACTACTTTGGGGAAGCCGTGATCTCCGCGGATGAACGCAGTTACCATGCCCATGGTCCGTGTTTGGGGCGCGACTGCTTTTCCTTCCATTCACCCGCGAAGATCGCCTTTAACTTCACAGCAACAAATTTAACAGGCTTGCGCCTGGGAAGCCGCCCCGCATGTCCGTTTACGCTGTGGAGAAAACAAGCACAGTGAACAATAGATTTCTCTAAATCCCATCCACTGTGCTTGTACTGTACAACGCAGAGTTATTGATCTAGAGACAACACACTACGTCTAAAAAGCTGCAAACATATGGGAACATGCCCTAAGTCAGTGATGGCGAACTCCAGGCCTCGAGTGCCACCAACAGTGCAGGTTTTCAGGATTTCCTTATATTGCACAGGTGATAATATAATCACCTGCACTGGTGATGATTCCAATCCCTGTGCAATGCTGAGGAAATCCTGAAAACCTGCACTGTTGGTGGCACTCGAGGCCTGGAGTTCGCCATCACTGCCCTAAGTGGATAAACTTCAAGTTCCAAACTAGTTCTATTCTTTACTGATGCAGACTGTGTTATACAGCCAGCATCTACCAAGTATAGTGCAGTCTCAGTTCCTACGTTTAATTCAACGTGAGAAGAAAAGAGGGGGCACACACTGACATACGAAGTGATCCTTTATTCAATGATACAAAATCATCACGCTCGCCGGGTCCAAGTCGCAGGCATCAAGGGAGGATGCAGGGAACCTCCGGACGATGGACGTTTTGTGCGTGAATGCACTTAAACAGGTCCAGAGGAGCTGAAGATGTGGCTATGTTCATGATTATGGGGCGGTTTTGAAATTGTGCAGATTTAATGGTCATTAAGTGCAGGTTCCATTCTGGACACCTGTATAGAATTTGATAAGTTCTTAAATTTTATTTATACACCACCCATTCCCATATTGCATAAATTAATTTCAGGAGGGCTTAAAAAGGGAAATAAATGAAGTGATGTATGTAAGGGTATTTCATATTGTGTTTTTCAGTACCCATTGTACAGTGATATTAAAAAAAATATAGTGTATTTGTACAAAATGCTTATTTTGGGGCTCTGGTGAGAAGGCTGAAACAATCAGGATGGTTATGCTAATGACACTCTGATTAAACTGTTACAAGAGTGTTCGGTTAGGTTTAGTGTTACCCAATACTCCTGTCAAGAGGAGGAGAACAAAATGTATTCATCTTCTCCATGTCATCATAGTGTAGTTCAATGATTTCCTCGCACCTATAGGCTTGAATGGGTGCACACCATCTGATCTCCACTGACAATTGCAGTATGCTGCGCTTCTTTTTCTCATGCCAAATTGGTTTGCAAAAATAAAAGCGCCAATTGGTACTATTCCACAGAAACACTGGAGGGAGTGATATCTGATAAAACATCGAATAACACTTGTCCGAGTTATCGTTTATCTGAGCATACCCTTAAACTGTATGTAGTGTGGAATAGTGATACCTGTATAACAATTCCACATAGCATAAAACCGCAGTCCCAAAGAGGCTAAAATGCTGTGGATTCTATAGACACTTGTGATTGTGCCAGGTGACTTCACAAACAATACAGTCAGCAGGCACTGCTAAGCAGAGTGTGAAAGGAACCTTACCCGCACACTCATACTAAATTGCATCTTTCCTATATAATATTATGTAGGACTGGTTAGACTACAAATCATACATTTAAATAATGTATTATAAACACATTAGAGCTTATTGCAATCAGTATGCAGCAGATTATGCTAAGTAAATCAAACTCCATATTGCAGCTGTGCTACAGTGATTACATTAATAGGTAATGTGACAGTATAAAATATACAGGAAATCAGGGCCAAGACACTTCCCCATAACTCAGGAAGCCAAAGGAATAGATATGTTTAGCCTTGTTTAATAGCTTACATCAGATCATTTCCTAACAGCTAAACAACATTAAGGGACATTCCTCTATGTTACATGTAAATAACTAATGAACCATTATTCATATTGTGCCGCAGCCTACAGGGTGCTGTACATCTGAAATAGAGGAAGGTTAATATATACTGTACGATGCACACAACAGTCTAAGGAGCAAACACAATGCATTGACATGGGCTGTCATGTCTTCTATCCATTCAGGAGCGCTGAGTTCGATGACTGATCCACATTCTTATGAACTGTAAATATCCCCATGGATGTTAGTTACTTATAAAAGGGTGTTTAGAGTTTTCTGTCAGGGTTTTAATATTTTTAACAGCAATTGCACAACAGACTATGCTAGTCTTTGAGATGATCATCAAAAACAACAAGGGTTTGTTTTGCGGTATTTAATCATCTTATCTAGAGGTCCCCAACTCCAGGCCTCAAGGGCCGCCAACAGTGCAGGTTTTCAGGATTTCCTTAGTATTGCACAGGTGATAATGTGATCATCTGCACAGGTAATGATTCCAAGCCCTGTGAAATATTAAGGAAATCCTGAAAACCTGCACTGTTGGCGGCCCTTGAGGCCTGGATTTGGGGACCTCTGATCTTATCTGTTGTCATAATTACCAATAAAAATCTTTATTTCATATGAGGTTAATAAACATTTTTCTTTCTTCTTGTTTGTCATTAATCTTGAGATGAAAAACTATGGAACCTCTGACGAAAAGTAAAACAATTACCAATATGAACACAGCCTTAACTAAAACCAATCATATAAAGAAGAAAGAGGACCTGCCCTTTGAGCCAATGAATATTGTTGAGGTTGGGACATTCACTTTCATATGGTGAATATAGACTTCAAAATAGAAAATATTCACAAAAGAATTAACTTTTTTGAAGCTTGTTTAGTAAATCCTGAGAACTCAAGTTGTATATTGGATTCATAATTGTGTTCATACCCTTGATGAATGTATGTTATGCTTCAAAAGGCTGCCTACTACTTTAACATTGTTGGCCTATCTTTGGGATAGGTCATTAATGCCTGATTGGTTATGGCCATGGTTCGACAACTGAGATACCAGCTGATCAGCTGTTCACGGTGTCGGCAGCAAATGCTAAGTTCCACAGATGCCCAGTTTTCTGTGAGTGGCTGTGGCTAGTTACTGCACATCCACCTCCTATTAAAATCAAACGGCAGCTCCGGAACTGAGCATTTCTAGCCACCTTTTGGCACAGAGAGCAGCTGACTGACTGGGGTGTCCGACCCTGACCAATCAGACATTGATAACCTCTCCTAAGGATAGGCCATCAATGTTCAAATAGACAACAATCTCTTTCACAGTCAACCGTGTCAATAACTGAATGCATCATGGAGATGGCAGACACTAGCTTTTAACATGTACAAACTTACGGGCAAATTCAAACTTTTTACACCAGAAAAGTGGCAAGAAAGTTTTAACAATGCAAAGTTGTGCTAAAAGTTGTGCTAAAAGTTTGGGACTTTGTGTTTTCACGCCAGTTTCAATCAGTTTCACCAAAATGGGTGGAGCCGGGGGGCACAGCCCTGTGTGTACATAAAACTCAGCAAAAGTGCCAATGTTTTGTTTGCAACAAATGCTAGTCTAATCCCTTACTGATATAGCATTTCTGGGCCTACGCATGGATGCTCGCACCACTCAGAATAGGTGCCGAATTCATGAAGGGACATGTAGCTCCTAAATAATTTGATACCTTCTACACAAGCAAGACTGCAGTAAGTATGAGCTGATGCTATGCCTGTCTCGATGAATCAGCTCCTTAGGGTATGTGCACCATTAGGTATGTGGTGCAAAAATTTCTGCACCGTTTCTTCATCTCTTGGCAGGAAAATCATAGAGGCAAACACGAACGCAAATTTTTGCAAGTTTTGGTGCCGAATTTTCCCATTCATCACTTTGGATGAAATCAGCAGCAAAATGTTGTAAAAAAATGGACATGCTGCAGAGTTAAATCCACACCAAATTGAAAACCAAAAATAAGCAATGAGACTTCAGGATTCTCAATAACTTTGTTGGCATCAGGAAATTCTTCAGGATATATATGATATTTGCACTAAAAACACATTAAAAAAGAAATAGAAATGCAATGCGTGCGCACAGCCTTACGGTTTTCTGCACCTAGGTATGATTAAGAAGTTGTGTATAATGTGTAGTATTTCTGAGCCTGTGTATAGCACAACAGAGATAACAGACATCATCTCTAAAACGTAAATTCAAAGAAAAAAAAGGCCCCAAAAAGTCATTATCAAATTAATCAAATTTCTACAGTGTGGAGTGATTAAAGCATTAGATGAAAGGTGATAATTTGTGCGCTGCCGTCTGTCTGTTGGTTCCAAGAAATCACAAGATGTTAAAAGTAATACCTTTAATGTTTAATTCTTACGCGTTTCGGGGTACTTCAGACCACTTCATCAGAGATCCACAAGGTACCACGAAACGCGTAAGAATTAGACATTAAAGGTATTGCTTTTAACATCTTGTGATTCCTTGGATTTCTTGGAACCAACGGACAGACGACAGCGCACAAATTACCACCTTTCATCTAATGCTTTAATCGGTTTCCCTTGGGCGGAGTGCTGCAAGCCGGCTTATGCTTCAATAGTTGTTGTGACTCTCACAACAACATAAGGTTAGTGCAACAGCACACAATACTACACCCCGGTTACACCCGGATAAGACCCTATGTGCGTTTTTCTACTTTTCTTCTAGTTTACAGTGTGGAGTGGACATACCAGTGGGCCACAATGTGCCATATGGGCTTTAGGGACAAGTTCATAAAATGGTCCCAGTTGTTGTATGCCTTTCCTAGGGCCAAAATACGTGTTAATGGGCGGCTGTCTAAGGATTACCCACTTTTTAGGGGGACAAGGCATGGTTGCTCTCTGTCCCTCATGTTATTTGCCATTGCAATTGGACCATTGGTGGCGGTAATAAGACGGGAGAAGAGCATTATAGGATTTAAATACGGGACGCATGAGGAAAAGGCTGTACTCTACGCGGATGACAAGTTCTTGTTTTTGGGAGCTGCGAGGGGGGGGCTCTCTGAGAGCAGTTATGAGGGTACTTGATGACTATGGTGATATGTCTGGGATCTCTATCAACTAGGAAAAATCAGTGTTGCTCCCGCTGGAACTGGCGCCCCCTGTGGAGTCGGATCAACTGATCCAGATAGAGGAAATCAAAGAGTTTAGTTACCTTGGAATTAAGGTGTTGGCTAAAATAGAGGATTATGAGAGACTCAATTTAAATCCTTTTTGTTAGGCAAATTTAGCATTTTGGCATAGTGTGGACTGTGATTTCTGGCAGCAGGAAGAGCAAACTTTTTTATAAATGATACTTATGCCCCAACTCCGCTATGCCTCACATAACGCCCTGGTGTGGTTGCCACAAAATATATTTTATAGGATTAATGCCATTTTTACAGATCTGATCTGAAAGGGAAGGCAGGCGCGTATTAAGCTGGAACATTTGCAATGTCCAAAGGATAATGGGGTATAACCCATGGGTATACTATGTTACGTCCCAATGTCAGCACATGGTGGGATGGGGGGAATCATGCCTTTGACAATCAAGTAGGAATTGATCATTACATATAAGGTGGGGGGAGGCCCATTGTTGGCTAGTTTGGAAGCGGGTAAATTCCAGCTAAATTCTAAAAGATTCCCCATAGTGGTAATGATCTGGAAAGTGCAGCAGAAAATTAAGCAATGGAGAGGGATTACAGGATATACATGAAATACCTCCATCTGGCACGACTCAAGGCTGACTGAGATGCTACATCTGCGGAACTTTGGTCAGTGGAGAACTGAAATATGGTACATCTCGCAGCTGTTGGATGGTGAAACGTTTAAGTCATTTGAAGAGCTTGGGAAAGACTTACCTTTGGAGTGTACGATGTTCTATCAGTATCTACAGCTTCAGCATGCATTTCCTAAACAGTATAGATGATCACCAATAGTGGTTCAGGCAGACAGCATACTAAATATGATTGGATTACAGGGGGATTACTAGGGTTCTTATCTCCTTGCTGTACAGTGGACTGCTAGAAACCTTTTTGGAGAGACAACCACTGACGGCTACATTTAAATGGTCAGAAGATATGCGGAATGTTTTAGACACACAATGGGAGTCGATCTTGCAATATGTCCCTTAGATCTCTATGCGTGAATCTGGAAGAATGCCACAATTATTTACTGTGCATAGAGTGTATAGAACCCCTTTATGGATGAGAAAAAGCTAGGCTGGTGGGGGAAGGGGGGGGGGATTCCAAATGTCCTAGATGAGGAATAGATGAGGCAGAAATCCTTCACATGCTCTGGTCCTGCCCTCGGTTACTGACCATCTGGATTGTTGTTTTGAACCTCATACAGAGATTGGTGGGAGTGGATGTGTCTCGTGACCCACTGACGTGCATTCTGGGATATGTGGGAGATATTGTGACGGATGAATGGCAATCACTGGCGATAGCAAGGATGTACAGTATATTGTGCGGAAGATAATCACCCTATATTGGTTGGACAAGAATCCATCGACAATGAAAGAATTTATAAACAGAGTCAATTTTATAATCCTTATGGAACAAAATATCTATACGAAAAGAGGCAAATTGAATCATTATGAGAATGTTTGTGGAGGATGGATTGATTACCCAGGGCTGGCGTGTTTTGATCTTCTTAAGGATAGTGTCTTTGGGATCTAAGACAGTTGAAGTAGACGGATGGATGTATATGGAATTGTATGGACGTAGATGGTTATGTATAGTCTTAACATGTACATGACGCAGGAGGGGGAGAGAGGGTGGGGGTTATGTTTATGTTGGGGAAACTTTGAAATTAATTTCATGTGAATACACATTTATTTGTATTATCACTTGTTGTTTTTCAAATAAAAACAATTTGATTTAAAATAAATGAATCAAATTTCTAATAAAAAGAAAAAAAAAAAGAAATCAGCCCTCTACCACACAGACCCATCCTAATCATCCCAGTGGGTACAATACATCCTGCATGATATATACATCTTATCTTGGATACTCCTGAACCTGAAGGTTTTGCGTATAGGTATTTCCAGACATATGGAATCATAGGTCAGCTAAGAATTGGAGATTAGCAAAGAAAAATAGATAGCAATCTCTCTCTGAACCATGATGAGTAGTATCAAATGTAGGATTATTTTCTGCAGTAAAAATAAAGGTTCAGACAGATGTATTTTCTACCAACTAATAGAAACAGATGTCACATTGTCAGTTTCCCACCCCAATTAGTAAGCATCTGCTTCTTTACATTTTCTATCATTGTATAAAAAATTGTATTTTCTAGTACATTTACTGAACCTGAAAAGCACTGTGCTGAAATATGCCTTATGATTAAGTCATTAATATTTTACAAGGATAGCAATAACCATACAATATCTCAAAGAAAAGGCTAGTTTAAGGACGCAGTCATGCCAGGGATGTACACAAAATAAAATTGCAAGTCATTCTCAATGTGCCACCAAGGTTTTTGCTACTTAATCTTAATTGCGAAGAGTTGTATGAGAAACTTTAAGTGCATGAAGTGAAATATGGAACTGGCCACAATAGAGAAGTAGGAATTAGTATGAAACAGTCATCAGGTTTTTCCCCAACTGCGGCCACCACCAGAAAGCCCTTATATATTACATTGTGGCATACAAGTCCCCAGGCTGATCAGTAAAGCATAAAAAACAGCTTTTATTATACTTACCTGCAGGGCGGTCCAGTCTGATGGGCATCCCTGGGTCTTGATTCAATGCTTCTTCTCTTCTTGTGATTGCCATCCTCCTTCTCTACTTCTTGTGGATGATGCATCCTCCTATATCATTCACTCTCTGGCCTTCATTGCGCTTGCTTAGTTCACTTAAAGTGCTGTAATGAGTAGGCGCTGGGAGAGGTCAAAGAACATCCACACTTGCACTATGTGGGTGTTTTTGTACATTTCCCCGCACCTGCGTAAGTGCAGGAGCGCAAAGAATGTCAAAGAGTGGATGATGTAGGAAGATCCATCCAAATGAAGAAGGACAGCAATCACAAGAAGGGAGGAGGCATCAGATCAAGACCAGCAACCGGACCACCCAATAGGTGAGTATAATAAAAGCTAATTTTTTAGCTAAGTATTGCAGACTGCTGTATATAAGGGCTTACTGGTGGTGGAATGAGAAAAACCTGGTGACAGGTTCACTTTAACAGAACAAGATCTTTTTACTTAAATAATAAATTCAGATTATTGTTTAGTGGCTGACTGTGCTGAGTGAACTCAAATACCTACAATCTTGTCTGACAATTTTCCCGAATTATAACAATGGACTTGTAGAAAAGTTGCTCCCTATTACGGAACATAAGAAAAAAAACTTTTGAAACATTGAAAAAATAGACTCCATACCAATCAACCAAGCATTATGAAATGAGAAAAACTCCTAATGCTTATATAAATAACTTTGTTGAATAAAAGGAGGCAGCTAAGCATCTTGTGTTCTTTGGGTGATGTCCTGGCACAGGAGGGGGTGATGTCAGACGCAGCATTTTCTAGAGTATTAATTCATTTGAATGTGATCTGATTTTGTATAAAATATGAAACAAGTTGCTGATTGCATTGCATTCTATTATGTGACTTCATATACTCCACTCTGACAATATATGGGTAAGAATTGTGTTGAGTGAGCACAGACTGACAAAGAAAACTGGTGTTAAAGGAATGGGGCATTTAGGGTGGCAGGAAAAAAAGACAATGGCTTTGACTACAGATCTGGCATAGACACATATACACATTATTACTTATATGCACATTTTTATTTTTGTATTAGTAACAATACATAGTTAACAAATAGTTAAAAGATGGCCTGGGAATGGAAGAAATTAGGATATGTGATAAAACATGGAAGCATCAGGGTTCCACTCTGCTCAATCAGAGCACTACATTGGAGGTCTGTTACCTCCAAACATAGAGCACAGAGTGATTTCAGAAGCCTCACTTTTACCTGCTGGACCAGACCCTAAGGTGGGAGATATGATGAATGGCCATCCCAGCCATCTCTTCAGCTGTTCAGAAAAACCCAGCATTGTTAAACTGTTTAACCTCTCAGTACGTAGAATACTGGATCATACAATTGGGCTCACATCTCTGAGGCTAATAATCTCAGCAATACATACTCCTCTTGTATTCTAAAAAAAAATCATATAAACTAATAGAGACTAAGCTCACAAACTTATGTACAATATGGAAACATAGAGGTGTGGATATCACACACCGATTATGTTTATAAATAGGGATGAGCACGCGGGTATGAATATTAGTTCATTTTTATCTGCATCAAGAATGCTTTAGCTTTGCTGGTGGTAATTGATTATTGGGAGTAAGGCCAGAGAATACCCTCATCTCTGAGTGCCTAAAAAATGAATATTGCTATGTTGGTAAATTTTGCATATTCTGGAGATTTTATTAATTCCATATGTGATGGAATTCAACTTGGGTAAACTTAGATCTAATGGGGTATCAGGTACTTGCCTCGGCCATTTGAATATTATGTCATTGTGATGCAACCCAGGGCCGTGGGTACTTGGAACAGGGCTTTAATACTTCTGGGGAGTCACAGGGGTTGAGACCTGGCTCCATGACCCTGGGTTGTCATGATGCCACCCGTGATGTTCGACTATTGATGGCCTACACTGCAGTGCGGGACCTCTGAGGATGATGGGATTGCAGCTAAGGTAGTATCGCTCCCCACGGGTGGAGCGGTTCCCCAGGGCAACCGGTATACTCTGCAGCGGTGGCAGGCCGCAAGATTCTTCAGGTGGAGGGAGACGGACAGGCCCCACTGGGGCAGGTTCTCTGCGGCCTGCTCGGTTTATCAATTCGCAGCTCTGCAGGCGGGGAAATAAACAGTCTCACACACAACTTCTGAGTTCTATACCCGGTCTACTTAGTGTTCACATTAGCAATGCTGTCGGGGTGCTGATCCTTGCCAAGCCTCAGTCCAGATAGTCTTCAAAGAACCGACAACGCTCGTCCAAGACACCTCTTTAAGTTCCTTTCTCTCACGGGTTGCTCTCCCAGTGCTAACTGTCCACCACTCTCTCCTGCTCGTGCCTCCGCACACAAAGCGCCAATCCGGCAGCCACAGGTCCTGTCGGGCAACCGGTACCAAGCCCCCTAACCCTAGTACGGCTACCTTCTCAACGGATGTGTCAGGTGATGGCCACAGCCCCTCTAGATCACGTGGCCTCTGGTTCTGTGGTTAGAGTTTGAAGTCTTCACCACCTTCAGGACGGGTCCTCTGGTTCCCAACCAGCCCTTCCATCCGACTCCGGTCAAACTTGGATTCGGGTGCACTGGTGGTTCTCTCCGCCTCTGCCCATGCACCTAGGGCTCCCCTGCCTTGTTTGCTGTCAGTTATTCCACGACCTAGGATAAGCTCCTTGCTGCTCAAGTCCTCCAGATCCTCAACCTCTCCTCAGCTCACTACTCACTCCTTCCTTCTCCACTCTCTCTTCAACTACTCACTAACTTCCCACCCCACACTTTCCTTCCCTCCATCCCCTGAATGAGCCCTCCGTCTATCTGGTCCGCCTACTGTCCCTAGGACTGGGTGTGTTGGGTGCTTGGCAGGTGTCTCAGACTTAGCACACAGTCTCCTTGAGAACAGGGATAACACGTGGAATGGGTGCAGTACCCCTTGTGATTACCAGACCACAGGGGTGCCACAATTGATGTAAGAACAAGCATTAGAGAAAATCTGCAGGCTTTTGTTATGTAAACTGAGGATAGCATGATACAGGGATTAAAAAAAACAAAAATCAACCATACCTGTCTCTTATCAGAGAGATATGCTATTGTTTATGTAAGCTAAAGGCTTTACCATCTGGTGATTACCATTACTAGGCTAGATTGCTAAGGACATGGCAGTCCAACATGCCCCTCCCCTGATTGTACATTGACAGTAAGATGCCAAATCGCTCGTGTGGGCGGGGGATGCTTTCTCAGCTCTGCTGTTTTGCTACAACTAAATAAGAACAGATTCCACCCAGTAATCTAAGTTAAACATAGTCTGAATCTCTTTGCCTACAACATGCTGTTCTCAGATGAGACAGCAAAAACTTGCTGACAGATTCCCTTTAAGGTTGCCATTCTAGGGTCAACATGATCGCTCAAGTCAAGGTGGTGCTGGGTTTAAGACATGCACAATTAGAAGTATGAATGTGTGTGTGTGTACCCTGAAGGTTGGGAAAATGTATAAATGGTAGATTATAGGAATCTTAATGCAGCTATCATAATCCTCTGTCGTAAGAACACCAGCAGTGCACATACATGCTGCATCATGAAATAAACCATTTATATAAAAAAAGAAATAGGATAGAAATGAATGTGATGAATGAGAAAGCCATGTGTAGCAAGATAAGAAAATTAAATATTCTGTATGAAAGTTATTAGAAAAACCATAGTAAAATAAGAAATTTTTTTATGAGGGATTATTATAGCATAATGAAAGAATAAAGTAAGTACACAGACTTCTTAACAACACGGCTCTCTACATACATATTTTGTTAATTCTACCAGGGATGTGGAGTATAAAGTCCGTGTCCATTTTGGTGGAGTTGGAGTCAGGTAAATTGAGGAGTCAGAGTCGGAAGTCATCTTACTGACTGCACACCAGAGTTGTGGAGTTGGTGTCCATTTTGGTGAAGTCGGAGTTGGATTCAGGGAAACGGAGGAGTAATAGATGGAGTCAAAGGTTTAGCTTACCGAGTCCACAGCCCTGAGTTCTACAAAATATAACACTAATCTCTGTGCAGCAGTTATATTTCTTTAACCTTCCTCTAGTGTTAGCTTTCTGTTACTCTTTCTTATGTTAACGGGTCAGTTTTGACCTGTGTCTTAAATCACCCCTAGGATACCCTAAAAACAGTTATTTATGATCCAATTTGTTTCTTACCTCTTAGTTACCTTGTTAGGGTTTCTCATCCATGGAAGGATTGATTTTAATATTTTTGTTGTGGCCCCCTGGGCCTTTCATTTGAGAGCATACCCTTCATTTTCATTATAAAAATATTGTCAAATGAACCTCAAGAGAATAATATAAACTTAAAAAAGTTTGTTATATTGCCTGACTATTACTGAAGGGTTTTAGAACACATTTCTTAAATGTAAAAAAAGTATACCGCATATACTCGTGTATAAGCCGACCCCCCTACTTTTGCCTCCAAAACCTGGGAAAACCTATTGACTCGTGTATAAGCCGAGGGTGGACCCCAGCACAGGTATACAGCCCCCAGTAGTGTGGTATACAGCAGCCTCCCCAGTGGTATATACAGGCCCCAGCAGTGTTACAGCAGCCTCCCCAGTGGTATATACAGCAGCCCCAGTGGTATATAAAGCAGTAGCGCCAGTGGTATATACAGCAGCAGCCCCAATGGTGTATACAGCAGCAGCCCCAATGGTGTATACAGCAGCAGCCCCAGTGGTGTATACAGCAGCAGCCCCAGTGGTGAATACAGCAGCAGCCCCAGTGGTGTATACAGCAGCAGCCCCAGTGGTGTATACAGCAGCAGCCCCAGTGGTGTATACAGCAGCAGCCCCAGTGGTGTATACAGCAGCAGCCCCAGTGGTGTATACAGCAGCAGCCCCACTGGTGTATACATCAGCAGCCCCAGTGGTGTATACAGCAGCAGCCCCAGTGGTATATACAGCAGCAGCCCCAGTGGTATATACAGCAGCAGCCCCAGTGGTATATACAGCAGCAGCCCCAGTGGTGTATACAGCAGCAGCCCCAGTGGTGTATACAGCAGCAGCCCCAGTGGTGTATACAGGCCACCCCCCCATGGGTATACAGGGCCCCCCTTGCTGCCGCAACCTGTAAAGTAATAATCATTATACTTATCCCTGTCCTGTCGCCGCCGCCGCTCTCTGACACTGCGTGCTCCTCCGGCTTCATCCCTCAGGGATCCCTGAGGAAGGTGCCAGGAGGGCACCGAAACGCGTCGGAGGCAATAAAGGAAACCTGTTGAACATCACCTACTCGTGTGTTCTTTGAAGTAAGTGGACCTTGGCAGCGCGGACTGTTGTACACCTATACTTCCCTACATCTCACTGGGGTTGTGGCTGTTGTGGTTGATGTTGAGGCAGGCCTGGTTGAGGAGGATGCTGGTGATGATGCTCTTTGTGTTGCTGTGGGTGTGGACGAAGCACTTGTTGAGCTCTGCAGTTGTCGGACCAAGGCTGCAGCGGCTGGGTCTCGGGACACTCGTTCCCTTTGGTCAATGTGCGCCTTGACAAGGGATCTTCCTAGTTCCTCAAGAAACATCCTCCGCTTGTTTTTAATCTTTGAATTCCATCCTTGGTGAATGTGGGTCCACAACACAAACGAATTGCATGCTGACACATCAAGGATGTTGTAAAATACAACCATTAGCCATCTCCTTGTCATTCGCTGGCAAGTGTAGGTGGCAATCAGCTTGTCCAGGTTTTCCACTCCTCCTTTGTTTTTGTTATAGTCCAGGATGATTCTGGGCTTTTTGTCACTTCCTGATGACACAGCTGCATCTTTGTGAAGTGTGGACATCAGTACCACATTCCGTCATTTTTTGGGGCAGTATGAAACAGCAGTGGTGGTGTCTGTAAAAACAAACTGAGAAAAGTGGAGCACTGTCCTTCATCTGCAACAATTCAGTGGGCAGCTCAGGTTTGTTTTTTTTCACTGTGCCCACCATGGTGATTTTCCTCCTGAGAAGTTCTTGTCCAAGGTCATAGCTGGTAAAAAAATTGTCACAAGTAATGTTGTGACCCTGCAGTCCAATAGTCATATCGAGGACTACACGTTTTCCTTGTTTTTTTTCAGGGATGCCGCTTGCAGACTTGCCTGTGTAAATCTGTAGATTCCATGCATAGCTAGTTTTTGCATCACAAGCTGCCCAAATTTTTATGCCATATTTGCCTGACTTACTTGGCATGTATTGCCGGAAGGGGCATTTTCCTCTGAAAGGGAGAAAATGTTCGTCTACTGTCACCTCTGGCCCTGGGTTGAACATCAGTGGAAGGAGCTGCACCCATTTCTCCCAAACATCCCTGATGGGAGCAGGTTTGTCAGATTTTGTTCTGGTGTCTCTGTTGTCAAATCTGAGGACTCTTGATATCATTTGAAAATGTTGAAGTGACATTGTTGCCCGGAAAATATTCCTGCCTGTCGATGCGTCCCAGAGACTATCAGTGGCCTCATTGCAGGATTTGTACACTCCAGCAAGGAGAAGAACACCAATGTAGACATCCAGGACATCATCATGAAGGTCATTCCACATGTTGCCGTAGACTTTTTTCCTTCAAGGTTTGTCTTAGCAATAATGACTCTTTTATTGACAATGGCATAAACAGATCCAAACATGTCTTGATGTCACTTACTCTTGTCACAGCAAACCTTGTAAACCCAGGGGTAATTTTTATGACATTTGCAGCATCTGCCCTGCCATGTACATCTGTAGGTACTGAGCTCCAACTGATCTTGCCACTTTTGGATTTGAATCTTTCAGCGGGAGCTGCTTCAGCACCAGTGACCTCCTCATCAGACTGTTCAGAACTGTCTGTGTCTTCCGGTTGATACTCCACATCATCTTCCTCCTCAGAAACCTGTTCATCTGTATCAGTTTGCTGCTGTGTGTCCTCTGATCATCTAAGATATAATCCAGAATTTGGCTTACATCAAATCTTCTCCTCATTGTTGCATGTGTAAACTGGAGATGTATACTCTGCAAAGTACCAACTCTAAGGCTGCTTTCACATAACGATTTTCGGTCATCCGACTGTATCCATTTCAAAACGGATACAATCGGATCCGAAATCGGACCCCATGGTCCCCTATAGGAATCGGATGGGATCGGATGTGCCACTATTGGCATCCGATTTTGGCACCATCTGATCCCATCCGATTTAATCACGGGCACAAAATCGTAGCCTGCTACGATTTTGTGTCCGTGACTCACATCGGACAGCATCGGATCACTGCTGATCTGAGGCTGTTCCGAGTGCCCACTGCATGGGAGCCTATGGACATCGGATCCGAGTTCACCTCGGATCCGATGTCTGCTCCGTATCCCCTGTCTTTCCCTGCTGCTGCCTCCTCCATCTTCTTCCCTCTCCTATTCTACTCTGTCCCCCCGCTATTCTTTGCTGTGCCCCCGCTTCTCTATCCTGTCCCTCTTCTCTTCCCTGTGTGTAAAAAAATAAAAAAAACTCCTCCCGGAGGATACATCACCTGTCACCGCTCCAGCACCATCAGGACTGAAGGACCTGTGATGATGTCACAGATCCGGTCACATGACCCGTCAGCTGACCGGGTCTGTGACATCATCACAGGCTCTTCTGCCCTGATGGTGCTGCAGCGTGGGAGCGGTGACAGGTGATGTATCCTCCAGGAGGAGGTTTTTTTATTTTTTTTACACACAGGGAAGAAAAGAGGGACAGGATAGGGATAGAGGAGGATAGAGAAGCGGGAGCACAGAATAGCATAGCGGGGGCACAGGATAGAATAGGAGAGGGAAGAAGATAGAGGCGCAGAAGCAGGGAAAGACAGGGGACCGCAGGATCCACACGGATCCTGCACAGAATCGGATCGGATGGCTATTTGCTATTCGATTGCAGGGATCCGTGTGGATCCGTGCCTGTCCGTGGGATCCTCCTTCAAAGTCGGATCCCACGGACAGTCACAAAATCGTGGTGTGAAAGCACCCTAAGCTGATTTGGCCATACATGCCTGGACATGTCCCTAACTCAAGTTGTTGGAGGTAGAGCCGGCTGTGGGCTGTTGGTTTATATTGTGTTTATGAGTTCAGTTTTGGGATTTATTATTGTTTTTTTTACTCTTATATTAGACCTGGGTCGAAATTGACCCCAACAACACAAATGTTATAATTTTAATAAGAACATTTTACAATTTTGTAAACTAGTTTTATTTATTGTATTTTGTTTAAAAATAAATTCCTGATAAAGTCAAAAAGTCTTGATGCAATAAACAAATGTATGTAGAATTTGTATGCATTTAAAACCTAAAGCAGGTCGGTCACGACCCTTACACTAGAGGAAGGTTAAAGTGTAACGGTCACCAGTTTTGGGGGTTCTAAACCCTGCCCACCACCTTTAAGATGATGTAATTGCTGTTCCCAAAACCCATTTATATCCCCAGATGTCCCCCTGCATACCTCAGAAAACAACTTTTAATCTGTCCCGAGCCGTATGTTAATTTCTATTAAAGATCATATGGGGTCTGCATATTGTGGTCATTGCCGCCCTGCTCCATTGAAAACCCACTGCTCCTGTGTATGCAAATGAATGACATAGGACGTCATCCACGCAATTTACAAATCTCATGCCTGCGCAGGGGTGCGCCTCACTGTACCCTATTGAAGAGCCAGCGATTCCACTGCGCAGGCACAAGACTTCGGTCACTGTGCGGCTACTGCGAGACCGAAGTCTCATGCCTGTGCAGTGGAATCCCTATTTATATCAGATATAAAGGGGTTTCAGGAACCCTAATTTCATAATGTTATAGGTGGTGGGCAGGAGGTCTAGAGCCCCCCAAACTGGCAACAGGTTCCCTTTAAAGTGCATGTATAAATTGAGTAATTCATTAAAAGATGACTTGGCAACTCTCCTGAACTAATGTATGTGTTAGTAAAAACTGGATTTCCTATAATAAAACCATTCTGGATCATCATTTTATACAACCATTATCGAATCACTGATGACAGTATCAGACTGTAACAAAGTGAATGGTAACACTTAGTCGTCAATTTATCCACATTATTAAGCCGGTATAACGGGAATGGCACAACAGACTAAGGAGAAAAACAAGATTCAAAAAATAATATATAAATCGATACACATACACACCAATTTTGGTAGGAATTCAACATTTTAAAGAGGAGCCGTCTCCCCCCCTGCTGCATGACAAACTAAATACATCACTGAATGTAGCATGCCTGCTGCATTCAGGGAAGGGGTCCCCCATGGCTCTAGCCTCCCTGTACTCTGAAATATAAACTTTAGAAACCTTACAGATAGTGAGTCAGCAGGGCATTACTGGCTATGGAGACCTCGAAGTGTACCTGCGTGAGATCAGTCAATTACACGCCGGCGCAGGTGGGGAGGGGGCTGCACACACAGAGGAGGAAGAACAGAGCAGCAGGAGGCGGCACAGAGCAGCCGGAGGTGGGGAGAAGCCCCGTGCAAGCGATGACTCCATAGCCAGGAATGCCCTCCAGACTCACTATCTGTAAGGTTTCTAAAGTATATATCTCAGGGTACAGGGGGACTAGAGCCATGGGGGACCCCTTCCCTGAATGCAGCAGGCCTGCTACATTCAGTGGTGCATTTAGTTTGCCATACACCAGGTGGGTGACAGGTCCTCTTTAACTAACACAGACAAGTAAGGAGTGGAGACAGACCCACTCAAAGGAATCACCTGCCTTTGATGATTTCTTGCAGGTCTGTAATACAAATTCACAGTAAGTGCGCATAACAGAACAAGATGTGTCAGTATTGTATTTAATGAGGGATATTTCTTTGATTAGTATTTGCATTTATATTCATTGCCACTTTTTTCAACTGGGCACAAATGGATCTGGTTTTGCCTTATAGAAAATAAACACAAATTCAGATGTGAAAAATTACTGAATACAGGTGCATAATGATGGGTCTTGTTCCATTATGCAATCCATATTTCGGCGTACTATAAGACTCAGCTCAACGCAGCCCTCAGCTGCAGGCCTGGTCTCCATTGTGAAGGGAGATCAGTGCCTATCCAGCAGCGCAACTGGTACTGCTCACCCTGTCCATGGTTCCAGACAATCAGCGGCTTCTCTTTCTGCTAGGAACCTGCGTCCCCTTCGCAGGTCTCCTGGAAATGCTCTTAAGGTACCGTTACACACATAGATATATTGCTTGCAACTCACTGGTTGCAGCGAAGCCATGAACACATTGTTTCATTTTATACACGGCAACAAAATGGAACAATGTGTCCATGATTTCACTGCAACCAGTGAGTTGCAAGCAACATATCTCTGTGTGTAACAGTACCTTTAGGAGGCACGTCCAGCCTCCTGCACATACTTAAAGCAGCAGAGCACCTGTTCTCTATAAGGGCCATTTTTGCTGTGATGCTATGTGCATACAAGGCACCCTGCCCTTTAGGGAGATGCCTGGGCAACATCTTCATTCTATGATCATCGTCCAGGTCCCATTCCTGTAGTGCTCTTCATTTTGAAGTCTATTTCCTTGCATTATACTAATACCTCTATCTCCACAGAATCCTCAGCTGGCAGTTCCTTATCCTGGATCCCTCTGGACACTCAAGACCCCCCTCCAGGCTTGCCCAGTTTCTCCTCCCGTAACCGGTCAGATACCACTACCGGCTGGATCAGCCTTTCCAGGATTACACGGAGCCTTCAGGATTCTCTCCACCAACAAGGCCAATATTCTACAGTCTCTCCATCCCTACTGTCTGGTCTGTACGGATCATCCCTCTGGTCCAGGATTCGCGGCATTCAGGCCGTCTTGGTGTTGTGACAGGAAAATCCCTGTATATGGGTAGATCTTGCTTGGTGCTCCGCTATGTGGTACAGTGTCGCGATCCAGAGGATCCTACTTTCAGGCACCTTTCCCCTTTGTGAAACTTTCCTTAATAAATATCTTTGGTTTTATGAAGTTCACTCTCCTGTCTCTTGAGTATCGGTTATTCAGCTACAAGTGCAACACCAGTGGCCCAGTGAGTCCACATTACATCATCACGCCCTTTCGGTGCAACAGCATATCTATTAGTAAACCAATAAAAAACAAAAACAAAAAAAGTGCTGTATTTCTGAAAAAACAGATGTGAAACAATTCTGAAGCATTGGTTTATGTATTCATGTATTCAATGTGTTCAATCTGTGTGAAGAGGCCTTATTTCTAAGACTCACAACCTATTACAGGTTTCTACGGCTGAAGATCAGAAGCAACTGGTAGAAATATAAAACATATTTACAAAATGTTCAAATGTATTATTATTAATATGATTTCCTGAAGATGCAGTGCTAACAATATGATTTGGCTTCAGGTGAATTTATATTCACCACTGTTCTCTCTCTAACAACATAAACATAGAGTGATATCATACAGGGCTGATGTCTGTAAAGCGCTGTAGAGTTAATGCTGCTATATACTGAGAGTAACAAAGACAATATGATTCATGGAGTCTCAGAAAACGGCTTTGCTTTCTTCCTTGGCCCCTGCTCTGGTGGGGATAGGTAAGTGACTGCTGCAGCAGTGCCAAGCCAGCCTATCTACATCATGTTCTGGTCGTACAGACTTCACTAGCCACATGAGATGTGGTGATCACACGCTCATACTTTCCCAAACAAGACAACTTGTAAGGAATTCTGGCAGCAATAGAAGAGAAATGGTGGTGGATTAGGTATTACTAATTATTATTTGTCATGCCTCGGCCGCAGTGCCGATCCCTGCTAAGCAGAGAGATCGGCGCTTACCATGCAGCTCCACTGATTCTGCTCACTCTGGTCATGGTTCCGTGCAACCATCTATTTCTCTTCTAGGAATCTACTTCCTCTTGGCTGGTCTCCTGGGAATGTTCTTACGATGCGTGCTCGGCATCCTGCACACACTTATAGTAGCAATACACCTGTTTCCCATTAGGTATCTGCTTGGGTGCTGAGCTGCTCTAAGCATAAAAGGCACCCTGCCACTATGGAAGATGCCTGGGCAATGTGTTAATTCTCTGGAAATCATTGACTCTGCACAGGCCACAATCTGCTGAGCTCTGCACTAAGAAGATTGCTGCATTGTATCCACTTGATTCTAACACCTCCGTCTACACAGAATAAGTGGGATTGGGCTGTCCAGGCCTCTCCTGAAGCACACAGAACCGTCCGGTTTCCTGCACCGGCTGGATCATCTCTCCTGTATTGATCGAAGCTCACAGGAATCATTTCATCGACAGAGCCAATATTCTACAGCTTCTCCATATCTACTGTCCGGGTTGCCGCTCTGGTCCAGGATTTGCTGCATTCAGGCATCCTGGTGTTGTGACTGGGGAATCCTGTATAGGGGTTAACCTTCGCTACATGCTACAGTGTTATGATCTTTAGGGTCCTCCCCCTCAAGCACCCTTCCACTTTGTGAGCCGTTCCTTAATAAATATCCTTGGTTTTATTAAATTCACTCTCCTGTCTCTTGAGTTTTGGGTATTAAGCTACCACTGCACCATCAGTGGTCTAGTGAGCCCACTTTACATTACCACGCCGTGTGGGCGTAACAATTTTGAGGTCATATTCTTACATTCCCACCAAAGTCTGCCTCATCGACATCTGCTTCTGTCAGTAGGCACCTCAGTATTCACCCTGTAGATGGTGCTTGTAATGTCAAGAGCCAGAAATTCTGGTGCCCATCCTCTGAGCTGGAGTGACTGGGACCTCCTGTACTTCACAGTCTGACAGAGTGAAGATTTGTATGTGTGCTGTCCAGCTGAAGTTGTTCATTACTAGCTTCAGCCTACTGGAAAGCACTCCACCCTACTAATACATTCAGATTTATTCTGGAAATAGCTTTTGGTTTCTTTGACTAAAGTTGTGTCTTGTAATGGTGTTTTTTCTGTTTTACCCCAGTCTGCTTTTTGGAAGCTTCTTCTGCCTCACGATGTTGTACCTTTCTGCAGCGGAAAAAAATGCACCATGAGCCCATCACTTCACAATTCTCATAAACTTTGCTGGCATGCAGGTTTTTGACAAATCTGCACCAATTCTGCATTAAAATACGCATGAAAAATGCATCAAAAAATGCAGTGTGAACACAGTCTAATAGATCCTGATTTTAACACTTTAATGAACTCTTGGCTTTGACAATGCTTGGCAACTTTTCTTTCTCTGGACTGCAGCCCTTCCACAGGCAACAATCTCCTGGACCCTGTTGTGAATCCAGATGCTTGTGCAGGGGTTAAAAGAGTGCCAGAGTTACTCGTGGTTCTGCCTAACAGAACAGATTGTGCCTAGTCTGTCCGAGACACCCCTTTTGTGCCTGTAGCCTCAGACACGTCACACGTTGGTCGGCTGGAAAACAGTCAGAAGTGGTGGTCGGCACCTCTGAAGGGGTCAATTCCAGTATTAGAAGTAGTGATTGAAGCAGTTATCCAATACATCTCTACTGAGCATGTAATTTTTAATTAGCTTCCAAGCCAAACTCTTCTAAAGTCAAGTGACCAGACAATAAATTAACTTCATTGTAACAAAGCTCCTGTAGAGAATTCACAGTGAGCAGCATGAGAAACATGCCCACAGCTATCACTTCTTGTTGGGAAATCAATAAGCTAGTCTAAAGAAAAGGGAAGCCATTACAGTGAGCAGAATTATTTGCATCATTATCAGATACTTAATTGCAATCAAGAGGAATAAAAGCTTATCTTAAAGTAAAACAACAAAAATATGTAACAGAAAACATCAGATTTAGCAGAAAGAACATCTCATTCACACTATACTGAATGCTAGATCTTAATGATTCACAATAGAGAGAGAGGACATGTAGGAGGGGATAACACGCAATACTAAAGAAAGAGCCCATCTGTAGCTGGATACATGATGTAATAAAACTCAGCGTTCAAAACATGTTTTCAACAAGCATGGAAAAAACAAACTAAGCCATACATGTTCAAGAAATAGCTAGAAAGGCTTTTGATATAGTATAACTGCACATGACAGATTCTACAGTTACTCTAGATAGGATGGAGAGTCCTGAGATTGCACTAAAATGAGTCTACTCTGCTCTTCATATCTTGCAATAACATACAACACAGCTATTCTTTTAATATAAAATCAACTGCAGCCCAGCAGGATTTTATTTCTCATGAAAATGGATTGGGAAAGATGAAACCCAGCAAGCTTGATTATTTACTCCATAATATGTGCCATAAGGAGATCAATTGGAAA
Organism: Allobates femoralis; assembly: GCA_033576535.1. Classification (NCBI taxonomy): domain Eukaryota; kingdom Metazoa; phylum Chordata; class Amphibia; order Anura; family Aromobatidae; genus Allobates; species Allobates femoralis. The sequence goes on from JARQOC010000001.1 coordinate 276,061,665, forward strand.
CTTTATCGATTATATCATCGAAAGTTGGCAGATTCAGCTGACATTTGTCTTAAGGCACCGTTACATGATAATATATCGTGAATCATATTGCATAAACATCACGGGTTTGGAGTTGTACAAACAACATCGTTTGTACATCGTTGCGTGTAACACCGCGATACGACTATGATAAATCACATGATCCACGATCAGCCAACCTGCTGCATTGTTCTGTGTAACACCACGATAACGATGTCGTTCACGACTTCGCCCATTCACATCAGTGAACAAGTATCGTTCGCTGGGTTGTGCGAACGATAGCTGCTCACTACATCGTTGGTGCGTCGTCCACAATATCTATACGTGTGACATCTCACCAACGTCGTCAAAACGATTTCCTAACGACCACGCGCCCCTGAGATTGTTGATGAGATTGTTTCAACACTTTAAGCGTGTAACAGTATTTTAAGGCAGACTAGGGCAAACCATGGCCCTTGGACTACATCAGACCCTCTGCCTATTTTAGTCCGGCCTGCAAACTGAAAAGCCAAAGGGCTGAAACAGCGGCCGGCGGGTCGCCCCATGCACTTCACTGGATGCTGCCGCACGATATCACAGCTAAGTCTTCGATATATGATAGCAGTGAATACATATGTAGAGGTGTCAGCTGACAGCTCCTTCTTCCACCAATCACCATGTGCAACTGAGACAGCAGATGCAATGATATTGCTACATCGCGCCTGCTGTGCGGAGTCAGTGCACTGAAGGCCGTATCAGAACAGGATCAAGACTACTATATGTTTTGTGTGTGCGTTTTGTTTTTCTAGTATGTGTGAGACTGTCAACAGGGGCCTATGTGGGGGTTCACACTGTACATAGGGGTCTATGTTGAAGCTCACACAGTACATAGGAAGGCTGTGTGGGGGAACACACTGTATATAGGGAGGCTGTGTGGCGGCTTATGCTGTATATAAGGAACTATGTGGTGTCTCACTGTATATAAAGGATATCAGCATACTGAATGTTGCTCAATGTTAAGTGATACAATATTAATGTAACATAATATTTTAAATTAATTTGATAATATTGAGCAAAATTAAACTCAGCCTTTTAGTTTGGCCCTCCACAACAGTCACGGTGTCTCAGGTGGCCCCAAGGAAAATTAATTGCCCACCCCTGGTCCAAACTGTATGTCCACCTTTACATATGCAACATATAAATCCAATGCAGATATACGGAATAAGAGTGCGGTAAATTAACATTAGGAGCCAAAATAAAATGTAATGTAAAATTGGCATTTTCAAGATATAACAAACCACGCAGGAAAACATCACCATATGGATTGTTATTACGCTCATTAATATGCACATATAGGGACAGCTGCATGGAAAAGAAAAAATGCAGAGACTGAACCTTACACATTCTCCCCAGCTGTATCAGACAGTAAATAGAAAACCAAATATAGAAGAGAGAATGCCAAAAGACAAAATCAGATAAACCTGCATCTGTAATAGATTTAATTTAATTTGTAATAGATTATTTGCTGTTGACACATCCAGTTTATGTACGTGACAGGTGAGATATGGAGTGAGTTTGAGAGCTAAGCTCCAACTATCTCAATTTAAATGGAACTAGTCACCATGAAAACACCCCAATCTGTAGGCACCATGTTTTAGCTCCGCTACATTTGAGCGCCACAGCCCTGCTACATCACAGCGCCTCAGCTCTCCTACATCTGAGCTCCCCAGCTCTGCTAATTCGGAGTGTCTCAACTCTGATAAGTCTGAGTATCTCAGCTCTGCTCAAACTGAGTGTCTCAGCTCTATTAAGTTTGAGCATCTCAGCTCTGCTAAACATGAGCGTCTCAGATCTGATATACCTGAGCTTCTCAGCTCTGCTACATCTGAGTGAGACAGTCAGATGTAACAGAGAAAATACACACGTAGCAGAGGTGAGACAAATCATGCAGTGCTGTAATGCTCAGATGTAGCATTGTAGATGTATAGAGGAAAAACCGCACACCAGAAAACGTCATTCACTATAAACTTATGCTGAGAATTTACAACTCTGACAATCCACCTGGCCAAGCAGATATACTTCAGCACCCTGGTCTCCTCACTATCCAACAACACAAAGAAACTGTTTGACACCTTTCACTCTCTCCTCTGTCCCAAAGTACAGGCACCTATCACTGACCTCTGTGCTGATGATCTGGCTTCTTACTTCACTAAGAAAATAGAAAACATCAGTCAGGAAATCAACTCTCAACCTCAAATCACTGTTAGGTGGCCGTCACACGCTTCAATTTAATGCACGATATCGCTTAAGCGATCTGCTTTTTGATCGCTTAAGCGATATCGTTTGTGCATCGCTGCGTGCAATCAAGCGATTTTACAATGTAAAATCGCTTGATCGTAGATTGGTGAGCCGGAGCTCATATCAAGCGATAATCGCTTGATCAATCTGCCTCATCGATGAACGATCTCCCAGCGGCAGAGCCTATGCTGGGAGATGGTATCTATGGTAACCGTCGGGTTACTAAGCGCCGCGCGGCGCCTAGTAACCCGATGTGTACCATAGTTACCAGCGATCTCGCTGGTCCACATCGCTGGTGAGTCTGTCTGTGTGACAGCTCACCAGCGATGTGAGCGATATTGTTAGCGATTGCGCGTGCATGTGATCGCTAACAATATCGCTATCGATATTGATGCGTGTGACGGCCGCCTTACTCCTATCCCCAAATTTCCTCCGGCTCACTCTCCACATTCGACCCAGTCACAGATGAAGTAGTCTCCAGGTTCCTCTCTTCCTCTCGTCCCACCACATGCACCGCTGACCCCATCCCCTCACAACTACCCCAGTCTCTCTCTCCGGTGGTCACCACTCACCTAACCAAAATCTTTAATCTCTCCCTCTCTTCTGGCATCTTCCCATCCTCCTTCAAACACTCGATCATTACTCCATTATTAAAGAAAACATTTCTCGACCCAACCTGCACAAACAACCACAGCTCTCTCCTGGTTCTCTTCCTATCTCTCTGACCGCACTTTTAGAGTATCAATTGCTGGCTCCACTTCCTCCCCTCTTTCTCTCACTATTGGGGTTCCTCAGGGTTCAATCCTTGGAATTCTCCTCTCTCTACACAGCCCCGATTGGACAGACCATCTGCAAATTTAGCTTTCAGTACCATTTTTATGCTGATGACACACAACTATACACCTCTTCCCCTGACCTTACTCCCGCTCTAATAAAGAACACTAATGACTGTCTAACCCCAGTTTCCAATATCATGTCCACTCTATACCTGAAACTTAACCAATCCAAAACGGAACAACTTCTGCTCCCGCCCTCTACTAATGTCCCTAAATCTGACATCTGTCTCAGTGTGCGGCACCACGATAATGCCTAGGCAGCATGCTCACAGTCTGAGTGTTACGTTTGACTCTGATCTTTCCTATGTACAATCCCTCGCCCGCTCATGCCGCTTGGACCTGAAAAACATCTCTAGAATTCGCCACTTTCTCACCTTGGAAACAAAAAAAACCCTCACTGCGGCCCTGATTCACTCCCGCCTTGACTACTGTAATTCTCTTTTAATTGGCCTCCCCCGCACTAGACTCTCCCCTCTACAGTCCATCCTTAATGCAGCAGCCAGGATCACCTATCTAGCTAATCGTTACTCAAACGCTTCCACTCTATGCCAGTCATTGCACTGGCTGCCTATACACTATAGGATTCAATTCAAACTGCTTGTTCTCACCCACAAAGCTCTTCACAGTGCAGCACCACACTACCCCTCTACCCTTATATCTGTCTATCACCCCACCCGTCCTCTTCGCTCTGGAAGTGACTTTAGACTCACTTCTGCATTAATCCGAACTTCCCACTCCCGGCTCCAATACTTCTCCCAAGCTGCACCAAATCTCTGGAATGGTCAACCCCAAGAAATTAGGTGTATCCACAACTTACACAGTTTCAGACAATCTCTAAAAACACATAATTTTAGGGCGGCCTATCATGATCCCTAGTCAAAGTTTTTAAGACATAGCATATCTGCTCCACCAGTCTCAAATGCATCACAAATAATGGTTGGGGGCCACTTATGCTGCGCCTATCTGTTCCCCATCTCCTCAAATTGACTATTTCATCATTGTAAATAAGCACCTGTACTTTGTGTCACCCCCACCTCATTGTTAGATTGTAAGCTCTTATGAGCAGGGCTGTCATTATTTTGCTTTAGTTATTGTATTATGCTTTGTATTGTATTTTGTAGTGTATTGTTTTTTGTATTTATTGTATTTTCTAATAACTGTTTCCTATGATTGTTCGAATATGAACCCCTGAATTGTGAAGCGCTGAGGAATATGTTGGCGCTTTATAAATAAAAACTATTATTATGTAGCAGTGCTGTGACTCTGATGTGATCTCCCCTCAACACAAGTCGATGCACACACTTTCATAATAAGGCCGTGTTCAGACTACCGGTTTTTGGAATCCGGGAGTATGCAGGTAAAACCTGCACCGACCCCCTTCCCCCTGGATTCCTCCACAATTGTAAAACATGATACAACTGGATGCACATTGGATCTCTCTCATGGATCAGTGATAATACTGGTGCAAGTGCATCAGGTTGTTTACCTAATTTAGCTGGATCTAGTTGTAAATGACAAGCCCCCTAGTGGGTGTGTCACTTAAAACAGGGTTATGTGCATGTTCTGTAACAAAACCCGGATCCATATTCCACCTGACCCAGGTTTCAAACAGCCCCATTGTAAGTTAACACACATTGCCCCGGATCCAGGGGTTCACAATTTTGAAACTGCCACTAAAATCGCTACAAAATGCGATTTTAGTGTCAGTGAAAAAACGTGGACACCTGGATCAGGGAGAACCGTAGAGTATTGGATGCACCCACAAGTTCCTGTGGCATCATTGAAATTCAATGAGTCCGTAAACGGATGCGAGTTCATCCAGCTTCAGCTGGATTCACATGGAAACCAACCTAAGATGCTGCAGCTTGAAGGTACAGGAAGGAGGGGAGGTAGGCGTTTGGGTGGCAATTTAAGTGGGTGTGACAGGTGCTGTCTTAAAGGCCACTGCAATGCATGATGGAACTTGTAGTAATAGAATACTAAAAGTCAGGATAGAGGAAGTTGTTGATTAATCCCATCAGAGCTGTCTCCAGCAATGAGAATGTGCTGTATGATTAAAGGTAATATTGCTAAAATAAGATAATGGATGTTTTGAGCGGCACATAATAGCAAGATTTCCTAAAATAAAATCAGTTATGATACTGGACAACCGCTTTAATCATTTAGTCCTCTGCTCTTTCTGGGATTTTGATCCAAAGGTGGTCCTATCAGTATCTGACAGCTTTCATTATGTATGTCTGCATACAGTGTTATCTGTCAATCAGATAGACCTGCCTTGTGGATCAAAACCCCCAGAAAGACAAGAGAATTAAATAATTACAGCATCGGATATGCTAAATCTTTTCTCACAAAACTATATATCAATGCACTCAGGTCCCCCTGCTTTATAGCATGGTGCCTGTAGATTGAACTGTGTTTTCATGCTGACTGGTTTCCTTTCAACACATTCTGCACCACTGTCACCACGTTATCCCATCACCAGAGAGTACCAGCAGGATGCCAATAGGTTGGCATAGCAGACAGAACCTAATGAAATGACAATATACTGCAATGCAGAAGTGAAGGGGTAAACATAGTTTGTCCCTGAGTAGAAGGGAGCCTACTCTCATTATGGATGTACTATATTTTCTGGTCCAAAGTCACAATATCAGACTGAAACTTTACATGATCACTTGGGTAAAACTGATAAATCAGTCATGTCTAATAAAGGCCTGAGTGGGTTGTGCACGATACAGGGGAATTCAAAGGGCACCATAGAATCTCAATGACGTATCACACCCTCAGGCCTGCCCAATAAATGATAATCGACGAGGGATTCTCGGGTCGTTAAATTCCTGTGTTACCAACCCATTAAAGACTTTGTAATTAATACACGGACACTGCTTGTGACTTGGTTAAATTTTGGCCACAGCAGCCCTTTATTACCTATTATGTACACACTAACCCAGGGACACCGCACACTGGCATCCCAACATTAAATAATAGGTGACACAGTAATAATACAGTACGTAATACAAATATGTAACCCTGAATGAGCCTGGTCCAGAAGCCACCTCCCACAACAAAACATTATTCTTGTCTGCAACACACTGACCCGAGGGATTATCCCTGGTTGCAACACACTGACCGACGCGGTATTAATTACTGAGAATTAGTAGTCCAACCTTGCAGCCTCCTGTACCTGCAAGGCACCTGTTAAAGGCAGTACAACACAATCCCACACAAATTACATATATACATATTTATTTTCAGAACAATAACTATATTCATAACTATCTACACATCAGGTGCGTGTAGCTAAACAGGAGCCTACATGGCTCACCCATTACACTACCATACAAGCATACCCCAAAATGTCAATATTAACAAAAAAAAAATTTTTCTTTGCATTATATATATCCACATCATAATTGCACCAACAAACATCACAATAAAACAGGGAGGGTGGGCAGGAAGCTGTTGTCCCCAGAAGCTGCAAGAAAAGGAATTCTTCGTATCTCTCCTTATATATACTTACATTGCTCCCCCCTCCTTCTTCCAAGACCACTCCCCAACCAATCACCTCATTTCGCATTTTTCTTATTTCAACCTAATGCACCTATTAACCCTTTAACACCCTCCCCTCCTGATTGTCATGTAGCCTGTCCACCCCCATGGGTTCCCTAACTTTTCTCAACTCCGTGGCCGCTTTGGTTTAGTTGCTGCCTGAATTAGTACACACACGCAGTGCCCAATTAGGACCAACTACATAGTGTAAGACTGCCATTCACCCGGCATTCCTCCTACATTGCGTGTTGCATCTACTGAATTTTACATGGAAGAATCCTTTAAGATACAATTGTCAGAGGGCACTCACATGCATCTTCCAAAACCTGCATTGTTATATATAAGTGTACCGTAGGGGGGATGACATGTTTTCTGATCCGAAATATGTCCCTGTCCTTTGCAGATAAGTTTTATGAACCATCTGGTCACTGATAAGAATGTTGGCGGTTAAAAATACTGGTGGTTCAAGCAACAAGAATGGCACTAAGGGTGCAGGGAGTCCTCCCCTGGTATAGATGCATTGGCCACAACCATGTACCATGTTCACTTTTGTCTACCATGTTATATATTGAAGTTAAATTATTTTATTCATAGCAGCAGCCTAACGCTCACTTTCAAAGTCTCTTATCAGGCATTAACATTATTCCCTGTGAGTCAGGACAAGTCTTGTTTCCAGTCTTCTGCTCCAAAAAAATAAGAAAATAAACTGACAGTTTCCCACCAGGGAACAGTTCAGGCACTACACAATTAAACCTTCATCAGCATGAGTACAGCATGAGCAGAATTTGTAGGATTTAGTGACTTTAATATGTTTAATGAAGAGAGACTTGGAAAAGGACTTCAGAACCTCACAATGACAAGACACCTCGGCCTAGTGCCACCCTGTGGTACTACGGTACTAATATACTGTGTATAGCGTCAATGTGCTCACAGTGCTTCACAATTGAGGAGATAAAATACAATTAAAATAAATTTAAATGACAACTCACCCGAGATAATGAGACAAAGGGAGAGATTTAAGTGAACATAATAAGGGCTTACAATTGAACTAATAAAGAATAAAAGTTTAAAGCACCATTACAGCGTTGTTGTTGCTTTTTTTTATTTCACCTCTGGAGCGGTACTTTAAATCTAAGTTCCCTGCTCCCATCTTATACTCACCTGCCGCCATCTTCTTCTGTCACTCTTCGCGTCGGCCTCTGGTGATTTGTGACCTGCCAGCAGCTTCGGTGTTTCATGGGGCATGCCAGAGGTCACAAACAAATATAACTCTATAAGTACCAGACCGAGGCACAGAGTTGTACTGTAAGCCTGTGATGTAACTTTTGACTTCCAGCCAGTCAGGAGTTATGGGCACAACATGGCATTGTGGAACTGGAGCAGTGTCAAAAGAGGAAGATGCTGGAGGGTAAGGTGCTTACATTTAAAGTCCCATGCTCGCACTGGAATAAACACAAAATAAAAAAAACTCTTGTGTGGTGCTTACACTCCCTAAACCCACTAGCCTGTTTTCCAATTCCTGATCAGGTCAAACTTTCACCATTGACACGTTATGTGTTAATAATTCTGGAACAGTGTCCAGTGATTCCAAGACTGTTTTTCGTGACTCATTGTACTTCATATTAGTAGTAAATTTTGGACGGTGATATAGTTTGTGTGTATTTTATACCATTGGGAGGTGAAAAAAAGAATCATTACATTTTTTACCACTAAAATGTTGCTTAGCAATAAGTTTTTAAATTTTATTTAAATAGTAAAAATGTTTGTTATGCAATTTCTTCTCATTACACCAGTACTCTACAGGTCATCCGGAACAGTGCAAACCTCAGAAGGGAAGAAGCATCATGTTATCGTGCAGATTGTCCTGTTATGGCTTGTTGGTGCCATGTCACATTGGCAGAGGCCCTGAGGTGCAAGAACAGAATAATCCCCCATAAGTGACCCCATTTTGCAAACTAAACCTCTAAATGAATTCATCTCCTGGTACAGTGATCATATTAACACCACAGAATTTATACCATTGGGCGGTGAAGAAAGAATAATTACAATTTTACCACAGAAACTTGGTTTTAGCCCCAGATTTTACATTTTCACATAAATGGCATCAAAATTTGTCTGAGTTTTTGATAAATGTGGCAATACCCCATGTATGGCTGTACAATATTGCTTAGCCACATGGCACGTCTCAGGTGAAAAGGAGCGCTATTTGAGCCTTGGAGCACAGTTTTTCCTTGAATAGTTTGCAGACTTCAATGGCATAGCCCCTAAGTGCCAGAAGAGCAGAATTCCCCTCAAGTGACCCTTTTGGCAGTCCTCTGGGAATTTACGGTATCCACGAGTGCGGTGACGATTTTTACTCTATGGGTGTTTTCCAGAAATAAGCAGCAAAGGATGAGTGAAAATTGGAAATCTGCCCGAAACATTGTAGGTGCCCATAAATTGTGCCCAGCTCATGCTTCTGGAGAAATGCACCCTGTCAATTAAGTGGGAGCTTCTCACTACAGCAATGCAAAACCTGTTGATGCTGGTTGTGGTTTAGGCACACTGCGGAGCTCAGAAGGGAGAGGGACATTTGGATTTGGGAGCACAGAATTTGCTGGATTTGTCTTGAGTGCTTTTCCAGAACCTCTGTGTTACTAGTAATGTAAAAACCCCTCATATTTCCATTGAAAGAAGATGGACCTGAGTGGGGCTTGTTTATTTTCTAGTTGGAGTTGAAATTCTTATTAGGAATATTTTAGATATAATTTTGGATCACAATTATCTTGTGCTATACGCTGCACTTACATCGCCATTTCCATCAAACACATCAGATGACAGGATTCAGAAGACACCCCTAAGGAATCCATTCACTATAATGAGGCAACAGAGTTAATCTGGACTCCGGCTGGCATCTTTTCAGAATTGTCCTTTTAAGAAGTGCACAATAACAGTTGACCACACTTTTCTGAATGCTTAAATAAATTGACACTGCCAGATCATAGGAAGACCGTCTAAAATTACTCCCTCTGTCCCATTGCAGTGAATCGTCCATTTGGAGTTTTGTCTAAATTACCCATTTCAGAAATTTACACATAAACCCTGGTGTAAGGGCTCAGCGTAGACAGCAGGATAAATGTGAGCTGAGCCTTACTGCGATCTTTGAAAAGAAGAATGAACAAATCAACAGCAGGTCAAGAACTGCTTATATTTATTTTTTATACTGTACACTATGCAGTATAAGTCATTAAATTGCTTTATTCTTCGAGTTGGTGAAGTGTGATTACAGTGATACCAGATTTAGGCCATGTGCACAAAGCACATTTTTGCCACGAATATGAATGCCTATCCTGAAGTCAGCAAAGTCAATGAGAATACTGAAGTGTTGTGTACGTTGCTTTTTTTTTTCCTTGCGGAAAAAAATAAATCTGCAGCGTGTTAATTCTTGGTTTTAGCCTGCATTTTTCAGCCCTTCTACCAATTGACTTCATTATGAAAAAATTGCATGGCACAAAAATGTTCCATGTTTTAGTGTGTTTTTTTTTTTTTTCTCACCACAAGACAATTTCTACACCAAATACAGTGTTTTAAATGTTTGGCCACCATCATACTCAAAAAAATATATTTTGAGAGCTATGATTTTTGTAGATTTCTGCTGACATTCATGTGAGGGCTTGCTTTTGCAGGATGAGTTGCCATTTTTATTGGAACCATTTTCAGGCACAGAACTTTTTTGTACCATTTTTTTTTTTAAATTTCCAGGAGGCAGAATGAACATGAAACAGCAATTCAGGAATTGTTTTTTCACACCATTCGCCGTGTGGTAAACGTGATAAAACAGGTTTATTCCTTGAGTCAGTACAATTATAGAGACACCACATTTATATAATTTTTTATGTTTTGCTGCTTTTACACAATAAAAACAATATACCGTATATACTCGTGTATAAGCCGAGTTTTTCAGCCCAAAATTTGGGCTGAAAAGTCCCCCCCTCGGCTTATACACGGGTCTATACGGTAGACCCGTGTGGTGGGGGCTGTGTGGTGGGGGCTGTGGAGGCTGGAGGAGGCGGGGGGGGCTGCTGTATGAGCGGCCCCGTCACGTGGGGCCGCTCATTATATATGCACTGCTTCCCCCTGTCAATCAGCGCAGGGGGAAGCAGTGCATATGGCCCCCCCAAAAGCTGGCACTGTCCCCCCTTGTAAGGCCCCCCCCCCCCGCTGCTTATACATTACCCTCCCGGTGTTCTGATCGGCGCCGCTCCTCGGTGCTGCGTCGCCGTCTTCATCCTCCCGTCCGCGCTCGCTGCATCCATCCGGTTCTCCGGCGGTCGCAGCGATATGACGTCATCGCGCGACCGCCGGAGATCCTGGATGCAGCCAGCGCGGGAGGATGAAGACGGCGACGCAGCACCGAGGAGCGGCGCCGATCAGAACACCGGGAGGGTAATGTATAAGTAGCGGGGGGGAGGCCTTACAAGGGGGGACAGTGCCAGCTTTTGGGGGCTGTTGGTACCCCCAGGGGGCTGCTGGGTACCCCCTGGGGGCTGCTGGGTACCCCCAGGGGCTGTTGGTACCCCCTGGGGGCTGTTGGGTACCCCCTGGGGGCTGCTGGGTACCCCCTGGGGGCTGTTGGTCCCCCCTGGGGGCTGTTGGTACCCCCAGGGGGCTGTTGGTACCCCCAGGGGGCTGCTGGGTACCCCCTGGGGGCTGTTGGTCCCCCCTGGGGGCTGTTGGTACCCCCAGGGGGCTGTTGGTACCCCCTGGGGGCTGCTGGGTACCCCCTGGGGGCTGTTGGTACCCCCTGGGGGCTGTTGGTACCCCCTGGGGGCTGTTGGTACCCCCAGGGGGCTGCTGGTACCCCCTGGGGGCTGTTGGTACCCCCTGGGGGCTGTTGGTCCCCCCTGGGGGCTGTTGGTACCCCCAGGGGGCTGCTGGTACCCCCAGGGGGCTGCTGGGTACCCCCAGGGGGCTGTTGGTCCCCCCTGGGGGCTGTTGGTACCCCCAGGGGGCTGTTGGTACCCCCTGGGGGCTGTTGGTCCCCCCTGGGGGCTGTTGGTACCCCCAGGGGGCTGCTGGTACCCCCAGGGGGCTGCTGGGTACCCCCAGGGGGCTGTTGGTCCCCCCTGGGGGCTGTTGGTACCCCCAGGGGGCTGTTGGTACCCCCTGGGGGCTGTTGGTACCCCCTGGGGGCTGTTGGTCCCCCCTGGGGGCTGTTGGTACCCCCAGGGGGCTGCTGGTACCCCCAGGGGGCTGCTGGGTACCCCCAGGGGGCTGTTGGTCCCCCCTGGGGGCTGTTGGTACCCCCAGGGGGCTGTTGGTACCCCCAGGGGCTGCTGGGTACCCCCTGGGGGCTGCTATATGTACCCCTGGGGGCCTGCTGTATACCACTGGGGCTGCTGTATACTACCACTGGGGCTGCTGGGGCTCCTGTATACTACCACTGGGGCTGCTGGGGCTCCTGTATACTACCACTGGGGCTTGCTGTATACTACCACTGGGGCTGCTGGGGCTCCTGTATACTACCACTGGGGCTGCTGGGGCTCCTGTATACTACCACTGGGGCTGCTGGGGCTCCTGTATACTACCACTGGGGCTGCTGGGGCTCCTGTATACTACCACTGGGGCTGCTGGGGCTCCTGTATACTACCACTGGGGCTCCTGTATACTACCACTGGGGCTGCTGTATACTACCACTGGGGCTGCTGGGGCTCCTGTATACTACCACTGGGGCTGCTGGGGAATCTGTATACTACCACTGGGGCTCCTGTATACTACCACTGGGGCTGCTGGGGAATCTGTATACTACCACTGGGGCTGCTGGGGAATCTGTATACTACCACTGGGGCTGCTGTATACTACCACTGGGGGCCTGTATACCACACTGCTGGGGGCTGTATAACTGTGCTGGGGTCCACCCTCGGCTTATACACGAGTCAATAGGTTTTTTCCAGATTTTTGGGGCAAAAGTAGGGGGGTCGGCTTATACACGGGTCGGCTTATACACGAGTATATACGGTATATATATATATTTATAGAAAAAAAGAGAATGGCTTTTGCATCACTCAATTCTGAGAGCTGTAGCGTTTTTATCTTTTCACGGATGAATCTGAGCTGATTGGGGAATTGTTTTCATGGGACAAGATGACAGGTTCAGGGATACCATTTTTATCTACATGCGACTTTTTAATTGCATTCTACTCCACTTTTTTCCGCAGTATGTTGAAAAAGCATAGTTTTCTTTTTGCCACATTTGTTTACGGTGTTCACTGACTAGGTAAAATAGTGTGACAGTTTTATAGATAAGATTGTTCTGGACATGGCAGTACCAAATACGAGTACTTTTTTTTGTTTACATAATTATACATGTTTATTAGTATAATATACATTTTTTCATTTTTCTGTTATTTAAAAACATTTTTTTTACAATATATATATATATCATGCATTGTAGGGCACATACATACAGTTGTGGCCAAAAGTATTGACACCCCTGAAATTCTGTCAGATAATACTCAGTTTCTTCGTGAAAATGATTGCAATCACAAATTCTTTGGTAGTATTATCTTCATTTAATTGGTCTTCAATGAAAAAACACAAAAAGAATTGTCCTAAAGCCAAATTGGATATAAATCCACACCTAACATAAAAAAGGGGATGGACAAAAGTATTGGCACTGTTAGAAAAATCATGTGATGCTTCTCTAATTTGTGTAATTAACAGCACCTGTAATTTACTTGTGGCACCTAACAGGTGTTGGCAATAACTAAATCACACTTGCAGCCAGTTGACAGGGATTAAAGTTGACTCAACCTCTGTCCTTGTGTGTACCACATTGAGCATGGAGAAAAGGAAGAAGACCAAAGAACTGTCTGAGGACTTGAGAAACCAAATTGTGAGGAAGCATGAGCAATCTCAAAGCTACAAGTCCATCTCCAAAGACCTGAATGTTCCTGTGTCTACCGTGCGCAGTGTCATCAAGAAGTTTAAAGCCCATGGCACTGTGGCTAACCTCCCTAGATGTGGACGGAAAATAAAAATTGACAAGAGATTTCAACGCAAGATTGTGCGGATGGTGGATAAAGAACCTCGACTAACACCCAAACAAGTTCAAGCTGCCCTGCAGTCGAAGGGTACAACAATGTCAACCCGTACTGTCCGTCGGCATCTGAATGAAAAGTGACTGTATGGTAGGATGCCCAGGAAGACCCCACTCCTTACCCCCGAGACATAAAAAATCCAGGCTGGAGTTTGCAAAACTTACCTGAGAAAGCCTAAAACGTTTTGGAAAAATGTTCTCTGGTCAGCTGAGACAAAAGTAGAGCTTTTTGGGCAAAGGCATCAACATAGAATTTACAGGAGAAAAAAAGAGGCATTCAAAGAAAAGAACACGGTCCCTACAGTCAAACATGGCGGAGGTTCCCTGATGTTTTGGGGTTGCTTTGCTGCCTCTGGCACTGGACTGCTTGACCGTGTGCATGGCATTATGAAGTCTGAAGACTACGAACAAATTTTGCAGCATAATGTAGGGCCCAGTGTGAGAAAGCTGGGTCTCCCTCAGAGTTCATGGGTCTTCCAGCAGGACAATGACCCAATACACACTTCAAAAAGCACTAGAAAATGGTTTGAGAGAAAGCACTGGAGACTTCTAAGGTGGCCAGCAATGAGTCCAGACCTGAATCCCATAGAACACCTGTGGAGAGATCTAAAAATGGCAGTTTGGAGAAGGCACCCTTCAAATATCAGGGACCTGGAGCAGTTTGCCAAAGAAGAATGGTCTAAAATTCCAGCAGAGCATTGTAAGAAACTTATTGATGGTTACCGGAATCGGTTGATCGCAGTTATTTTGGCTAAAGGTTGCGCAACCAAGTATTAGGCTGAGGGTGCCAATACTTTTGTCTGGCCCATTTTTGGAGTTTTGTGTGAAATGATCAATATTTTGCTTTTTTCTTCATTCTCTTTTGCGTTTTTTCATTTAAGACAAATTAAATGAAGATAATAATACCAAAGAATTTGTGATTGCAATCATTTTCAGGAAGAAACTGAGTATTATCTGACAGAATTGCAGGGGTGTCAATACTTTTGGCCACAACTGTACACATACATTACTCCTGTCACTGAGAAACTGACAGAACATCTAACAGGCCACCATAACCAGCAATTACAAAAGTAATTTTTTGACCTCAGATTTCCATGGCAAAGATCAGGACCACGTGATCACTTCAAGAAGGTCCCGATCAGGTGGGAGAAGGAGCACACTCCCTCCTCTTCAGCTTTCAAATGCTGCAATTACTGTTTATCATGAATTTAGTGGGATAAACAGCCAGGGGCTGTGTGTGCACCATTACTGGCTGTGACAGCTGGACTTTTACTTTGCATTTTTTTTTATATTCATTCAGTCTGCCATAAAGGGGATATCCAATTTATTATAAGTTTATATATTCCCCCAAAGACAAAAACAAATGAGTGATAGGTAAAGAATATATCAAATTTGTTGTCACATTATACCAAAAACTGCTAAATAAATATAGGTTATCCCAAACAGTTTTCTAATTAATTGCTCCTTCCACATGAATTCCATTTTTAAGGGTTCTGCAGCATCTATTAGAATGAAGGTAAGAAGCTTAAGTTCCCAAGCTGCTGAACTGCGTTTAGAATAATTTGAAAAGTCAATTTATCATTTTAGACTATGGCAATAAAGTTACATCATTCTACTAATTCATTTTAATTACAGACCGTAATGAATGACCACAAATGAGTCTCTCAGGTCACATCCAGCAATCATTTAGATAGACTGTAAAAGTTATAGCAAAGCCTATAATAGCCCTCATAATGAAAAAAATAATAATGTAATGTGATGGCAAGGTCAATTAGTTTGTGAACATTTTTATACACTCTACATTATGCAAGAAAGGGCCATACAAAGTCAATGTCTTAATAAAATGAAGATGTCAGTTAGATCAATAGGCAATAGTTCAGAGGCAATAGTACAGTATTCAGGTCAGAAAGTCTCAACTTGATGAAGGTAGCATCTGGTGAACAGCCCTAAAGTGTACCTATTAACATTTTTATCACATGATTTAGGTGTAAACGTGAGAAAATTAATCTTTGTACTATACAGTTGCACTATGTATTATTGATCCCAAATTACAACTGCGTTTGTTAGTAAACATGACAAATGTTCTATTTTTTAGGCCCCTTTTACACTTGCTTTTTTTTGTCCGGATCCGGACAAAAAGACGCATCTGCCGAGGGTCCCGCCTAATGGCTGCACTTGCGGCACACTTGCGGCAAGCCCCATGCATTGTGTATGGGGCTTGCGGTAAGGTGCAGCTGCGAAAAAAACTGCTGTCAGCAGCATTTTTTTCGTGGCTGCAACTGCTGAAACCGCACTAGCTGCACACTTACCACAAGCCCCATAGACAATGTATGGGTGGCCGTCAGGCGGAAAACGCGGCAGATGCGGTTTTTCGTCCAGATCTGCCGCATTTTCAGAAAAACATCAGTGTGAAAGCACCCTAACTAAATTAAACAAGTACAATTCAAGTAGGTCAACATAAATAAAAAAAAATAGGTGGTTTCTCCAAATTCTCCATAAAATGCCTCTTTTACTTATTACTGCAGGCTCAGAATTAGCCCACACCCTTCATGACAAGTATCTTTACTACTTGGTATAGCACTCTTTGGCTGTTTTGATCTGCTGTAAATATGATGAATAGCGAGATACCAACTACTGACTGCGTTCCAGAGATCTTAATACATTTGCTCCACATTGGCAGACAACTTATTAATATTCTTGGGCTTTTAGGTGTTGTGCAAAAATGTAATAGATGTGACCATTACCATGAATAAAAAATGAAAATAATAAAACAAATGTTCCTAAAGATATAGTTGAAAGCATAATTAACAAGACCAAAGATAAGAGAAACTTTCACCAATTTTTTCATATTGAACTGGACAAACAATGTAATAAGTGCTGTAGAGCAGAATACATTTTTTCCCCTCACCTCACCATTGTGGTGATAGTAGCAAATCAGAGAATTTTGCACCTAATAAGTTACATTTTGTTAATTCCAAGTTGATCTTAGCATTTCGTTTTCACTTAAGGTGTTTACTTTTTTTCTCTGAATGACTTGGACCAATCATAAACAGGCCTCAATATACAAGGGAAAAAGAACATGCTCCAAAAATAGCTTAGAGCTGGCTCTCTCAGAGTGAGGTGGAATGACACACAGTAGTGGTCTCACTGCAAAGCGAGTACAATCTACAAATAGTACAGCAGAAATGAGTTAGATCTAAAACGTTTGGGATTTCACCTCCCTGACAGACATTGTGGGGGAGAAAGGGGTGGGCGGGAGCAGAGTTGTGTCACATTACAAACACCATTAGCAGCTCTCAAAGTGCTGCAGGATCAGTTATACTGCTCCTCTCCCACACTGCCTGCCCGGAGACGAAAGCTCAAAAGTGTCAGAAATCACACACATTACTGCTGTATTCATGGCAACTTGTAGACACTCAGCAGTGAGATTATCATTATTATTTATTTATATAGCGCCATTCCATGGCGCTTTACATGTTAAGAGGGCGGACTAGGACAGGTAACATAGTAACAATACAAGTAACAATGGCTGTGGACAATTCTAACGTACAGATACAATAGGGGAGAAGATCCTGTCTGCGAGGGCTCACAGTCTATGAGGGGCGGGTGAGGATACAGTAGGAGGGGGAGGTGTTGGTCATGAGGCGGTGCGGTGGACCGTGTCTCATTGCAGGTTGTTGGCTTGGCAGAAGAGGTGGGTTTTCAGGCCTCTTTTGAAGGTTCCTACGGTAGGGGAATGCCTGATGTGGTGGGGCAGCGAATTCCAGAGTATGGGTGATGCACGGGAGAAGTCGTGTATGCGGTTGTGAGAAGAGGAGATGAAGGGGAAGTAGAGCAGGAGTTTTTGGGAGGATCGCAGGTTGCGTGAAGGTTGGTATCGGGAGACCATGTCGGAAATGTATGGAGGGGACAGGTTGTGGATGGCTTTGTACGTCATGGTTAGTGTTTTAAACTGGGATCTCTGGGAAGCAGGGAGCCAGTGAAGAGCTTGGCAAAAGGGGGAGACAGGGGAGTAGCGGGGAGACAGATGGATTAGGCGGGCAGCGGAGTTCAGGATGAATTGGAGAGGTGAAAGGGAGGTAGAGGGGAGGTCAGTGAGCAGGAGATTGCAGTAGTCGAGGCGGGAGATGATGAGAGCGTGAATAAGAGTTGCAGCGGTGCTGTGGTCAAGGAAAGTGCGGATCCGAGAGATGTTTTTGCGATGGAGTCGGCAGGAGGTGGCAAGTGCTTGGATGTGGGGCTTGAAGGAGAGGGAAGAATCAAGGATAACTCCGTGGCACTTGGCATGCATGGGGTACTGGGGAGAGAGAGCAGTCGTTGACGACAATGGATAGGCCAGGTAGTGAGGGGGAGCGACTTGGGGGGGAAGACGATGAATTCGGT
Source organism: Allobates femoralis (assembly GCA_033576535.1). NCBI lineage: Eukaryota > Metazoa > Chordata > Amphibia > Anura > Aromobatidae > Allobates > Allobates femoralis. Next base: position 276,079,803 of record JARQOC010000001.1, read on the forward strand.
TTTGTCCATGTTGAGCTTAAGGAAGCGAGCAGAGAAGAAGGAAGTGATGGCGGACAGGCATTGTGGAATTTTGGATAGTAGGGAGGCGGTCAGGTCCAGACAGGTAGATTTGGGTGTTGTCGGCGTAGAGGTGGTACTGGAGGCCAGGGGACTCAATGAGTTGCCCTAGGCTGAGAGTGTAGATTGAGAAGAGTAACGGTCCTAGCACCGAGCCCTGGGGGACCCAAACAGATAGGGGGTAGGCCGAGGAGGATGTGTGGGAGTGGGTGACGCTGAAGGTCCGGTCCGTTAAGTATGAGGAGATCCAAGAGAGGGCAAGGTCCGTCATACCAAGAGATTCCAAAATCTGAAGTAGAAGGGAGTGGTCAACAGTGTTGAAGGCGGCGGACAGGTCGAGGAGGAGGAGGACAGAGTAGTGGCGCTTGCTTTTGGCAGTCAGTAGGTTATTGGTGACTTTGGTCAGTGCTGCTTCAGTGGAGTGGAGGGGTCGGAAGCCGGATTGCAGGCGGTCAAAGAGGGAGCATGAGGTGAGGGATGAGAGGTCAGCTCAGAGTGGACGTGCTGTTCAAGAAGTTTAAAGGCGAAGGGTAGGATAGATATAGGGCGGTAGTTGGAGACAGCCGTGGGGTCAAGTGAGGTTTTTTTAGGATGGGTGTGATCAAGGCGTGTTTGAATACTGAGGGTAAGGTGCCGGTGGTGAGTGATAGGTTGAAAAGATGAGTCAGGGCTGGGATGATGACGGAGGAGAGGTTGGGAATGAGGTGGGATGGGAGCGAGTCGTGGGCGCTGGTGGTGAGGTGTGATTTTGACAGGAGGGAGGAAAGCTGGTCTTCAGTTATGGGGGGGGGGGGGGAAATCACTCCAGTCTCTTATTATAAGTAACACTAAGAATTAACAGAAATCCCGTATTTCTGAGATTATAAAACACACTTTTATTCCCCGCAAACTGAGGGAAAACAGGATTGTGTTTTACAATCCAGAAAAAACCCATATGCAGTGTGCTGCAAAGCTTATAATTGAGACCTATTACCGATGGACATTTTGATGACACACTTGCTTGAACAGTCAAAAGTTTTCTTTTGCTTTCACGTTCCCACATTCATAAGCAGCAATCACTACATGAGGTGTAAGGTTTTTTTTTTTTCAAAATCTCATAAGATTTTCTTTTTTTTTTTTTGCACCACTGAAATTAGCTTCTTTACAGTGCGAATACCTCAAAATAAGCAAATCTTCACGTAAAAACCTCCTACTGTTTGCAGTTATGCTCCTATTTGGATATGCATTGTTATGGTTCCTAACAAACCTTGTGTACAGTCTAAGGCTACATTCACACTGTATGTTTTTATGATCAGTTTTTGCATAAAATGGTTCACTCAAATGAATTCCCAGCCAAGTCAATGGGTTTTCACTTTTGGCTAATCAGACTAGGAATTGTTTGAGGGATCCGTTTTTTGCCTGGAGGACTGATCGATAAAACGTAAGTGCATGTTAGTTTCTCTGGCGTTTTTCCTATAAGTCACTATTCTAAAATGGGAGAAAAAAACACCAAAAACGCATAGTGTGAATGGGTGGTGCATTTTTTTTGGAAAACGGATCAGTTCTCCAGTTCGAAAATAGACAAAAACAGAAAAGAACAAAAACGGTGTATCTGCATGTAGCCTAACCCTACATTTTTTGGTTATTCAATTCCATGTGCTCACTGACGGCAGATGGAAATGTTAGATACAATGATGTGGGACAACCAGAGTTGAAATTATTAGAAACTTAAGGCCACGTCAGACCTGTCGACATCGCCGCATTTACATAGGTAACGTAGGGGCGTGGCCTATCGGCGGCAATATCGCCCCTGCGTCGCCTAATGTAAAGGGGCGATGTCGGCGCCTCTCAGTGCTAGCCTGGTTTCACATCAGGTGGCCGATCTGGGGCGATGTGTCCACATCGTCCCATGTAAACGGCCGCCGGCGACCTGACAGGTGATGGGAGCCATAGGCTCCCATTGTACTGCATCGCCGCTGGGGTTTTGAGACACCTCGGCGGCGATGCCGCCTGTCAGCTCGCCGGGGCATCACCGGAGGTGTCTTCCTGTGTAAACGGAAGGCGGCAACGCTGGCGGGGCGCCAAAAACATGCGCACTCCTGCCAGTTGCTGCCGACATCTCCGGGTCCGTCGCCAGGTGTGACGGCACCCTTACATTCCCGGGCACCAGTGTTAGCCCACTATCTGACCCCTTCTCAACACTGTGGTCAGCGGTGCTGCACTGGTTTCAGTAAGCAAGTCCATATAATAGATAAGAAGGTAAGAGACGGCACTCACCGCTTGTATACTTGTATTTGCAGCTTCTTTATTTCATCCGTGCATGTTACAGGTTACAGACAAAAATGGAGGGAGGGGGTGCGGAGGTGGACGACGGGTGCTCCGTTACGCACTGGATGTTGGACCCGATGAAGCACATCCAGTGCGAAACGGAGCGCCCGTCGTCCACCTCCGCACCCCCTCCCTCCATCTCTGTCTGTAACCTGTAACATGCACGGATGAAATAAAGAAGCTGCAAATACAACCATACAAGCGGTGAGTGCCGTCTCTTACCTTATCTATTATATAGAGTTGAAATTATGCACTTATCCTTAAACTGCTACCGATATGAAATTATTAAATTACATTTTCTCCATTTAAAAAAACACGTTTTTTCTACAATATCAACATATCTGAGGAACGTTAATATTATGAACATCAGAAAGAGAAACAACAAGGAGGGAACACGGTATACTGTACATTATTTATTCACGCACAGAATATAGAAATCATAGATACATCTCTAGTGGGCTTATTCACCTTTCTAGTCTTTATGCTGACCTGGAAAATAAGAAACTGGAAAGAGGTTTTCCACATGGAATCAGCAAATATATAAAACATAAGTCTTATGAGTTGTTCTTTCACTGTTTAACACAACCCAGGAGCCTCTCATTCCTGCAAGGTTACTACAAGGAAAGAATAACCAGGTCCTCGAAAACAAATCTCGGATATTATAAAAATGGCGCAGTATTCAAAGCCCCAAAACATAACAAGTCCCTTATGAATTAGGTGTTTTTGTAAACATAATAAGAATAAAAAGAGAAAATAAAGAAAAATTAGGGGGAATTTATCAGTCCCTTGCACTGGTTTTTTGAGATTGAAAAATGTAAAAATAGGGTGCACTTTTTTTTCTTGCCATTTCTGCTACTCACAGCACTTTTCTAATAAAAAAGTGAATAGGAATATTATAGAAAGTGAGAGTTAAAAAACAGACCAACAAATGTAATACAATTTAGACCTGAAATTGAGGAGAATTATAAAACATACCTACTCCAGTTGTGAATAGGATTCTTTGCCACAAGCACAGCTCCTCTTTATTTGGTGCATTTTATTCCTGCAGTCATTTTATTAGGAATAGTACAACAAAATGCCAGAGTGAAATGGGTTGGGCCATGAACAATTGTACATTTTAATTAATAGATCTTAGAATAAAAATAAGTTCTAAAATTGGATGTGTTATAAAAAGTTCCTGTCCAGAGATATTCTTATAAATGTGCCCTTGTATAATGTGTGTGTCCGACAATGCAGGACACAGGTTGGATATACAAAGAGTATACAGACATTACAGATGGGGATCACAGCTGATTCTTTCGGTGATGTAAAACAAGTTTTTAAACAGGCAATTAAATGTTTTCCATTATAGAAAGAATCAGCTGTACTGTCTGTGTACTCTATTTTACTTCCTCCTCTGCCCAGGAGCTTTGTCGGACACATCCATTACACACCGAGACACATTTTTAAGAATATCTCGGGACAGGAACATTTTTTTCCTGGCAATGTAGCATTGGAAACAGGCAGTAAAAGGGAATAACCACAACTTCAAATGTCTTATAATATGCTGTTGAGAAGCAGTCTGGCTGTGGGGTCTTTCCAAACTTAATGTTTTATTATTTATAGCTCTAAATCTTCCCCAGTGATAGTTAAGTTAAAGGGACTTTGTGAGATCATTTTTTAGTATGATACTAACAGTACCCTTCAAGGGTGCTCAGGTAGACCTTTCAGAATATGTAAAAATCATTAATCTACCCTATGTAGTTCTCTTGCAATAAACACCTTCACACCCTGCAACTGTAAAGGTAACTCATGACTCCTGAGACACAGCATGTAAATATTATTTATATATCCACACCTATACAAGCTGGTATCTGTCTCTCCACTCTGCTGAAGTTACACTGAATCTCTCAGGCTTCTGCAGGCTGTTGAGGAAAGGGTTGAGACGGGGAGGTGTTTTGAGCTACAACTCTTGTAGTAATATTACTACAGTCTGTGACATCAGTAAGAGATTTCTGTTTAGATGACCATTTGCTATTCTGCATACATGTCATGTGTGTATTTGCAGAGCAAATGATCATGTAAGCAAAAAAATATCTTCGAGCACACACTGCACACGTCTCGGATACACACAATGAAGATCTCATAGCTGCATCTGCTAAGACCACACACCTTCTCCCCCCCTCCTTTCTCCTCTCTGCAATGAGTCACACAGCATGCAGATCAGAGGGCAGGGCAGTGATGCATGAATATTCATTCCTTGGGGAGTGGGCAGCAGAGAACTCACTGTTATTGACAGGTGGATTTAATCTTTTATTTTGAAATTTACACAGGATAGGAGGGCAGCATAAATAATAGAAATATATTAATGGAGAGCTTAGAGAGAGGAATTAGAAAATTGTGATACAAATGAGACAAGTATGTGTGCGTTCCTGGGTTATGATAGGTATCCAGTTTTCAGAATAGGTGATTATGGAAGTCATGCTGCCCATATTCTATCATCTTAAAGTGTTATGCTATGATCATGAAGATTTAACTTTGTGACGAGCAACATATTGGAGAGCCTTGAAATGTTATACTATAACAAACCTAAGGTTGTTGTTATCAGTAGCAACAACCTTGAAGCACTGTGCTGTTGTCAGAAGACATGCTAGTGTCAAACAATTCTTGGGTCTGTGCAGACAAACCTAAGGTTGATGTAATCGGTAACAAAAAACCTTGAAGCACTGTGCTGGTGTTAGACAACAGCCTACTGTGCAATTGCAAGATACTGATGATCTGGCTTAATCATATTGCGCAAGATGTGATAGGGGAGGATGTGGGAGCTGTGTATAAAAAAGGGGACCCTGTTCAGCGAGGTAGGGACATTCCAGAAGGTATCGTGGACGCACGGTTTCTGTGATGAAATGACCAGAGTATTTCCTTCTCGCTGACACGGTGGTCCCTCCGGTGGAGAAGTGATGTTACAATACTTGGTAATGTATTGATGCTTATTTCTCCATATACTATGATTCACATTAATTGTATGATTTACATGAACTGAATTATAGGAACAGGGTAATATTATATCTGCCATTCTTTACTTGAGCATTATCCTGATGCAATCTTTAATAAATTGTTACATTATTGTTTTACCATAAAACTGTATTAGTGTGCCTAATTCATATATTAGTGAGCGCTATGTAAGGGCGTATCCACCCTGTCACTGACGTGGTAAAACAAAAATGATATCAGTTACATATGGATTTTTGATCTGACAGATTCCCTTTTAACCATTTCTAAATTAGGGGTTATTACAGTAAACCGGTTTTAGATTTTTTTGCATATACGTTGTGGACACCTCTAGTAAGGCCTTATATATGGAACCTAAAAACTCATCTCTTCAGGGAATCCTACAGTGATCACACTGCCATCTCACCACCACCACCACCTCAACATCACCACCACTGAAGCTGCTGCAATCTCTGACCTACTGTCTCCTCCCCATTGTCCTGTAGAATATAAGCCTGCAGGGGCATGGTCCTTTTCCCTCTGTACCATGTACAATAGCAGAAGAAAAGCCTCACCATGTCATAATATATAGCTCAGTCCGTCCTGTAATGCTGCGGGTCTCCAGCCAGTAGCCGTGCCTTGTGGCTTCACATAAGCAAGAAATTTGGCAAGTCCCAAAGTATATAAAATCCTCATTTAAAAGATCATACAGATTGGAAATACATCTCCACGCATTTTTGGCAACAAAACCTTAATCACTGAGATAAGGACCAGCCTGTCATTGTTAATTTGTTTACTGTAAACCGTATCTATATTTTTGTATGTAACCCTTTCTTATGTAGAGCACCAAGGTATTAAAGAGGACCCGTCACCCCCCTGGTGCTATGCTAACTTCTGAATGCAGCACTGAATACAGTGTGCCTGGTGCATTCAGGGAAGGGGTCCACCATGTTTCTAGCCCCTCTATAAGTTGTTAAAAATACTTTATAAAGTGTACAGATAAGGAGTCCGGAGGGACTTACTCAGTAATGAGTCATCGCTGTTGTTGGCATCCTCCACGCCTCCAGCCTTCTGTGTACCACCTTCAGCCCTCAGCGATGACACGTACAGGAGGCTGAACAAGAGGAGGCTGGAAATGGGCCAGAGAGGGCTGGAGGCGGGGAGGACACCAGCAGCAGCAATGACACATACAGGAGGCTGAACAAGAGGGGGCTGGAGGCGGGGAGGACACCATAAAGCAGTGATGACTCATTACTGAGCAAGTCCCTCCGGACTCCTTATCTGTACACTTTCTAAAGTATTTTTAACAGCTTACAGGGGGACTAGAGACATGGGAGACCCCTTCCCTGAATGCAGCAGACAAACTGCATTCAGTTAGCATAGCACCAGGGGTTGACAGGTCCTCTTTAAAGGTGCTATATAAATAAAAAATAATAAGTCCCTAGACCGATCTGTATAATGTAAAAAAGAGCTTTTTTTATACTCACCTGGGGGATGGTCCAGTCTGATGGGTTGGGTGTCCCTGGTCTAGGTCTATCACCTCCTTTTTTCTTGTGCATTGCTGTCCTCTTCTGTTTTTAGTGGGTGATGTGTCCTACATCAACGACAGTTTCCTCCACTTGCCTCCTGCACACTTTTTTCTGCCCTCCTTAAGGCAGAGCAAAAAACTGTAATGCGCATGCATGGGGAAAGGTCAAAGGACGCTCATGTAGTGTAGTGTGCAAGCGTTCTTTGACCTTTCCCTAAACCTGTGCATTTTACTTTGCCCTTAGCATGGCAGAAAGAAGTACACATTACCCATTAGGCCATCAATCACAAGAAGAAGGCACTTGACCAAGACCATCAACACCCATTGGACTGGTCTACCTCCCAGTTAAGTATAATAAAAAGCTGTTTTTAAACATTATGCAGATCAGCCTGGGGACTTATGTACAGCACTCCAGAATTCTGTATATAAGGCCTTACTGGTGGTGGCTGTGATAGCAAGATTCATTTCATTATATCTAGGATCCATTTTATATTAATGAAAACTCCATATTCTCATTGTTTGAAAATTTGTACTGTCTCCCTGCTAATGCAAGGCAGAGACAGGAGCTATTGTTTATGTCAGATAAAGACATATGGAGTTCCTTTGTTAAAAACGAAAGTAAGGAAAATAAAAATTTGAATCGTAGGACTTGTGGAACACATCCACCTTGGTGTATAACAAATAATATTTAACCAGTAGTTTGCATGTATGCTAATGCCTATACATAAGGTCAGCCAAATGTAATGTTACAATTTATGCCTATATAAGTTTAAGTCGATGATGTAATAAACACACCTTTTTCCTTTTAGGAGACAGAAAGTTTCTTCTGATACATTATATGTCTCAGGTGGGTTATTCCTATTTCGTACGTACAAGATTTCTATAATTTATAATTAGGAGTAAACACACAAAGTTCTATATGTCATATTTGACTGATGACCACATGGCCGCAGCTTATATGCAAAAAAACAAACTCGTGATAGGTTCACTTTAAAGTAGAGCCCTGAATATTTTTTTGTAAAAGTGTAGTAAGCAAAGTATCAGACAAAGCGGTATCTTGTGGTATATAATCTTGAGAAAGCACTCTGTGTGTGATTCAGCCATAGTCTGACCTGATCTATTTTATATTTTTTGTATACCTCTCGATCATGCAAAGCAATGAAACAGCTGTTTTATCATAATATGCGAAGACTACTATTCTACTTTTTGATATGTTACCTTTGAACTTTTATCAAATATTGTGCAACACATGTGAATATTGTCCAGTGTGTTTCTCCAATTTTTGGGAGTAGTGCCAACCATTTCTTCTATTATAGGGGGATACTTTAAAAATGATGCGTGTATATTGGCAGGAGTATAAGTGTCAGAGAACATACTGTAATGATTTTACATCTTGTTCTAAGTTTGTTTACAAGGAATTATCTGACTTCTTAAAAAAAGTTCTATTGGTCCAACACACAACACAGTCTTTTCTATTCTTTGAAATAAAATTACATAAAATTTCACGTATGTATTTTTTTTTATGTAAAAGAAATAGAGGGCCCTGATTGATTTGTTTGCTATAAAAAAAAAAAAAAAAACCATAAAAAAATAAAATTTTCCGAAGCTGCCAATTCTGGATTTTTAATGGCTTAAAAGGCCTCTAATATATACCTTAAGAGCAAGACAGTCCCCAAACTTGGTCTGATAGTTGCATGTAATGTAATCTCTAAATCAGAAAGTAATGTTCATTCAATCGCCATTTAAACAGGGTACGGTAGATCCAACCAGATAATAAGACGTCTTCAGTATATAAGAATTTGAATTGCTGAAGCCATAATCATATCAAGCATGAGCATACGTTATGAGCAGCTAAATAAAAAGTATAATCTGTTAATTTACAATTAAATTAATTTAAAATTAAATTCCGTAGCGGCCCAAGCCGCCCCAAAACTAATTGGTCCTCTGCCCCTTTGAGTGATGTCACCTCCAAGTCTCGCCTTCAATGTCGCATCTGCAAACTGAGAAAGCTGATCAGCCAAGTCATCCCAGGAACGGTACCGCACAAGGTGTAGGGACCTGTATCCCGGGTTTGGGGGATAGATCCCTTCAACCTGCAGGTCCAGCACTACATCCTGGTTTCACAGAACTTCCATCATGCACAGAATCTCCAGCTACTATAGCCCTGGGACGGGTAGGATACTCAGAGTCTGTGGCACTGTTTGGTTGCTAGTGAGCTGGCTGTAGAAGTGGAAGCACCCTGTTTGTTGTGAGATAATTAGCTCTGAGAGCACACATTGTAATCTATCATAGAAACCTATATAGAGGTACTTTGTAGAAAAAGGTAATAATGGTATAAGTGGATAATCTGAGAACTGATCTATTTACATCAACCCTGGAGACAATATAACCCCCATATAGTGAGATAAGAACTGTGACAATCACATATACTTATAATCAAAGAACCACTATAATGAATGCCTTGGAAGTGAGCCACTGACTGAGAATTTTTAGATATTGTATGTTTTATTGTGTGTCTTGTTTGTGTAAAGTCAGTGTAGCGCCCCATACACATATATATTATTGTATTAGGTGAAATTTGCACAGTAGCATATATAATTTTATTATTGTGTAAATCGGAATTAATTAAATTTATATCTTGATCATAGAGGTCCTCTCAAAATAATAAATCTACCATGAGAAAGAAGGTGTAAAATATTGAGAGAGAAAGGAAAAATATTCTTTAGGTTGGCTTCACATCACGTTTTTTGCCTGTCCGGCTGGATCCTATAATTCGCAGGATCAGACGGACCGGCCCAGATGTGCACAAACAGATGGCAATTATGCCTTCGGATTCAATTTTTTCAAGGATTTTTTTTCCACATAGAAAAGCTGCAGCAGGCCGTGCAGCGAGAGAGAGATAGAGATAGAGAGAGAGAGAATATCTCCAGAATAGAAATGTGGCTCGGAGAAGCATTGCATTTCTTCTGAGCATGGTCAGTAACTAAAAGGGCATTGCTTTTTCCCGGACCCGGCACCCTAGACCTCCATTATATATGCATTGGATGACGCTGGATTCGTTTCTGTCTGGTGTGCCCAAATATGGTCCAGTCTCCAATTTTGGATCCCGAAAAAAATAGGACAAAAACAAATCACGGACTGAATTCATAGAAACGGATGGTCAAATATGACCACTCCAGCACCATATGGATACATGGGAGGCAAAACCGGATCTCTCAATATTCATTTAAAAAACGAGCAGTCTTGGATCCCCAAAACCGTGGTGTGAAGCCATGCTAAAATGGATTAAGATCCTCTATATGTCTTCAAGTGGTTGAACAGATATAAAATGTAGAATAATGATTACTGATACATTATTGATGGGTCATTCCATGTTAAGTGAACCAATGATATCAAATAAAGAATGAAAGGAGCCAATAATAAATAAGTGGTGCAGTCTTTTATTTTTAATTCTTTTGAGATTTTGTTATTTGTTAATAGTGTGTCAGACAAAGTAAAATGTGAAGAAAAAACATTTGGAAAAAGTATGAATTCCAATGTTGCCAGCTTTTACATTTCTCCTCATAACTCAGGCTATAAAAAAGATAGAAAAACAAAATAAAATAAATACCGATCTACTCAGAATTGTACAAGCTTTCACCAAATATGTTGCAAGAGTATCTTTGTTAATATTTTACCCATGCGAACACAAATGTAAAATTTTAAAATGTATTTACAAAAAAAATGTTTAATTTAAAAATTTCCAATAATGCACACGTGTCTGCTATGCTCATAGCCACATCTGTACCAAAATTTAAGTTGGGATCGCGATGGGATCATATTTAAAAATATAACTATTACAGTGTCAATTTGAAAATCTTGAATTCAGATCTATTCAGCCTGTAGTCTAAAAGTGTGGGGTCTATATTTTTTTCAAAATAATCCATGATTTTTAGATATTATTGTATTATGTTACAGCTTAGAAGCAGAAGAGGACAGAGGAGAAATCTTTGTTAGGGCTCAACCTGATAATGAACAGGGGTAGACAGTGAATGCAGAGCAGATGACAGGCCAGCAGCTTTGTCAATCATGTTAAGTATCTGCCCACCGTAGAGTCAGGAAGTAAGACAGAGCTTCAGAGCTTTCATGTCCTGTCATGCCTAGACATGTTCACTCTTGAACAAACAGTAGTCTCTACACAGGCATCAAGGGAGTCGGTGTGCTACAATATTGGTGAGGGTGTTTCATGTTTGAGTAAATTTATATTAATAGTTTAATGCTTTTCATATTAAGGGCTAATACACACACAGCGCTATTCTGAGTGATCATCGTTCAGAAATACGCCCCCCATTGATTTGAATGGGGTTAAACACATGCAGTGTTTTTTTAAACATTCAGAAAGTGAGTAAATCACTGCTTGCAATACTTTTTGATCACTGCAATAAACGTAGCATTCATCACTACTTATATAAAAAAAGCTGTCATTGTTTTCACTAGCGATTAAAAAAACTAATGCAGATATAGTAAAAATTTGGCAGAAAAATGCTGCCAAAACCGCAGCGTTTATCCACAGACAGAAAAAGCTGTGTGCGCGCTAGCCCTAATACTCACTTTATAGTAACAGTTCTATCTCAAGTGTACTGTAAATCTTTATTTTTATTACCTATCTTCCTTACTTAATATTAACTTTTTTTTCTCACACAGCAATTGCTGCTACTTTTCAAGGAACAGCATTTTATAATATTTGCTGTTGCAATCCATTTGAAAAACCTGGACACACAATACGAAAAAAAATCTTAGGTCGGTACAAGATTGGATGTTTCATATAAATCCATCAATCAATGCAGCATGAACATTTGTGACAGCTGTAGAAAGCAACTTGCAAAAGTGAAAAATACTCTGCAGGCAGAACATTGTGAAGAACCAGTAACTTCCAACACAGAGGATTTAAAAAAAAAAAAAAAAAAAAAAAAAATGGATCCCTATTTGGTCCCAAGGTAAATCCCTGTACAAATATAACCAAGAACACACATGCATGTTTTCACAATTGCGCATCAAAATTTTGAATTTGATTTCTCCAAACCAAAATATTAAGAAACATAGTCTTGTGACATATCCAATGAAAGATGGTGCCATTCTGAGAAAAATGATGCCTCTCCCACATCTATATCTTAATTCTAGCCCAAGATATTATAAAAAATGTATAGCCATACCAGGCCAAAATTTGCGCTTTTTCAAAACTTTAGAAATCTGTAAAAAATTAACTGATGAAGAAAAACATTCTAAACTTTTAATTTGTAATTAACTAAAGTTGTACTTTATTTTGTAAAAAAAAAATGTAAAAAATCTAAAGACGTCAGGTAAAAAAAATACTCATATTTGGATCACTTGCTATGGAATGACCCCCCCCAGGGTATTTTCAAAAAGTGGGGGCTCTAGAAAAGACAAGAAATTGGATATATATACTTAAGAGCAAGTTAAAAAAAAAAAAAAAAAAAGTCTCTGTTTACAGAGAAAAGAAAACCTCTGACATTTTCTGTAACATAACAAAACATAATTACATTTAAGTAATGTTTTAGTATCCAAGACTATTCTCAGAATTTTAAGTATAAAACCAAATGTCACACTGAAGATAAAGAATATAGAAATCAAATAAAAATCTGTTTTCAGGAGAAACAAATACAATGATGGCGCCCTGTGGTCAAAAAGTAATAACAAAAAGACTACAAATAAACCCAAATTACCAAACGAACATCAGGAGGTAATGTGCATATTTAGCATTCAATGAATACCGTATATACTCGCGTATAAGCCGAGTTTTTCAGCCCAAAAATTGGGCTGAAAAGTCCCCCCCTCGGCTTATATGCGAGTTACTCGGTATGCTGTGGGGGGGGGGGGGGCTGTGACCGGGTGCTGGAGGAGGCAGGAGGGAGCCGCAGTGACCGCGGGCGGTCACGTGGGGCCGCCTCATTTGTGTAATGAATATGCACGGCATACCCCCGTCCATCAGCGGCGGGGGGATGCCGTGCATATTGCCATACACTGGCCCCCAGCAGTAATACACATCCCCCCCTACTTATTATGTCTCCCCCAGGCTGCGGCACTTGTCAAAATAAAAAACACTTTATACATCACCTCTCCGGCGCAGCTCCTCCGGTCCCGGCTTCTTCTTCCTGCTTGTGCCGGTGTCATGTGACCGGGCACAGCTGATGACGTCATCTCCTGCGCCCGGTCACAGCACTAGAAGCCGGAACAAGCAGGAAGAAGCCGGGACCGGAGGAGCTGCGCCGGAGAGGTGATGTATAAAGTGTTTGTTATTTTGACAAGTGCCGTAGCCTGGGGGAGACATAATAAGGAGGGGGGGGCTGTATATTACAGCTGGGGGCCAGTATACCTGCAGAGGGGCCTGTATACCACCACTGAGGGTCTGTATACACTGCAGAGGGGGCCTGTATACACTGCAGAGGGGGCCTGTATACACTGCACAGGGGCCTGTATACACTGCAAAGGGGGCCTGTATACACTGCACAGGGGCCTGTATACACCGCACAGGGGGCCTGTATACCACTGCACAGGGGCCTGTATACCACTGCACAGGGGCCTGTATACCACTGCACAGGGGCCTGTATACCACTGCACAGGGGCCTGTATACCACTGCACAGGGGCCTGAATACACTGCACAGGGGCCTGTATACCACTGCACAAGGGCCTGTATACCACTGCTGAGGGGCCTGTATAATACCACTGCTGAGGGGCCTGTATAATACCACTGCTGAGGGGCCTGTATAATACCACTGCTGAGGGGCCTGTATAATACCACTGCTGAGGGGCCTGTATACCATTACTGAGAGGTGCTATATACCAGTGACGGGGGGCTATATGATAGGATGGGGGTCTGCTGCATTTCATACCCTAGGCTTATACGCGAGTCAATAACTTTTACCAACTTTTGGGGGCAAAAGTATGGGGGTTGGCTTATACACGGGTCGGCTTATACACAAGTATATACGGTGAGTGTCATATGAAAAAATATAAATGAAAAAAAAAAAACTAAATAAATATTATGTATATCTATGCAGTTGTACTCAAACGTTTGCATACCTCAGCAACATTTTTGCTTTCTTGGCCTTTTTTCAAACAATATGAATGATAACGCAAAACCTTTTTTCCACTCATGGCTAGTGGTTGGGTGAAGCCATTTATTGTCAAACTACTCTGCTTCCTCTTCTTAAACCATAATGACAACGAAAAACATCCAAATGACCCTGGTCAAAAGTTCACAAACCACAGTTCGTAATACTGTGCATTGCCCCCTCTAACATCAATGATAGCTTGAAGTCTTTTGTGGTAGTTGTGCATGAGCCTCTTTATTTCCTCAGATGGTAAAGCTGCCCACTCTTCTTGGTAAAAAGCCTCCAGTTCCTGTAAATTCCTGGGCATTTTTGCATGAACTGCACACTTGAGTTCTCCCCAGAGTGGCTCAATTATATTGAGGTCAGGAGACTGAGATAGTCACTCCAGAATCTTCACTTTGTTCTGCTGTAGCCAATGACAGGTTGACTTGGGCTTGTGTATTTGACTGTTGTCATGTTGGAACATTCAAATAAACCCCATGAACAGCTTCTGGGCTGATGAGTGCAAATTTGCCTCCTTCAACTTTGACAAAGTTTTCTGCCTTTGCAGCTCATACAACCTCACATCATCAGCAATCCACCTCTCTGCTTTACAGTAAGTGGTATTCCCTTTATCATAGGTCTTGTTGACACTTTTCCAAATGTAACGTTTATGATTGCAGCCAAAAAGTTTAATTTTGGTCTCATCCCTGAAAGATGCAAAAGTCTGTCTGGATCCCAGAAACTCACTCAGCTTTTATGCACACACACACACACACACGCACACACACACACACTGATTACACGCCATTAGCCATTCAAACCCATTTGTGTCAATGTCTGCATGGTATGAGGTAAAAGTTACCAGGGTGTGTGAACTTTTGATCAAGGTCATTTGGATGTTTATGGTTGTCATTATACTTTAAAAAGAGGAAACACAGTAGTTTATCAATAAATGGCTTCACCCAACCACTATCTATGAGTGGGGAAAAAAGTTTTTGTGTTATCATGCATATTCTCTGAGAAAAGGCCAAGAAAGCAAAAAATCTGCCGGGGTATGTAAACATTTGAGCACAACTGTATATATACATCTATATGTCTATTTATATGTATGTGTGTGTATATCCCCACTAGAGGTTTGAATAAAGTAGTGCAAACCTAAGCTAATAACCAAAAAAGGCAAAAAGCTATAACCCCCTTAATGAATAACGTACTTCAAAATAAAAAAAATCAGGAGAGACGACTAAGCAGAAGAGGAAGGAAGAAATGGACAGGAGGGGACAGAGAATAATTAACAAGAAAAAGTTAGCTGCATCAAAACGCTAAAACATGCTTATTAGGAAATAGAAACTTTTTTTGCTTAGCTAAAAACTAACATTATACACAATTACAGTAAATTCAGAGAAAATTACTAATTTTATAAGACACAAAGGCCTCCAGAACCAGCAGTTGAAGATACTCACCTGGATAGGCTCCCATTATATTTAGATTCTAGGTCTACACCAGAGTTTGTCAAACTCCAGTGTTCACAGCCCCAAACAGATCATGTATTCAGGATCTCCTTAATATTGGCCACGTGAGGGAATTCTTACCAAGGTATCAGAAATTTCCACAGATTCTCTCACCTGTGAAATAATAAGGAAATCCTGAAGACCTGATCAGTTGGGAGCCATGAAGACTGGTGGTTCGGAAGCACTGGTCTAGAAAATCCGCTAATTCAGTCTATGGGTTTTTGTGGGAACTGCGAGGTCAAAGTCTAGTAAACCATGTTCAAAATAGCTTATGAGGTACTGAGGATGTTAAGTGTACTGATAGAGGTTCCTTAGGGATGTTGGCAGCCAAGAATGAATCATGCCCTTTCTCCAAGTTTTTAAAGGGACACTGTCAGGTCATTTTTCAGTATGATACGAATACCGTTTCCCCGAAAATAAGACCCTGTCTTATATTTTCTGGGGGGCCAATAGTGGCCCCCTGTGTTATTCTCGGGGGGGGGGGGGGTCTTATATTGGCAGCCCCAGCCTACTCACATACACACACACACATACATACACATACATACACACACATACACACACACATACACATCGCTTCTTACCTTGTCCGGTGCTGTCATGCCCCGCTCCTCCGGCCGACCCCGCTCCTTTCCTGGGCTGCGGTGTCCGGTCCAGTTTTATGCTGATCGGTGCTGTGCCCGGCCGACTTCCTTGGCCCAACGTCATCAAGCCGCCGCGGCTTGATGACGTCGGGCCAATCAGAGGCCCCAACGTCATCAGGCCGCGTCTGGGCAGTGATTGACGTCCCAGGTCCTGCGCTCTCATTGGCGCAGGGCCTAACCTGGGCAGGGATTGACGGAGGAACCAAGAAGTCGGCCGGGCACCGCAGCCATCACAATGAAACTGGACCGGGACACCGCACCCAAGACCAGGAGAGGAGCAGGGACACCACCGGACAAGGTAGTATACATTGCGCTGCGCCCCCACGCTCCCCCCCCCCCCGCCAGGCGGACTTATATTGTGGAGCGCCCCCCTGGTCTTATTTTCGAGGGGGGGACGACTTATATTAGCAGGCCCTCCCTCCCCCCCCCGGTCTTATTATCGGGGGGGGCTTATTTTCGGGGAAACACGGTATTACCCTTTAATAGAGCCTGGGAAGACCTTTTAAAAACATGTAAAATCATTTTTGTACCGTTTGTAGTTCCCAGGATAGCAGCATTGTGAGACCCTGACAATGCTCCTGCATTGGTCCTATCCATTATAAGTAAACAGGCTGTGTTAAACTGTCATGTAATTATGCACTCCCTCTCAGCAGCTCTCTCCTCCCTCCTCCCTTTGCGAAGTGCAGTGTCAGGATTCACTTACAGGAGTTCTGTTCTGTTGAGGACAAGGAGGGAAAGCACTATTATAGATCTGCCTTATCAAGACTCCATTTGTTTCTTTAAGTTGGTATCCCTGCTGTGACAGTTTCTGTGTTGTATTTGCCCTCTTGTGATGCTGCAAACACAGAGCAGAGGAGGATACAGTCCCCCCCTCTTCCCACTGATCTCCTGTGCAGTGATGTGGATATGTGACATGCATATTCATCGTATGAGGAAGTGGACAGCAGAGAACTACAAGTGGATCATTCACAGTAATTGACAGATGGAATGAATCTCTTTATTTGAAGTTTACAGAAGATAGGAGGGAAATATAATAAAATATATAGATAAATAGAGAGTAATAGAGAAAACGATACCAGTTACATATGGATTTTTGACCTGACAGTTTTCCATTAATTATGTAGGCCCTGCTGTTATGCATAAACCAGATAAATGGAAAGCTCCAGCAGTTCTTGGATGGCCATAAAGATGGTCCAAAGTGATGTCTGTTTAGCCAAAATAGGTGATCCATCCACAAATAATTATTCAGATTGTAAAAGACCCTATAAATGCAGAAAGGATCTTTCCACCTCCAGTACCATGTTTACACTGAGTTGTGGTTTTCTTACTGTGTTGGTTGCTGTGGAGGCCCTTAGAGGACTTCATATTGAGTGTTGGGCTGTAAGAGATTTCATAATTTATGAAGATTGTGGCTGTCATTATTGTGTGTCAGGGGACCCACACACTGCCTGTGGGATCTGTGGGGTACATCATATTGTGTGTAGAGTCTATCATATTATGTAAAGGGCAGTGGGGACCCTCATACTGGATGTTAGGGTATAGGGGCCATCATATTGTTTGTGGGAGCCATCATACTGTGTGTGGGGGCCCTCACACTGACTAGGATCAGTGCGGGATATCATATTGTGTGTGGGAGCTTTGGAGGCCATTATTCTGCGTGTAGGGGCTGTGGATATTATATACAGAAGAGCTGTGGGGCCATCATACTGTGGAAATTATGTTGTGTTGGGGAACATTAAGGGGATTCAGTATAGGCATAATTACTGTTACTTGTTGCAATATGTGACCCTCTCCCTTCACTGGCAATTTTTTTTTGGGGGGGTAAGGGGTGTGTATAGTGTTTGTCCAATTAAGACTTTTCCTAAGGGGCCCCATGATTTCTGTGTACATCAACGACTGGAGACTACCACCATTGTTGATGTTGTACATGCGCCCCACCAGCAATATTATTTTATGGCCAATTCCACAAACAGGTCAGCAGTGGACAATACCTTAGAAGTGAAGGTGCTTTCCACATGATTTGTGCTTAAAGGGGTTTTACCATGAAAAAAGGTAATATTAAAGTTCGTCTTAATAAGTAGATATTGGAATAATTATAATTTCCACAAACGAATGTGTTTAAAAATAACAGTCCTGTGCTGAGATAATCTTTTAAATGTTTAACAGCTATCGACTGTGTAATGAATGTGTCTGACCGTACAGGGACATGGTCTGATCATACCACATCTCCTGGGCAGGGGAGGAAGTAAAAGAGTATGCAGATATTACAGCAAGGTATCATAGATGATTCTTTTTTGTGAGGTAAGACATTTCTCTGCCTGTTTGTAAAAAATGTTTTAGCTCAAAGAATTCTATGCGATCCGGTGCTGTAATGTCGGTATACTCTTTTTTTGCGACCTCCTCTGCCCAGGAGATGTGGTATGGTCAGATCATGCTCCGTGCACGATCAGAAACTGTACATAGCAGGAACACATATATAAGATTAGCTCGGCATAGGAACATTGTTTTTAAACTTATCCAATTGTACAAATTTTATTCCAAGATCTATTGATTAAAATGAACTTTAAAATTAACTTTATTTGTGGGAAAACCCCTTTAGCTGAGGTTTCCAGTGGCCCATAAGCCTGTATTGTACATGCAATGTGATTTCGATGAAGACTTATCCATCAAAGCAAGTGAACACTGCCTGAATGCAGAACTTATGAATGAACAACTTTCAAAGTTTAGCTTCTGAAAAACTGAGTCAATTTTGTAAAAAAAAAATTTATCCGACTCTTATTCTGTTATAATGTCCGACAAATAGAAAAAAATAAAAACAGAAAACTGCTGGCTCCTTTTTGGAATCTGAGAGCCTTTACAGCTTATCTCAAAGATCAGATGCACACGGAATGATATTGAGATGCTTAACATTGAAGGCAAAGTATGCAGAGTTAGCTGTCGGTTTTAATAATTTTTTTTTTTGCCAACTATGTATTAAAAAAGGATTTTAGAAATGTAATAGAAAACAATGCCTGTTCAAAATAGGTAGTTAGGCTTTTTTTTAGACAGCACAAGATTAATAAGTAAAGAAAAATATTTTCTAATATTGGGGGTGGAAAGTTTTAACGTAAACCCTTACAATCAACATGAATCAGATGCCACCATAAAGCATGCATGTCTGCCCACATCTGCATTTAAAACTAAAAAGGTTCTTAATCTTCAACTATTACTAAAACAATAGAAATGTAGCTCAAGGGTCTCAAACATGCCCAGGTAAATGGGCTGCACGCATGTAACATTTTATGTTCAAAGGCCACATTCTTTGCAGTACATCCTCCATCCTTTAATAATTATTAAAAAAATAATAATTTGTAGTACTGTCCTTTGTCCTGAACTTTACTATA
Organism: Allobates femoralis; assembly: GCA_033576535.1. NCBI lineage: Eukaryota > Metazoa > Chordata > Amphibia > Anura > Aromobatidae > Allobates > Allobates femoralis. The sequence continues at coordinate 276,099,295 of JARQOC010000001.1, forward strand.
GTAATGTCTCCCATTCAATAACTATGGCCCCCAAATGTCATGGTCTTAATTTATTTATCTTTTTTTTTCTGTCCATGTTATAATTTTAGGAGTATATATCTCTACATCTGTAATAATTTATAATTTTGACAATTTTTCATTATTTTTTTTACTAATCTATTTTTTCTCGTTTCATCTTTTCATTTTATATTTTTAGTTATATTTTTCTATATTATTTTATTTTTCATGATTTTTTTTAAATATTTGTTATTCTTATTTTTTTTAAATTTTCATATGTTCTTTTTTTAGCTAGCAGTAAGCACAGCCCCTACAGGTCACATAATCTTCATATGCACTTTTGATTGCTGAAATATGGGGTAATTTCCTTACTGATTGATGTTCTTTCTGATGGCTTTGCCCTCCACACACATACTAAGCTCCTTTTAAAAGCGGACATGAAATGTGCATTAGGGGTGGTCCTCATTGTATAGTATCCATTTTTGTCATATTACTCAGGTCTTATTCTTCATGTGTCTTAACTATAGTTTTAAAGCCGCTTTTGACATGTGCCATGCCTTGCCTATATAATATCTATTTAATACAGTATGTCATTTTCACTGGACAGGCAAACCACATCATATAGTAAACAGAGCTATGGCTTTTGCTCTTGGCCTCTTAAGGATTCCCCTATTCGTATCTGTACATTTTGAGGTGGCCAATTTATGAATTTATTGATGATTTGACACGCTTGCCTACTTTTCTTTCGGTGGGAGGGGGAATTGTCATTTTAGTAGTTGTATCTTCTGGGAACAGTTCTTTCATCATTTGTATATAAAAATATATTACTTTGTGATTAATTTGTCCATCTAATATTCTTTACAATAGAACCCATTCTCCTTCCTGTATCCTGTACTTCTAGATACTTTGTATGCATTTTATAGTTTACTATGACATAATAAAAGTTGATTAATTGTATAATACTTTGGAATAGTCTCCTCTCATTAGGTTTATATTGTAATAATGTCCCTTGTCCTGGCCCCCATTGAGTAATAGTGTCTCATGTCCTGTAATTATGTCTCTAATGCTGGCTACATCCTAAAGTCCCCAACCCTAGGCCTTCTCTTTAATAATTTCCCGTCCTTGTTCCATTCTATCGTTCTTCACATACAGATTAAAAAAAGGATAAAAACAATGTCTGTCACCTTTTCCCCTTGTTCCCACAACAAGGAGGATACTCATCCTTCTCCATAGCCGGAGCAGGGGGGAGGGCCAGTGCATTGTAGTGATGCCATACTCCAACTGTGTCTAAGTATACCGATCTGATTAGCCATTGGCTTGCATAGTAATTACAGTGCAGGGAGATGACGGTCATCTGTATTGCAATACATTTCAACTGAATATGTGTCCGATGAACATAGGCATTGGTGAACCTGGTTGCACACTCTGCAACCATGAATGTTATTTCCCAACATATGTTGCATTCGCTGTTACTCTAACCTTTCAAGTATAAATGCCCTCGGGAGCTCCGGAGCCCAGCAGGCCACAGTTTACGACCTCACAGGCAGCATGTAGCTCATGTGTCTGAGAGCCCTGATGTAACTGCTTATTCCTCCCAGTCTAAAAGCATGTAAGCAATCTTATAGTTAATTTTGTAAATCATATGCAAAATATATTTAAAAAACAAAAGATAAAACAAGTTGGAATCATTAGCTCCAAACAATTTAATTATTTGCACAGCTTGGCTTACACAGATTTGTTGGGTGCCATAAAGCTGACCTATCCTCTTGCGTTCTCACTTTTATCTGGATAGAACAGATTAATTAATTAGTCTTAACAAGAGTCAGTGATCTGCATGAATTGTTAGATGCATAGTATTTGGGAAAGAGAGGTGTATTAAAAATGACAGCAATTATGGGGAAGGAGGTTAAACAATGAGGCATTCATTCCATTTAGAAAGAGGAAGACTTTACAGGAGAACTTGATATACATATTATATCTTCCCAGATAATTCAGCCAGAACCTTTTTTTGCTACCACACAATATAAATATGCTCCATGACTCTGCTATCACAGTTCACAAAAATAAGGCTCCACAGTATGAACCAATAGACTTGAGTGAGCAGGGGTTATGTATTCTAATCTCCAGTGTATATTGATGTTGTAATACACTGAGATCCTATTATGGAATATTTACTTTTACATGTATTCTCATTCTGTACTATAAGGACGTAAAATACTTCTTAGACACTGGTTTATGTATCTAACATTATTTATTAATTGTTCAACCTTTAAATAGTTTTTTTTTTACCTTGTGTCTTGCTTTTTGTATTTTCTAGACATATCCTTAATTTTTCCGAGTGCTGCCTATCTTTCCCTATACAGTTATATTTGTGTATTTATATACCCTGGATTTTTGCCTTCCTCTGGATCAACATGTTAGGCTATGGGTTGAACTAGATGGCCTTAAGGTCTTCCTTCAACCTTAAATACTAAGTTACTATGAATACTCCTTATATACACTCCTACTAATATTCTGGAGTTGTGCATGAATTGCTCAGCTACCATGTTTTAGGTGTCTGTCCGAGTGCTTTTCTATGTGCTGTTTTTTACCTTTGCATGCAATAAACTTGACATTTTATATCTATAGTCTGGAATATTAGTGTCTTGGCAAATTTTTTTTCTTTGGTTTCCTCTGCAATATGGTGCCATAGGCTGCGTTCACACGCTGCGTATCTGAGGATCTGGGTCTGCTTCAGCACCAAAACTGGATCTGTTTTTGTTGAGCAGCTGAAAAAACAGGGATTTTTGTGTACACACTGTAAAATCCTTTTCTTCGAGATCATTGGGGGACACAGGTCCATGGGTGTATGCTTTTCTGCCACTAGGAAGCTGACACAAAGTAAATAAAAAACTTAAAGGGATTTTCCCATGAATAAAGTTTATTTTAATCAATAGATCTTGAAATAATAATAATTTCCACAATCAGATGCGTTTAAAAAAAATGTTCCTGTGCTGAGATAATGTTATAAATGTGTCCCTGCTATGTACAGTTTCATTTTTATTTCTGATCATGCATGGAGCAAGGTCTGATCATACCATGTCTCCTGGGCAAGGGAGGAAGGAAAGATAATAAGCAGACATTACAACACGGGATCACAGATGATTCTTTGTTTGAGGTAAAACATTTCTCTGCCTGTTTGTAAAAAATGTTTTACCTCAAATAAAGAATTATTTACGATCCCATGCTGTAATGTCTTTATACTCTATTTCGTCCTTCCCTACCCTGGATCAAACCAATGCTCCATGCACGGTCAGAAACAAAAATGAAATTGTACATGTGAATACACAAAAATCCCTGTTTCTCCTTCGTATCATTGGGGACACAGGACCACGGAACGTTCAAAAGCAGTCCATGGGTGGGATAGCTGAATAGCGGTCATGCATCATGCGCCAGCCACTTACAGATGTGTGACTGCCGCTTGCAACATTTTTCTTCTTAGGCTTGCGTCTGCAAAGGCCTGGGTGTGAATGTTGTACTGTTTGGTGAAGGTGTGCAGGCTGGACCAAGTTGCGGCTTTGTAAACTTGAGCTGCCGAGGCCTGATGTCGAATGGCCCATGAGGCGCCCACTGCTTGAGTTGAGTGAACCTTTATCCCAGCTGGCATTGGCTTGTTTTTGATGCATTAAGACTCTTGGATCGCCGAGCGGATCCACCTTGCTAAAGTGGATTTTGAAGCCATTACTTTTCTAGGTCCTTCGGGGATAATGAACAGAATTAAAGTTTTACGGAAGGGGGCTGTTCGGGAGATGTAGCGTTTTAGAACCCTTACTGGTGCAGTGTGTGGAGTGCTTTTTCAAAGCGGTGTACTGGTGCTGGGCAAAATGAGGGTAGAACGATGTTCTCATTGAAGAGGAAGTGGGAAACCACCTTGGGTAAGAATGACGGTGACAGATGGAGAACTACCTTATCCTTGTGGAAGGATAGAAGGGGGGAAGACAGG